>BSBM01000096.1:33825000-35084166 GCA_027924585.1 Larix kaempferi
GGTTTGTGGCTTATCTTATCTCTAAGGAAGTTGCGGGGTTTTTCACCTTCTTGATTTTCCCCGGTGAAACTCTGTGTCTCTTGTGTGATTGTTTTTGTGTCTATGATTGATGTGCTTTACATGTTATTCTCTTAGTGATCCTGAATGATAATGAAATGAAATTATCGAAAAATTAACATGGTATTAGAGATGACCTAAGAAAAAGGCATTGTGCAGCTGCAGAAGCTAGGGCTTCTTAATATTTGGGTTTCTCTCCACAGATCATCAAAGGTAGAAGGCTAGATTGACTCTCCTAGCAAGGGCGCATCTTTCTGTCAAGACATAATTCAATTCTGAGCATTTTCAGTTTTTGACCTAAAAATTAGGGTTTCTGCAAAAATTGGAATTTCTGAAATTCGAGACCACGGATGGAAGCTCCTCTGAAAAATCGAAGTTTAGAGCTTTGGATCGAACTTTTTGGTTGGGTGAAGCTCCGAGAAAATCAAACCCTAATTCAGGGTCCTGTCTAGTGAATCCAGAAGTTTCAAAAGCAATTTTGAGGGGTGAAACTTTGCAGAATTCAGAATTTGAGTATACCAACTTGACTAGCTCAGCAAGGTGCATCTTTCTATCCTTTCAAAAGTTTGAAATTCAAATTTTGAATTTTTAGGGTTTCTCTGACAAACCCTAATCCAGCTCCAGATCCATATTTCAGCAAATCAAGTGGTAAGACATAAATCATTTATTTCCATTTGAGTTTCTCATTAAAATGTCTCACCACACCAAGCTTGAGGATAAGCTTGAAGGGGCTGATAACTTTTGGGCCTAGAAGTATAGGATTGGGTTAATCCTAGAAGAAAATGAGTTGGACAACTACATCAAGGAAGAGGTTCTAGTTCTAGAGAAAGATGAGGCTAAGTCCTTACACATGAAGAACTTGGTCAAATCCAAGAGAGTCATTGTTGATTCTATCAAGGACCATCTCATTCCCCACGTGTATTCCCTAAAGACACCTAAAGAGATGTTTGACTCCTTGACCAAGTTGTTTGAAGGAAATAAAATAAATCGGTAGATGACTCTGCAGAACCAATTGAAAGGTGTAAAGATCCAAAATGGAGAGACCATTCAATCCTACTTGTCTAAGGTCTCTCAAATCAAGGAACAACTTGAAGCTGTGGATGCATTGGTGGAGAATGGAGAAATTGTCATGACCACATTGAATGGCCTACCTAGGTCATGGGACTCCTTCATCCAAGGAATCTGTGCAAGAAAGAAATTTATCTCTTTCAGTAGAATGTGGGAGGAATGTTCACAAGAAGGAGGAATGTTCACAAGAAGAAGCAAGGCTTGTGGTTCGAGAAGAAAAGATGGGAAATGAAGATCAAGCTCTCACAACCCACACCAAGGGAAGCAAGTTCAAGAGGGAGAAATCTCATAACAAGAAACATCCTCACTTCCATCAAAAGAAGAAAGATCTTTCCCAAGTTCGATGTTACTCTTGTGATGAGAAAGGAAATCTTCCATAAGAAGAAGAAGGGCAGCAATAAGAGATATCATGCTCATGCTGTTGAGGATGATGAACCTCCCAAGAAGAACTCTAGAGTAGAAAGTGATGACTCATCAAGTGAAGATGAATATGTCTTAATCTCTGCTCTCACGGGTACTGTCTCACATGGGTGTAATGATTGGTTTATTGATAGTGGGGTTTCTAAACATATGACTGGGCTTAAAGAATCTTTTATGGGCCTATCTAAACATGAGTCACATCACAAGGTGAAACTTGGGGATGACTATCAATATCCTATCAAAGGAAGTGGTGAAGCCTCCTACATGCTAGACTCTGGAAAGTCCTTGAAAATGAAAGATGTTCTATATGTACCTGGACTCAAGAAGAATCTTCTCTCCATATCATCTTTGGATGCAAAGGGGATGAGAGTTGCATTTGTAGATGGCTAAGTACTCATGTGTCCTAAAGGTAAGACAATAGATGATGCAGTGGTGATTGGAGAGCAATAGGGAGGATTATACAAGTTGAAGGGTCAACCTAAACATGCCATGGTACATGAATCCATGGAGCCAAGTGAACTTTGGCATAAAAGGCTTGCACATGTGCACTATAGAGCACTACCAATTGCAAGCAAAGATGTAGAAGGTCTCCCTGAAATCCAGTCAAAGCATGAAGGTATTTGCAAAGGATGTGCAAAAGGAAAGAACACAAAGAAGGCATTTCCAAGCAGTGAAAGCAAAGCAAAAGGAATCTTGGAGATTATCCACTCCGATGTATGCGGTCCAATGTCATCCAGTTCTCTGAGGGGGTATGTATACTATGTTTCCTTCATTGATGATTTCTCTAGGAAGACTTGGGTTCACTTCTTGAAGAATAAAGATGAAGTGTTTGATAAGTTCAAGGAATTCAAAGCCTTGATAGGAAATCAAACTGATAAGAAGATCAAGACCTTTAGATCTGATAATGGCGGAGAATTCACTGCAAGTGACTTCAAGAAGTTATGCAGTGATTCATGGATTAAGAGACAGTTGACTGCTCCTTACAATCCACAACAAAATGGAGTTGCAGAAAGAAAGAATAGAACTGTCATGGAAGCAGCACGGGCAATGCTTCATGACTAGTATATGCCTATGCATCCATGGGAAGAAGCAGTTAGGACAGCTGTGTATGTACATAATAGAGCACCTCACAAGATACTTGACAACAAGACACCAAAAGAAGTGTTCTCTGGTAAGAAACCTGAAGTTAGCCATCTCAGGTTATTTGGCTATCCTATATACACACACATTCCAAAAGAAAAGAGGACAAAGCTATATCCTTTAGGAAAGAAGGGCATCTTTGTGGGTTACAGTGAAAGCTCGAAGGCTTACAGAATATGCTTTCCAGGGTTCAAGAAAATTGACATCAGCAGGGATGTAACATTTGATGAAGACTCAACATATATCAAATCGAGGAAGACACCTATTGAAGACCATGAAGAACCAAAGGTAACCAGATTTCAAGACACCACTATGAATGAAGCAATTCCAGAAGAAGATCGTGAAATTGAAGATCCACAAGAACCTATAGATCCACCCCATGAGAAGAACTCTCACAAGAGGAAACCTTCATGGGATAGAGAGCTCATTCAAGATGAAGAAAGGTATGGCATTCCAGAAGAACACAGAGAAAGGAAGAGGACTAGATCACATACCAGTTATGTTGCCTTACTCTATGATATTATGAACAAATAACCTTTTAGTTATGAAGAAGCAGCGAAAAAGAAAGAATGGAAGGATGCCATGGTCGAGGAGTACCAGTCGATCATGAAGAATGATGTTTGGGATGTAGTCCCAAGAACTGAAGGGAAGTCTGTTGTGACTTCCAAGTGGATCTATAAGATCAAGCATGCTATAGATGGTAGCATAGAGAAATACAAGGCAAGGTTTGTAGCTCGTGGCTTCTCTCAGAAAGAGGGAATAGACTATGAAGAGACTTTTGCTCCAGTAGCCAGATACACTTCCATCAAAACAATACTTGCTCTAGCTGCAGTGATGAAGTGGAAGATACACCAGATGGATGTCAAGACAACTTTCTTGAATAGTGTAGTCGAAGAGGAAGTGTATGTGGAGTAGCCACTCGGTTTTGAGACACATGAAAATGAGTCATATGTGTGTAGGTTGAAGAAAGCCTTGTATGGCTTCAAGCAAGCTCCTAGAACTTGGTATGGCAGGATGGACAGTTTCCCATCCAGTTTGGGATTTACTAAGAGTAAAGTGGATTCCAACCTTTAATACAAGGTTGAGGAAGGAAATCCAGTGATACTACTATTGTATGTGGATGACCTGTTTGTTACAGGTGATGATAGATTGATTGCCGATACAAAGAGGAAGCTTGCTACCGAGTTCGAGATGAAGGACTTTGGGATGATGCACTACTTTCTAGGCATGGAGGTGTGGCAGAGTGCAGATGGAATCTCCCTTGGACAAGGGAAGTATGCAATAGAGATCCTGAAGTGGTTCGGGATGATGGAATGTAAGGCCATGGCCACACCTATGGCATCGAACCTAAAGCTTCTGTGTGATGCTTCATCTGAGGCAGTTTATGTCACTATGTATCATCAGATGATTGGGTCCTTGATGTACCTGACGAATACGAGACTAGATATTTGATTTGTGGTGAACACATTGAGTCAGTTCCTGACGGATCCCAGAGGTGTTCACCTGGTTGCTGTAAATCATATTCTGAGGTATTTGAAGGGTACAATTGATTATGGGCTCAAGTATGATGCAAATCAAAAGTTTAACCTGCAAGGTTATGCTGATTCGGATTGGGAAGGCAGTGCTGCAGATAGGAAGAGCAATTCTGGGTGTTGCTTCAGTATGGGATTAGGTGTGATCTCTTGGTTTAGCAAGAAGTAGTCCTGCGTAGCACTGAGTATAGCCAAAGCAGAGTATGTTGCATCTTGTTTGGTTAGTTGTGAGGAAGTATGGCTGAGGAAGCTACTATCTAAGTTATTTGATCTCCCGTTGGATGGTACTGGTATCTTTTGTGACAACCAGAGTGTGTGAAGCTGTCTGAGAACCTAGTGTTCCATGACAAGTCGAAGCACATTGAGATCAAATATCACTATATCAGGGATATGGTGCAGAGAGGAGTAGTGAATCTCTTGTATGTTGTGAAGGATGAGCAGGTTGGAGATGTGTTGACAAAACCACTAGCCAGAGTGAAGTTTGAGTACTTTAGAGAGAAGCTTGATCTTCTTTAGATTGAAGATACTTCGAGGAATAAGTGATGGGACACATTTGCAGGATCCATTATAAGCATGGTGAGAGGAGGATCCTTCCCATGGCTATGGATGTAAGCGCTGTGTGATGAGCATCAGGACGATGCTCCAGTTACTGCTTTGTATGATCAGTTGGATCATGTATATGTATATGCATCAGTTGGATGATTTGTATGATCAGTTGGATCATGTATATGTATATGCATCAGTTGTATGCTTTGTATTATTAGGTGGATCATATGTATGATACGCATCAGGTGGATGCTTTATATGATTAGGTGGATCATATGTGATGATATGCATTAGGTGGATGCATTGTATGATCAAATTGATCATGTGTGATGAGCTTCAGATCGATGTTCCAGATGATGTGCATCAGTATGATGCACTGTATGATTATCAGTATGACCATGAGTATCAGGTTGATACTCCGTGGCCGTGGACAAGTTGTGTAGGTAGCATAGAAAATATCTTAGGAGATTCGGATAGGTAGAGCGGTGTGCTCGTAACAACCTGGGATGCTTTTTCGATGTTTTGCTACAGGTAGTATAGAAAAGATCCTAGGAGATCCGGACAGGTAGAGCTATGTGCTCGTAACGACCTGGGATGCTCTTTCAAGGTTTTGCTATCGTCTTGCATAGAAAATATACTGGAGATCTGTACAAGTAGAGATGTGTGCTCGCAACAGCTTGGGATGATCTATAGAGATCTTGCAGGTTGCAAGATGCTCTCTAAAGGTTTTGCGAAAGTTCACATAGAAAAGATATTGGAGATCCGGACAGGTAGAGCTGTGTGCTCGTAACAGCCTAGGATTATCTATAGATATCTTGCAGGTTGAAAAATGCTCTTTAAAGGTTTTGTGAAGGTCACATGTAAAAGATATTAGGAGATCCGGACAGGTAGAGATATGTGCTCGTAACAGCTTGGGATGCTCTTTCTAGGTTTTTCTGATGCACGTAATTAGTCATGGTTTCCAAAGTATGGCCAAGGATGATGAAGTCCTATAGGTGGTGGGCCTACATCCAACATGAAAAAAGGCTGGCTCTATAGAAATTCCTATGACGAGAAGAATTCAGAGATAGCCTAGTGATCAAGATGTCGAGTACAGCAGCAGTGATGATGATGATGCTCTATGATCTAGTTATGATGATCCAGCTCCAGAATTGAAGACTTGCGCCAATATGTATTGATGACTTGTGACGAAAGAATACCTTCCTAGTTAAGAGGGAGTGTTGATGCATTTGTAACTTTGAAAGATATTCACTTGTATATTACATTTGTACTTTATTGTATATCCAATAGAGATGTATTATTCCTCTGATTGGAAGTGTCGTCATTTGTATTTGTATGTGTCGCAAGTTACATTGTCAGTGTCATCATTTGTATTGATGGGTTATTAGACCACCTATGTGGGGTCAGCCCTAGTTAGGTCATGTGGTTGGGTTATTAGGCTTCATTGAGAATTTGGCCCCAGTGAATTATTGGCAGGTAAAGTCAGTGTATAAATAGAGAGGTTGTGTCTCTCATTTGATTCATTCACTCACTTCTCAAGCTCGCATAGCTAAGAGAGAAAGTGGCACACTAGTGGAGGAGGAGGAGCATCTTCTAGAGACATCTTATTGGGTTTGATCATTGTGATTTTGGTTTGTGGCTTATCTTAGCTCTGGGGAAGTTGCGGGGTTTTTCACCTTCTTGGTTTTCCCCGGTGAAACTTTGTGTCTCTTGTGTGATTTTTTTGTGTCTATGATTGATATGCTGTACATGTTATTCTCTTAGTGATCCTGAATGATAATGGAATGAAATTATCGAAAAATTAACACATCATCGTTGTCATCTCCATCTTCATCATCATCATCACCATCATCATCTTCATCACCATCATCTTTATATTCATCTTCATCATCATCATCATCATCTTGGATTCACCCCCTTTATCATCATCATCATCATCATCATCATCTTGGATTCACCCCCTTTATCATCATCATCATCATCATCATCATCATCATCATCATCATCGTCATCATCATCATCTTCATCACCATCATCATCATCATCATCGTCGTCAGCTTCATCTTCATCATCATCATAATCATCATCATCATCATCATCTTCATCACCACCATCATCATCAACTTAATCACCATCATCCTCATCCTCATCCTCATCATCATCACCATTGATGATTGGTGATTGATCATCATCATCATCATCATCATCATCATCATCACCATCATCATCATCATCATCGTCGTCATCTCCATCTTCATCATCATCATACTCATCATCCTCATCCTCTCTCTCTCTCTCTCCCCCTTCTCTCTCTCTCTCTCTCTCAGTCTCTCTCTCTCTCTCCCCCTCGCCAACCCCCCTCCTAGCCCCTTACCCCTAACTAACCACCACCCATCTCTAATCCCTAAGCCCCTAACACCAAATCCCTATTTAACCCGCTAACCCATAGAAACTATCAAAATAACGTTTTGATGATTACAATAACGCTAGCACGTTTTTGCATGAAGAAACGCTCTCTCATTTTGTGCAGTAGGTGTTATTTAGCCGTACACCAAACATATTAAATGCCTACGATTATTTTTAATGTTCTCAAAATGCGAGCATGTTTTGTTTGTCCATAACGCGAGCGCATTTTGTTTGCACAAAACGTGGTGCGCACGTTTTGTCTATGCAAAAATTCTCCAAAAAATGTTTATACCCGAAATCCCACATTTTCTCTTCCTCTTTCCATCTCCCATACAACAGCATACTTCACAATCACGGTTCAAGGCAATTGAGGAATCTCAAGACACTCTATGTTCACAATCAACAAACTTGAAGAGGATTCTACAGGTAACATTTGGAATTGAGGATTCCACATTCACAGTTAGCAAGATTTAAGAGGATTCTACATTCACAATTTCAAGCTCCAAGAGGAGAACTACATTCACAATTTCAAGCTTCAAGGGAATTATACATTCACAATGTCAAGCAAGCTTGATGAATCTATATGAACACAATTGAAGAAGAATCTACATTCACTATTGAGCAATCTTGAAGAATCTATGTTCACAAATGAAGTATTTTCCATATTCACAAGTGAGGTAGAAACTAAATACTTTCACATTTGAGCTAGATTGATGAATCTATATTCACAATTGAGGTAGTATCTATATTGACAATTGAGCAAGCTTGAAGAACCTATATTCACAACTGAGAAATAATTTGGATATTTGAATAGTTGAGCACACCTCTAGAATCTATTTTCTTAGTATTGCTCATTGTGGTCATGGGGAATTCACGCAATCGAAAAAGGAAATCAAAAAGGAAAGAGAACCCTCAAGAAACCATGGAAGAAGTTAGATAAAAGAAAATATTGGACATGTAGAATCGAAGGAATTCCATGGAAACTTATCCAATTCTAACTGTAGATTATGCCATGGTCATTCATACCCATCCACCTCAAGAAACACGAACAAATTCACTAGAGGGACCCTCAATTTCAACAACATTTGATGAACAAGCACCCAACATATCAATTCCAACATCAAGTCAACCTCAAAATATGGTAGTGAATGACTTGTTGGGTAGTGGTTATACAAGCGATGAAGTTAGAGAGGCATTGAGTGGAGGATTTACAATGGAAGAATCAAATGTTATGGTGACCGTCCAAGAGAATGAAAGACAATAGGTTCCTATTGAAATGTCAGAGCGTCCTGGTGATATTGTACATGCTCCAGTTCCAACACCCTTACCTCCATTAGCAACTGCACACCGAAGAACTCCGAAACGTATACAGGTTGATGAAACTCTCATTAGTTCACTTCAAGGTACGTTGTCTAAACATGCTATTTCTTATCAAACTTGACAAATACTTGAAAGTTTTTTGATTCTAAATGTGATGGTGACAAGTGCAAATCATTTTTATCATTGTTAAAATCTAGGTCTATGGTTGTTGTTATAAGAACGTTAAAGATAAAGATGACCAAAAAGTTAGAACCAAGTTCTCATATTGTTACAAGTTTAGTAGATGCATTTAGTACAATCGGAAAGAAATCTCACTCAAAGGATCGCAATGCGGCTCGTTGTGTGTTGTCTCAATCATTCGTGAGCGAAAACACTAGCACACTTCGTTTTCTTAAACCTACATCCAAAATTATTAATTTGAATGTGAAGACACTTCGTAGGTATTGTGTTAGAAAAGATCAACTTGAAACCAGTCAAACAGATGTTTGGGCCTTCATTGGCAGGTTGCCACGCTCTGATATGAAGCTCATTGATGCGGTAAAGGGATTAGTGCAAGGATTTTGGCATGACAACACTAGACCCTCTTCCAGCCAAAAAGAGGTATTAAAATTGAGAAGGGGTTCAAAGGATCGTGAGCCACACATTAAACATTTTCTTGATATGACACATACATAATTATATGAGAGATTTAGGAATGAACATAACGAACTTGACTTGGGTCAAATATCCTTTGAAAAATGCAAACCATGGTATGTTAAAATAAACACAATTCGTAACACATGTTGTTGTCGATACCACATTGAATATGGTTACTATTATGACACATATACATATATTTTTCGTGTATTGCATAACACTCTTGTGCAGGAATGCTCAGCTGCATTACCACCGATTCCATCTAGAGAATTTATTCATAGCATTTTGTGTAGCAAGCCAAACGATTGCACATTTTATCAAAAAACTTGCATAGATGGGACATGCCCAAGGTGTGGTGGATTCACATTATTGAAAAAATGCATACATCTGGCCGATGAGCATGAACTTGGGAGGCAGGAGGTGAACTTGTAGTCATTCAAATATGTCATGTGTGATATTGATCGAGGAAATGAAAGAAAAAAAATACAATTGGTCACTTCTCAGGTTGGTAATGAGCTATTGGATACTATTTTTTCTTCAGATTGCAATTTCATATGTAACAATCTATTGATATAATGTCTTTATTGTTGATATACCAGGTACGGGTTTGCGACTTCATGGAGGAATTCTTTGAAAAGACACAACAATATGTAAAGCATGTGCATGTGGCTCGTTGGCAACATGAACAATTTAGAACATGCAGGGATACATTTTTTATCGAGACTATCCTGTCAGTGGTCGATTTTGTGGAAAACTACACTCTTCAACAGCAAAATGAGATTCAGAGTCAATACTATCACTCAGACTAGGTCAGCCTAATGGTCCATATCACCTATAGACATGGGGAAGATAGTACTGAAGACAACAGGGTTATATTGAAGGAGTATCATTTCTACATAAGTGATGACAGGTGTCACGAATTGGATTTTGTAGAACACAGCTTTCAAATGTTCTACAATCACTTGAAGGATAACAGTATACGGATGGAACAACATTGGATTTGGTTTGACAGTTGTGCAGGGAAATTAAAAAATGCTCGTGTCTTCTAATGGTTGTGTATGCTCCACAAAAGGCACAAGGTGCCACATATTTGGAACTATTTTGAGACCGGACATGGAAAAGGTGAACATGATGGAGCAGGTGCATGCATAAAGAATGCATTACACAGGCAAGAAATGAAGTTCACAGATGGACCTATCATCTGAAATGCAAAAACCATCGTTGAATGGTGTGCTTCAGTCATGGGGAAGGGAGCAAGAAGGTAGGAATATCACTCAACCAAGAAAGCACATGTGGTTAGATATTTTTGGGAGGTGGTGGATGTAGATCATTCACAGTTATATGAGTGCAAGACCATCCAAGGAACTTGTGCATTTCATTCAGTTAGAATGTCGGACAATGCTATACTTGAAATGTGGACAAGGAAACTATCATGTTTTTGTTCTCCATGGAGTAGTGGTGAATGGGATGAATGCGAATCCATGGATTGGGTTGATAGATGGGATCGTGTATCACTCCCCATTGGTCGACGGATAGCTACAGAATTATCCCAGTTGGAGGAGGACCAATCTAGTATTTCACCAGACTATGAACACATATCAGATCTCGCACAACCAGGTTCGATTAATATTTTTATATTTTTGACAACTAGTTGTGTCTAATTAGCTGTGTATGTTTTTGATATTTTTGACAACTAGTTGTGTCTAATTAGTTGACTAAAATGTTGGAACAATATTTTCTCTAGGGCACATATACACAGTGGTTGCCCCTAGACGCAATGCATGGCTCACTGACTATTGGCTAGCACGTTGCTTAGAGGGGAAGCAAACCCTAAATGTCCTATTGCGAGACTCTGAGGGAGTTGATTTTCCGATTGGGTCGATGGTTATAAAGGGAGAATATTTGAACCAGGTTTCCCACTCAGCAAATAGAAAAGGGTATACATATGAAGATTATATACCAGGTGAGATTGTATACCATTATACAAACTTAGTTATTGGCCCAAACCTCTAGTTGCAAACAATGCCAAGGAAGAACTCATCAAAGGCGCGATACTTATTGCCTTATTCCGAGCACGAGACGTTAAAGGAAACCATTGGTATTCGAGGTGATCCTGATGGTCTAGTCGAATGACCATAGGTAGGTAATCTGGTATGTGGTTTGCATGTTTTATCAAGTACTTTTTTATAGGTATGTGGTGTACATGTATGCTATGTTTTTGTTTCGTGGTCTCATTGAGTATTGACATTAATATTTTGATTATTGCAGCCATACATTGATAGCTTCATAGATTGATAAATTGCATAGACTTGGTACAACTTGATAAATTGCACATGTTTCGTCATGGATTTGTTTTCTTTGTTTTTTTCTCCCATCTAAGTAAACCATAATATCTGCATCCTCATGCCCATTTTCATGCTCACTAGCACCATCATGATCTTCATGCTCATTATCACTATCCCCATGGTCATTGTCGCCATCACCATGCCACCATGAACATCACCATCGTGCTCTTCCTTCCCATGTTGTCACCATCACCATCCCATTTTTCACCATAAGATTCCCATCCAGCATCCACACAAATATAACTATTAGACTGGAGGAGAGGGGCACCCCTAGGACATGACATGAATGATTAAAATTAAACTCTAGATGCATACGCAAGCCACTTGGATGATGGTCAAATTCATAAAAAGTTTGCATGAGAGTTTATGGACAATGCGGTCATGTCGGTCTATCCCAAACACACTTTCCAATAATTACAACATTCAATTTTGTTGCTTGGTTTGGTTATTATGCCCAAGGATGAATTTTCCATCTCTCCTTTTGACACTTGACCTAAATGAAATTGGAGGCATGAAATGAAAATTGTGCATGAAAAGGACATGTCATTAGTTGCAATACATCTATTCCATAACGATATGAAAATTGTGCATTGAATTAATGCCTAGCTCTGCTGATGTTTAGTAATATTCTATTGCTTTAACAAGAGTGTTAGCATCGCTTTAGAAGGGGAACGCTAGCCATAAGTTCTCGGTGGATGATTTTTCCAAGTTGACTCCCATGTGCAAAAATTGCACACTCCCTTACTGAGCAAAACCCTAGTTTCCAAAATGTACCTACAAGGTGACACCTGGTCCATGGGACCAGAGGATAGGGGCACCCCTAGCACTATCCCGATGTCCTGAATCCAACGGAGTCGATGGTTTGTCGATCCGAGCCACAGTTGTCATTCTATGGATTTTTTCGTTTCACATCCAAAAGGCCTTCAGGGTCACCTATTGGATACCTACTAAGGGCATAGAATGACGAACATACAAACAAACTGGGTTCTGGGGAATCATGCAAGTGTGTCTAGGAAGGCTACATCCGGGAGCGATAGCCATAAATGCCCGGTGGATGATTTTTCCAAGTTGACCCCCGTGTGCAAAAATTGCACACTCCCTTACTGAGCAAAACCCTAGTTTCCAAAATGTACCTACAAGGTGACACCTGGGCCATGGGACCAGAGGATAGGGGCACCCCTAGCACTATGCCGATGTCCTGAATCCAACGGAGTCAACGGTTTGTTGATCCGATCCACAATCGTCATTCTATGGCTCATTCTGTCTCACATCCAAAAGGCCTTTAGGGACACCTGTTGAATACCTACCAGGGGCATAGAATGATGGTCGTGCAACAAAATCGGGTTTTGGGGAGTCCTGCAAGTGTGTCTAGGAAGGCTCCAGCCAGGAACGCTAGCCATAAGTGCCCGGTCGACGATTTTGCAAATTTGACCCCAATGTGCAAAAATTGCACACTCCCTTACTGAGCAAAACACTAATTTCCAAGATGGACCTACAAGATGACACCTAGGCCATGGGACCAGAGGAGAGGGAAACCCCTAACACTATCCTGACATCCTGAATCCAATGGATTCGATGGTTTGTCAATCCGAGCCAGGGTCGTCATTTTATGGCTCGTTCCGTTTGGCATCTAAAAGGCCTTCAGGGACACCTGCTGGATACCTACCGAGGGCATAGAATGACGACCGTGCAATAAAATCAGGTTCCGGGGAGTCCTGCAAGTGTGTCTAGGAAGGTTCCAGCTGGGAACGCTAGCCATAAGTTCCCGGTGGATTATTTTGCAAATTTGACCCCCGTGTGCAAAAATTGCACACTCCCTTACTAAGCAAAACCCTAGTTTCGTAGATTAATCAACAACTATTGCATTAGATAGCTTCACTGACTCCATTAAAATTAAATTGGACATGACATGAATGATTTAAGTTCAACACCTTAGCTAGCTTCATTTCATTCAGTGATGGGCCTAATTTGACAGGAGCATGGGAACCCAGACTTCATTAAAATTCAATTGGACCTATTAAAATTCAATTGGACGTGACATGAATGATTAAAATTCCAGCCGGGAACGCTAGCCAAAAGTGCCTGGTGGATGATTTTGCAAAGTTGACCACCGTGTGCAAAAACTACACACTCCCTTACTGAGCATCCGGTACGATGATGCTTTAAATGATGAACTCTTTCCTTTATGGCATTATAGGGATGCTTACCCTGCATTTAACGATGGTATTAATTAGTTAATGGATTCCTTGTTCGAAGAGTAGAGAAAAAACTTGTCACATTACAAAATCCTTTCAACATCATATAAATTAATAAGGGAGGCTGCCAATATGATCTCAATTTATGAGAAGCTTCCACGTAGCAATAATTTATACTCTGTATAAAGTGAATATTATTACTTGTTTTAAAATTTGTTTCCCTCCCTTAACCCCATTTTGTATACCTGTGTTGGATATTGTTTGGAGGGAGTTATCCCGCCCAATCTCGCGGCCATTTTTCATTACATTGTGTGAAAAAATACAACATTTATTGCCCTCAACCTAGCTCATTTTACCTCTTCCTAGTTCAAAGGCGCTCATGCTCCTCTGTTTAAAATCACATAAATTTTGGACTGAGATATCGATGATGTGCAAGAAGGCTCGACCAACTTACTAGTCTGGGTCCTAAAAAGACCGAAATACTCCACTCAACCCGCTTAAATGAATTTGAGAAATAATACCCCTGTGACTCTATCAGGCAAGTTTCGACGGTATTTTCATGCGACTTGCAACTCGACATAACTCGGCAACCGGAGGTTGGATCGATAAACCGTCGACTTCGTTGGTCTCCTGGCGTGTGATTATCTCTACCGGGTCCTCTCCCTCATTTTCTTATGGCCCAGTGACTTCATTGTGCATTCATTCTGTAAACTAGGGTTTTGCTTAGTTTCCTTCAATGCAATCTCACATTGGTGGGCCAACTCTGCAAAAACCTCCACTGAGCCATTGTTGGTAGTGTTCCCATGTCGCCATTTCCCATACACACTTGTAGGAGCCAACGGCATGCAATCTTGCTGCTCCATTTGCTTCTTCGCTCCCGGACCGAAAGTCACCATGTGTCCCTGAATGACATTTTCATACGACTTGCAACTCGACATAACTCGGAAATCAGAGGTCAGATCGACGAACTGTCGACTCCGTTGGTCTCCTGGCATGCGATTACCTCTAGGGGGCCCTCTTGCTCGTGTTCTCATGGCCCAGTGACTTCATTGTGCATTCATTTCATAAACTAGGGTTTTGCTTAGTTTCCTTCAATGCAATCTCGCATTGGTGGGTCAACTTTGCAAAACCCTCCATCGAGCCAGTGTTGGTAGTGTTCCCATGTCGCCATTGCCCATACACACTTGTAGGATCCAATGGCACGTAATCTCCCTGCTCCGTTTGCTTTTTCGCTTCCGGACCGAAAGTCACCAAGTGTCCCTGAATGACATTTTCATGCGACTTGCAACTCGACATAACTCAACAACTGGTGGTCGGATCGACGAACCATCTACTCCATTGGTCTCTTGGCATGCGATTACCTCTAGGGGGCCCTCTCCCTCGTCTTCTCATGGCCCAGTGACTTCTTTGTGCATTCATTTCGTAAACTAGGGTTTCAACCAGATGCCTAAGCTACACTTACAAATTACAAACCAACTAGGGTTTCATGAACTACACACCGCATAATAAAACTAGGATAGGCATGGAAATGATATTTTTGCATGAGAATAATCTTAATGGGGGGGAAGCTTTTCACATTAAGAAAGCACAACGGGGATAAAATTTTAATTGAATTCAATACCTAGGGATTGTATCATACTATGTTTCAATTCCTAAAGATCCTGATATGGCCATGCCTTCTCATACTTGAGACAAAGATGGAAAACAAAACTTCCACATCGATGCATCTATTTGGAACCACTTTGTTGAAGTACGTAGCCAATAGAAATGCAACATAAAACGAAAAACCTCAGTAAATGACCCACAAAAAAAGAGACTCTGAGTCATATTTGAATTTGTTGAAACTTAAAATGCATACTTATCACACTGCAAGATACTCATTCATTACATATTGTTTTTGGTTTCTCCTTTTAAAATTTTCCCATGGCCGAGGTGTCAGCTTGTAGGTACATTTTGGAAACTAGGGTTTTGCTCAGTAAGGGAGTGTGCAATTTTTGCACACGGGGGTCAACTTGGAAAAATCATCCACCAGGCACTTATGGCTAGAGTTCCTAGCTGGAGCCTTCCTAAACACACTTGTAGGACTCCCCAAAACCCGTTTTTGTTGCACGACCGTCATTCTATGCTCCCGGTAGGTATCCAACAGGTGTCCCTGAAGGCCTTTTGGATGCAAGACAGAACGAGCCATAGAATGACGACCGTGGCTCGGATCGAAAAACCATTGACTCCATTGGATTCAGGCTGTCGAGATAGTGCTAGGGGTGCCCCTATCCTCTGTTCCCATGGCCCAAGTGTCACCTTGTAGGTACATTTTGGAAACTAGGGTTTTGCTCAGTAAGGGAGTGTGCAATTTTTGCACACGGCGGTCAACTTGGAAAAATCATCCACCAGGAATTTATGGCTAGCGCTCTCGGCTGGAGCCTTCCTAGAGACACTGGTAGGACTCCCCGGAACCCGGTTTTGTTTTACGACCATCATTCTATGCCCCCGGTAGGTATCCAGCAGGTGTCCTTGAAGACCTTTTGGATGCAAAACGGAACGAGCCATAAAATGGCGACCGTGGCTCGGATCGAAAAACCGTCGACTCCGTTGGATTCAGGACATCGAGATAGTTCTAGGGATGCCCCTCTCCTCCGGTCCCATGGCCCAGGTGTCATCTTGTAGTTCCATTTTCGAAACTAGGGTTTTGCTCAGTAAAGGAGTTTACAATTTTTTCACACAGGGGTCAACTTTGAATTTTTTTTATTTTGATTCCAGAACTAGACATTCAAAGAGTGGCAATCAATCCTACCACACTACACCCTTGGTATATTTCTATGTCCTTAGTGTGCCACATCATTTAACAACTCCTTAGTGTTCCACTATATTCGAACATGGGTATGATGACATGACCAAGGTCAAGAGGTTGTTGACATGGAAAATGGACATGGTACAATGGCAAGATGTTGGCAAAGACAATGGACAAGTTTGAAGACATTGATTAGTATGATGGTGACATGGCTTGATAATATGGACGATGCATTGATGACAAAGCATCGTTGACATACTGGAAAGTAGCAAGCATGGAGGACTTAAGGACAAGCAAGCATGATAAGCCAACATTGATGACAAGGCACATTTATGGGCATTGGAGCCATTGGAACACCTAATGGGCCAAATGACCCATTCTGTGGTCATTTGTGGCTTAATGGGGTCATGAAGCCTGCACAAATTTTGAAGAAGCCTTCAAACATGCTCATGACCTTAATGAAGTCTTTGTCTTGATGAAATTGGGCCCTTGGACATTTGGTGGTGTTTGTGGTCTTGCAACCCTTACATGCTACATATTGTGGTCATGATGTTGTTTAAGCCCACAAGATTTGAAGAAGCCCATGAACATGATAAGCCCTAACTCATTATGGTAAATCCATTATACCTTTAAATAACTTGAATGATGACATGGCATATTGTAGCTTGGTGCACATGACTGATTTTGATGGTCCATGGATCCCTTCTTTAAACCCTTGAAATTTGGTGTGGAAGCCCAAACTTGTGACAATGTGGGCATGCATATGAAATTAAAAATAAATAAATAAAGAATAAATTGAAGCAAGGTCTGCTCCAAATCACAATGAACAACCATTACATCATCGTTTGTATTAATCAATAACATTCAAGTTTAAATACATTTTCATAGGAGGATAATCCACCCCTTTTACAAACATAGGACCATGAACATCATATTTTCCTTCATCAAAACAACATTATCAAGGAATATCATTAAACTAGTTAGGTATTTCATTTTCCATGGATTCTGTATATTACTTTTGCATTATGTCGAGTGGAAAATGGATGCACACATGAGGATGCACATGATGAGTAATCCAATAATATGAGGATGCACACACACATAGGCTGATGGTTGTAGGTGTTGATTGTATCAAGATGAATAATCCAAAGATGAACCCTTGGAGTTCACAAAAAACACAATTTTGGTTTAGATATCAAATTAGCATGCATCTGCTAAGTTCATTGAACTATTGAAAGATATTATTAGTTTTTTCCATTAAGATAATGTTTTCATAACACAATGGTGAGATGTTACTTGATCAATGCAATAAATGTAAGAGAATAAATATTGCTTAAAATGTAATCATATAAATTTCAATAGCATAATTTATCAATTTGTGGAAGAGATAAATCATCACTCGCACAAGTGGAAACTCAAGAGAAAATATGGAATATATTATATCATGCATTGATAGTCGAATGTTTGTAATACAAAATATGGCAAAGTAGTTGGCCCTCAAATGGCTTGTCAATGTACATGTATCCCTAAGTACAACAATGTGTACATGTACATGTCAAAATACATATAAACAATACTATGCAACATAAAAAATCAATCTTCCGCTTGTTTTTCCCTGACTTCCCTATATCGACCCTCTCCATGGGATCACTCTGCATCTCAGGAGTCTGCAAAAAAAAATCATTATTTTTATCAAATAACTGCACTAATACCCTACTATTAACAAACTTAAAAAATTAACTTATGGCCAAATTATTTATGACAAACACTCACCAAATCCTCATGGGGTATAGATGCGAGAGGTGTGCTCATGGAAGGCCTCTCTATAGTTGTGCTCTGCAAATAAAAGATCATATCTCAATTAATTCAACAATTCAACATTGATCAACATGTTTGGGTAAATTGAATAAAACAACTTGGTCATTAATGAACATCTCAACACAAGAGGAGACCTAGTCAGAACCATGGATTGAGTAGAGGGGCCGGGCACTTCTGCCGCTAATGGCTGCAATCACCAAATGGGGAAATAATTAGACATGCATGAATAAACAATATAGTAACATCGTTAAATACTATGCATTGTGAGTGTTGAAATACTTACCTCTGTATGACTTGTGCCTATTGTAGATGTGGCACTAACTGCAGCATCAATGAACCTTGTTAGGTGAGGGGTAGATGGATATCTCATGTGTCTGCTATAGAGGACATCCACACCCTTTCTAGGAGTGGAGCCTCTCTTATACACTTATGCATTTTGCACATTTGGATTACGAGGAGATCCAACTGCTGACAGTTTATGAAGTATAGGGGCTGGTGGCTACAAGCACTAGTACTAACGTAGTTAGAAATGCACTGGTCAATGAAATACCATGTATTAACAAAATGACAATGGTGAAATACATACCGATGTACTGTATACATCAATCAAATCTAAGAAACATTCTGCCACTTGTAGATCCACTATGGGCTGTGCAGCGCTTGTCTCCCCACTAGGGGGGACATCACTAGATGGAATCATTTCCCTCTGATGGGGATTTGCAACCTGCAATTTAGAAAATTGTAAATATTAGATCGTGTAGCATAAATTAAGTAACATGTGATAACAAACTAACATGTATTAAAATAATGTCATGTTGAAATAGTTACCTTAGCATGAGATGTTGTCGCTGAAGGTATGACAACATCTTGTAACTCAGAAGGTTCTGCTGCATGAGCCTCTTACCCCTCATTCCCTTCTGGTAGAAACTACAAGTTTTAAAATCATTAAAAATATTAGCAATCTATATATGTGTACATAGTAAGGAAAAATAATTTACAAATGGCACTAAATTGTTAATTGGATTTACTCATGTATTAAAATAGTGTCATGTTGAAATAGTTACCTCGGCATGAGATGTTGTAGTTGAAAGTATGAAAACATCATCATCATCGGGCGGTGCTGCTGCATGAGCCTCTTTCCCCTCTTGCCCGTCAGGCCCTTTTGGTGCTGGTGCATGAGTCTGTAGACTATGCTCTGCATCATCGGTGGAAAGGTCTTCAACCCCGTGCCCTTTTTGCAGCAACTATAAGTTTTCAAATCATCAAAAATATTAGCAATCTATATATATGTGTATAGTAAGGAAAAATAATTTACAAATGATACTAAACTATTAACCACTTACTTACCTGTGTAAAGTATCCAGTAAAGGTATCATCTATTTGGGCAGGACCAAAGCAAGGATGGCCGTATACTGTGCATGGGTGCGACTCTCAGTTGTGCTCATGATGTAAAGTTCTAGGGCCACTACTAGATGCTCCTCCACCACTGGAAGGTAGTGGCTCTACCCCACCGACAGGTGGTGGCTCTGCTCCACCCATATATGGTGGCTTTGATGGCCCCGCTCGGTACGTACCTTGAAGATACGTGCTATGGAGAACAGTTGCCTGTGCCAACAGTAGGAAGGACTCCCGTGTCTCTGGGACCAACTGATGTGCAGGCAGCACATCTGGCCTGGGTAGCTGCCTACGAGGTGGAGCTATGGGGAGATTGGGATCTATATGCCTCGCATTGGGACGTTGCTGAGGCATCCCCATCCCAATGCCTTGGTACTCCAAGATATCAAAATAGTTAACATGCATCCCCAGCACAAATTCTGCGTACATCTTTCTCAAAAAATACAGGAGCATTTCCCTGTTGTTGTGTGGTGGTGCATCAAACACCATGTACCATCGGTCAATCTAGCTATATATGAATGGTTGATATGTACACCACTCGATAGAAATGTGCCTTTTGTTTGCATCCAGGATTTCACCCGTCTGTGGATCTCTAAAGAGGAAAAATATATGTTGTTCTGAGATTTTCAACTTCTTGACTTCTTTGTAGCTAAGTCCATCCTGATATTGTTGCCTCTTTCTTTCTCTTAATGTGGCAATATCTTCCAGTGCACCATCAGACTTACTAAAGGTCTCTATCATTGCATCCAAATTGGATGCAAGCATAAGATGTATATCATCAACAATAGTAATTGAGGCTTGAATTTCTCTGAGCCTCTGAATTTCTCTTTGGATGTCTAAGTGTGCATCCATGGTCGTCACTGTAATAAAAAAATAAAAATAAAAACAAATAATTAAAAATGTATACATGTGCTATAATAACATCTCTCAAAAATGAAAAATGTACAAACTTTGTGCAAGAACGAATACATTGCAAACATAAATATCATCTTAGGCTTACATTACAAACATAAATATCATTTCATATGACCATTGCAGGCATACATTATGGTTCCTTGTGGGCATAAGGGTGGAGACCATGCAGGAATAAAGACCATGATGATGTGGCAAAGATATGTATTTTTATTGATTAAGGATGGGCAAGACAAGACAAAAGACAAGGTGATGGGAATTGGCACACCTGATGAGCCAAATGACCCATACTATGGTCATTTGGAGTTGGTCCTAATACCCTGGACAAGGATGACTTGGAGATAACAAGTGACATGAACAAAGAAGCATGAAGTGAACAAAAAATCTTGAAGTTGACACTTGGAAAGGAGATTGGGGGAATCCCTTATGGCATTTGTGGGTATCCAGGAATGAAGCTGGTGGACATGCGAGCATGTGGACAAGGTGACATGCGGGCATCTTGAAGATGCATATGCGGGCATGTTTGTGGAAGCTGCGGGCATACTGGAGGCATGCCAAAGACCCCCATGCAGGAAATTGAAGAAGGTCTAGCTGCAGGCATGTTCAAAGGCATAAATATGGCCTTTGTGGGCACAAGTTACAAGCTAGTGTGGGCATACTGGAAGCAAAAGAAAATGGTGATGATGTGGGTATGAAGACTACGTTTAGGTGGGAAAAAGAAAGTCTAAATAAATATAGACATATATATATTTATAATTTATGAGGTCTTTATGGAAATCAAATTAAAATTTGATTTTAATATTGACAAGTCGGCTTCCTGTTTGATGAGGAAATTATGGAGACAAAATTAAAAAATTACAAAGATTATATCTTGTGTCTCTTCTGTAGTGTGTTGATGTGTTTACTTGATGAATGGCATGTGATTGGTACATAGTTCATGGATGAATATGATATTGAAGTGAGCCATTGTGTCTAATAGGGTGGATGTAAAATTCATTAAGGGATTGATAGTAGGGAGGGATTTAAGATATGTTAATTAACAAATTTTATAATTTTTAGTTTTGGTATTTCATTTACAAAGATTTCTAGTTTAGGGCAACATCAAAATTTGTATTTTTAATGATGAAATGAGGCAAGGATTTGGATGCTTACCTTTCCAATCCTCCGTGCAAGATGAAATTCCACTCATTAATCTTGCAAATCTCCTACGTTGAGCTTCCAATGCATTTTTTGGCAAGACGAAACGCTCGAGCGTTCGGGTTTTGAAGATACAGTGGGTAAAACAGTCCTGCGGTCCGCAGACTATTTTTGTTTTGTTTATATTAACCAAAACGCATGTGCGCGTTTTGTATTACTATAACGCACACGCATTTTGGACTCCTAGCCTACATGTCAATTGACATGGCATGGTCGGAGTCTGCCCATGCCTAATTTTAAGTAATGCTCATGCGTTTTGGATTTTCACAATTTTCGCATGTTTCGCGAATGCACGATTGCACCAAAATGGTCCCTCAACTTCGTGCGAGGGCCCTTACCTATCTTGGAGTGCTCCATGTTTATATTTCTATACATTGTGTGTACTATAATTTATTATGCTATTTTAAAACTTTTTTATGAACGAAATCCTTAAGATAACATAATATAACAAAGTACACACCATTACAACCTACCAAAACTTTTAAATACTTTGGATTTAAAATCTTTATAAATATTATAAAAATTTATATAATTATGTTCAAATACACTTCCATCCTATTATTATAACAATACTTTTGTCATATATACAATATTGTTTACTATAGTCATACATCTCTACTTAAAGATTTTTTTCCAAGGATCTGCTCATTAAATTGTTATATTATTGAGATTTTACATTAACTTATCATCTAGATTACATAGATTACATGACTAGGAAATATTTTCGTTCAATCTATGATCTTGGTATAAAAAGTTCACAAATCCATTAACTTATGCCAATAAAGGGTAGCAATGAAAACTTAACACATTACCTTTTATTTGAGTCACGGAGTTATGTTTTATTCTTCATTAAGAGGTCTTAAATGTATTAATAGTTCGTTACATATATGTAAACATTACCAACTGATAATAGTTCAACCATTCGATATTATTTGTGTACTTTGCCGTATGTTATTAGAACATTGATTATTGGACCAACGTTTAATCATTGTCAATATTAATCCCCAGTAGACGTGTACAAAATATTCAACAGCGAATAATTTATATTGAATTTTTATCGCTCAGTTCGCCAGTGGAGGGTTCACTCCTCGGAGATTTCACCATCTTAATTTAGGTAGTTTTAAAATCCCACATTTAATCTAGGATAGATATTTGAAATTGCTGAAATTACATAATTGTCTAAATAACAATTTTCAGTAGCAATTTTAACAGGTTTCCACCGAAAAAACGAGACATTTTAATTGTCTTTTATCCTACCCAGAAATTTCTTAAGTTTTCATCCTTTCCAACAAACTTGCTTACTTATTCATGGAAACTTGCCTACTTATTCAATGACGGTGTTGTGTTTTTACGGTGATGTGTTTTCTTCTTTTATCTGCTCCCTATTCTAAATTTTTGGTGGCCCTCTATTCATGCAATGGTTTACTAGTTGCATAATGGCCATTAACTCTCGACTTGCCTTCTAACGAGTAACGTAATTCTAGATTTCAAGCTTACAATATGATATTTATTCTATTTTTTCATATTCATTGTTTATAAAGGACATTTAATGTATCATTGTTTTTACTAGGGTGTTTCATTTCAGAGGGTTGGGATAAATTCACAGTTAAACATAATATGAGATATTTTAAGAAGTTATGCTTAGATTTCCTTACTCAAGAATGCTATGAGTTCCTCACAACTTTGTTGCTTTTTTTATAATAAAATACTAGCCATAGTAAAATTAGAAGCAAAAGAAAACGGTTGAAATTCCTTAACACAATCTAGGCTAATCAAGATCAAGGCTTGGCAACTTGATATCTTTGAATGCATTCTTTGCATGTTAACTCCATTTTAGATCATGGTAATTCTTAATCATATTGGACATGAGTTTAACACTCTTGGCAAAGTTACCGCTTGTCAAAAGGTTCAATATAAAAGCGAAGACCGGAGTATTTTATTTCCAATGCATTCATATGACATCATATCATGGTCGAGTTGAAATATAAAAGCGAAGACCGGAGTATTTTATTTCCAATGCATTCATATGACATCATATATCATGGTAGAGTTGAAATGGTCATGTGTTGCCTAATATATGCAATCCTTTTCATTCATGTGAAGAGAGTGTATGTATTTACTCCCTAAAGATTTACTGTCATATCACTTATGATTAAAATATAACTTACTTTTTTGTTTTGTTTTGAGTGATTGAAGTTGAATTCCTTTTCATCCATGTGAAAAGAGTTTATGTATTTACTCCCTAGAGATTTATTTCCATCATATCACTTATGATTAAAATATAACTTACTTTTTTGTTGTGTTTTGAGTGATTGACCGAGTTGAATTGCATGATTATGAGACACAAATGCTACTGGTTTGTGAATAATTTGGTTTCTTGGATGTGAAATGGGAATGATTGTGATTTTCAAATTCAATTTGTTTGTTTTCTTATAATGGATTTTTGTTTATTTTGGCATTGGGTTTTTAGTTGAGTGTGTTTATGTTTTCTGTATGTGCATTCAGACTGTTAGTAATATAGGTTGGTGTGTTTTCACTTTCTGCAAATGTATAAAGTTGTATATCATTGTTTGGGTGTGTTCTAGATGGTGGAAATGTGTTTTACCTGAAAATGTCATAAATTTGGTGTAGTTTGAAAAACATTGTCGCTTATTTCATCTTGGTTTTTATTCTTAGCTTGTACATGTTTGCATATTCAACGTTGCAATGTTGCATTCACATATTTTGGTCATTGGCTCATACATGTTGAATGGAAATTTTAAATATATTTTTCTATGAGATGTTTTGATGTTCAAAATGTAATCAATGTTGATATTTCTGTTTGTAGAGACCAACTTGCAAACTATACCCGAGACTACACAACTCAATTAAATATACTAGGCTATTGTGCCATGTACATTTTTATGCAGACATTTATCGTTCTTGAGATCATATTCATGTCATTGCTAGCATGAGTAATTTTTGGAGTAACCAATGGTTTGGCCTTGGTTTTATTTACTGCAACTGATGGTGCATCACCTTGCTATTTCTTGTCAAAATTGATTGGGAGCCCATTGTTTTTTAGTTTTGGCTAGAGAAACTGAGATTTTTCCGAGCCCATGTATACATTTTCTATACACTATAAGATGCTTATAGACTATGCAGCATATTGACAATAGTAACACATGCGAACCTTCCCATACTATTTTTCCACATCTAATTAAGTTATGTGATAATTATTGGCTTCTCGATTAAAAATTAAAATACCTATATTATATATGAGAATGCTCTACTCATTTTACAAACAAACATGCAGGTGCTGTAAACATGTACTACTGATGTCATTATATTATCTTATACTATCTTGAGGAGAAAAATGACCACCAACTACTTGAAAACATTGATTTTAATTATTTGAGTGGTTTGATAGCTTTTTGTTCATTAATCCTTCTTGAAATGTTAAATTTACTAACAACTATACTTTATAAAAATATGTACTTGTTTTACAGTTCTTATGGTAGTAGGAAATACAATTCTAAAGTTTCATCTATTATTCTAAATTTTGTTTATCTATTATTCTGAATTTTGTTTGAAATTTATTGCAGATGGCTCAACGCAAGAAAAAAATGTTGAGCTGTATGTTTTTCTTAAGGATAACACAAATGTTACCAAACACTTTCATAAATCTAGCATCATCAATTGTGGATGCGCCTTATCACATTTTATTCTTTGCAATATTCTTTGGTCTTATTCCAGCTACCTATATTACACTTCAATTAAGTTACTTTATTTATTGAATTTTACAATTACCGTTTTTTATGTAGAATTTCAAGTACCTAATTCATTTTTCATGTTTTGTTTGGAAAGCTTTTTTCAACAATTTAATGATTGTTTTGGAATTGTTCACATTGTAAATGTAATTCTTCTATCCTGATTCTTTTAATATTTGTTCCTTAGTAAATTTTAAACTGCAAGATGATTATAGTTACTAACCAGTCTTGCTTTAAAGTAGTTTATTGTTTAGATACCTTGTATGAGGAGCTTTGAATATGGTAAATGTCACTTGTCAAATTGCAACTTCTTGACGGTTGCATTAATACTCGTTGGTGATATTTAACTAAACTTAATACGCGATTCAAATCATGCAAAACGATACCATGAATTCCATGGATAACGACTACAACTCTATAAAAAACAAACGATAAGAATGGTGCGCATCTTATAGATCATGTGGATAGATTTTGTCGGAAGAAGTAGCGGGGTATGTGACGGGAATATCAAATTGAAAATCGAATTCATATTTGAGGATATTGTGCATATAACAACTCTTTCCGGTCTATCGAGATCCATTTGCATTGGGTAAGATCCTGAACCAATCATTGTCATTAGTTTTTTTCATACCCATGTATTTGATAAGAAACAAGTACAACCATTGATGACACACATGCATAAGTCTGATTTTGAAATATCGATACACTGTATTCATGAAGCAATGAATTTCAAATGCCTGTAATTTTGTAGAGATAATAAGTTTTGAGTATTTTGTTCCGACCCTCCATATAATTGCTATTCTCTGAGCAAAATTCTGCACATTGTCGATTGTTATAAGTATTCCATTCCTAAATCTTAATCCCTGAACTATGACTAGTATGCCCATTTTTTCCACTGGTTCCAATAATCCTCTCTACACCATCATTCCCTCATATGTTTTCTCTTTATACTCAGAAATATGTTGGAAAACATGATGCTTCTGAATCTACAAGTGTAATTTTTGAAAGACACATTATAAATGGATTTAATGGTCGCCTCTTTGGTTCCCAAGATGGAGCAAGGGTTTTCACATAACAGTCTTGCATTTCCTGTTTGGTTTCTTTGTCATCGCTGGCAGTATTCAATTACAGCAAGCTAGTTCTCATAGTTACATCCAACGAACAATGGTTCCATCTCTATAGGCTATTTTTTGCTCCAATTGGGAGCCTCGTTGACCAACTGTGAGTAGTTGGATCCAGAGTTTGAGTTTGAGACGCTCCACTGAGCCAAGATATGGTTTGAATCATGCAGAAGGATATCATGAATTTCATGGATGACGAATACAAATCTATAACAAACAAATGACAAGAATGGTGGGCATCTTGCAAATTGCATGGATAGATTTTGTTGAGAGCAGTAGCGGGAATATCAAATTGCACATCGAATTCATATTTTAGGAGATTGTGAATATACCAACTCTTTTCAGTCCATTGAGTTCCACTTGCGTTGGTTAAGATCCTGAACCAATCATTGTCATTAGCTTTGTTCCTACCCATGTATTTGATAAGAAACATGTACAAACTTTGATTAAGCACATGCGTAAGTATGATTTTGAAATATTGATACACTATATTTACGAGGAAATAAATTTCAAATGCCTATAAGTTTGCAGAGATAATAAGTTTTGAGGAATATTTCCTTCTGACCCTCCATATAATTGTTATTTTTTAAGAAAAAATATGCATTATAGGGATGCTTACCCTGCATTTAACGACGGTATTAATTAGTTAATGGATTCCTTGTTTGAAGAGTAGAGAAAAAATTTGTCACATTACAAAATCCTTTCAACATCATATAAATTAATAGGGGAGGCTGCCAATATGATCTCAATTTATGAGAAGCTTCCACGTACCAATAATTTATACTCTGTATAAAGTGAATATTATTACTTGTTTTAAAATTTGTTTCCCTCCCTTAACCCCATTTTGTAGACCTGTGCTGGATATTGTTTGGAGGGAGTTATCCCGCCCAATCTTGCGGCCATTTTTCATTACATTGTGTGAAAAAATACAACATTTATTGCCCTCAACCTAGCTCATTTTACCTCTTCCTAGTTCAAAGGCGCTCATGCTCCTCTGTTTAAAATCACATAAATTTTGGACCGAGATATCGATGATGTGCAAGAAGGCTCGACCAACTTACTAGTCTGGGTCCTAAAAAGACCGAAATACTCCACTCAACCCGCTTAAATGAATTTGAGAAATAATACCCCTGTGACTCTATCGGGCTAGTTTCGACGGTATTTTCATGCGACTTGCAACTCGACATAACTCGGCAATCGGAGGTTGGATCGATGAATTGTCGACTTCGTTGGTCTCCTGGCGTGTGATTATCTCTATGGGGGCCTCTCCCTCATCTTCTTATGGCCCAGTGACTTCATTGTGCATTCATTCTGTAAACTAGGGTTTTGCTCAGTTTCCTTCAATGCAATCTCACATTCGTGGGCCAAATCTGTAAAAACCTCCACTGAGCCAGTGTTGGTAGTGTTCCCATGTCGCCATTTCCCATACACACTTGCAGGAGCCAACGGCACGCAATCTTGCTGCTCCATTTGCTTCTTCGCTCTCGAACCGAAAGTCACCATGTGTCCCTGAATGACATTTTCATACGACTTGCAACTCGACATAACTCGAAAATCATAGGTCGGATCGACGAACCGTTGACTCCGTTGGTCTCCTGGCATGCGATTACCTTTAGGGGGCCCTCTCCCTCGTGTTCTCATGGCCCAGTGACTTCATTGTGCATTCATTTCGTAAACTAGGGTTTTGCTCAGTTTCCTTCAATGCAATCTCACATTGGTGGGTCAACTCTGCAAAACCCTTCACCGAGCCAGTGTTGGTAGTGTTCCCATGTCACCATTTCCCATACGCACTTGCAAGAGCAAACATCACGTAATCTCGCTACTCCATTTTCTTTTTCGCTCTCGGACCGAAAGTCACCAAGTGTCCCTGAACGACATTTTCATGCGACTTGCAACTCGACATAACTCGGCAACTGGAGGTCGGATCGACGAACTGTCGACTCCATTGGTCTCATAGCGTGCGATTACATCTAGGGGGCCCTCTCCCTCATGTTCTCATGGCCCAGTGACTTCATTGTTGTAGCTAGGGTTTTACCCCTAGCTTGTGCCAATGAGCACCTACTAAGGAGAATGGACTCCTTAGTAGCAGTTCAGTATATTAACCTAATTAAGCTAAAACAACAATTAAATTACTTCTAAAATATTGCATGAAACATAAACATAAAATGACTGAGTGATTGACTGAGTTGAATTCCTTTTCATCCATGTGAAAAGAGTTTATGTATTTACTCCCTAGAGATTTATTTCCATCATATCACTTATGATTAAAATATAACTTGCTTTTTTGGTTGTGTTTTGAGTGATTGACCGAGTTGAATTGCATGATTATGAGACACAAATGCTACTGGTTTGTGAATAATTTGGTTTCTTGGATGTGAAATGGGAATGATTGTGATTTTCAAATTCAATTTGTTTGTTTTCTTATAATGGATTTTTGTTTATTTTGGCATTGGGTTTTTAGTTGAGTGTGTTAATGTTTTCTGTATGTGCATTCAGACTATTAGTAATATAGGTGGGTGTGTTTTCACTTTTTGCAAATGTACAAAGTTGTATATCATTGTTTGGGTGTGTTTTAGATGGTGGAAATGTGTTTTACCTGAAAATGTCATAAATTTGGTGTGGTTTGAAAAACATTATGGCTTATTTCATTTTGGTTTCTATTCTTAGCTTTACATGTTTGCATCTTCAACATTGCAATGTTGCATTCACATATTTTGATCATTGGCTCATACATGTTGAATGGAAAATTTAAATATATTTTTCTATGAGATGTTTTGATGTTCAAAATGTAATCAATGTTGATATTTCTGTTTGTAGAGACCAACTTGCAAACTATACCAGAGACTACACAACTCAATTAAATATACTAGGCTATTGTGCCATGTACATTTTTATGCAGACATTTATCATTCTTGAGATCATATTCATGTCATTGCTAGCATGAGTAATTTTTGGAGTAACCAATGGTTTGGCCTTGGTTTTATTTACTGCAACTGATGGTGCATCACCTTGCTATTTCTTGTCAAAATTGATTGGGAGCCCATTGTTTTTTAGTTTTGGCTAGAGAAATTGAGATTTTTCCGAGCCCATGTATACATTTTCTATACACTATAAGATGCTTATAGACTATGCTACATATTGACAATAGTAACACATGCGAACCTTCCCATACTATTTTTCCACATCTGATTAAGTTATCTGATAATTATTGGCTTCTCGATTAAAAATTAAAATACCTATATTATATATGAGAATGCTCTACTCATTTTAAAACCAAACATGTAGGTGCTGTAAACATGTACTACTGATGTCATTATATTATCTTATACTATCTTGAGGAGAAAAATGACCACCAACTACTTGAAAACATTGATTTTAATTATTAGAGTGGTTTGATAGCTTTTTGTTCATTAATCCTTCTTGAAATGTTAAATTTACTAACAACTATACTTTATAAAAAAATGTACTTGTTTTACAGTTCTTATGGTAGTAGGAAATACAATTCTAAAGTTTCATCTATTATTCTAAATTTTGTTTATCTATTATTCTAAATTTTGTTTGAAATTTATTGCAGATGGCTCAATGCAAGAAAAAAATGTTGAGCTGTATGTTTTTCTTAAGTATAACACAAATGTTACCAAACACTTTCATAAATCTAGCATCACCAATTGTGGATGCGCCTTATCATATTTTATTCTTTGCAATATTCTTTGGTCTTATTCTAGCTACTTATATTACACTTCAATTAAGTTACTTTATTTATTGAATTTTACAATTACCGTTTTTTATGTAGAATTTCAAGTACCTAATGTTAAATTTTCAGAATTTACTTCAATCTGATCTAGGATCTTAACTGAGAGAACAACATGTACAGCAAATCTACAGCATATCATTCATGGACACAATAATGCAAGCACAGAAGAGACACCGAGTTTACTTGGGGAAAACCATAAAGGTGAAAAACCCCAATAACTTCCTCAGAGATAGATAGAGCAATGATACAACTAGAATACAAGAGATAGTCTTCTCCTAGCAGCAGAGCCTCCTCCTCCACAAGTGCGCCACTCTCCACAATGTGAGTGAGAGAATAGAATGTGTAAAATGAGAGAGACACACTCTCTATTTATACACTAGCTTGACTTGACCTTTACTCAACTAGGTCGGCCTCAACTTAACCACTTAACATAATGCTAACTAGGCCGACCCCCACTAGGGTGGTCTAATAACCCTTTGACCCACATGGCCGACCCCCAATAGGGTGGTCTAATAACCCTTTGACTCACATGACTTATACAGGGCCGACCCCAACAAGGTGGTCTAATAACCCATCAAGTATAAGTTACGACACATACAATATAAATGACGACACTTCCGTATAGAGGAATAATAACATCTCTATAGGAATACAACCACTTCCGTATAGAGGAATAATAACATCTCTATAGGAATACAATATACATATATGTGAAATACATTCTGAAGTTACATATACATCAACACTCCCTCTTAACTAGGAAGGTATTTCTCGACACAGGTCTTCTAACACAAGTCATCTTCTCTGGATCATCGTCACTGGATAATCATCATCGAGACATCATCATCGTCACTGCTGCTGCTATCTCAATCAATCTCTGAATCTACTCGTTATAGGAAGTTCTACAAAGCTAGTCCTTTTTCATACTGGATGTAGGCCCACCACCTGCAGGTCTTCATCATCACTGGCCATACTGTGGAATTCTTAGAACTTATTACGTGCATCACAAAACCTGGCTGCAGCATCCCAGGCTATTACGAGCACATAGATCTACCTGTCGGATCTCCCAGGAGCACATTACATGTGACCCATCACAAAACTTAGTTGAAGCATCCAAGGCTGTTACGAGCACACATCTCTACCTGTCGGATCTCCCAGGAGCACATTACATGTGGTCCACCACAAAACCTGGCTGAAGCATCTGAGGCCTTTTTCATCCTGTCTAGATCTCCCAGGAGCAAATTACATGTGGTCATGGCAAAACCTAGTTGAACCATCTGAGGCCTTTTTCATCCTGTCCAGATCTCCCAGGAGAAAATTACAAGCCATAGGACAAAACCTCGAAAGAGCATCTGCCAGATATCCCAGGGCACCGAATTACATGCCATAGGCAAAACCTCGAAAGACTATATGCAGATCTCCCAGGGCACAAATTATATGTCCTCCCAAGAAAAACCTCGAAAGAGTATTTTCCAGATGTCCCAGGGCACCGAATTACATGCCATAGGAAAAACCTCGAAAGACCATCTGTAAATCTCCCAGGGCACAAATTACATGCTTACCTGCACAACCTGATCCACGGCCATCAAGTATCATCTGATACTCACCATACATCATCCTGATGTACACATGATCATCCTGATCATCATCACTACAACATCCTGCTGCATGTCATTTGGAGAAGCTCGTCATCCACGATCATCCTAATCATACAATGCATCCATCTGATGCACACCAAGTATCTACCTGATATATATCATCGCACATAGTGTATCCACCTGATACATAGATACATGATCCACACAATGTATCCATCAACATACATGATCTACCTAATCATACTTGATACATATCAATATACATGATCTACCTGATCATACAATGTATCCACCTGATACATATACAGATACATGATCCAAGCATCCAACATGATGCATATACAAAATACATACAAATGATCCAACTGATCATATCCAGCATCCAACATGATGCATACATACATATGAATGATCCAACTGATCATATCCAGCATCCAACATGATGCATACATACATATAAATGATCCAACTGATCATATCCAACATCCAACATGATGCATACATACATATAAATGATCCAACTGATCATATCCAGCATCCAACATGATGCATACATACATCCAAATGATCATACAAAGCAGAAACCAGAACATCATCCTGATGCTCGTCATCTAGCGCTTACATCCACAGCCATGTGAAGGATCCTCCTTCCAACATGCTTGGAATGGCTTCAGCAAATGTGTCCATCACTTCTTCCTCGAAGTGTCCTCGATCTGAAGAATGCCAAGCCTCTCTCTGAAGTACTCGAACTTCACCCTGGCTAATGGCTTCGTCATCACATCTACCATCTGCTCGTCCGTCGCAACATACAGGAGCTTCACAGCTCCTCTCTGCACCATATCCCTGATATAGTGATATTTGATCTCTATGTGTTTCGACCTGTCATGAAACACTGGGTTCTTAGACAGCTTCACACAACTCTGATTATCAGAGAAGATACCAGTAGCATCCAACGGGAGATCAAATAACTCAGACAATAGCTTCCGTAGCCATACTGCCTCACAACTAGCTGAACAGGCTGCAACATACTCTGCCTCAGCTGTACTTAGTGCTACGCAGGATTGCTTCCTGCTAAACCAAGAGATCACACTTGATCCCATACTGAAGCAGCACCCAGATGTGCTCTTCCTATCTGCTTGTCCAATCTGAATCAACATAACCCTGCAGGTTAAACTTTTGATTCGCTTCATACTTGAGCCCATAATCCACTGTACCTTTCAGGTACCTCAGAATATGCTTTACAGCAACCAAGTGAACACTCCTCGGATCTGTCAGGAACTGGCTCAATGTGTTCACCGCAAAGCAAATATCTGGTCTCATGTTCGTCAGGTACATCAAGGACCCAATCATCTGACGATACATAGTGACATCAACTGGTTTAGATGAAGCATCAAATAGAAGCTTCAGGTTCGATGCCATAGCCTCGTAGTCCATCATCCCGAACCTCTTCAGGATCTCTACTACATACTTCCCTTGTCCAAGGAAGATTCCATCTGCACTCTGCCACACCTCCATACCTAGAAAGTGGTGCATCATACCCAAGTTTTGCACATTTATGACTCCCTGTCATGTGTCTCAAAACCAAGTGGCTGCTCCACATACACTTCTTCTTCAACTACACCATTCAAGAAAGTTGTCTTGAATCCATCTGGTGTATCTTCTATTTCATCACTTTTATATTTCTCTATGCTGCCATCTGCAGCATGCTTGATCTTGATAGATCCATATGGAATTCATAACAAACTTCCCTTCAGGTCTTGGGACTACATCCCAAATATCATTCTTCATGATCGACGGATCATGGCATTCCATTTCTTCATCCCAGATCCTGGGAACTTCAATATCTTCAATAGATATCTTTGTTGCTGGAACAAATGTTGTAGTTCTTCTTTTGTAGGAGATGGCATATGATCTTTCCTACACAACAAGTTAAATTGCATGATTAGAAAACATCTCATAGTTTTCAGAACAAATTATTACACATAAAGAAATATGTCATACAGTCATGCAATTGTCTTAGCCAATGCTTCAATACAACATTTATCCATATCCTGTAACTTTCTAGATGCCTTCCAATCTCTACCAGAACATTGTTAAGAGTGTGCACAACTCCCAACATGTCAGCAAAGAGGTTTCATTCTAGATAAGTAGCAATGGAATGTTGTACAGTGCCATAGGCCACTTACCCATGTACATTAGTAGTATACTATTCATCAATGCAATTATTCTAATATGCATAATACACAACCTAATTCTAGGAACATCAGTATATACATTATTGAATAGTATTATTTGACAATTCAAATACTTATCTTTGTTTGTTCGTTGGGTGGACTCCCTCTGAGTCTTCACTTCCTTTTCTGCAACTCCATTTTTATGTGGGTTGTGAGAAGTGGTCAACTCCCTCTGAATATTTGCATCCTTGCAGAAACCACTAAAGTGTACTCCCTCTTGATCTTTGCTCCCTGGATTACCTATTCTTGAACTCATATTCATCCTTGGTCCCTATGCATGCTTATTAGTATCATGATTGTGTTATCCTTGTGATCTCATATAAAATCATACATTCATTAGTATACTATTAAAACACAATAATCTCAAGCATGTATAGTCATGATCATTTCAAACAAAAATAATAAGCATTAGCATTCAAGGTTTAAGTAGGATTCTTATGGTTAGTCAAATCATAAGAAACATAACATGTCTAAACCTATAATTACTCAAACCTATGACTCTTCGGGTTAGTCATATCATTAATTAAGGTAAGACACATAATATGCATATACCCATGATTATTCAAACTTATGACTTCATGAATAATCATTATCAACAACACAACAATATAAGATCCTAACCCAACTTAGGATTCTAGCTTGATATAGGAAAAATATACCTAGATTAGCATGCTAGCTAGTTATGTCTAACATACTCACATGATGTCTTCTTGTTCTTCTTCAATGACTTGTGCTAGTAACCTGTATATCTCATAGGTTAACCATTATAAAACCAAGTTATACATACCTCGTAAATGGATCTTCTATGAGATCCATGACAATGGATGAATCTTTGTCCTCATGTCATCATGATCATATGTTCTTGAACCAGAACATGATTTGTCTTTCTTGGTGTACCTTTCATGTTAGTAGACAACATAAACCTCATACAACACCATAATGCATTAGTACAATCATAAGTGTCAACACCCTAATCAATGAATATTTTCTATCGTGCATTCATAATTTTATTAAGGTGATATGACAAGTCTAAAATCAAGATTGTACTAACCGTAATAACATGAAGACAAACATACCATAAACTTAATCATGAATAAATCTCAAAACATACCTCGATGAGTCATACCTGTCGAGATCGCTTGTAATATTCTTATGTAAGGCCTTAGCCTCATCTCCCTCTGAAACATTAACTTCTTCACTTATGTAGGTGACCAATCCATCTTCTTCTAGGATTAACCCAATCCACTTGATTTGCAAGAAATGGACCTGGAGCTGGATATGGGTTTGTCAGAGAAACCCCAAAAATTCAAACTTTGAATTTCAAACTTTCGAAAGGATAGAAATATGCGCCCTGATGAGCTGATCAAGCTGGTATATTCAAAATTTGAAAACTGCAAAGTTTCACTCCTCAATTTTGCCTTTGAAACTTTCGGATTCACTGGATGTGACCCTGAACTGGGGTTTGATGAATCCCACTCTTCTTCCCAATCAAAATGTTTGATCCAAAGCTCTAAGATTCTATTTTTCTGAGGAGCTTCCAACCGTGGTCACATATTTCAAAAATTCCCATTTTTACAAAAGCCCTAATTTTCCACTTTTCTGATCAAAGTCCCGAACTAGGGCTTGATCAAGCCCAGCCTTCTACCCAACCAAAAATTCTGATCTTGGTCTCTAAATTTTTATTTTGATGAGTAGCATTTAGCGGTGGTCTCTAATTACAAAAATTCCAACTTTCTCCGAAGCCCTAAATTCTGGAAGCCATGAATGAAGGTACTCAAAAATAATTCTGGTTTGACAGAAATATGTACCTGATTGTTTCTGGTGTAACTTTGAACTTTTCGATCCACAGGGTCTGAAAAAGTTTCCTAAGATAGCTTGACCTGTTAGCTTTCCATCCTGATAGGTCTGACCTTAATTGGATTCTCTAAGAGAGAGTTATGGCAAGTGTCGCAACGTGACCTGTTTATGGGATAATACAGGAGAGCGAACTTGTATGGCGTGCCACGTGTCACTGTATCAACTTCGGCCTCTGAAAATTTTTCTGAAATAGCTGACCCTGTTGTCTTTCCATCCTGACAGGTCTGACCTCAATTGGACTCTCTGAGAGAGAGTTATGCCAAGTGTCGCAACGTGACCTGTTTATGGGATAATACAGGAGAGAGAACTTGTACGGTGTTCCACGTGTCACTGGTTCAACTTCGGCCTCTGCAAATTTTTTTTGAGATAGTACAGTCTGTGTACTACCTGTCACTTTTTACGAAATTTCATTTGGAGCTTCATAGCCCAAGTTATGACCTTTTTCCCAAGGTCACCTGATTTTGACTCAGAAATGGAAGAGGCAGAAACCCTATATTGTACAGATCATAAATCACAAAGTACAACAAATTAGAGGGTATCCTTTAGACACAAGGTACATGGGGATTTAATCTTCGACCTGTAAAGATTTCAGATCTGAAAACTTCGCCAAAACGGATTTATAGCGAAAGTTCTACGATGACTGGTTTTTGCTATATCAAGCCCTAGCATCGTAAGTGCAACAAGTGTCATACATGCCATATCATGCCTTCTTTCAGGCTAGCTCTGATACCATGTTAAATTTTCATAATTTACTTTAATCTGATCTAGGATCTTAACTGAGAGAACAACATGTACAACAAATCTACAGCATATCATTCATGGACACAATAATGCAAGCACAGAAGAGACACCAAGTTTACTTGGGGAAAACCATAAAGGTGAAAAACCCCAATAACTTCCTCAGAGATAGATAGAGCAATGATACAACTAGAATACAAGAGATAGTCTTCTCCTAGAAGCAGAGCCTCCTCCTCCACAAGTGCGCCACTCTCCACAATGTGAGTGAGAGAATAGAATGTGTAAAATGAGAGACACACACTCTCTATTTATACACTAACTTGACTTGACCTTTACTCAACTAGGTTGGCCTCAACTTAACCACTTAACATAATGCTAACTAGGCCGACCTCCACTAGGGTGGTCTAATAACCCTTTGACCCACATGGCCGACCCCCAATAGGGTGGTCTAATAACCCTTTGACCCACATGACTTATACAAGGTCGACCCCAACAAGGTGGTCTAATAACCCATCAAGTATAAGTTACGACACATACAATATAAATGACGACACTTCCGTATAAAGGAATAATAACATCTCTATAGGAATACAACCACTTCTGTATAGAGGAATAATAACATCTCTATAGAAATACAATATACATATATGTGAAATACATTCCGAAGTTACATATACATCAACACCTCATTCATTTTTCATGTTTTGTTTGCAAAGCTTTTTTCAACAATTTAATGATTGTTTTGGAATTGTTCACATTGTAAATGTAATTCTTCTATCCTGATGCTTTTAATATTTGTTCCTTAGTAAATTTTAAACTGCAAGATGATTATAGTTACTAACCAGTCTTGCTTTAAAGTAGTTTATTGTTTAGATACCTTGTATGAAGAGCTTTGAATATGGTAAATGTCACTTGTCAAATTGGAACTTCTTCTTGACGGTTGCATTAATACTCGTTGGTGGTATTTAACTAAACTTAATACGCGATTCAAATCATGCAAAACGATACCATGAATTCCATGGATAACGACTACAACTCTATAAAAAACAAACAATAAGAATAGTGCGCATCTTATAGATCATGTGGATAGATTTTGTCGGGAGAAGTAGCGGGGTATGTGACGGGAATATCAAATTGAAAATCGAATTCATATTTGAGGATATTGTGCATATACCAACTCTTTGTGGTCTATCGAGATCCATTTGCATTGGGTAAGATCCTGAACCAATCATTGTCATTAGCTTTGTTCCTACCCATGTATTTGATAAGAAACATGTACAAACTTTGATGAAGCACATGCGTAAGTATGATTTTGAAATATTGATACACTATATTTACGAAGAAATAAATTTCAAATGCCGATAAGTTTGCAGAGATAATAAGTTTTGAGGAATATTTCCTTCTGACCCTCCATATAATTGTTATTTTTTAAGAAAAAATATGCACATTGTCGATTGCTATCATTCTTCCATTCATAAATCTGAATCCTTGCGCTATCACCAATATGCTCATTCTCCGTAATGGTTGGAATAATCCTCTCAACATCATTCCCTCATATGCTTTCTCTTTATACTTGCAAATATTATGGAAAACATGATGCTTCCGATTTAACAAGGGTAATTTTTGAAAGACACATTATAAATCAATTTAATAGCCGCCTCTTCACTTGCCAAGACAATAGTGTTGGTTTTAACATAATAGTCATCCACTTCCTGTTGGGTTTCTTTGTCATCGCTGGGAACATTCAACCACAACAAGCTAATTCTCATAGTCACAGCTAGTAAACAATGGTGCCATCTTTGTAGGCATTCTGTAGCTAGAGTTGGGAGTCCCATTGCCCAGTGGTGAGTAGTTGGATCCAAGGTTGTGATATCCCCAATTTGAAAATCATAGATATTAAGTTTCTTGAAGGAAGCTTTGAACCTTGAAACTCAAGACCATGCCGAAACTATGACTGAAGATGCACTAGTTTAAAATGGTCATAACTCAGGCATTCAAAATTTTTTTTGCATGAAATAAAAAATGTTTACTACTGGAAAAAATGCTCCTAAAACAATGGGATAGGTTTCAAATCAATAAAGACTTATAAATGGTTGGAACAGAAGGAAATGTTTTGGCCTCAAGACTCTAGTGCAATATAATCAAAACCATGCAACCAAGAAGCTTTCCAAACACTGATGGACCCTTTTGAATTCGTGAGAAGGAGTTAATATGGAATCCTACAAACTCTGATCTAATGTAGAACAAAACATGGAAGGTATACTCAAGGTCTAACTTCGACAATTTTCACTTTCTTTGAGTACATCACACCTGGGATGGCCAAGAATGACCCAGTAGTGTCAATCCCCGGGAATTAAGTGGAAAATCAACGAATTCTGGTGCAATACTGGAAGCATATCAACATGGTAATAACCCCAACCTGCTATGGAAACTAATAACTAAATGTCTTAAAGGTTTGACTGCAAAATTGGAAGATATGGAGAAAGTATGAAACTAGGACAACTCAACTATGAAATTTCCAACTCATCCCAAATGGAATCTAGGGCTCACGAGTTTATAATTTGTCACTTGGGATGGGTCCAATTTTATCTTATCTACATTATCAACTTACAAATTGTGATTTGGAGGTACAAAAGTCAGTTAGATGCATTAAAACTTAAAACTGGTCCATTTTTCTTAATGTTTGAGCATATGAGAGAAAAGTGCAAAAGAAAGAAATAGAATTTGCAGAAGTGAACAAAGTTCTGATATTTATTCATATGGAGGACTATAAATACATATTAGAAGCTATTTGTAATAGCTTCCAAGGATTATAGTAGGGTGTGTGCAAGAAGATGAGGGTCACTTTAGATGCAATGTTACTTTTTCAAAACTCGTTCCTGATACATAAAAACATAATGCGTTTCTGGTATTTAGCACTTGCCATGGTAAGACCCGAGTCTGACATGTCACTGGACATGTAGGATAGGTAACCATAACGTGTACGTGTATGCGTTATGTAGTTATAAAACGTGTATGCGTTATTGAAATCTAAAATCAATTTAAAAACACAGTCCCGACCACCCGCGGTGCTCTTCACGCATCAGAAATGCGAAATAGAGGTTGGATGAGGACGGTTTGTGTGTCTTGAAGTATCAGTGGAGCTCGATTTAGCTAGAGGGGAGGAAAATTCACTGGTGTATTGTCATCTAATCAGGTAATTCATTCACCCATACCATTGTTTTGTCATTTCTTAACCTAAATTACTATTTTTTTATTGTTTAAAACAACCTAGTTTTGTAATATTGATAAAATCGGGAATAACCCAATCTCTAATTAAATTCACATCTCCCTCAACCAAGATGAGTGAATAATTAAAATGAATCCCTTTTCAAAAACTCAAAAATTCCTAATCCAACCAAAAATTGAAAAAAATAGAACTCCCCCCTTTCTACAATGTATCCATTTAAGTCACCTGACATGAGGACACGGGACACGAGTGTCCCCACGAGACACAGTGACCCCCGGAATAAGGACACGTAGGACATGTTATATATATATATATATTTTAAAATATATTAAAATTTAAAAATATAGACATATAGATCCAATAACATTTAACATTTACAATTACAAATATTCAATAGAAATTACATTTACAATTACAAATATGAAATATTCAATAGAAATTAGATCATTCACAAGTCACAACACATTTGTCATTCACAATCACAAATCACAACGAGACATTGAGACACATAGATGCATGTCAGAGACTCGGAACCATATTTCTCATTAAGTCATCAAAATCAAAATGTATTACATAGATGTCCGAATGCCACTGGGCATTGGAAAATGCCAAATAGACTAATAGTCTAATAGTCTAATAGTAAATACAAAAAAGGAGTGGATCAAGATGGAAGAATACCATCTGTTAATGACTCAATAGTCCTCCTCCATGCCTGAATCAACAAACTCATCATGGCCCTGATCCTCCTCCTCCTCCTCCTCCTCTCTGCCAATCTGACTAACTGCATATGCTGGTGTGGAGGATGACCCCTCCATATGATCACCCTCATCAAAAGTGACCGGCTCTAGCAGTGGATCATTAAGATCCATATTGGCTAATGCCAACTCAATACTGCTGTCCAAACCCATCTCATCAGGAAAGACATCCCACATCCGTGTCTTTCCCTTTGCCCACTCCTCCCTCTTCCTGTAAATAAGATGAAGGTTGGAGTGCACATACACCATCGTCTCTGCCCTGGACTGCTCAAGCCTGCTCTTATTCACACTGTACAAGTTCCCATATGTGCTCCAATTCCTCTCACAACAAGAGGATGAAGTAACTTGAGAGAGGACCCTCAAGGCTATCTTTTGTAGAAGAGGGCATGTTGCCCCATGAGTTGTCCACCAAACAAGGGGTTTCTTAACCCCCATGTCTCTAACCACCTCATATCCTCCAAATATCCCAGTGCCACTAGAAAACTCATAAAATTCCTCCTCCACCACTTCTACTCTATCCTGAACTAGCCGTCTAAATGCTATCTTCCTCCCCTCTAAGATCTCTCCATCCATGTGAGGAGGGACTCTGGATGAGGGCCCCGACCCACCACTGAGCCAATCCTAAGAGTAGAACCTAGGGTTCAATGAGTGGACCAAGCAATGTAAAGGTGTGCAATTCTTATCCCCCCTGCAGATAAGAATGCCTTGTATGATGGACCATAAGTTCTTTGTCGATGTCTCATACTCAACACACTCATTCTCCATAACAATGGTCCTCATGGACTCAATCATGGAATTCCACCCCTCATAAACATCTCCTAGGATGGGCTAGTCCGTGTCTGCAAACCGCAAGAAAGAAATGATTAGTTCCATGATCTTGATGCTAAGGACTACCCTATCCCACCAACCATCATCTAAAACCATGTCCCACGTGACACGGGGACCCTGTTGGACGTGTTCGGTTACTTAGGTATCCATCCACATGAAACCCAAATTTCCAACCCTCAAAGGCCATTTCCTATTATACTAATTAAATAATTTTCCTTGGTAATGGCCATAACAAGATGAAATGCATGCACAAGCATGAATAGAAAAAATGCAAAAAAAATTAGTAACTTGGTTTCTCAAAATTTCATCACAATCATTTGTCCATGAACATAATCAAAATTTCATCAGAAGTGTATGCAGCTATACATTGCCTCTTAGTTAAGCACCCTTGACTAAATGCCAAAACACATTAACAAAGTGTCTCTCGAGCCTGCCCTATCCACACCCTCGATCAATCTACTCAATGCTCAAGGACCGTCGATTCAACTGAAAGACTTCATATAGAAAATCACTATGTTTTTTATTTAATTTTCTGAACTTGCCATACAATGTAGAGATCGATTTTGTAGAGAGAAATTGTCCCTATTTTGAGAAGTTGACATTGTTGTTATTGTCATTCTAGTCACAATCTCTAGTTGATTATTCAACATCTTAATCATTGATAGTCATCTCAAGTACATATGTAATCATATTGGCAAGACAAACTCATACATATCGATTTCATTCCATGCCACTTTGTCCTCCCCTCCAACCACAAGGCGTAATATGTTGAAATCAATAAATTTAATGTTAGCTTATGAAGTTTATGGAAATATTGTTTTCTGCAATGGACGTAAAGGCCAAAACATGTCAAAATAACACTCCTAAATTCTAAGAATTTTAAACCCAAGTTTGCATGGAAAAGTCACCAATGAGGGTTAAGAAGTGCCTTAACTTCTAGAAAGAAGTTGAACAAAACTTACTTTTTAATTGTTAAATGTTTAATTTTAAGTTTTAAATGTATGTAAGTGAATACCATTAAATTGCTTACTTGAGTTTGATTTAATACATTTTCAATTTTGAAGAGACGTCATTATATACCATGTATATATTTCTAATGATTTTCGTATTGATGTCTTTATTGCAGTTGCAGCTATGGACACCAATGCCGAGATATTGATTGAACTTTTCCACTTGAGGGGCATTAGTGCAGCTTTTAGTGGTGGTGACAGGATTCGCCGCTCGCTTGCATCAACCTTGGATGCAATTGTTGACACCATTTCACAGTCTAGTAATGTACTATATGATATTACATCATATAGAGAAAGAAAAAGACAACAATATGCAGATGGGCTAGACTACAATGCAATAAAAAAGTTGAAAATATCCAAAGAACTCATATTTGAATTGTTTAGGGACCCTTGGACGGGGGAAATCCCAAATGCAAACATGCCGCATATCTCCATTGAGTGGTGCACGTTTCAACCATTTGTTGATAACTAGATGGATAGATGGTACATGGTTTTTGATGTACGCACAGGGAAATTCCCTTGTGTTTCCTTCGAAAGATGTATGCAGAGTTCGTGTTACATAAACACGTAAACTATTTTGACATCTTACAGTTTCAGGGGTCGGTGGGGGGATGCCCAAAAACCAACCCAATGCAAGGCTTCGAGACCAAGATCACCCTATCCTTGCACCTCACAGGCAGTTTCCTGGGCCAGATGTCCCACCTGCACATCGTATTATTCCATAGACACGGGATGCATTTTTGAATTTGGCACGGGCGGTTGTTCACCATGGCACTATGGTTCAACATATGGGTGAGGAAGGGACATCTGTCCCTGGTGTGGTACATACACTAGCTCGTCACCATGCAGGACCATCAACTAGTGTAGGACCATCAGGACCATCCACTAGTGCAGGACCATCGACACATCCCCATCCTAGTACTGATCCTGACGAGTGCACATCATGTGGTCGTCCCTACTATGGTCTTGCCTCAGATGTTGCCTTTAGTGGGTTTTTGAGAGAGGTATGTTGATGGTTAACTGTAATAAATTCTTCATTTATTTTCGTCTTTGTACACATATATATAGTTTGAGCTAATATATTAATTTTGTGAATTTGCAGTTGATGCTTTATGCCAGCAGTGACGCCCCAGAGCCGAATGTTCCAGACTCTACAGGGGGGCATGATGCTACCCATTTGGTAGCCCATCTTATATAGCACCTATTGCCGTATCTCACACCGAGGTAAACATTTTAAAATTTCAGTTTTTTAATACCTGTTAATTTGTTAATTTCCACATACTTTACATTTTAGTTCACTAATGCTATCTACGGTCTAATATTTACAATTATTAAACTTGCAGATGGCAGATCCTTCACTGGGGCAAGGTAATGTGGAGGTAGCACCCATGGTCGTATCGTCCCATGAAACATCTGGGCTCCAAGTAAACAATTAAAAATGACATTGTTTAAATACATGTTTGTTTGTTAAATCATGCATGTCTAACTACATGAACACTTGTTGATTGTAGGCACCATCCGAGACATTTGGACCATTTCCTGGATTTGTATCTACCTCCAGGCCATTCGTGAACAAGGGTTGTGTGTATGTGAGGCATTCTACTCCTATAAAGACTCTAGCTACCCACGACCATGGGCTTACTCACACCATGGTAATGTATATCCTTCGATGACATTTGTTGTTTAACTTGAAATCTAGTGCATAAATCGTTTTTGTTAATGTTTGAATTGCATGTTTACTGCATCACGAAACTGAGTTGTCTACTGAAAACCTCGCATCGATGGTTGATGCAGCAGTCAGTGCTGCATCTGCAATGGCAACTAATCACACACAGGCATGTAACTATTTCAACATTATCTTTACATAGTTTATTATTGTTGTCTATTGTTTATTCATGCATTTCTAACTATTTCAACATTTTTTCATTGTAGCCACCACCAGCAGGAGCAGTTCCTGGCCCCCCTAGTTCAACCATCCTGAATGTTCAACCAACGGCTCCATCTGCTACACAAGCAACGCAATCTCCTTTGTCAGTTGAGGTGAGATGTCCTTCAGTGACAAAGTGTTTCATGCACTTTCCATGCACCAGTTGATAATTGTTGAGTTAATTGTTGAGCTAATGTATTAGTGTACATAGTTAGTTGAATTTAACAATTGATATTTAATTTGCAGGATCCAGAGACGCACATTGATCCTATAGATGTGCCTAGAGGATCAATGTCGGGAAAGAAAAAGAGGGAGCTTGAGTTTTGATGTGTCTTATGGGATATATGTACATTTGGATACATGTACATGTGGCTTTGATAGTTTTGGATAGTTTTGGACACATGTGCTTTTGGATACTTTTGTATATATATGTACTTTTTGATACATTCACTTTTGGAGACATGTACATCGACTTTATTGTGCATGTATTTTTGGAGACATGTACATTGACTTCATTGGATACATGTACTTTTGGATACTTTTGGATATACATGTACTTTTGGAGACATGCACATTGACATTTCCCTTATAAATGAATGATACATTTCACTTTGTATTTGTTCTTTGATTTCCACGTGTTCTTGTGTCAATCTAATGTGTTGATTTGTGTGGATTATCTATTACTCATGAATGCGTTATGTCAAAAGAACAAACTATTATATTTAAAGGTTTCAACGAACTCACTACATGCATGCACTAATTGGTATCTAATTAAAATTTGTGATTTTGGATGATTATTACAAGTTATCTCAAAGTTCTTGCTCATGTAATTTAATCAAACTAAATGCAATACAATGTTTTTCAAGGTTTCAACGAACTCACTCATGCACACTAATTGGATAGGTGTAATTAAAATTTGTGAGTTTGGATGATTAAATTACAAGTTAAGTTAATGTTCAAGTGTAATTTAATAAAACTAAATGCAATACATGCTACACATTTCATCAATGCCCAATATTTGATTGTACAATTAGATTCAACACTACATATGACTAACTACATACAAGTGCTCAAAGCAACATTGGTGAAAGGAACAAACGTTACCTCAGGATTCGAGAAATAAAGTTCCTTCTAATGTTGGTTGGGAAGGATATGCTTGGTTATCCTTATGGCTTGGAGGTCATCTTCATGTAGATAAGTACTCTTGTTGTCATGTGTCATTAAGGTTTTTTCATGTGGTAAAACCCTTCAGGGTCAGGGTTTGTTCATGGTTTCATTGTACTTGATTTCTAAACATATAATTATTCTAAGAAAGGTTGCAAGGTTTTCTTCCCCATGAGGGTTTCCCGGGATAAAATGTTGTGTCGTTTGTCCTTGAACAACATTTTCATGCGACTTGCAGCTCGACATAGCCTAGAAACTTGACATCCGACCGATGAATCGTCGACTCCGCTGGTCCCCTGGTATGCGATTACCTCTAGGGGGCCCTCTCCCTCATCTCCCCATGGCCCCATGGCTTCATTGTGCATTCATTTCGTAAACTAGGGTTTTGCTCAATTTCATTGCATGCAATCTCGCATTGGTGGGTCAACTCTGCAAAAACATCCCCCGAGCCAGTGTTGGCAGTGTTCCCACATCAGCATTTCCCACACACACTTGCAGGAGCCAACGTCACGCAATCTTTCTGCTCCGTTTGATTTTTGGCTCCTGGGCGGAAATTCACCAAGTGTCCCTCAACGACATTTTCATGCGACTTGCAACTCGACATAACTCGGAAATTGGATGTCGGACCGATGAACCATCGACTCCATTGGTCTCCTAGCGTGTGATTACCTCTAAGGGGCCCTCTCCCTCATCTCCCCATGGCCCAGTGGCTTCATTGTGCATTTATTTCGTAAACTAGGGTTTTGCTCAGTTTAATTGCATGCAATCTCGCATTGGTGGGTCAACTCTACAAAAACCTCCCCCAAGCCAGTGTTGGCAGTGTTCCCACGTTGGCATTACCCACACACACTTGCAGGAGCCAACAACACGCAATATTCCTGCTCTGTTTGCTTTTTGGCTCCCGGACGAAAATTCACCAAGTGTCCCTGAACGACCTTTTCATGTGACTTGCAACTCGACATAACTCGGAAATCGGACATCGGACCGACGAACCGTCGACTCCGTTGGTCTCCTGGAGTGCGATTACCTCTAGGGGGCCCTCTCCCTTGTCTCCCCATGGCCCAGTTGCTTCATTGTGCATTCATTTCGTAAACTAGGGTTTTGCTCAATTTAATTGCATGCAATCTCGCATTGGTGGGTCAACTCTGCAAAAACCTCCCCCAAGCTAGTGTTGGCAGTGTTCCCACATCAGCATTGCCCACACACACTTGCAGGAGCCAACGACACGCAATCTTCCTATTCCATTTGCTTTTTGGCTCCCGGACGGAAATTCACCAAGTGTCCCTGAACGACATTTTCATGCGACTTGCAACTTGACATAACTCAGAAACCGGACGTCAGACTGACGAACCGTCGACTCCGTTGGTCTCCTAGCGTGCGATTACCTCTAGGGGTCCCTCTCCCTCGTCTCCCCATGGCCCAGTGTCTTCATTGTGCACTCATTTCGTAAACTAGGGTTTTGCTCTGTTTTATTGCATGCAATCTCGCATTGGTCGGTCAACTCTGCAAAACCCTCCCCCGAGCCAGTGTTGGTAGTTTTCCCATGTTGGTATTGCCCACACACACTTGCAGGAGCCAACGGCATGCAATCTTGCTACTCCGTTTGATTTTTGGCTCCCGGACGGAAATTCACCAAGTGTCCCTGAACGACATTTTCAGGTGACTTGCAACTCAACATAACTCGGAAACCAGATGTTGGACCGATGAACCGTCGACTCTGTTGGTCTCCTGGCATGTGATTACCTCTAGGGGTCCCTCTCCCTCATCTCCCCATGGCCTAGTGGCTTCATTGTGCATTCATTTCGTAAACTAGGGTTTTGCTCAGTTTAATTACATGCAATCTTGCATTGGTGGGTCAACTCTGCAAAAACCTCCCCTAATCCAGTGTTGGCAGTGATCCCACATCGGCATTGCCCACACACACTTGCAAGATCCAACGGCACGCAATCTTCCTGCTCCGTTTGCTTTTTGGCTCCCGGACGGAAATTCACCAAGTGTCCGTGAACGACATTTTCATATGACTTGCAACTCGACATAACTCGAAAATCGGATGTCGAACCGATGAACCGTCGACTCCTTTGGTCTCCTGGCATGCGATTACCTCTAGGGGTCCCTCTCCCTTGTCTCCCCATAGCCCAGTGGCCTTATTGTGCATTCATTTCATAAACTAGGGTTTTGCTCTGTTTTATTGCATGCAATCTCGCATTGGTGGGTCAACTCTGCAAAACCCTCCCCCGAGCCAGTGTTGGCAGTGTTCCCATATCAGCATTTCCCACACACACTTGTAGGAGGCAATGGCACGCAATCTTGCTGCTTTCATTTGCTTTTTGGCTCCTGGACAGAAATTCACCAAGTGTCCCTGAATGACATTTTCATGCAACTTGCAACGTGGCATAACTCAAAAACTAGACATCAGACCGATGAACCATCAACTCCGTTGGTCTTCTGGCATGTGATTACCTCTAGGGTGCCCTCTCCCTCATCTCCCCATGGCCCAGTGGCTTCATTGTGCATTCATTTCGTAAACTAGGGTTTTGCTCAGTGTGGGAGTGTGCAATTTTTGCACATGGGGGTCAACTTTGGAAAATCATCCACCGGGTAGGTATGGCTAGTGTTCCCAGCCCGAACCTACCTAGACACACCTGCAGGACTCCCCGAAACCCGGTTTTGTAGCACGGTTGGAGTTCTATGCCCCCGACAGGTATCCAACAGGTGTCCCTAAAGGCCTTTTGGCAGTGAGATGGGATGAGCCATAGAATGAAGACAGTGGCTTGGATCGACGAACCGTCAACTCCGTTGGATTAAGCACACCGGGATAGTGCCAAGGGTAGCCCTCCCCTCTGGCCCGGTGGCCCATGTGTCACCTTGCAGGTCCGTCTTGGAAACTAGGGTTTTGTTGAGTGTGGGAGTGTGCAATTTTTGCACATGGGGGTCAACTTTGGAAAATCATCCACCGGGCGGGTGTGGCTAGTGTTCCCAGCCTGAACCTGCCTAGACACACCTGCAGGACTCCCCGAAACCTGGTTTTGTTAGATGGTTGGATTTCTATGCCCTCGGCAGGTATCCAGCAAGTGTCCCTGAAGACCTTTTGGATGTGAGATAGAACAAGACATAGAATGACGACCATGGCTCAAATCGATGAACCGTCGACTCCGTTGGATTCAGCACACTGGGATAGTGCTAGGGGTGCCCCTCCCCTCTGGCCTGGTGGCCCATGTGTCATCTTGTAGGTCCATCTTCGAAACTAGGGTTTTGCTTAGTGTGGAAGTGTGCAATTTTTGCACACGGGGGTCAACTTTGGAAAATCATCCATTGAGCGGGTATGGGCAGTGTTCCCAGCCTAAAATTTCCTAGACACACCTGTAGGACTCCCCAGAACCTGGTTTTGTTGCATGGTTGGAGTTCTATGCCCCCGTCAAGTGTCCCTGAAGGCCTTTTGGATGTGAGGCAGAACGAGCCATAGAATGACGACCGTGGCTCGGATCAACGAACCATCGACTCCGTTGGATTCAGCATGCCGGGATTGTGCCAGGGGTTCCCCTCCCCTCCGGCCCGATGGACCATGTGTCACCTTGTAGGTCCATCTTGGAAACTAGGGTTTTGCTCAGTGTGGAAGTGTGCAATTTTTCCACACGGGGGTCAAATTTGGAAAATCATCCACCGGGAGGGTATGGCTAGTGTTCCCAGCCCGAACCTGTCTAGACACACCTGTAGGACTCCCTGGAACCCAGCTTTTTTGCACGGTTGGAGTTCTATGCCCCCGGCAGGTATCCAGCAAGTGTCCCTGAAGGCCTTTTGGATGCGAGACAGAACGAGCCATAGAATGACGACCGTGGCTTGGATCGACGAACCGTCAACTCCGTTGGATTTATCACACCGGGATAGTGCCAGGGGTGCCCCTCCCCTCTGGCCCGGTGGCCCATGTGTCACTTTGTAGGTCCATCTTGGAAACTAGGGTTTTGCTCAGTGTGGAAGTGTGCAATTTTTGCACACAGGGGTCAACTTTGGAAAGTCATCCATCGGGCAAGTATGGCTAGTGTTCCCAGCCCGAACCTGCCTAGACACACCTGTAGGACTCCCCGAAACTCGGTTTTGTTGCACGGTTGGAGTTCTATGCCCCCGGCAGGTATCCAACAAGTGTCCCTAAAGGCCTTTTGGATGCAAGACAGAACGAGCCATAGAATGATGATCGTGGCTCGGATCGACGAACCATTGAATTCGTTGGATTCAGCACACTGGGATAGTGCCAGGGGTGCCCCTCCCCTCCGGCCCGGTGGCCCATGTGTCACCTTGCAGGTCCATCTTGGAAACTAGGGTTTTGCTCAGTGTGGCAGTGTGCAATTTTTGCACACGGGGGTCAACTTTGGAAAATCATCCACCGGGCGGGTATGGCTAGTGTTCCTATCTCGAACCTGCCTAGATGCACCTGTAGGACTCCCTGAAACCCATTTTTGTTGCATGGTTGGAGTTTTATGCCCTTGATAGCTATCCAGCAAGTGTCCCTGAAGGCCTTTTGGGTTTGAGACGGAACGAGCCATAGAATGATGACCATGGCCTAGATTGACGAACCGTCAACTCAGTTGGATTCAGCACACTGGGATAGTGCCAGGGGTTCCCCTCCCCTCCGACCTGGTGGCCCATGTGCCACCTTGCAGGTCCATCTTGGAAACTAGGGTTTTGTAGGTCCATGATGTAGATTTTCATGATGATGATGGTGGTGATGATGATGATTATGGCTTGGTCTAAGGTGGTGCTCTCAAATAGCTAATTCATTATGAAATATTTAACAAGACATGAATTAAATTTAATATAAGTGTATTGTTTAATATAGTGAGCATGAATTGAATTAATTTTGTTGGGTGAAGCCAATAACCAACATGATGAACATAATATAATTTTGGGGTTTACTGATCATATGTAAAAAATGGCATATTCATAAACTTGACATACAAGAGAACTTTTGGCATTTTTATAAACAACGTAAACGTAAATTTGGCATATCAAGAACACAAAATTGACATATTCATATGAAACATACATGTGAAAATTGAGCATATATCAATATTCAATTACAAATAGTATAAATAGTATAGTATTAAAAGTATGTAACGTACCTCATCATGCTAGATCCCACCTATTATCATACAACCAAGCCCTCCGGATCATCTCTTATATTGATGGTCTCCATTAGTCTCTCGTGCTCTGTATCCAGTAAGAAGTAGCGTACCTTCGATGTATTTCGACTAGGCATTGTTCGTACCTGGAGGTTTGTGCCAATGATTAAGTTGGTAAAGTGATACACACTTGCACCTAGTTTGTAATCCCTGTAAACATATCCACCCTTCTTTCTTGCATTGTTGTCCCGTGTCAAGTATTCACCTTTAACAACAATAGACCCAGTTGGAAAGTGGTTGTTTTCATCATCAGTCATGGACATAATGAGGGTTTGCTTCCCATCTATACGGTGTGCCAACCAGTAATCATCACCCCATTCAGTATCTTTTGAGGCAACCACTGCGTATATGTGCCCTGCATTATATGATTGTAGGTATATGATCAAAATATTTTTCGTGCGATACAAGGCCATTAATGTGCATTTGAAGACTATGTAAACAAACAAAAAATGTTAAGGAAATGCATCATACCGGGTTGTACAAGGTCTGAGACATGATCAAAATCTGCAGAAATAGATGATTGTTCTTCTTCCAACGAAGTTAACTCAACAATTGCATGTTGATCAAGTGGAAGTGATATGCAATCCCATCCATCAACCCAATCCAATGATTCACACCCATCCCAGTCACCATTACAACAAGGCGGGAAAAAACAAGCGAGTTTTCTGGTCCAAATTTCAAATACTGGGTTATCAGAGCTTCGAACAGAATGAAAGCCACGAGTCCAAGGCACAGTCTTTCATTCCCATGCATGTGAACGATCTATGTCTACCACCTGCCAAAAAAATCTCTCCACATGTCTCTTTCTTGTGAATTCTACTCACATAGTTGATTCCTCTCCCATTACTGACGTGCACCACCTGACTGTAGATTGAGCATTTAGAATAGTAGATTCTGTAGATACTTTCAATTCCTTTCTTCGTAGGGTTGTTTTGACACATGCTCCGGCTCCATCATGCTCTCCTTTACCATGCCCAGTCTCAAAATAGTTCCACATATGTGGCACTTTGTAGTTTTTATGCAATGAACACAACCACTGAAATATGCATGCATTTTTTAACTGACCAGCACACCCATCATACCAAATCCAGTGTCGATCCATCTGTATGTTCCTTCCCTTCAAGTGATAATAGAACATGATGAAGAAATGACGTACATAGTGGAAGTCGTGGCACCTATCATCAGTTATGTAGAAGTGATATTCCTTCAGAATTTCTCTTTGCTCTTTAGTGCTATTTGGGCCATTCCTATATGTGATATGGACCATCAAGGAAACCTGCTCAGAGTGATAATATTGACTTTGGATCTCATTTTGAGGTTGCAGAGTGTAGTTCTCTGCAAAATCAACAACTGAAAGTATAGTACCAAGGGGAAATGTATCTCTGCATATTGTAAACTTCTCATCCTGCCATCGTGCCACGTGGACATGCTGAACATATTGATGTGTCTTTTCAATAAATTCCTTGATGAAGTCACTAAATTGTACCTGGTAACACAAAATGATCTCAATGTCAGTCTTTTGTTGTAAGTAAGGATTGAAATGTAACCGTTACAACATAATTTTATAGATATAAATGCATACCTGAGATGTCACCAATTGTAATTTTTTGCTTTCTTTCCTTGGGACTATTTCATAGTTGATATATTTGAAACTTTTCATGTTTGTAACCATTTTCCCAAATTCACTGTCTCCATTCTTGTGCGTACATTGGCTCAATAATGCCATTCCAGCACAGTTGGAGCATGTTCCATCCAAACAAGATTTTGCATAGTATGTTTGTCCCTCAGGCCTATTGCACATGATGCTATGAATGAATTCTCTTGATGAAGTCGATGGTATTGTCATGGAGCAATCCTGCACATGGTTAGTATGAAACACACAACGAATGTACAAAAATGTTTCATAGTAATATTCATATTCTACATGGTATCTACAACAACAAGTGTTACAAAGAGTATTTATTCTAACATACCATAGCTTACATTTCTCAAAAGATCTTTGCCCCAAGTTCAATTGTCTATGCTCAATCCTAAATTTCTCGTAAAGTTTTGTCTGTGTTATATCAAGAAGATTCTTAGTATGTGGTTCACGATCCTTTGAACCCCTTCTTAGTTTTAGTACATCCTTTCAGTTTGAAGAAGGCCTTGTGTGATCATGCCAAAAACTGTGCACTAGTCCCTTTACTGCATCAACCAGCTTCATGTCATGATGTGGCAACCGACCAACAAAGGCCCAAAAATCTATTTGATCGGTTGTGTCAATATGTTCTCTTCTAATAGAATACCTACGGATGGTTTTTACATTCAAATTAACTAGTTCGGATGTAGGCCTGAGAATACAAAGGGCCCTAGTGTTCTTATTTGCAATTGCTTGTGACAACACACGATGAGCAACATTGCGGTCCTTTGAATGTGTGTTATTACTAATTTTACCAAATGCATCTACTAGGCTTTTAACTATATGATAACTTGGTTCAAAATTCTTTATCATCTTTATCCCTAACTTTTTCCTAACAACATTCATGCTCCTAGATTTTAACAATGATAAAAATAATCTACATTTATCTCCATCACATTTAGAAACAAAATATTTATCAAGTATCTGTTGAGTTTGATAAGCAATACTACGTTTATATAGTGTACCTTCAATGGAATTGATGAGACTTTCATCAACTTGTATACGCTTCAGAGTTCTTCAACGTGTGCTTGCTAATGGAGGTAAGGGGGTTGGAATTGTACCATGTAGCGCATCACCAAGACGCCCTGGCGTTTCAGTAGTAGCTTGGTGTCCTTCATTCTCTTCCTGGTAGTTGGATGTTGGAATTCCAACATCCTCATCGATGGTCTGTGGAAGTCCAACATCCTCATCGATGGTGTGGATAACATTCTCTTCTTCAAGAGTAGGAAAAATGTCCAACGCCTCTCTGACTTCATCGCTTGTATAACCACATCCGGATAACAAATTTTGTGTTTCTTCATGAGCTTCATCTTGAGATGGTAACTTATCACATTGTCTTGAAGTGGGAATTGAAACATCCCCTAACGAGCACCTACGTTTTGCTTCTTGATTACTTCCATGGGGTGCTTGTTCAACAACTATTGTGGAAATTGAAGGTCCCTCTTGTCGTGGATTAATAGGATGAACCGTGGTATCCTCTACAATTGGATTTGGATTAGTTTCGAAAGAAAGCCTCCGATTCATCATGTATATTCTTTTCTTTTCTTTCTCTTCTTCAATGACTTCTTGAGGTCTCTTCTTCCTTGTTGATTTGTTTACTCGGTTACGTGCATTCCCCATCACCATAATGATCAATTCAATATAGTTTGTTTTTGTTGCTCCTCAATTACAAGCTCTTCAATAATAAGCAAATGGAAGTTAAATCATAAATTGTTTGGGCTCTTTGATTCTCTTATACACTTGTGTATATCAACCATTACCATGAAATGGTCTTGAAGCTTGATATCTTATCTTGTGTGCTCCTCAAATATAGGCAAAATGAATCTTTGAAAGGCCTTATCTTTGGTGTTATTCAATTGGAGATTCTTCAAGCTTGCTGATTTTCTTCTTCAAATATGGCCATATAATCCAACACCACACTGAGCAACCATGAAAGATTTCCTCAATGCTGCACCTGCATAAAAAAAATAATGATGGAGTTGGTGTAGAGTGTGAGAATTTCCAATGGTGGGCTCGTGCTGTTCGAAAAATCGCGGGAGTGTTGTTTTGGCTTGGACAGAGTGAAGTTGTCTCGGACAGGGACAGTCCACTGTTTATGGAGAGACAAAACGGGTACGCGTTATATAAAGCAAAAATGTGTGCAAAATATGTAGTGCAAAAACACGTACGCGATATTGTCAAGCACAATAAATAGGTTAGGTGCACGGCTAGGGCAACGAAAAAAACCAAAAGAAAACTAATAATTTATATGGTTACATATAAAACAAATATTTTTAGTGTGGGGACAAATGTTTTGAATGGTTTAATACCCCCTAGATCTCTCCCAATAATTCCTAGATACCCCCTATCTCTTTCTAAATATCTATCCCTCATTCTCCCTACATCCCTCCCTACATGTTTCTTTCATGTTTCTTTCTCTCCCTTACTCCATCCATGTCCCTACCACCCCACTCTCCATCTCTCCACCTTCTCTTTATATTCATCATTATCCCTCCCTATAGCACTCTCTCCCTTCTTCTCCCTTAATAACTAACCCTCTACTCCTTTATCCTTCTGCCCTGCCCTCTCTGTCTTACCTTGTTCCTAGAGCCCCTCCCCCATAAAGGCCTTTAGACACTCTTCTAAACATTAATCCCTAAGTGCATAAGTGCAAAAGATGATGATGAGGAGGAGGGTGATGACAATGAAGATGATCATGATGCAGATGAAGATGATAAAGATGATGAGGAGGAGGAGGGTGATGACAATGAAGATGATCATGATGCAGATGAAGATGATAAAGATGATGATGAGGAGGAGGGTGATGACAATGAAGATGATCATGATGCAGATGAAGATGATAAAGATGATGATGTTGATGAAGATGATGGTGATGATGATGAAGATGTTGATGATGATGGTGATGGTGATGGTGATGTTCGGATGATGATGATGATGATGATGATGATGATGATGAAAATGATGGTGACATGATGGAGATGTTGATCTGATCAGGAAGATGATGATGATGATGATGGTGATGATGATGAAGATGTTGATGATGATGATGATGGTGATGAAGATGATGATGATGAAGAAGATGATGATGATGGAGATGTTGTGTTGATGGGGAACCTAGAGATGACAATGATGATGAAGATGGTGATGGCGATGGTGATGGTGATGACGATGAAGATTTTGATGATGATGCTAATGGTGATGATGATGAAGATGTTGACGATGATGGTGATGGTGATGTTTAGATGATGATCATGATGATGTTCAGAAGATCATGATGGTGATGATGGTGATGATGATGGAGAAGATGACGATGATGGATATGTTGATGAGGAACCTACAAATGCCAATGATGATGATGATGATGGTGATGAAGATGATGATGATGGAGATGTTGATGAGGAACCTACAGATGCCAATGATGATGGTGATGATGATGAAGATGTTGATGATTATGGTGCTGGTAATGATGATAAAGATGTTGATGATGATGGTGATGGTGATGTTCGGATGATGATGATGATGATGATGATGATGAAGATGATGGTGACATGATGGAGATGTTGATCTGATGAGGAAGATGATGATGATGATGGTGATGATGATGAAGATGTTGTTGATGATGATGATGGTGATGAAGATGATGATGATGAAGAAGATGATGATGATGGAGATGTTGTGTTGATGGGGAACCTAGAGATGACAATGATGATGAAGATGGTGATGGTGATGGTGATGGTGATGACGATGAAGATTTTGATGATGATATTGGTGGTGATGATGATGAAGATGTTGACGATGACGGTGATGGTGATGTTTAGATGATGATCATGATGATGTTCAAAATATCATTATGGTGATGATGGTGATGATGATGGAGAAGATGACGATGATGGATATGTTGATGAGGAACCTACAAATGCCAATGATGATGATGATGATGGTGATGTAGATGATGATGATGGAGATGTTGATGAGGAACCTACAGATTCCAATGATGATGGTGATGACGATGAAGATGTTGATGATGATGGTGCTGGTAATGATGATGAAGATGTTGATGATGATGGTGATGGTGATGTTCGGATGATGATGATGATGATGATGATGATGATGGTGACATGATGGAGATGTTGATCTGATGAGGAAGATGATGATGATGATGGTGATGATGATGAAGATGTTGATGATGATGATGATGGTGATGAAGATGATGATGATGAAGAAGATGATGATGATGGAGATGTTGTGTTGATGGGGAACCTAGAGATGACAATGATGATGAAGATGGTGATGGTGATGACGATGAAGATTTTGATGATGATGCTGATGGTGATGATGATGATGATGATGTTGATGGTGATGATGATGAAGATGTTGACGATGATGGTGATGGTGATGTTCAGATGGTGATGATGATGATGATGATGATGATGATGATGGAGATGTTGATGAGGAAGGGGGAGATGACAATGATGATGAAGATGTTTATGGTCATGAAGATGATGATGATGGAGATGTTGAAGATTATCGAGATGGCGATGAAGATGATGATGATGATGGTGAAGATGATGAAGAAGATGATGATGATGGAGATGTTGATCTGATGATGATGAAGATGATGATTATGGTGATGATGATGAAGATGTTGATGCTGATGGTGATGAAGATGATTATGATGGAGATGTTGATGAGGAACCTACAAATGCCAATGATGATGATGATGATGGTGATGACGATGAAGATGTTGATGATGATGGTGATGGTAATGATGATGAAGATGTTGATGATGATGGTGATGGTGATGGTGATGTTCAGATGATGATGATGATGATGAAGAAGATGATGGTGACATGATGGAGATGTTGATCTGATTCAAGGAAGATGATGATGATGATGGTGATGATAATGAAGATGTTGATGATGATGATGATGGTGATGAATATGATGATGATGAAGAAGATGATGATGATGGAGATGTCAATGTTGATGGGGAACCTAGAGATGACAATGATGATGAAGATGGTGATGGTGATGGTGATGGTGATGACGATGAAGATTTTGATGATGATGGTGATGGTGATGATGATGAAGATGTTGATGATGATGGTGATGGTGATGTTTAGAGGATGATCATGATGATGTTCAGAAGATGATGATGATGATGATGGAGATGTTGATTTGATGAGGAATATGATGATGATGATGATGGTGATGATGATGAAGATGTTGATGATGACGATGATGGTCATGAAGATGATGATGATGAAGAATATGATGCTGATGGAGATGTTGATGGAGAACCAGAGATGAAAATGATGATGAAGATGTTGATGATGATGATGATGATGATGGTGATGATGATGAAGATGTTGATGATGATAGTGCCGGTGATGATGATGATGAAGATGATGATGATGGAGACGTTGATGAGGAAGGGGGAGATGACAATGATGATGAAGATGTTTATGGTGATGAAGATGTTCATGATGATGGTGATGGTGATGAAGATGATGATGAAGATGATAAGGATGAATAAGATGATGATGATGGAGATGTTGATGAGGAACCTAGAGATGACAATGATGATGAATATGTTGATGATGATGATGAGGGTGATGATGATGATGAGGGTGATGATGATGAATATGGTGATGGTGATGAAGATGATGACAATGAGGGTATCCAACTTATGTATATATTCACAAATATCCAAGTACCTATAGAACTCTCTCCCTTCGTTTTCCCTTAATCACAAACCCTATGTGCCTTTATCCCTCCCCCCTGCCCTCTCTATCTCACCCTGTATCCCTTCCTCCCTATCTCTTTCTCTAGATATGTCCCTGGTTATGTCCCTCACTCCCTTTACCTCCCTCCCTCTATGTCACTTTCTCTCCCTTACACCATCTTCGTCCCTGCCACCCCACTGATTCCTCCTTCCCTATCACACACACACACACACACACAACCTCCCACTTTCTTTGTCACTCACAACTCCGTCTAGTCTCTCTCTCTCCAACCGTCAATCTGTCTCTCTCTCTCTCTCTCTCTCAAACACACACACATACACATACATTATGTCCCTTTCCATTCTCAAATCCATCCCCCCTCCATCCATATCTATCTCCACCTTTCTCCCTCCATCCCTCACCCTACCTTCTCTCCTTCCCTCTCTCATTGCCTATCTCTCTCTCACCTTCTATCCCTCCCTCATGTTATCTTTCCCTCAACCTATCCCAATATCTCCATCACTACCTCTCTCTCACACACTTTATGTCCCTTACCCCTCCTCTCATATATTCTCTCTCTCTCTCTCTCTCTCTCTCTCTCTCTCTCTCCCCCTCTCTCTCTCCATCGCCACCACTCCCTGCCTGTCTCCCACCAACACTTTCTGTCCCTCCCTTCCTATCTCTTTATTTCGTTCTATCCCCATCTATCTCTCACTCCCTCCAAATCCATTCCTCCCCATTGTCCCTCTCCCTCCCTCGCTCTATGTCTCCCCCCCCTTGTATTCTTTATTTCTCTCTCACATCCCCCTTGCCTCCATCCATTCCCCCTTGTCACTCAAGTCTCACTTTCAACTTCTAACCCTATACCTCTTCAGAACCTATTCTACTCCTAATAGTGCTCTCAAGCTCCACTTCCGTTCACCCCCTGTAGCCCATCATGTTCTCATTCCCTTCATCTCTCCCCACTCAAGCTTCCAACATCCTTCTAAGCCCTTAACCCTTTCCCACCCTTATTAAATATTAACCATAGATTCCCTTGACCCTTCCCCACCCCTTCTCAAATATTAAACAAAAATTCCCTTGAGTCTTCCACACCCCCTCTTTCTCAAGTATTAAACATGTATTTTATGATTTACATAACGCGAGCGCATTTTTTAACTATATAACACGTACGCGTTATGTAGTTATATAATGCGTACGCGTTATGTAGTTATATAACGTGAGCGCGTTATGTACATCTAAAAGCACGAAAATATTTTTGAATTTAAACAGAATGCGCTCGTGTTTTGTAGAGCTTAAACCAAGCCGAGTCACATGCTCACATGTCAACAATAATCCTATATGTATGCTTTGGAGTTTGCTTCAGTAATTCCAAACCTGTGCTATGTTAATGAAAAACCAAAGCTAATTAGGTATTTATTCCAGTTTTTGGAGAAGCCTCTGCTTAGCCACTCGTTACAATATGCTACACTGAGTCATTTTTGACGAAATCTTAGACACACATAGCATTTTTTCTACAGATTCCAAATATGTAACTTTTATTTTGAAATATTAATTTTTCCTATTTTCTTTCAATTTCTTTTCTGTTTTACCTCCTTAACTCGTGAAACACATTGTTAGTGTTTCTTCCATAACTTTTTCAATTCTCAATCATTTCAAAACAAAATTGTATGGTGCACAAGAGGACACTAACCTCCACGTTCTATGAAAAACCCATTTCAAGATTTTTGCATTAAGACCTTCAAAGGCTCTACCCACAAAAGAGGTACTATTTTCGAGGTTTGATCACTTAGACAATTATAAAAAAATTATAAAATTACTAATTTAATTTTCAAAAAATAATGGCGCACAAGTGCTATGTGTTCTCTACATGCATGCCAATTTTTGTTGCTTGATTCCATCATTTAGGCCCTCAAAGGCTCTACCCACAAAAACATATACCTTATCATTTCCCTGAAAAATAAAAAGTGTCTGTTAGGAAAAATGAAACTTGACATAGCTATGCAAATTTCCAATACATAAAAGTTATATATTCGGAAACGTGATTCAATTTCCTACATTTCATCTTTTTTACTCAATGCAAGATATTTTGCTTAAGTAGCTCAAAAAATCCAAGTAAGTTGAGGGATGCCTGATTTTTCAGTTTTCTGTTGCATCTAACACGCCAAAAGTGACCCTCATTAGCTTGCACTGACCCAGTATACAAACCAACAACTACCAACTCTATTACAATGCCACTCTGTTAAGAAGGCTTGGAAACTGGAACTCTATTTGATCTAGAACTAGAACATTACATGACCCAAATAGAAGACTACATAAAATAATCTAGATACTGATCTAATGTTGTTGTAGTTTTCGCATGAAGCTCAGTGATATGGACTCGATATCCAACTCCTCAATCACTAACTGAATTGCTCCAACAAGCTACAATGGACAGAAGGGTCACATCTCCCAACTTGTGACAAGGGGCACATCCTCGGAGTCTAGAAAAGCGTAGATATTTTCAAAACAAATGAAAAAAATGGCAAAGGATTCCTCAAGGAGGCTCTCATACTCCTTTTATAAACTTATGGTAGTTTTTTCTCTCCTTCTAGAGTATTCTCATGAAAATATCAATAAAATAATAATTAATATTATTTTCATGAGAGAATAGAAATTAGCCCCCCCTTTTTAATTCGAAATTAGGAAAATATTTCCTAGACTCCTTGCTTTATTTCTTAACAGTTACTAATAATTTCTCTGCCTTTATTGGCAAAGATATGGAAACTTTTTTCTTTTATGTTTTTTGCTATTTTTCCCGCTTTTAGCAAAAATCTAGAAAGTTTTGCTTTTCCTACTTTTCCACTGCTTTTCCTGCTTTTAGCTTCTCTTTCCAAATTATTTGAGGGATACAACTCATATGGTCTTATCCATATTCCTATTCACCTTCTTGATCCACCTAGACTATTTCCAACTTGTAAACAAATATTAGAAAATTTAAATATTCAAAATTGTGGTCCTACATCACCCTTTCATGATTTGATTTAATTACACAAAGTAACTATAAGCCAAAATTAATTCTATGATTAAGTAATTAATTTCCACTTGAACCCATGTGAATCTAATGGTCTAGTAGTTTCTCCATGGTTCTATCAAAATGGGGACATGACAATCCTCCCCTCCCAAAATTGCTGGTCCTCAAGCAAGTGAAAACATGGAAGATAAAGTACTTGTGCACTTTTCCACCAACTTGTGCAAGCTGCTACATAAAACATTTGAAATTCATATTGTTCATAGATGACCCCTTTTGAAACCTTGTATTGTTCATACTTAACCATCAAGTCACAAGTGAGCTTATACTTGAAACACTCTATTCCAAATTGAGTTGCAAAACATGGATTGAATTTAGACCAAGGCATGCAAAATGGCCAAAATTTTCTTATAGCAACTGGAATAGGAATGATCTTGCATTTGTAGACATATATTCCCATGAGAAATAGGATATGGTATGTACATAAGGGTTGATTTAATGATATTTCCTATAACATAACTCTCATGCACCAAAGAATTAGAAAAAAATCATCAAAGCAAAAATTTCACAATTACTCTTTACCCCTTGGTGCTCCTGAAATGGTAGAGAGTGTAGAAGATGAATATGCTCCACTTCATATTGCTGGCCTGGGATTCAACCTCTTACATGCTTCAACCCTTCATCATTAAAGTATTTCCATGAAAGTCTCTCACCCACCCATCTATGAATCTTCAAGAAATCAAGGTGAACCGATTCTGCAACAAAACCTCTTCTATTCCTTCTTTGGAAGCATCACCTATAAGCACAAATGATGGAGTGAAACCAAGTGAGGAAAACATTGAACAATGGTCCATAATTTTTTTCATCCTTGATAATTCTCATCCCCGTATGGAAACTTCTTTCCTTTCTTGGGTAGCCACATGTATTATGGAATGAAAGGATCCTCTACATGGTGCACCATACCCCATAGCTCCACTCAACTTGTTCATGTCTATGCAATTGGACCAAACATGAGTGCATAACATTTTATCCAAATCTGGCATATATCATATTTGATTAAAATTTCTAAAAAGATGCTTTTTTTGATTGGCTAGAATTATAGATTATAAAAGATGCCAAAAAGATGTTTTTTTTATTGGCTAGAATTGGTGAGGTTGTTTTGGAATTTTTTTTTTTATTATCATAAAGTAGGTGGGGGAGTCAACAAATGGAAAATAGTCTAGTCGGAAACATTTAAAATCCAAACCATTTCTAGGTAAAATTTTGAGTTAACCATCCTCTTTTCAAAACCAACCAGGTTTAACATGAGTTAGTTAGTGGAAATTTATAAAAATGTTGAGTTTAATGTAGGTTATCTACTTGAAAATTGTAAATTGCATTAAATAACCACCACTTTTTCATTATTAAAACCAACAAGTAATATTATTTTTAATTCATAAGTAGTTAAGATTGGTGTGGATCATTTATGATAAGAGAGGCATTGAAAATCCATCCACTAAGCTTTCTGGTAACTTCGGGTCAGAAAAAATAATTGAGAATCCATCCAATAATCTAGAGCGTAACTTAAAAAGAATGGACTCACGTTTTTGTAGCAGGTAATTTAAAAAAAATCATGGATTGAATTAAAAGGTATAATGTTTTTTAATATGTTTTTTTTGTTTTTGTTTTGGGATGCCTATGAACTTTGGTAGGATAATGGAATGTCACACCAACCAAATATTATGTATTCCTGATTAGTTATTACCTTTGGATCTTTTCACGTACTATCGAAGTCAATTTTTAAGTGTATTGATCCAGATTCACATACCAGCCAAGTCAAGTTTGAAGCATATTGATCTAGATTTCATATTGTGATGAGAAGGTATGCCATGATATATTTATTGTAGGAAATTTTCCAATTCGTAGGCTTCAAATTCGATTTGTTTTTAGATGTTGTTAAGTCGATGGTCCAAATTTGAGGCATTTTCTTTGTTTAGAGCAGTGATGAATCAAGTAAATTCATAAACTATGATTCAATTTATTTTTTTATTAGAAAATGCATCCAAACATGCTAAAAACCCAGGGCCAATAATACAGTCTACCCAATGTATACTCTACTTCTAACTTACTAGTATATTGTACCCTCACTGCCACCACCAGCCGACTTATGCTGCAATACCAGGCATAATTTACCCTCAAGTTGATTTCCTCGGTTCGATCTCTCTTGAATCTTTTGCTGCACCAACTGTTGAATTCTCTTCCATTGGTCAATCAAGATTAATGCACGTCTCCTCTATCCGTCTGAAGAGAATAGATTGTTGTCTTCATTTGGTCTGGGTAAATCCATGAAGGTGGTTCACGATTTTTGGCAAGGGAAGTGCCAAAAATTTGTGCCGCAAACCCTCGATTGAAGTCTTTTAAATCCCTCGATCGAGGTTTCTAAACCTCGATCGAGGGCTTTAAAATACCTCGATCAAGGGTTTTAAGATACCTCAATCGAGGGCTAGGTTAAACCCTTGATCGAGCAATTTCAGAAACCTCGATCGAGGGTTGTAAAATACCTCGATCGAGGGCTTTAAAATACCTCGATCGAGGGCTTTAAAATACCTCGATTAAGGGCTTTAAAAGACCTCGATAGAGGGTTTTAAGATACCTCAATCGAGGGCTAGGTTAAACCCTCGATCAAGCAATTTCTGGATCGAGGGCTTGGTTAAACCCTCGATCAAGCAATTGCTCGATCGAGCTATTGAAATAATAAATAAAAACAAAAACAGGGTTGCGGTCGACCATCCCTATTCCAATGAAAACGACAGTGCAAAAGAGCTTGACCGATGGAGATAGATCGAACGAGAAGGTGTTGCCACGCGATTCCACGCCACACCACACCACACCACGCTTCCATGCCACCACGCCATGTCGGCCACGCCACCAGGTAAGTTGACCCTAAACCCCTATTTATTTTTTAAGTAAAATAAAATTTCTTGTTTTTTTTGTATAAATTTATATCAACCAGCAACATTTATGATGCTGGTTTTATTTCTAAATGTATATTGACAAGCATAAATGCTCCCGAATTACACATTTGGAAATAAAACTAGCAACATATATGTCGTCAGTTTTATTTTTTCAAAAAATTTAACCAAATTGTGTAAAAAAAACCATTGAAACCTTAATTTCTTAGACCTATGAACTTTGGAATCACCAAAACCATTCGAAAATTGATTGAAAACATGTTTTAAACTTACCATTTAAAATCATTTACATTATGCTAAACATGCTTTACATTTTAAATTTATGTTGTATTTATTTTTTCAAGTTATTAATATTTTTCTTTATATCAACCACTAGCGTTTATGCTGCCAGTTTTATTTTAAAATGTGTTTTGGTAAGTAGAAATGCTCTCGTTTTTTTTCAATCCTCTGCGAATGTGAGGAGGATTGAAAAAAAATATACATATTTCAAAATAAAACCAACAACATAAACGTTGCCGATTTTTTTCCAATATAATGTAATATAACCATGTAACAAAAAACATTAACATTAAAAAAAAAAACATTTGAAAACCTTTGAAATTGAAATTTTAAACTAAAATTGAAATTGAAATTTCACTTACATATTTCAATTGCAATTTGCAATTTCTTTTTCAGAAATTTGCAATTGAAATTGCAATTGCAGTTTGAATTTGAAATTTGAATTTGATATTGAAATTGAATTTGAATTTGAAAATTGACATTTGAAATTGAAATTGGTATTGGAAACTGGAAATGGATATGCAAATGGAATCGAAATTGAAATTGGAAGTGGAAATTTAAAATTGGACTTGTGACTTATCGGTGTTCACCGATCACAATTGCAATTTGAAATTTCAAAATTGAAAATGAAAATGAAAACCAAATTGAAATTGAAATTGAAATTGATATTGAAATTGAATTTGAAATTGAATTTGAAATTGAAATGAAATTGAAATTGAAATGTAAATGAAAATTACGAATTGGAAATGGAATTAGAATTGGAAATCGAAATTGAAATTGAAATCCAAATTTGAAATTTTGAACTTGAAATTAAAATTGATTTGAAGAATTTGAAATTGAAATTTAAAATTGTAAATTGTAAATAAAAATGAAATAGGAGTTGAAATTGGAATTGAATTCCATATTGAAATGTAAATTTGAAATTGAAAATTCAAATAAAAATGAAAATTGAGAAATTGAAATTGAATTGGAATTGGAATTGGAAATTGAAATAGAAATTGAATTCAAATTTCAAATTGAAATTGAAATTGAAACTTGAAATTTGAAATTGAAAACTGAAAATGAAATTGAAATTCGAAATTGAAAATAAAAATTAAATTAATATTTGTAAATGATATTGAAATGCAATTTGAAATTTGAAATGAAATTGAAATTCAAAATTGAAAATTGAAATTAAATTAGAAATGAAAATTAAAAATTGAAAATGAAATTAGAATTGATCAATTAAAGATAATGTCATAAAATAAATGTGTCTCAAACACAAGATGTGTCACGTCCCCATCTTGACCCTATCCAACCCTATCACATTAAAATTGTAAATGATGTAATCTTGTTATATGACCGTGGTGAGGAGCTCAAGGCCAAGGCCCCGCCATCGATTTATTGATGCATATGGTTTACGTGCTAGCCCGACACGATGGAATTGTACATATCATGTAAATATGCATTTAATAAAATACCCACAACTAGCTATGCAATGCAACAAGAGATGGGGGCATGATTTTACAAGGAATTGGGAGGCAAAACATTCAAACCCTTGAGCCAATCAAGTCAAGCCAAGTGTCAATGAGATAACCCATCAAACACTCAACTACCCATGTTGACTTTTGTACCCAATCATTCATTTTCTCCCAAAAGGTGGTTGAGGTAGTTAATGCCTTGAGGAATGGGAGGTATGGCTGTCCAAATTCGAGTATGGGCAAGCCACCCTTCATGGAAAAATGTGTTTTGCTTCTAAGTCAAGAAAACAACCATGAATTTGCTCCCCAAGTCATAACCCATCAACCAATTTTGCCTCTCTCACGTTTTTGGGCTGCCTGGGTGTTTTCTCTCCACGTTTTTATGGTTTCTCCTAATTTTTCTAGCTAGAAACAAAGCGTTTTTGGGTTGCAGAGTGGCTGGGAGTATGGGAGATTGGTTTGGGGTTTCATTGGAGCCGTTTTGGCCATTTAGATGCCCAAAATACCATGGAAAAATTGGGTTGGTTCCCTGTGGACGATTTCCCCAATCCAAAATCCGTTTTTGGTGTGCCCACTTTTTGGGAAAACCCCTGGTCATCTTGTTATTGAAATTCCCCAATCCGTTTTTGGTGTGCCCACGATTTGGGAAAGCCTAGGGCCATCTTATTGGTAAATCCCATTACTGAAAGAGTGTATCCATGCCCAGTTTGAGTTGTTGTGTGTAAAAGAGTGTTGGGGTTGAGATGGGTATCTATTGCTTTGGTTATGTATGAGCTTGAATGTCCCCTTTCCTTGTAAGAGTCATGCCCAGCTCGGGGGTGGCAGCTGTGTTGAGAGAATTGATGAACACAACTAGCTTACGATTGGGTGGAATGTTGCAGCGACATAGCTAGTTGTTTGGGGGTGATTACACAAATGAAGATAAGTGTTATCTGTGTGCATTTTACTTCTGAAATGTTTTAATTGATGTTTATTATTGATATGTTGAAATCATATGAAAGATGTGTGTGGATAGTTTAATTTTGTTGTGCATAATTGATTAGTTTTACATCTACACACCAATGATTTATTCATATGATTCTAATGAATGGGCTGAGATTATGTGAAATCCCCAGAGATTGGCATCATGTTCACTCCTTTGCCTTGGATGGATGGGTGGGTACGTGACAAGATGAAACAAACCACGGCCTATTTTATAAACCTAAAGCCATCCAGTATGCACATTGGATATAAAAACAAATTGAACGTAGTTCCTACTCTCTATTGGTATTGTTGACGCTATCATATAGACAATCAATGCAGACACTGTTGGCCATGACTTTATCCATGGTTTTGCTTTAAAATTATATCCATGATTGCTAACAAAGTCTTAATTCGTTGAAGACAATCAAATTGATAGGAGACTTAATGGGTTTTGGGAGTGTCATATGGCATAGAATATGCCACTTCTACTATAGGGTGGAAACGCGAAGGTGGGTAACACTTTGGTGAGAATCGGCGGGGGAAAAACTCTAGCGTATGTTATTCGGCCGAATAACTTTAATTATTCGGCCGAATAACGTTAATTATTCGGCCGAATAATTAACATTATTCGACCGAATAATATAGTATTTATTCGGCCAAATAATCTTTAACGGGCCACCGTTAGACATAACGGAGGCCTCGGAATATGTGCCACGGGCTAGCCGGACGGGGAAAACTCACGGCGGTGGAAATAATTGTTCGGCCGAACACTTGTTCGGCCGAATACTTGTTCGGCCGAATAATTGTTCGACGGAATAAATGTTCGGCCGAACAATTGTTCGGCCGAACAAGTGTTCGTCCGAACAATTATTCGGCATAAAAGCTCGGTCCCGGCCCCTCTCCCATCTTTCGCTGGATCCCGTGGACCCATGTTGCGTTGATAGAGGCCCGTCTGCTCCGTCATCCCTCTGCCCTGTCGCCTGTCAGCCACCCTATTGGTCGATGACGTGTGTTGTCGACTGTAAGCCTGCGTGTAAGTCATCAGTTCGTCGTTGTTTCGCCTCTCCTGTTCGTTTGTCAGAAAGCATCTGGTATCGCCACCTGCACGTAAGTAATATCGTTTGCTGCTTGCTGCTGGTATGTAATATCGTTTCGGCCGTTCAACACGGTAACATCTCTAGCAGTTTTGGGCTTGTAGAGCTTCACAGCGGATGGTCGAACGTCGTTGAGAAGTTGCGGCTGGTGACAGATCGACACAGCATTTGCAGAGGTAGAAGGTAATGTTTTTCGGTTTTGAAAATGTGTATTTTATTGAAGGTGTTATCGCTATTTTGTGTTGTCTAAAATGTTATTATTTTTACGTAGGTCTCCCAGTTCGTCTGCTACGGCTGCTCTGTTTCGGGTGAAAGAAATTTTTATTTGCGCTGTCCTCGGCAAGATTTCAGGTCGCGCTCATTTGTTTTGGCTGCGTTTTAGAGGTAAGGTGGATATAGCTTTGTAATTCCCGTTTATATAAATTGTCTGCGATCGTTTTGTTTAAATAACGTGTCGGCTGTGTCCACGGACAGAGTCCATAGACTCTATATATTGCACTCTGTCCAACTGGGCAGAGGCCATGGGCTACAACAGGACAGAGTCCATGGACTCTGCCCAGTTGGATAGTGTCCATGGACTCTGCCCAGTTGGACAGTGTCCATGGACTCTGTTGAACTGGGCGGAGTCCATGGACTATGTACAGTTGGGTAGATGGACTCCGCGCACTTCATTGAGTTCTTGGATGTTGGTCGAATTGAATGTCCAGAATGTCTTAAATTAAAATATGAAGAGGAGTATTTAAATTTAAATATAAAGAGAAATTTTTTGAGTATTTTTTTAAATTGTTGTATTTGGCTGTGTTTAGAAAAGAAATTAACAGTAGTTTTATTTGGAAAGAACATTTCTAAGTTGTATGTAGGCTTGTTTTACTTAAGGACTCTGTCGACTCGTCTAAGTTGACAGAGTTCATGAACTCTGTCGACTCGTCTAAGTTGACAGAGTTCATGAACTCTGTTGACTCGTCTAAGTTGACAGAGTTCATGAACTCTGTCGACTCGTCTAAGTTGACGGAGTTCATGAACTCTGTCGACTCGTCTAAGTTGACAGAGTTCATGAACTCTGTCGACTCGTCTAAGGTGACAGAGTGCATGAACTTTATCTGTTTACAAAGTGCAGAGATTAAGATATTAATTATATTACCAACTTTGGCAATAGATAGTTCATATACAAACAATTTTCAGACAGTTAAACTCTATTTTTGATAAAACAACAATGTAAATGGAATTGAGGTACAAGGGAACTATAGACATGAATAGACTTTAATTTATAAGTATTATAGTAAGTCTTATGTAATTTAACAATGATGACATGAACTCTGTCAACATGTCTTAGTCGACAGAGTTCATGAACTCTGTCAACATGTCTTAGTTGACAGAGTTCATGAACTCTGTCAACATGTCTTAGTTGACAGAGATCAAGATATAAGTTATTTTACAAACTATGTGGATAGATAGCTTAGATACAAACTCTATTTTTGATAAAACAATAATTTAAATGGATTTTATGTAAAAGGGAACTATAGACATGAATAGGATTTAATCTAAATGTACTAGTAAGTTTTATAAAATACTAGGTGATGTTATGTCACAATGGTTTGAGTTTTATTCTAGTAAAGGTGGTGATCTTGGTATTGTGTTTTCTTTTGTTTGCAACATGGCTGACTTGGAGAACATAATACCAAGAATTGTTACCATTATTAGATTGAAATTAAAGATCATTGTCAAACAAGGCCAATTTGAGAAACATGACATTTAACTCAATCATAATACTTTGAACAGTAATTTTTTTTTTGTTCTATGGAACAATGAGATTATTTGTAGATATAATTTATGTCTAGAGTAATAAAATATCTTGTTTAAATTTGTAGTTTAAGAAACTGAAAACGATTATCAGAAATGGCAAATTTTGAAAACATTTCAACTCAAAACATAATACATGAATTGTCAATTTTTATTTTATTGTCAATAATGAAAATATTTTCAAGACTTAATTTATGTTTCAGATATTAAGTTATGTATTAAGAAGGTGAAAGAGATTCATGATTTATGTTTTAGGTATTAAGTTATGTATTAAAAAGGTAAAAGAGATTCATGATTTATGTTTTAGGTATTAAGTTATGTATTAAGAAGGTAAAAGAGATTCATGAACTCATACACATAAAAAAATGAACCCATTACTTAGTACTTAACTATATTGGTTCCATTCATTTTAAACATCAAAAACACCGAAAAGATTGGTACATTAATTCATCATCTAACAATATTAGCTATACTTTTTTTGAAAATTGTTAGATGATAAATTAGGTAAATCTAGGTACTTGTTAAATAACTTAGTCTCTTTAGTAGTTGGTTTTTAGAGTTCATAGAATTAACTTGTAGGATTTGAATATGTAATTAGTTGATTCGTCTTTAGGTGTAGGCATTATATATCAAATGGAAAGAGAGGATTCTTTAAGGAGAAAGCGTAGGAGGTCTTCAGAATCTTCTGGGGTAGGTGGTACGAGTGATAATCGGAGGTTGTCAACCTCTCCTCGGGACTCTAATTTATTGTATAGTTCACATCGACAAGGTGGAAGGGGTACAAATGATTCCCCTGTATCTTCTATGGGAGAACGTCGATCTCGACCCTCTATTGGTACATATGAATATCAATCTTTGAACATTTATATATGCAAATTGTTTTTTTGTGAGTGCAAAATTTGTAGTTGTGTTTAAACAAGACTTTGTCATTTGAAGCAGAGCATGGTTCGGAAGATGCTCCTAATTCTATAGGGAGGGAGACAGGGCAAACAAGGGAGACGGATGACGGTGCAGAGCAAGGTTCTCAAGAGGCTCACCATTCGGCACGAGGTGATGATGGTAGAGCTAGGACACAATATGTTGAATTAACTGAGGGTTGTACACCCATTACGACATATCCATCTGATCTACCTCAGGAGATTCCATGGGAAGGTGGTAATCATCAAATGACTCTTGAAAGATGTAGATCTCACTATGAGAAGTTGCAAAATGATTTGTCTACTATGGATCTCCCTCCGGAGAGTAAACAAAGTTTGGAGATTGTTTTGGGATCATTGCAAAACTTCATTCAAGCATATGAGAATATCGGGCCAACTACAGATGGTTTTGTAGATTTGATGCGAAGACGAAGGGATCAAGTGATGGGTCCAGACAAATGGGATGTTGTGAAAGAAAGAGTGATAAGAGAGCAGGCCAAATCAATGTTTAATTTCAAAGAAGGTTTGAAAAAAGAAATGTTGAAAGTGCAATATTTCAAACATCCTCATTTGGCACACTTACTTTATGATCGGTTTCTTGCCGCCTATGGTCATTTTCCATGGAACGATGAGGTTTCTCAGTATTTTGCTAGATTTTTTTATGCTGAGTTTTTTTTAAATATGAAGCCAGATTATACTGATGTTCATTCAAAATTTTATGGAGTTGGGAAGGGTCGAATATATGATCGAGAGGGTGCACATAGAGATCCTGCAATTCTTAGACCTCCGCCCCAGATATCTCGTCCACCTAGGTTGGTGGCATTAAAATCAGAGATGGAGCCCACATCTCAACTTGGGACAACAGCAAGGAATTTTGTTGGTGATGGGTTATCATCAGTATTAGTGGGAGTAGATGTGGGGTTGGTTAGAGAAAGGGCTCGTTCTGCTATTCGTCAAAAGTTTGTTTATAAAACTGATGATGAAATAGATGGAATGAGCATTGAAGATCTCAGGGCATATGCAAAGATTTGTCGTGACTTAGCAGCAAATGTTATATCCAACGACACATCGAGTTTGGGAGAGGTTCGTTGACTACATGATATGATTTGATTTGAATTAAATATTTTATTTATTTTGATTTTATTTTTTTTGTTACATTATCATAGGTACATTATGTAAATGTTTAAATTGGTTGCAGTTTTCAAGAATGATGAATGAACATTCTTTCCACATTTCAACTAGCGAAAATCTAGGGAGAGAGGTACATATTTATTATCAACATATTTGTACTTATGTTTGAATTTGATATATATATATATATATAAATTATTATTTTTTGAATGATAATTTAACTATGTATTTTATTTTTAATTTGACTCATCCATGCAGGTTTCTTTAGATACCAACTTTATAAATGATTTACTATCTATTGTGAGCTAATGTTTTTTAAATTTTTTGTTTTAGTTTTAAGTTTTAATTGGTATAGTAATTTTTTTGGTTTGTATTATATGTTTTATTTATTAATACAATTTAAATTTTAGGGTGGAGATATAGGTTCTTTGCTTAATGAAGCAGATATTGGTAGAGAGGTAATTTCATTGATTGCTTTAATTTTGCTTTAATTTTGTTTACTGTTTTAATATTTTAATTTTTGTGGATTTAGATTTATGAGATTCATAAATTGATTTTATATATGGATCGCAGCTTGGGTCTCTCAAATTTTTTGGAGGCAAAGGAAAAAGTCCTTTGGAGGATGGTGGTGGACAAGCATTTGGAGAATTTGATGTAATATTGTTAATATTTGAATTTTATTTTCATATATTAGTTTAATATTTTAATTCTTTGATTATAGTTTAAATAATTTAAATGATATGAACATAATTTTTTTTTACACATGTTGCAGGGAGGGTTGAGTCCAGGGGGAGGCTTGAGTGGAGGAGGGGGAGGCCCGAGTGGAGGATAGCACATACATTTTAATTTTATAGTTCATGGTGGACTATTTTTTGTTGTTGATATGCATTTAGATTGGAAACATTTGTCTTGGACATGTTGAGGAGGTTTATTTTTGGACTAGATATATACATATATGGATGTACATTGAATTTGCATGTTCATGAGTATTTTTTTGGAGATTATATACATATAAATTTTGAACTTACATATTTCATGAATCATGGTTTTTAAATGATTTCTAAGTTTATTTTTGTTTATTTGACATATTTGGTGTTAAATTTAGTTTAAAATATGTATTTGCATGTTTGAATGAATGTTTGAATGAATGAATATATGTAAAAATGAATGTTAAGAAACATGACATTCTTGAATATTATTAAGTTTAAGAAATGTTATTTAGGAAGTTTAAAAATGGATAAACATAGGTTTAAAGTTCATAAATGAGGAAGTTTTGATTGAAGTTTAAAAAATGTTATTTAGGAAATTTTTAAAAGTGGATGTTCACATATAGGTTTAAAGTTTATAAATGAGGAAGTTATAATTGTTCGACATGAATGAATGATAAGATTGAGTGTATTAAGAACAAGAATGTTAGGAAGTTTAATAATTTGTTAGAAAGTTTTGATAGGTATATGGATCAGGTAGTTTAAAAATGAATGTTGTCTTTGAATGTTAGAATGCTTAGAAATGTTAGAAGTTTTCATACACATCGATGAATCAGGAAGTTTAAAAGTGATTACATTCAAACTTTAGAGATGTTAGGAAGTTCAAGAATGTTTGAAGTTTTGATGAAAATATGGATGAAATATAAAGTTTAAAAATGAAATTTAAGTAAGTTTGAATGTTATCTTCAAGGATGTTATGAAGTTTTAGGAATGTTAGAAGTCGATAGAAATATGGAAGAAATAGAAAGTTTAGGAATGTTATATAAAGTTTTAGAGAATGATAGAAGTTTTGATAAAAATATTGTCTTTGAATGTTAGAATGCTTAGAAATGTTAGAAATTTTCATACACATCGATGAATCAGGAAGTTTAAAAGTGATTACATTCAAACTTTAGAGATGTTAGGAAGTTCAAGAATGTTTGAAGTTTTGATGAAAATACATGGATGAAATATAAAGTTTAAAAATGAAATTTAAGTAAGTTTGAATGTTATCTTCAAGGATGCTATGAAGTTTTAGGAATGTTAGAAAGTCGATAGAAATATGGAAGAAATAGAAAGTTTAGGAATGCTATATAAAGTTTTAGAGAATGATAGAAGTTTTGATAAAAATATTGTCTTTGAATGTTAGAATGCTTAGAAATGTTAGAAGTTTTTATACACATCGATGAATCAGAAAGTTTAAAAGTGATTACATTCAAACTTTAGAGATGTTAGGAAGTTCAAGAATGCTTGAAGTTTTGATGAAAATATGGATGAAATATAAAGTTTAAAAATGAAAGTTAAGTAAGTTTGAATGTTATCTTCAAGGATGTTATGAAGTTTTAGGAATGTTAAAAGTCGATAGAAATATGGAAGAAATAGAAAGTTTAGGAATGTTATATAAAGTTTTAGAGAATGATAGAGGTTTTGATAAAAATATTGGATGAAATAGGAAGTTTAGGTTTATGTTATGAAATTTAGAAATGTTAGGAAGATTATGAATGTTAAATATAAGTTTTGATAGAAAATATGGATGGATTAGGAAGTTTTAAAGCAAATATATGTTAAGTTCAAATTTTGATATAATGGATTTTTAATTAATTTAATTTTTATTTACAATGTTCAGGTACATTTGATGCGGCTGAAATCATGGCAAATGGGGGTAACGGTTTTTTGTTTTTTAATCATAAGCGAAGATTCCAAGATTGTGAAGTTTGTGTTAAATTAGAGCAATGATTTTAAACAACAATTTGATGAATTTTCATTGATTTGTTGTAAATAATCATTTCTCTAATTTAGCATAAGCTTCACAATCCTGGAATCCTTGCTTGTGATTAAAAATCAAATGATCGTTGTCTCCATTTGCCATGATTTCAGTTATGTGAATTTGCACTTGAGCGATATTTTAAATTAAAGATTTGGGATGGAGAACTTGGTGACAATTTTAAGATCATATTTATGGTGAAGTACGTATTAAAGAAACATGTTCGATGGATTAAAAGAATACAAAATTTAATAGGTCTTTTTTGTGATTTTTCGTTAACATTAATCAGTTCCAAAAGTAAAAATTCGAGGCGAAGTGGGGATAGCCACATCCGTTATCTCATCCCTTAGTGGTCTAATAGACATATGGGGACCCGAATAAAGTACTTTTGAATTTTCAAATTATATTTGAATTCATTTTTAAGCATGTTAAAGTACAACCATTTAAGCTCTTATGTTAGTTGTCATTCAAGAAAATATTCATAAAATCTCAATGAAAAAATATACTGTGCACAACAATTTTGATAATTGGACAAAAAATATATTGCACACAACAATTGACATGGACAAAAATATAGATCAATTTATTTTTGATATGTAGTTAAAAACATCGCAATGGAATGCCATCTTCAACTATCCGTTCATGGTCACATATGGATAGTTTCCATTTTTTGGTTTTTAACTGTTTTTTTGATGGAACTTGTATCAATTTTATTCGAGATGCACATACTAAATGACTATATTGACAACATATAACATCGGGCTCATAATCTTGAAAGTAGACATAATTTTTAGTCATATGCGTCTGCTGAAAAAAGTAGCCTTTTAAAATGATGGATCCTCTTTCGTATGTAAATCCGTTGTCATTGTAGTCCTCCAATAACTTCATTTTTCCTTCAGTGCATCGCATCAAATAATATTTGACATTTTCGTCGTTGTCTACAGGTGCAATCACAGCGAAAACATCTCCTGCGCAAGTTATGATTGGTGTTAGCATATTTAAATGAATTAAATTGACTATACTTATGGCGATGGATTAGAATGAACAATTGACTTAAAAGTCAAAAACAAGTTTATTACCTTCTCTTACGAGATCTGAAATTCTATCGCCATCAGACGATATTGCTATTTCTTCTGATTCTAATTCTTCAACACTTGACAGTGGCATTTTTCCTTTTGGATTAATCTCTGTGTGTCTCCAAGCTTTTACGTAGTTGTTTGTTATGTTTTCACAAACTTCTGTAGACTCAACATTTTCAATGCAAATATGACAAAAGCATGATTGCTTTCTACTGTCAAATGCAAACACGTTGTGAAATGATTTTGTTTGAATAGAGTGAAGATCTCTAGTTCCATGTATGGTGCTAGCGTCATATGGTATTGATCTATTTATATCTTGGATCCCAACAAGTCAAAAAAACCTACACAATAAATAGTGTACATGTACTTAAATGTTAGTATATACATTTTTTTTAATTTTAAGAAATAATATAAATTAAAAAAATAGTGGACATACCTGCGCACGTCTTTTGATTGTTGATTATAATCATGGCTTAGATTTAATTGACACCATTGGACAACCTCTGCAGCTGAATGAAATCGTGCAGAAGAATAGTTCATTTGCCATCTTCGAAGTGCTCTTTTCACGCATGCTCCTGCACCATCATGCTCACCTTTTCCATGCCCAGTTTCAAAGAAATTCCAGCGATGTTTAATGTTCAGCGCTTTATGAAGTCGACATAACCAAAAAAATGATCGTGAAGATTTAAATTGACCCGCACATCCATCAAACCATATCCAATGCTCTTTGAATTTGACTTCGCGTTTTTTCAGTGAGTCATAGAAAATATTTTCTATACAATGTTGGACAAAATGTGTGTCGTGTGTACGATCATCGCTGATATAGAAGTGATATTCTTTAATCACATCTCGATTGTCACATGTGCTTTCAATGCCATCGACATCCTGTTGAGAATGTCTATATACAACATGGACAAATATCGAAACTTGGTCAGAGTGATAGTATTCACTCTGTATTTCTTTTTGTGCAGCAAATGTATAGTTTTCAGCAAAATCAACCACCGACAAAATTGTTCCAAGTGGAAAAATTTCACGAGACTGTTCGAATTGAAGATCTTGCCATCGTGCTCTATGTGAATGCTGGGTGTATTTATAAATTTCGCTTTCAAATTTTTTGAGAAAATCTGTGACGCATATCTTGTCTTCTAGTAAATCAATACTTTTGGAATGTGAATCACTAGAACTTGTATTATAGTTGATGTATTCGTATCTCTTCCAATCAACATTTACATTTGACAACGATTGATCATTATCGATAGGATATTTATTGTGGAATAACACCAAATTTCCACAATGATGACAATGTTTTCCATTGACACATTTCTTTGAATAAAATACTTCATCGTGATTTCTCTCACATAAAATTTGAGATATGAATTCACATATGGTCGGCGGAGGTGGTGAATTTGTCCAAAACCTTTTACCAAATTCAATAAACGTGTCATAATATAACTGAAATTGCACATGATAACGGCAACAACATGTATCACGTATAGTTATAGGTCGAACATACCATGGTTTTTGTTGCACAAATGTAGTGATTGATATATTAATTCCACGATGATCTTCCTTGAATTTATTGAACAATTGTACTTGTGTCATGTCCATTATATGTTTTGATTGGCTTTCATATACATTTCATGATATTCTTTTGCGTATCACATCTCTTGAATTTGGTGAAACTCGAGCATGTTCCAACCAATATTCTCGTACAATATCTTTAACACCTGCTCCTAATCTATCTTTGTAAGGTTGTCTACAAATAATTGCCCAACAAGCAAGTTCATTATTTTCATCTATTTGCATTCTGAATTTGCTATGTTTGTATAATGTCTTTCTTGATGTTCCAACTGCTTTTGCTAGTTCTGTTGTCAAACGCTTTTGTTTAGTACTAGCTGAAAGAATTGCTGTATGAATTGCTTTACGTGCAGCACTGATATCTTTCTTCCTGGATTTTCCAAATTTTTTTATTGCATCGCCTATATTTTCCATCACATTTTGTTTCAATTTCGACTCTTTTGTTGCTTTGTGAATACCCAATAATGATGTAGCACCTTCTAACTTCTTGGACACTAATAAACATCTCAAAATTTGTGCTTGTCCTGCTATTGAGTAATCCTTGAGAACTTCATCATAAATTTTTGTAGCACGATATCGTGCAACATGTATTGGTAGTTTTTCTCCATATTTGTCGCAATCAATGTCTTCTAACATTTCATCATCAATAGTAAAAGTACCTATACATCAAGTTAAATTTAATTTAACATATATCAAAAAATAAAATTCATTATAAAAAAATGAATTTGGAAAATATATGATATATACATACCAGGTCCAATTTCTGGATCTTGAACTTGATCTTCAATATTGATTTCATCGGCATTAGCATGTAAATCACTATTTACATCTTCTACAATGTTCTTTTCAACTTCAATTTGTTCTTCTTGTACTCTATTTTCAATTTCCATTTCTTCAACATTATCATGTAAATCTGTATTTATATCTTCAATAGTTCTCTCTTCCGTTTTGGCAACCCTTTGTTTTTTGACAATATATCTGAGTTTTTGTTTCTCTCTATTATCATCATCATCACGTTTACGATCAGCTTTTCTTTGACGTTTTCTCTTATTGCCCATGGTTGTTTAATCTATAGACGATAAATTAAAGAATCATGTTACTTTATAGTAAAAATAAATAAATTAAGATTTAAAAACATTTACGGAATTTATAAAAACATGAACTGAAATTTACTTTACCTTATAAAAATTTTGTAAGAGTCTTTTGAATAAGATTTCTTTGGAATTAACTTTCCTTTGAAAAAACTCTCTGAACAAAAATCTTCTTTGGAAAATAATAAAAACACCTTGTGCCAAGGAAAAAAATAAAAACACCTTGTAAATAAATCTTTGTTGTAAAAATCATTGCAAAAATACTTCTTTGAAAAAATATCTACGAAAAAAACCACTAGAAAAAAGTACTTTGAATAAAAACTTATTTATAAATATATCTGGGAAAAAATCATTGTAAAGAAATAACTTTTTGAAAAAAAACCCATTTCAAAGAAATAAGAAGTAGAAAATTACCTTGCAAAAAATCCTTTGCAAAATACCTTAGCAACATAACTATTTGAAAAAACTCCTTTTAAATAAATAAGAAGTGCAAAACTACTTTGGAAAAAAATCATTTGCAAAATACCTTAGCAAAACAACTATTTGAAAAAACCTCTTTCAATTAAATAAAAAGTGCAAAGCTACTTTGAAAAAAAACTATCCTTGCAAAGAACCTCCTTGCAAACATGTCTAAGAAAAGAAATATTTTGAAAAAACTCCTTGCAAATATGCCTTTAAAAAAACACTTTCAATGTGTCTTTTGGAAAAAAGAAGAAACATACTTTGTAAAAACCTCTTTTTGCAAAAAATGTCTTCTTTGCAAATATACAATAAGAAAAGAAATATTTTGTAAAAACTTCTTGCAAATATGCCTTAGAAAAAAATCACCTTGAATGTGCCTTTAGAAAAAAGAAACATACTTTGTAAAAACTTCCTTTTGCAAAAAATGTCTTCTTTGTAAAAATGCAATAAGAAAAGAGAGATTTTGGAAAAACTCCTTGCAAATATGCCTTAGAAAAAAAAACTCCTTCAATGTGCCTTTTGTAAAAAACAAGAAGAAACATACCTTGTAAAAACCTCCTTTTGCAAAAATTATCTCCTCCTTCCGAAATTAGTTTGACAAAAAAATGCGAAGTTAAAACATGCGAAAATAATGAAGTAACTTTAGGTTTATTTATATGAGTATAAAAAATAGATATATATTTTTTTTTTCCGGCCGACGTGATTTTTTTCTGTTTAGTTATTCGGCCGAATAACCTTCGTCATATTTTACGGCGCCGTTACGGAAAACCGTTATTCGGCCGAATAATTATTCGGCCGAATAATTATTTCGTCCGAATAACCTCTGAAACATGAAAGATTCAAATCTCTGCAAAATTTTCAGGTTTCTCCATTTTCGGAAGGAGAAAACCACCTCTTACACAACAAAACGAATGTCGGACTTCATACCAGTAGATTCATCATTGAATCTACTTTACAAGGGTATAAATTTTGTTGTATATAGATGAGAACTGATATTTTTTAAGTTTTATATTCGTAACATGAGTCGAGTTATGATTAAGCTCTTTAAAAAAACAGCGAAAAGAAAAATCCATAACTTTGAAAATACAACACCAAAAAAATCGAAAAAAATGTGGGATTCTTTATTGACATGTCTACTTCAAAAGGGTGTTCGTAGATTTTTTGCTTTTATAGCGGATTGAGAGAAAAGTGGTGCAACAAAAAGGTTGTTGAAAATTGACTGAGTTTCCCCATTGATCGACTTTAAAAAAATATAATAATTAGTATAGAGATCCATTGGATGCAAACTTATAGTCAGGCACTAGTACATTGTGTGTAGATTGTCGTAGCATTTTCTGTTTTTGCAAAACACAAGTCTAACAACGATTTTAGTGGTGCAACAAATCATAACTCTTTTGTAGTCTTTTCATTTTATAAGAACACACTGTCAAACATTTGCGAAATCGACATATCAAATCTTAATAAAAAAAATTGAAAAAATTATGAGTAGAAAGCTAACATAATTCTACAAAAGTTTTCTTTTTACGGCAAAGTGAAATTTTAAACAAAAATATCACTTTTGTTCATCCGAAGTTGAAAAACATGAAACAACCAGAATTATTTTCTCACGAGACCCCCCAAAATAGACACCCATCTTCATTTTTTCACCCTAATATAATATGTAATAATCATATTAGCATAATTTGGCTTTAATGGTATTTCATGTGGGTATAATATGGATATGGATTTAGTAAGGATTATTAATCTATAAATAAATTTTAAAAATTAATTTAGACAAACTAAACTTTAATTTTTTAAACACTATAAAACATAAAACAAAAATATTATTCAATTTATTTTTTTCTAATTAGAATAATTAATGATAACTTTTTTCCTATTAAAATATAACTACTTGCCTCATATTGAAGTCGACCATGCTTAAAGTCAACCATGAACTATTATTATCTATGGATTGAAGCAACAATGGTTCAACATCAAACTTGCTTAAAAGCCCACCATGGTTTAAAGTCAACTATGGATTTAAGTCTGTAACATACCCTTTTTGCTTAAGAACATTTTGTGTTAGAAAACATTATGTTAACTTTTATTGTAAAGTTTTATGTTGGATAGATGTCCAAGGATGACTGTAATTTGCACAATATTTTATTATTTAATAAATAAAATAGGAGACAAACACCTAAGAGGACTGTTGAAAGAGTGGTTACTGATCCACTAGGTGGAATGGAATTTGGGGTAGAAGGCAATGGACAAGTGGTAGCATCCTGATGCAACTAAATAGCTATTGGTATGGGACAACTCCCTTGAAATGTGGTCATAGTGCCCTGAACTATGGGACTGGAGCTTGAGGCTCATTTATTCCAAACTGGCCACTAAAGACCTAGGCAGTCTATATAATAGCCATCAAATTATGAATTGAGGTTCATCACTTTTCCTGACAAGAAAATTTACCTTGGGGTTTTGTTGTATTTGCACCCAAGAGATTTGATGAGGGGATATGCTAAGTTGTTGATCATGTTGTGAGTTTGTCAAACTCTAATAAGTTCAGGAGTTTGATGCTGAGTGCTAAAGGCATGTTTTTACAGGACTTTGATGCTAAGTGCTGAAGGCATTTTTGAGTGTCTTGCTTCTACATAGATTCCATCTACTCAGTGGTTCAGTAAGCAGGCTCGGGGGTTCACAAGAAGCCAGCAGTTTGCTGCTTCTTCTGGAATAGGTTGGGAGGAACAGGCCTCCTTGGTTGTTTGTCAGCCCTATCTTCATTTACAGGTTTTACTTATCTTTTCTAATTTCATGCAGTTAAAATTTCTATCTGTTATTGTTAATTTACTGTTTCCAAAGATATGACTGAACACACACATTTATGTTTATTTCTAAGTTAAATAGGATTCTGAATAGTACTGATTTTTATAACGAATTGAATAAAATGTTCTTTGCATTTTTTCCCATGCTAATGAATCGGCATCGTACTTTAGTATAGAGAATAAATTAATTGAAAGTAGATTTGATGGGCAGATTGCCAGATGAATGAAAAGATTAATTTTGTACATTTTGTCAGTTTTCCTACTATTAATATTCAGTATCAATTATCATAACCCCATGTATTTTTCTCTTGTCATGTTCATTAAAAATTTCCAGGTTTACTGTATTCTATACAGTAGATTATTTTGAATCTACAGTTGTAAATATTTACTTTCCAAGTATACTGTACATTAATATTCTGTCAAGTTAAAAGTTAAGCTAGGGTTTATGTTTCATGTTTTCTTCTCAAAGCTTACTTTAGTTTGAAATTCTATCTCTACACTTTATCTTCATTACAGTATACAGAATAAACATACATAACAGAGTCTGTTTTAGTTTTTCAAAAACTTCTAGGACTCAACAGAAAAACCTAAATCCTAAATATCTCCATTTCGCAAACTTTCGTTTGACAGAGCTGGCATATAATTTTTTTAAAAACAGTTCTTAAACATAAAGTCAAAACACATGTTCATTGTCATAAAACAAAACATACAATTGCATTCATTTCTACAGATCGAGCTAGTCAAACATCTCAGTATCATCTCAAAGTTCCTGTTATTACATTAACAGTAGAATAACTCTAAACAACAGTAAAAGAAAAAGAACAAGTTTGGATTGCCGAGATCTTAATGAGGAGCAAAATCATAACCATACATTTTAAATGGAGTGAAACCCTAACCCTCGAAATTCTTAAGAACTGAAAACGACAATTTAAAAATTACAAACATTCTATCATTTATCTTTCAAGTTTAAAGTAACAGTCTATTCACATTCTTCACATTCCATTATATCGTTTTTCCTTTTCAACATTCACAGTTCATTAACCTACGAAGGAAACGATAGCAAAGAAATATCAATTCTTAGTTTACAAACTATAACTTTTTATACATCAAGCTTAAACGCAGAACTCTTTTAAAAACAAGTTTTTACTCCTACATTTTACACATTCAAATCACAGGATACATTCAAGGTTCAAAACCCCAAAGGACAAAACAAGACCACTGTTACAAAACTGACTTATTAAAGTCTTGTATAATGAAAACTCGACGGAGAAAAGGAGCTCTCATCGACAGAAGTTGCATTGTCCTTTTGACACAAAACATAAAATCCTGTTACTCTAACTAGGAAAGCCGAAAGGCATCCATCCTACAAACATCTAGCACAGCACAGTACTGGAAATTCCGTTCCAAAAAACCACAAGCATGGTTCAAACATCAACGATGGCCATTCTGCCAGGAGAACCTACGAAGGGTTATGCCACCGGGGCTTACCGAATACGTGAGCCATCAACTTCCATCAAGTTTCAACTCTATGACTCTACGACGAAGGTAGCACCTGCCACACAAAATAAAACAAGGTTATAACATGATTCCAAAACAATAATATGTACAAATTCAAACTGTATTTATAGCAATAGTTTTCATAAAAGCCGAGCTTACCTTTGTAAGAGTAGGAAGTTGGGATGCCTCACGCTTTCAGTTTCTAAATCATCCAATCGATGCAACATGGGTAGCATGCAGCTATGACCTCTCAGACTCTGAACCTAAACCTGGTAGAAACCCTATCTTGTTACATGGCGAAATCCATAGGGCTTCAACCCATATTCTCCATTTGAACCATGAGAAAACTTATACAACCAGGTTTCCACCATTAATTCCTGAAGATTGAAGTCGCAAAGCCACCAAAGAAACAACCAGAGGTCGAACCCTACCAGTCAGTGGCCTATCAGCCTCTCCCCCAAAGCCAGGTCTCCAAATGAATGCGAAAGGTAAAACCAACGACGGTATAGTAAGTGCATTAGGGTTTTAATTCTCAACAATCGAGACAGACCCAGATCAACGGGTGAGATCGAGCCACCCAAGCAATGCCACTACCAAGACAGCAACACGATAAACCTTCTCATTAATGGCTCATTCAATATCGAGCCCAGTTGGAGGCTATACCACTAAGGTGTAGCATACAGCTCGATAGGGTTCCCACGTTTCCTATGAAGTTCATCACGTGGTGCCGGTTACAGGTAATAGCCAATGAGACAATCCACTAAGAAGTTACAAGGATTCATAAATGTTCAATCCTATGTATCACCCTTGCCAGACTACATCTGCGATGGTATTAACTCCTGTCAGCATCATATTAAATGGCTTAGGCACGACCCTTGTATTATAACCATGATATATATATATTTCCAAACCTTGTTGCATTTCGCATAGTATGCATGTAATATAATACCAATGCTAAGTTTTATTTCGCATAAGGTTTATGCATTATAATTCTAACAATTATTCCATTTAAAACATAGAGCATCGTCAACAAATTTGCTATAGGCCACAATTACTTGACATTTCAATATTTTGTCCATATGTTCATATAGTAGATTATTATTGCAAAAGCATATAGCAATTTAGGATGCATGTGATAAATGCCATATAGGTTTTGAAGGCCATCTTTTTTATGCACCATAGCATTGTAATATTGCTAACATTAGTATACATTTGCAATTTTTTGAATTAAATAAGGTAGGATTCTAATCCTAAGAAGTCCCACTAGAATCTTTTAGCATCATTCACTAAGGTCACATAATGTTCAACCTTGTCGTAACAGTAGATATCATCATATGCTTGTTGTTAATGAGATATAAAGACTCTTCGCTAAAGTGATGTTGCCATTGTCACATTATTTAGATTTTAGAACCCTCATAATATTCATATAAATTGTAATTCTAATGATTTCTAACAATGATTACAACAGAAGTTTAGTGTAAAATATCTCTAGCTACACTTTCACGTGTTAGGATAAAAATAGTATAAGTTGATAAAAGAAAAACTGGAACTTCATACCATCAATACCTTCATGCATGGTAGTACACACATTTATCTTAAAAACAGAGACGACTAGCTGAAGCGTATAACATTTTCTTGAAGTACTTGAATTATTTTACTACCTTACCTGTAGATCTACGAAAGAAAAGGATCCAATGCTTTAGCTATCAAAGCTAAGTAAACCCAAGGGCACCCTGTAGGAACCCCTTCAGAAATATGCAAACAAAGTCGTGAGTATTAATACTAGAACCATGACACATGAGAAGTTAAACATTGTTTTATCACAATTCATTTATAATCTGCTGTCTTTTTATGTTTAGGAATAACAATGGTAATTATGTGAAGCTGCCATTAGTTAATTAGTTAAATATCTTTCATTCCGCAGTTAGTAATTCTTCGTGATTTTGCTATTTCAAAAATTTAATTTTTTTTGCGATTTTTGGGATGTTACAAAGTTGTCCATGGTTCAAAGTCAACCTTTCTTAAAAGTCAACTATGGATTGATGTAGACCATGAACTGTTATTATCTATGGATTGAAGTTGACCATGGTTGAAAGTCAACCTTGCTTAAAAGCCAACTATTATTTGAAGTCAACCATTATTCAAACTCAACCATGGATTGAAGTCAACCTTGCTTAAAACTCACCTATTGCCTGAAGTCGACAATGATTCAAAGGCACTCAAAATGTGGTTGTGGTTTCTTAAGGTCAACTTTGGAATAAAGTCAACTCTACCCAAACATAGTATAAATAATTGAATTTATAGTAATAATAATTATTTAACTATTTTTTATTTATTTTTTATCTATTTATTTATTTTCTATGTTTTCATTTATAATTTTTTTTTTTTTTTTTATTTGCAGTGGAAAAATCACCTTCCTACTATTCCGAAGAATCAAGTAAAGTTTGAAATACAATCATTACAATAGGGCTCAACAAGAGCATCATGTCTCTTATAAGAATTGAACCTAAGTGGGGAGGGCAATAATCTTTCCTCCCAACAACCCAAGCTACAACCAATGAACTTATAAATAATTTTTTTATAATAATAAAATAATAATAACAATTATTAGAATATAAGTTATATTATTAATAAATATGACTTTCTAATTATATAAATATCTATTTAAATATTTGATTAAAAGTATTATATATAAGCAATATACTTTCATATTTTAATCATAACAATACATAAATTATATTATTAATAAATAACTGACTAATTATATATATAAATATCTATTTACATGTTTAATTAAAAGTATTATATATAAACAATATACTTCCATATTTTAATCACAGCAATCTATAATCTATTGAGAAATATAAAAAAAAAATCTTATAATAATTTTCACACCGATTTACTACGACTAATGGTATTACATTAGTGCCCGATTAGATCCGCTTTCTGCAGCAAAATAGTCAAAAATATTATGCAGTTGACACATATCTAGTCGATACATATCTAGTGATCTATCGAAATGAATAGGTATGTACACCAACATAGAGTGCGAGGTACGGAGCACAAGCAAGGTCTTCAAAACAATATTCAGTCATCCGAATGGCCGACCTAGATTAGGTTATTACAATGTAAATACAGCCATGGACATAGATCCAACACATTTTACTGACTGGTATTTGTATTTCCTGACTGGTTAAAGTATATGCTTGACTGTTGGGCACAAAGCACCTGACAAAGCACCTGACTGACCCATGCACCATGTTGGTGCAATTGCACGTTAGTAATAAAACATGCTAGAGAACAATAAATATAAATACAAACAATTATGAGCAGTAATACAAGATTTATTTAAAAAAACTTAGTAGGGAAAAACCAATTATCAATAATAGATTTATTATTGGCCTTTGGCCAAATTAGTCCAAGACGGTTGCCAAGAGCATCTCTCCTATTTACATTGGAACCTTACTATTGAGGAATCCAACCCTATAAATAGGGTTCTTTACTTGCAAATATAACTAGCAAGAAACCACTCACTACCAAAACCCCCTGTAAATAGGGTTCTTTACTTGCAAATATAATTAGCAAAAAACCACTCACTAGGTCAAAACCTTGTGCCAAAAGCCACTTACATTCTTGTTCATTCTCAAGTCATGGTTAACCTTAGCATTACATAGGGTTTGTTAGATGATGTGATTGGAGTAATAAAGGTTGATAGTGATTTGAAAAGAACTTTCAGGCAGTTTTGCTTTGATATTGTAAATACATTGTACAAACATGATATGGTTTTGTCAACAACGCTGCCAACTTTCCAGAATGATAATTGCTCACGAGAAAACTTACACCTTGTGATATGATAACTGAGAAGATGCATTATGATTGTTGAAGATGATGTTTACGTAAACCAAACAACTGAATTATCTAACAAATAAAAACAGTTCCAGGTTTAAATATTAAACGGTATGTCGTTATTTTCAGTTTAGGTATTGTTCAAGCGGGTGGACCGTGTCTTTTTCAATTTGTGTTATGGGCTATTAATTTTAAAATTACGTGTAGATGTTTGATGTATCGAATGCTTCCGGGTGTATATTGACTTTTTGGAAAATCTCCAAAGGAAGTAAAGTGTTTAGAAATAGTGCGGGTTTTATTTAAAGTTACTGAAAAGCCAATAGGAATTCTGGCATGAGCGTTAGATAGTCTAAACTATCAAAGTTTTAGGATAGAGTTTGCTATTCACAAAGAATGTTATTCTTAATGTTAATCATGATATGTATCATAATCAATGTTCCTAACCACTCTTTTGACTAAATCCTTAATCTTAAAATTTTAAAATGTAAAAAGGTTTAAAATATTTTTAGTTCAATATAATTTATTTTACAAATAGATTTCAATTTGTACTTCAATACCAATATTTTTTACATGTTTTATTTTGTAGTAAAATTGATTTCAGTTGTACTTCAATATCAATATTTTTTTTTAAATTCACATATATATTTTGAATTTGTAAAACTTCACAATTAAAATATTTTCACTCCATCATTATCATAAAAGAGCATAAAAAAATATAATAAAAATTACACAAATATTTTAGTAAAAAAATGTAATACATTAAAAAATTACACATAAATATTATTAAATATTATGACATTTTGTAACATCTCTCCTTTAAGCTTTAGTATTTTTTATAAATGTATATTGTAATTATGTATATGGTCCCAGTGAGGAGCTCAAGGCCAAGGCCCTACCAGTAGACTTTGAAAGTATTGTTATTTTTTTTCCTAGGTCGTAAATGTTATTATATATTTAGGAGACTAAAGGCTATATAGCAACTAAATGACAAGAAGAAAAGGAAACATGGAATATTTACTAATGAACCTAAGTAGATGTTAAGTTTCATCCTAAACATAAAATTGATAACCCTCAAACAAACTACTAAGTTGCTATAATATATATATATATATATATATATAACATAAAATATATGTTTTAGTTGAACTAATAACATTTAAATATATTTATATGTTGATATTATAAGTTGAGATTAAGAGAGACATATATATATATATGTGTTAGCATCATTAATAAGCTCACTTTATTAATGAAGATTTTGCGTATACTTGTCAAAATAAGTATACTTAGTGTAATTATAACTTTGGTGAGAGAGAATACTTGTTATTTAAGGTATTGTTATATTGGTTATGATATAATTTACTATAAATTATATAATAAATTATATAAGAGGGGTGGGCTTACCTCATTAAAAGAAGTAAATAAGTACATCCTCACCCATAAATGTAATAAAGGTAGTGGAATTGAAATATAGCAATTATAACCACCTTGTGAAAATAGAAATGACACTCACCTATATTTTATAAGGTGGGAAAGGGGATGAAATTAATAAGTAAACATACTCATGAAGAAAGATAATTTATCTTATTCAAAAAGAGTTATTTTAAATATTGATAGAAAGATTGTCCTCGCGTATGGTTTTTACCAAAATAATAATACATAGAGTTAGTTAAATATATTATAACTTTTGCTTGTGAGGATTTCTATTCAGACGTAAACCTTATCTATCGTGCAGATCTCCTCTACCATAGTTGGCTGACCCATTATGTTTCATTTCTCGGTCTTCTTAAAACACCACTAAGACCTTAACGCCCGCTTGCAGCTCGCCTTAAAAACTCGACATTTAAGAGTTGGGACATCCACCTTCGCTCGATCGGTGGGAGGATTGAAAAGTGGAGAAACCGCATAGTTTTGGTGGACTCTCCAGGGAAGGGAAAATTCTTCCAAATTGTTTTTAGGAGGCATTGCATAGATGACTGGCCACTGTGGGCTTTTGCGTGAGGAGAGCAGTCTCTGCATAGGAGGGATTGGAAGTGAACTCTGCACAGCATCGGGTTGGTAACGATACGACCATCGCTCAAGTGTGCATTGCGACACGAGCAGGTTCGTAATGTATCACTTGCAAAAGAGTAAGTCCTTTCTGTTTATGATATTTTAATCTTCCCATCACATTGAGAGATGCGGTTTACCCTAAGTTCATGCATTTCAAGGATTGAGCTCTCATTATTATGAAATCTGCTCATAGTATATAGAGACGCGATATCTCTGTGTCTGGTTATTTTAGAAATGGATCTTCATTTATGATTATTTTATAATCTGCTCATCACATTGAGGATGTGATTTTCCTAGGTTGCTTTCCTGTCAAGGTTTGAGCTCTATTCTATTGATTTTAATCTTCTCTAAGCATTGAGATATACGTTTTCCTTAAGATCCTTGCATTAAGAAGTTGATCTTTGTTCCTTGATTTTTTCATTTGTGTAAACGTGTTTACCTGCATTTGAATGAAATGTGAAGATAGGAAGTTCATATCTTATGAATGTGATCGGCGTGTCTACAAACGAAAAGAAGGTGTTTGGTTATGAATGCGATCTTCATATCTACACACACATAGATCATGCTGGTGTATGAAGCACGTATGAAGGTGATCTATGAGTTTATTCATACTATAGACATGCTTTTTATAGTCACCATTGGGTTATTAATCACTATAATGTTTGTCTTTCATATGATATGTGATTCCTGCATTTGGATATAGGAGATAATGCGATCGCATGAATCACTACAGAGTATATTTTATATTTTTTCCAACCGATCCCTGCATTTAGATTTAGGAGAGAACTTGATAACATGATCTCAGAATAAGTATATTGTTTTATATTTGTTCATTTTGACATAATTTTTCTTAAGGTAGTTTCCTTTACTATAAGTCTGATAGGGAGGTGTTTATTCTGGGTAGATGGATAGAGTTCCATTTTGGTAAACCCCAGTTAAATGCTTGGTAGTTATAAATATATTTTGATGCATATTTTTTCATTGCTAGTTCATAGTTACTTAAACACTACCATTTTGTGCGGTAGTATCATGATAAGTTAATTAATATTTTGGTATGCGTGTTTATCCATGGAAACTAGAATATATTTTATAATGTTGATGATATTTATATATATATAATGCAGAAACAAGATCTGTGTATTTAATAATATGGAAATAGATCACTGTAAAAAAATGAGGATATTAGTGTAAAAGCGAGCGTTTATATACTTATATACTATTACAGAAATAGAGGGTGCATACATATATAATATTACAGATTTAGGTCTCTGTAAACAATGTGGATGTTATAATGTAGAAATAGATCTTTGTATTTAATATGGCTATTAATTTTAATGCCAACGCTTGTATAAATAAAATAAATCCTACAATGTGGTTGTTAGGGAACTTTATGTTCAAACCTACGTTAGTAAGGATGATATCCTTAATTTATAACGATATATATGTTTAGTTTGAGTAATGGAAGGGTATAGCTTAATACTCTCCTCCATCCAAATAAAGTTATAAAAATAAGGTAGAAGTGAGTGTTAAATTTTGAGCATTAATTCACAATAGTCTTGGATCTTTATTGAGAGAATAACATATACAGTATATCAATGCATAACAATCACAATAAGCATGACAAGCATCACAAGAATCAAAAGCATGAGAGACAAGAGACACAGAGTTTCCGTGGGGAAAACCCTAAGATGAAAAACCCCACAACCTCCTCAGAGATAGAGAGAGCAATGGCTCAACCAAAGTACAACCAAAATACACTTGAGATAGTCTCCTAGTAGCAGATGATCCTCCTCCTCACTAGTGCACCACTTTCTGAGTGAGAGAAGTGTGACTTTCCGAATGATCAAAATAGAGAGATCTCCCGATCTCTATTTATACTAACCTGTTTGCCCAGTGACCTTATAGGGCCGACTTGTCTAGCTAGGTACATCCACAATATAATATATATTTCAGGGCCGACCCCACACATGGTCGTCTATTAACCCATCGGCAAGTACACACACTTGCAACACTTGTCAATCCACATGAGGACACTTCCTTATAGAGGAATAACACATCTCTAATAAGGGTACAATAAATATATATAAAATACATAGATGAAATACATTCCGAAGTTACATATACATCAACACTCCCTCTTAACTAGGAAGGTATTTCTCAACACAGTTCTGCTAGACAAGTCTTCTTCTTGGGATCATCGTCATCGATGCATTGTCATCATCATCGTCACTGCTGCCGCTATCTCAACCAATCTCTGATTCTACTCTTCATAGGAAGTTCTACAGAGCCAGTCCTTTTTCATACTGGATGTAGGCCCACCACCTGCAGGTCTTCGTCATCACTGGCCATACTGTGGAATCCTCAGGACTTATTACGTGCATCACAAAACCTGGCTGCAGCATCCCAGGCTATTACAAGCACACAGTTCTACCTGTTGGATCTCCCAAGAGCACATTACATGTGACCCATCACAAAACCTGGTTGAAGCATCCCAGGCTGTTATGAGCACACAGCTCTACGTGTCAGATCTCCCAGGAGCACATTACATGTGATCTCACCACAAAACCTGGCTGAAGCATCTGAGGCCTTTTTCATCCTGTCCAGATCTCCCAGGAGCAAATTACATGTGGTCCTCCACAAAACCTAGCTGAAGCATCTGAGGCCTTTTTCATCCTGGCCAGATCTCCTAGGAGCAAATTACATGTGGTCATGGAAAAACCTGGCTGAAGCATCTGAGGCCTTTTTCATCCTGTCCAAATCTCCCAGGAGCAAATTACATGCCATAGGACAAAACCTCGCAAGAGCATCTCAGGATGTTACGGGTACACAACTTCGACCTGAAGATCTCCTAGGGCACAAATTACATGTCCTCCCAGAGCAATGTCTCGAAAGAGCATCCCAGGCTGTTATGGGTATGCAACTATGACCTATAGGATCTCCTAGACATGCTCATCTACATAACCTAATCCACGACCACAAAGTATCATCTGATACTCACCATACATCATCCTGATGTACACATGATCATCCTGATCATCATCACTGCAACATCCTGCTACATGTCATCTGGAGAAGCTCGTCATCCACGATCACCCTGATCATACAATGCATCCACCTGATGCACACCAAGTATCTACCTGATACATATCATCATACACAGTGTATCCACCTGATACATAGATACATGATCCACACAATGTATCCATCAACATACATGATCTATCTGATCATACCCGATACATATCAACATACATGATCAACCTAATCATACAATGTATCCACCTGATACATATACAGATACATGGTCCAAGCATCCAACATGATGCATATAGAAAATACATACAAATGATCCAACCGATCATATCCATCATCCAACATGATGCGTACATACATATAAATGATCCAACTGATCATATCCAACATCCAACATGATGTGTACATACATATACATATAAATGATCCAACTGATCATACAAAGAAGAAACTAGAACATCATCCTGATGCTCATCATCCAGTGCTTACATCCACAGCCATGTGAAGGATCCTCCTTGCAACATGCTTGGAATGGCTTCAGCAAATGTGTCCATCACTTCTTCCTCGAAGTGTCCTCGATCTAAAGAACACCAAGCCTCTCCCTAAAGTACTCAAACTTCACCTTGGCTAGTGGCTCGTCAGCACATTTGCAATCTGCTCATCCGTCACAACATACAGGAGCTTCACAGCTCCTCCCTACACCATATCCCTGATATAGTGATATTTGATCTCTATGTGTTTCGGCCTGTCATGAAACACTGGGTTCTCAGACAGCTTCACACAACTTTGGTTATCGTAGAAGATACCAGTAGTGTCCAATGGGAGATCAAATAACTCAGACAGTAGCTTCCATAGCCATACTGCCTCACAGCTAGCTGAACAGGCTGCAACATACTCTGCCTCAGCTATACTTAGTGCTACGCAGGACTGCTTCCTGCTAAACCAAGATATCACACCTAATCCCATACTGAAGCAGCATCCCATACTGAAGCAGCACTGCCAGCCCAATCTGAATCAACATAACCCTGCAGGTTAAACTTTTGATTTGCTTCATACTTGAGCCCATAATCCACTGTACCCTTCAGGTACCTTAGAACATGCTTCACAGCAACCAGATGAACACTCCTCGGATCTGTCAGGAACTGACTCAATTTGTTCACAGCAAAGCAAATATCTAGTCTTGTGTTCGTCAAATACATCAAGGACCCAATCATCTGACGATACATAGAGACATCAACTGGCTCAGATGAAGCATCACATAGAAGCTTCAGATTTGATGCCATAGGTGTGGCCATGGTCTTGCAATCTATCATCCTGAATCTCTTCAGGATATCTACTATGTACTTCCCTTGACCAAGGAAGATCCCACCCGCACTCTGCCACACCTCCATACCTAGGAAATAATGCATCATTCCCAAATCTTTCATATCGAACTCGGCAGCAAGCTTCCTCTTAGTATATGCAATCAATCTGTCATCTCCTGTTACAAATAAGTCATCCACATATAGGAGTAGAATCATAGGATTCCCTTCCTCAACCTTGTAGTAGAGGTTGGAATCCACTTTACTCTTGGTAAAGCCCAAACTAGATAAAAACTGTCTATCCTACCATACCAAGTTCTGCACATATATGATTTCCTATCATGTGTCTCAGAACCAAGTGGCTGATCCACATACACACCATTCTGATGTATCTTCTATTTCATCACTTTTATATTTCTCTATGCTGCCATCTACAGCATGCTTGATCTGATAGATCCATTTGGAAGTCACAACAGACTTCCCTTCAGGTCTTGGGACCGCATCCCAAATATCGTTCTTCATGGTCGACAGATCATGACATTCTTTCAGTATCCTGGGAACTTCAATATCTTCAATAGATAAATTTTGTTTCTTTGAACAAATGTTGTAGTCCTTCTTTTGTAGGTGAAGGTATACGGTCTTTCCTACAAAACAAGTTAAATTGCATGATTAGAAACATCTCATAATTTTCAGAACAAATTCTTTCACATAAAGAAATATGTCATACAGTCATGCAATTGTTTAAGCCAGTGCTTCAATACAATATTTATCCATGTTCCATAACTTTCTAGATGCCTTCCAGTATCTACCAGAACATTGTTAAGAGTTTGCACTACTCCCAACATGTCAACAAAGAGATTTCATTCTAGATAAGTAGCAATGGAATGTTGTACAGTGCCATAGGCCACTTACCCATTATATGCATATTAGTAGTATACTGTTCATTAATGCAATCATTCTAATATGCACAATACATATCCTAAGTCTAGGAACATGAGCATATACATCATTGAACAATTTTATTTAAACAAACAAATATGCAAAAAATGATAATTGAAATACTTATCTTTGTTTATTTGTTGGATGGACTCCCTTTGAGTCTTTGCTTCCTTGCAGGAGTTGCTGGAGTCCTAATTTGAAGTAGCTTCTTCTACACCTTTCTGTTGTGAAATGTAGAAAGATGGTCAAATCCCTCTGAATATCTGCATCCTTGCAGGAACTATTGGAGTGTGCTTCTTCTTGATCTTTGCTTCCTTGCAGGGGAAACTAGAGTGTGCTCCCTCTTGATCTTTGCTTCCTAGATTACTTGTCCTTGAACTTATATTCATCCTTCGTCCCTAAGCATGCTTATTAGTATCATGATTGTGCTATCCATGTGATCTCATACAAAATCATACATTCATTAGTATATTCTCAATACTATCAAAACACAATAATCTCAAGCATGTATAGTCATGATCATTTCAAACAGAAATAATAAACATTAGCATTCAGGGTTTATATAGGACTCTTATGGTTAGTCATAACATGTCTAAACCTGTGATCACTCAAACCTAAGACTCTTCCACGACTCTTCTTGGTTAGTCATAATATTAAATAAGGTAAGACACATAATATGCATAGACCCATGATTATTGAAACCTATGACTTCATGAATAAACATCATCAATCATGTCATGCATACTAGATCCTATGATATAAGAAACACATACCTGGTCACCATATTTGCTAGTTATGTCTAGCAATGTTTTCTTGTTCTCTTCAATGACTTGCATAACTCACAAGTTAACCTTTGCAAAAACAATTTATACGTACCTCTATGTGATTCATGACTATGGATGAATCTTTATCTTTATGTCACCATGGCATGTTCAGGTTGTCCCTTCAATTTGTACAATCCTCCCTCTTGCTCTCTAATCACCACTGCATCATCAATAGATTTACCCTTTGGCCACATTAGGACTTGTCCATCCACAAATGCAACCCTCATGCCTTTTGCATCCAATGCAGAGATGGAGAGAAGGTTATTCTTGATCTTAGGTACATAAAGGACTTTTTTTCATCTTCAAAGATTTTCCAGAATCTAGGTTGTAGGAGGCTTCACCACTTCCTTTGATTGGGTATTGATAATCATCCCCAAGTTTCACCTTATGGGGTGATTCATGCTCAGATATGTTCACAAAATATTCCTTAAACCCATTCATGTGTTTGGAAGCCCCACTGTCAATTAGCTAATCATTACAACCATGGGAGATTGTACCTGTGAGAGCAGATATTAGGACATACTCTTCTTCACTTGATGAGTCATCTTCACTTTCTGCCCTAGCTTTCTTCTTTGGAGGTTCATCATCTTCGGCAGCATGAGCATGGTACCTTCTTTTGTTACCCTTCTTCTTCTTACTAGAGTTGTTGTTGTTGTGGTTGTCCCTTTTGTTCTTGGGACATTCTGAAGCAAAGTGACCCTTCTCAGTACAAGTGAAACACCTTAGATCTTTCTTGTCTTTGTGATAATGATGAGAAGATTTCTTCTTGTGATGGGATGGCTCCTTCTTGAACTTGCCCTTCTTAGTGTGAGCTGTGAGAGCTTGATATTCATTCCCCATCTTTTCTTCTCTTGCCACAAGCCTTGCTTCTTCTTGAGAACATTCCTCCCACAATCTGCTGAAGGAGATTAATTTCTTTCTGGAACAGATCCCCTGGATGAAAGAGTCCCATGACCTAGGTAGGCCATTCAAAGTGGTCATAACAATTTCACCATTCTTGACCATTTCATCTACAGCTTCAAGTTGTTCCTTGATCTGAGAGACCTTGGAGAAATAGGATTGAATGGTTTCTCCATTCGACATCTTGACTCCTTTCAATTGATTCTGCAAGGTCATCTTCCGATTTATGTTCTCCCCTTCAAATAGCTTGGTCAAAGAGTCAGACATCTCCTTGGGTGTCTTTAGAGAAGACACATGGGGTATGGGATGGTCTTTGATAGAATCAACAATGATTCTCTTTGCCTTGACCAAGTTCTTCTTATGCAATACCTTAGCCTCTTCATCCTCTGGGATAGGGATGTCTTCTTTTATATATGAGTCCAACTCATTCTCTTCCAGGATTAACCCAATCCTATACTTCCAAGCTCAGAAGTTATCAGCCCCTTCGAGCTTATCCTCAAGCTTGGTGTGGTGAGACATCTTAAAGAGTACTTCAAATGGAAATAGAAAAGATTTAGGTCTTACCAATTGAAATGCTGAAAACTGGATCTGGTCCCAAATTAGGGTTTGTCGAAAAAACCCTAAAAATTCAAAATGTGAATTTCAACTTTTTGAAAGGATAGAAAGATGCGCCTTGATGAGCTAATCAGCCTGGTGTATTCAGAATTTGAGATCAGCAAAGCTTTACCCTTCAAATTTGCCTTTTTGTCCTCCCAGGTTCATTGGGGAGAGCCCTGAATTAGGGTTTGAGTTTCCCGGATATCTACCCAGCCAAAAATCTTGATCCAAAGCTCTAAACTTCGATTTTTGCAAGGAGCTTCCAGCTATGTCTTCAAATTTGAGAAATTCCTATTTTTCTGGAAACCCTAAGTTTTAGGGCAAAATCTGAAAATGCTCAGAATTGAATTCTGATTGGATAGATAGATTCTCCTTGATGAGTAGAGTCAATCTACTATACTACTTTTCCAAACACTGTGGAGAGAAACCCAATAAACAAGAAACTCAAGTTTTCGTCACTGCAAAATGTCTTCTTCTCAAGTTAGCTCTGATACCATGTTTTATTTTGAGCATTAATTCACAATAGTCTTGGATCTTTACTGAGAGAATAACATATACAGTATATCAATGCATAACAATCATAATAAGCATGACAAGCATCACAAGAATCAAAAGCATGAGAGACAAGAGACACAGAGTTTCCGTGGGGAATACCCTAAGGTGAAAAACCCCACAACTTCCTCAGAGATAGAGAGAGCAATGGCTCAACCAAAGTACAACCAAAATACACTTGAGATAGTCTCCTAGTAGCAGATGATCCTCCTCCTCACTAGTGCACCACTTTCTGAGTGAGAGAAGTGTGACTTTCCGAATGATCAAAATAGAGATCTCCCGATCTCTATTTACACTAACCTGTTTTCCCGGTGACCTTATGGGGCCGACTTGTCTAGCTAGGTACATCCACAATATAATATATATTTCAGGGCCGACCCCACAGATGGTCGTCTAATAACCCATCGACAAGTACACACACTTGCGACACTTGTCAATCCACATGAGGACACTTCCTTATAGAGGAATAACACATCTCTAGTAAGGGTACAATAAATATATATAAAATACATAGATGAAATACATTCCGAAGTTACATATACATCAACAGTGAGTTATGGTTAACCGTAGCCATTTTAATTTATTCATGATTTATAGAGAAATCCTTGCCATAAGGCTGTATGGACGTTGAATGTTTGACAGAGCTCTCTAGAGAGAGACTTAGTGGAAATGGGAAGAAAACTGCAACCACTGTGTTAAAAATTGTACCCCCTTTATTTTGATAATAATACAAGAGTTGACATTTTTTGTGGACGTAGCCCAAGTTTAGGTGAACCACGTTAAAATGGTCTCCTTGTACGTGTCTCTTATGTGTAACTTATGCATTTATTTATTTATAACTATGATGGCTTTGTTGTTTATATCTTTATACAAATATATCTTGGTAATTGATAATTCCTTGTTATTTCATGTTGACCATGTGATAGCCTTGTTGATGTGTCTCTTGTTCAAGCATTCAAGTTACCACTAATGGGTAAGAACTTTATGAAGATATTCAAAGGTAAATTTAGTGCTATTCAATTTCGAACTAATACAAATGTGTTAGGTAAGGTATTGGAATCATACATTTACTTGAAGAAATTTACTATGTATGAAAAGTGAAATAGAAGTAATTGTTATTTAACATTGTGGACCAATTGATAGGTGTTCGCTAAAACCTTTGCATAAGTAAGCAAGGTTTATCACAGTAATGAGAGTAGGAATGATTATGCATGCTCAATATTTTTGATGGATAATTAATTGACATTATGTTTTAAGAGAAATTAGTGTACCTCATATCTTATCGTTAAGTGTTCATTGTGAAAAACTTTAAAAATTCACTACAAAACTGATTCGCGTGTTTGGGTTCATGACATATGGTATCAGAGCTACAGGTTACAAACACTCGGGTCTATTTGGGCTCAGCCGAAGGAAGCAATTAAATGTTGGTTGAACTAGCAAGGAAACTCCATCTATAAAGACGCAACATAAAATTTCATCTCCAAAGATCGGCAAGAGGTAACCAACAAAGTTGTTTTCGAATTTCAAGTAAGTATGTCCCATTGATGAAGCATTATAATGGAATAACGTTGGCTATGTTAAGGAAATTTTCTTCTTTTATACATATACAGGCAATAGGTAAATGTGTGTCCGACATTCTAACATTTAAGAAGAAGTATCTCACTTGTGTAAGCCTGGATGTCCTTTTAGCGTGATGTAAGCGTGTGATGTGAAAGATACCATGTCGAGAAAGGGTAAATTGTATATGTTAATGATCCATTAGTATTTGATTAATTGGGGCAATCTATTTTGTTCAAAACAATGTTAGGAGCTACCTAGAGTTATTTTATAAGTTTATGATACTATTGATATTTCTATGAAATGCATGACATGAACATTTGTGTATGTAACTAATATGTTTGAATTACGTTTTCATTGATACAAATTCCTTATTGTTCAGGTAATAGTATTACCATTTTTGGATTTAAATGGGAATCCATTAAAGATATGTAGAGTGCTCTTGTAACTAATTCAGAGTTATGTTTGTATGGATACATGAAATGGTTTTCCCTTAAAGGTTATGAATAGTGTTTTGAACATGCAGATTAACTTAATAGGTAATTTCAAATTTCATAGGAGTATCAAGTAGATCCTCATTATAGTTTGTTGGTATTCTATTTTCTATTAAGAATTACTAAGTGCACTACCTATGAGCTTCGTTAGGTTACAGTGTAGTATTATTAAACTCCAAAGAAGTGAGCTTGTTTGATTAGGTGAAGTCACTTGAACACCTTCAATTATAATAATCGTATTTTAGTTTGGTATTGTATAGTTGTTATGCATTCTTTTGACCGTTTCATTGGATGCTTTATAGAAAAAGATTTTCCTTCATAGATGTTATGGAATATGATTGGGTAAAACATTTGTTTGATTTAGTAGGTAGGAATTTATAGCTACAAATTAATAGATGCATCCCTATAAATAAAAGTTGCGTCACCAATGATAGAATGTAGATGGTTTTACTTAGGTTTTGGTAGTATGCTTATTGCAAAATATATGTTGACTCTCTTTCATTTTCTCCCATGGATCCAATAGAATGGAGTCTGTATAGAATATAGCCTAAGTAATTTTTACTCTTGAGTATTGATAGCTAGAATGAATTTTACATACCTTTAGTTCATAGATTACAAGTTATGGTTAAAGATGTGAACGAATTCATGTGGCAAGATGACTGATGCATTTTAATATTATTTTGTTTATGAAAAATCGTCATTTTGTTAAGATTTTATTACTTAACATAAATTGTATTTCATTGTAGAGGTATAAAGATTCTTATCGTTATTAGAGTTTTAAGTATAATCCTAAAGGTGTATTACTGTAGGAAATTGCAAGCAGTTCTCCTAGGGGTTTAAATGATCTTATTTTAGAATGCATATGATTATAAATGATTTTCTCCATAGATTTTAAAATAGACCCCTGGTAGGGTTTGTTATATCTTCTAATAAATATTGTTGTTTACCAAGTTAAAGGATCTTGTTAATAGTAGGAGTTTGGTTAAAGGAATAAAAGAATCATAAATCTTTTTATGATTGATTAATCATGAGATATTTTAACAATGAATATGGAAAGATTATAGAGAAAAGAATCTTTAGACGATGAGTCTCAGATTGAAATGAATCTATATGTAACTAAATGTTTAAACTATGATACTAAAATTTTTGTTGTTAGAAGACTTGACCCCAAACTCACACTAAGAATTTTTAAAGAGTTTAGATTTATACATCAGGATGAATAGTAGAGGATGCACAAGTTAATTGAATGAGCATATGTGTAATGCTATTAAGATGATTATTATGGAACTAATATGTTCAGTTGTTGGGCAATTGAAGCAAATAATTTTTATTTTTTTTCTCTCTTTTGTACTAACATTGCAGGAGGTTATCATAATTACGACCGATGTCATGATCAAATTGGAACATTGATTATAAAACCACTTATATAGATAAGTTGAGCTAAATCGCTCAAGAGTAAGTAATGATTTACCTTACATTTTATTATAGTGTGGATTACAGTATTTTATGAACCATGATTGATGGTAGACTTATGATTAATGATGTGTGATCATCATAATGAATAGAATGTGATAAGTAAATAGGTGAATATATTTGTTAATATTTTGTTGCTATTATGTTGCATGTAGTGAATTACCAAAACTGCAAGGAATAATAAATGATTGTTATTAAGTAAATTTATTGGACTCCAATGAGAAGGTTTGAGGGGAAAAGAATATTTCCTGGACTCAAGTGAGAGACAAAAATACAAATGGCAGCAACAACATTTACTTTCTAGCTAATGCAGGAGGAATTTTCCCTAAATTGTGGTCATGTTCCCAAGAAAGGAGGAATTGAACAGGTGGCTCATTAAATTCAAAATTGACCCAAAGCCCTAGGAAAGAATATATCCATCGAATGAGCGGGTGGCTCACTCAATTTACCTTGTGAATTTGCTGCATATTGAAAATTTAAGCACACAAGAGGGTATTCGATGAGGGGAAAGCTAAAGTGAGATTGCTGGAAATTTGTCTGCAAATTTGATTGCTAAGTTACAAAGAGAAAAGAACTCGAGGAAGAGTTCCGTGTTCAGCAGAGGGTTGCTGAAGTTCCAAACTCATGGGAGAGTTTGATGATCAACAAAGTGTTGTTGAAAGATTTGTTTTATGATAACAAATATTAATGATTTTTCTTGTAACTAGACTTTTGGATGTCTTTATGTGTGAATGTTATGAATGCTTGAGTAAACAAAAATTTCCTCAAGGATGAGGATGAATGATAAATGTTAGACATTTACTGATTGAAATTTTGTGAAGTATAATTATGTTATGCTGAAGAATGTTGGAAGATCTTGTATGAGCTGTACAATCTACAGGTTTTGAAAGAAGTACGAACCATAAAGACTTGTAAAAATCGTGGAAGTTCAAAGATGATCAAGAATACCAAAGGAGAGACAACAAGTGAACTAAAGAAAGATGACTCTAGAAGAGTAGACGAATTGTTGAGAAGTATGAACACCGATGACTGTGTTATTCTTAAGGGGATGAGGATGTAACATCCCTCATTTAAGCGTTAGTAATTTTTATAAATGTATATTGTAACTATGTATATGGCCCTGGTGAGGAGCTCAAGGCCAAGGCCCCACCGGTGTACTTTGAAAGTATTTTTATTTTATTTCCTAGGTAGTAAATGTTATTCTATACTTAGAAGACTAAAGGATGTGTCGCAACTAAAGGACGAGAAGAGAAGGAAACATCGAATATTCACTCGTGGACCTAAGTAGATGTTAAGTGTCATCCTAGACATAAAATTGATAATTAACAAGCAAATTACTGAGTTGCTATAATATATATATATATATAGATAGATAGATAGATTGTTATATAAAACATAAAATATATGTTTTAGTTGAACTAATAACATTTACATATATTTATATGTTGATATTATAAGTTGGGATTAAGATATATATATATATATATATATATTTATTAGCATCATTAATAAACTTATTAATGAAGATTTTGGGTATACTTGTCAAAATAAGTATACTTAATGTAATTATAACTTTGGTGAGAGGGCATACTTTTTATTTAAGGTATTTTTATATTGGTTATGATATAATTTACTATAAATTATATAAGAGGGGGGATTACCTCATTAAAAAAAGTAAATAAGTACATCGTCACCCATAAATGTAATCAAGGTAGTGGAATTGAAATATAACAATTATATCTACCTTGTGAAAATAGAAATGACAGTCACCTATATTTTATATAGCGGGAAAGGGGATGGGATTAATAAGTAAACATACCCATAAAGAAAGATAATTTATCTTATCCAAAAAGGGTTATTTTAAATATTAATAAAAATATTGTTGTGGCCTATGGCTTTTACCAAAATAATAATACATAGATTTAGTTAAATATATTATTTAACTTTTGGTTGTGAGGATTTCTATTAAGATGTAAACCTTAGCTATCTTGTAGATATCCTCTACCATAGTCGTCTGACCCATTATGTTTCATTTTTGGATCTTCTTAAAACACCGCTAAGACCACTAAGACCTTAATGCCCGCTTGCACCTTGCCTTAAAATCTCTACATTTAAGAGTTGGGACATCCACCATCGCTAGATCGGTGGGAGGATTGACAGGTGGACAACACACATAGTTTTGGCGGACTCTTGAATGAAGGGAAAATTCTTCCAAATTGTTTTTAGGAGGCACTGTGCAGATGAAGGGGGGGGGGGGTATTTCCTTTTCTTTGGCATTGGGTTGGGGAAGAAACTAGCCACTGCGGGATTTTGCATGACGAGAGTGGTCTCTTCATAGGAGGGATTGGAAGTGAACTCCGCACAAGATCGGTTTGGTAACGATATGCCCATCGCTCAAGTGTGCACTGCAACAGGAGCAGGTTGGTAATGGATCACTTGCAGAAGAGTAAGTGCTTTCTGTTTATAATATTTTAATCTTCCCATCACATTGATAGAAGAGCAATTGTAATTTTTATTGTTCTTGTAGTTCTTTTCATAATTCAATTGACAATTACTTATTGAATGTTGCAAGTTACTTAAACTAACCCCAAATTCTAAAGATAAAGAGTTTAAATATATCCATGTCAAGGTATTTTACTTGGATTTCTTGGTAGGATTAAAGAACTTAAATCAATATGTATATATAATCTTGTTGAGTTGAAAAACTTTTACCATCTTTAAAAAAAAATCTACTTTTCCTTCGGATAGAGAAAATGTGTAATAAAAATTCTTAGTGCATAATTTTAAATCTATTGCCCTTAGGAAACAAAAGTTTTCCTTCTTAGTACATGCTTTAAATGTCTTATTCCTAACAATGACATATGATAACATAGTTCTTTATATATTTAATATCTTGCATGGTTTGTTTAGAAGAAATAACCACCATTGCGCTTCTATATTATTTCAATAAACACCCCTTAATTCATGTGTAACATAGAGGATTGATATTTTAATGGTCAACTCTCTCTTATAAACCTAATATGGTGTAGAAATATTGTACCTGAAAGGGAACCACTAGTGGAAATAAAAAAGACCAAAATATAAAATAAAAATAAAGATCGAAGAGTAAGGAAAAAAAGAGGCACCTTATCACTTAATGTAGGATTGCACCTTCAAATATGAGTAACAAATAAAAATGTTTCTCATAAGTATTGATGAAAAGTGGATGAAAAGTGAATTAGGGTTTTGGAACCCTAAAAGTCACCCTAAGGTTATAAAATAAAGCACATAGTAAAAGTCATAATACACTTGTGAGATATAGGTGCAGAGCAAGAGACTATTGAGGCTGAGTGAATCAGTGCATGAGGAAGGGCGCATCTCTGAGACAAAGAGGGGATGCATTCAAGGATGAGTGAGGGTGCTTTCTTCTGAGAATGAGAGGGGCACATCATTCTAGTAGTGTGAGAGATCATCACACTACATCTCTTCAGAGATTTAGAGATATAGATAATGAGACACACTTTTGAGAGAGACGCCACACTTGCTAAGTTGAGGGTGCACTTCTATCTAGAGAGGGTGCACTTCGAAAGGTGGGGGCACACTTCAGAGATTGAGGGAACAATTCTTCATCAGTTGAGTAGATCAGAGAAGAGGGGCACATAGGGATCTCTTCTTCAGAGAGAGAGAGGGACTTAATTCTTCTAGATATTGGTAGAGGAGATTTAGAGTTAGAGTAGAGTAGAGGGCACATTCCTCAGAGTAGAAGTTGCATCTGCATGCAAATATATGGCTTGTCCCACAAAGTTTCTATACTTGTATAAATTTATGATTGTATAACTATTTGTAATTTTCTCTTTGGCTCTATATTGAAGAAATCTCATAGTTGTTGGCTTTTCCCCATTGGGGTTTTAGGGTAAATCATTATTTTTATGTGTGTTTGGTTTCCAGTTCTATTGTGCATGTTAGACATTTAATTGAGTTTATGTATTTCTAATTATACAATTAGATCCAAAATTTATTTTACTTCTGTATGTGCATCTGGGAATTGTATTGAAAGTAGTATATTAGAAAGATAAGCTCAAAGAGAGAAGAAAAAAAGAACATGGTATCAGATCGTCGTATCTGAGAAGAAACCAAGGGTTTAACACAGTGTTATTGCAGAGAGTGAAAATATATTAGATCTGAAGAGAAGAGATCAGATCTGCAAGAACAAATATTAGATCTGAAGAGAAGAGATGAGATTTGCGAGAATAGAAACTAGATCTGAAGAGCAGAGTTCATATTTGTGAGAGAAGAGTCCATATTTGTGGAAGATCTATTAGATCTGTGAGAGATCACATCACATTTATCAGATCTATGAGAGAGACCTTGGAAGTAGCAGTGAGGCATGGCATCAAATAAAGCAATTTTTACAAGTTGTTGGGAAAGCTTGTAGGTGGGTCTAGGGAGATCTTGGATGTAGTTTCAATGTCAAAGATAGAGAGAGTATGAGATGCATAATATGGAAGAGAGGTTTATTCTAGTACTATTAGAGGATATAACATTGCATGATATTGAGGAGTGTGACACTCCTCAGGAGGATAAAGAGTATGTAGTGTGTGGACATCGTACATCAGGAAGATATGGGTGGCTAACAAGTTCTGAGTTTGAGATAAACAAAGAGTGAGAAGCTCCAAGGATTGATGTGGTGGACAAATGGTGAGTAATCAGTCCTTAGTTCAGAGAGGAGAGCGAGAATATCTAAGGGTTTAATTGGATCTGAGTATTCAATCCTCAGTTTATAAAACTGAGGGAGAATCCTTAGTTTGGAGGAGTCAATGAGAGGCTACTTATTCAAATTCCAACAAGAGGGTCAGTTGGTACGACTTGACTCAGATAAAGGATCAGGAGCAAGATGAGACATATCAGAGCAAGAGAGTTAGACATAGGATGGTGAATAAAAGGCCCTCAAATGGTCTATCCATCGAAAATGGACCCCACAAATAATCATCATGACCAATAGAAGAAGATGGGTGTTCCTTTCATTACATTATAAATGGATTAAGGTGATATAATATGGTATTTTGATACATTACACTCCTTAATCACAACATCAAACATCCCCGATAAATAGGAAAAAGGTTTCAAATTTGTTGTTGTCAAGGATAAGATATAGAGAGGAACAATGTAGAATGACTCTCGATAACCAAATCAATATGCTTAATATAGGAAGGAACGATAGAACCAAGTGTTACAACGTATTTTTCCACCTTGTGAGCATTAGCATTGATTGGACATCAGTATCCATTGTATTGACTCAGATCCATTATTTTCCCTTCCGGAACCAAGTTTCCCTATTTTGTTCCTGTATGCTTGCTATTCCATTATAGCCAGTGTACATGCAGGCTGCACCTAATTAGCCCGCATACATCGAGTTACATGGTAAAAAATAGTAAAAAGACTATTTTTACTCCCAAAAAGCTATCTTAGGGTGACCTTTGGCCCTCCATATACCCCAAAATGACTCTATTTGACCTTTCACTTACCTTTGGAAGGCTATATATTGAGCTCTTATGGTGTATGGAAGGGAGGAGAAAGAGAGAGCATCATAACTCTGGTGGATTTTTGCTATGACTTGAGTCTACACTCATTGATCCTTGTTGTTGTGAACTCCTTATGTTCACCTACCAAACTCCTTTCATAGTTTGAGTTTTCCATTGCATGGGGGATTGAAGTGGTGAAGGAACAAGTGGAGAGACCTAGTTCCTGGTTCAGATTGGTTGCCGACAAGAGGTTGTATCATGTACTTCTTGTTATTATAAATAGAGATACTCATTTTCTCGTCCAATTGATCTTGTAAGTGTTGTTTAAATTACATTGGGTTACATTTACTTATTATATCATGGACCATCCTATTGATTATGATAATTTATTTCATATATTAAATGCACTTGCTTGTATTTGTTGTTGAGACTAATTTGTAGGGTCAAGTGTAGAGAATGAAAGCTCAACGGAGATCTACTTCGAACATCTGGTTGAAGGTTGGTCTTATCTTCGATATCTTAGCATTTTCATTATAATAGAATTGCATTAAGAATTGAGTTATTTTCTGGTAGTCATTTGTTTGTTGTGGTCTGCCCCAAGCCATAGGAAGTTTTCCTCCATAACATAAATGACGTCTCTGTTGGGGAACAACCTCCGTTTTGTGGATTTTAGGCATTTTTCCTTATTTTGAGTTGTTGTGTGTTGAGCTTCTATGTCATGGATTGGCTGTTGGGATTTATAGTAGAAAACTAGCGTTTTTTGGGCTGTTTGACTCATTTTGGGCTCATTTTCCTTTCCCTGTATGCGGGTCAACCTACTTTTTCCCGCGTTTACCCGCCCCTATGTGAACTGTAGACCGCGTCTACCCACTACTATTCTATGAACAATCGCGTATAACTCTGGGATTGATTGATTTTTGGCTATGGGCTATTGCTTGGTTGGTTCTGAGTGTTCCTGAGTCTTAGTTGGCCTGTTTCCGGACTATTCCATGCTCTGTTCGTGACCAGAAACTCCTCTCTCTTTAGTTTTTGAGATTTTTGGTTCCCCACCATTTTTTGCTTTTATAGTTCATTAGCTTGGCTGAGTCTTGTTGTTTGGGATTTGTTGGGTTGTCTATGTGATATGCTCTACATTTCTTTACTGAATAATTAGATTTTGCTTGCATTATTTCATTCCATTATATTGAAAAAATACAAAAACATTGCTTTGCATTTTCCTTCCATTTATAAGTGAAAATACAAAAGTATTTGCTTTATGTCTTGCATTTTGCATCAGAGTGCTTGTGCTTTCATCTAGGACTTGATTGTGCATTGAAAATTTAAAGAGGTTGCATTTTATTTTGAATTGTTGGATTGATTGTCATATTAGTGGCATGCTCTTTTATTGAATAGATGAGTCTAGTGTTTTTTGATTGTGCATACCATTGAGTCTTATACATCATCAGTTTCACGACCATATCCTTTGAGTAATTACTGCCATTTAAAATCAATGCTTAATCTTAAAATTGATTAGAAACGATTTTCTTTTTATAGGGTGCACCAACTAGCTTAGGTTTAGAGTCTTGGAATAGATCATTGAGAGTTAACAATCCAAGACTATTGAACCAACATTATGTGTTTGAATAGGGAGTGGTGAAACCCATGGTATACATCAGTGTTCTCAGGAAGCTCTACTCAAACAAGAGTTAAGCATGAGGTCACGTGAGGTTGGTTGCGGAGATAGCCCTCCAATACTAGCTGAATGTGGGATATATTTCCAGGATTTGTTCGTGTACGGGGGCTCTTGGGGGATTTGAACCTCTTGAGTTTCGGGCTTAGCTACCTTTCCCATATGACGGATCCCACCTGTGACTGTCCTCCTGAGCATTGGTTATACGTGGTGGCATTAGTTGCTTTACCTAGGTATCACATAGGGAATTCATTGCGGTTATTCTGCGATTGTCCTGAGTCAGATAGGGGTTGGAAAACACAGTTTCATGTTGTGTAGGGATTTGACCCTGTGCACATAGTGAAGTCTGGGAGCCCTTATAACTGAATCTGTTACCTTCGGTTATAGTTTGGGAGTCTCAAGCCTCTCCTAGGAGAGACATACTGGCTCTAGTGTTAGGAGGTCCCTTGAGCTAGTCTTGTTTGTGTGCATTTGGCTGTAGTATTATTAGGTGTGTGCTCTTTGATCATTAGTTGGCCGTTAGGAGGCGTTTAGATTTGTTGACTCTTTGGGAGTTATCATGGAGCAAGATGCACCTCTCCGTCAGTCTCATCGTTTGGCTAGTCTACCAACCGACGAGGTAGCACGTCCTTTTTATAAGAGGCACCGAAGGCTCCCGCTCGATCCTTTTGAAAATTTTGATGAGATTCAATATTCCATTATGACTTTTGCATCTAGCATTACGGGAGGAATTCCCGTGACTTCGGCGGGTAATTTCGATGGATAGACTGCTCCTTCCACTCCTAGGGAGGTTGGAGAGGAAGGTTCACCCCCAAATGTCACTCCTATGGGTTTTGGGTCGAACCTACCCCTGGAGTCAAACCCATTTTATGGTACACACTCACATGGTTTTCGATATGGGATGCCAGATATTAATAATACAACAAACCCTTCGACCACTAATCCCTTTTCAGTTGGTATGCCCAGTCTTAATTCGAATGTTACATCCACTTCATTGGGTAGTCAAGCTAACTCTAGCCTTGGTGCTAGGGGCACTGCTCCCTCCGGGGGTGGTGTATCCTCTTTTACTCCATTTCAATTTAGGTCTATTCATATCCCATCAGCTACTACAGTTGTTGGGGGAGGACCTCCCAAGACTACCCCTAATTTTGGTGGGAACACTTCTCATAACAAAGCTCATATTCCACAAGTTAACCCGCATGTTTATATGCATATACCCGTGACTGCAACCATGTTTTCTAACTTACATGTCCCTCCCAACATGGGAGATGGTAACGTACCTTTTAATTATGGTCACCACTCGATTGCTCAGGATACGACTAGCACTTATATGCCCCATAATTATGGTGGTAACCCTCATTATAATGCAACCAGTTCTAGCCCTTATTACAACCCTCCTCACTATGGTGCTTACAACACACATATACCTTCGTATCCTTACACAAGTTAGGTTGGAGGTGGTTATCAGCCCTATGGTCATGGTCATGGTTCATATCATCCTTTAGGTCTGCAAGGTCAACCTCTTTTGGGAGCTTACAATCCAGCTTTACAGCCGCAGCTCCTGTTTCTTGCTTGTTTGAATCTACCAAGTATTTCGAAGCTCATGAATGATCCGGTGTGTTAAGATCCTACTTGGCCTCCAGTCCCTACCAAGCTCCCTTCTGACATTCAAAAGTTCGAAGGGAAGAATGGTGAGGATCTGGGTGATCATGTTACGACTTTTCACTTATAGTGCTCCTTGAATTTGTTAAATCATGACTCCATTTGTTTGAGACTATTTCAACGCACCCTCACCGGGGGGGGGGAGCTGCAAAATGGTACGTCGAGTTTCCTGGAGGCACTTATAGAGGTTTTAATGAGATAGCCCTAGTTTTCTTAGATCACTTCCAGTTTCCAATTCGCTATGATACTGGCACCGAACTCTTATCTACCTTCCACCAGAACAAGGCCACACACATATCTGATCACATTCAGGAGTGGCGTCGACGGAAGAGGCTAGTAAAAGCCGACATTCCTCCAGACTTTCTGTTGGAGTGGTTCCTCAAGTCTTTGCTTCCCTACATTTATAAGGATGTTTCGGTGTTCGACATTGCAACTAAGGAGCAAGCTATATTCAAATCCCAATAGCTAGATTTACTCTATGCTCAGTCTGGTATCTTGTACGATATTATTCCTGACGCACCGCACTCACATCATGAGCCTAAGCCTATTCTTGAACCACATGCTAATGGCATTGTTGGATCCACGAGTACTCGACCCATAGACTTGGTTACAAATCAAATGAAATTTTTTTCTATTATCCAATCTACCCCGGGATAGGCTCATGCCTCGTCCACTTCCACCCAGTCATCCAACGTCCATTCTATACAGTCGATGAACCCATCAGGTAACCAACAACCTGGTGGAAAGAAGAAGGAGAGAAACAATCGTAAGGGTGGGAATAATGGAAGTAATAGAAATACTCCTAGAAAAGAGAACGCCAACCCTCCTCGGGATGATGGAAATGCTGGTGGGTACCGTAAGCTTAGACATAAGGTGAAATTCCCTTGAAAACTGTGTGGGGAGGATCATCTTACTCACTTGTGTCCTCGAATTGAAGAAGCATCGAAGCATCTTGCACAGAGCCCAGCTGTGTTGAAAGATCCCCTTCCACATCATCAAAATATGGCTTCGAATGCTCCCGTCACTAGATATGGGACTAATGAAACTTTGTCATCCGTGTCTCATGCCGGTGGCTACGGATGCATGAACATGGTCCAATCTCAGGTTAGTGTTGCTACTCATCAATGCGATTATGGTGCACCGCAACCAAATTTGGGGCATGAGCCTCCTCCTTCTCACGACTCTTCTCTACATATCGAGAATCCCACTACTATGTCGTAGATATAGGAAGGTGTTCTTAAATGCTCCACGCATAATCCCAATGCCTGAGCCATCCATAACTACTCCATTGTAGAATATTTGGGCCAAACTCTGTGTGCCATGTCGGCTCTTGAAGTTTTACAGACATGTCCTTCGCAGAGGAACACCTTGCTATCTACTTTGGGAGTCTGGGATGAGGGTAGCCCTAACGTCATTAAATTCAACACTACTGATATCTAGCCTAGCTTTATTTATCATGTAATTTTCCAAGTCCATGTGAGGTGCTTAGAGAAATTCGTTAAACGTACAATGGTTGACAAAGGTGCTTCCACCTCGATAATGTCATTGGATTGTTGGAAAGCTCTTGGCTCTCCTCCCTTGTCAAAATCTATGACCATGCTTACAGCGTTCGATGGTCAGTCATTTCGGCCACATGGTATTCTCCCTTCCCTCGAAGTCCACTTGGGTGGGAAATCCGTGCCTATCGAAATCAAGGTGGTTGATGCGCCCATCGATTACAACCTTCTTCTCGGTAGGAATTGGATCTACGCAATGAAAGCGATCGTGTCCTTCGTGTTTAGAGCGATTTGCTTTCCTCATGAAGGAAGAATTGTGATGGTCATCAGCTAGACTTCCCTAGTTCTAATTCCATAGCATCGCCAGGAACTGTTGTTCCCCAGATCAAAGATTCTCAGCTTGAAACTGGGAACATTGGTGTAGGATTGTATCCATCTTTGATGGGATCATTCGACTTTGTTGCACCAATATCCTTTATTGGAACCGTTTCCAATAGTTTGCTATCCTCATTGAATAATGTAACTTTCTGAACTTCATACTTTAATGATTCATGGACTTTACCATCCACGAGTGCCTCGTCTGGAGACATTTCACACGTTGGAATGGATATGCCACTATCTGCAGCTGAGCTTGCATATCGTGAAATTCAACAAGCCACTGCAGAGCTGGATCCTTCCTCTTCATGGACAGAGGAGAAAGATCCTGTTATACTGCCTTCAGATCAAGCGATCATTGAGGCTATGTGTGGTAGTGAGAGGCCTTGGGAAGAATTGCATTATCGCTCTTATTTTCTTCCTAACCTTGATCTTATTGAGTGAGAAGAGTTTAGGACGACTCTTGCCGAAAAGGTTGGTCACCCTATGGATCCTTTGGACTCACATGGGATTTACACAGAGGGGAATATGCCTAATATCTCCCCAACCATACCGATCAACATCTCTCACATGCCCAGAAAGATAGAGAACGTTTATATCAATGCTGATTGTTCTCCCGATGAGATCCGCATATACACCGAGTTGTTCAAGGAATTTCAGGATGTTTTCGCCTGGTCATATGAGGAGATGCTCGGAATAGAACCTAGCATTGTCGAACATGAGATTAAAACATATCCTAATGCTAAGCCGGTTCAACAATGTCTTCATGCTGTGAATCCTAGGAAGGCATCCACGATCAAGGCGGAGGTGGAGAAAATACTTAAAACGGGTTTCATCTACCCAGTTCCCCTTTCTGAATGGGTTTCAAATCCTGTTCCTGTGGATAAGAAGTAGGGAACCATCTGTGTATGCACAGACTTTAGATATCTGAACCGATCATGTCCGAAAGATAACTTCCCCACTCCATTCATAGATCAAATTTTGGATGCGTGTGCGGGAAGCGAGGTTTTTTCGTTTATGGATGGTTTCTTAGGATATAACCAGATCCAGATAAAGCCCGAGGATCAACATAAAAATACTTTTATATGTACTTGGGGTACGTTTGCATACTGAAAGATGCCCTTTAGACTTAAAAATGTCGGAGCTACATTTCAGCGTGCTATGACCTACATGTTTCATGAACTTATGCGTATAGTGGAGGCTTACTAGGATGATCTTGCTGACCATTCTCGTAAGAGAGTGGACCACCCCAAGCACCTCTACCTCATTTTCGAAAGATGTCGATGTTACAAGATTCAGTTGAAGCCCAACAAGTGCATTTTTGTTGTGAAAATGGGTCACCTTTTAGGGTTCATAGTTTCAAAAGAGGGTATAAGAGTCAATCCTCTTAAGGTTGAGGAAATACTTCGGTTTCCTCCCCCGTGTAACTTAATCCAACTTCAGAGCCTCGAAGGGAGAGCCACTTTCCTATGACGTTTTATGGTGAATTATGCTAGTCTTACCAAAGGTTTCGCGTGACTTTTGAAGAAGGACACATTGTTTATCTGGGATGAGCGAGTCCAGTAGTCTTTCGACGCTTTGAAGAAAGCTTTGGTATCAGCCCCTCTACTTAGTCCACCCGAATTTGCTAGAGATTTCTTGCTTTATGTGGCCATGTCTCGTGAGACGATTGGCATGGTCTTAGTTCAGGTAGATGATGTGCTCCAGGAGCATGTCGTCTATTATATTAGTGAAAATTTAGTAGACGCCGAGCTAAGATACACTCACGTTGAGAAGTTGGCACTTACGACTATTCATGCAGTCCAACGGTTATGACATTAAATTATGCCTAGGAAAACCACTATCATAGCACACATCAATGCATTTCAGTTCATGCTTTCAAGATGCTTAATTGGGGGGAAGTATAATAAGTGGATTGTTATTCTTCAGAAGTTTGATCTCGATTTTGCTTCGGCGAAGTCAGTGAAATCCTTGGTTTTCGCTGAGCTCATGTCATATTTTTTGCGACTTGATGAGGACGTCGTCCATGAAGATTCCCTTGTGGATGAGCACTTATTCCTTATCTCGTCAGTGGACCCTTGGTATGGGGACATCATCATATATCTCCAAACTTTGAAGTTCCCTTCGCACTATTCACAGGATGAATGACGACGTATGAGACATCAAGCTAAATATTATGTCATCGTCGGTGACACTTTGTATCGATAGGGAAAAGACTCTATCCTTCATCGTTATTTGACTCATGAAGAAGTGGAGTTAGTGTTGAATGAATGCCACGGTGGGGCATGTGGTGGTCACTTATATGGGCATGCAACAACCCAACATATCATGCAAGCTGGTTACTTCTGTCCTTCGATCTTTAAAGATTGTACGAACACTGTGAAGATATGTCACTCTTGCCAGGTGTTTTCTCGAAATGTACACTCGCATCCTGCGCCCCTTCATTCGGTCATCACTGTTGGTCCCTTCACTAAGTGGGGGGTGGATTTCATGGATTGCAAACCAAATTCGGCTGGGGGGTATCACCATATCATTGTGGTCGTGGACTACTTTTCCAAATAGGTTGAGGCCATGCCTATCGTAAAATCCAATGGTGCTACTGCAGCCCATTTCATGTTCAATCAGATTATCGTTGGGTTCAATATCTAGAAAGAGATTGTCACTAACCATGGCAGTCACTTTCAGAATAAGATGATGGCAGATTTGTCACTCAAGCTTGGATTTCATCAAGATCATTCATCTTCTTACTACCCCCAAGCGAATGGTTAGGTTGAGGCAGTTAATAAGTCCTTAAATAGAATTATCCAACATACCATCCATCAAAGCAAGAGCAACTGGCATATTATGTTATATCCTACTTTGTGGGCATATCGAACCGCAGTTAAGAATGCCACCGGTTTCTCACCATTTTAGCTAGTACATGGTGTGGAGTCTATATTGCCGATTGAATGTGAAATCCCTTCATTGAAACTAGCCATAGAGCTCCTACCTAACACCACATATATTGAGCAACGTTTAATCCACCTTGAGTAGCTGGATGAGTAGCGTCGAGATGCCTCCGTGCCTATGGATGCCAAAAAACGTTGTGTCAAGGTTCAGTATGATGGGTCTATCTATCCCCGAAAGTATGCTGAAGGTGATTTGGTCGTCTTGTATGACCAGGATAAGGAACCCATGGGGGCAGGAAATTTTAACCCCATGTGGCATGACCCTTACACAGTGAGGCATGTCCTTGAGAAAGGAGCCTACGAATTGGAAGACTATGAAGGGAACGCCTTGAAGGAGACTAGAAATGGGCTCTACCTGTAATACCCCAATTTTGACCCTTATGAAATATTGGCTTTTAATGTAAATATTGTATACATGCAGTGTATGTCTCCTAGAGTGGAGCAAAAGGCCAAGGCCCCGCTAGTGTATGCTCGTATTTATTTAGAAAGGAAAGTATTTGATATTTTGATACCCATGTGCTATTAAGCTATGGAATATTGTAAATTGATGTAAATATTTAATATTGCAATAAATACCAAAATTGGCTATGGAAGCAACTAATGAGAAGGGGCCATGTGTATTCCACTAGGGAGTGGTGAGGGGGTTGTGGGCTTGAGCCATAAGCTTCCAAATGTCAATTTGGGAACCCATTTGACTTTCATTGTTGACATTTAATTTAGTTGTAAGAAAGTTGTTGAGAAATCAGTCCATGGCTTCAATGGAGCATGGGTGGCCCATAAATTCATATGGTAGATATGGGCTCTATATTTCTTATACCACAAGTCACCCTACCTCATGGGAGTTGGTTCTTCCTCGTTTCCATTCCATTGTTGAAGATCTTGGCATCAATTTTTATCCATTACACATGCCCAACAGTGAAAAAAACTAGACATCGCAACTTTGCAAGAACCCACGTTTTGAAGTGCCATAAATGCCCAAAATTTGGTATTGACAGTGAAATCCAATGGGGGATCCATAGATATAAACGTTGGGGTGAAATTGAAAGTATTAGATACCCTGAAATCCATTGGAAAACCCCATTTTTATAACCCAAAAATCCAGTGACGGGATTGAGTTATTTGATGACAGAATTGTGAGAAATCCAAGTGTGAATGATTGAATAGAGGTTGGGTTTGCTTGATAAACCCAGTGAAGGCTAGAATCTCAAGGAATTAGTAGTTGTACCTTTCTATGCGCACCCTTAATAGCACTGGAGGGAAGGGACACCTTAGGCACTGTGCAGCAGAGAAGGAGGCCTTCCTTGTATTGGGTGAGGTAGGTATTGATGGTGCCATGACTGTTGAGTTCATTTGAGATACCTGTAGCTTTGTGGCTGAGATCACTAGCTTAGCATCCTCCCCCTTTACTTATTGCATGCTTGATAAACCCAACTGTGTGTTGGCTTAGCATGACTGTTTGAGTGAAACCATGGCTGCGAGTAAGCTTGTTTAGTTCCTCCTTAGTGGATACACAACCTAGCTCGGGGGTGATCTCTCAGCTGAAAGAATATAGGCTGGACAGAGATATATGGTTGGGTGGAACATTGCTCTCACACAACCAGTTGTTTGGATAGCCTCATATCAATGATAAGTGTTCTATGTGGTTTAAATTATATGCATTATGTGTTCTACAATGTGTTAATTCTGAATGACAATTATTCATGTTAATGGATTGAAATGATTATCTTAATATGGTTGATATGAGATCTGTGCATAGCATTGGAATGGGATTGATTCTCTGCATGTTGAATCATCCTCTGCTTGTGATAGATATGTTGATGCATTACCGTTTGTGTGTTTGCAAATATGTTTTAATTCCGTTGTGTAATTTCAGTATGCATTTTATTTCGATGGTAAAATTCAGTCGTATGGTTTTGGGGAAGAATCAAGAACCCCCATGCTACAGTCATGTCCCCTATGTGGTTTAGAATGATGGGAGAGGACGTGACAGAGTGGTATCAGAGCCCATGTTGTAGCACTGGGGCGGCTTGGGCCAAACTCTGAGTTTGTAGGCAGATATTAGAACATTTTAATGTGGTATTGAGGAAGTTTGGGTGGCATTTTGGAATGGAAAAATGGTAGGATCAGAGTTCTCAGATGTGGCAGAGGACCACACAATTGCATAGAGATCTGCAAGAGATTTCCAATGGTACCAGACTCGTCTCAGTTGGTTAAGGGATGAAGAAGATATGAACCCTGCAAGTTGCAGGAACGGAGGTGCTTCCACAGTTACGGATTGTGGGAACGAGGATTCCAAAACTTTGGGTTTGAATTTCCGCAATTCCACACCCGCAATTGCAGATTGCGGGATTGTGGAAAAAGTTAAAATTTCGAAGCTACGACCTGGCTTTCCGCACCTGCAATTGCGGAATTGTGGGTTGCGGGATTGAGGAAATGTTAAATTTTCGTAATTGCGACTTGGCTTTCCATAGGAATTGCGGGATTATGGAAATGTTAATTTTTTGGACTTGCATTCTGGCTTTCTGCACCCACAGTATGGAATGCGGATTGTAGGATGGAGTAGTCTTGGGTTGGAAGAATTAGCATTTCCGCACCTGCAGTATGGATTGCGGGATTGCGGAACCTATGGACTGTGGGATAAAAAATATATATTAATAATAATAATAATAATAATAATAATAATAAAATAAAAATAAAAAAAATTGGATGATGGGAGCATGCAGAATCAGAATTGGATGAGTTTAGTGGCGTTCTGAGGCCATTAACGAATGCCATGAAAGGTCCAGTGAAGATCCCGATCCCATTATGCTCCAATTTGGCATAAAATTTGAATTAATGGCTTTTATAAATTAGTGTCTTGAAGCTTGACAAAAGGTCAGATTGAGTTGAAATTGATATGGAGTGGTCATGGAGTAGGCACGGTGTTAATTTTGGAATTTTGGAGCCAAACTCCAAAGGATGTGGAGTCGGGGTGAGTAAGAAGGCCAAAAAGCACTATTCCGGGCCATTTTTTAGAGATTTTGAAAAGCTTGTAGTGGATGAAAGAGACCTTAGATGAAGGATTCAAGAAATTCTACTGAACTCAACATTTCTTATTCTCATTAAAGTAGACAATTCACATTAGACAAATATTTTCTAGAAATGCACCGTTTCGGAAATAGCCATTTTTGGCCCAAAATTGAAATTTTGGAAAAATGTTTTAAAAGTGAAAAAGTCGTCAAACCCAGAAATTTATAGAAGATGAATGGTTCATCGGAATAGAGATCCGTAAGTTGATGAGTGTTCCTTGTTGTATTGGATAACTTCACACGGTAGAAAATTTTTCCTGAATCTTTCTATATTTGCTTCTATAGGTGGCTGAAGTTAGCAGTTCAGGATATTTTGCAACTGTGTAAAAGTGTAGAATTGTGGCGAAAATTGTCATTTTTGGAGTAATGCAATTTCCACACCCAATGTCAGAATGGAGCATGTGGATAAGCATTTGAAATCTTATCCAACAGGGAATAATGGAGCATAACCATAATTTGAATGAGGTTATTATACATCATGGATATGTAAAGCAGAAAAGTACCTGTGACTGTTTTGACAAATTGTTGACAATATGGGCAATTTCCAGAATTGCAAGAATGGGCAAAAGAAATGAATGCATAACAACTATGTGAATTATTCCATGAGTTAATTCTGTTAAAATATTGATTTTTTATGTTTCTATAAGCATTCCTAAGATGTCTAACAAATATTTTCATAATGCATAGTGCTTGCAACTCATAAGATTTAAATAGTTGTAGTAGGGAGCAGCATACAAGGAAAGGGTCTCGAAAGGAAAATGGTGACCATAAATGATGACCAAGATCCTTATGAGCATGAAGAGGATGTGCTAGGAGAAAATGTGCAAGAAGGGAATGATGATACTGAATCTAATGGGAGAAGGGAGAAAATAACTCCTCAGAATTTGGTTGAAACCATGGTGAGCTTCAATGAAAGATTGATGAAGGCTCATGAAGAACAAAACAAACTCAATGCTGCTATTTTACAAAGCCTCACTAATATGCAGCAGAGGATAAACCTTGGGTTCAACCCAAGCAATGTAGGTGAATAAGAAAGAGATGCAGAGAGTTGGTCTAGAGGCCGTTCAAAGAAGAGGACTCCAAGCCCAAGGAAGAGTTATGTGAGCAGGAAGCATAGAACACCTTCCTCTAGATCTTCCTCCAGCAAGTCATGTGACTCCAGAGGTTCTCAAAGAAGTCCAAGGCATACTTCTATTAGATTTGAGGGAAGAAATAAATTCAAAGACATCCCATAGGGAGAATTTAGGAAGGCAAGACCTCCCACATTTGATGGAGAAGACAAGACTGGCCAAGAGGCAGAGGCATGGCTTCTTGGGATGAAGAAATATTTCAGGATTCATGATTACTCAGGAAATGAGAAGAAATGCCAATTTCATTAAACTTGGACTTATTCCAGTCCAAGTCACTCTGAAGACGGGGCTAAAACCACTTTTCTAAAATCCAAAATCAAGCAAAATCCGGTTCCAAAACTGCCAAATCCAAGTTCCAAAAGTGCCAAAACCGGTTCCAAAAGTGCCAAAACCGGTTCTGAAAGTGCCAAAAACGATTCTGAAAGTGCCAAATCAAGATTCCAAAAGTGACAAAACCGGTTCCTAAATAGCCAAAAACCGGTTCCAAAAGTGCAAAATCCGGTTCTGAAAGTGACCAAACCGGTTCCAAAACTGCCAAATCCATTTCCAAAAGTGCCAAAATCCAGGTTCCAAAACCATACTTTCTCTTTTGATATTTGTGTCTGTATAATATGATGGTCATTTGAAGTTGAATGTCATTAACCAACGCCCCATTTTTGAATGAGGCTCAATCTAAATGAATGAAGGGGCGACTAACCCTTCTTCTGCCCATTATTATTTTCATTATAGTTCTAGACTGCAAGAAGGGTGGTTCAATCCTTCTTGTGTTCACAATTCTGGATACAGGTGAATTGTCAGATATTGGTGTTCACAATTATCTATTAAAAGAAGGGGCAGTCGATCCTTCTTGTCGGTAGTCGGGATAAATATTGTTTACATATTATAACATAGGCAATGTCCCGATCCCTACCACATAATACGGAAGTCAATAGTGGGGAAATGTTGTCCCAACCTTCGTAGATTAATTGTTCTTCATTTCTCTTTTAAATGAAGGGTTGACCAACCCTTCTTGTGCTTATTAGTATTTTTGCAGTCTTCGACATTCAGGATATGCATGAATTGGCAGGCTATACTTTGTAGGTTGAATATTTGCACAATTCCTTCATAAATAAAGGGGCGGCCGACCCTTCTTCTACCCAATATTATTTTCATACTAGTTTTAGACTACCAGAAGGGTCGACCGATCCTTCTTGTGATTTATATTTATCCAGTCTTGACCCTTATGGTTATACATGAATTGATCTCTATTTTGTAAGGTGAAAATCTCACACGTGTGAGCCTCAAAGAGAGAACTAACACCATAGGAAGTGATGACATGGCATCTATGGTGACATGGTATGTGTGATGATGATATGACATGTATGATTACATGGCATGTATGATGAAATGGCATCGAAAGACACATGATGGTGTTCTGGTGTTATCATTAAGTCAGTGTTGCAATGTGACATCATTATGGAAAAGTATGGCAAGTTGATGAAACTTTGGAAATTGACAAAGTATGGCAAGTAATGAAACTTTGGAAATTGACAAAGTATGGAAAAAGTAGTGAAAACTACTATGAGAGAATGCCCGCCATAATTCGTGGTTTCAGAAAAATGAATGCACCATCATATCATGCTATAGCTTGTTGAATTGGTTATATAGTTATACATGATTGCGGATTGCGGGAACTGTTTGAGTAATGGATTTGCGACATGCGTTTCCGCAACCCGCAATTCGGATTGCAGATTGCAGAAACATTTGTTTGTTTTTATTTCGAGATGTAGTCTCACAACCCGCAATTGCGGATTGCGGGAACGTTGTATATATTTCAAAATAATTAAACCCCCGCAACTCATCTTCTGCATTCCCCAGATTAGATCTCAGCCATCGACTTGTCTTAATCTTACGACCCAGAAACATGTTAATTGTTTTATTTTAAATAGAAACATTCTTTCTTTTTGTTCATTTAAATCGAAGCATTATTTCTTTTTTGTTTTTTAAATAGAATGAAATATCATAAAAGGGAGAACACAAGAAGGATCGACCAACCCTTCTTACAGTGTCAAACTATTTTGAAAATAATACTAGGAATAAGAAGCGTCACTCGACCCTTTTGTAGTGTTGAACTATTATAAAAATAATATTGGGAATAAGATGGGTCGGCGGACCCTTGAATTACGAGGGAATTGTAAAAATAGAACACCTTGCAAACTATAACATATAAAAATGGTTTCTAAGTAATTTTATTTTTTATCCTTATTTTTCGACAAGAAGGATCGGCCGCCCCTTCTTTTCGTAGTTATTTGTGAAAACCTTTATTCAGAAATTCAGCTATATCTATAATGGAGAACATAAGAAGGATCGACCGACCCTTCTTGTAGTGTCAAACTATTATGAAAAGAATATTGGGAATAAGATGGGTTGGCCGAAATTTCATCTACGAGTGAATGGTGAAAATAGAATGCCTTAGAGAAAGAGCGGCCGAGCAGCCACTCTTTCTCTGAGAATATTTCTACTTTCCAACAAGGTCTTTGAAGCAAAAATTTTATAAATTTGGAGACATGTGGAATGCTTATATTGTGACACGTGGCATATTTGATTTTTAAAATTAGTTTAAAGATTTTTTAAATGAATATTAAAGGTATTAATGGTACCAGGCATGTTGGTCATAGGATTTTCAATGAATCGATTAGAGTAATAAGTGTACGATTACTCCAGCAAAATCTGTACTCGGTATGGATGATATCAATGGCCACCATGATCCCGCCATACTATGATAATTATCATTGACCTCATCCAGAGACTTTGTTGGTGACAAGACATAAACATTATGTGGACTGAAAGCATGATGAGATTATTCACACGAGTGATACAATCCATCATTTACTACGAATATTATTAAGCCTGTTGTAGGCCATTTAATGTGTTGGTAGCAGGCATGTTGGCCGTTGGATTTTCAAGGAATCGAGTGATACATGTACGATTACTCTAGCAAAATATATAGTCGCTACAGATGAAAACTTTGACCACCATGATCCCTCCATACTGTGATAATTACCATTCCCCATCCATCCCAGACTCACATCCCATTCAATCCATCAACACAGTGGCCACTCACTATATATAAACTAATCCATCAACACAGTGGCCACTCACAACAAACTGAAATGAAATTTTTCAGTTTGTTCGCCTTATATTCCCTGGGTATGCATGGATTTGTTATTATGTTCCTGCAACCAGGAGGGGACATAGGGAGATTAAGAAACGTTCTCATGTAGGTAGATGAAGAAACGTTCTCATATAATGGATCTAATGCACCATTTTCCTGCAGAGAAATTTGGGGAGATAATAGGTATCTTGAAATCATTGAAGAATCTTGATATCCATATTCTGAAGAATCTTGATATCCATATTCTGAAGCCTCTTCCTCTTCTCAACTTATTGGAGCAACTTCCTAACCTTGAAAGACTACATATCTGCAAATTTTTTTTCTCGGTAAGAAAGAATTTTTGTAGTCATTATTATACACACATCTAATTTATGTGTTTGCTTGTCATTTTCAAAGTATATTTCATTGGTTGAATACCTTTGCTTCCACTAACTATGGTGTTAGTAGCTAACCCATCTAAGCGAGATGCCCAAACCAACTGTGTTAGGAGCCAACCCATCCAAGCGGGATGCCCAAACCGACTGTTATGGTGCACTTGGCAATTTAGGAATAGTTTCTCTATTTTTATTGTGCATGATGATATGTGTGCTCACGCGTTGGCTGCAATAAAACGATTATTTTTGCATTTGTTGGAAATGGTTTCTTTTTACGGCAGCGTGATAAATAGTTATTTGTTTTCTATGCAAGTATTCGAGAGATTGAGATGCAATACTGCCGTGTCTAGGCTATCTTAGAATCTCTGTGCCTCCAGATCATGCTGCCAGCTTCTTCTAACTGCGCATAATTTTTTTTCACTCATTTTAAAGATGCGCACCTCACCTGTTTCCACTGCATTTTATAGTCAGTCCCATGAGACAGTTAGAAATCTCGAGACTTTCCAGCTTCGCAGAATGAAACAACAAAATGTTATCAATCGTTTTTGTTTCTTCCTCGATGAATTTCAGCTCACCAAAGTTCAGCTCACCAACTTAAGATAGTAGTATCATACTTAACTGATACTAAACTTGGTGATGATGTAGTATCGGAGCTCGATGATGTAATATCAGACTTAATAGATACTAAACTTGTTATCACCATCACACATGTTTTGCACTATTCACCAACAAATAACTACATCTGGCTTGGAGAGGTTACCAGTCTTTGCAAGAATATTCCCTTTGTAGTTGAAGGTGGGAAAATCATTAGGGTAGGAGGCTTTCTAAAGTTTCTCCAGGTGCCTACATCCAAGAGTAACTAGGCCAAGTTAATGGGATGGAAATTGGAATCCTTGGATGACTATGGGATTTTCAACACTTTTTGAGGGTTACCTTAGACTACCACCTTGTGCAGGAGGTATGATGTATTCAGTGAATGATTTGGTTTCATTCTTTCAAAGACACTTGCAGCAGTCATCGAATGTTTTTCTAGTACATTCCTTCATGTCTGGAATGAGTCTAGTGCTTCTAAGTCTACAAGTCAAAGCTCCAATAAAAGTTTAGTCTTTTATTACTCCTTCAAAGGATATGATCTGATTAAGGATAAGGAGAATCTAAAACATTCAACGACTTTAAATTATTTTGAAGTTGAATTTAAAATAAATAAATGTAATTGAAAAGGACCTTCTGAAAGTGGCAATATTGGCTTTGAAAAGGGTGTTTTTCTATTGGAATACTGTGTTTTTTCATTACTTATGAACCTTAAATTTCTGAATTCAAATCAAATAATGCAATTTTTTATTTGAAAATTGCAATTTTCATTTGTAAATGTTCTAAATTTTAAGGTGAAAAAATCAATGTCTAAAATATTCAAGTCACTTTGAAGATGGGTCAAAAGCTGCCTTTCTAAACTTGAAAATCAAGCAAAATCCAGTTCCAAAACTGCCAAATCCAAGTTCCAAAAGTGCCAAAACTAGATCCAAAAGTGCTAAAACCGATTCTAAAATTGCCAAAACCGATTCCAGAAGTGCCATATCAATGTTCAAAAAGTGACAAACCCGGTTCCTAAAGAGCCCAAACCGGTTCCAAAAGTGCAAAATACTGTTCCGAAAGTGACCAAACCGGTTCTGAAACTGCAAAATCCATTTCCAAAGTGCCAAAATCAGGTTCCAAAACCATACTTTTTATTTTGAACGAGGCTCGACATAAATGACTGAAGGGGCGGTCGACCCTTCTTTTGCCTACTATTATTTTCATAATAGTTCTAGACTGCAAGATGGGTGGTTCGATCATTCTTGTGTTCACCATTCTGGATACAGGTGAATTGTTGAATATCTGTGTTCACAATTATCTACTAAAAGAAGGGGTGGCCGATCCTTCTTGTCAGCATTCGGAAGTTGGGAAATTTTTTCTTTACATGTTATATCATAGGAAATGTCCCGATTGCCGCCACATACTGCAGAAGTCGGTAGTGGGGAAATGTTGTCCCAACATTTGTAGATTAATTGTATTTCATTTCTGTTTTAATTGAAGGGTCGACCAACCCTTCTCGCGCTTAGTACTTTTGCAGTCTTCACCATTCAGGATATACATGAATTGACAGCCTATACTTCATAGGTTGAATATTTTCACAATTCCCTCATAAATGAAGAGGTGGTCGGCCCTTCTTATGCCCAATATTATTTTCATACTAGTTTCAGACTAGGAGAAGGGTCGACCGACCCTTCTTGTGATTTATATTTTTCCTTTCTTGACCATTCTGGTTATACATGAATTAATCTCTATTTTGGAAAGGGAATATCTCACACGTGTGAGTCTCAAAGAGAGAACTGACACCAAAGGAAGTGATGACATGGCATGTATGATGACATGGAATATATGATGACATGGAATGTGTCATGAGGATGGAAAGACACAAGATGGTGTTCTGGTGCTATCATTTAGTCAATATTGCAACCTGACATCATTCACAAAAGGTATGGCAAGGTTGTGAAACTTTGGAAATTGAGAAAGTATGCAAAAAGTAGTCAAAACTACTCTGATAGAATTCCCGCCATAATTCACGGTTTCAGAAAAATGCACGCACCATCATATTATGCTATAGCTTGTTGAAGTGGATATCTAGTTATACATGATTGTGGATTGTGGGAACAGTTTGAACAATGGATTTGCGACATGCGTTTCCGCAACCCACAGTGCGAAATACGAATTGCAGAAACTTTGGTTTGTTTTTATTTCTAGTTGTAGTCCTACAACCTCCAATTGTGGATTGCGGGAACGTTGTATATATTTCCAAACAATTAAACCCCTACAACTTGTCTTCCGCATTCCCCAAATTAGATCTCAACAATCGACTTGTCTTAATCTTATGGCCCAAATTTAACTCGACAGAATGAATAAATATGTTGATTTTGTTTCTGTTTCCTTTTATTATATTTCATCTTCGAAAATTACCTGCTGTGTGTATTTTACTACGAGTTTTTTCCAGGGGTCATTTTTGCCATTTTTCCAGCTTTAATGAAGGGTCTACCGACCCTTCTTCTGCTTAGTATTTTTGCAGTCTTCACTATTCAGGATATACATGAATTGACAGCCTATACTTCATAGGTTGAAGTAGAGAGAATGGGGAAGCTCCCTAGTAGACATGGAGCTCCCCACTAGACACGAAGCAAGGAGAATGGGGTTGCTTTGAATGCGTAGAGGGCTGAGGTATCAGAGTTGCAGCCATCTAGACGGTGAAGGGACCTACGAGCGAAGAATCGAGAAGGAGCTATAAATCCGCACATGTGAATGCAGGAAGGTGGAAGTGAGGGAGGTGGTATATTGCATGAGGCACGCGTGCCATGTTACGGGCGCTTAGGTCGAGGCTCCTCCCCCATGTTCCCTCATCATGTTTGGCACGTGGCCCCTTGTGAGTCATAAGTCGACCTGGAATTTGACGTCGTACAGGACGTTTTTTTCATTCTAACACGTATTTGACATATAAATTTCGAATGGAAACGTTGATCGTGACAGCTACCAAAATATGGAAAACGTCTATTTGACATCCATGAATTTACATTTCCCGTCAGAAATTTTAATGCTTGTTGTACTATACCCTATACTTTGTACTTTTTAGTAATTAATCTTGGCCATTATGTTGTGCCGCTCTTGCATTGCTCGTTCAGTTTGGATGAAAATATTTAGTTTCCAAGATATAATGTCTTAATGTTTCTTGATTAAGACGTTATAGGCCATTAAGTATAGTATGACTGAAGAAACATTAAGACGTTATGTGTTGGAAACTATTAATCCAAACTGAACGAGGTGTGCAAGAGTGGCACAACATAATGACCAAGATTAATTACTAAGAAGTACAGGGTATAGGGTATAGCATAACAAGCATTAAAATTTTTGATGGGAAATGTAAATTCATGGACATCAAATAGAACAATTGAGCTATATCCATAATGGAGAACACAAGAAGGATCGACCGACCCTACTTGGAGTGTCGAAATATTATGAAAAGAATATTGGTACTCAGAAGGGTCGACCGACCCTTCTTCCAATGTCAAACTAATATGAAAATAATACGGGGAATAGGAAGGCTCGACCGACCCTTCAATTACAAGGGAATTGTAAAAATAGAACACCTCGGAAGTTATATCATATAACAATGGTTTTTCTCGACTTCCGTTTTACAGCAAGAATGATTTGCCGCCCCTTCTTTCCATAGTTAATTGTCAAAACCTTTATCCATCAATTCATCTATAGCCATAATGGATAGTACAAGAAGGATCGACTAACCCCTCTTGCAGTGTCAAACTATTATGAAAATAATATTGGGAATTAGAAGGGTCAACCGACCCTTCATTTAGGAGGGAATTGTAACAATAGAACACCTTGGAGAAAGAGCGGCTGCTCTTTCTCTGAGAATATTTCCACATGCTAGCAAAGTATTTAAAGAAAAATGTCTACAAATTTTGTTGTTAAAATGTTGATATCTAGTATCCTAGGGTGACACATGGAATGATGATGTTGTGACACGTGGCATATTTGATTTGGCACATTGAGTATAGCAAGGTTACTAATGCGGGTTTAACCACAACACAACCAGGAAATGAAAATTCACTAATAGCAAGATTACCCTCTAGAAATTAAATAGCAATACTTTTTCTATGGAATATGACGACTAACAAATTGCCCATATTTGTTTTTGTGTTTAAGAAGAGCATTAAAGATCCCATAATGATTAACTGTAATGAATTTTCAGGTAATGATTAGAACCTTTTGGTCTAAGAAATGCAATTATTACATCTGTAACGAAATAACATATAGCATGCGCCAACAAAATTTGGATTAAGATGAAGTACACTTTTAATTAGATCACGTATCATGATTTGATGTCAAATCTAAACAACTTATCATCGATCTTCATATGTATCGCATACAAGAGATTAATGGGGACTAATCCCAAGGTTTGCAGCGGTTATTTCATGCACAAAGGTGGCACATTCTTTATCTTGCATGTCCCTCTCTGCGAAGGTTCTCCCTGTGGTTTTCTCTGAAGTCGGTCATTTTGTCTAAATATGGAGGAGAGAAGTTTGTGTTTGTCTGCTTTGCAAAGTCGCAAACATAGAAAGTCTTCCCAGGGGTAGTCCGGGGGCGTTGGCTTGAAGCGATACCTCTTTGATCTTTTTCATGGGCACAGCACTAGTGGTAATGAGCTCTCTCATGGTGGCTTGACAAAGCATGCTGACGAATCTGGCAGTGGTAAAAGATGGGTTCCTCTTGAATTTCGTCAAGGTCAGGGAATGAAGGGCCCAGTGCGGCATTCTGGCTTCGGTTTTGATTCTGGAAGCAAGAATTGGAAAGTCCTCTCGATTCCTGATTCTGGGTTTATCTCAACCCCCTATGAAGCTGGCTGCAATCAAAGTTGTCATACGCAGCAGTTTCATGGTACTAGCCCAGGAAATTGGCAGCATGCGTTGGTCGATAATGGTGGTTTGGTTAACATTGATTCTCCTCGTGGGTAGGATAGCCCTTACCCATAAATTATCATGCAAGTTCTGGACCCGGAAGCCCAGGTCCATTGGTTACGGGGTGACTTCTCTGAGATGAAGACAACCATATCTCACCCTGCTACCTTCATTCAAATTTCTAATGCTGAAGTTCAGAATAACAATGGAAAGATTAAAGACTACTTTGAGAAGTTGGTTGGCAAGTTAGACTCGTTCCATAGCTGCCTCAGGATCGTGGAAGCTAAAGTGGATTGTATCAGAACCAATGGCAGAAATAGCTCATCCGTAACATTGACGATGAAAATACAGGTACAACAGCAGGAGGCAAGGATAAGAACGCTCGTCTCCATCATGGCAACTAACTCCTTCTTTGTGTTCTCGTCTCGACATTTTAGCAGCTCTGTTTGGGATTGAATTTTGTAATCCTTCTTATATGTATTACTCTTGTAAGTTTCTCTTGGGTCAGTTCATTAAAATTTTCAGTAATAGCAAGCATTAGGCCTTTTCTGAAGATCACAGACTGAAATATGAAGAGGTTGTTTCGACAGCTCTTGTTTTTTTGGACCAGTCTCCCCTATGCTATGTAATATGTTCTCTCTTTTTAATATAAAATCTCATTAACCGTTTGTCGAATCAATGACTATGACTTCAAATTTGGTCGAAGGTGAAAATCGCAGTTAGGAGCCTGATTGCAATTTTTTAAAAATTTGGTAGAGGGTAACAATAATGCTAAAAATCGTCGAACTTGAGTGTAATGTCCCTTGTTATGAATTTTATTAAAATGGCAATTTTCCACTTTTTTTCCCTAGTTCGACCTTTGACTAGTTTTGATCTCTAGGTCCCAAATTTGCCCCAAATGATTTCAAATCTTCTGAGAAGGTATATGAATGAGATTAGAACATAAATATGTGTTTTAAGGATGCCTTTGGAACTTTAAAATACTTCTGCAAATACTCTTTCAATTCTGGCCAATGTAGGGAACTTTACTAGTAATTTGCCTTTGACTAGTATTGGTCTCTATGTCTCGAATTGACTCCAAATGCCTTCAAATATTCAAGGAAGGTGTATGAATGATATTAAGACTTGAATATGATGTTCAGGGATGATATATGGCCACCAAAATACCTCTGCAAACTCTCTTAAGATTCTGGACCAAGTATGCAATTTTACTAGTAATTCGGGGTTCAAATCCCCCTGGGGTAAGTATTGAAAATGGCTTCCCAAATGCCTCCAAAGCCACTCAAATTTCTAAACAGAGGTAGGGAATGTATTAAGGATGTTATTAAGGTCTCATGTGCACCATTAATTGATTATTATATCTGTTCCAACCCTCTCCCATTCAACTGCAAAAATCACCAATTCGACCCTTGGGGAAATGGCACTATTTCTTCTCCCAGTGCAATTAAACTAAGTAAAAATACTTCAAATGCTCAAGTACAGTACATGAAACTTGTAAAATACATCCATGGCAGTCCATTAATCACAAATTCATCGGAGAATCATCCATTAATTCGAAATCATCATCAATACATTGGTTCACAACAAGGTAGTGGGGAAATGGCATTGTTCTTCCATTAAAAATGAGATTTATACATTTCTACTTGGAATTTCGACCTGAAACTTTTTGGAGATGAAGAACAGAGTATTTAATTCATATTACAAAAGAAATGGGGCATTAAAAGCTTCCCCAAAGAGTACAATAGCTCACCAAAAACGCCCTCCCTCAAGGATCAAGAATATGCCATCAAAACTGGAAATGGTTGAAGGAGTGAGCTGCAATAGAAGAAACCATGGGCTTCCCTGTAGCTTACACCTGCAAATAAAGACTCCATTAAAGCTACAAATGAAAGGTCTGAATGGCCTTTCCAATTACCAACTTGGATGGGAATCTTTCACCCTCAAAATTGGCTAAGGCAAGAAACTAGTCATCCACTAGCTCTCCCTCTTCACAAATGCAATTGCAAATTCTACAAATGATCAAAAGCTGGTTTAATTCTTTGTGATTGACACTTATAAAGTTCTAATATCCTCCATGTTTCGAATTCCTTCCAAGAGACTCATGCCAACTCAAGTTGGGAAGAGATTCCAAAGAACGCCACTTGTACAACAATTCCTAGTTTCCCACGTCCACCAAATCACATGTGGAAGCATCTTAGCTGCCCTAATACCCTTGAGCGCCCTATTGGAGTCTATTTTTATCCCTGACATGTCATATATGTCATATGTCAGCATTCAGGTCTGATTTGTGTCATAGGTGTCATAGCATCTTCATCATTGTTGTCATAGAGCTAGGGAATCTAGCCCAAGTGTCTCACTAACTCCAAATTGCCTCTTCCTCTTCCATGGGAGTTACTCTTCCTCTATATTTCGACCTTGGATGAGTCATGCCATGAATAATACCTTTTGGACTCCCCCAAGTATGTTACCATTCACCTTGAATTCGAATTGGTGAGAGAATGATGCCAAGTGTAGTGGAGAAATCTAGCCATATGTGGGTCCCACTTCCTCCATGTGTCTTCATGATCAAATGCCACTTTGATTTTCACTTGTATATATTTATTTAGATCATTTATTAAATATTTATGCCACTCTAATGTTCAAACATCATTTATTATCTCCATTATTCCAAATCCCAAAGCTTCCACCCCAAACCTAGGAAACTAGTAATTTTCCTCCTTGGCAATTATTTGACCTTTAACATCAATTTTACAAACTCTAATGAATATGGCCAATGTGATTAGGCCATTGTGACCCAATACCAAATATGGGACATGACAAATCCTCCCTTCCCAATATTTCTTGTCCTCAAGCAATTTTAAATGTGGGTGTTGAAGAACCTGTTTTCTGTATAATTCTTTGAAGTTGCCATTGAATTGCCCAACCTTGAGTCTTTGAGTTTCCATGAAGATTTTAGAGAGGAAACACCATGCTTGCTGCTGCACTACTCTGATTAAAATCACTTTATTAAGTGGGGAATCCATCTCCCATACTGCTTGCTTCCCCAAAAAATATGAAACCAATGAGATAAAAATTATTCCAGGGTCCCATTGCTTGTATTGCACCCCAACAATTAAAAGTGCTCTCCAACCCATACCATCAGATAAGAGGATTCCTGGATCCCATTTTCTTGTATGCATTCTTCCAAACATCATGAGTACAAAATATATATCATCAAAGTACATAACAACATAATGAAAATGTACATAAAGGAGATTCTTCATCAAAGAGTCATGAAAGTGCTTATACCTCCAAGCATGTAGACCACCATTTTCCAAGTGCATACAATCTTCAAGTGACCCATCAAATCTGCTCCAATGACATAGGTGAGGATCCCATGTCCAATAGTGCTGCTCCAAGAGAATGTGATATGCATCAAAATATTCATCCATGCATTCTTTCATCCAAGAAGTGAATGAAGAATCTCCACTAAAATCTGAACCAAATAATGCGCAGGAAAAACAAGGAGAATTCAAAGGACTCAAAGAAGTCTCATCCATACATCCATGAGGATATGTATCATCATAAGGTAAAGCAATATGCTGTTGCAATTCTAAATAATGAGGTGCTCTATTCATGTCATCATCAAAAGGAGAGGTAGGAGTTTCATACCCCTCATGTGGCACCACTAGAAAAAAACCTTTCACCCAATTTTCATCCCAAAGTGATGTGGTTGGAAAAGAAGTGTGGGGTGAGGAATTATGAACCAACTTTAATTCTTTACAACTCTTACCCATTGAAATATTTAATTCATCTTCTCCATAATTGCTTGGTCCAACTATTGTGAGATCATGTACCTCTTCCAAGGCTTTGCAACTCTCTCCATGAGGCAACTCATAATCCCTTTGAACAAGGACAAGTTCTTGTCCTTCTTCTTGTTTTAGTGTAGCATCTTCAAGAACCTGCATATCAACATGTACCTCATGTTCCACAATTACATTAGGTTCCTCTTTTGTGGCATAAATTGTTTCATCCTTTTCCTTGAAAAGAGAACCATTGCTCATTACTTTTTCCGAGTTGCTTCCAATTTCACTAAGCAACAATCTGAACTCTTGAAAGTATTGTCTCCACTTGTCTTCAGAGGATGGTTCAAGTAATTTCCTAAACTCCTCATTCTCCTTTAAGGTTCCTTTCTCATCCTTACTCATGGTGACCAATGAATGCACTTCTTCTCCTACTTCTTCCCTTTCACCAAAGTACATCCAGTTTCAGTTTCTAAGGGTGGTGGCTTATTTCTTTGACTCCTGGTCTTCATTAATGTTCTACCACATCAGGTGCCAAGACCATGCTCTGATACCACTGTAATGTCCCTTGTTATGAATTTTATTAAAATGGCAATTTTCCACTTTTTTTCCCTAGTTCGACCTTTGACTAGTTTTGATCTCTAGGTCCCAAATTTGCCCCAAATGATTTCAAATTTTCTGAGAAGGTATATGAATGAGATTAGAACATAAATATGTGTTTTAAGGATGCCTTTGGACCTTTAAAATACTTCTGCAAATACTCTTTCAATTCTGGCCAATGTAGGGAACTTTACTAGTAATTTGCCTTTGACTAGTATTGGTCTCTATGTCTCGAATTGACTCCAAATGCCTTCAAATCTTCAAGGAAGGTGTATGAATTATATTAAGAATTGAACATGATGTTCAGGGATGATATATGGCCACCAAAATACCTCTGCAAAGTCTCTTAAGATTCTGGACCAAGTATGCAATTTTACTAGTAATTCGGGGTTCAAATCCCCCTGGGGTAAGTATTGAAAATGGCTTCCCAAATGCCTCCAAAGCCACTCAAATTTCTGAAAAGAGGTAGGGAATGTATTAAAGATGTTATTAAGGTCTCATGTGCACCATTAATTGATTATTATATCTGTTCCAACCCTCTCCCATTCAACTGCAAAAATCACCAATTCGACCCTTGGGGAAATGGCACTATTTCTTCTCCCAGTGCAATTAAACTAAGTAAAAATACTTCAAATGCTCAAGTACAGTACATGAAACTTGTAAAATACATCCATGGCAGTCCATTAATCACAAATTCATCATATAATCATCCATTCATTCGAAATCATCATCAATACATTGGTTCACAACAAGGTAGTGGGGAAATGGCATTGTTCTTCCATTAAAAATGAAATTTATACATTTCTAGTTGGAATTTCGACCTGAAACTTTTTGGAGATGAAGAACAGAGTATTTAATTCATATTACAAAAGAAATGGGGCATTAAAATATTCCCCAAAGAGTACAATAGCTCACCAAAAACGCCCTCCCTCAAGGATCAAGAATATGCCATCAAAACTGGAAATGGTTGAAGGAGTGAGCTGCAATAGAAGAAACCATGGGCTGCCCTGTAGCTTACACCTGCAAATAAAGACTCCATTAAAAATCCAAATGAAAGGTCTGAATGGCCTTTCCAATTACCAACTTGGATGGGAATCTTTCACCCTCGAAATTGGCTAAGGCAAGAAACTAGTCATCCACTAGCTCTCCCTCTTCACAAATGCAATTGCAAATTCTACAAATGATCAAAAGCTGGTTTAATTCTTTGTTATTGACATTTATAAAGTTCTAATATCCTCCATGGGTCGAATTCCTTCCAAGAGACTCATGCCAACTCAAGTTGGGAAGAGATTCCAAAGAACGCCACTTGTACAACAATTCCTAGTTTCCCACTTCCACCAAATCACATGTGGAAGCATCTTAGCTGCCCTAATACCCTTGAGCGCCCTCTTCAAGTCTATTTTTAGCCCTGACATGTCATATATGTCATATGTCAGCCTTCAGGTCTGATTTGTGTCATAGGTGTCATAGCATCTTCATCATTGTTGTCATAGAGCTAGGGAATCTAGCCCAAGTGTCTCACTAACTCCAAATTGCCTCTTCCTCTTCCATGGGAGTTACTCTTCCTCTATATTTCGACCTTGGATGAGTCATGCCATGAATAATACCTTTTGGACTCCCCCAATTATGTTACCATTCACCTTGAATTCGAATTGGTGAGAGAATGATGCCAAGTGTAGTGGGGAAATCTAGCCATATGTGGGTCCCACTTCCTCCATATGTCTTCAGGATCAAATGCCACTTTGATTTTCACTTGTATATATTTATTTAGATCCTTTATTAAATATTTATGCCACTCTAATGTTCAAACATCATTTATTATCTCCATTATTCCAAATCCCAAAGCTTCCACCCCAAACCTAGGAAACTAGTAATTTTCCTCCTTGGCAATTATTTGACCTTTAACATCAATTTTACAAACTCTAATGAATATGGCCAATGTGATTAGGCCATTGTGACCCAATACCAAATATGGGACATGACATTGAGCATTGGTGTCAAATGATCTGCTCAGAAATCCAGTTTTTCTAAACCATCTCCTTTGAGCATATATATAGGCAGCACAACATCGATGCAAATAAGCTTTCAAAAGATGCAATGAAAAAAGAAGTTGGTTATTTGTTTTGGGAGGAAATTATTGATCACTTATGTTTTGATAAGGGATCAGTAAAGTTCTTTGACTAAGCCATATTTTGGATTTCTTTTTTACCTAGAAGGGATAAGTTTCTAAATAGCTGAAAGTTTTTTATTTTTCTGGCAGAAGGATGAAATTCTCAGACTGTTTTTGAGAAATTATTGTAATTTCCAAGAAGCCTTTTTGACAATATCTAGTTTACTTCGGCTCTCTAGTGAGTCAAGTAACCTCATGGAACATACATGTAGTATTTGTTCAATCTGTGGAATGAAATTATGTGTAAATAAATGTAATCCATGAATATGCGATGTTAAGTTTGTTAGAAGGTTAATATATATTCATGAATGGGGTTTCTTTCAATTGCATAAGCTATATGCTGTATTAATTTTGTATGTGAATGATGAATGGCTAAACTCCATTTATGTAATACATGTATGCTTATGTTGTCGCAACCTCATTGATGGATGGATGCCTCATGTATGTTCTTAGAATGATAGGCATAAGCCTAGTTATGAAGTTGTTAATTAGATTCTTAATAACTTAACTTAGAAAATTAAATTAATATGATGATAAATCGAGCACACATATTTATATGTTTTATGATTTAACAATACAATTTAAACAGAGTTACATTTTTGGAAACCAAACTCGACACTTTACAAGAATTATAATCACAGTGAAATTGGACATACTAGTACAAACAAACATTCAAGTGTATTATTTAACAAAATAATTCCATTTTTATTTTATTCACAATTGGTCTCACATCGCTCATGCCATCCAGGTGCAGCAAGCAAGGCCATAATCCATCTAACAAAAATGTGTCATCGACATCGTCGGAATTATAAGTTTTTGTTATAATACAGTTTCCTTCATTGTTAGAAACATGTTTTTCTCCGGAGTCATCGACAATCACAGTATTTGTCTGATCCCAACTATGGTTCAAAGTGTCCCAAACTATACTTAAAGGCTTGCAATATACATTAGGATTTCCAACACCCTTAAAACCCTCTCTGGGTAAGGAAGAACAATTTTCCTGTGTTAAAATTAATCTAAATTGTTCCCTTTTCAATCTTGTTATTTGTATTAATCTAGGAAAACACTCATCAACATTTTTTCATTGAGCAGATGTCCATACCCCAACCTCAAAAATATGAAAGCATTTTCAAAAAATTCCATTAAGCCTGGGCATATAAAATAATACTTTGTTGATGTTTCGATGTCCAGTGGTCGTCGCAATCCGAGTTTCTGTTTTCTATGTATTGTGTGTAACAAAACACCATTGAAATAAAAATGATCAATGGTTTTCTAGTACTATCTGCAAACAAAAAACACACATACACAAACCAGTCAATAAAATATTATGGTTCAATGTTTCTAAGTATATTGCTTTCATGTTCAACAATTTTTTAAACACATTACCAGATACATGGTACGATGGCCATAAATAAGATGAGAACTGTGAAATAAAACTTACATCAATTAAATGTAGGAGTAACTGTAAAAAATATACAAATAACTGAATGAATTTGTTTTGTACGATATGAAAATCATCTCAAATTCAATGTGTTTAACCAACGCCCCATTTTTGAATGAGGCCCAAGATAATTCAACAGAGCACACAACATTGTTTTTATAGTTATATCTCTCTCTTGTGAACTGTCAAATTTCCAACTAGTTGGGATTTTCAAGTAGTTTTCCTTGATATTATCTGCTGATTGATATTACCTTTCATCTATAAACAACATGTCTGTTTGTTTATATATATCTCCATATTGGATAAGTACATCCTTGAAGGACTTTTTGTATATTATGTTCGGTACTTCACCAACATTATAGTATGCAGACATTGAGTGATTATAAATAGTAATAGGTTCGCATTGCTCTCGACCCCAAATAAATACAAATTCTTCATTTTTCAACGATTCAAATACATCCAAGAAATTTTTAATTTCCATGTTGTTGAGCCACGAAAACCACAAAGCAACGTCGAAATGCTCTCTAGCAACACTGATAATTTTGCGGCTGAACATGCGTGTATAATAACGATAACATTTATGAACAAAATGAGGTTGTTTGGAAGAATCTTCAATGTTGGATAACATCCGAACTCCAAAGAGAAATCCCTCTACTCCCAGGACCAATAGTTTCGTTTGCGGTGATAATATCCTCACTGCATACAAGAATAGTGACTATATATATAATAACAACAAGAACACGTTGTTCATGAAGTTAATGATCACAACAGATTCAATTGATTTAATAAAAGCATCACACTGAACTAATAATATGTTACATTCAGACGAAAATAGCAACGTCTCCAGAAAAAACAGAAAACAGATTGAATGGTTTAAAATAGGCAATGATAGATTACATCTAGAAAATTTAGGCAATGACAGGTTACATTTGATAGTTTCTAATATCAGCTGATTCTTGCATTTTACTCAAATGCTGCCAAAGTCCATGTACCAATTCAGTATCTATCCGAAGGGACGATCCAATAAAGGGCTTACACGAAATACAGTTTTGAAATGGAACTGCTTTCTCAACATCACCCTCCAAAACAATCATTGATGTATTCATTTCTGAAGTTTGCATTGGGAACTCCTTCCACACACTCTCCATATTTTTTTGTTTATTTCCTTCTTGATCGGAGGTACATCTATCTCAAAACGAAATAAATAAAAACTTTTGCTCATATGATTTATCTCTACCGCATGCCAACAAAAATTTTGTAAGCAGTACCTTCCCCTCATTGACACCACATTTAGATGACCAAATCCAAACATTGAATTTGGAAAAAAGTAAATCCAAAAATCGAATGGCATTTGTTCGTGACTCATATGAAGTTTTTCTATATTTAAATTCACCATTTATTAGAGTAGTCTCTTCCCCCTTTTTTACTCTTTCCCCCTTTTTATCTCTTTTGGAGTCATTTTCTGTGACTTTCTTGCGAAATAGAAAAACTTCCATTTCTAATATCAATAACACTTTTGTATGGGGAGATGCACAGAAATATTGTTTGTCATTATATATACTTTGGAATAAATTTGTTTTATCAATGTAAGTAGAAAATATTGTCTTTTACCTATCAATGGCAGGCCAACATTTGACTGGTGAGTAACATCGATGGAGACACTGCATTTTGACACCAAGGCGCCCTCTCCAGGTTAAATACTAGCCAAGCCCTCTTCTTGTGCTGCATTGTTCAAGCTCTCGCCTTGTTCATTATTTTCCAAGCTCTCGCTTGGTCCCTTATTCTCCAATGTGACTTGCTGGCCAATCTCCAGGGACATCATCGATGCCTGCTCTGGTTGTGGATGATCCACATGTTGACCTGGAAATGTGCAGGTATACATTTTATATAATTTTTTGCAGGTCACTATCCCCTTTCATAATTTACTTAATTAACCACAATTTGTGAAAAATAATTGTTTACCTTCTTGTCCTGTTTTGTAGTTCTTTGTAGATTGTCTATCACCTTCATTTTCGTCATCAGATATTTTAATTCGATTGGAGGATACCTGGGTATGCTATTTATTTGAAGCTGTAGTAGAATAGGAATTTAAAGAAGTTATTGAACATAACTGACCGAGAAAAGTAAAATAAAACCAAAGACATCTGAAAATGTTAATAGAAATACCTTGTTTGAGAAAAAAGTAAAATAAAATTCAAAACTAAAATAAAATCGAAGACATCTAAAAATGTTAATAGAAATACCTTGTTTTATACCCAATTCATGGTAGAAACTGTTCATGAATAGCTCTTGTTGTACCGTCTCCACAATAGAAATAACTATTCTTTATGGAGACCTGGTCAACGAACGAAGAATCCTACCTCCTGCATACAACGAAAGAAATGTGCCTTCATAAGAGACCTGTCTAGAAACTATGTGATCCCAGAATTCCTATGTCCTTTCTTTTGGAAACATATGGTTCCTCGCACTATCACTATTAACATTCGGCCGAGGTAAATCAAGCATCAGTACGCCCTCATCTTTCCAATCCATATCGATTTCAGAGGTGGATAAAATATCCTCATCATTTCCAATGCGCCAACATTGTATAATAGAGAATCCTCTAAATAGGTCCCCGGAGAATTCTCTATATACTCCCATTCTAGGATTCGCTGTAACATGTTTTTTTGATTTATTGCTCCAACTTGTGAAATATTTAGAAATCATACAAGAGTTCTCCATATTAGTTAGAAAAATACAAGTACATTCCTCTTGATTTGTTTCAAGGTAGTACAAAAATGCCAGCATGTATTCTTCTGTCCATGGAATAGCACAATTACACATATCCACAGCAACAAATTCACAGCGGACTGTCGCACCAAAAAATGGAATTGTTCTGAGTGTGGTGACCAAAGAATCAGGGTAACAACATTGAAAAACAAACTGTGAACTATTTTCGATGTCTTCAATGGACATCCTCTCTATTGATATATAAACTCAATACTTTCTGAACATCAATTAGTATTTTGGTACCAATATCCACTTCAGATTCGTTCTTTCTCTTTTTACTTGGATATTTTGGTTGCTTTCCAGAGCATAAAATACTGCACAGTTGCTTGAGATGGTTTGTTGCAATTTTATGTATTTCAATGATGTTATGGTCAGTGACATTCTACGATCGATCAGTTTGAACATCATTAACTTTGAAATATTCAGCGATCAAATGCCTGGTTGACCTCTCGTCCTTTATTCGTTTGCAATATTGACTTAAATTTTCCGCGCAAAAATTTTTATCGACTGATGTGCTCAACCAAACCGATCCATTGATTATATTGTCCGCCACATCTGTCAATTCATCTTCATCAAGATCACACAATGGTCTAAAAAAATTAGAGCCATAACTCTTTATTTTATTTAGAGAAAAGTCATCCTAAGAGATGCTCTTCGGCGAGCAATCCAAGGTGCCACTTTTGTAAAGCTTGAATACAGACTGACATTTGCTCTAGAGTCGTTCTGATGTCAAAACAAGAGTTAGCTTGTCTTTACGGCTCTCCTGGTCAACAAGAAAGATATGGATACATTGATTTTGGAAAGACTGCAAACATATAAAATTGAATATTCTAGTGAATTTCCTAATTTCATAACACAGGAAGCAATCTAAAGAATTTGATTGATAAGAAGAAAAATTCTATACCATCCAAACATCACCAGGAGCGTTTCCCTTTCCCGGGTGGGATGGACAACCACGCAATAACCATCTCTCCCTTGCTTTTTCAACTGAAGAAATGAATGTAGTGTTTGAAAATTCCTAGTTTGACAAGTTTTGTTGTTTGCATAATTTGCTGATGATGTCCTGAGGAACGTATCTATGTACAAGACGAGCTGTTTGATGCCGATACCTTTTATGGAGCTGTTTATATTGATCATCTGCAATGATTATTTTCTACATAGAAATAGTATGCTACCCATCCAATATATAAAAAATTACTGATGGCAGATCAATTTCTTTTTCATTTTCAGGAAGAAAGGGCAATCCGGTCTCCTTCTTGAAAGGCAATAGAATAGCATCTCTCAATGTTGTTGTAAATGTATGGACAAGTGATACCACCATATTTTGCATGACCTCCTCATCAACCTTTCGATATTGTATGTGCAGAGGCGCAACAACACATCTTGTTATGCCAATGGAAAAAACTTTCTCATCAAACAAAAAGTATTTGATCTGATGTTGTTGAACTTCTTTTGATGTTTCGAAGCTCTTAGTCGCTTTCTGCAACATCGCTTTAGAAGGACTTCCTTTGAGTTGTTTCAAGGTAGATTTATGCACATATTTTACAATATTTTGGAGAAATGCTCTTCTATTGTATGTTAGAATCTTTTCATGGCATACCGTTATCGGCCCCTGATTAATATTCATATAATGTAATATAGAGGAAGTTTTCCTAGCCAACATTCTTTTCCTCCATATCGACAAAATTCCTTTCTTCAAGGATGCGGCGGTGTTAATTCCAGAGCGATTAGAAACAACATATGAGGGAAAAACCCACCCTTTCTTAGCATAGGAAATCGGATCTGGATCGGGACCATTTTTCATTAGATCTGGTCGATAATTAGAAACCAGAAGATCACACTATATAAGGAAATACTTTTCACCAATGATTGCTTCATCTTGAACTCGCAATTTTTTATCAGAATCAATGGGTTCTGCATATGTCAATATCCCAACTCTAATTGGATTTCCTTCGAAATCCAAGTAGAATAGATATATATATCCGGGTACAAATTATCTGGTTCTTCCATCTCAACATACCATCCATTTGTGAATGGCGGAAGGTAGTGATATTTTGTCAATTCAAAGCAAGGGATTTCCTGGTAGTTACTGAGGCTCAACAAATCAGCCATGTTTTATCTGCAAAACAATCAATATTAAGTAGTCAATATAAGAATGCATACAATGTATATAATTATAAATTAGTGTTTTAATATTAGATGTATACTTGCAAATGTTCATGCTAATGATCGATGGTTAGCGAACAACTCCTCATTTTCAAAATCAATTGATTGATTAAGATCAAATCTGCTAGCATTATCCATGAGAGATAGAATGCACATTTTATAGAGTCGTTTGGTATAATGATCAATCATAGAACAAGTGATCATCATAGAAGGGGCAACCGATCCTTCTTGTTTATGTGTATGAATTTATCACATGTTTTTTATTCCAGTTTATGTGAGTTTTTGTGCTTAATTTATATGTATGTGAATGGTAATTGCACATTCATTAAATGGAATACACGTGTGTGATTGTGAAGAAGAAGCACATAGTTTGACGGATTTGTAGCAAACTGGTGAATACATTAGAGATTCAGCGTAGTTCTGTATACTGCGATAGCTTCGAAGTGCGAAGTCATATGGCGTTCTAGTTGATGTTAAATAGAATGTTATGAGAAGATGGTAACGACATCTGTGCATCGCCATGGTTAAGAGAATCTTGATTATGCAACCCCCATATTCGCTTCAGTTTAGACTTCAACCTGTTTACAAGGTGATGCCAAAAGGTCAGCCGACCCTTATCTCAGTCTTCTTCTAGTGTTCACCATCCTTCATATACATGAATTGACACCCTCATCTTTGGAGATTGAATATTTTTACAATTCCCTCGTAAATGAAGCCTAGGCCGAAACTTCTTGTACCCAGGACTTGTTTCGTAATAGTTCAATACAACAAGAAGGGTGGGTCAATCCTTCTTTTGTTCACCATTCTGGATACGGGTGAATTCACAATTCTCTACTAAAGGAAGGGGAAACCGATCCTTCTTACCAGATGTCAGGAGTCAGGATGCAGATAGGGGCCAGATCGACAGTTGATAATAACTATGCAGATCCAAGGTGCGAGGAAGGAAGCGTTTGAGAGATTGAAGACTGCAGAAGGCCATGGGGCTAAGCATGGAAGGAGATCAATAGTACCAGATCGATCATGCAAGATGGATGGCTCAGAGAAATTCCTTTATCCCTAGAGGTGCAAGAATGATAGGAAAGGATAGATAATATAAAAAATGGAATGCACGGGGATCTAAGTATTGTTTTATTCAGTTTCCCCCTTCCTCCCTTGGTTGAGGTCAAGGGGGAAAGTTAATTTAGATAGAATCAAATAGACTTTAGCACCTTGGTGAATGCACATTCTATCTGGGACCAAGTCCAACAAAACTAATGCAATAACTAAAAAACTAGCTCAAAGAAAAATTGAAAGAATCAGGGAAGAGAGCTACAATGGAATGGCACATTACACATATGGAACAAAGTTATATTCATTTTGAATCTTTGATATAATATAAGCAAAATTAATCTAGATAAGGGGTTTAATCTTGCTCCCATGCATATTGCAAGAAAATTTCCCACTTCCATAGGTATGTTCTTCCTCCATGAGATCAAATGAGCTAAGCCTTAAAATTGGACAAAAGTATTTGCAGGCCACTCGATAATTTGAAAAGATTTATGGTATTAAGAATGGAATTTAGCTGTATTGAATAGGTGGCAACCTTAATTAATCTTGGACAATTATTGGACAACAAGCTCTACAAATCATACAAATATAAAAAATAAAATTATTAAAGAGTATTGATTGGATTGTTTCTTATCTCTTCTTTCCCACCAAATCAAATTATTTTGACAGTAACTAAAAGGCTACCTTGCCTTTGTTAAAAATTGCCATGCAATGAAGGGGCGGTTGTCCCTTCTTCTACCAAGTATTGTTTTCATAATAGTTCTAGATTGCAAGAAGGGTCGGCCAATCTTTCTTGTCTTCAACATTCTGGATACAGGTGAACTCCTGGATATAGGTGTTCACAATTTTATACTAAACAAAGGGGTGGATGATCCTTCTTGTAGCCAATATCCATTCCCCACTATTTACAGTGGATGTAGGGAGTCGGGAATCATTGTCCCATCCCGCAATCTGCATTTCGGGTTGCGGGATAGTGGTATTGATGGAACGTTTTAAGAAATATAGGTATCCGCAATCCGCAACATATTTGCGTCTTCGGTAAAGGCGATGAAATCCTCATGCGAGGTGCAAGAAGGGTCGACCGACCTTTCTTGTGCTGAGTATTCTATTCAAAATAGTTCTAGGCTGCAAGAAGGGTCGGTTGATCCTTATTGTGTTCACCATTCCGGATACAGGTGAATTGTAACCTATAGGTGTCTACAGTTCTCTACTAAAGGAAGGGGCAGCCGATTCTTCTTGTTGCATGTTGGGACAAATATTGTTGATATGTTATAAATTAGACAATATACCGATCCCAACTATAATTTCATTACGGAAGTCGGAAGTCTGGAATTGTTGTCCCAACCTAGGCGGGTTGAATAATTTTACAATTCACTCGTAAATGAAGTGTCGGCCGACCTTTCTTTTGCCGACTATTCTGTTCAAAATAGTTCTAGACTACAAGAAGGGTCGGTCGATCCTTCTAGTGTTCACTATTCTGGATATAGGTGAATGGTTGGATATAGTTGTTCACAATTTTATAATAAACAAAGGCGCAACTGATCCTTCGTGTCAGAGGTCGGAAGTCGGGATAAATATTGTTTATATGTTACAACTTAGCCAATCTCAATTCTAGGATAAATTCTGCATTAATTTGGAAGAAAGAACATTGACAATATTTAAATGTGTGGATCAGAGCATATAAAATGAATTATAACCCAGGTATTACAGTCAACTATGAGGCAAAGCGATAAGATGGTGTAACATGAAATACATCCACAAAAGAGAAATTAAAATACTGAAGAAAGTAAAAACATATGAATCTCTGTTTCGGATATACTTTTACTTCTGTTCTTCATTAAAGTCTTCAAAAAACATTACGTCACTGTATTTTTTGCTCTCGGATCCAACCCCTATTACTCTGTAAAATCAAAATTTATACAAAACAATCTTTGAAATCATCGCTAAAAAAAATAAATTTCAAAGAAATCTCTCTGATCCAACCCCTATTATCTTGTTCAAGTTTGAATAAATTTTCCATTTATTTCAATCCTTCCACTGTTTGATGATCAAAATCCTTGTTTCCATTTAGATGTCTCATTTGCGATATAATTTGATGAGGATCATAATTCATCCTTTCATCCTCTTGGAAAACCATAATCTTCAGTAATTTTTCTACTACAGAGAGGGCTGCCTTATTCTTAATGATGAATGGACCAACTTTAAGGGGGAATTTCACATCAGAAGCTTCATTAAAAACATACACCCTAATTATACTATGTTCTCTATACAAGAACCAATCACCTATTTGGATTTCTGGTGTAGGATGCAAAGTTTCTTTTTCTTCTAACACTCGGGGCATTTCAACATTAAAAATAATTCTGTAAATTTCTGCCATGATTTTATGGCTGAACTCAAACATATTGACCTGTTTATTAAGGTCATGAGAAAAGTTGGTACCAAGAAACTTAGATTTCAAAATGTTTGAAAAATATGAATGATACCTGAAATGGTTCAATTGGTTTAAATTCACCAACTGGACATGAATCGCTTTAGCTAGGAATTCATCAAAATTAAAACAACACACCGAACTCGACTATGACTCTGGTGAAATTACTTGGAGAAGGAAACCTAACATAACTTCCGTGATTCGACTTATCACTATCTAGACCTAAAATTTGACTCAACAAGGACAAAACTAACTGGGTCTCTCACTAAAAGACATCAATACTCAATGGGAACGATAGGTTTTCATGCGACTGACCATCTTTCAAGGCTTGTAATAAAAACTTGTCTTTTTCTGCAAGAATGTTGTTTCTATAAAATTTTCCAAATTTTATTTGTTAAACAACTCAGGTCTTTTGGGAAATGTTTTAGGTAAACTTAGAACCTCACGGACAGTCTATGCATTTACTGGGCATAGAATTTTGGTCGTTTTTACATTAATGATTACCCTTTAGCCCTGTGAATAATTTGCCACACACCAACAAACAAATTCGGGGAAGTGTAGGGTTTGTTCGACCCAAAAATAGTATAGAAAAGAACCAAAAACATTAAATACATCCTTTCCCTGCGACTTAAACTCCATTAATTTCTCCTTAGATTGCGAAATACTACACAGACAAAATAGGGTCGAAAACAGGGTGAAAAACAGGGTCAAATACAAGCTTCTCCTTAGACTGTGAAATACTACACAAAGACAAAACAGGGTCGAAAATAGGGTCAAGTACAAGCTTCTCGTTTTCATCTAAACTTTCATTGAAGGGATGAAGGTCTTGGGTTTTCGCCATTTGGGACACAAAATCTACACACTGAGGATTTCGAGCTACCCGTGAATTGTGAAGTGAGCTTCTTGGGTGTTGTTCCAGTTGACGAAGACAACGACATGTTTCCCATGGACCATTCTTTTCCTCCAGGTAATAAGTAAGCAACATTTTTTTTTTTTAAACTTCAAACAAACATTTTATAGAACATATGCTTAGGTGGTTTTCGAACTTGCAATGAGTGGTTTAAATTTAACCGCTTTTCATAGAAGACTCCACCAACGCTTGCCACATGGTAAGCGATTTAATTTCCACTCTACCTTTTCCAAGTTTAACCACTGTGCACTTTCTAGTGCGGGAACCCATTTTCACCGTCGATTATATGGGTGTGTCTGCCATGTTGCTACACGTTTTCAACTTTGGTGTGAGTCGTCCAATTTTTTAGCGCCTTTTCCACCTCCGCCCTTGGAGTGAGAGACCTTATGTAGAGACCTTAGAATAATGACAATATTTGCATTGTTCCTCTCTATAAACATTAATAACCCAATAATCCATATAGAATAAAATTAAAAAACATAAAGACAAAAATGCTAACAATATGAAGAAATCACTTGTTTGATGAATAATATCAATTCTAGACATTGTTTGTAGATGGGTTTGTAGAAGATCTAGTGTAACATGGGAAGAAGTCGATGAAGAAGAGGGAGATATGACCATAAGAGATAAGAGAAGTATAAACAACAAGATCAATCTTCCAAGATGGCATTGATGGCATTGAGATGAAACATTAAATTAGGAAAAGAAGGAGAGATCACATGTCATAGCAATAACATCTAAGGTTGTGTTTTTTCTTAAACAACCCATTTCATATTAGCTCCATAATTATATTGTTCATGTTTGACTACTAATAACTCGAATACTTACAAATGGCTCCAAATGATTCTGATTTGGGTCTCAAGGTGTTTGAAAGGTATTACGACATAAAAAGCGACAAAATTTGCATTGTTCCTCTCTATGGCTTTTAATAAGCAATGTCTAACCGAGATAAACCAAGAATCCATATAGAGGAAATTTTAGAAACATAAAAAATACCTAGAAATTTGAAAAAAACATTTGAAAAATATTCATAACCATTGAGATTGAATTGAAAAGTAATCAAACTTCTAATAGAAAAACCAAGGTTGGATGCAAATGGAATACAATCTATGCAATTTGCAATGAATACAGAGATCGATAAACACAAAAGAGGGAGTGAATTTAAAAAATATGTTCATGAATACAAAAACTATTATCTTGAATCACGTCATTAACAAATGGCACTCCTTTGAATCCCTTTGGCAACTTGAAAGCGGACGACAAAGTGAAAAGGTAACATTAACCAAAGCTAAAGCTATAGCCAATTCGTGAGCCTTTAGACAGTTTTAGAAAGTGCTTTTGACAACTACGGGTTTTATGCTTTTAGTAAGCCTTATTTTCTTGTGTTTTTCAACTAGCCTTTAAGGAATTCTTTATGTTAAATTCTTGTGTAATGTCCCCAACTTGGAACTTTTCCCAATTCGGTCAATTTTCAAAACTTGGACTAGTGAAGCCTCAAAATGTCCCAAATGATCCCAAATGCTTTCGAACTATGTCTAGAGTGGATTGAGGTGTAATATGACACATTTATGCAGCTATTATAGGCATGGAAACTTCCAATAGACTTCAACCACTTTCATTTACAATTAGAGAATGAAAGGAAGAATCATTAGGAAAATCTATGTTGAAGCCCCCAAGGGTAGATGGCTCCAAAAGACTCTTTAAAGGATTTCAAATTGGGTCACAAGGTATATGGAGGGTATTAAGAAATAAAAAGGAACCTCATTGGTGATTATAGACTAATATCAGAATACTTCTGCAACATCCATTTAACTTCAGGAGAAGTTGGGGAATTTTACTAGTCAAATCGAGGTTCAAAACCCCCAAGGGTAGGGGATGAACATGGATCGTGATCGTGACATCAATACAATGATACATGGATAATGGCATACAGGTACAAGGACATAGATACACATATAGGTTGATGGCAACAATGATACAATGGCAGTGGAGTATTGTTCTTCTTATTCATATTAGGGTGGCAGGATCGAGCAAGGATAGGAGATTGAAGTCTCCTTTGGTTTGGTGCTTGTGATATCAGGGAGTTGGGTATTCCATCCAGTTGGTGCTAGTAAAACTATTGATTTGGACTTTACTGAGGTCTGGATTCCTATTTATAGGTTGGAAATTATGAAAACCAAGGGGTTGTAGCCTTGTTTTGTTAGCTTTTCATCATTTAATTAAATTTAATATGATCTAGGATCTTAACTGAGAGAACAACATGTACAACATGTCAAACATAAGAGACAAGAGACACAAATCATTTCACCGGGGATAACCATGAAGGTGAAAAACCCCGCAACTTCCTCAGAGATAGAATAAGCACCAATACAAAAGATCACAAAAATGAAACCCCAAAAGATAGATGTCTCCAGTAGTTCTTCTCTAGGCTCCTCCACTTGTGCGCACTCCTCTCTCTCAACTATGCGAGTTGGATGTGTGAGTGAATGAGAAAATATATTGGTGCAAACACTCTATTTATACTTTAAAGTAACTTGACTTGCCTTTTATCCTAACTGGGTCGACCCCTTGCGGGAGTCTAATAACCCTTCCACTTAACACATACTGGGCCGACCCCTCTAAGGAGGTATAATAACCCATCAAATATAAGTTATGACACTTAGAATAAAACTTGTGACACTTGCAAATGCAAATGTCGACACCTCCGAACGGAGGAATAAGAACATCTCCGTCGAGGATACAATAAAGTACAAATGTAATACATACAATATAAAAGCGAATAGTATCTTCTGAAGTTATAGATAGTACATTAAGACTCCCTCTTAACTAGGAAGGTATTCTCTAGACACAGGAATCAATACATATAGGCACAAGTCTTCAATACTATAGCTGGATCATCAACACTGGATCACTGGAGCATCATCGTAGGTATTCATCATCTCTATGAGCAAACCATCAAGTAGGTACATATTAGGACTGATAACATTGTCTCTGCAAAATTTTGTGTACCCTAATGTCACCCCATAATCTTCAGATTGTACAAGGATTTCTTCAGTTTCCACACATGAGTCTCCTTGTCGTGTGTCTCAAACCCGAGTGATTGCTCCACATATACTTCATCTTCCACTACACCATTCAAGAATCCTGTCTTGACATCCATCTGGTGTATGATATTCCTTTTCACGATCTTCATTATCTTTTGGTTTTACTTCATTCATTATTGCATATCAATTCATGAGTACTTATGGTTCTTCAAAGTCTTCTTCTTGACTTCATCAATCTTCTTACTGAATCATTGTCCCTTGTTCTTCGAAACAAGTCTCTCTTGTAGGTGATGATACAAGGTCTTTCCTATGGGACAAGTTCAAATGCATGATTACAAACATTTCATAGTATTCAAAACAAATTCTTACACATAAAGACATATGTCATACAATCATGCAATTATCTTAGCCAATCATGCTTCAATACAACATTTATTAATCCTGTAACTTTCTAGATGTCTTCCATCTCTACCAGAACATTGTTAAGAGTGTGCAAGTCTACTCCAACATGCCAGCAAAGAGGTTTCATTCTAGATAAGTAGCAATGGAATGTTGTACAGTACCATTGACCACTAATACCCATTACTTGCATATAAATAGTATCTTGTTCATTAATGCAATTTTTTTCTAATAGCCTAATATACTCAGGGCCGACCCCACTAGGGAGTTTGATAACCATATCACATACAATGATGACCTTTCCGATAAGAGGAATGAAACCTCTTCATCGGAAGTACAATGCCATATGAATACAATATAAAATATACAAGTGAAATACATTTCAAAGTTACAAATACATAAACACTCCCTCTTAACTAGGAAGCTATTTCTCGACACAGTTCTTTAGCACAAGTCTTCATCGTCGACTACACAATTCATGAAAGTTGTCTTGACATCCATCTGGTGTAATTATTCCACTTGATCACTGCAACCAGAGCAACTACCGTTAATAATGATGGAAGTGTATCTGGCTATGGGTGCAAAAGTTTCTTCATAATCTATCCCTTCTTTTTGGGAGAAGCCACGAGCCACAAACCTTGCCTTGTATTTCTCCTCCTCCACTTGTGTGCACTACTCACTTGAGAGAATCAGTGAGTGAATGAATGAATAAATAGAGAGTCTAATAAACCTACCTCCTCCACTTATTTATACTTGTCTTCCACTTGCCTTTTACTCTACTTGGGCCAACCTCTCTAGGAGGGCTACAGGTGAAATATGATGAATTAATAAAGCAGGTTACAGGTGAGACCTCCCTGCAGGAAGCAAAGCAAGTAATTTGGGATGACATTATTGTGGAGGCAGAGAAATTGAAGCCATATCTCGATTTCATTCTGGACAAAGAGGGTGTAATAAAGTTAGCTAGGAAAATCCTAATAGCAGTCAAGGAAAGTTCAACAAGAAGCCCATGGACTGTGCAAAAAAGGCCATAGAATTTCTGAATGGGCTGACAGAGGATGAGGTGAAAACAACTAGCATAAACTTAGGATAGAGTGTCCAGTATTATTTGGGAAAAGAAGCTGGTGAATAAGTATCACCAGATGAACATGATTTAGGCAAGGATAGACATTTTAGGACATCAAGTAAAACTCTTCAAAGAAATGTTTGATTCATTATTCAAGAAGGAACTTCCTATCTTTTGGGAGGAGGATGGCACCACGAGGACACAAGAAGAAGAATATCAGGGCAAGTTGTGGGGATGTCGATTCAATTTGGATTATGTATAATTTAGGTAAATTTATTCTAATGTTTATGTATTGATTCATTGTAATTTTTTGCATAATTAATGAAATTCAGTCGGTTTCTCTTGGCCATCTTTTTTGGATATTAATTTGTCAAATTTCTTTGAACTATGTTTTATGTTGCCAATTTAATGAATACATCGATCTGTAGGTTGGATTTCTATTAATATACGATTCATGTGTTATTATGTGTTAAATGAATTTCTTCGTTAAATTAACTCATTTTATCTATAATTTTCTGCAACTGATAAACAACCACACAATTATATCGATGCTAGTAAGTGGAAAAGCGCTCTTACAAAGCCAGTTTCTTGGATCTGTGTTGGATAAAGATAAGTAATCTTATGCGTTTGATTCTGATGCGCTTTTATTTCATTCTTGCATGTTGTGATTGTGTAATTGAAAGGTTTTTAATTATGTTGTGATTCTGTTATTGAAAGTTTTTTTCCACTATGCATGTGCAGGTTGACGTGGAGAAGCCACGTCGGCAGGACGTCTAGCACAGAGGAGACACATTGGCAGAAGCCCCGATGTGGAGGAGTTGTGTGGGAAGAAGGTGTGATATGGATCGACCACATCATATCCACACGTTCCAGTGACCATGAAGAATGGGCGAAGGTTGTTTCGCAAATGGAGGACGTTGGTTTTCATTACCACCCTTCCAACTTGAAAAATCATGTGGTTTTGCCACATGGAGAGCAGTTTCATATTTCGCAACCACCCATCCCCTCGTCCTAGCATGCATGTTGGGGATGCGGAACGGAAGTGGGACCCTTGATCTTCCGCCGCCCGATTGATCTTTTCCTTCATTTAAAATGGTTTGTTCGTTGGCATGGAGGTGATCTTTTCAGCCATTTAAAATGGTTTGTACGTTGGCACGGAGGTGATCTTTTCAAACATTTAAATGGGTTTGTACGTTGGAATGGAGTTGATCTTTTCCACCATTTAAAATGGTTTCTATAGCGATAATGGTAAATGATGGATTGTATCACTCATGTGAATAATATCATCATGTTTATGAGGTGCCCGTTTATGATGGATTGTGTTTATGTCTCACGACGTACAGATGATATCCCTCCACACTGTGATAATAAATGTCATGAACTTTTCTGCATTGATATCCCGCCACACTGCTCTTCCCGCCCACTGCCTACATTGAAAATTATCCCACCACACTGCTCTTACCACCCATTGCCTACATTGAAACTTAAAGTTCAAACTCTCTGTGTTTGACAGTTTGGAGCTCTATTTTCTCTGAGGATCGAGGTTTGCTTTTGCTGAGGTGGAACCGAAAAGAGTGTTGGGCGGGTAGAGCAGTAAGAGTGGTTTGAAGAATCGACAGCTAGTTTTTCAATTGGCAGGTATTTATATTATTCAAAACATAAATCTAAATCTATAACAGAGCATGCTTATTCAGCCTCCGGGATAAAAATCCATATCTTCTATGGTTGTCAAAAATCAATGCAATGATAGTTTGAAGTTTACAGTAATTTAAAGTTGTTGAACGTTTTAGATTCTTCAGATTTCCTTCCACCATTCAATTCTGGGTAGTTATCTTCTTACAGACCATTAATATGAATTCACAATGTTATAGTTGCAAAATCGTGCGTTACTCATTACTGGGTTAAATTAACGGAATTAACAGTTTTAATGTTGATTCCCGCCAGCTTGCATACGTTTTTTGTCTAGTGATGTAGCATATTATTTTCATATATTCCATATCATTTTCTACAAATCCTCTAGCATTTGGCTAGGTTTGTTGGAAAAGATAACAAGAAATGAACTCGGAAAATTGAAACATGTTTTTTCTTTTTAATATCATTTTGCAGTTAATATTCACTATAGTATACTGATCTATGTAAACGTTAATACTTTATTTGAAATATTTGAAATTGATAATTTATGTCTTAATTTATATAATATTGATTACATTTCTTTTAATATAAATATATATAATTTAAGTATTTAATTTAATTGAATAAAATTAAGCAATCAAATACTAGCTTTAAACAATATTAATGTATAATTGTTTGCCAATAAAATATCTTGGCTAGAAAAGTACCATGTATTGCGTAGTTGGACGCGGTGTATGACTCAAATTGTTGGATGCAATGAGAACACATGTGAGTCTTGCATACGATACCAAGGCATTTAGTTTCAGAGATAGAGCTGATAAAAATGTTCTTAAAATTTAGGCAAGAGACCATGTTGGAAAATGAATTTAACAGTGATGACAATACAGATAGTGATGCCATTAGTTGGAAAGATTCTGACTGCGATTTAATAACCAGAAAAACATTCTTTCATACTTTTGGGCCGAGACTGCGGTGAATGATATAGTAGCTTCTAATTCTCTGCGTGTAGCACAAATCAATTCTGGAATAATCAAAGCCACGTGGCACAATCTGAACGTTCCACGTGTCACCCTGGAGACTAGATTTCGACATTTGAACAAAAAAATTTACAGACGTTTTGCTACAAAGAGTTTGCCGTCAAGTCAAAATTTTGTCAATGAAAGCGAGGTCACTCTATCGTAAGGTTGTTCCATTTTGGGGTGTTGGAAGTAGATGCTGAGGAGAAAGAATGCCTACTCCTTCCTCCAAGGATGAGTTTTGGGAGTGGCTAAAGTAGATATCGGCACTCTAAACACATATTTCATAGGAACATTGCTTCGCACATTTTGCTGGAGAGTGGAAATATCGAAAGAGAAAGATTAGTCACTCTTTATCCAAGTTCTATTTTTAGAATTCCCTCGTAAAAGAAGGGACGGACGATCCTTCTTCTTCCCAATATTCTTTTCGTTATAGCTTGAGACTGCAAGAAGGGTCAGTCGATCCTTCTTCGTCTTCACCATTTTGGATATCTTTCAATTTCTAGATAAAGGTTTTGACAATTATCTACTAAACGAAGGGGTGTCTGATCCTTCTTCTCAAAAAACAGAAATTCGGGAAAACAATTTTATATGTTATAACTTATCCGTGCTCAGTATTATTTCGGTGTTCACCATTTTAGATATAGATGAATTGATATACTAGCATTCGTAGGTTGAATAATTTTACAATTCCCTCATAAATGAGCATGCGGCTGACCCTTATTCTACCCAGTATTGTATTCATAATAGTTCTAGAATGCAAGAAGGGTTGGTTAATCCTTCTTTCTTTCACCATTCTGGATATAGGTGAATCGCTGGATATAGTTGTTCAGAATCATCTCCTAAACGAAGGGGCGACCAATCCTTCTCTTCGAAAAATGGAAGATGGGACAAACATTTTTATATGTTAGAACTTAGATGATGTCCGAGTCCCTACTATTTACAGTGGAAGTTGGAAGCCGAGAATTGTCGACATAGCCTTCGTAGATTAAATATATTTAAATTTATTTCGTAAATGAAGTGTCGTCCGACCCTCGCTGTGCTCAATATTCTTCCCTTATTCACAATTTCGGAAATACATGTATTGACAGCTTAGAATTCGTAGGTTGAACATTTTTAATATTCCATCATAAATGAACGGGCGGGAGACGCTTCTTCTACCCAGTCTTCTTTTCATAATATTTCTAGACTGTAAGAAGGGTCGTTCGATCCTTCTTGTGTTCGCTTCTTCTACAAGAAGGGAAGGCCAATCCTACCATTCGAAAAATTGGAAGTCGGGACAACCATTTTTTATATACTATAATCTATGTTATATCTTTGTTTAAAATAAATATGATTGTTAATGTGTTCCTATTATTTTATACTTCATAAAATGCTTCTGAACTGGATTTTGGTTCTGAACAATGTGTGTTGTTATTTTATATTTCAGATATTGTTTATGAAATGGATTTTGGTACTCAACAATGTGTGGACCTACTTTTGAATGGATTGAAAGTTGCTGAAGGAATCTCGTTTCCAGAAAGAAAATTTTTGCATAATATCAGCATTAATGAAGGATGTATCATTGTAAATGTTACCAAGTCTTTGAATGCAAGTCTTCCATTTCCCTATCGATCAGAAGGTGCAGATACATTGTCAGAGGTTGTTGGTGGTTATATTCAATGGCCTCTATCTGAGATCGTTAACCAGATTTGGTCCGCTCTTCGCGAGAACGAGGTGAATGATATACCAGCTTCTTTGTTCAACGAGTGTAGCACATATCATAACAACTGAGAATGAGGTGAATGATATACCAACTTCTATTTCGACGAGTGTAGCACATATCACAACAACTGAGAATAAAACTTCTTTTATTATGAGAAAAGTGAAGTTGTTACATAAGTGTCCAGAAAGAAAGGATTGCATTTCCATAGGTTTTGTAACAAATGTGAATGAGACTGATTTTGTTGGGGGAACATTTTTGGGTGACATCTCCTTTGGTATTCTGGTCGATGAAGTGGTGTTTTTTTGTTGTATGACTGATTAAAAGAATCATCAATTTTAATACAGAAACATTGCTTTCTGTTCCAAGTGCTTTCAACAATAATCAATCTGAATCTACTAGTTAATTTGATACATCAATGTTCTTTAAAGCCATCGTATGTTGCTCAGGGATTAGTGTCAATTGTTTTTAAGGGAGACATTGTACAATTAAAAGTACTATATGATGGTGAGTTTGGTATTTTAGTTCATAAAGTCTTCCACAATTGCGAGGATTGTGGTGTATTTGAAGGCTCTATTATAAGATGGCCTGCAAACACTTTGCTTGACCTCGATAATGTTCCTTTGGATGTTATACATTTGGAATGTTTTTGAAGAATGTCCTTTACAGATGGTCCTTCCAGGTACTCCCCATTGTGAATATACACATGTTAAAGGTAATCGAACAAGGCCATACAATTCTGTAAATGAGGTAGCACATATCATAACAACTGAGAATGAGGTGAATGATATACCAGCTTCTATTTCGACAAGTGTAGCACATATCACAACAACTGAGAATAAATGTTCTTTTATTATGAGAAAAGTTAAGCTGTTACATAAGTGTTCATAAAGAAAGGATTGTATTTCCATAGGTTTTGTAACAAATGTGAGTGAGATTAATTTTGTTGGGGGAACAATTTTGGGTGACATCTCCTTTGGTATTCTGGTCAATGAAGTGGTGTTTTCTTGTATGGCATGTTGTCCACAGTTGAGCAGTGCATATACCATCTTCTTCTAAAATTTTCGAATGAAATTTAAGATCGTTACCTTACAGGACTGCAATAAATCAGGGTGCACACCTTTCAAACATTGGCACCAAATATTGTTGCTGAAATTTTTGTATATAAAAAATTCCACTTCGTTCAATAGTTGAATGTTATAAATTCTATGGGATCAAATGCTCCTGTGGCCAAAGAAGGAGATGATAGAAAAATAATCTTGTTTACAATGAGATTAGACACAATAGACGTCTATCAAAATGCATGGTATGAATGCCATCAGATAAAAAAGAGCACTTTGGGTAAGGCGATTGGTGATATTTATCAGGAGTCAGATGCTAGTACTGTCATATTGGAACCATCATGTTAAACTGTCACATTTTTTTCCAAAACTTATTTTTGATGGGCACTTTATTCTCTAAACCCTCATTAATTTTTGTGGGTCAGTCTTAGCAGAATTTGGATTTACATTTTAAAGCTAACCTTTCTAATTTCTTTTAATTTTTTTTTCCATGATCATTAATTTGTTTGATAAGTTAACATAAACAACTTGGCATTAAAATAGAAAACTCCTAATTGTTAACTTGACACGTAACCATTGGACCTTTCTATGCATATCATACCTAGAAATAAACGTACACATTGAAAATATTTTCAGCCATGAGCATTTGCTATATAGTTAAAACTTTTATTTTCTATGTAAATGTGAAATTTTAATCAATTTTAAAATATATATTAATAAAAAATTTACAATGGACTGGTAATTATTTTATCTGCTGAAGGAAAAAATTTAAACTAGATCATTTTGGACAAGGAATATATATACTTAAAAAATGCTTAGATAGACAACAACAATGGGTTGTTGGTGCAAAAGAAAACATGAAGATCGATGTAAATAGAATCATATGGGCATGGTCACTAAGAAGGGCCTTGCAGTAGAAAAAATTAGAATAAACGAGAAGGGCCTTGCAACAGTCAAGGCACAATGAGAAAATATGGGGAATAGTGTTCAGAGTGGTGGATGTTCTCAAGGGTTGATAGTAGACAAATTTGGTTTCTAAATAATTTTCTCTATGTGGTACTTTTAAGTAACAAAATTGTTGTGTTTCTAAATTTCCACTTGGTCAACAAAAATTTGTATTTTCTCATTTCATTAAAGTTTTATAAAAGGAAAGATACAACTTATAGCCATTGGTATTGATAATGGATGGTTATTTGTTACACAATTGGATTTGTGATAAGTGTTGTAATTTGCGCATTAACTGTCGTTAAGTGTTGTAACTGTGCTTAAGAATAATTGGCCTTTAGAAGTGGTTTATCTACTGCACTTAAAATCAAGTAATTATCCTAAGAGTAACTACCTAAATACTAAAATATGATCCGGTATACTCAAACTACCAAATTCAACAGTGCTCATAGGAAAAAATATTCCATACAAGCCAATATTCTATGCGAGCCAACTATATTTCTAATACTGAATGTGCCAAATCAAATATTCCATGTGTCACAATATGATCGTTCCGCGTGTCACTCTGGGATATTAGATATCAACATTTAAAAAACAAAATTTGTAGACATTTTGCTTCAAAGACTATGCTGACAAGTGGAAGTATTCTCAGAGAAAGAGCGGCCACTCTTTCCCAAAGGTGTTCTATTGTTATGATTCCCTCGTAAATGAAGGGTCTGCCGACCCTTCTTATTCCAAATATTCTTTTCATAATACTTTGATACTGCAAGAAGGGTCAGTCGATCCTTCTTGTGTTCTCTATTATGGATATAGCCGAATGGTTGGATAAAGGTTTTCACAATTAACTACGAAAAGAAGGGGCGGTTGATCCTTCTTGTCGGAAAACAAAAGTCAGGAGAAACCATTTTTTATAGGTTAAAACTTCCAAGGTGTTCTATTTTTAAAATTGCCTCGTAATTGAAAGGTCGGTCGACCCTTCGTATTCCCAATATTATTTTCATAATAGTTCGACACTGCAAGAAGGGTCACTCGACCCTTCTTATTCCAAATATTCTTTTCATAATGATTCGCCACTGTAAGAAGGGTCGGTTGATCCTTCTTGTGTATTCCATTATGGATATAGCTGAATTGTTGGATAAATGTTTTCACATTTCACTATGAAAAGAAGGGGCAACCGATCCTTCTTGTCAGAAAACAGAAGTTGGGACAAATGATTTTTATATGCTATAACTTAGCCGATTGACTGGTTATTCGAAAAACAGAAATAAGGACAAACGATTTTTATATGTTATAACTTAGCCGATTACAGAATCTTGGTTTTCGGTTTTGATTTATTTTCTTTCTAGAACCTGCAACCCGCGATTGCGGATTGAGGATTGCGGAAAGAATGTATATATTTATGAAATAAAACCCCGCAACCCTTCTTTTCCTTCCGACATGTTTACGTTTTAACCGTCGCTTTGTCTTGATCCTGCAGATGAGATTACACCGGGTGATTAAAATGAAGTTTAGCTTGACCATTTAGCTTGTCGGTGTTAGCACTAGCATTGTCCTAGATGAAACTGGGAGGCTCAATTTCTAAAAAGAACAGAGAAATCCTCGGTGTTCTGAGAAAAATAGAATCATCTGGGTAGGTATTGACGGCCTCAAGGGTGAACTGATCAAATCCCAAGCTTGAAAATTTGCAAGGAGAATTAAATTGCTGAGGTCCGCCTACAGTCACATATCTACACAAATAAATGGTCTAGATTGGCGGTGGTGAAGGTCTATAGTCATGAGCACGCTTCACGCAATAAGGGTGTGGTGTTCTAGACGGAGGCGAGAGGTTTAGCTCATAAGCATCTTAAGTAGCAGATCAACAGCTAATGGAGCAGATCGACAGTTGTGAACTGATTCTCCGATACGACATGCGTAGAGCAAACAAACTTTCGGATCCACGAACTTTTGTTAGAGGCCCGCGGGTTTGGACGACGCAGATCTAAGGAGGTTGAGATCTATGGCTGAGGTTTTGTTTGCGGATCTAACTTGCATGAAACATCAATGCAATCCAAATCCGCAAAGTTGGGAAAAGTCACAACGTTTGACGGTCAGGATTCGAGGCCACCAGGGATTAGGTGGCCAGGGAAGCTTCCACGCCGCAGGAGATGCAGGGGTGATAGAAAAGGGTAAATAATATACGAAACTCGCCTACACGGAGAGTTGGATTCCTATTTTTCATTTGAAAGTGACAAGAGAAAGTTGTGAAGAAACAGACAGGTCAACCAGGCGCCCAAGCCAACCTCAAAAAAATAGGTAGGTTATTTGTTGTACGGTAAACTATTTAATGGTTGAATTGAGTGATAGAGAACCCATATAAACATTGTTTATAGATAGAGACATAGAGGTCTATGACACTATGATGACTAATGACACCATGGAAACTGTAAAAAACAAGTTGAAGCTGGTTAGGGAGCAAGGTATAGATGTGCACCAGGTCCACCGGTCCTATTTCCATCTGTTTACAGTTGGCCAAACCTCTAGTTTTCCCGAATTTGTTGAATGGTGCGCCTCTAACTACTCTTCTACCGAGAGGGAAATCATGGACGTTTCCAAGTCTAATATCCTTTGCGAAATCAATACCCAAACCCTTAGAAAAGCCCTGTCAGTCCCAAAAGAGTTTTTTGAGAAAGCTATAGGGTATACCGAGGAAGCCCTAATCCGTTTTTTTAGAAAATCCCCTGTTGAAGTAAAATAGAATTTCTATAGGTCCTATCTGAATCCTACTGTCCAAATACAAGAGCAGGATTTCCCAATTGAAGCCAGACTATTCATGGAAGAATCCAGAGCTGTTATTGCCATGATGAGCCAATTCCTAGGTCTAGACTCTGATATGTATGTCACAGAACCACTAATAAGTTTGTTTTTTGTCCTAGGCACCTGCCCCCTGGAATCCGATGACCCAAGCTAGTCTACCCAATGTGCATGCCTCAAGTTTGATGAAGTTTTGGCTGAAAGTATACACTCCCAGCTAAAGAATTTCCAGTCAACAAGTATTTTCAGATTTCAATCCTACTTACTAAGAATGTTCCTAGCATTCAATGAGGAAAACTTGCAAATCCTTGAGGTAAAACTTACTCAGGATATGTACACTGATTACACCAAGTTCCATGACGAGCTCATGTCTGAGGTTTATTAGGTCATTTTCCAAAAGAAGCTGCCTAGAGTATTACCAGAAATGCAGGAGTTACTACAACTTTCTCTTGAGAAGAGGGTCAAAGATTGGTTCCTTTCAGAGCATGGAACAATCATCAGGTTTATGGGTTTGCTTATGCACCCTAAATGCTACCAGTTTTCCTGACCCCCAAAATGTTTGCATTAGAATTCATCAAACAAAAATTGAAGGAAAAAGTTGAGCACTTTCTAGATCATAGAAAGGGATCTGATATTGTGTTTCCATGGACTGTAGGTCCATTCTTAATAGGGGCTATAGTTGAAGCTAGTCTGGGAGATGTGGAAATAACAAGATTAAAAAAGCAGAATGTGAATCTGAAAACCCTGAAGGATAATGCAGAATGAGAAAAGGAGGCTTGGGAAGCCAAGCACCAGGAGTTGCAAGGTAAATATGATGTGTTGGGAAGACAACCTATAGGGCAGACTTCCTTGCTAGAGGCCAGGTAGGTCATCTGGGATGGCATTGTTGAAGAAGCAGGGAAATTGAGGCCCTTCCTCGATTTTGTCTTGGACAAGGAAATAGTGATAAAATTAGCCAAGAGTAGTGTGACAGCAGCAAATGATAAATTGAACAAAAACCCTATAGAGTATACTGAGAATGCCATCAAATTCCTAAACGACTTATCTAAGGAGTAGGTCAAGAAAACTGGTGTAACAAATAGGGTTTCCATCATCATTGGAGCCAAAAAAGTGATGCACAAGCACCAGTAGGTAAAGGCTATTCAAGCTAAAATAGATGTCATGGCACAACAGATCAAGTATTTCAAAGACATGTTCGACCCTTTGTTCAAGAAAGGGTTACCTCTCTTTTGGGAGGAGGATGGAACAATGCTCACAGAAAAAGAATATCAGAAGAAATTGGCAGGATGTAAAGTGCATTTCAATGATTTTGCAGGTATGGATCAGTTTCTATTAGGGAAGACAGTGGTGGAGAAAATGGAAAAGGATTTTGAGTTAACCATGATGTTCAAGGAGGCTAGTGCACATTTGTGAAGCTACTCTTATAGGGACCACACTGAGATATGATTCTTAATGAAGGAGTTGGCCACCTTAGAGCTGCCAGCTGCCAAGCTATGGAAGCTCGTTGAGAAATATGGGAATGGAAAGATAATATTGAACTACTGAAGATTCGATGATCGTGGGATAGCAGCATGGAGGAAATATTCACTAAATCATTTTGTTTATTTTGTTAGAGTCTGTTGTCTTTCGGTAAAAATGATCAGTAATTTTGTAAAAGGCAATTGAGCCAGTTTTACCAGCATTGTCATTTTGTTGTAACTAATTCTTGAGGGTGGCGAACCTTTTTGAATAGGTGTCACCTACATTGTAACAACTTCCTTTTGAGGCAGCTCGAGCCAGAAGGCTCTGAGCATCTATGTAAGCAATGTAATAGAAGGAGAAAGGTTTGGAAACTTTTGTTGGACTCATGAATTCCCTATTTTATTAAGGACTCTGAGATATATTTTAATAAAATATGGCTACGCTGAGCAAGGTTTTTTATCAGAGATTCTTGTGTTATTCGTCTTACAGTCTGTTTACTTCTTCTCTTATGTGAATGTTTCTCTCACTATTTAATTCATACTGTTATGCTTTTCAATGCTTGGATAAGTGTTGTATCGGGACATAAGTCATAAATATTATGCTCTGTTGCTTTCATTTCAAGAATCCACTACCATTTTCTGCTGAATTCAGTATAGAATTCATTGTCCTAAGATCTATATTGATGGGTTGTTCATATCTTCTTCTTTAATCGAAAAAAAAAGGCTCTTTAATCACCTATCCTGCCTCTGATTAGTTTTCTTTGCATAGCACTGTCATGTCTAATCATATCCCGCCTCCTGCCTCTGATTAGTTTGATCTATAGTTTGGATTTGTCTTTACTCATGATCTGTGTGTGTTTTGTGTTTTAAGTGAATTTATTTAATTAGAACATTTATCTATTTCTACAAATGATTAACATAAATTAATAAATTCATGTTAATTTTTCAATTAGCATTCCAGCTACAGGGTAATATTGCATGCGCCTAATCCTTAAAACTACTGAGTGAATTTTCATTTCTTGATTGTGTTGTGGTTAAACCCGCATTAGTAACTTCCCTATACTCAATCTGCCAAATCAAATAAAAAATAGAAACCTCCCTATACTCAGTGTGCCAAATCAAATATGCCACGTGTCACAATATGATCATTCCATGTGTCACCCTAGGATACTAGATATCAACATTTTAACAACAAAATTTATAGACGTTTCGCTTTAAAGACTTTGCTATCAAGTGGAAATATTCTCATAGAAATAGCGGCCGCTCTTTCTCCAAGGTGTTCTACTGTTACAATTCCATCCTAAATGAAGGGTCAGCCAACCCTTCTTATTCCAAATATTCTTTTCTCAATATTTTGACACTCCAAGAAGGGTCGGTCGATCCTTATTGTATTATCCATTATGGCTATAGCTGAATTCTTGGATAAAGGTTTTGACAATTAACAACAGAAAGAAGGGGCGACCGATCCTTCTTGTCATAAAATGGAAGTAAGGACAAACCATTTTTATATTATATAAATTCCAAGGTGTTCTATTTTTACAATTCCCTCGTAATTGAAGGGTCACCCGACCCTTCTTATTCCCCATATTATTTTCATAATAGTTGGACACTGCAAGAAGTGTCCGTCGACCCTTATTACCAATATTATTTTCATAATATTTTGACACTACAAGAAGGGTCAGTCGATCCTTCTTGTGTTCTCCATTATGGATATAGCTAAATTGTTGGATACATGTTTTTATAATTAACTAAAAAAAGAAGGGGCGGCTGATCCTTGTTGTTGGAAAACAGAAGTCGGTAAAAACTATTTTTATATGTTATAGCTTTTCACCTTAAAATTTTGAACAATTACAAACGAAAATTGCAATTTTGAACACTTTTCAAATCAAAAATTGCATTTTTTTATTTTAAATTCACATTTGAAGGTTATATATTCATACCTCCCTTCTAGCATGAAAGGCTTTAATTAAAAAATAATAATAACTAACAACACTTTTCATTCTTTTTATGAGATTTCATTCTATTTAGAAAAAAAAATAAAAAATTATGCTTTGATTTAAAAAAACAAAAGGAAAGAATGTTTCTATTTAAAAAAAGAATGTTTTTATTAAAAAAAAGAAAAAGAAAGAATAGAATAGCTTTCGTATAATGCTACTATGATGATACTAATGTAAATGTGTAAAGTTACTTATTTACATATACTTCCACAAGTAAACTTCAGATCGAGGAGCATTATCCCCTGGCTACGGATGTCAGCATGATCTATGGGGCCATCCACCCAGCACGTGGAGAGCACGAGGGGAGGGATCCTAATCTAAGTTAGAATCTATTCTATGGAAGACTTGTTGTTGTGCAGATCAGTCTTGATGTGAAAGGAACAAGCATGTTTTCCAACTACAACAGAAATGTAAAAGATGCATTTTACTTGTTTACTTAAATCATCACCAATTAATGAAAATTAAAAGAGAATAATTCAAGTAATTTAAACCTATTCAAGATCAATTTGTGATCACTGTGTCAATTGAAAAATTAACATTGATCAAATAGCATGTGAATCATTTGCAGAAATCGATAAAGAAAAATATCTTGATTAAAGAAATTCAACAAGATATTTTATACATAGATCAGCCATAAGAGAAATCAGTACAACAGACATGTGCATTAATTCATACATGCAAAAGGGATCACATACTGTAGATGACAATTTGAGATATGAAATCAGGTGTTGTCAAAGAAACTTGAACAATAAACAGGAAAAGATTCAATGAGATTACTTTACTGTATTAGTGAGTTCTGCAAACAAAATTACAAAGCTCCAATAAGATAGAGAATCCCTAGTCATCTCCTGCTGATTCCCAAACCCAAAATTATCCACCCCTTTTCAAAAGAGGCATCTGTCCAATAAGAACTACAACAGGGTACAAAAATGGAGATCCATAAAAAAAAGGGATTACAAAAGAAAAAAATAATCTAATGTCCTAGGACATCTTGCCATTTGTCCCAAATCTCTAACAGCTCATCTATCATAGGATAATTTGTTGACTCGAGTCCCAACTGGGCATTGCATTCGAACGTCTCCATCTCATTCTTTGCCATCTTATTCCATATACGGATGTAGACTTGGATCTTATGTTCCATGGAAACCGGCTTCCTAATCAACTGCTCCACATCATCAAACTTGACTTCTTCTAGAAGCTGAATTTGCTGTTAAACTTCATCAAACTTACGCTCAACTTCCTCAATATTCAATTTAGGTGGATAGGCATCTTCGATGAGTTCCATGGTAGGCAACTGGAGAGGCAACATAACATTATCTACTACATATCATCACCTGCTACAGATGGCTCGAGCTTTTTTAAGAATATCTTCAACTGATTCATTTATTTCCAACCAAGTATTCAACGCACCTCTGATCTTCTTAAATTGAAAACTACTAAGAATGGGAAATCCTTCTGGAATGTCTTTGATATACTTCTGCCATTCAACAATGTTATTATATGCCTTGGAAGCCTCAATCATTTTACCTTCCTTCCTTTCAAAGGCACTAAGCATCTTTCCAAAAGTGATATGAGTTTCTCTAATTTCATCCAATGTGCAAAAAATATTTTCCAGGTATTCGTGATACTCTTTATTGACTTGAGAAGCCAAGTCCTTGAATTCCCGAGATGTCATCTTGAAGAAAGTAGAAGAGGCTGCACTTGCAGTTGCATCCTCACATTTTTTTGCAATAAAGCAATTTGTTGAACATTGGCAGAATTCTCAGCTTGTAACCTTTGAAGTTCAGCCTGCAAAGATTGGCTCTTGCGCTCCTCATCTCCCAACTTATCTTCCCAAATCCTTCTAAGATCATCAACATAAATTTGATGTTCCTCTTTAGCCTTTTCCATCTCTTCTTGAAGCTTCTCCACTTATTCCCTCTTCTGGTCAATTTCTCTATTGAGAACCTGTATTGAATCAAGGTTTGCTCCTGCAAATGCCCCTAGGGATGTAGGTGTCTCAATCGCCCCTGTCTGAGGGTTACTAGCTTGTTGAGCCCAGACTATCTAGTTAGGAATAGACACTTCTAAGCCTTTTTTATCAATGCTTCCCTTCTTACCCCTCTTTACCACTACCTTATTATCCTTACTATATAAGTAATGTCCAAGAGGGACTATTTCATCATCCTCCCATTCAGTTATTACTTCAGAAGTGACCGAAATAACATTTTCTGTTGAAACCAATGAGGGAGTTTGAGTGGCCATGGCATCGGGCATAGGAATGGTAACTTGAGGAACAATCATAGGGGTAGAAACAATTTGAGGGAGCAGTTCCTAGTTGAATTTGCTTTTGTTCTCTACTCCTTCTAACCTATTCAGTGATATTCAACTCCAAGGTTCTTTGCCCATAAACCTGAGATTTTATTTCTTTCTAAAATGCCATAATATGTCGCTACTCATCCAAGCTCTTGGCTCTTGCTAACACTTCAGGGAAGGTGTTCACCCCTTGATATATAGACTCATCTGGCAAATCTTCATGGACATAGCCCATTTTCCTATGATATTACTTGAAGTGTGCACCCAAGAATTTCTTGGGATCATGCTTTCTTTTGCGTTCTTTTCCCATCTTCAAAGGATCCAACTGATCACCAAGTACAATAGACCAGCTTGAAGTATGAATAACTAGTGGGCCAAGATTTAGAGAGAACTTAGGCCAGCCTCTCTTTTTAGGACCAATAAGTTTCTTGTAGACTCCAGCACTGACAGTATGATAGGAAACTTCTTGAATAACCAACCTGTCAGGTACAATTCTGGGCAATAGGTGAACAGTGCCACTTCCCAAAAATCTAATATATGCAAAAAACTCATAAACATACCAGTCCCCAATGGTGTTGATGAAGGTTCTGGCATTTGCTGAGAAGGCAGGAGCTTCTTGGTGAAATAATTTAAAATAAATGGTACCCATGAAGTGGTCAAAATTTTCATAAAGGAAGGGTAGATAATTGCTTTCCCATAATGCATAATGATATATATGAACTGATGGAGCCTCAGGTGTCCAATTCCACCCCAAGTTAGGATATTGAAATTCAGCGCAGAAGACATCAAGGATGTAGGCTGATAGATAAAAATGTGGCTTCTTTGAGGTGGGTGCCTTTTGATAGTTTTGAATTTGTGTCTTAATTTCTGATGGCAGGATGGATGCCCAGGGAAATTATTCACCTATTGTTAACACATGATGGGCTATGGGAGCCCATTCAGCCTTGAAAACTAAACAATTGGGGAGACCAAAAATCCTGCAAAGCATGGCTACGAGTAAAGAGTAAGGTTCCTTGAACCAAATAATAGGATAGAGATCATCCACCTTGGGCACGAAACTATTAGGTTTCATCATCTCGTCAAAATTATTTCTGGTCTTAGAGGATTGAATAAATTCAGAACTCAGGGTTTGTATAGCTGGCTTGAGAGCGAAAGCTCTGATAAAAATCTTTGGGTGAGAGGTAGTCAATTACGGACCTGCGCAATCATTGAATGACCGGTCTTTGGTATTGGCATTTTCAACAATCCATTTTATAGGGTCTGTATATGGTAAGATGGAAGGGCGAGCAGCAATGGCATGAATTTGGGAAGCCCTAATTTTTTCAAAGGCTAGATGGTCTTGTTTGATGCCTGAAAGGTCATGGTTGTCAAAGATTGAATAAATTTTTGTCTAGTCCATTTGATAATCCTCAATCACCCTCTCACTGGTGTCTGAGAAAATGCTGAAATTGGGATCCTTGGTCAGTGAATCCCTATATAGTGCCTTGGACCAGGTAGTTTGAGACATTTTGATGAAGGTTTCGGGAAATTTTGATAAATAAACAAACGAGAGTCAAAATCAACCCATAAACAGTAAAAGCGCGAAAAGAAGATGCAAAATTCACGAAAATCCAACCTGATTTTAGCTGAAAACTGTGCAGGTTACGTTGGTAGAAACTCCACAGTAAAATCCACGTAGGAGCGTAAAAACCGACAATAAAAATGATAGTGAAAAATCAGAAAAAAGAAAAAAAAAATCATTTATTTAAGGTTTTTTCAACCGGATGAGATTTGGACCGTTGACCTAGGAAGAAACGAACGACCGAGATTACTCCTACGTGATGCAGGATTCAGGATCAAGTTTCAAAATCTTGCTTTATTCAATGTTCCCGAAATCCACAATCCGAAAATGCGGGTTGTGGGTTTCGGGTTCTCGAAACTTTACCAAATAAGCAATCAATAATCCACACTGTCTATGAACACTGTTTAATTTTTGAAATCAATAATCCACACTGTTTATGAACACTGTTTAATTTTTGTAATCAATAATCCATACATTGATCGACAGTTTGGATTTGTCTTTACTAATGATCTGTGTGTTTTTTATGTTTGATGTGAATTTATTTAATTAAAACATTTATCTATTTCTGCAAATGATTAACATAAATTAATAAATTCATGTTAATTTTTCAATTAGCATTTCCAACTACATGGTAATCTTGCATGTGCCTAATCCTTAAAACTATTATCAGTGAATTTTCATTTCCTGATTGTGTTGTGGTTAAACCAGCATTAGTAACCTCACTATACTAAATGTGCCAAATCAAATATGCCACATGTCTCAATAAGATCATTCCACGTGTCACCCTAGGATAGCATATATCAACATTTTAACAAAAAAATTTATACAATTTTTGCTTTAAAGACTTTGCTGGTAAGTAGAAATATTCTCATAGAAAGAGCGGCCGCTCTTTCTCCAAGGTTTTCTATGGTTACAATTCCCTCCTAAATTAAGGGTCGGTCGACCCTTCTTATTCAAATATTCGTTTCATAATATTTCAACACTGCAAGAAGGGTCGGTCGATCCTTCTTGCATTCTCCATTATGGCTATAGCTAAATTGTTGGATAAAGGTTTTTACAATTAACTACGAAAAGAAGGGGCAGTCGATCCTTCTTGTCGTAAAATGGAAGTCAGGAAAAACCATTTTTATATGATATAACTTCCAAGGTGTTCTATTTTTACAATTCCCTTGTAATTGAAGGGTCGGTCGACCCTTCTTGTTCCCAATATTATTTTTACAATGGCTCAACACTGCAAGAAGAGTCGGTCAACCCTTCTTATTGCCAATATTATTTCCATAATATTTCAACATTACAAGAATGGTTGGCTGATCCTTCTTGTGTTCTCCATTATCCATTTAGCTGAATTGCTGGATAAATGTTTTCACAATTAACTTCGAAAAGAAGGGGCGACCGATCCTTCTTATCAGAAAATGGAAGTCGGGACAAACAATTTTATATGTTATAACTTCCAAGGTGTTCTATTTTTACAATTCCCTCGAAATTGAATGCTTGGATGATGCTTCTTATTCCCAATATTGTTTTCATAATAGTTCGACACTACAAGAAGGGTTGGTCAATCCTTCTTGTGTTGTCCATTATGGATATAGTTGAATTGCTTGATAGAGGTTTTCACAGTTAACTACAAAAAGAAGGGGCGGCCGATCCTTCTTGTCGAAAAACAAGGATCGAAGACAAAAGTCGTCAGAAACAATTTTTATATGTTATAACTTACAAGGTGTTCTATTTTTACAATTCCCTCGTAATTGAAGGGTCGACCGCCCCATCTTATTCCAAATATTATTTTTATAATAGTTCGACACTCTCAAAAGGGTCGATCAACCCTTCTTATTCCCAATATTTTTTTCTTATTAGTTCAAAACTGCAAGAAGGGTCGCTCGATCCTTCTTGTGTTATCCATTATGGTTATAGTTGAATTGTTGGATAAATGTTTTCACAACTAACTATGAAAAGAAGGGGCGACCGATCATTCTTATCGGAAAACGAAAGTTGGGACAACCATTTTTATAACTTTTCACCTTACTTTTTGAACATTTACAAATGCAAATTGCAATTTTCAAATAAAAAATTGAATTTTTTGATTTGAAATCCACACATTTCAAATTAGAAATTGCATTTTTTTATTTTAAATTCATAGTTTCCAAATGAAAATTGTCATTTTTTTTATTTGAAATTCACCATTTTCAAATCAAATTTTGGATTTTTTTATTTGAAATTCACACTTTTCAAATCCAAATTTGCATTTTTTTATTTGAAATTCACACTTTCTAAATTGAAATTCATAGGATTTTAACAAAAGACTGCAATTTTAAGGTTCATAGGTAGTCAAAAAACACACTATTTGAATTGAAAAACACACTTTTCAAAGACAATATTGCCAATTTCAGAACCTGTTTTTGCACTTTAGAAAGGTTGATATTGACACTTTCAAACGCTAAAGTTGCTCAACGTTTTAGATTGTCCTTGTTAGTCACCGAACGTTGGTGACATCTTTTATTCAGACAGATGCAGGCTCGTTTGAAGGGACGGTAGTGGAGCTGCCACATTTAATACTCTACAGCAAAATGCTTAGCTTTCGCCGTCTACACCTCTATCAACCATCATGATAGTACTATTCGGATAGATGTAGGCTGGTTTGAAGGGACGGTAGTGGAGGATGACACGGGGTAGGGGTCATCCAAACGCCCTATAACGTCATCACTCCAATAAATTACGCCCTCAATCATTATGTTGCTGCTGGTTTACACAATTAGTTTCTATCATTGCTTCCTTACACATAACTGCCTCCATGCTGAAGGCAATAATTCTGGTTGTACCACGTTGTTGAGCAAGTACTGCAAATTGATTTTCAAGTGTACGAGATGGCCATTTACATGGATTTTGAGTCATTCAATCTCTACAAATCCATTAATGGAAATCCTCTCGTATGTGTGGGCTTTTGTGAAAATATCTAGGAGTCAAGTCGGCTCTTCGCCCTGCTTTCCATAGAAATTCCTATAAATATTTTCAATGGAGTAGGCGACCTCCATTTGAGAGACTTGCAATTTAAAGCTTGGCTGAACTTTCGGGTGGATTTCTGGTGGTTCAGTTTTTTTAATTGGTATATCATGGCTTCCCGTATGAGGGTGTGTAGATGCAGGGGATCCAGTAGGGGTGTAGGGTCTTCAAGACCTAGGGGGGAAATTTGCTCTCAAGGAGAAGGCTCGTCTCAACAACACACCATGGGGATGGAAGAGTCTGCTCCGCAGACCTTCAATTAGGGGGCTTAGTATCTAGCAAAGACACCTACTTCGATAGAGGAGCAGATAGCACACCTCGAATTATCCCTTCTCCGGAAATACGAAGCCCACTTGGGTTGGAAATTAATCTCCAATCCCTACTGGGTGGTGAGGATCTTGTTCACTCGTGAAATTCAAGTGAGGAACCAGTTGTCTCATGGCCTCCGTGAATCCCTCCAAATTATAAAGGGAGGCCAACAAACTCATTCCGCCGGTGTTCGCTTGCTCAAGTCTGCTCTAAATGATTACATGGATAGCTCGAGGGACTTCCCTCATGAAGAACCAATTTCCCCATGGGGGGAGCACCCTGCTCCCTGATTGGTCTTCTCGGTTTGATTCATGCTGGTCTTGGTGGTCAGCGTCCACCTCACTGATGGCTCGCTATTTTTTATATGGATTTTTCGCTGGTGGCTTGCTATTTTTTTTGTGTATTTTTCCATGTCTTTGGAAGTTCATTCTTGGTGCAGACTCTGGATGTTAGCGTGGTTTTGTTATGGGGGTTGCTTGGTCAATATTCAATTGTTAGAATCGGTCAATATGGACCATTGAATAGCATATAAATAGAAGTGAACTGTAAGCCTAAAGGCAGATTAGAAGAGAGATAAATAGTGGAGAAATCCTCTTTTTGGTCTAATTTGGATCCGCAACATTATGTTTTGACTATTCCTGCAACAAGTTTACCGCAGAGTTTAATGAATGCATGAAGATGTCCAATTATTGTTCTAATTCTATCTCTATGTGGTAGTGAATGTTGCATTATGTCTATTATGTTGTGGATTAAATGATAATGGTTCATTGGATTAAGTATAATGAATATGTTATTATGAATGTTTACTTTACGTTTAATCTGTGAATTGCTTACATAATATGCAAATGATTAGTAATTAGTATGCTGTCAAGTTGATGATATATGGTTAAATTTTTGCAATAAGAGATTTGTGGGCAAAGAATATTCTCGACACCATTGTGGAAACTTGGTTCCTACAGCACCCTCCGCAGGTTTTGCTGGGAAGGGTAACTCCTTTCCGGGCCGGTGTATAAGGGATTGTTGGTGCTTGTTGACGACAGTGAGAACCCCTGTCGAGAAGAGTTGAGTCAACACGAATTTTATCTACAGTTAGCCTGGTTGTATGCTCCTCAGTTTGATCTACTCTGGCTTTTTGACGATACTCAGTATGGAACGAGCTACTAGGTGCTCCTTTGTAATTGTATTCAGTAATTGTGTCTTCCATTTTGATTCTTTCCAACTTGTTGGATGCACCAACATTTTTTTTTAAATAGAAACATTTTACTTTTTAAAGAGAAAAATTCTTTATTTTTGTTTTTTTAAATAAAAACATTTCACTTTTTTTTCTTTTTCTTTTTTTAAATAGAAATATTTTAGTTTCTAAAGAGAAACATGCTTTCCTTCTTGTTTTTTTTAAATAGAAACATTTTACTTTTTATTGCAATGGTGTAGATACAAAATCAGTGACAATTATATTCAACACCGATTCCATGTATAATTTCAAAAACAAGCAACACATGCATGCATTCCTAGACACACCATAAAGCTAATTAAAATTTAAGCAGGATACCGTGTTGGAAAAGGACATTCCCATATGACAATGCAGATAGTGATGCCATTAGTTGGAATGATTCTGACTATGACTAACCAGACATAAACATTCTTTCTTTTTATTTTTTTTAAATAGAAACAATATACTTTTGGGTCTACTCAAAGTTCCAAATCAAATATGCCATGTGTCACAATATGATCATTCCGCATGTCACCTTAGGATACCAGATATAAAAATTTTAACAACAAAATTTATATAATTTTTGCTTTAAAGACTTTGCTGGCGAGTGGAAATATTCTCAGAGAAAGAGCGGCCGCTCTTTCTCCAAGGTTTTCTATTGTTACAATTCCCTCCTAAATGAAGGGTCGGCCAACCCTTCTTATTCCCAATATTCGTTTCATAATAGTTCGACATTGCAAGAAGGGTTGGACGATCCTTCTTGTATTCTCCGTTATGGCTATAGTTGAATTGTTGGATAAATCTTTTCACAATTAACTATGAAAGAAGGGGCGACCGATCCTTCTTGTCAGAAAATGGAAGTTAGGACAAATAGTTTTTATATGTTATAACTTTTCACCTTAAAACTTTGAACATTTAGAAACGAAAATTGCAATTTACAAATAAAAAATTCTCCATATTATTTTCATAATATTTTGACACTGCAAGAAGGGTTGGTCGACCCTTCTTATTACCAATATTCTTTTCATAATATTTTGACACTATAATAAGGGCGGGTCGATCCTTCTTGTGTTCTCCATTATGGATATAACTGAATTGTTGGATAAATGTTTTCACAGTTAGCTACGAAAAGAAGGGGTGGCCGATCCTTCTTGTCGGAAAACAGAAGTCGGGACAAACTATTTTTATATGTTCGACTGACCCTGGTTATTCTTAGTATTGTTTTCATAATAGTTGAACACTACAAAAAGGGTCGTTCGATCCTTCTTGTGTTCTCCATTAATATTGGTCATTGGTCATAAATGAATCCAATATCAATTTTATCATAAGTTTGTGAATACTTAGATGCGGTAAACTAGAGTAGAAACATATGAATTCTGATTTAATATTACTTTCATCCAAGCATGAAGAATAACACAATGGAAAATATATACTGGAAATAACAATTAACAGAGAAAGGAAGGAAATTTATAGACACACATAATTTACTGCAAATAACAATTAACAAAGAAAGGAAGGAAATTTACAGACTATCATTGCAGGAAATAAAAATTAACATAGAAATGAAGGAAATTTACAGACTGTCATTACTGAATAGTTTTTTCATCAATGGTACAATTATATTCAACACATTCCATGTATAATTTCAAAAACAAGCAACTCGTGCATGCCTTCCCAGACCCACTATAATGCTAATTACAATTTAACATTGATCGACACTATGGTTTGACAAGTTCTCTGAAGTGGTTGAACGAAGGACCTAGTTGGGTGGCCAACCTAAGATCCTCCAACATCTCCCCCATGAACAATCCATTTCTTCATCCTGAAGAAATCAGAAAATAACTGGAGTTGAATGAACAAAACATTGTTGACTATGAAAGCACAATCCTTCTACCTTCTACTTGGTGTAGTAAGAAGAATTTGATAGCATGTTATGGTACTAAAACAACATTCGATGACTGTTGCAACTGTTGACAACTGCATGTGATGACGGTTCCATCCCATCCTTACATCCATCTATTGCAGATCTATCTCACTGGTTATGGTTTCAGGTGGAATTATTGTGCGTCGTCACATGTATTGTTCCATAGTTGCATCTTATTGGATTTCAGTGATTAGAAGTTTTGCGGGTGAATTCAGATCCTTTGTTAGAAAACAACGGCTCCATTCTGTCCATATATCCATCAATGGCAGACCTACCAATCTCTTCCGGTCATGTTGTCAAATGCCTAACATTCCAAGATTAGCATTTCTATGTACAAATGATGGTTCTTAAAAGAGATGAAATGGGTTGCTTCACAACTACATTAAGCTTTTCGTTTAATGACAAATCCGTGTATTGGGACTTGGCTTGAAATTCCCATATATCAACTACGGGCAATCAAATAAACGAAAAGCTTAACGTAGTTGTGAAGCAACCCATTGCATCTCTGTTAGGAACCATCATTTGTACATAGAACTGCTCATCTTGGAATGTTAGGCATCTGACAACATGACCGGAAGAGATTGGTAGGTCTGCCATTGATGGATATATGGACAGAATGGAGCCATCGTTTTCTAACATAGGTCCGACAAATTCTCCATCGTTAGCGGGAAAAATTTATAATCAACTACGGGAAATAAGAACAATACATGTGACAACATGCAATAATTTGACCTAACAACATGATTGGTGATATATATCTGCGATAGATGGATTTAAGGATGGGATGGAGCCGTCGTCACATGTGGTCGTCAATAGTTGTAGCAGTCGTCGAGATAGATAATTAAATGAAATGCTCCATTGTTCATGGGAAAAACTTATAATCAACTACGTGCAATAATTAAATGAAAAGTTTCGCGGGAAAAACTTATAATCAACTACGGGAAATAATTAAACGAAAAGGTTGGCGGTAAAAACTCATATATCATGAGGAGAACTAGGGAGTGATCATAAGATTCAAGCATTTCTCATAAAACAACAGAGAAAGTAAAAGAAAATTCCATGGCTTCCCGGACGATTTCAGTTTGTTGTGATATGGGGCTTGGTTAGCCTATATATAATGAGTGGCCACTATGTCGATGGATTAAAAATATTTTGTTGGATTAATCGTACACATATCACTCCAATCGATTCCTTGAAAATCCAACGGCCAACATGCCTGCTGTCAGCGTATTAAATGGCCTACAGCAGGCTGAATAATATTCGCCATAATTTTTAGTCTATGTGAATCAAGTATACCATATATTAAATTATGCAATTACTTCCCATGATTGTTTTTAAGAAACAAAATTGTTTATGTGAATCAAGTATATACCATATATTAACCCTGGATGCAGGCATCACCATTATACAAGGGGCCACGTGTCAGACACGAGGAGGGCACGTAGGGGAGGAGCCTCGACCCAGGCACCCGTAACATGGCACGCATGCCCCATGCAATATACCAACTCCCTGGCTTCCACTTTCCTGCCCTCACATGTGCGGCTTTATGGATCCTTCTCGATCCTTCGCTCACAAGTCCCTTCACCGGCTAGCTGGCTACAACTCTGGTACCTCGGCCCTCTATGGATTCAAAGAAAATATCACCTTGGGGCATCTCCATGTCTACTAGGGAGATGCTCCATTCTCTCTGCTTTGTCTACTAGGGAGCTTCCCCATTCTCTCTGCTCTGTCTACTGGGGATTTGCCCCATTCTCGAGGAATAATGGGGCAGCTCAACTATTATCAGTTTAAAACTGATTTGGAGTGTATCAGTTTTAAACTTCATTAAGGAACTTCTACTCAACAACTCAATCATAAATTCCTTACACCATCTTCATCTGCAACTACTTCTCATTTATCCACAAACTGCAAGCTATACTTCTCATTTGGACCCTAGTCATATAACATCCTCGTTGCTAGTTCAAAAAATGCAGGAGCTTAAAATAGTCCCCAAACGTTAAATGGTACCATTAATTTCCTTAATATTCATTTAAACAATCTTTAAACTAATTTTTAAAATCAAATATGCCACGTGTCACAATATAAGCATTCCACGTGTCACAAAATTTATAAAATTTTTGCTTTAAAGACTTTGCTGGCAATTAGAAATATTTTCAGAGAAAGAGCGGCTGCTCTTTCTCCAAGGTGTTCTATTGCTACAATTCCCTCCTAAATCAAGGGTCGATTGACCCTTCTTATTCCTAATATTCTTTTCATAATAGTTTGACACTGCAAGAAGGGTCGGTCGATCCTTCTTGTATTATTATCCATTATGGCTATAGTTGAATTGATTAATAAATGTTTTGACAATTAACTACGAAAAGAACGGGTGGCCAATCCTTCTTGTCGTAAAACGGAAGTCGGGACAAACCATTTTTATATGATATAACTTCCGACGTGTTCTATTTTTACAATTCCCTCGTAATTGAAGGGTCGATTGACCCTTCTTATTCTCCATATTATTTTCATAATAGTTCGACACTGAAATAAGGGTCGGCCGACCCTTCTTATTATCAATATTCTCTTCATAATATTTCGACACTGTAAGAAGGGTCAACCGATCGTTCTTGTGTTCTCCATTATGGATATAGATGAATTCTTGAATAAAGGTTTTCATGATTAACTATGAAAAGAAGGGGTGACTGATCCTTCTTGTCAGAAAACGGAATTAGGGACAAACTATTTTTATATGTTATAAATTCCAAGGTGTTCTAGCTTAACAATTCCCTCGAAATTGAAGAGTCGACCGACCCTTCTTATTCCCAATATGATTTTCATAATAGCTTGACACTACAAGAAGGGTCGGTCGATCCTTATTGTGTTCTCCATTATGGATATAGCTGAATTGCTGGATAAATGTTTTTACAATTAACTACGAAAAGAAGGGGCGGACGATCCTTCTTGTCGGAAAATAGAAGTCGGGACAAACTATTTTTATATGTTATAACTTAGCGGATTAACTTGTTATTGTAACAATGACTGGATATTTTAAACATTGAATTTTTCACATTAAATTTTGAACATTTACAAATGAAAATTGCAGTTTTTTTATTTGAAATTCACACTTTTCAAATCCGAAATTGCATTTTTTTATTTAAGATCACACTTTCAAATCAAAATTGGCATTTTGTGATTTGAAATTCACACTTTTCAAATCAAAATTTACATTTTTATATTTTAAATTCACACTTTTCAAATCAAAATTTGCATTTTTTGATTTTAAATTCACTTATTTTGAATTGAAATTAATAGTTTCATAACAAAAAAACTGCAATTTTAAGGTTCATAAGTAGTAAAAAAACACACTATTCGAATGGAAAAAAACACTTTTCAAATCCAATATTGCCACTTTCAAAACCCATTTTTTCACTTTAGAAAGGTTGATATGGACACTTTCAGAGTCTAAATTCACACATTCTTAGTCCAAAATTTGCTTAATTTGTCCAAATTTAATGAAATAAGCATTAACGCCAAAATTTCCATTTACAGTCTAAATGGTAGAGCTTGAATTTGGTGGGACAACCTCTTGTAAGTGAAAGGGATTAGTGAAAGGAAGATCAGTTGGGAGAGATTTAAGAAGTACTTCAGGGAGAAATACCTTTCTACTAGGTATTATGACTGTAAGAGGAAAGAGTTCAATGAACTCAAGTTGGGACAAAAAACTATGGAAGAACATGTCCATAAATTTTTGATATTATTGAAGTATGTGGATTACAGTAAAGATGAGATAGTAAAAATCCAATGCTTCCTTGGGAGTCTACCTCAAAGTTTCAGAGATAGGATTGAGTTTGTTAATCCACCAAGTCTTGATGAAGCCATTAGGATGGCAATACATTGCTATGTGTAGAGTAAAGTAAAATTAGAGGTTCACCCAGCATGGAAAGGAAAGCCAAGAGGGAGGTTTGATCAAAAGAAAAGTGGCTTCAAACCACCATTCAAAGGTTGGACCAACACCTTTTCACAGGGGCAGCAAGCAAGGAGTGGATTCAAGCTAGCAATAGCAACAAAAAGGACATCAAAAGGGCCACTTTGGTGTTGGGGATGTGGAGAAAATCACATTCTTAAAGATTGTCCACATCGGAAGGAGAATCCTTGACATTTGCACAACTTAAGGGGAGCAACTATAGTGGAGGATATGGCAAGGGAAATTCCTCGAATTTATGCAACGTTGGATAATCATCAGGCAGACCATCAATTGTAACATCCCGATATTTTCATAAAAATTTAAAATTTTTATAATAGCATTAAATGTAACATAAATTGCGATTGCGGAAATAATAAACGCTTGACAAGATAGACTTGAATTAATAAGTCATTAATATAGGAAACATATTCGTTACTGAGTTTCATAAATAAAGATATATGAAATGACAACAACACAACTTACTTCTTTTAATATGCTTGTGTTAACAGTAATTCAAAAATCATGTGTTTATGTTTGCTTGACAATGTGCTGATAGTTTTGTTTTTGGATGGTGATGAAAGGGGTCCTACAAGGTCCCTGAGGCTTACTTATCTATGTTTAGCTAAAGCATTTGTTCTTGTTCCTCTTGCGCAGAATTTAGGTAAGAGAATGCAACAAAACAAGTGTTAAGAGTATTTATGTTTTACAAATAGCCGTCAATATTTGGTAGAATTTCTAACTTCTTCCCTTGCTTCAAGTATGAGTCTTTGTCTATCCTAGTTGTATTGTTTTGAGCATAAATACATGCTGCAAAATTTGTGATAAATGAATTCCAAAACTATACTCAATGATACATTTGTCAAAAAGAAAAATACTTATGCTTATGAGAATTTCAAGAATGTACTAGGTTGTCTAAACGCTAAAATGACTTTATTGATATCTTTTCCTTTGATAAGAAATATTATTTCTACAAGTATTGGTTTATATCGTCTTGACTCCGGTTAGAGTTTTACACTATTGAAAAATGCGAAAACAATTAGAGTACTGGAAAAGCAACATGAATAAATTTAAAGCTATTATAATTGCAAATATAATATTTATACTTTTCTAAATGCATGAACACACATACTATTGGTGTAATATTCAATAGTGTCCTACCTTTATATTATAATGATGTTTCCACTAGAATTGCAACAAACTAGAGAGATTTGACCCTTTTAAATTTATTAAATCCATGATGTTATGAGCTATGCTATATGAACAATTAATACGATGTAAAATAATATGGTTCCCAACTAAGGGTTACTATATGTATCAACCTAGGAATATATATGAATTCATTGGAGAAACTATACGAATATATTTATGTTGCATAATATATAAATAATGGAATCTAGCACAACTTATCCAAAGTCGACTATACACAAACAATCGTCATTCATCATACCTTTGATTTATCAATACAATGGAATCATATGAGATACATTTAACGTTGAAAACCTTGACATGGCAGGTGTATTGATGGTAATGAGTGTTGAGTACAAAGAGGGTATCACACATCACCGGTTATGGCCTTAGCATTGAAGTCTTCTGACAGTTGTAATTAGTGGATGTATGAGTGTATGCTACCATGACTATGAGCATGTGAAGGAGTTGATAACAATTTGTGATATGAGTATGAGCTGTAACTAGATTTTCCCTTTAGACTGTTGAAATGGCATTGTCATGGTTGTAACATTTAATGAAGTGTTAAATGTAGTGGTTGCCCACTTTCCAACATGCCCGGTTGGCAACAATCTTCACCGTTGATTTGTGATTCTTGAGATTGTAATAGAAAACCCTAACTGCATACTACAATAGCATTGAACTTCTTTCCTCGGAATTCATTTTTCTAGGTAATGGCCTTGGGGAGAGGCTGATAGGATGAGGATTTCTAGGGTTTTTATAGTTGGAGGTTCACCGAGCCTGAACCCGTGACCTATGTGCATTCAACCTGCAAGTGACAATCATGTTAAGAAGCCGAGCCTCTATAGTGAAAGTTGCATAAGTTAATATGTTGAAAGGTTGAGTTTGTAGCTTGTTTTACTGCGTGAGTTTATGAAATGTTTGTTCATGGTCTTTGTTGAAGCGATTGCACCGGTTTTGACTCTCAGAACATGGTAAACTTGTTGATTATGAGAGCTGGAAACTCTGTCTTCCAAGCTGGATGGTGGCTTTGTTAACCTTGTTTGCAGGAGAGTCTTCTCAATGCGAGGGTAAAGTATTCTTCTAACCTATTATTGTTATTTTAAATGCCTTCATAAATATATACAGTTACTTGTTTAACCATTCACAGTTGTTGTGACAGGTTTTCCTTCATTAGAGGACCATTCACTTGAGAATAATGGAGGAGCTCTGCTTGTCCACCGGTAAGCCTTGGTGGTTTCCTTACCTCGTTGGTCATCATGGTTCAGTTGAGGTCGATGAATGATGTTTTGACAAAGTTCTAGGTGTTTGGATTTCTGGCACGGTTTTTTTCCATCGAAAGTAATTTGTGAACAGTAATGTTGTGTGTCCAACTGCTAAGGTGTTGGCTAGTCTGGTTGATGTAGCGCTACTATAAATTGTTAGTGGAAATGTATCTCATTTTTGGAGTTGTAAACCTTAAGGGATAAACCCTCGTTATTTCGATAGGTACTTATAGTTTTTAAACTTCAAGGTTTACTGTGTATGTTTGGAATCCCAAATCGTCGATGAAGAAATAATAGCAATTTGTTTTGATAACAAGTTTTATGTTATTGAAAACGTCTCTGTGAAACGAATAGATCGACTATGCGTTTTTTGGGTTGAATGGAAAATAGAACTATAGTTTTTACTTGAAACAGAATAATATTTGAAGGATTCGATCCTTGGTCTTACACTGTGTTTAAAACAATGATTTATATTGAGAAGTGTTAATGTTTTAACTATTTTGGATGTTGGCCGAGAGTCAATCTAAATATTTGCTACTGCAACAAATTCGATAATGAATCGAATCTATGGTTTTAGTTACTGTTTCGAAAATAAAATATACAAAGGGTTTGGTCAAGAAGTAAATATGATGTTGAATGCTTATTTCTATTTGATTAAAAGAGATCGTAAGTATGTGTTTATAATCTGAGAGTTTGAAATAAGTGCTAAGCATTGCAAACGTCGGATCAATTTCGATTCTATCATTAAAAATGAAATCGATTTGTTTTCTAGATTAAGGGTTCCGATTTTGATCCTAAAACATAATGATAACAAGATAGAATGTTTGGATTCTAGGTATGATGAGAACTTGGGAAAAGGAAACCCTAGTTGGTAGTTAAAAGGAAATATGAGATATATTTGCTGAGTAAATTTATGATATGAAAGATAAATATCTATTTATTATTTACATATAATAATTTTTATTTCAAGAGTTTTTGAAGCTGTTAGAAATCAAGAATTAATAAAGCCTGAAACATATGATATTCAAAACATCTTTGCAAAGAATATATGGTAGTAGATTGCAACAATGGTTAGTGATAAATAGAAATATAGTTTTGTATAGAAATGAATTGTTTTTCTTTTATAACTAAGTACAAGAGAATGCTTTCTATAACTGTTTATTATATACTATTCTGTTTCTGATTTTAAAACATGTAAATGTTAGAATTAGACGAACACTACAGTCTCAATCTATCTATTCACTTGGCATTCTGCCCATCAATTATCTGATTTTAATTCCACTTCTTGTACTAGAGTACGATCCCAAAACCAGCATGGGGAAAAATGCAAAGAAGTCATTTTATCAATCATTCCATCTATCATATCATTTTCATTTAGAAAACATACTTAGGTTAGAAAATAGAATAATTTCTTACTGATAAATGCATAATTATTTGATTGAAATAATAACAGAAAAATAGAACCTGATAATTTGTAGGAGAAGAAACCACCCAAGGAGCCTGCTCCACCCAACCTACTCCTAAAGATATCCAACTTACTTTCCTTAGGACCCCCGAGCCTGTTCACTAAATCACCAGGAGGAAGATTCTGTGGAAGCCTTAGTACATCAACTTGCAGTAGAATATAGATTTTCCAGTCATCAAGACTCAACAGTAAAAAAGACCTGCACCAGCACCTTTGGATTTCCTTCTCAGTATAACTAGCAGACTCACAATTGCACTCTCACATAGCCTCCCTATTCGAAGCTCTCAGTGATCACCTGATGCACTTGAGGAATATTTCTGCAAAAAATATTGTAGGGGCTTCCTACCCAATTTGAATTGCCTTATCTAGGCTGCCTAGGCCTTTTAGTGGTTAACTGGTCATTAATGAGTAGCTTGCTCTCTTCCACCCACTTGGGGGATAATGCCACAAATTTAGGGGTAGTTGTCCCATAACCAATAGCTAGTGGTGGAGTGCAAATGCTGGCATTTGTCCCATACCTTCTAACAGCTTCCATTCCTCCTAGTGGGTTAGTGAACACTCATTTAATAGTTTCCTTTGGTGTTTGTCTTCTATTTTCATTTATTAAATAATAATAATTAGTAATTACATTCATCCTTGACAAAAATTGGTCATAATTACAAAACATTGTAATTATAATTTAACATAAAGTATTTTGCAAATAAAATAATATTCTCAAAATTTGGGTAGGTGACATACACCCCCCCTTAAGTCTCAACATCATCCTCGATGTTGCTTAATCACTCTCTGAGTGTTCCTGAAACAGAGTTGGGTATGTTTCCCGCATACTACTCTCCAACTCCCAGGTTGCCTCTTCTAGGCTAAGGTGATTCCATTGCACCTTTAACTTCCCAATGGTGTGATTCCGGAGTAGAGTTTCCCTCCTTTCGAGGATACAGTCCGGTTCCACCTGAAAATCGTCGTCTTGTCCCACCTGTACATCATTCAAATTTACAACATGATTAACATCGTGTACATACTTCTTTAAAAATGATATATGAAAAACATTATGTATCTTTAAATTTGGTGGCAAAGCCAGTTGGTATGCCATTGGTCCAACCCTTAACAATATTTTGAAAGGACCACAATACCTGGGTGCCAACTTGGCACAGCTAACCAATTTCAATGAAATCTTTTTCGGTCTCACCTTAAGAAAAACATGTTCACCAACCTGGAACTCTTTATGAGCCCTTCTAAGATCTGCTTGACTCTTTTTCCTATCTTGAGCAGCTTTAAGATTTCTTTGCACCTGTTTCACAATTAGTTCTAATTCCTACAACAATTCAGGTCCTAAAATAACTCTATTTACTAGGTCATTCCAAGAAATAGGTGTATCACATTTCCTACCATATGTTGATATATATGTAACTTCAGAATGTATTTCACATATATGTATATTGTATTCCTATAGAGATGTTATTATTCCTCTATACGGAAGTGTCGTCATTTATATTGTAAGTGTTGTAACTTATACTTCATGGGTTATTAGACCACCTTGTTGGGGTCGGCCCTGTATAAGTCATGTGGGTCAAAGGGTTATTAGACCACCCAATTGGGGGTCGGCCATGTGGGTTAAAGGGTTATTAGACCACCCTAGTGGGGGTCTTCCTAGTCAGCATTATGTTAAGTGGTTAAGTTGAGGCCGACCTAGTTGATTAAAGGTCAAGTCAAGTTAGTGTATAAATAAAGCATGTGTCTCTCTCATTTTACACATTCTATTCTCTCACTCACACTTGGGAGAGTGGCACACTTGTGGAGGAGGAGGCTCTACTGCTAGGAGAATACTATCTCTTGTATTCTGGTTGTATCATTGCTTTATCTATCTCTGAGGAAGTTATTGGGGTTTTTCACCTTTATGATTTTCCCCAAGTAAACTCTGTGTCTCTTGTGTGCTTGCATTATTGTGTCCATGATTGATATGATGTAGATTTGCTGTACATGTTGTTATCTCAGTTAAGATCCTAGATTAGATTGAAGTAAATTCTGAAAATTTAACATGGTATCAGAGCTAGCCTAAAAGAAGGCATGATATGGCATGTATGACACTTGTTGCACTTATGATGCTAGGGCTTGATATAGCAAAAAGCAGTCATTGTAGCACTTTTGCTATAAATCCATTTTGGAAACGTTTTTGGATTTGAAACTTTTATAGGTCAAATATCAGATCCCCAGGTACCTTGTGTTCAAAGGAAAACCTCTAATTCGTTGTACTTTGTGATTTATGATCTGTACAATATAGGGTTGTTGCCTCTTCCAGATCTAAGTCAAAATCGGGTGACCTTGGGAAAAAGGTCATAACTTGGGCTAGGAAGCTCCAAATGAAATTTTGTAAAAAGTGACAGGTAGTACACAGACTGTACTATCTCAAGAAAATTGTTAAGAGGTCGAAGTTGAACCAGTGACATGTGGCATGCCATACAGGTTTGCTCTCCTGTATTATCCCATAAATAGGTCACATTGCGACATTGGGCATAACTCTCTCTCAAAGAATCCAATTGAGGTCAGACCTATCGAGATGGAAATATAACAGGTCGGGCTATCTTGGAAAAAAAATTTCAAAGGCTGAAGTTGAACCAGTGACACGTGGCACACCATACAAGTTTGCTCTCCTGTATAATCCCATAAACAGGTCACGTTGCGACACTTGGCATAACTCTCTCTCAGAGAATCCAATTGAGGTCAGACCTGTTGAGATGAAAAGACAATAGGTCAGGATATCCTAAGAAAATTATTCAGACCCTGTGGATTTAAAAGTTCAGAGTTATACCACAAACAATCAGGTACATATTTCTGTCAAAACAGAATTATTTTTGAGCACCTTCATTCATGGCTTCCAGAATTTAGGGCTTCAGAGAAAGTTGGAATTTGTAATCGGAGACCACGGCTGGATGCTACTCATCAAAATCAAAATTTAGAGACCAATATCATATTTTTTGGTTGGGGAGAAGGCTAGGCTTGATCAAACCCCAATTCGGGACTTTGATCGGAAAGATGGAAAATTAGGGCTTCTGCAAAAATTGGAATTTTGGAAATCTGTGACCACGGCTGGAATCTCCTAAGAAAATCAAATCTTAGAGCTTTGAATCAAATCTTTTGGTTGGGTGAAGCTCTGGGAAACTCAAACCCTAATTCAGGGTTCTCCCCAGTGAATCCGAAAATCTAAAAGGCAATTTCGAGGGGTGAAACTTTGCAGTTTTCAAATTCTGAATATACCAACTTGATCAGATCATCAAGGTGCATATTTCTATCCTTTCGAAAATTTGAAATTCAAAGTTTGAATTTTTGGGGTTTCTTTGACAAACCCTAATCCAGCTCCAGGTCTAGTTCTTAGAAATCAAGTGGATTGGGTTAATCCTAGAAGAAGATGGATTGGTCACCTACATAAGTGAAGAAGTTCCTGTTTCAGAGGGAGATGAGGCTAAGGCCTTTCATAAGAAGATTACAAGCAATCTTGACAGGTATGGCTTACAGGTATGTTTCATGGTTAAGTTTATCATATGTTTGTCTTCATATCATTACAGTACAATCTTGATTAATTACTAGACTTGTCGTATTACCTTAATAGAAGATATTCATTGATTGAGGTTTCGACACTTATGATTGTACTAATGCATTGTGATGTTGTATGAGGTTTATGTTGTTCGCTAACATGAAAGGTACACCAAGAAAGACAAATCGTGTTCCAGTTCAAGAACATATGATCATGATGACATGAAGACAAAGATTCATCCATTGTCATGGATCAATTATAAAATCTACTTACGAGGTATGTATAACTTGGTTCTACAATGGATAACTTATGAGACATGCAGGTTACTAGCATAAGTCATTGAAGAGAACCAGAAGACATTATGCGGGTATGTTAGACATAACTAGCTAGCATGCTAATCCAGGTATGTTTTTCCTATATCAAGCTAGAATCCTACCTTGTGTTAGGATCTTATACTGTTGTGTTGTTGATAATGATTATTCATGAAGTCATAGGTTTGAATAGTCATGGTTGTATACATATTATGTTTCTTACCATAATTGATGATATGACTAACCAGAAGAATCATGAAGTTATAGGTTTGAGTAATCACGGGTTTATGCATTGATGATTTAACTAATCAGAAAAGTCCTATGATCAAATAAGAATATGCATAAGTAAAAGAAGACTTCCCTGAAACCTTGAATACTAATGTTTATTATCTGTGAATGATCATGACTATACATGTTTAAGATTATTGTGTTTTGATAGTATTAAGATTATACTAATAAATGTGTGATAACACAATGATGATACTAATAAGCATGCATAGTGATTAAGGATGGATGTAAGTTCAAGGACAGGTAATCCAAGAAGCAAAGATCAAGAGGGAGCACACTTCAGTAGTTTCTGCAAGGATGAAAATATTCAGAGGGAGTTGACCATCTTTCTACATTCCACAACATAAAGGTGTAGAAGAAGCTACTTCAACAGCTCCTGCAAGGAAGCAAAGACTCAGAGGGAGTCCACTCAGCAACCAAACAAAGATAAGTATTTTTAATTATCATTTCTTGCATATTTGTTTGTTTAAATAAAATTGTTCAATGATGTATATGCTCATGTTCCTAGACTTAGGATATGTATTGTGCATATTAGAATGATTGCATTAATGAACAGTATACTACTAATATGCATGTGATGGGTAAGTGGCCTATGGCACTGTACAACATTCCAGTGCTACTTATCTAGAATGAAACCTCTTTGCTGACATGTTGGGAGTAGTGCAAACTCTTAACAATGTTCTGGTAGAGACTGGAAGGCATCTAGAAACTTGTGGAACATGGATAAATTTTGTATTGAAGCATTGGATAAGATAATTACATGACTGTATGACATATTTCTTTATGTGTAAGAATTTGTCTGAAAATTATGAGATGTTTCTAATCATGCAATTTAACTTGTTTTGTAGAAAAGACCATATACCTTCACCTACAAAAGAAGGACTACAACATTTGTTCAAGCAACAAAATTATCTATTGAAGATATTGAAGTTCCTAGGATACAAGAAGAATGCCATGATCTGTCGATCATGAAGAACGATGTTTGGGATGCAGTCCCAAGAGCTGAAGGGAAATATGTTGTGACTTCCAAATGGAACTATCAGATCAAGCATGCTGCAGATGGCAGCATAGAGAAATATAAAAGTGATGAAATAGAAGATACACCAAATTGATTTCAAGACAGCCTTCTTGAATGGTGTAGTCATATATGTGTGCAAAACATGGTAGGATAGACAGCTTTCTATCCATTTTGGGCTTTACCAAGAGCGAAGCGGATTCCAACCTTTACTACAAGGTTGAGGAAGGGAATCTTGTGATTCTACTCCTATATGTGGATGACCTGTTTGTAACAGGAGATGAGAGATTGATTGCTGATACTAAGAGGAAGCTTGCTGCTCAGTTCGATATGAAAGATTTGGGAATGATGCATTATTTCCTAGGTATGGAGGTGTGGCAAAGTGCATGTGGGATCTTCCTTGGTCAAGGGAAGTACACAATAAATATCCTAAAGAGATTCGGGATTATGGATTGCAAGGCCATGGCCACACCTATGGCATCGAATCTGAAGCTTCTATGGAATGCTTCATCTGAGCTGGTTGATGTCTCTATGTATCGTCAGATGATTAGGTCCTTGATGTACCTAACGAACATGAGACCAGATATTTGCTTTGCAATGAACACATTGAGCTAGTTCCTGACGGATCCTAGGAGTGTTCACCTGGTTGCTATAAAGCATGTTCTAAGGTACCTGAAGGGTACAGTGGATTATGGGCTCAAGTATGAAGCGAATCAAAAGTTTAACCTGCAAGTTTATGTTGATTTAGATTCGGCTGGCAGTGATACAGATAGCAAGAGTACATCTGGATGCTGCTTCAATATGGGATCAGGTGTGATCTCTAGGTTTAGCAAGAAGCAATCCTACGTAGCACTGAGTACAGTTGAGGAAGAGTATGTTGTAGCCTGTTCAGCTAGTTGTGAGGTAGTATGGCTACGGAAGCTACTTTCTGAGTTATTTGATCTCCCGTTGGATGCTATTGGTATCTTTTGTGATAACCAGAGTTGTGTGAAGCTGTTTGAGAACCAAGTGTTTCATGACAGGTCAAAATACATAGAGATCAAATATCACTATATTAGGGATATGGTGCAGAGAGGAGCTGTGAAGCTCCTGTACGTTGTGACAAACAAGCAGATTGCAAATGTGTTGATGAAGCCATTGGCCAGGGTGAAGTTCGAGTACTTCAGGGAGAGGCTTGGTGTTCTTCAAATTGATGACACTTCGAGGAAGAAGTGATGGACACATTTGCAGAAGACATTTCAAGCATGTTGGAAGGAGGATCCTTCACATGGTTGTGGATGTAAGCACTGGATGATGAGCATCAAGACGATTCTCCAGTTACTGCTTTCTATATGCATCATGTTGGATGCTAGATATGATCAGTTGGATCATTGATATGTATATGTATGTACGCATCATGTTGGATGCTGGATATGATCAGTTGGATCATTTATATGTATGTACGCATCATGTTGGATGCTGGATATGATCAGTTGGATCATTTATATGTATGTACGCATCATGTTGGATGCTGGATATGATCAATTGGATCACTTGTATGTATTTTTGTATATGCATCATGTTGGATGCTTGGACCATGTATCTGTATATGTATCAGGTGGATACATTGTATGATCAGGTGGATCATGTATGGTGATATGTATCATGTATTTGTATTTGTATCAGGTGGATACACTATATGATCAGGTGGATCATGTATGATGATATGTATTAGGTAGATACTTGGTATGCATTAGGTAGATGCATTGTATGATCAGGATGATCATGGATGATGAGCTTCAAGATGTTGCTCTAGATGACATGCAGCAGGATGTTGCAGTGATGATGATTAGGATGCTCATGTGTACATTAGGATGATGTATGGTGAGTATCAGGTTGATACTCTGTGGTCGTGGAACAGGTTGTGCAAATAAGCATGTAATTTGTGCCTTGGGAGATTTGCAGATAGTCTTTCGAGGTTTTTCCTATGGCATGTATTTTGTACCCTGGGATATCTGGAAAATGCTCTTTCGAGGTTTTGCTTGGGAGGACATATAATTTGTGCCCTGGGAGATCTGCAGATATTCTTTTGAGGTTTTTCCTATGGCATGTAATTTGTGCCCTGGGATATCTGGTAGATGCTCTTTCGAGGTTTTGTCCTATGGCATGTAATTTATGCCCTGAGAGATCTGATAGGTTGAGTTGTGTGCTCGTAATCAATCCTGGGATGCTCTTTCAAGGTTTTGCCATGACCACATGTAATTTGTGCCCTGAGAGTTCCGATAGGTTGAGCCTTGTGCTCGTAATCAGTCCTGGGATGCTCTTTCGAGGTTTTGTGGTGACCACATGTAATTTGTGCCCTAGGAGATCCGATAGGTTGAGCCTTGTGCTCATAATCAGTCCTGGGATTCTCTTTCGAGGTTTTGTGGTGGGGTCACATGTAATGAGTCATGGATATCTGGATAGGATGAAAAAGGCCTGAGATGCTCTTTAGGATTCTTGCTAGTCAAGAGACTCTTTTAAGGTTTTGTGATGCATGTAATAAGTCCTGAGATTTCCACAATATGGCCAGTGACGATGAAGACCTGCAGGTGGTGGGCCTGCATCAAGTATGAAAAGGACTGGCTCTGTAGAACTTCCTATGAAGAGTAGATTCAAATATTGATTGAGATAGCAGCAGCAGTGACGATGATGATGACTCACTGGCGATTATCCAGTGACGATGATCTAGAGAAGATGACATGTGCTAGAAGACCCATGTCGAGAAATACCTTCCTAGTTAAGAGGGAGTATTGATGTATATGTAACTTCAGAATGTATTTCACATATATGTATATTGTATTCCTATAGAGATGTTATTATTCCTCTATACGGAAGTGTCGTCATTTATATTATAAGTGTCGTAACTTATACTTGATGGGTTATTAGACCACCTTGTTGGGGTCGGCCCTGTATAAGTCATGTGGGTCAAAGGGTTATTAGACCACCCTAGTGGGGGTCGGCCATGTGGGTCAAAGGGTTATTAGACCACCCTAGTGGGGGTCGGCCCAGTGAGAATTATCTTAAGTGGTTAAGTTGAGGCCGACCTAGTTGAGTAAAGGTCAAGTAAAGTTAGTGTATAAATAGAGAGTGTGTCTCTCTCATTTTACACATTCTATTCTCTCACTCACATTTGGGAGAGTGGCGCACTTGTGAAGGAGGAGGCTCTGCTGCTAGGAGAAGACTATCTCTTGTATTCTGGTTGTATCATTGCTCTATCTATCTCTGAGGAAGTTATTGGGGTTTTTCACCTTTATGGTTTTCCCCAAGTAAACTCTGTGTCTCTTGTGTGCTTGCATTATTGTGTCCATGATTGATATGCTATAGATTTGCTGTACATGTTGTTCTCTCAGTTAAGATCCTAGATCAGATTGAAGTAAATTCTGAAAATTTAACACCATAAAGAATTTCGAAAGGGCTAAGCCTGGCTGATGCATGATAATGGTTATTATATGCAAATTCTGCTAAATGCAAGTAGTCCTCCCACTTACTAGGTTGATCCTTAACATACATCCTAAGCAAGTCTTTCAATACCTGATTAACATACATCCTAAGCAAGTCTTCCAATACCTGATTCAATCCATTAAACAAAGACCTCCAAAAGTTTCCAGTAAACTTGGAATTGTGGTCTAAAATTATCACTTTTGGTATCCCATGTAATCGAAAAATCTATTTCATGAACATTTCTGCAATGTCTGAAACCTTATGAGTAGTTTTGTACAGGTATAAAGTGTGTTGCCTTGCTAAGCTTATCCACTACCACCATGATAGAGTCGTTTTGTTTTTGATTTTTGGATAGTCCAGTAATAAAATCTATGCTTGTCACTTCCCATTTCCGGCTAGGTATAGGAAATGGCTACAATAGTCCAGCCAGATGTTGATGTTTAACCTTCACTTTTTGACAGTCCAAACACTTGGCTATGTACTCTGCTACTTCATCCTTCATTCTGGGCCAATAATACTCTTTCTGTACCATGGTGATGGTTTTCTGATGACCTGGATGACCAGAATAATGGCTTTTATGCATCTCATCTAATATCAAAATTTTTACTTCTGGTTTTTTGGGTACATACAATCTGTTTTTGTATAATAGAAGTCCATTTTCCTTTAAACTATAATCTGCCATAGATTTTTCAGAATTGTTATTTGCTGTCTTTTCTTGTAATTTTCTGTATTCTTCATCCGTTTCCATCCTTTCAACAATATGATTTTCTAGATCTGTTGAGTAAGTACCATAGGGGATTCACTTAATAAACCGCTATCATAGCACGTTCATTCATGGAAAATGAAACAATACCTCTAATTTCACTAAATATTGGAAAATACCTTCCAAAATCATTTTTTTAACCCCCTCCCAATATGCCTTCCCTATTTAAAAAAACCCCTATTTTCACTAGATATGGTATGTATTAATTTTTTCCTTAACATTTTTTATACCCCTTTATATTTCTACCTAGTATATTGATATGATACCCCTCTTATGACCCCACATGCAATCTACAATGCACCTTGCTTCTTTCGATGTATATTGTGGATGCACATTACTTCACCCATAATGCAATTGCTCAATCACATATCATTATGATCTGCAACATCTAATGGTCTAATGAAGAGATAGGAGATCACTTCTTGTATGTCACTAGAGCCAATGCACATAGTACAACATTTAGATTGCATGTTGCAGTTCCCCAATCACTGACTAAGCCTATTGTGGGATATGTATCCAAGCCCCTAGGGACTATAACAACTTATAGGAGGTTGACTAAACTTCCCAAGGCCTGTAATAGTCACGATTGGTTGGGTATTCAAGCTCCTAAGGCCTATCGAGGGCCTATAATAGGCCCTGGAGGCTTAGAGCCTCCCAAGGCTACTGGTAACAACTGACTCAGTGCTATTGGTAACAATTGGTTATCAATGACCACTGTATCTCGACTATGATTGAAATGAAACCCACTTCACCATGAAACCCTTGGCCTCAAGTATGCCTCAAGACACGATTTCCCTGCGTACTGGTAAGCCTGAGCCTTGCCTCAACCTAATTTCTCATCAGGCCATGATCCCACCATTTCCATTTGGTGGATATTTGTCAACCCACCCATATAAAAAAGACCCCAAAGTATTTTTGTATTGTTACATTAAATAAAATAAACCCTTTGCCCCTTAGTATATAAGCAATATTATTTTTAGGTTTTCATGAATATTTAATACCACAATATGAATGAACGTGATATTATATTTCCTTCTAGTGAAGCTCCCGTGGTAAGTACTAATGGCTGAAATAAAGTTCAGTTTTGCTTTACGACTCAATGCATCAACAACCTTGTTCTCTTTTCCTTTTATATGTTGAATTTCAAAATGATATTCACTTAGAAAAGTTAACCATCTAGCTTGTCTAGCGTTCAAATTTTTCTGATCTAATAAATATCTCAGACGCATGTTATCTATCAACAAGGTAAATTTTCTGCCAATAAGATGGTGACGCCACATTTTTAAAGCGTGAATTACTGCTAACAATTCTAAATCATAAGTAGAGTAGTTCTTCTCGTGTATTTTCAGCTTTCTAGACTCATATGCAACAGCATGTCCCTCTTGTGTTAGGACTCCACTGAGTCCATCATTACATGCATCGGTCCATACTATAAAATCCTTATTAGAGCCTGCTATCCTCAGAATAAGCACTGTAGTGAGTAATTCCTTTAGTTTCTTAAAATTGTTTGAACATTTCTGATCCCACACAAATGTCTTCCCTTTCTTCTGTAAGGAGGTTATGGGGTTTGCAATATTTGAAAAAACCTCTATAAATTTTTTATAATATCCATTGATACCCATAAATGATCGTACATCCGACACATCCTTAAGAACCGGCTAATCATTAATGGCTTTTATCTTATCGGGGTCAACCGAGATTCCTTCCTTAGAAATTATGTGTCCTAAATACTGAATTTTGTCCTTGTGAAAGTCACACATACTAAATTTAGCATATAGTTGATGATCTCTCAAAACTTGTAAGATAATATGCAGATGTTCATCATGCTCTTCTGTGCTTTTAGAATACACTAGAATGCCATCTATGAACACAATAGAAAACTTATCCAAGTATTTGTGCAGAATATTGTTAATTAAACACATAAATACAGCCGGAGCATTAGTCAATCCGAATGGCATGACTACGAACTCATAATGTCCATATCAAGTTCTAAAGGCTATTTTAAAAATATCCTCATCCTTCACACGCACTTGATGATATCGGTTCTTGATTGTCATCTTATTTAGCTGGCGATAATATATATAAATCCTTAGGGTGCCATCTTTCTTCTTAACAAATATAATAGGTGCTCCCCAAGGAGACATGCTGGGTCTTATATAGTTTTTATCAATCAGTTCCTTCAATTGTGATTTCAACTCATTTAATTCCAGTATATTCATCCTATATGGAGCTTTAGAATTTTGTACTGGTCCTGGTATTAACTCAATGGTAAAGTCTAAATCTCTCTTAGGAGGTAATCCTAGAATATCTTTAGGAAAAACATCCTTGAAATGTTTTAGGACAGGTATATCTTCTAGTTTTAGTTTGCCCTCTTTAGTAATCGACTCATCATTCACTACATTTACTGCAAACATTTGACATCCTTTTCTAATTGCCCTCTTTACTTGCATGGTTGAAATCTGTCTAAGGGGTGTCTTTCTTGGAATACCTTTTACTTCTATAGTTTCTCCATCATCATTTAAACATGTAAAACTTTTCTCATAGCAATTCAGAATGACGTGATGGGCTTCTAACCAGTCCATTCTGATTATAATATCATAGGATTCTAAAGGTAAAACATTCAACTTGGTTTGTGTCTTTAACTGATTCATGGATAAAGCACAACTTTCAATAAAATCAGATACTTTCCTTTTTGTTCCTATTGCTAGTCTAACTAACTAAGATTTACTGAATTTTTCTGTTTTCAATTTAAAACTTTCTACAATATTTGGTGATATATAACTTAATCTAGCACCTAGATCAATCAAAATAGTAACAGGATGGTTTTGTAGCACCTTCAATCTCTACCATAGAGACTTGATGGTCTGCTTGCCTATTGTCTAGAGCTGCATTAATTATGGGCATCTCCCTTTCCAAGTCTCCAATAGTAGGTTCAGTCTGTATGGAATGAATATTGTTAGTTGTATGCTTCCTCTTGGGGCATTCTGATGCATAATGATGACCTTGACACTCAAAACATTTGATAGGTGCCTTTTGATCATTAGTTTTGGTAGCATTGGGAGTGTTTGTAGGACATGTAAAATTTTGCTGTTGACTGTTTCTGGGATTATTTCCTTGAAAATTCTGATTCTGAAATTTTTTCTTTTGGAAACCAGAATTTCCACTAAACCTAAATATTTTCTTTTTCAGCTCAAAATTGTTAGGTTTATGACTTTTCTAGTTTGATATCCCTTCTCTTTTCTGATTAGTGTCATAACAGAAAGTTGCTTTCCTCGTGGCCTCTTCTAAGGTCTTTGGATTTTCATACTCGATTCTATCCTTGATGTTGAAAGGTAGACAATTCAGGTATTTTTGAATCTTCAGTTTTTCTTCCATGAGGTATGGCACATACCTCAGTAAATTCAGAAATTTACTGTTCATCTCTTTCATGTTCATAGTTCCTAGATTTAAGTCATAGAACTCCTTTGATTTTTCTTCATAGTATTGTTCAGATAAGAACTTATTCTTGAAATATCTTTTAAAAGTGCTCCAATTCACATCCTTGTCTTTGATGCCCTTCACTCTTTTGATGTCCTGCCACCAAATATCTACCTTCCCAATCAAGTTGTATATTGCCATCTTTGCCTTCAATGATTCTAAGTAATCATAAATTTGGAAGTACTTATTCATGTTGGACATCCAAGCTTATGCTATCTCTCCTTTCTCAATTTCACCATTGAAGGTTGGGGGTTTGATTTTCTTAAACTCCCCATAAATCTGTTCATACTGTTTGTGACTTTTTATTTTGGGTTTGTAGTCTCTTTCGCTGCTATCACTTGAATAATTTCTTTTCTTTTTGTGTTTGTCATGGGCAGCGTCTGATGATGTTGAATTGTTGTTCACATCATCAGTTTTCATTTTCTTACCCCTGTCTCAATGAGGTAAATCTTCAATTTTAGAGCTATTTTCAATTTCTCTATCCTGTTCATTAGTTGGGCATTGTTCGAACAATACTTGATTAAGTTCCTCTGGTGCGTTCATAATTTTCTCATTGTCTTGTTTTACAAATCTGATTCTGCTTTTAACTCTTGAAATGCACGTAACAATTCTAACGAATTATCATTTAATTCGCCATGGACTTCTTCTTCATAATGCTATTCCATGCTATGATTGTTTGGTCGAAATCTGTCCTCTATATGTTCAGTTGATCCTTCCATACCTATAGCTTAAAATAATTTATGTACAACACAATTAGTTAAATTGAATTAATAAGATTTCTGCTGTAAATAAATTTTTTGTTGCGTGTTCCTGGACCTTTTCATACCTAGAGTTCGAACCTTGCTCTGATACCACATGTAACATCCCGATATTCTCATAAAAATTTAAAATTTTTATAATAGCATTAAATGTAACATAAATTGTGATTGCGGAAATAATAAAAGCTTAACAAGACAACCTTGAATTAATAAGTCATTAATATAGGAAACATATTAATTACTGAGTTTCATAACTAAATATATTTGAAATGACAGCGACGCGACTTACTTCTTTTAATATGCTTATGTCATTAGTTCTACTTGTGTTAATAGTAATTTGTAAATAATGTGTTTATGTTTGCTTAACAATGTGCTGATAGTTTTGCTTTTGGATGGTGATGAAAGGGATTTTATAAGGTCCCTGAGGCTTACTTAGCTATGTTTAACTAAAGCATTTGTTCCTATTCCTCTTGCGCAGAATTTAGGTAAGAGAATGCGACAAAACAAGTGTTAAGAGTATTTATGTTTTACAAATAGCCATCAATATTTGGTAGAATTTCTAAGTTCTTCCCTTGCTTCAGGTATGAGTCTTTGTCTATCCTAGTTGTATTGTTTTGAGCATAAATACATGTTGCAGAAGTTGTGATAAATGAATTCTAAAACTATACTCAATGATACATTCGTCAAAAAGGAAAATACTTATGCTTATGCGAATTTCAAGAATGTACTAGGTTACATTGTCTAAATGCTAAAATGACTTTATTGATATCTTTTCCTTTCATAAGAAATATTATTTCTACAAGTATTGGTTTATATCGTCTTGACTCCAGTTAGAGTTTTACACTATTGAAAAATGCGAAAACAATTAGAGTACTGGAAAAGCAACATGAATAAATTTAAAGCTATTATAATTGCAAATATAATATTTATACTTTTCTAAATGCATGAACATACATACTATTGGTGTAATATTAAATAGTGTCCTACCTTTATATTATAATGATGTTTCCACTAGAATTGCAACAAACTAGAGAGATTTGACCCTTTTAAATTTATTAAATCCATGATGTTATGAGCTATGCTATATGAACAATTAATACGATGTAAAATAATATGGTTCCCAACTAAGGGATACTATATGTATCGACCTAGGAATATATATGAATTCATTGGAGAAACTATACGAATATATTTATGTTGCATAATATGGAAATAATGGAATGTAACACAACTTATCCAAAGTCGACTATACACAAACAATCGTCATTCATCATACCTTTGATTTATCAATACAATGGAATCATATGAGATACATTTAATATTGAAAACCTTGACATGGCAGGTGTTATGATGGTAATGAGTGTTGAGTATGAAAAGGGTATGACACATCACCAGTTATGGTCTTAGCATTGAAGTCTTCTGACAGTTGTAATTAGTGGATGTATGAGTGTATGCTACTGTGGCTATGATCACATGAAGGAGTTGATAACAATTTGTGATACGAGTCTGAGTTGTAACTAGCTTTTCCCTTTGGACTGTTGAAATGGCATTGTTGTGGTTGTAACATTTAATGAAGTGTTAAATGTAGTGGTTTCCCACTTTCCAACGTTCCTGGTTGGCAACAATCTTCACCGTTGATTTGTGATTCTTGAGATTGTAATAGAAAACCCTAACTGCATACTACAACAACATTGAACCTCATTCCTCGGCATTCATTTTTCTAGGTGATGGTATTGGGGAGAGTCCGACAAGCCAAGGAGTTCTAGTGTTTTGATAGTTGGAGGTTCACCGAGCTCGAACCCATGACCTGTGTGCATTCAAACTGCAAGTGACAGTCATGTTAAGAAGCCGAGCCTCTGTAGTGAAAGTTGCAGTAGTTAATATGTTGAAAGGTTGAGTTTGTAGCTTGTTTTACTACGTGAGTTTATGAAATGTTTGTTCATGGTCTTTGTTGAAGAAATGGTACCGGTTTTGACTCTCAGAACATGGTAAACTTGTTGATTCTGAGAGCTGGAAACTCTCTCTTCCAAGATGGATGGTGGATTCGTTAACCTTGTTTAAAGGAGAATCTTCTCAACGTGAAGGTAAAGTATTCTTCTAACCTTTTACTGTTATTTTAAATGCCTTCATAAATATATCCAGTAACTTGTTTAACCATTCGCAGTTGTTGTGACAGGTTTACCTTCGTCTGAGGACCATTCACTTGATAATAATGGAGGAGCTCTGCTTGTCCACCAGTAAGTGTAACATCCCCAGTTTGACCCCATGGCATCAAAATTGTAAATGATGTAATATTGTTATAAAATCATGGTGAGGAGCTCAAGGCCAAGGCTCCGCCATCTATTTATTGATGCATATGGTTTGCGTGCTAGCCAGGCACATTGGAATTTCAAACATCATGTAAATATGCATTTTAATAAAATACCCACAACTAGCTATGCAATGAAATAGAGAGATGGGGGCATGATTTTACAAGGAATTGGGAAGGAAAACATTCAAACCCTTGGATCCAATCAAGTCAAGCCAAGTGTCAATCAGAGAACCCATCAAACCCTCAACTACCCATGTTGAATTTTGTACCCAATCATTGATTTATCCCAAGAGTTGGTTGAGGTAGTTAATGCCTTGGGGAGTGAGAGGTGTGGCTGTCCAAATTCAGGTATGGGCAAGCCACCCTGCATGGAAAATCGCGTTTTGCTTCTTGGGCAAGAAAATAGCCATGAATTACTCCCCAAGCCATTATCCATCAACCATCTTTTCCCTCCCACGAGTTTAGAGCTACCTGAGCATTTTTCTCCATGAAATTTTTGTGTTTTCCTCCATCCTCAGCTGGGAGAAGGGCGTTTTTGTGTTGTATACCAGTGGGGAAGAAGAGGAATGGAATTAGGGTTCCATAGAGACCATTTTTGCTATTAAATGCTTAGAGAGTTGGGGAGAAAATGTTTTATTCCCTGTGAATGTTTTTTCCCATCCCACAATTCGTTTTTGGATGGAAACGATTTGGGGAAAACCCATGACCATCTTGTTGGAAAATCCATTGTTTTGGCTTGAGCTTGAGCGCAAGCATCCAGGGTTCAAATGTAGCCTGATAAACCCAGCTGTGGACTAGCTTGGCTCAGATGAAATGTTTATTTGGTTGTGCATGAGCTTGAATGTCCCCTTTTCCTTGTGGGAATCATGCCCAGCTCGGGGGTGGCAGTTGTGTTGAGAAATTGATGAACACAACTAACCTATGGTTAGGTGGAACATTGCAGTGACATAGCTAGTTGTTTGGGACAATTGCAAAATGGAGATAAGTGCTTTTTTCTCTATGTATTTACTTCTGCACTATATTAATTTGATGACTGTTGATATTCTGTATGCATGAGTAATTTGTGTGGATAGTTCCATTCCGCTGTGCATAATTGATTTTTTTTACATCTACACACAAATGATTTATTCATATGATTCTAATGAATGGGATGAGATTATGTGAAAGCCCCAGAGATTGGCATCATGTTCCCTCCCTTGCCTTGGATGTATGGGTGGGTACATTACAGAATGGTATCAGAGTTATTGGTTGCAGCATTGGGCCTTTGTGGGCTACCTATCGCAGTTGCAGAGGTAAGTATTCCTCCTGCCCAACACTGATCCTTAAGAAAACTTCAAATTTTCAAAAAAATTATAAGTGTTTTTGTTTGGGTTGGACCAATGCGTTTCGGCAAGTCTTGTGGAGTTGAGCCAACGCGTTTCGGCAGAACTCGCTGAGTGGCATCGATGAGACTACGACAATAAGACCGGTGAAGTTTTGAGAAATCATGCGATACGTTCGGGCGAAACTCGCTAAGTGGAGCCGAAATAGTCGGTGAAATTGTCTAAGTTGTGCCGACGAAGTTGCGGAAGTGCCCGGGGAAAGGAAGAAAAATTCCAAAAATTTTCTAAGTGTTTTTGGCGGCCGAACTTGGTGAGTTGGCCCGAAACTACAGAATAACTTAGCAAGTTGGCCCGCAACGGCGACAGAACTCGTCAAGTTGGTTCAAAAAGGAGGAAGATTTTTCTAAGTGTTTTTCGTGGTGAAACTCAAAAAGTTGGCCCGAAACCGCGGCAGAACTTGGCGAGTTGGCTCGAAACCATGGCAGAACTTGGCGAGTTGGCCTGAAATAGGTCGGAAGAACTCGGTGACAAAGTTCTAGGTGTTTGGATTTCTGGCACAGTTTTTGTCCATTGAAAGTAATTTGTGAACAGTAATGTTGTGTGTCCAACTGCTAAGGTGTTGGCTAGTCTGGTTAATGCAGTGTCTACTGTAAATTATTAGTGGAAATATATCTCGTTTTTTGAGTTGTAAACCTTAAGGGATAAACCCTCGTTATTTTGATAGGTACTTACAGTTTTTAAACTTCAAGGTTTACTGTGTATGTTTGGAATCCCAAATCATCGATGAAGAAATAATAGCAATTTGTTTTGATAACAAGTTTTATGTTATTGAAAATGTCTCTGTGAAACGAATAGATGGACTGTGCAATTTTTGGCTTGAATGGAAAATGGAACTATAGTTTTTACTTGAAACAGAATAATATTTGAAGGATTCGATCCTTGGTTTTACACTATGTTTAAAACAATGTTTTATATTGAAAAGTGTTAATGTTTCAACTGTTTTGGATGTTGGCCGAGAGTCAATCTAAATATTTGCTACTATAACAAATTCGATAATGAATCGAATCTATGGTTTCAGTTACTGTTTCAAAAATAAAATATACAAAGGGTTTTGTCAATAAGTGAATAGGATGTTGAATGCGTATTTCTATTTGATTAAAAGAGATCGTAAGTATGTGTTTATAATCTAAGAGTTTGAAATAATTGCTAAGCATTACAAATGTCGGATCAATTTCGATTCTGTCATTAAAAATGAAATTGATTTGTTTTCTAGATTAAGGGTTCCAATTTTTATCCTAAAACAGAATGATAACAAGATAGAATGTTTGGATTCTAACTATGATTAAAACTTGGAAAAATGAAACATAGTTGGTAGTTAAAAGGAAATATGAGATATATTTGCTGAATAAATTTATGATATGAAAGATAAATATCTATTTATTATTTAAATATAATAACTCTGATTTCAAGAGTTTTTGCAGCTATTAGAAATCTAGAATTAATAAAGCCTGAAACATAATGCCCGAAACATCTGATATTCACAACATCTTTGCAAAGAATACATGGTAATAGATTGCAACAATGGTTAGTGATAAATATAAATATAGTTATGTACATAAATGAATTGTTTTTCTTTTATAACTAAGTACAGGAGAATGCTTTCTATAATTTTTTATTATATACTATTTTGTTTCTGATTTTAAAACATGTAAATGTTAGAATTAGAAGAACACTACAGTCTCAATCTATCTATTCACTTGGCATTCTGCCCATCAATTATTTGATTTTCATTCCACTTCCTGTACTAGAGTATGATGCTGAAACCAATATGGGGAAGAATGCACACAAGTCATTTTATCAATCATTTCATCTATCATGTCATTTTCATTTAGAAAACACACTTGGGTTAGAAAATAGAATAATTTCTTACTGATAAATGCATAATTATTTGACTGAAGTAACAACAGAAAAATAGAACAAACCACCCAAGGAGCCTATTCCACCCAACCTACTCCTGAAGACAGCCAACTTACTTGCCTTAGGACCCCCGAGCCTGTTCACTAAAACACTAGAAGGAAGATTCTGTAGAAGCCTTAGTACATCAACTTGCAGTAGAATATAGATTATTCAGTCATCAAGACTCAGTAGTAAAAAAGACCTGCACCAGCACCTCTGGATTCCCTTCTCAATATAACTAGCAGACTCACAATTACACTCTCACAAGGCCTCCCTATTCGAATCTCTCAGTGATCACCTAATGCACTTGAGGAATATTTCTGTAGAAAATATTGTAGGGGCTTCCTGATGTTGGTTGTGGAGCCAGATCTTCTAGTCTCATAGATGATATTGTATCAGCCATGTTTGTACCCCAGTTTTATATGATATGTAGGTGGACTATACACTCACCCCAGCGGGGGGGTGTAGGGGGGCATCGCCCCCCGACAGGGTTCCAGGGGGGACCATCCCCCCTCGCTGGGGGGTCCGAGGGCAGTGCCCCTGAAGAAAATTTTTGGGGTTGTTTTCGCCAGCTGTTTTGCGGGCCCATGGTTTTGGGTATCCCATGGTATTTTTCCATTGTATTTCCCTTGTAAAATAAAGACATTGTAATACGGCTAGGCATGATGATGATGATGTATTAGGTTTTATGCATTTTAAAGATCTCTGAGATCAGGAGAGAGACTGTGAAACAGAGAAGAGGAAGTGCAGCGGTTGTGCTACAGGTTTTATCCCTTCACCTTGCTGGACGGTAATAATAATAAGGACTGGCAAATTCAGTGTGGATGTAGCCCAAGTTGGGTGAACCACGATATATCTGTGTCTGTCTTGTAATGTGTATGTGTGATTATATTTGCATTTCTGTTTATTATTATTGCTCTGTGATCCTATTTTTCTAACAATTGGTATCAGAGCCAAAGGTCTATTTGGCAGTTAAACCCGCAGGAAGCTAGGGTTTCTGGTTCGAGTGGGAGCAATGGCAGAAGAAGGAAAGTTTAAGGTCAAGAATTTTAATGGCCAAAACTTCAGGTTATGGAATATGCAAATGGAGGACTATCTGTACCAGAAGGATCTATTCCTACCGTTCGGAGGAAAAGCAAAGCAATCGACGGCTATGAAGGACGAAGAATGGGAGGTTCTTGACAGAAAGATTCTGGGAACAATATGGTTGAGCTTAGCTTCGTCGGTGGCTTTCAATATCTCAAAAGAAATGACAACACAGGGTTTGATGAGCGCATTGGGTAAGTTGTATGAAAAACCCTCGGAATCCAACAAGGTATTTCTAATGAAGCGTTTATATAATATGAAGATGTATGAAGGTGGATCTGTTACTGATCATTTAAATGAGTTTAATACGGTTATAAATCAGCTAAGTTCTGTAAGTGTGAACTTTGATGATGAGGTTAGGGCTCTTCTAATCTTGTGTTCATTTCCAGAAAGCTGGAATAGCTTGGTCATGGCTGTAAGTAACTCTGTCTCTGGTTCAAACACCTTGAAATTTGATGATGTTATTGGTGTTATTCTTAGCGAGGAAATGCGAAGAAAAAGCACAGGTGAGACATCAGGTAATGCATTGACCATGGAGAGCAGGGGAAGATAAAAGGAGAGAGGAAAGAGCCAAGGTAATTGTGGAAAGTCTAAAATGGGCAGATCCAAGTCCAGACTGGGAAAGATAGAGTTTTGGAACTGTGGAAAGAAAGGACATCTAAAGAAAGACTGCAAATCTCTAAAGAAGAAAGGAGATGCACAGAAGAAAACTACCCAGGAAGCAAATGTAGTAGGTGATGTGTTACAAGATGCTTTGATTCTTGCATTAGATAATACTAGTGATTATTGGGTAGTAGATTCAGGAGCTTCATGTCATGCTACACCCCATAGGAAATACTTTCATGAGTATGTTCCTGGTGACTTTGGACATGTTTTATTGGGTGATGATGAGCCATGTAAAATTGTTGGAATGGGTAAGGTATGGATAAAAGTTAAGAATGGAACTGATTTGTTGTTGAAAGAAGTTAGGCATATTCCTGCTATGAAAAGAATCTGATCTCAATAGGGCAGTTGGGAGATGGCGGCTGTCTATCTACGTTCGGAGAAAAGTGGTGGAATATCACTAAAGGATCAATGGTGATAGCAAAAGGAGACATAGCAGGTACGTTGTATTTATGTCCTTATAATACTGACCATTCTATCTCTTTAGCTTCCACAGAAACAGATACAGCATTGTGGCATCATAGGCTTGGCCACATAAGTGAGAAGGGGATGCAGATTCTCCACTCAAGGAAGTTGTTGCCGGATTTGAAGCAGGTAAGTTTGGAATTCTATGAAAACTGTGTTTATGGAAAACAGAAGAGAGTCAGATTTCTTAGGGTTGGGAAATAGAAAACGAATGAAAAATTAGAGCTTGTGCATACAGATGTATGGGGACCGGCTTAGGTACAATCTCTTGGTGTCTCTCATTATTATGTTACATTTATTGATGATGCAACTAGAAAAACTTGGGTTTATTGCATTAGATAGAAATCTGATGTGTTTGCTACGTTTAAGAAGTGGAAAGCTTTGATTGAGAATGATACAGGAAAAAGATTGAAGTGTCTCAGATCTAATAATGGAGGTGAGTACTGCAGCAAGGAGTTTGATAGTTACTGTTCATACCATGGGATTCGTAGAGAGAAGACAGTCCCAGGAACACCACATGAAAATGGTGTGTCAGAAAGGATGAACAGAACGATCATGGAGCATGCAAGGTGTACGAGACTGCATGCAGGGTTGCCCTTACAGTTTTGGGAAGATGCTGTAAATACTGTTGTTTATTTAATAAACAGAGGACCTTCAAGTGCTTTGGATGGTGGTATTCCAGAGGAAGCATGGATAGACAAAAAGGTAAACTACTCATTTCTGAGAACGTTTGGTTGTGAAGCATTTGTCCATATTGATAAAGAAAATAGAACAAAGCTTGAGGCTAAATCCAAGAAATGTACCTTTATTGGATATGGGGTTGATGAATTTGGTTATCGTTTATGGGATTATGAAAATAACAAAATCATCAGGAGTAGAGATGTGATATTCAATGAAAAGGTCATGTATAAAGATCAGTTGCAGGGAAAGAAATAGGAAAAAGAAAACACAGAGTACATAGTGCTTGATGAAATTAAAGAAAATGAAGTTTCGAAGGTGCCAGAAAATCAAGAGCAGTAGCAAGTACCTGAAACTCCTGCAAATGTAAGAAGATCTACCAGGTTAAGTAGACTCCCTGAACGATACTCTCCTTCAATGTATTATTTACTGATGACTGATTCTGGTGAACCAGAATGTTATGAAGAAGCAATGCAGGTGGAAACTAGAAAGAAGTGGGAGCAAGTGTCCTGTTGTTAAGATGACTTCAATTAGGACTATCTTAAGTCTAATGGCAGTAGAAGATTTGCATCTTGAACAGTTAGATGTAAAAACAACCTTCCTCCATGGGGATTTGGAGGAAGAAATATATATGCAGCAGCCACAAGGGTATGAGGTCAAAGGTAAGGAGGATCTATTATGTAGGTTGAAAAAGAGCTTGTGAGGCTTGAAGCAAGCTCCAAGGCAGTGGTATCTAAAGTTTGACAGGTTTATGACAAAACAAGGTTATAGTAGATGTCATTCTAACCACTGTGTTTATTTCAAGAAGCTAGACAATGGAAGATATATTATCTTGTTATTGTATGTGGATGACATGCTTGTTGCAGGGTCTGACATGCAAGATATAAATGTACTCAAAAGGAAACTAGCTAATTCATTTGCGATGAAGGATTTGGGTGCTGCAAAGCAAATCCTTGGTATGAGAATAACGAGAGACAGGAAAAATCACAAATTGACATTGTCTCAAAGTGAGTACATACAAAAGGTGTTGGAGAGGTTCAGAATGCAGAATGCAAAACCTGTAAGTACACCTTTGGCTAGCCATTTCAGTTTAAGTAAGGAAATGTGTCCCAAGACATAAGAAGAGACAAATTACATGTCCAAGATTCCCTATCAATCAGCAGTTGGCAGCTTGATGTATGCAATGGTGTGCACAAGACCAGATATTGCACATGCAGTGGGAGTTGTGAGCACATATATGAACAATCCAGGTAAAGAATATTGGAAGGCAGTGCAGTGGATTCTCAGGTATTTGAGAGGTACTACCACTGAGGCATTATGTTTTGGAGGTTCAGACACTGTTCTATAGGGATATGTTGATGCAGATATGGTAGGTGACAAGGATAGTAGGAGGAGCACCACAGGGTATGTGTTTACTGTAGGTGGAACAGCAGTAAGCTGGATTTTGAAACTACAGAAGGTTGTTGCACTTTCAACAACAGAAGCAGAGTATGTTGCCATTATAGAGGCTAGTAAAGAAATGATTTGGTTGCAGAGGTTTATGGAGGAAGTGGGTAAGAAGCAGAAGGATAGCAGATTGTATTGTGACAGCCAAAGTGCCATTCATCTTGCAAAGAACTCAGTATTCCATTCCAGGACTAAACATATACAGCTCAAGTACCATTTCATACGCTCTGTTCTGGAAGATGAACTATTGAAGCTGGAAAAGATACATACTAGCCAGAATCCTGCAGACATGTTCACAAAGGTAGTGAACAGAGAGAAACTGAGTTCATGCTCGGTTTCAATTGGCCTTCTAGCATGAAGGTGAAGAGGAGAAATTTTCCAAGTCCAAGTCCAGCAAGTGTAGTAGCGGTGGAGTTGTTGTGATCAGTCTCCAAGTGGGAGATTTGTTGGTTGTGGAGCTAGATCTTCTAGTCTCATAGATGATATTGTATCAGCCGTGTTTGTACCCTAGTTTTATATGATATGTAGGTGGACTGTATAATCACCCTAGCGGGGGGGGTGTGGGGGGGCATCGCCCCCCCACGGGATTCCAGGGGGGACCATCCCCCCTGGCTGGGGGGTCCGGGGGTAGCGCCCCCGAAGAAAATTTTTGGGGCTGTTTTCGCCAGCTGTTTTGTGGGCCCATGGTTTTGGGTATGCCGTGGTATTTTCCCATTATATTTCCCTTATAAAATAAAGACATTGTAATATGACTAGGCATGATGATGATGATATATTAGGTTTTATGCATTGTAAAGATCTCTGAGATCAGGAGAGAGACTGTGAAACAGAGAAGAGGAAGTGTAGCGGTTGTGCTGCAGGTTGTATCTCTTCACCTTGCTAGACAGTAATAATAATAAGGATTAGAAAATTCAGTGTGGACGTAGCCCAAGTTGGGTGAACCACGATATATCTGTGTCTCTCTTGTAATGTGTATGTGTGATTATATTTGTATTTCTATTTATTGTTATTGCTCTGCGATTCTGTTTTTCTAACAATTGGTATCAGAGCCAAAGGTCTATTTGGTAGTTAAACCCACAGGAAGCTAGGGTTTCTAGTTCGAGTGGGAGCAATGGCAGAAGAAGGAAAGTTTGAGGTCGAGAAGTTTAATGGCCAAAAATTCAGGTTATGGAAGATGCAAATGGAGGACTATCGTACCAGAAGGATCTATTCCTACCGTTGGGAGGAAAAGAAAAGCAGCCGACGGCTATGAAGGACGAAGAATGCGAGGTTCTTGAAAGAAAGGCTCTAGGAACAATACGGTTGAGCCTGGCTTTGTCAGTGGCTTTCAATATCTCAAAAGAAATGACAACATAGGGTTTGATGAGCGTATCGGGTAAGCTGTATGAAAAACCCTCGACCTCCAACAAGGTATTTCTAATGAAGCGTTTATTTAATATGAAGATGTCTGAAGGTGGATCTGTTATTGATCATTTAAATGAGTTTGATACACTTACAAATCAGCTAAGTTCTGTAAGTGTAAACTTTTATGATGAGGTTAGGGCTCTTCTAATCTTGTGTTCATTTCCAGAAAGCTGGAATAGCTTGGTCATGGTTGTAAGTAACTCTGTCTCTGGTTCAAACACCTTGAAATTTGATGATGTTATTGGTGTTATTCTTAGTGAGGAAATGCGAAGAAAAAGCACAGGTGAGACATCAGGTAATGCGTTGACCATGGAGAGCAAGGGAAGACAAAAGGAGAGAGGAAAGAGCCAAGGTAATCGTGGAAAGTCTAAAACGGGCGGATCAAAGTCCAAACTGGAAAAGATAGAGTTCGGGAATTATGGAAAGAAAGGACATCTGAAGAAAGACTGCAAATCTCTAAAGAAGAAAGGAGATGCACATAAGGAAACTACCTAGGAAGCAAATGTAGCAGGTGATGTGTTACAAGATGCTTTGATTCTTGCATTAGATAATAGAAGTGATTATTGGGTAGTAGATTCAGGAGTTTCATGTCATGCTACACCCCATAGGAAATACTTTCATGAGTATGTTCCAGGTGACTTTGGACATGTTTTATTGGGTGATGATGAGCCATGTAAAATTGTTGGAATGGGTAAGGTATGGATAAAAGTTAAGAATGGAACTGATTTGTTGTTGAAAGAAGTTAGGCATATTCCTGCTATGAAAAGAAATCTGATCTCAACAGGACAGTTGGGAGATGGTGGCTGTCTATCTACGTTTGGAGAAAAGTGGTGGATCAATGGTGATAGCAAAAGGAGACAGAGTAGGTACGTTGTATTTATGTCCTCATAATACTGACCATTCTATCTCTTTAGCTTCCACAGGAACAGATACAGCATTGTGGCATCATAGGCTTGGCCACATGAGTGAGAAGGGGATGCATATTCTCCACTCAAGGAAGTTGCTGCCGGATTTGAAGCAGGTAAGTTTGGAATTCTGTGAAAACTGTGTTTATGGAAAACAGAAGAGAGTCAAATTTCTTGAGGTTGGGAAACAGAAGAAGAATGAAAAATTAGAGCTTGTGCATACAGATGTATGGGGACCGGATCAGGTACAATCTCTTGGTGGTTCTCATTATTATGTTACATTCATTGATGATGCAACTAGAAAAACTTGGGTTTATTGCATTAGACAGAAATATGATGTGTTTGCTATGTTTAAGAAGTGGAAAGCTTTGGTTAAGAATGAGACAGGAAAAAGATTGAAGTGTCTCAAATCTGATAGTGGAGGTGAGTACTGCGGCAAGGAGTTTGATAGTTACTGTTCATACCATGGGATTCGTAGAGAGGAGACAGTCCCAGGAACACCACAGGAAAATGGTGTGTCAGAAAGGATGAACAGAACGATCATGGAGCGTGCAAGGTGTATGAGACTGCATGCAGGGTTGCCCTTACAGTTTTGGGTGGATGCTGTAAATACTGCTGTTTATTTAATAAACAGAGGACCTTCAAGTGCTTTGGATGGTGGTATTCCAGAGGAAGCATGGATAGATAAAAAGGTAAACTACTCATTTCTGAGAATGTTTTGTTGTGAAGCATTTATCCATATTGATAAAGAAAATAGAACAAAGCTTGAGGCTAAATCCAAGAAATGTACCTTTATTGGATATGGGGTTGATGAATTTGGTTATCGTTTATGGGATTATGAAAATAACAAAATCATCAGGAGTAGAGATGTGATATTCAATGAAAAGATCATGTATAAAGATCAGTTGCAGGGAAAGAAACAGGAAAATGAAAACACAGAGTACATAGTGCTTGATGAAATTAAGGAAAATGAAGTTCCGAAGGTGCCAGAAAATCAAGAGCAGCAGCAAGTACCTGAAACTCCTGCAACTGTAAGAAGATCTACCAGGTTAAGTAGACTCCCTGAACGATACTCCCCTTCAATGTATTATTTATTGATGACTGATTCTGGTGAACCAGAATGTTATGAAGAAGCAATGCAGGTGGAAACTAGAAAGAAGTGGGAGCAAGGCATGAATGAGGAGATGGACTCATTGGTAGGAAACCAGACTTGGGATTTGGTTCAGTTTCCTGCTGGTAAAAGAGCATTGCAAAACAAATGGGTTTACAGGTTGAAGGAAGAAGAAGGAGGTAAGAAGCGATACAAGGCCAGACTTGTTGTAAAGGGGTTTGTATAGAAGAAAGGTATAGATTTTGATGAAATATTTTCTCATGTTGTTAAGATGACTTCAATTAGGATTATCTTATGTCTAGTGGTGGTAGAAGATTTGCATCTTGAACAGTTAGATGTAAAAACAGCCTTCCTCCATGGGGATTTGGAGGAAGAAATATATATGCAGCAGCCACAATGGTATGAGGTCAAAGGTAAGGAGGATCTAGTATGCATGTTGAAAAAGAGCTTGTATGGCTTGAAGCAAGCTCCAAGGCAGTGGTATCTAAAGTTTGACAGCTTTATGACAGAACAAGGTTATAGTAGATGTCATTCTGACCACTGTGTTTATTTCAAGAAGCTAGACAATGGAATATATATTATCTTGTTATTGTATGTGGATGACATGCTTGTTGCAGGGTCTGACATGCAAGATATAAATGTACTCAAAAGGAAGCTATCTAATTCATTTGCGATGAAGGATTTGGGTGCTGCAAAGCAAATCCTTGGTATGAGAATAACGAGAGACAGGAAAAATCACAAATTGACATTGTCTCAAAGTGAGTACATACAAAAGGTGTTGGAGAGGTTCAGAATGCAGAATGCAAAACCTGTAAGTACACCTTTGGCTAGCCATTTCAGTCTAAGTAAGGAAATGTGTCCCAAGACACAAGAAGAGACAAATTACATGTCCAAGATTCCCTATCAATCAGCAGTTGGCAGCTTGATGTATGCAATGGTGTGCACAAGACCAGATATTGCACATGCAGTGGGAGTTGTGAGCAGATATATGAACAATCTAGGTAAAGAACATTGGAAGGCAGTACAGTGGATTCTCAGGTATTTGAGAGGTACTACCACTGAGGCATTATGTTTTGGAGGTTCAGACACTATTCTACAGGGATATGTTGATGCATATATGGTAGGTGACAAGGATAGCAGGAGGAGCACCATAGGGTATGTGTTTACTATAGGTGGAACAGCAGTAAGCTGGATTTCGAAACTACAGAAGGTTGTTGCACTTTTAACAATAGAAGGAGAGTATGTTGCCATTACAGAGGCTAGTAAAGAAATGATTTGGTTGCAGAGGTTTATGGAGGAATTGGGTAAGAAGCAGAAGGATAGCAGATTGTATAGTGACAGCCAGAGTGCCATTCATCTTGCAAAGAACTCAGCATTCCATTCCAGGACTAAACATATACAGCTCAAGTACCATTTCATACGCTCTGTTCTGGAAGATGAACTGTTGAAGCTGGAAAAGATACATACTAGCCAGAATCCTGCAGACATGTTCACAAAGGTAGTGACCAGAGAGAAACTGAGTTCATGCTCAGTTTCAGTTGGCTTTCTAGCATGAAGGTGAAGAGGAGAAATTTGCCAAGTCCAAATCCAGCAAGTGCAGTAGCGGTGGAGTTGCTATGATTAGTCTCCAAGTGTGAGATTGTTGGTTGTGGAGCCAGATCTTCTAGTCTCATAGATGATATTGTATCAGGTGTGTTTGTACCCCAGTTTTATATGATATGTAGGTGGACTATACACTCACCCCAACGGGGGGGTGTGGAAGGGCATCGCCCCCCCACGGGGTTCTAGGGGGGACCATCCCCCCCCAACTGGGGGGTCTGGGGGCAGCCCCCGAGAAATGGGGGTTCAGGGGCAACGCCCCCGAAGAAAATTTTTGGGGTTGTTTTCGCCAGCTGTTTTGCAGGCCCATGGTTTTGGGTATCCCGTGGTATTTTCCCATTGTATTTCCCTTATAAAATAAAGACATTGTAATACGGCTAGGCATGATGATGATGATGTATTAGTTTTTATGCATTGTAAAGATCTCTGAGATCAGGAGAGAGACTGTGAAACAGAGAAGAGGAAGTGCAGCGGTTGTGCTGCAGGTTGTATCCCTTCACCGTGCTGGATGGTAATAATAATAAGGACTGGCAAATTCAGTGTGGACGTAGCCCAAATTGAGTGAACCACGATATATCTGTGTCTCTCTTGTAATGTGTATGTGTGATTATATTTGCATTTCTGTTTATTGTTATTGCTATGCGATCCTGTTTTTCTAACACCTGCCTAATTTGAATTGCCTTATCTAGGCTGCCTAGGCCTTTTAGTGGTTAACCAGTCATTAATGAGCTGCCTGCTCTCTTCAACCCACCTGGGGGATAATGCCACAAATTTAGTAGTAGTTGTCCCATAACCAACAACTAGTGGTGGAGTGCAAATGCTGCCATCTGTCCCATACCTTCTAACAGCTTCCATTCCTCCTAGTGGGTTAGTGAACACTCATTTAATAGTTCCCTTGGGTGTTTGTCTCCTATTTTAATTTATTAAATAATAATAATCAGTAATTAAATTCATCTTTGACCAAGCTTGGTCATAATTACAAAACTTTGTAATTATAATTAACATAGAGTATTTTGTAAATAAAATAATATTTTCAAAATTTGGGTAGGTGACATCAATCATCGGTGGTGGAAGTTGAAGGTAAGATTGCTAAGCAATCTATTTATGTTTTGATTGATCCAGAGTCAACTGATAATTATGTTTCTCCAAAAGTGGTTGAAGGTTGTTCTCTTAGAAAAGTGAAGCATAATAAGTCGTGGTTAGTTCAATTAGCCACAGGGACTAAGAGAAAAGTAAGTGAGGTAGTGGTGGAGTGCCCCATAGAATTAAATGGACTCCACACACATGCATAATTAAATGTATTACCATTAGGATCTTATGATGCCTTAATTGGCATGGATTGGTTGGAAAGACATAGGCCAAGTTGGATTGTTATGATAAAGCACTTGAATGTATTGATGAAGAGGGAAGACCAATATTGGTAAGAGGAATTCCCAAGCAAGTTTCAGTAAGACAAATTTCAACTTTACAGTTGAAATTTTTTTACAAGCATGTTGCCAATTATATGCAGTCCATATATCAGATTCGTCAGAGGACAAAGGTCCAAGGATAGAAGACTTCCAGATATTGCAAGAGTTTAAAGATGTGTTTCTGGATGAAGTGTCGAGACTACCACCAAAGAGAGATGTTGATTTTACCATCGATATTTTTCCAGGGGCAGCGCCGAATTCCAAAGCTTCTTATAGAATGAGCACACCAGAATTGGTAGAGTCGAAGATGTAGCTACAAGAGTTAATGGACAAGAGGTATATCAGGCCCAGTGTGTCTCCTTGGGGAGAACCAATGTTATTTGTCAAGAAGAAGGATGGGACTTTAAGGTTGTGTATTGATTATAGGCAGCTTAATAAAGTGACAGTCAATAACAAGTATCCATTGCCAAGGATTGATGACCTATTTGATCAAATGAAGGAAGCTAAAGTGTTTTCAAAGATTGGCTTGAGATCTGGCTACCATCAAGTGAGGATTAAAGAAGAAGATATTCACAAGACAGCTTTCAGAACTAGATATGGTCATTATGAGTTCACTATGGTGCCATTTGGTCTTACCAATGCACCTGCTACATTCATGTGTCTCATGAATAGTGTCTTCATCAGCAAGTATTTGGATAAGTTTGTGATTGTGTTCTTGGATGACATTCTTGTCTATTCAAGGAAGGAAGAAGAATATGAGGAACATCTAAGGATGGTGTTGCAAGTCCTTAGAGAACACCAGCTGTATGTCAAGTTAAGAAAGTGTGAATTTTATCAAAAGAAGGTGCAATATTTGGGTCATATCAGTTCTGAAGAAGGAATTGCAGTTGATCCAGAGAAGATTAATGCCATCATGGATTGGTCTACTCCAAAGAATGTTTCAGATGTTAGATCTTTCATGGGTCTTGCTGGTTACTATAGAAGTTTCATTGAAGGATTCTCCAAAATAGCTCATCCAATCACTTCATTGCAGAGGAAGAATATCAAGTTTGTATGGTCTGAAAAATGTGAGAAAAGTTTTGAGCAATTAAAGGCGTTAGTTACCAGTGCTCCTGTTTTGAAGATAGTAGATCCAAAGAAGGATTTTGTGGTGTGCACGGATGCTTGCATTGAAGAGTTAGGTGGAGTTCTCATGCAAGAAGGCTTTGTGATTTGCTATGAGTCAAGGAAATTAAAAGAGTATGAAAAGAATTATGCCACACATGATTTAGAATTAGTGGCCATAGTACATGCTCTCAATATGTGGAGACATTATTTGTTGGGAAGAATATTCGAGCTTAGAACAGATCACATGAGCTTGAATTATTTGTTTGATCAACCAAACTTGAATGCTATGCAAGCTAGATGGATGGAGTTTCTTTGTGAATTTGATTTTTAAATTAAGCATGTAAAAGGGAAAGAGAATAAGGTTGCAGATGCCCTTAGCAGAAAATTTCATGTTGCAGCAATAAGTATGTGGAAATCAGATTTGAAGACAAGAGTCCTTGAGGCTCAAACTAGTGAGGAAACTTACCTTCAAGTTAAAGAAAAGTTGTAGAAGAAAAATATAGATGAAAAGTGTGTGGGATATCAGCTTAGTGAAGATGATATCCTCATCTACGAAGATAGACTGTACATTCCAAATAATGCATCTTTGAAGAAGCTAGTGATGGATGAAATACATCAAATGCCATACTATGGACACCCAGGATATCAGAAGACTATAACAACAGCAAAATAGCAATACTTTTGGCATGGCATGAAGAAGGACATAAATGAGTACATTGCTAGGTGTCAAAAGTGCCAACAAGTCAAGGCAGAGCACCAACATCCAGCAGGATTGTTGTAGCCCTTACCCATTCCAGAATGGAAGTGGGAAGTGATCTCTATGAATTTTATAACAGGCCTGCCCATGATAGTGAAGAAGCATGAAGCAATCATGGTTTTGTTGGACAAGCTATCAAAGGTAGCTCACTTTATTCCAGTCAAGTCCTCTCATAAGGCTAATGACATTGCAAATATTTTCATGAGAGAGATATTCAGATTGCATGGATTTTCCAAGGCAATAATTTTTTATCATGATACAAAGTTCACTTCCAATTTCTGGAAAGGATCATTTCAAGAATTGAGAACTAGATTGAATTTCAGTACAACATATCATCCTCAAATAGATGGCCAAACCAAGAGGGTGAATCAGATTATTGAAGACATGCTGAGGATGTATGTGATGGATAAACCATCCAAGCGGGAGGATTACCCACTTAGTAGAATTTTCATACAATAATGGACATCATGCATCATCGAGAACGATTCCATTTGAGGCATTGTATGGAAAAGGATGCAGGGCTCTAGTGAATTGGGATATCTCGATGAACAGGGTAGTACTTGGACCAGATATGATCAAGGAAATGGAAAATGAATTTTCTAAGATCAGGAAGAATTTAAAAGTAGCTCAGGACAAGCAAAAGAGTTATGTAGATTTGAAAAGAGTGCATAAATAATTTCAGATTGGGGATCATGTTTATTTGAGAGTGAGACCAAGGAAAAGTTCTCTCAAGTTGGGGAGTCATGCCAAGCTAGCACCAAGATATTGTGGGTCATTTGAAGCCCTTGATAGGATAGGGCCAGTTACATAAAGAGTTGCATTGCTTGCTAACATAAGAGTTCATAATGTTTTACATGTATCTTTGCTTAATAAATATGTACATGATCATAATCATATGATTGATTGGAATGTGATATAGGTGGAACCCAAGGGAGAGTTCCAAGTAGAGCCTATGTGCATCCTCGACAAGAAGGTCACTTTGCTCTGGAACAAAGCCATCGGGAAGGTAAAGGTCCAATGGGAGCACCTTAGTCCCAATGAGGCTAAATGGGAGCTAGAGGATTCCATGAGAGAGGCATTCCCATTTTTGTTCAATTTTGAGAACACCGAGGACAGTGTTATTCTAAGGGGGAGGGGAATGTAATACCCCAATTTTGACCCTTATGAAATATTGGCTTTTAATGTAAATATTGTATACATGCGATGTATGTCTCCTCGTGTGGAGCAGAAGGCCAAGGCCCCGCTAGTGTATGCTCGTATTTATTTAGAAAGGCAAGTATTTTATATTTTGATGCCCATGTGTTATTAAGCCATGGAATATTGTAAATTGATGTAAATATTTAATATTGCAATAAAATACTAAAACTGGCTATGGAAGCAACTAATGAGAAGGAGCCATGTGTATTCCACTAGGAAGTGGTGAGGGGGTTGTGGGGTTGAGCCATAAGCTTCCAAGTGTCATTTTGAGAACCCATTTGACTTTCCTTGCTGACATTTAATTTAGTTGTAAGAAAGTTGTTGAGAAATCAATCCATGGCTTCAATGGAGCATGGGCAGCCCATAAATTCGTATGGTAGGTATGGGCTCTATTTTGCTTGTAACACAAGTCACCTTACCTCATGGGAGTTGATTCTCTTAATTCCCATTCCATTGTTGAAGATCCCGACATCAGTTCTTTTCCATTACACATGCCCAGCAGTGAAAACAACCAGAAATCGCAACTTTGCAAGAACCCGCGCTTTGAAATGCCATAAACGCCTAGAATTTGGTATTAACAGTGAAATCCAATGGAGGATCCATATATATGAACCTCGGGGAGAAATTGAGAGTATTAGATACCCTGAAATCCATTGGAAAACCCAGTTTTTAGAGCCCAGAAATCCAGTGACGAGATTGAGTTATTTGATGATAGAATTGTGAGAAATCCAAGTGTGAATGATTGAATAGAGGTTGGATTTGATTGATAAACCCAATGAAGGATGTAATCTCAAGGAATTAGCAGGTGGACATTTCTATGCCTACCCTTAATAGAAATGGAGGGAACATACTCCTGAGGGACTGTGCAGCAGAGAAGGGGGCCTTCCTTATGTTGGGTGAGGTAGGTATTGTGGGTGCCATGATTGTTGAGTTCATTTGAGATGCTTGTATCTTTGTGGCTGAGCTCACTAGATTAGCATCCTCCTCCTTTACTTATTGCATGCTTGATAAACCCAACTGTGTGTTGGATTATCATGACTGTTTGAGTGAAACCATGGCTGTGAGTGAGTCTGTTTAGTTCCTCCTTAGTGGATACACAACCCAACTCGGGGGTGATCTCTCAACTGAAAGAATATAGGATGGACATAGATCTATTGTTTGGTGGAACTTTTATCTCACATAGCCAATTGTTTGGATAGCCTCATCTCAAAGGTAAGTGTTCTCTGTGGTTTAAATTATATGCATTCTATGTTCTGCAATGTGTTAATTTTGAATGACAATTATTCATGTTAATGGATTGAAATGATTATCTTTATATGGTTGATATGAGATCTGTGCATAGCATTGGAATGGGATTGATTCTCTACATGTTGAATCATCCTCTGCTTGTGATAGATATGTTGATGCATTACCGTTTGTGTGTGTGCAAATATGTTTTAATTCCGCTGTGTAATTTCAGTATGCATTTTATTTCAATGGTAAAATTCATTCTTATGGCTTTGGGGAAGAATCAGACACCCCCATGCTACATTCGTGTCTCCTCTGTGGTTTGGAATGATGGGAGGGGATGTGACACTACCTCAAGTGGTATTAGACTTGAGCTTCTAGCTCGAGCTAATACTTTTGTATACTATTGTAAAATTGCTTCTGTACATAGTTTAGATTTCTTTTAGTTTTTTGGATTTGTTGATTCACTTCCATTTGGTTGACAGATGTCAGCGGAATATCCCATGTTCTTGGTATTTGCGGATGGTGCTAGCTGTCATACGCAGTGACTTGATTCTACTGCGTGGGTTATTTATTCACCTGACCATCAGATTGTGTCTTTGGGAGGTGCTTGTCTCGGTCCTACATCCAACAATGTGGTTGAGTACAATGTCGTTATTGAGCTACTTTGTGATGCCATTTCGCATGGTATCCAGTCTTTAGAAGTCCACCTGAATTCGCAACTGGTTGTGTCTCAATTGAATGGCTAGTACCGTTTGAGAGATCCTACATTACTACGGAGGTTCTTAAGGGTAAGACTCTTGGAGCGTCATTTTGTTTCCATTACATACATTCATGTTCCAAGATGTTTTAATCATGTATGTGATGCATATGCTAATTATTTCCTAGATTGGTACATTTGTACATATACATATAGTAGAACTGGAGAATCATAGTTTTTTATAAATAATAAGTCCAAAATGTGGTGTCACAAGTTCAAAACTGGAGCACGTAGCTCTGAAAAATATACATAATCGATACAAAATATAGGACTCTGAGATATCTAAGCCCTACGGGGAGGCATAGCATCCTTAGCAGGATGTGTCTGAACATAGTAATGTACTACATTAGCTATGGGCCGCAGTAATGACACCCAGGTGCTCGATACTCCTACAACATGTTGTTGCATCGCCTTTGGCAGATGCTCCACCTCGATGAGTGGTACTCTGGTAGTCATATGGGACAAGTTGATCCATACTGTCTCTAGTGTGCGCTCTGTTGCAGCACCAACCACCACTCGACCCCTGCCTTGATGACGATGCCTCGGGTATCCATGTGGTCTTTGCGGACCAACATCTGCGAGAAAACAGTAGAATGTCAATATGTGATGCTACACCAAAAATATTTTTCCATTTCACTTATAATAAAAAATCAAAAAAATTAAATACACAAACATAAAAAGAGTAAAATATCAATGTCTCTGAATGCAGCCCCTAGAGGGAGCGGCATGTTGCAGTCGCCCCGATAGTCTATCCCATCATATGGGTAGTCATCGATGGTGATGACCTGTCGAGCCCAGCAGTGGAAGAACTCATATGAATATGGTGATTCCTGTCGGGCACCACCTTGTCGTGTCAGTACTTCAGTCCACCGGGTCAGGGATGGATCACGAAGACTATGCAGAGGGACTTCAATCTTTGGACTGAGCCATAGAACTCTCTCTTGAAGAGATTGCAGAGTATATTGCCAAACCCGAAGTTCTTTGCTTGCCTAAGCTTACACTCGGTTAACTGGGTCTTCATAGACACCAGTAACGTTGTGCACCAATCATACACTATAGGTCTAGTGCACTTTGTTGTGTAGAACATCACCGGCCTTGAAGCTTGATGTAAAGTTGTTGAACCTGTTATCCTCACGAGGGTGAGCACTATTATCCTCATGCTCAAGCTCACAATGGCCCTAATGGGTATCTGGCTCCCCACCTTTTGGGTACCGGGAATACAGTATTGATCTATATAGTCAGTAATGGTGATCCCACCACCTACATTGTGGGACCGGATACTAGCAAATTCCCCTTAGCGGGACAACCCTATAATAAAGTATATGTCATCCACCTCTAGTGGGAGTGTTTGACCATCTAAGTTGAAGTTCTGCGCATCTACATCCCAGTAATCAATCAGTCTATAGAGCAATTGGTTTTGGGCCCTTAAACCCCCAATTCTCCATAATTTGTAGAGACCACAATCTTGTAGTGCTTGTTGCGTGGGAAAATCTTGGCGGACTTGCTCATCTACAACATCATGTTCCCACTCCCTCCACTCTAGGACCATCCTGGAGGCAAAAACAATATTTTTTTAGCTTCTATCATTTAAAAAACCACCTTCACAACTGTACATGCGGGAAAATGAGTAGACAGGGGTGTCTATCCACAGTCAATGCAAGCATTGACCGCATCTAGGAGGCCCTACCCCTGACCTGCAAAGCTATATCCCACATATAGCACCGTGGAAATGTAGTGCTTGGATAATTAAAAAATTGGGTCAGTAAAACTTGAAATAAAAGCTATGAAATGAAAGAGGAGAATGAGATGACTAACCTACTCCAGACGGCTCGAAGAATGGATTCCTGTAGCTCTCGAAATCAGCACCTGAAATCTGAGATGTTTTAGTCGAGAGTGATTTTTGACCATTTCGCGCCTACGGCAGGTATATTTTACATTTATCATATAGGTTAGATGTCATTTTCTCCTGCATTATGCATATGACCTTTGACCAATTTTCATTAACCATAGGTGCGACCCTGCTTTTTAATTGACATAGAGCCTTCACAATATTATAGAAGTGTCGTTATTTGGCAGTAGGGCTTGTCCGATCATGGGTGCCCTAGTTAGAGCCTTTTTATGCCTTTTAGCACCCACGCCATTGTCTCTCCTTAGGATTGGGAGTCCTTCGTAGCTAAGCCATGAATTCGAGATAAAGACTCATACTCTACTTTCTCTTATGCTGGCCATCTCCCATAAGGACTCCCCCATTGTATATCAGGTTGTGATTGCATTGCATCATCCTACTTGCCACTTGAGCCTTGTCTTGGCTCCCACTTACTCAATCATTAGCCATGTTCCTGAGCACTTTCCCTTTCAAGCCAAGCAGAGCTTTCATTTTCCTTTCGCAATTTGATGACCCTTTACCATGAGGGAACAACCCCCCAAGTGTCCACATCCTACACATGCTTCCTTGCATTGATCATAGGTATGTTCCACTACTTGGGACTAGTTTTCTTACTATTTGACACTCGTTCCCTCACCTGTTGTATTATAATCAATTTTATTCTTTTTCAAGCTTTTCCTAATATGAAAAAGACCAAAAAAATAAAATATTCCAAAAAAGATGGACGGAAAAATTTGTACTTCTTTTTGTTGGAAGTTGTTGTGTCTCCTTTGAACAGAGCATTCATTCCACTCCATCCATTATGAGTAGGGCCTTAGGAGTTGTACCCGTTTCTCATATTTTACTCCATCGGCTGGTTAAGCTTCCAGTCATTATGGAGCCCTTTGTTCATGCCTCCTGCATCACACAGTGTTATTATCATCTAGTACTTGAGTCTATGCTGCCTGAGTCTATCCATCTGCTCATGCTCTTGTTCAAAGGAAGTCTTGAAACCAGAGTCAGCCACTCCTCAGATCTCTTGACTATTGCATGTGGACCATCCTTATTGAGTCAGTCTGTTTGTTTGAGTTGTTCCAAATCTTTAGCATAGCTGTTACCTGGTGCTAGTCGATGGGGGATGCCTTAATGCCCTCCTTCTAGCGAGTTTCATTTCGTTGACTTCAACTCATTTATTCTAGAATTGAGACTTAGAGTCAGTTGAGTACCTTGAGGCTTGCATTCATTAGTGGTAGGTTCTCTCGCCATTAATAGTTTTGGAAATACATCAATGTCCCCTGATCGATGGATTCATCTTAGTATTCGACCTCAACACATCTATTCACACTTTGATGATTGTACTCTGTTCCTTGATTCCCATTTTCATTATTGGTGGGTTATCTTGCGTCTGTTAACGGTATACATCATTGACCAGTAATCAGACGATGTCGCATCAAGTTCGACTTCAACACCTTTATTCACTTGATGGGACTTGCACTGCAGATGATTTGTGTAGAAGACCCCAGACATTAGCAGCATTCAGTATGTTGCTCATGATCATGATTGTACTTATGAGATATCATTTCTCATACATCAACAGTTTTTACCTGCAGTATTGTACCAGTTGTTTCCTTTCCAATAGGATACCATATCTTATTGTTGGGTCATGGCTATCACCACCTATGACATATATTCACTAGGTACTACCTATCATGGCCATTGTATCAGATTGTTGTATTATATGGACATGTATTCAGAGATATTATTGTATTATGATGAGTGGGATACTCTTTCCATTTGTGTCTCCATCACTCCACTTCTGAGATTTATAATGTATTTTGGCCATCATAGTACTTTCTCTGACCTCACACATTAGGGGGCATCTGTTACAATATATTTTTCCACCTTGTCAGCATCAGCATTGATTGGCCTTCAATATCCATTGTATTCACTCAGATCCATTATTTTCCCTTCAGAAACCAAGTTTCCCTATTTTTGTTCCTGTACGCTTGCTATTCCATTATAGCCAGCATGCATGTAGGCTGCACTTAATTAACCCGCGTACATCGAGTTACATGGTAAAAAATAGTAAAAATTCTATTTTTAGTCCCAAAAAGTGGTCTTAGGGTGACCTTTGGCCCTCCATATACCCCGAAACGACTCAATCCAACCTTTCACTTACCTTTGGAAGGCTATATATTGAGCTCTTATGGTGTATGGAAGGAAGGAGAAAGAGAGAGCGCCATAACTCTAGTGTATTTTTGTCATGACTTGAGTCTACACTCATTGATCCTTGTTGTTGTGAAGTCCTTATGTTCACCTACCAAACTCCTTTCATAGTTTGAGTTTTCCATTTCATGGGGGATTGAAGTGGTGGAGGCAAAAGTGGAGAGACCTAGTTCTTGGTTTAGATTGGTTGCCAGCAAGAGGTTGTATCATGTACTTCTTGTTATTATTAATGGAAATACTCATTTTCTCATCCAATTGATCTTGTAAATGTTGTTTAACTTACATTGGGTTACATTTTCTTATTATATCATGGACCACACTATTGATTATGCTAATTTCTTTCGTATATTATATGCACTCGCTTGTATTTGTTGTTGAGACTAATTTGCAGGGTCAAGTGTGGAGATTGAAATCTCAACGGAGATCTACTTTGAACATCCGGTTGAAGGTTCGTCTTATCTTCCATATCTTAGTATTTTCATTATAATAGCATTGCATTGGGAATTGAGTTATTTTCTGGTAGTCATCTATCTATTGTGGTCTTCCACGAGCAATAGGAAGTTCTTCTCCGTAACACCAAGTTGTCCCACAAATATTCACAAACACCCTTTGTGGATAAAATCAAGTAAACAAATAGCTAATATGCACAAAAGAACTTCCAAGAGTAAAGCATATAATGTACATTATAAGCATGTAATGACAAGAAATATGACATGATATATGAAGGATATAGAATATGAAATTTGTTTTACAAAAAAAAGGGTTAACAACAACATATTAATAGTGAGAAAAATATCATATCATGTTAGAAGCATCATCATCATTAGAAGAGTGATACCATATTAGAATATTGGGCAAAAAATGATCAAAATAACATTGATATCACTTATATATGAAAAATATAACCATTAAGAAACTAGGTTTTAGGCATCAACTAGTTTCTTGTGGTCATCATGATAAAATGATAGAGTTACATGCCTATGAAAATGTCAAAACATCTTCCACCCAAGAAATTTAGAGGCAAGTAAAACAAGAACAAGAGACAAGCTCTAGAAATATGATCTATAAATTAAGAAACTAAACCCTAATTCGAACAATACAAGAGAACATGAATTTAAAGATAAATAGTGAATAAAAACAAGAATTTCTCACTAATGACGAAACCCAACAACATCTTACTCACACGTATGTAGACTTGGAACATAAATAACAAACAAAAAATCGGGTTTGGTGAAACTTTTGTTGAAATTTGGTACCATGCACTTTCCCTGTTGGAAAGGAGCATGTGTACATGTTTTATCTATGGGAAAGAAATGTGTGTATGTGATTCACTTGAAAAAAAAACCGCATGTCTTCCATAAACTACTTGAAACTATCCAAAAAGAAAAAAGTTGTGAAACTAGTCGCCATATATACAAAAACTGTGACAAAACAAAAATAGAGCCAAAAAAACACTATATTTTCTTCAATAAATATATATCATTGATATAAATTTAGTAGACAATGGAATTCAAATCAGAGCTACATAAAAACTCAAGAGAAACTTGAAAAAATTATGAAAGAAAACTCAGAAAATTAAATAATGAGGGTTAGTGTTTGAAAAAAAAATCTCTTGACCATGTAGTAAATTCCCAGATCTAAATAATAACCACAAGGGTTTGATATATCTCATGGAAAATATACTAGATATGAAGGACCGAAAAAAATTGGAGAACCATTTCCTGTAAAGAAAAAATAAAAAAATTACCAAAGAAGGTAGAGCATAGTAACTAGCTCGAATACCATATTAGAATATTGAGAACATGCATAAACATGCAAAAATATGTTTTCTAACATGAAAATAAATAATATTTTAGTCTAGTCGTCTATCCATACAAGCAACACTAATCAAAGAAAGAAACTAGAAAAAAGAGAAAATAAATTATACACTAGATATACGTGGTAAAACCCCAAGTGGGAAAACACCCACGGGAAGGCATGTCTTATTTTTCTACAGAAATATCAACTCTACAGTGCATGTAATCCTTACATAAGAATCACATCATGTCACAATGATGTTTCACCAACATTCCCTAAAAGGGTCTCCTTCACCTCTATTATATATCTAGAGGTATAGAAGAATAACATCCCATAATACATGTGGGATAAGTGCTTTACCACTTCTCTTATATAAAGAATAATAATAACATAGTTTATTACATGATGCAAGTGGGATAACTCCATTTCATAGTATTAGATTTATTTATGCCTTCCTTAATATAAATGATCATTACACAACAAAAAATGCCACACAAGTCATCATTACATATGATTTGCATTGCAGTTGGCAAGTCATCAACATTGATACAACTTTGATAAGTTTCAACTTTGACACGATTTTGACTCGACAGGTTCCAAACTCGACACAACTCCAACGAGTCTCGACTTCGACACACCTCGACACATTCGCACCTTCGACATGTTCAACAACCTCAAAGTTCGCGACATCGACAAGCAGCATCGACATGCAACCAACGACTCTCGAACTTCGACAGATTGTCTCTTTGTCTTCCAGTCGACTGTAACGATTGAACTGTTGAACCGTTTTAACTTCTTCTTTCTAACTGAACATAATGGGCAGGAACCCAAGCGTCTCATAATTCTATATAAGCATGTATAATATTGTAACATATAGGCAATATTATCATGTCTTAGACTTGTTTACAGTAATAGAAGTTCAGTTCCCATTCCTGCATATTGTTTGTGCGTATTTGTGTTTATTTGTGTAGTGTAATCCTGCTTTGCTCATTATGCTTATTCTTAATTTCTTCTGCCATAACAGAGCCAACTCATTCAATCGAACTATTGTCCCCCTCGTGCTTCCTGGACACGACCCGGATCATTGGTATCAGAGCAGTCTCAAATCGGAGCATTCAGTTTTCGTGCTTAAGCTCTACGTATACACTTGTATTGAAGTTACCCGACCTATGTCATTTCAAACTTGCTTGCAATCTCAACAATCCAAGCAGATGCTACCTCGAAAGATGGCAAAAGAAACAGACGATAGACATGCAGCCGATGAGACAACACAACTTATTGAACAAGCGTTGGTTCGACAACGGACTGAAATGTTCACCTAGTTCAGTGAGATTCTCATTTGATTCGCTTCGACATCTGGAGGATCTTCGACGAGAACTCACTCCGATAAAATCAGCCCCTTCAAAGTACAAATGAATATGGACATATCGAATCTTGAAGGTAATATTGACGCAGAATCCGTTGACAATTGGGTACTACAATTGGAATCCTATTACGCTGTGAATCAACTCTCAAAAGCTGACAAGATCACCATTACATACTTAAAGATGTCAACCTCCGTGCACTGCTAGTGGAAGAACCTATGGACAAAGATGGAGAAAAGAGAACACCCCATTGACACATGGGATAAATTCATCGAACACATCCGAAAGGAGTTTTACCCTTCGAAATACCTCGAGCAGCAGTATTAGAAGTGGCAGTAGCTAAGTCAATGGAAATACCAATCAGTACAGAGTTACACCGACGAGTTCTACCGACTCATCGCTAGACTTGGCATCCAAGAAGAAGAGAAATTGCTTGTTTTGAAGTATGTTAGCAGATTGTCCTAGTACATTCAGTAGGAGATGGAATTTCTGACTGTCAATACGCTTGCGGATGCTTTCCACTATGCCAGCAAACTGGAAACCAAGTAGAAAGGAAAAGCACGTTTTGCGACAAAGTCGACATCAGGATGACCACCTGACAAGAAGGCACCAGCCGAATTCGACAATTCGAAATCTTCTCAGCCGACATCGCCAAAACTAGACCATAGTAAGAACCCTTTTCACAAGAGGGAATGTAGCAAAAAACCACCGACTGTAAAGTGGTGCGATTACCACCACTCATATTGGCATGATACGTCTCAATGCAAAGCTCAGAAGACATTTTTAGAAAAAGTGTTTACCTCCAATGCATTCGACAAGACAGTGGAAGAATCTAATCCAGACGCAATGACCTTTTTGACCTCGACCACTCCAGCAGCCTTGACTATCGTTGATGAGGAGGAACGAGAATTCCTGTTCCATACATTGATATGGGTCCAGATCAACCCATTGCATCTGACTGTGGACAATGACATCTAGAAGAACTTTGTTTATGAAGATCTCATGAAGAAACTAGGTCTTGTTTCCACTCCGCATCCTCAGCCTTACAACATCAGTTGGATGAAGGATGGATAAGAACTTTGGATCACTCAACAATGCAAGCTCGCCTACTTCATAAAGCCTTTTGAAGATGAAGTACTCTATCACATGGCACCACTCTCTGTATTCGATGCCCTGTTTGGGAAACCTTACCTCTGGGATAGACATGGAATTTATCAGCCACGGCCTTAGAAGGTTATTGTCAGAATCCAAAATCGATGGTTCAGCATACTAGAGCATCAATCAGCACCAACGGTTGCACTGATATCTGCCAAACAGACAAAGAAGATCATCAATCATGCTAATAAGTTTGCATTAATCATGATCAATCCACAACATTCTAAGAATACTGCAACAACGAGTCGAGTCACCAACCAATGCAGCTCTCGGTGGAAGCAGCAAGTCGATCATATTCTTGATGAGTACCAGAACCTCTTTCAAGCTCTAGATGGAGTACATCAACATTGCCAGGTAAAACACTCTATTGAACTTGTTCCTGGTTCTTCTTTTCCTAACGCATCTGTTTACAGAAGATCCATTCTCGAAAATGAAGAGATTCGTAGACAGATCAAAGAAATAATCGACAAAGGTCATATTTGACCCAGCTCCTCTCCTTGTGGAAGTCCAACTGTCCTAGTTCCGAAGAAAGATAGGACTTGGCACATGTGCATCGACTATAGAGCTCTCAACAAAATATCAGTGAAGAATTGGTATCCTCTGTTACGAATAGATGAGCTCATCGACTATCTGAAAGGTGCTAAATTCTTTACTAAGCTTGACCTCAAGTCGGGATACCATCAGATTCCAATCGATCCCTCAGATGTGTGGAAAACTGCTTTCAAAACCAAGGAAGGATTGTTTGAATGGTTAGTCATGCATTTCGGCTTAACCAATGCACCTGCGACCTTCATGCGACATATGAATAACCTTCTTCAACCTTTCATCGACAAATGGGTTATTGTCTATCTCGATGATATATTGATTTTTAGTCAATCATGGGAAGAACATATCGGACATCTTTGACAAGTCCTTGACACTCTCCAGCAACATCGCCTTTATTTGAACATGGACAAGTGCTCTTTTGCAATGACCAACATCAAATATTTGGGGTATGTAATTAACTTTGCAAGAATTCACATCGACCTAGAAAAAGTACAGATCCTCAAATATTGGCCCATTCCTAGAAGCATTCAAGAACTAAGAAGTTTTCTTGGTTTGGCGAATTTCTATCGGCGATTCATACTTGGCTTCAGTTACATAGCCTGGCCCTTGAATCAGTTGACAAAGGGAAACAGGAAAACTATCTTCCAGTGGACAGTAACACAATAGGCAGCTTTCGAACAACTCAAACAAAAGCTCTGCACTGCACCAATACTTATGCCACCTGATTTGCATCAACCCTTTGAGATTGAGATGGACGCATCAGACTATGCTTTGGGCACAGTGATCACTCAGTCTAGTCACCCAGTTGCTTTTCATTCCAAGACTTTTAACGACACAGTTAGAAGATACTTGACGTACGAAAAAGAACTGTAGTCCATTGTGCAAGCTCCCAAGCAATGGATGCATTACATCCTTGGCAAGGAACAGTCATTCTCACTGTTCACAAGGCTCTACAGTTCGCTCCGACACAATCAAAGTTGCAGACAAAATGACAACTCAAGTGGATTAATTAGCTACAACAATTCTAGTAGGTGATTAAGTATCTGAAAGGTAAATCTAATGTCGTGGCCAATTGCCTCAGTCGACCACCCATTAGTATCCTTCTGACAGTGATGAGTATGCAGGGATATGACACGACCACTTGGCCACAATTGTATGAGGATGACAGCAACTTCTCAGCAGTCTACCGACAGTTACAGACTAACAAGTCGTCGACCTCAGACTCTGACTATTTCCTGAAAAATAGCTTGCTATACAATCTTGGACAGCTTTGTGTACCAACCAGTGAGCATAGACAATAGCTCATTTGGGATGCGCACTACAACAAGAATGTATGACACTTTGGAGTAGAAAAGATGCTTTCTATTCTGCAGAAGTATTTAATCCGGCCTACACTTAAATACGATGTCAACAAGTACATTCGATCATACGTGGTTTTTGCCATTGCTAAACCTCCTAATCGACGATAGGATTGTACACGCCTCTACCAGTTCCGAGTCGATTATGGGGATATATTTCTATGGACTACTTGATGGGTTATCCTACTACCAGACATCAACATGATGCGATATTAGTAGTATTCGACCGATTTTCCAAGATGGCCATTCTCATACCATATAAGAAGACCACAAGAGCACAATATACTGCTCAGCTCTTATTTACACATGTTTGGAAACACTTTGGTTTACCCACAACCATTATTTCCAACCGAGATGCTAGATTCATCGGCATATTTTGTAAGACCCTTTGGAAATTGCTAGACACATGAATCTCATTGTTGACACCTTTCCATCCTCAGACCGACGGACATACGGAAGTTGTGAATCGCTTGGTAGTACAATTGCTTCGCATGTACAATCACTAGCATCGACGCACATGGGATGAAAGTCTTGCATACATCCAGCACATCTATAATCGTGCTCAGCACATCTCTACAGGAAAGAGTCCATTTGAAGTCTGTTACGAATTTCATCCCTCAGCACCTATAGACTTGATCATCTCCTCGACACAGCCGAGTGACACCGACTATAACTAGAAAGAAGTCGATAAAGCATTCAAGTTCAGAGATCAGATATGCGACATCCAGAAGCAAGCACAAGAAATGTTGCACATAGCAAGCGAGAAAGCTAAGGCCCGACATGACAAGCATCGTATTACTCATTTATTCCAAATTGGGGATAAGGTCTGGTTACATCTCAAGAAGGAGTGCTTCACTGGCCCATTCTAGAAGCTCAAGCCTTTGTGATATGGTCTGTACAATATTCTTCGACAGATTGGAGAAAACACTTTCCATCTCGACATTCCTGCATGCCTAGGTTTGCATCCAGTATTTAATGTGGATCTACTTCGACCATACCATGCACCCTTGTTGGAATAGAAAGACTTGTAGACAACAGAACCCGAAGACATCCATCCAGATGTTCAGGAGCGTCTTCCTTGTGACACCATTGTGGGATGACGAGTACGCCATACAAGGATGAACGCAATTCCCTTGTTTTAAGTTTCCAAGGATGGCCAAATCCCATCTCAAGGAAAGTGGTACTCTGTTACTGAATTGACCGAAAATTTTCCTCACCTTCACGAGCAAACAATGGGGTCCATTATTTCTTAAGGAAGGAGGTCTGATCCACATCGCAGTTGGCAAGTCATCAACGTTGATACAACTTTGACAAGTTTCAACTTCAACACGACTTCGACTCAACAGGTTATCTCCGATAGGTTCTTCACTCGACACAACTCTAATGAGTCTCGACTTCAACACACCTCAACACATTCTCACCTTCGACATGTTCAGCAACCTCATAGTTCGCGACATCGATAACCAGCATCGACATGCATCCAGTGACTGTTGAACTTCGAAAGATTGTCTCTCTGTCTTCTAGTCGACTGTAACGGTTGAACTGTTGAACCATTTTAACTTCTTCTTTGTAACTGAATGTAATGGATATGCACCCAAGTGTCTCAGAATTCTATATAAGCATGTATAATATTGTAACACACATGCAATCTTATCATGTCTTAGACTTGTTTAAAGTAATAGAAGTTTAGTTCGCATTCCTGCATATTGTCTATGTGTGATTGTGTTTATCTGTGTAGTGTAATCCTTCTTTGCTCATTCTTCTTATTCTTAATTTCTTCTGCCATAACAGAGCCGACTCATTCAATTGAAATGTTGTCCCCCTCGTGCTTCTTGGGCATGACCTGGATCAACATATTCCAACATTTATTTCCATAAGTTGCTTACAATATTGGTGTCCCTATAATTATTTATGTAGTGAGAAAGTCTATGGATTTTATAGACATGTATATAGAATTCAACAAAAATACCAAAAATATATATATTCAGTAGTCAAAGGGGTAAAATAGGCATGTACTTGGTGAAATGATTGACCCCCAAAAAGGTGGAGTCCTTACCTTTAGAGATGGACAAACTAATGATTAAATCCATACATTCATCTTCCAAAATATTATTGGAGATGATAACAAGCGAGACAAGACTAGGATAAGGGAGAATTTCCACCTTATTATGTTTGCAATTAGACCATTTTTTTTCATAAACCATTTAAAAGTAAACTTCATTTTTTATTAATAAAAGTAGTAGGAGATAATATTATAAGTTTTGTGGAAACCCACATAACCAACAAAGAAGCATGCATGTCCATGTTGAACAATTGTCTTACTAATAAAAGGCCTAAACACAAATGCACTGAATTTTAAAAGAGTATGGGATTAGGATGAATAGTTCATTGTTGGTCCTTTGCACCATTGATAATTTTATATTGGATTCAATCTGTAGGATGATCCAATCCATAGTTAGTGAGGATATATTATATCTATGTAGAGAAGTTTCCCATCCTACCAAGGTAAAGAAATCCTCCCAATATTCTCATTACCATTCTTATAAGTTATCTTAAATTAAGAGGGTTATGGGTGATTGATCCAGTTATGTTACTACCCATTTAGATTACATTGCACAAATAAGTTCTTTAGGATAAGAAATCCCCAAGGGTTATTGAACCATCTACCAAAGGCATGTTACTGATTGTTATTGATCTAGTTAAGTCCCTTAGGTCTCCCAAATATCCAATTAATTCCCTTAGGGTTACCAACTTTTGTTGTTACTAGTGGTTGAGTTGTTCCCTATCTAGATATTTTTGGGAAGAGGGGGCGACCCCACAAGTTTTTCCTTGGAAAAAATGGTTGAGGGTAAGATATTAAATTTTAATAAAAAATATTACTATGATGGAATCAACAAGACTTGGACACGACAAGAATGACCAACATTTCCTTGTTTTACATGGACATGTGATTTTATTTTTCATTCAAAATTTGTCATTAAAAGGAAACATACATATCATCCTCGAAGATTATTGTACCAGGTCCAAAACCAAAGGAATTTCACTCAATGATGAAGGGATAGTAAACTCAAGGGAAGTGCGCATTGGGAATAAACAAAGAAAATCCTTTGAAGTCTTTAAATTTTGATGTCTCTCATGAATAGAATAATGAATGATGTCATCCTTTGTAGACTTAAGAAAAGGACAATAAATAGTAGAGAAATCATAGCTTCACATATATTGTGGAATATTATTAATCCCCAAATCCTCTAAGCTTCTCGAGGGTCATAGTAGTTGACCAATTTGAGTGGTTTTAATATTTATAGGCTGAGTACAAACAGCCTCCATAAAATGTAATATCACCAAGATATTCTATGGATAGAAGCCTCAAAGAATTTACAATTTGTGAATATATTTTGCACAATTATTATGCTATGACAAGGTATCTAATATAACATCCAACTATTACAAGTACTCAGTGGGTTTTCTACTATATATGTTATGTAACATATTAATCAAAACCCTTAATGTAGGGTAGTACCATCAACTATTCCTTATGAAAGGAATCACTCCACAAGTCATGCTTGTTACAAAATAATACTCACATTCAACCTCTCAATGCAATGATACTCATGCGTATTTATATTTTCTCATGATTATTTCCATGCCAACTACCCCTTATTATTATATTGCTTCTTCTAATAACCAAGTGGGCATATTTATTACCTGGTAATGCTATCGAATTATGGCATGTTAGTTGCAATGGAAACATGGGGAAATAGAAATCTGATCACTAAAATTAAATATTAGAGGTATCTACACAAATTTTTAGAACATAGTGTAAAAATATGAAACTTAGAAAATCGAGTTACCTTCTAGAAAATATATAAATTTTATTTACGGAAAATTACTATAACTCCATGAAATTCATCTGTTCCTAAGATTGGTATGATATTTTTTTTCTAGAACATATTGCATATCTTAATGTTGGGCCATGATTTTGGTATGTAAACACTAAAATAATTTTAAAAACAAATTGCAGAGTTTTAGTTAATAGGCGGTTCTTATGCGGCAGTATTTTTTATTATTTTTAATTATATATATATGAAAGTCAATGAATCCCCCGAATGAGAAGGTGGAGCATTAGGCCCTAGTATGATGGTCCTAACACAAGCAATGAAATTTTCTTTAGTGTGTAGGTCTTCATCTACACTTGTGCAGGTTCTTTTTCATTTTCAAAATAGGTGAACCAATGAAAATTTGCAAAGAAAATAAGAAACCTATGTTTTTTAGAAATTTGACATATGACCAAATAAAAATAGATAAAAAATATAAAACAATATCGTCTTCCTAAAAAAAATATTTATTTGAAATTTGCACATAGATCTCTATATGTTTATGCAATTTCAAATTAGCAATAAACTATTCTAGCATATGTAGATTTGAGGTTGAAAAATAGGTAAATGAAAAAATGGATAGGTTTTGGTAGTTGCACGCCCAAACCATAAGTTTGATAATCCGAACCTAAAACTAAAGTAGATAACTCATCCACCACATAGGTGGAAAAAGTCATTCATGCCAAATTTTTTTCAAATTTGAAACACACACATGTTAATAAAGTGCACACTTTTTTATATGAAAAATAATGCACTTGTGTTATTAACATGTTCAAGTTACTAACATGTTCACATTACTAACCGATGAGTGCATTACTATCGTGCATGTGTTATTAAAGACATGGTTTTCATTGTTCCCGATCTTTTATTTTCTTCTCTCTCTCTCTCTCTCTCTCTCTCTCTCTCTCTATTTATCTTTGTCTCTCTAACCCCATACCTCTCCCCCATTGTCCCTAACCACCACTCTCTCTCTCCTTCTCTCTATCTAACCCCTATATTCACCCCCCGACCACTAATAACCCCATCTATCTCTCCCTCTCCCCTTCTCCCCTTATAGTTAACTCCATCCCCTATCTCTCCTACCCCCACCCCTAACCCCTCCCTCTCTCTCTACCGTCAATCCCAAAATACTCACCCCCCTACACCTACCCCCCATCTCTCTACATATATCATAATCCCCCTCCCTACTACAAATAACCTCTCTCTCTCTCTCTCTCCAATCCCCCCAATTCGCACTCCATACCCATACCCCTACCCCTACCCGTACCCCCTCTCTTCTCTCTCTCTCTCTCTCCCCCAAATCCCCCCACTCCTCACCTCCCTACCTTTATTCATAGTCCCCCTCTATACCTATAACCCACCCCTTCTCTCTCTCACACAGACTGACCTCCTACCCCTAACCTCCCCCTTCTCTTTCTCACTCCTAATATCCATTCTCCATTCTTATTAACCACCCTCGGTCATATCCCCCCCCTCTTTCCCTCTGTGTGTGTGTGTGTGTGTGTGTGCCCCCCCTGTTCATCCCATTACCAATAACACCCCCTCCTCCATCTCTCTCCCTCCTCCCTATAACCCTTACTAACCCCCCTCTTTGCCTCTCCTAATCCCCCTCCCCCTACCACTAACCACACTCCCAAAATTTATCTCTCTCTCTCTCTACCCAAACCCCCCACTCATCACCCTCTTACCCCTACCTCCGCTCTCTATATCCTTTTCTATCCTACTCATACTACCCCTAACCCCCCCCCTCTCTCTCTATTTCTCCAAATATCCTCCCCCCTTGCCACTAACCCCCCTCCCCATCTCCCCATTGCCACTAACCACCTAACTCATTATTTCACATTCCCCTACTCCTCCACCTACCTCTGAACCCCAAATCTCTCTCTCTCTCTACCAACCCACTAACAAACCTAACCAATCCCCCTCCTCGTTCTCTCTCCCTCTCTACTCCACCTACCCTTAACCCCCTCTACCACTAACCACACCCCCAAAATCTCTCTCTCTCGCTCTCTCTCTCTCTCTCTCTCTCTCTCTCTCTCTCTACCCCCCAATTCTCAACCTCCTACTCCTATCCCCCATTCTATCTATTTCTTTGGCCTACTAACCCTTACCCACCCCCTCTCTCCATCTCTCATAATACCCCTCCCACCCTTCCACTAACCACCCCACCATATCCTCCCCTTGGCACTAATCCCCCCCCTCTCTCTCTCTACTCCTCCCCCTAACCCTTAATAACCCACTCACCCCCGCTCTCTCCCTAGGCCCCCTCCTCCCCTAACCCTTACTGACCCACTCTCCCCCTTCTCTCTCCCTAACCACCCTCCAACACCCCTACCCCTATCCACCCCCCTCTCTTTCTCTCCCATCCTCCCCGTAACCCTTACTAACACCCTTCCCCTACCTTTCATTTCCAACCCCCTAATACCCATCCTGTCTCTCTTAACCCCCCTCCCCATTACCACTGAAACCCCTACATTAATGTTCAACAAGGAACATGTTCATGTTATTAATGCATATGTGTTTTTCCTACATAAGATAGAAAACACCTTTCGCATCCAAGCATTGTCTCCTTAAAACACAAAGGTTGTTTTTCTCACGCACAAACCCCGTGACAAATGTTATTTTACATGTGCCCTTTGTTTTTTTCACCATAAATGTTCACTATTTTTACATATTTTTGTACTATTAGAACCTCATGGATATACCTTTTTTTTCATTGCAAACTTTTGCAGATGGTTAACAAAAGAAATAGAGCAAAAAATTCTAGAAGAATGGAGTTGCCCCTTGAAAATTCCATGACATAAGAGAGAAGGAAAGGTGTGGTATGGACAAAATTAGGCATCCATAAGGAATCCCCTCAAATCCATTTGAGGCCATTCATATTCCATCTAATATTCCATCAAAAATAAATGATACAATTGAAGAAGAATGTATTCAAACTTTGTTAGATGTTGGGTATTCACTTGGGGATATTGGACAAGTTACTCCTCATATGTAAGGTAAATTTGAACAACTAGATGTTCAAAATATAAACCACACACATTTCCAATGCACTCCCAATCTCGATTCTCAAGTCAATGCAGTGCTACAATGTCACGTCCCCTCCCGTCAATCCGATGCAAGGAAGGAAACATGACCAAACATACCGGGCTTATTTGGCAATCTCAGCCCCATACATTACTAAGAAATTCACGGATAAATAAAAACTTATGTCTACATATTCATACTCAACAAACACAGCATAATTAAACACTATATATACACACAGTTTCACCATGCATATAACAGTCATCAATTATCACATTGCATAAAACAAGATGCCTTTCATTCCATCAATATGAACAGTTATCATTCAGAACAGAATAGAGAATGATCATAACTTAACCACAGAGAATACTTATCTTGAAATGTAAATGTCCAAACAACTAGCTATGTCTGAGCAACGTTCCACCCAACCATAGATCTCTGTCCAGCCCATTTTCTTTCAGCTGAGAGATCACTCTCAAGCTGGGTTGTGTATCCACTAATGAGGAACTAAACAGGCTCATTCACAGCCATGGTTTCACTCAAACAATCATGCTAGTCCAACACCTAGTTGGGTTTATCAAGCATGCAAGAAGCAATGGAGGAGGATGCTAAGCCAGTGAGCTCAACCACAAAGCTACAGGCATCTCAAATGAATTCAATAGTCATGGCAACCACAATACCACCTAACACAAGGAAGGTCCCCTTCTCTATTGCACAGTCCCTCAGGCGTCCCCTCATGTAACAACATTCTTCGTTTGGTTTCTCCCCAAGGTCATCATTATACTTAAGGCCGCCCCGCCACTGTTTTGCTGGTTGTTGTGACTAGGAACAAACAACTTGTCGGCTCGAGCTATCTTTAATCAGGTATGAATACAAACCTGTTCTTCTCAGTCTTTTAATTCGATAAGTCACAGTTGGTTATCTTTCAGTTGTAGACTCTAAAGCTAGTGTTCCTTTGCACAGGCAGAGGAGTGATAAGGGTCATGAAGAGAATCCAACCCGTGGCTTCCTCTGCTAAATGTACAAGGTAAGGCATTCATTACCAAGGTTACACTTATTTAATTCTTCCAATAATTGTTATGGTTCTGAAACAACTAGGTGTTTGCAAGTTTAAGTAGTGTTGGTGAGGACAGCGACAGGGTCACCTTCTCCCAGCCCTGCATTTTTAAAATCCCAGGTAACATAAAAACTATACCCTACTTATACTATATGAATTATTATATTTGTTTTGTTAAACTTGGTCATTAACTGACCCAAGGAAAATGAAATTCTACAGGTGGCGGTGGGTAGAGTTTGAAGCCATAAGAAGAGGGATTTCGTGCTTCCTCCAGCTTGAATTATAAAATGGTGAGTGAGGTTGCAACATATTTTGGAAAGACAAGTTGTATTATGATCCAGTTTTACTCTTAGGGTTTTAAGTGCTCCTGGATAGAGGTCTTGAGTCCTTGCTACTCCAATAGTGGCTTTTAAAACTGAGTTGTGTTTTACTATTTGTTCGTTTTATGGACTGGAAGTTTAAAATGTGGGTTCCATCGTGGATGGTTCACTCCTCTGTAATATTATTTTAATATTTAGGTTGTAAAAATTGTTAGTGGATGCCATTTCAATGGGCTTACAGCCGCAAGGTTGAAAAAATCGTGTTTTCATTCGACATTGTTTACATTTTTAGAAACTTAATGCAACTCACACGGTCCTTGCAATTTCAGTGATGTATTTTGGCAATGATTTCTTAGTTAAAAAGGTGATGTCCCCCGTTTTTGTTTAGCTCCTTTTGATTATTATACTTATTCACTGTTGCGAATTATTTGGACATTCGAATAGCAATCTTGTAGTGTTGAAATCACTGATTTACAACTTTCGACTCGATTTGATCCAAGATCTAAATACCTATTGACTTAAATATGGTTGTTAACTATTAGTTGATATATTTGCAACTCTTATTTGAACAATAGATTATGTCATGAATACTCTAATTGGTAATTGGTAATTAAAATAAGTTAATTGTATGTGTAAATATTTCGAGGGCTTACATTGCAAATATACCTACATTTTTATTATATTGTAATGTAAATAGGATATTTTTACACTAGCCACGTTGGATCCAGATCTATCAATTCTAGATAAGAATACTCGACTATAGAATTTACTTTACTAAGTTTTGGAAATCTTACGGTAGTTGTGTTATAAGAACTAAAACCTATTTTGACTATGTTCTTTAACTAAACATATTTTATACTATATTAAAAAAAAAATAGAGATTGGTTTGGAAAGAAGTCTAAATGATAACTATGATTATTTTATAAACTAGATATCCATTTCGATAGAAATACATAAATTTGGAAATAAAATAATTACAAGTATTAATCGAGAGAATATTAAAATAAACATAGGAAGTAACCTGATAAAATGCTTAAATCTAAAAACAAAATAATGGAGTTAGTGATGCATGTGTATAAATAAATCCATTGTTTATTTAGATGCATAATAGAAATTATGTGAGGGGTTAGATGCAATTCATAACAGAAATAAAAACTCTTACTGTAATAAATTTAGACAAGCAAGAAACATAACAAGGAACTTGGCACCACTGTCGGGAAAACAGAAATGAAACAACTGTTCCTCCTAACCAACTCCTAGAGCAGTCAAGTCTCACTTGCTCCAAAACCCCCGAGCCTAATCGTTGAACCTCAAGAGAAAAGTCAACTTAATGTGCCATCTATTGCATTATAAGATTCAATCCCCATCGTATACTAGCCTCTTGCTGCTTATGGACATACTATTATATAGTATTTTTCCTAGGACTTGGAAAATACTTTAGGAAAAATACTATATAATTTTTGCTAAAGTCCACACATAGTCTAATATCACCATTATTCTTCCTCACGAGCACGAGATTTTCCAACCATTCATAATACCTAAGGGGAATAATGACTTTGGAATCCAACAATTTATGGTTTCCTTCTCAATAATAGGTAAAAATATGGGATTTACTTGTCTTAAATTTTTTTGAAAGACTTAGCTTCTGGTTTAAGAGGAATCCTATGTTGTATTAAAGCATTATCGTAAGTTCCTAGATCCTCATATTTCCAAGCGAAGGTATCAATGTATTCTTTAAATGGATTAACATATTTCTATTTTTTGTGTGCATTTAAAAACGTGGATAATTTGATGTACTTTGGATATTCTCGAGTTCCTAAATTCAAATATTCCACATCTTGGATCTTTGGGTGTATGAAAGGCTTGATGGGAATAGCATTTTTGTGAGAGAGTTGTTCAAGACGAACTAGTCCTTTTGATATGAAATTATTCTTCAATTGGAGAATTTTATGATTAACAAACTAATTTGTCATTTATGAGATTGATACATTGCAAAGATATGATACATTGGAAAGATATCATTCGAAAGATATGACGCTATAAGATGCCACTTGGGAACCAATAAAGATTTTAGAGTAATTTATGCACCTTTAGCATTGAGGACAATGTTGTTTTTGAAGGGGGGCATGTTAGGGTCCTTTAGGGTCTTACCTAACATGCCTTGCCTTAGGAGTTAGTCATGTATTGTATACAATCATCTCTTTGGAATAAGGGCGAAAAGTTTGTAGTCAACAATAAATATAAAAATGGTCTCTTTATTAATTTATTAATTATTTCACCATCTCAAGTAATTAGGGTTTTGGATCTTAGAAGCCTATTTAAAAAGCTAAAGGCTAGAAAGGGTTTTGTTGAGATGATTTATAAGAAAACACCACATTTAATATTTCTTTATTTTAATAACTATGTATTGCAATTTTGATAATAAGCCTAATTATCATATTTTCTTTTTTTATTATATATATTTATATGTGTATATAGATAAATATAAAATTGTAGATACAACACTAAAAGATATATTAAAAATTATAGAATTTGAGTTATAACATTAATAAATTGAGTTCCAAAAAGAAATTAATATTATAATAATTTTTATATAATTTTGATAATAGATATATTAAAAATTATAAAATTTGAGTTCCAAAAATAAATTATATTATAATAGTTTTTATATAATTTTGATAATGATATTGGAGCTTATTATTTGATTTAAAATCAATCTATGTTAAAAGTAATAATAATTTTATAATAAAATTAATAATAATATTATATAAAATTAATAATAATCTTTAATAAAATTAATAATAAACAATCATTTATCTTAAATCTCTCCATGTTATGAAATGGCTTTAATGTGAATAATCACATAGCCTCATTAATCTCTATAACTTGAAATAATTACGCATATTTATATAATCATCTCTAAGTTATTTTTGAGTGTAAGAATGTTTAGAGTTTCATATTTATTTTTAGGCACAAAATGATTCCTATTAATTATTATCTTAACCATTTGTTCTTTGTTTGATAAAATCTCTATTTTACTTGGATAAACTTATCTACAATATTTGTGCCTGTCTTCCTACTATTTTAGTTGATTTGTTAATTAGTTTAGAAGAACTTCTTCTTAACATTATGTTAATATTTAACTAAATAATTTTATAATTAATACTTTGAATATATTCAAACTCTTGATCTTTTATATTTATTTAAGGGATTGAGAAATTCATTTGCTTCTGTGTTTGTTAATCTTTTATGTTTATGGATTCTCATGAAGGGATTCAAAAATTCATTTGCTTCTGTGTATGGGAAGGCGAGTGACAGAGCCATTTACGCAGCGATTTAGAAATATTGATTCTAAGAAAAGGACTGAGAATTTCATCTGCTTAAGTTTATTACTGATCATAAAATAATTGTCATACACAGGACGAAACAAACCGCGGCTAGTTTAGAAACCTAAAGGCAGTATGAACATTGATTTCACTATATTTACACATTGACTTAAGTATTAAGATTATTATGGATGCATAATGGAACGTAATTTGATAAAATTGTGTCTAACACAATTAAGAAACAAAACACAAAAAAATCGAACGTCAAATATTGGGTGGGTGAAATGTCACTAATCATTGACCATATTGATATATAAATCTATGATATATACAAATCACGAGGTGAAGTGAGCTGTTCATTATCATCTTTATTGAATATTTGTTGGGACTATGTTGCAGGTCGGCATGCCCATCATTTTGTCATAATGAGATCGGATAGCTTGAAACTCTAGGCCATGCATTTGTGGTAACAACTTGTCGGCATGAAGCAGAAGCTTGACATGGTGCAGTAGAGTTTGTTGTCATCCAAATGCTAAAATATTTTGTGAAATTTGAGGTAAACTAATTTGGTTAAAGAAATCGATTTCTAAAAATCCTTTCCGCACAAAAAAAATACTACGCTTACATCTAAACACATCCAAAGTGTTTAAACGGTGCACCATCCCAACTACTATATGGTCTCATCATGCTGGTATTGTTATCGCTATTATATATAGAATCAATGCAGACACTGCTGGCCATGCCAGAAAAACAATATACCACTTCCACTGTAACATGCAAGCATCTGTAACAATCATAGTAGCATAATTTGGTTGTAATGGTATTTTATGTATTGAAATTAGGAACAAATTTGACCTAGATTCTTACAATCTAAATACAACCATGGAGATAGATCCAAACAATTTTACTGACTGGTATTTCTATTTCCTGACTGGTTTAAGATATGCTTGACTGCTGGGTACAAAGTACCTGACTGACCCATGCGCTATGCCTGAAAGATTGCAGAGGGTTTGTTGGATGATGCGATTGGAGTAATAAAGATTGATAATGGTTTGAAGAGAACTTTCTGACAGTTGCGTTGGTATTGTAAATACATTGTACAATACATGAGATGGTTTTGTCAACAACGCTCCCAACTTTCCAGAATGATAATAGGACATGAGAAAAACTTACACCGTGTGATGAAATATGATGGTTGAAGATGATGTTTACTTAAAACAAAGAAGCGTTATCTAACAAATGAAAAGAGTTCCAGGTTTAAATATTGAGCGGTATGTCGTTATTTTCAATTTAGGTTTTGTTCAGGCGGGTGGACCTTGTCGTTTTCAATTTGTGTTATTGGCTAGTCATTTCAAAATCACGTGTCAATGTTTGAAGTACCGAACGCTCAAGGCTGTATATGGACCTTTTGTGAAAAAATCCAAACGGAAAGAAAGTGTTTAGAGATAGTGAGGGTTTTAATTGATGTCCTTGAAGAGCCAATAGTAATTCTGGCATCAGCCTTACAGTATAGATAGCTTAAGCCGTCAAATCCCTAGGGACCTAGTATAGCAAAAGCAGTCCTTCATCTTTTGTGTAGAATTTCACGTTGCGAAAAGGTCAAAGTATTTTTACTTCAAATTAATTTATTCGATGTACCCTACTCTTTCATGGATTTGAATTTGTGAACACAAACAAATATGTTTCTTTTTAACCAGCTCGATTCCAACTGTATTTCAATACCATAAAAATATTGAAAATTTGGTGATGAAAATTTACACATAAATATTTTGAATTTGTAGAATTTCAAATTGTACAAGTAAAAATATTTCACTCCACCGCCATAAAAGTAAAACTTCAAATTGTAAAAGTAAAATATTTTCTCACCGCCATCCCATCATGAAAGATGAGTAAAGTTATGATATAATGAAAAAGTATACATAGGTATTTTAGATTTATTGAATTTTAAACATGTAATGTCTCTTTAAAATAGCAAAAACTTCAAATTTTTTCCATATTAGATTAAACTCATAGCGAGATATGATGAATATCTTGAGTACTAACACTGTACCGATATTTAAATGTTACGATATTTAAATGTTACTCGTTTAACCGTCTTAGCTTCAAGTATCATGGTTTGTTGATCATAAGGTTTTACAACTTTGTAGAAATATTTCTTAAATGGTTTAGATGTATGGATCGTCGCATGTGTACCAATTTGTGAATGCTATAAAATGAATCTCCTTCTTACGACTGAAAAGGTTTGAATGCATATATATTAAAGTTTCGTTGTTGGTAATTCAGGTGACTTGGATCCTTTATTGGTGGTGGTTGATGCTCATGATGAGATACTTGGTCTTTTGAAATGGCAAGGTACCCTAACAGGGCTGTCGAGAGGTAGGGGTAAGAATTGGAGACTCCAGACTTACTTAGCATTATTGCTAACGCATCTACTTGTTTCGAGTTTGCAAGTGTACTTATGAGGCATCTATCGAGAATGCCTATTCCACCCTTCTAGCCACTATTTTAAGTTGCAAATGAGATAGCTTTGATGTTGATACTTTTATTATAGTCTCAACAGGGTTTGCGATACTTGTGTAACATCACTACTTGTTTGACTTTGTAATTATTTAATGGCTTAATGAAATATTTGGAGTCATTGCAATGTTTAAATGTGAAATATCATGTTGTGAAATCGAATGGTCCAAATACTATAGAGTATTGGGTCGCTCTCGAATTGATGGTGGTTGGTAGAATCATTGAATGTAACTCTACGAATTCACATGGCCACACTGCCAGCTGTGATGGAATCTTACCCTAGGGTTCTATCCAACAAAGAGCATTTTCGTGGTTCGTTTTTCTTATCTGTTGTGGATGCGATGAGGGTTTCTCTACTGCCCTGAGCTATGGCTTATGGTCAGCATTCCATTGGGAAAATAACGATGGCGACTACAATTCTGAAGGTAAACCTTCTTAGGTTCAAGTTCTACATTCCTGCTCTTATATAGTAGACGTTTTGTGATATAAAATTTAGGGTCCTGACTTGTATGTTTGTGATTTGAATACAGGTGTAGACTATCATTTTCTCTTCTGCGTGATTAGTTCACAATAGTGGCGATAATGGACAATGGTAAGTCCAGAATTCGCCATCTCTTAGCTCCACCTTTCGCCCCTGTGGGGATTACTATTGATGTATGTTTTTACTGGGAACTGGTGAACTTATGTGAGTTCAATGTGACAAGTTTCGAATCCCTGGAAGTTGCCTTTTTGGCTGGACTGTGGTGTGAATGTATCTATTTGTCTCCTTGCAGACCCTAGAGGATATTGGTGTGGGGTTTGGCTTTACGGTTCTGTGTTTAAACTTGATTAAGCTCTCGTTACTTGGAAATAATGCCCAAGGATGAACCGGGGTTTATATTTACAATTTTATGTGCTCAAAATGTATTTGTATGGGTATTGAGATGCCATGCTGTGTAATGTTTATGAGGGTTTGATACCCTATCCAACTTTCTACATTTTATATGGCTATGGGTTCTTGTACAATCGTATACTATCTGCGTTTTCTATTTGGAAAAGAACTTGTATCTAACTCTATGTAGGGAATGTGTATATATTTCTACGTTTTTAAGTACTGTTGCTCCACTCTATGATCTTCTCGATTTGATGGTGTCGTGTTGTAGAATGTACAAGAGTAGAATGTTGCTTGTTGGAAAAGGATGTTGGAATGGAGGGAATACGTAACCCTATAATTTGTTTTATCTAAAGTCTCAAGCATCCTGGGTTCTTACTTCTACGCTTTTGCTTTATTTGATAGAAAGACAAAAATATCTCTAATGGGATTGATCCCTGCATCGATCGTTTGTTGATTTCTCTGTAGTATTGTGGATAGTTTGCTGTAGAGTGAGATGGGGATGGGAATCGATCCCTGTACCAATCGTTTCTGTATAAAATATCGTAGAGTTTTGTTGATCCGGATTTTATGAGCAGAACGAAATGAATACAGATTATTATCAGATGCTTAACACAAAATAACAAAGATACAGTAAAACTGGTTTTCTATTCAATAAGGAAATAAGCTAGAACTGTAAAATGCAGCGGAAAACAAGCTTGCTGGAATGGTGGCGGCTTATCTCTGAGAAGAGATTTGACGGCTGCGCTCATTTCACAAGAAGATGGTTACAATGAGGCTCTCAAGGCCTTTTACAATAAACAGGAATGTCCAAAACCCTAGACATCCAAAAACCTAACCCTAGGAGATGAAGAGCCAAAAGTCATGTGGGCCCCGTTTGGGTAAGTTAGTACATCAACTTCCCGGGGTCGTAACTTTTGCATATGATCTCCGTTTGGGGCGCTCGGTAGCCTGTTGGAAAGGTCTATCCGAGATTTACAACTTTCGACTGGGGCCAAATGCATGCCGGAGGAAACCATTTGGCCCCCCAAATTGCTAAAAAAGGTCGTTTAGGGCCTCAACATGACCCCGGAAGTTTAGGACCCGAAAAACTGCTAAAACTAGTACAATACCAAAATTGCCATAAAACTGTTTTGAGCTAGTTGGAAAGGTGGGTGGCCACCAATATCCACCTGGATCAATCCTCCCTCCTTAGGAAGAAATGGTCTCCATTGCGTTGAGTTCCCCCATCAGATGAGGAAATTTCTGCTGAATTTGGCCTCGGGTGAGCCACTTGACTTGGTGCAGGAGCTGCCCTGCTTTGACAACTCGATAAAGCTGGATCCTTTGATGTCAAGTGCCCTTGATATGTGTGTCTGCAATATGATCACTGGATGCTTGTTGTAGGCACTCAGGTTTGAGCTCTGTTGGTGTCAACTTCTCTGCTATCTCTAAGGTGTCTAATAGTGGTGGGAAATATGGATGAAGGAGAGCCATGTTGAAGAATGGATGCAGACCAAGGAAGGGGGGAATGTTGAGCTCAAAAGCATTGTCACCCACCGCCTTGGTGATGGTGTATGGCCCATAACGGAGTGGGTGAAGCTTTTGATGGGGCCCTATAAGGCGTTCTTTCTACAAATGCAACCAAACTTTGTCGCCCACCTGAAACTTATGTGGCACCCGATGTTGATCAAGGCGCTACTTGTACTTAGCATTAGACTTCTGTAGAATATCTTGAACCTGTTGGCGGATATGTTGGATTCATTCAATGAACCGGGCTGCTTTGTCAGCTTTTGGGGATGAGTCGGCCGAGGTGATCGCAAGGGGAAGTGCAACATCCATGGGGCCCAATGGTTGGAATCCCAACCCCACCTGAAAGGGGCTGTGGCCAGTTGAGCTATGCAGGGCTCGGTTGTAGCTATGTTGGACATAGGGGAGACTCTCATCCCATGTGCGGGGGGGTTGTTGAATTGTACATGCGCAGGATATGTACGACCATCCGGTTGACGACCTCTGTTTGTCCATCGGTCTGGGGGTGGAAGGCAATGGATTTGGTGAGCTTGGTATCCAGCAGTGACCAGAGGCTTGACCAGAATGAGATGAGGAACCGACTGTCATGGTCTGAGATAATGGCCTGTGGGATCCCAAAATGTACCCATACTCGTTCAAAGAAGAGCTTGGCAATGGCTTCTGCTGTGATGTTCTTCTTGCAAGTGGCTAGAATCGCCATCTTGGAAAAGCGATCAACAACCACGAAAACATAGTCGTTTCCCCTCTTGGTGGACGGGAGGCCTGACATGTAGTCCATTGAGATGGATTCCCACGGCCTGTCAGGAGTAGGCAGAGGGGTGTATAGGCCCTGTTTCTTAGTGGTCGGTTTGGCAATAGCGCAAGCAGTGCAGGAGCTGATATACTTATCGACATCCTGTCGAAGTTTCGGCTAGTAGAAATGTTTCTGCAACACTGCCACTGTCTTTTCGACGCCAAAGTGTCCTGCCACCCGACTGCAGTGAGCTTCCCAAATCAGCTTCACACGCTCGCTTGATGGAACGTAGAGATGGCCCAGACGACACAACAACCCATCTTGAAGATGGAAATTAGCAACCACTAAGTTGGTGCCCAACATTTGATAGGTGGTGGAGAAGTCAGGGTCTGTCTCGTAGAGGTGGGGCCATCCAGAGGTCTCGTGGCCACAAGAGTCTAGCACCATGGTAAGTGCCGCGACTGGAGGTCGACTGAGGCAGTCAGCAACTCGATTGGTACTCCCTGTTTTATATTTGATGTTGAGGTGGAATTGCTGTAAATATGTTGACCACTTCTGATGGCGGTCATTCTGCAACTTTCCTTGGGTCTGCATGAACTGTAGTGGCCTGTGATCAGTGTGGATGACTGTCTCCTTCCCAAGAATGTAATGTCTCCACTGGCGGCAGGCTTGTACAATGGAGTACATTTCTTTGTCATAGGTAGGGTACTTGTGGACAACATTTGATAGTGTCTCACTATGATATGCCACGGGGTGGCCAGGATGAGTGAGAATGGCGCCCACAGCATAATCTGAAGCATCTGTCTCGATCTCAAAGGGATGTTGTAGGTTCGGTAATGAGAGTATCGACGATGAGCACAAACGCTTCTTCAATTCATCGAAGGCTTGTTGTTGGGATAGGCCCCACACAAATTTTGCCTTACCACCACCCCTGGTCACTTGGCTGAGGGCCCATGCAATATGAGAGAATCCCAGCACGAACCGACGATAGAAATTAGCGAGGCCCAAGAAGCTCCGAAGTTCAGTGAGTGTGGTTGGGGCTGGCCAGTCACAGATGACCTGGATCTTGGTTGGATCCACATGCACACCATGTCGATCAACGATGTAGCCTATGTAATGGACCCTGTCCATGCCGGAGGAGCATTTTTCCAAGTTTTCATATAGTTTGTGCTTCCGCAAGGTGTGCAGAACCTGCTGAATATGCTGCAAGTGTTCCTCCCAAGTATTGTTGTAGATGAGGATGTCATCCAGATACACCACTACAAAATTGTTGGTGAAAGGTCGTAGGATATCGTCTATCATCCTCATAAAAGTTGTTGGAGCATTTGTCAAACCGAAAGGCATGACCAACCATTCAAAAAGACCTTCTTTTGACTTGAAGGCAGTCTTCCATACATCTTTCTGTTCTATTGGGACCTGGTGGTTGCCAGACTTCAGATCAATCTTACTGAAGTATTTGGCCCCCATGAGCTGATCAAGGAGGTCATCGATTTAGGGAATCGAGTACCGGTTACAGACTGTGATTTTATTCAGGGCCTGGTAATCAATGCAGAGTCGCCATGTCCCATCTTTCTTCTGCACCAACACGATTGGACTCCCACAAGGTGATGAACTGGGATGAATGTGCCCCTTGTGGAGCAATTCTTGGATCTGCCTCTTGATCTCCTCGCTTTCCAACAGAGAGCGGCGATAGACTGGCCCATTGGGTAGCGGTGCACCTGGGGTCAGATCGATGGGATGCTTGACCTGGCAGTGCAGAGGTACCCCGGTCAGAGAGGAGAAGATATCTGAGTATCCTTCCACCACCTTATCCACTTGCTTCTGTTATGTGGATAGATCGGTCATGGAGGCCCGGGATGTGGCTGCGATCTTTCTTTCACTCTGAGAGCGAATCACGAAGAAGACAAATTTCCCGGTCTCAGAGATGACCTTCTTGCATTGCTTGGTAGAGATCAAGGAAATAGCACTAGGAGGGACTGCCTCGGGTATCCTGTACAATTTCCTGTTCAAAGAAATAATAACGCTACGAGCCTAGACTCATATACAACATGATGTTTCCATAAATAAGGTTGGCCCAAAAGAACATCTGAAACTTCGAGAGGAGCAACATCACACAATACCTCGTCCTTGAAGGGCTTGATGCCGTATGGCAGTCGGCACTGTTGGCTGATGTGGAGATCGCTTCCTTTGAGGAGCCATCCAATGGTGTAGGGTTGTGGGTGCGGCGTTGTCAGCAGGGCCAAGCGCTTGACGACCTCTGTTGAGATGAGATTCTTCTGGCTACCGCTATTAATGATGAAGTGTAGCGGGGTGCCTTTTACCCACATTTGTGAATGGAAGAGGCGTTCTCCTTCTTCTGGCTCGTCTGGTTCATCAGGCTGGAGCTTGGTGGTATCAATGGTGGCACTGAGTTCCACGTTAATGATCCGTCTTCCCCTTTCTAGTTCGAACTCAGAGTCAGAACCCGCATCTGATTCAGATGCTTTCACTTCGGCCACCAGCGACTGCTTTGAGCGGCAATCAGTAGTGTTATGCCAAGGGCTCTTATGGAAGTCGCACCACTTCCCGGTATCTTTCTTTGTTTTTTCGGTGTCCTTCTTTGCTTGCAGCTTGGACTGGTTGTCTTGATACTGTCCATCTTTGCTCTGTCCTTTATTCTGTGGGTTGGGGCTGCCCTTTCCTGTCTTTTGCTGTGAAGGGTTCCCAGGCCCAAATTGTCGCGTCTTTTGTTTGAGCTTCTGCTCAATTTTGACGGCATATCAGTAGGTCGCGCCCAAGGAAGAGATGTCCAGAAATTCCATTTCTGTCTGGATGTATCTATGCAAACCACCGCGATACTTGAGCACCAGATGTCGCTCTGAATCTTTGATACCCATCTTGGTGTGGAAGGTATGGAAGATATTTGTGAACTCTGGCACTGCTTGGTCTCTTTCTTGTCGTAGTGTGGTCCATTTGGTATACAAGTCGTCATAACTTCCAACAGGGTAGTATTGTTCCTTAATAGCATCCCTGAAGGATTCCCAGGTGGCCGTGACTGAAAATAATGAGGCTTCTTCTGTGTCCTTTTGCTCGCAGAATGTTTCCCACCAATCTTTGACATGGGGAATGGCTTTGAGGAGCGCAAAAGTAATCTTTTCTTTATTCAAAAAGTTATGGACAGAAAAATACCCTTCTAGTAGATTCAACCACTTATCTACAGCATCTACGTCTATCTATCCTTCAAATATAGGGATATCGAAGTTGATTTGTACCTTGAAGGGGGCGGTGCCTCCGCTCGAGGAAGATGTGTCGCTTGTTGGTAGTCGCCGAAGGATTTGTGCAAAATTATCCATCATCTCGTTCCTCTGCTGCATGAGGGCTTCCTCAAGCAACATTTTGATAGGATCTCTTGTCCCGTCATCTTTCTTTTCTCCTGCCATGAGAGGTTGCTTAGGCATGCGAGAGTTTTTGTCCTCAAGAGAAACAAGCTCGAGACCCAATTCTTTGTACCCTGACCTCGTTGGGGACATGCATTAAGACTACAAGGAGCAGACTGCTCTGATACCACTGATCCGGATTTTATGAGCAGAACGAAATGAATACAGATTATTATTAGATGCTTAACACAAAATAACAGAGATACAGTAAAATTGGTTTTCTATTCAATAAGGAAATAAGCTAGAACTGTAAAATGCAGCGGAAAACAAGCTTGCTGGAATGGTGGTGGCTTACCTCTAAGAAGAGATGTGACGGCTGCGCTCATTACGCAAGAAGATGGTTACAATGAGGCTCTTAAGGCCTTTTACAATAAACAGGAATGTCAAAAACCCTAGACATCCAAAAACCCAACCCTAGGAGATGAAGCGCCAAAAGTCATGTGGGCCCCGTTTGGGTAAGTTAGTACATCAACTTCCCGGGGTCGTAACTTTTGCATACAATCTCCGTTTGGGGCGCTTGGTAGCCCATTGGAAAGGTCTATCTGAGATTTACAACTTTCAACTGGGGCCGAATGCATGCCGAAGGCAACCAGGCATGCATTTGGCCCCCCAAATTGCCAAAAAAGGTCATTTAGGGCCTCAAAATGGCCCCGGAAGTTCAGGACCCAAAAAACTGTTAAAAATAGTACAATACCAAAATTGCCATAAAATTGTTTTGAGCCAGTTGGAAAGGTGGGTGGCCACCAATATCCACCTGGATCATTTGTGGGGTTCGAACTCCCGACCTGTGAAATGTTATGTTTAAAGAAATTGAATGTTGTGGACTATTTGATTTCTGAAATGAAACATAATGGGATTTAAATCCAAAAGTTTGGGTTGTAGGAATGAAATGTTAGAGACTAAGTTTGTAAAACGTGAGACCTGGAAAATTACTTGATGCGTGTAAAATCTTGGTAATGCATTGACTGTGTGCTATCGTTGTAGTGGTCGATTGACGTGTTGATAAAGAAATGCTCTGGGAATGTACTGTATTTGTTTTACTGCTTGGTACTAATATTTCAATAATGGATTGGGGTCGTTGTTGGTTAAAATGATGATATGTGTGTTCTACGATTTGGTTGTGATAGTAGAAGGAGATATTTGTGTTTAACTCGAGCCTCTAAGACTGATGCAAAAGTTACTTGTTGCTTTCGATTCTGGACTTGTTTTCCTGTAGGGTTAGTAGTTTTGAAAAATGATCTTAACCAGTTTTGAAATGCGTTGATGCTTGAATCTGAGAGAGAGTTTTTTTTTTTGGCAAAAATAAATAAAAACATTAAAGCGAACAACATTTCTAAAATATTTAAGAGAATAAAACATAATAACCATACACTGTTTATGAGTTGAGAGAATATATCTGTAGGTATAATAATTATGTCCTGGAGGGGCGATCTAGGTTTATTAAGTTCTCAGGAAAAGATTTATAGGTTGTATGTCTGCTAGAATATCTAGCAAAGGATAGCGTAGCTAGACCTGCTAGACAACTTGCAGATCAATAATCCTACTTTATAGTGGTTTCTTTTTATTCCTATCAGAAATCTATATTCAAATAACTCAGGGAAAAAGTAAAAAGGCCAAAGGTACTGGGGTAGCACCTTGTAATAATCATTTAACCTCTATTATAATTTGAAATGGAAGATTTAGGACCTGGTTACTTTGCAACTTGCTCCTTCCTGTAATAACCTGCACACTCAAACAATGATTAGTGTAGAGACTTCTGAACTTAGTTGACCTATTAGAAGACTCTTAACTGGATCACTTTAGGGCTACCATATTCCTCCCAACCTTGACCCTTGAACCATTTCCTGGTTCTATCTAGATCCCCCTGAGCTTGGTTCCAACATGCAATGAGAGGTAGAGGTCCTAGATTCACTTCTGGTTCAGTTCTGAGAATTTTTAGGTAAGGCTGCTTCAGCTTCTTGGAGCAGAAAAGTTTTCTTGGACTACCATAAGAGAATGATAATAACCAAGAATGATAGGTGATCCCCAAAACTTGGGTTCTGCCCTCTTTAAATAGGGAAATCTTGTATTAGGACTATTGAAGTAATTAGTTTCTTTAAATTTAATATTTAATAATTTAAAAGATATTATTTAATTAAATAAATTTGTCCTCTTGAACCAGGACTCTTCCAACTGTTTGACTATAAGTCATTTTTTATTTATGCTCTTAATAATAACAATAATTACACTAATAATTATTCTTATATTAAATATATTTCACTTAACTTATTAATACATCATTTAAAATATTAAATGGTGCATAAATTAGATATACTAATTATATCCCATAATTAAATAATAACGCCTATTATTATTTAAAGCTCTTAAATAATAATAATAATAATAATAATAATAACTTGGAGGCCTTTAATCAAGTTAGTCATAACCAACTATTGAAAGTTATCTTTTATTTAGTTATGTGTCATCATATGACACTCTTTCCTCTTTAACTTTTAGGGTCACGGTCCACTTCTTTTGGATGGTTGTGGTCAGCTTGGTTAGGTACCTATAGTCTCTCTCTTTGCATGTTGGATTCCCTCGTTTAACATGGTAGCTCCCGCAGTAGGTGATGATGGATAGAAATATGAAACATTTAGTCAATTTAAATAAATGTCATAAAAGTGCTCTTCAAAGTCTTTCCGACTCAACACTTTGAAACTCCGTAACCCCGAGTGCTCTTCATAGCCATTCAACTCAACACTCTCACATGGGCGTTACTCTAGTGCAATTCCAGAGTCCTTGCTCAACACTAGTGCTAGAATGTGGTTGTGAGGCACATCTATAATATTTAAGTTGCCTCGGATCCGATATTTGTTTATTAAGCTTGGAGTGCTCCAAGGCTTATTCCCAACACTCAATGTACATCAGGGCTTACTCCCAGTACATCATATTTCCTCTAGATACATCGGGGCTTTTGCCCAGTACGTAGGTAATTTGTGTGTTTCTGAGTCCATGCTTGACACACCATATAAGTCAATTATGTCATTCACATCACTGCACAGTATGTAAGAAAAGGTCATCTTAGTATATTAGGGTTTTGTACCCACATCAAAACATAATCAGAACATTGGGGCTTCCTTGCCTAGTATATAATCAAATAATGAAATTCAGTCAGGGTCCATGCCCAATATGTCAATCTACAAAAGAATAAATCATATGTACTAGGGCTCATGCCCAATAATCAGAATAAATCACATGTGCTGGGGATGTGGCCCAATATAACATCATAAAATAGTGAGTCCAAAATTCGGGATATTACAAAACACTAAAAAATTCTCACTCCAATTAATATGGCACTAGCATGTTAATAAACCCCAACCATGGCCTTGAGAACCATTATTATTGGTGTGGGCACAAAATACATTCATTGTGGTTTAAACATGGCATCCATATCCTTTTAGTACGTTAGAGATACCCTACCAGGGTGGCATGCAGTTCTTTGAAGATATGTTGATAGAATTATATAGTTTAAAGTTTTATGGATTATATATGTTCTTCATGGCATTTCAGTCTAATAATTTTCATTTAGGATATATTGTTTTTATTTTAACTCCTTAACTATGATTGTACTTTAAGACTTTAGGGGTTTTTTACCTATATAATACAATTTCATATATATCTATTTCTTCATATGTATGATATACTTAATAGTATATGTATTTTAGTCAATCTTATTTGCAAATGTTTTAGAAAAAAATGAAATATAATAATTTAACTCATTATCATAGCTAAAATAAAATAAAATCAATAATAAATTAAACCTAACAAACTGGTTCTCGTGTTTGAGAAGTCCCTAGGCTGCAATTTATGGTTAACCTCCTGTCCTACTCGGAAAAGTCTCTCCGACTCCATAATCCAGAAAAATCATATTACTTTTGTGACCCATGCCAAAAAATCAAAGAATAATGTGAGCTCTCTAAATAAGTTTCTCTCTATATAGCTGAATTTAAGTCATCTTAGATTGTACTTCGAGAGTACACAACCCCTCAACTTCCTGAAAATCCCAATTTGTGTTTCCAAAACCCTCTTCCAAAATCCTTTCTATGAGTCCCCAAGCCTCCTTTTTATGTTCTAAGTCTTCCCTTCCGCGTAAAAAAATCTCTCCATCAAATAAAGTTTATTTATTATATAATTATTTTCTTTGCACACAAGTTAAAACATATATTTTTGTATTCAATTGCCAATTTTATGGACTTTCCATTTACATTCAAGTGGTGGGCTTAAGTAACAATGAAATCATTGTTTTTTATTTCAATTATTAGATTTGTTATTTTAATAATTTATTTTATTAATAATTTTTTAATTTAATTTAGATGATAATTAATTAACATAATTAATATCAATTAATTTATATCTAATTCTTAATTAATAATATTAACTGATATGATTTATCCATCAATATTTAATTTACCAACCATGTAAATAAAGTGTATTTACGTTATTTATTAATGAGTTTACTAATACAATATATGTGGCTATGTAGCTATCATATCCATACCTCATAGACATGGTGATAATTAAAAGCATGTTGGCGAATACATGGTGAGAAACACCTTCACCTCTATTGATAGAACTAAGGTCAATACTCTAACACACAGCCTCATTGAACCACACATGTTCTTAGAGTTTTGTCAACCAATAACCATTTTGGGTAACTGTGATACCTGCAATTCAAACACTTGACCATACATAGTGTTGGAATTTGATGGGAAAATTGCCTGTGACGAGGCGATTTGCTCGTCAAATATGGTTAATAATTGAGATTACCTGTCACAAACCAAGCTTAAAATATATAAACCTTTGATAATGTGGGTTTAACCGTGAGTGGAATTTCAAATTCCTACCCTGACCATACATCATAACATATGCATTTATATATATAATCACATGTCATTCAGGTAGAATGCTTCCTAACATGTCATATTTCATCAATATCCATGACATTTGTACTAACCTTCTAAAATAAACTTGCCATGTCTAGCCATGTTCCGATAGATTAATTTTCAAGACCGGATAATAAAGTACACTTATAACAATTTCATCGCTATCATCAAAATAATATATATTATGTCAAAATGATACTTACCAACAATTTACATAAATATTTAAAATCATAATTTTACTTATAAGTACAATACATAATTCACACCCATCTCTTTGATATCAACTACTTCATGATTACTTTCCTACTATAAATTCAGCTATTCAAAATCAATCCATCTATATGTCAACTTGAAATAACCATATATGTTTTTCATGCATCATATATCTAGCTTTTCAATGAAAGTTTGTTTCAATTAACTTTGTATGTTCTTTTTACCGCACAATAGATTTATCCTAGATTAGAGTATACCTTCCACATTTAATATGCATGATTAAATGAATTTACACATTTGTCATCATTAACAATACAAAAAGGATAAACCTTCCACATTTAATATGCATGATGAAATGAATTTACACATTTGTCATCATTAACAATACAAAAAGGATAAAGGTCATATCCTATAAACACAGGAAAGTTTACATGTCTTCATAATAGTGACTTTGACTTTGACGGTTCTCGCTAATGTCGATAGATAATAAGTAAATGAATGGTGGATGTAAATCATATTTGATGTTTTAACTATCGTGTGTAAAAATATGGGGTGTTTCACCCTTTAATAAATTTCGTCCTAAATTTATGGTGATTCATAATTATATGGAACATTATAATGTAGTTATTGTCGAGAGTTCTTGGTTATAATACTTCCTCGGGATTCTTAGTTGGTTAACCATATAGATATCCATCAAATATTTTTCCTTTATCACATTGAAGGTGTTCTTATTTTATATTTAACTTTTTGCATCGGTTTTCAGCGTGATCTTTAAGTTTTATTAGCATACTTTATCTACTAATTAAAAATTCTGTTTAATATTATTTGTACCTTTCTTATCATGTTTAATGGGAAGATCATGTTTCCCATATATTATTCATATGCTTTATGAGGAATTGTTATGAGAGTTTATAAAAATTTCACGATTTGGATCTCATCATAATTTTTACCAGAATTTGAGTTTTTTTTTTTTTTAACAAAATTAAAATTTAGTTGTGTTTTATTGAGATTTTTTTATGGTAGAAATGGATTCAGAATTCTCAAAAACCCTTAGAGCATTCAACATTCTAGAATTTAACAGTTGTAACATGGATTTTGAAAAATTATTGACGGATTTTTTCAAAATCTTGCTCGAAAAATTCATCTATTTTAGCTCAAATCGTAGAGTTTTTAGACTACGTGATTGTTATGTCTCCTTTTACTGATTATCATCCTTCGTTGACTACTTTCTAATTGGAACCACTTGCATCCTTTGTTCATTCCTAAATGCAATAGATCTAAATATTAATGATATATGAAAGGTTTATATGTATAATAATTTTAATGGCACCAAGGCTTCATATTAATAGTTAATATTTTCAAAGAAGACCCCTTGCACATGATTTTTTGCAATATATACATTCTATTTATAATTTCAATTTTGACCTCAAGATCACCCCCCTTGTAAAGAAAGAAACCCATAATCATGATAAATTTGTAGCTAACCATGTCTTCTTACATACTTCATACCATTGTACGATTTGACTAACCTTTTTTTTTTGTGAATTATGTCTTATTGTATTCCTACAATGCAAAGAACATGCGTTTTCCTAACATATCAATATTAACTGCATACACTTCCTAAAACACATATCACTAGTCATTGGGTACATATACTTAGTTAGCTTAGACTTTTACTTAATGCTTTTGTAAGGATAAACATAAGCCTCCATGTGTAATTTCATCATCATCATCGTCATCACACACACACACACACACACATATACATATATATATATAGATACATATATATACATATACATATATATATACACATATATATGTATATACATATATATACATATATATACATATATATGTATATACATATACATATATACATATATATATATGTATATATGTATATGTATATGGATATGGATATGGATATGGATATGGATATGGATATGTATATACATATACATATACATATACATATACATATACATATACATATCCATATCCATACATATATATATATATATATACATATATATATATATATATATATATATATATATAACTTAAGATTCATTACACTATTGTACCCAAGACATCAAATATCGTTACTACTCTATAGTAAATTTTTTAACATGCCCTCTCTGTACTAAGTCAAGCTTTGTACAGTTGCAGGTCTTTTCTAGGTAATTGATATATTAGACATTACTTACCTCGAAATTGTAGACATTCTACCATGTCCTTACCTCATTTGCTACCATTCCTAATTGAGTTATATGTTAAAATTCAATATGCTAAGACAGAAAATAGCAGCATTACATTCCATTTCACAATAATAGCATATACAGGATCACTGAAGAAACAACAAGCATAGCATAAACACAAGAGACAGAGATTTATCCTGGGAAACCCTCATGGGGTAGAAAACCCAGTAAAGCTTCCTCAATATAGATGACCAGCAATATACAAAGATGCAAACCCTGAGCATAAGCTCCTTCTTCTCCATAGCAGACCTCTCCTCCACAAGTGCGCCTTTCTCAAGTGAGAGTGTGTGTATAATGAGGAACACACCTCCTCTATTTATACACTACTCTGATATGTATTTTACACAAGTACACGTAGGCTCGTATTTAACCAATAGGTTAAATACCCCACTACAACTAACTGGGCCGACCCCTCTAGGGTGGTCTAATAACCCTTTGACCCACAATCCGACGGAGGAATAAACATCTCCGGATTTACAATAAGATCTTCACGGAGGAATGAAACATCTCCGGAATAATAAAGTACAAATATAATATTCTTTGAAGTTACAATATCTCAACACTCCCCCTTAACGAGAAGGATATTATAACAGCATCTGCCCGAGCAAGGAGTCATCAACATCATACATGCTACATCTATAAATCACTGGAAGCTTTCTCAACATCATCAGTAACTCAAGCAGTTACTGGAACATCACTGTCAACATCAATCATCAACATCACGATCTTTAGCATCGTCTTCATACTATCAGCAGCATCGTCATCACACGATCAACAGCATCGTCATCACACGATCAGCAGCATCGTCATCACACGATCAACAGCATCGTCATCACACGATCATCAGGATCGTCATCACACGATCAGCAGCATCGTCATCACACGATCATCATCATCATCGTCACACGATCATCAACATCGTCATCACACGATCATCATCATCGTCATCACACGATCAGCAGCATCGTCATCACACGATCAGCAGCATCGTCATCACACGATCATATTTACAGGATGATCAATCCTGCTCCCTTTAGGACATGAGTCCATGGATGATGCAATCCAGATCAAGTTCCAGGATGATCAATCCTTATCACAGCTACAGAGCCAGCCCTGTTTCATGCTGGATGTATCATAACTACAGAGCCAGCCCTGTTTCATGCTGGATGTATCACAACTACAGAGCCAGCCCTGTTTCATGCTGGATGTATCACAACTACAGAGCCAGCCCTTTTTCATGCTGGATGTATCACAACTACAGAGCCAGCCCTTTTTCATGCTGGATGTATCACAACTACAGAGCCAGCCCTTTTTCATGCTGGATGTATCACAACTACAGAGCCAGCCCTTTTTCATGCTGGATGTATCACAACTACAGAGCCAGCCCTTTTTCATGCTGGATGTATCACAACTACAGAGCCAGCCCTTTTTCATGCTGGATGTATCACAACTACAGAGCCAGCCCTTTTTCATGTTGGATGTATCACAACTACAGAGCCAGCCCTTTTTCATGCTGGATGTACCACAACTACAGAGCCAGCCCTTTTTCATGCTGGATGTATCACAACTACAGAGCCAACCCTTTTTCATGCTGGATGTATCACAACTACAGAGCCAGCCATTTTTCATGCTGGATGTATCACAACTACAGAGCCAGCCCTTTTTCATGCTGGATGTATCACAACTACAGAGCCAGCCCTTTTTCATGCTGGATGTAACCTAGAGTAATTCTAGGATTTGTCACGTACATTTTGAACCGAGGTCCAGGGACGATTCAGTCCTGTCATTCAGTTATCGGAGACCTCATGTCTACGGCTCTTCTTTAGGACTGAAGTCCGGGAATGATCCAATCCCCTCAACTGTCCACTAAGGACTTCATTCTCGGAGACCTCACGTCTACGGCTCTCTTTAGGACTGAAAGTCCAGGGATGATCCAATCCCCTCAACTGTCCACTAAGGACTTCATTCTCGGAGACCTCACGTCTACGGCTCTCTTTAGGACTGAAAGTCCAGGGATGATCCAATCCCCTCAACTGTCCACTAAGGACTTCATTCTCGGAGACCTCACGTCTACGGCTCTCTTTAGGACTGAAAGTCCAGGGATGATCCAATCCCCTCAACTGTCCACTAAGGACTTCATTCTCGGAGACCTCACGTCTACGGCTCTCTTTAGGACTGAAAGTCCAGGGATGATCCAATCCCCTCAACTGTCCACTAAGGACTTCATTCTCGGAGACCTCACGTCTACGGCTCTCTTTAGGACTGAAAGTCCAGGGATGATCCAATCCCTTCACATGTTCACCAAAGCAGAACATGTATCCTCATCATCAAAACATGTATAACCACAACATGTATCATCATCATCAAAACATGTATAACCACAACATGTATCATCATTATCACAACATGTATAACCACAACATGTATCATCATCATCACAACATGTATAACCACAACATGTATCATCATCATCACAACATGTATAACCACAACATGTATCAACATCATCAAAACATGTATAAACACAACATGTATCAACATCATCAAAACATGTATACATCTATCATCTATCATCAAAAGCATGTATACATCTATCATCAAAACGATGTATACATCTATCATCAAAAGTATGTATACATCTAATCATCAAAAGTATCTAGCATGTATACATCTATCATCAAAAGCATGTATACATCTAATCATCAAAAGTATCTAGCATGTATACATCTATCATCAAAAGCATGTATACATCTAATCATCAAAATAAATAATGTAAGAGTCCTAAATCTAAATATTTCTAAGTAACTGGGTGTAGAGAACAGGTTACCTCATCAACGACCTTGTTGTTTGATGAGACAATCTCATCAGTAGTGACTATACTACTCCCCCTTTCGAGGAGGGTCCTTTTGAACTACACCAAGCTTGTCTCGAAAGTATTCAAACTTCACTCGAGACAGAGGTTTGGTTGGTAACTTCTTCACTTGACGTAGAGGCTTGGTTAGTACAATGGTAACCTGTTACAAATTCAAAATTTTTAGAGTTCCTTTCTGTGTCATATCTTGTTAGTTCCCTATGTTCTTTGACTTATTATGGAACACTAGATTCTATGTCATCTTGATACAACTCTAAATATCACATAGGATCTCAGTTGGTTCTATCTCTAAGTCAAACAATCCTAAAGTCAAACTTCTTCACAACTAGCAGAGCAAGCAGCCATATATTCCGCTTGTGCTGAGAGTCACACTAGACAGCTTCCAGCTAAACCACGAGATCATGGCTAATCCCAGACAATAACATCCTCTCGATGTGTTCTTCTTGTCTGATACACTTCCTGCCCAAACAGAATCTGAATGGCCATCTGAAGTCATGATCTTCAAGATAGCATAGATCAAATTCTATCGTGTCCTTTATGTGCCTCATCACATACTTTGCAACTATCAGGTAAACACATCTAGTTTCCACTAGATACTAACTCAAGGTGTTCATAACAAAGCATATATCTAACCTAGTATATGTTAGATATATCAAAGACCCAATAAATGACTGTACAGAGTTATATCCATTAACTCTGATGAGTTATCCCCTAACAGCTTCAAGTTGGAATCCATAAGAGTGGCCATTCCAACACCTCAAGTCATATTTCTCATCATACTTTCCCTGGTTGAGAAATATTCCTTCTGAGCCTTGCCATACTTCCAGACCTAGGAAGTAAAGCATCAAATGAGATCTTTCATTTTTTCATTTCTGCATTGAATGATCTTCTGCATATCTATCTGTGCCATCTCTCGTTAGATGGGTCTACTGATATGAGCCTCAATATCATTCGAACTCTGTGGTGAGTTCCTTCTTGCATCCATGTCATATGTGTATCATATTCAACCTTGTAGCAAAGGGTTGAGATCCACATCACCCATGGTGATCATTAAGCTTATCAAATTATTATCGATCCTAGGTACCTATACAGAACCTGATTCATACTTCTTCTTTAATTACACCATACTTGGAGCAAACATCTTGTCGTGATTCTCTTCCCCTTTCTAAGAGAATCTTCTAGCCATGAGCCTTCTATATTTTGTTTGATTTGTAAATCTTCTTGTTTGAACATCCACCACTTGTACGATGTCCATCATTCTTCATGACCTTTCCTACAAATCAAAATTAAGTACATGATTAGTAATACTTCATAATCATCAAAAGATAACCCATTACGCATACAGATATCATTTACATAGTGATGCAACTATTTTGACCAATACTTTGGCACAACACTTTCCCATATCCTGTATGCATACAGTGGCTATCTAGATGCCTTCCATCTCTACCAGAACATACTATCGAGAGTGTGCACAACTCTCAGCATGTCAGCAAGGAGGTTTCATTCTAGACAAGCAACAATGGAATGTTTGTCCAAACATATGCACATTAGTTGTATACTGTTCAATGCTCTATGAATGTTTACACTCAGCATTATATATTCTAGGAATACAAATATGCATGCAGGCAATATCATTACTATTTCAAATAGCAACTCAAATACTTATCTTTTATGTTTGTGTGGCTGTCTCCCGCTTGATCTTCTGTATGTATTTTGAACTTCTATTCATTCTGTACCACTGTGCATGCTCAAGAGTCATCCTCATGATCTCATACACAAACATACACTCATTAGTATATTCTAAATTCTATCAAAACTAAATAATCTTGAAAACGTATAGTCATGATTATAGTTAATAAACATTAGTATTCAAGATTTCAGGGAAGTCTTCTTTTACTCATGCATATCATTGATATAATATGCATAATCCCTTGATTACTAACTTTATGAATAAGCATAACCAATCATTCCAAGTATACTTATATAAGGGATCCTAACACAAGGTAAGATTCATGGGAAACATACCTGGATTAGTATACCTACTTGGTTATGTACAACATACCTAAACAATCTCTTCAATGATTTAGAGATCCTGAGCTAGAACCTGCATGTCTCATAGGTTAAGCATAATATAACAAAGTCATACATACCTCGTAAGTAGAACAAAGATTATGTATGAGTCTTTGTCTTCATGTTTTCATGGTCATGGAGCCTGATTTGTCTTTTGTGATGTACCTGTATCTTGTTAGCAGACAACCTCAACCTCACACAACACCATAATGCATTAGTACAATCATAAGTGTCAACACCCTAACCAATGAATATCTTCTATCATGCATTCATAATTTTGTTAAGGTGATACAACAAATCTAAAATCAAGATTGTACTAACTGTAATAACATGAAGACAAACATACCATAAACTTAATCATGAACAAATCTCAAAACATACCTCGATGAGTCATACCTATCAAGATCGCTTGTAATCTCCTTATGTAAAGCCTTAGCCTCATCTCCCTCTGAAACATGAACTCCTTCACTTATGTAGGTGACCAATCCATCTTCTTCTAGGATTAACCCTATCCACTTGATTTGCAAGAACTGGACCTGGAGCTGGATATGGGTTTGTCAGAGAAACCCCAAAAATTCAAACTTTGAATTTCAAACTTCCGAAAGGATAGAGATATGCGCCTTGATGAGATGATCAAACTGATATATTCAGAATTTGAAAACTGCAAAGTTTTACTCCTCAATTTTGCCTTTGAAACTTTCGGATTCACTGGACGTGACCCTGAACTGGGGTTTGATGAAGCCCACTCTTTTGCCCCATCAAAAGGTTTGATCCAAAGCTCTAAGCTTCTATTTTTCTGAGGAGCTTCCAGCCGTGGTCACGGATTTCAAAAATTCCCATTTTTACAGAAGCCCTAATTTTCCGTTTTTCTGATCAAAGTCCCGAACTAGGGTCTAATCAAGCCCGGCCTTCTGCCCAACCAAAAATTCTGATCTTGGTCTCTAAATTTCTATTTTGATGAGTAGCATCCAGCCGTGGTCTCTGATTACAAAAATTCCAACTTTCTCCAAAGCCCTAAATTCTGGAAGTCATGAATGAAGGTACCAAAAAATAATTCTGTTTTGACAGAAATATGTACCTGATTGTTTCTGGTGTAACTCTGAAATTTTTGATCCACAGGGTCTGAAAAAGTTTCCTGAGATAGCCTGACCTGTTATCTTTCCATCCTGATAGGTCTGACCTCAATTGGATTCTCTGAGAGAGAGTTATGCCAAATGTCGCAACGTGACCTGTTTTGGGAAAATACAGGAGAGCAAACTTGTACGGTGTGCCACGTGTCACTGTTTGACCTTCGGCCTCTGAAAAAGTTTTCTGAGATAGCTCTGCCTGTTATCTTTCCATCCTGACAGGTCTGACCTCAATTGGATTTTCTGAGAGAGAGTTATGCCAAGTGTCGTAATGTGACCTGTTTATGGGATAATACAGGAGAGCGCACTTGTACGGAGTGCCACGTGTCACTGGTTCAACTTCGGCCTCTGAAAACGTTTTCTGAGATAGTGCAGACTGTGTACTACCTGTCACTTTTTACGAAATTTCATTTGGAGCTTCCTAGCCCAAGATATGATCTTTTTCCCAAGGTCACCTGATTTTGACTCAGATCTGGAAGAGGCAGAAACCCTATATTGTACAGATCATAAATCACAAAGTACAACGAATTAGAGGTTGTCCTTTGGACACAAGGTACCTGGAGATCTTAGATTCGTCCTGTAACAATTTCAGATCCGAAAACTTCGCCAAAACGGATTTATAGCGAAAGTGCTACGATGACTGGTTTTTGCTATGTAAAACCCTAACCTTCAAAATGTCGTAAGTAAAGCAAGTGTCTTTAGTGCCATACCTTGTCTTCCTTCAGGTTAGCTCTGATTCCATGTTAAAATTCAATATGCTAAGACAGAAAATAGCAGCATTACATTCCATTTCACAATAATAGCATATACAGGATCACTGAAGAAACAACAAGCATAACATAAACACAAGAGACAGAGATTTATCTTGGGAAACCCTCATGGGGTAGAAAACCCAGTAAAGCTTCCTCAATATAGATGACCAGCAATATACAAAGATGCAAACCCTGAGCATAAGCTCCTTCTTCTCCATAGCAGACCTCTCCTCCACAAGTGTGCCTTTCTCAAGTGAGAGTGTGTGTATAATGAGGAACACACCTCCTCTATTTATACACTACTCTGATATGTATTTTACACAAGTACACGTAGGCTCGTATTTAACCAATAGGTTAAATACCCCACTACAACTAACTGGGCCGACCCCTCTAGGGTGGTCTAATAACCCTTTGACCCACAATCCGACGGAGGAATAAACATCTCCGGATTTACAATAAGATCTTCACGGAGGAATGAAACATCTCCGGAATAATAAAGTACAAATATAATATTCTTTGAAGTTACAATATCTCAACATTATAGTTAACACATTTACTTTTTTTAAGATTTTTGACTAATTCTCATTTATTTACAACCCAATTGCTTATCCAATGGTTGGGTTCTTATCTAGTTGATTAAGCCAACTGGAAAGGTATTCTCCCTCTAGTTGGTAGTTGATATTATACTTAGATCACATTTGAAGGGTTTGTCATACAACAGTCTTCCTTAAATTATGAACATTTACAAAGATGTTTACAAAATATAGGAACTTCACATTTTCTTGTTTGCTACTATCAATCGAGCTCTCTTTTCTAGCAATATAGCTTAGATTCTAACAAGTTAAAGGTAAGGTAGAGGATATTCTTCATCATAGCTATGACACATATCGCTCCCTCATACATAAGTTCATGACTCAATTACCAATGGGTTCATTAACATAATTTATATTCGTGATTGTGTGCCTCTTATTAGTTTTGTTAAATATATTATTTTCTTAAATTAAGTTTTGTATGATTTCCTTTATACCTTATACTTTTGACCATAGTGGCCTATAGCCCTTCTCACATATCACAAGTTCCCTCAAGCTTTTTGCTTTTACTTTTCCCTCTTTCCACTAAGAAGTTCAAGACCAGGATAAACATTATAATAGTCTATATGATCTTTTTTAATCTTTAGATTAACCAAAATGTCACCTACTTATAACCGATGGTGGAAGCAATTATTTCATTAATTAAACCACCTACTATCCTCCCTGACAATTATACATAATTACTCTTGACAAATTGATGCCTAATCAAATGTGAATAAGCTCACTAAATCTAGTACTATTAAATTGACCTAAATATCCTTCACACATTTACTATGATCAATAAATAATTAAGCATATGGCTACATTTCCCCTCTTTATATGACATTCTCACTTATTACCATTTAATGTGTTTATTTCAAATTTATAATTTGATTATGTTTGTCGTGTATCCAATATTACATGTATTATTAGTTTTGTCATGTATCCACTATTATTATTTTTTATATCAGGACATTTAAAAAAAATTGTGAGTCGTTGTCGTTAATGACATGGAAATGGTTGGTCGACAAAATTTCTCAGTGTGGGGGGTAGCTTGGCCTAATCTCGGTCAGCTCGGTCAGCCTGGGCTGCAGCCACCCCAAAGGAGAAAAGCCAGAAAACAACTGCACGCTCAGTCTGTAAATTACCAGTTCCCTCTTCATGTTCGAATCCATTGTAATGGACCGCTGCATTAAAAGCTCATGCTCAACGTGTTTTTAAATACTTAATTGCACTGAAACATGCGAGTTCAATGGGCGGAGAAGGCAGGCCGTAGATCATTGGGCAAATATCCTCGGGCATCCTTTCGAAACTCATGGAGCCTGGACCTTTCGAAAGTGATGGATAAGAGTCTTTAGTCATAAGATGGATGTACATAATGCAGATGGTAAGAGAAAGATTATTAATATTGAAAGGCACGAGGAAAGACCGAATTAGTTGGATATGGGAAACATGTTGATTGATTTGCTTGCATCTATAATGTTATTTATAAACTTAATTGGGTGCAAATGCCTTATTTGGTGCGAATGTGTTTTGTATACAATAATATTGCAGGTCTTGTAACAAAAGACTGTGATGCATGTTGTGGATTTTCAAAATAGTAGTCTAGGTGGTCCAACCATGTATGAAATCATGTGTATGATTGCTTGAGGGTGTTCCTTTCATAAGATCATTTTTATAGAATGTCATCATCTTCTTTCAATAGTAAATCAAAGAGAACCCAAAGACTTGACATAGCAACATCGACACACTAGCTCAAGGCATATGACAGAAGGAAATAGCAGAATTAATTGATTCAAATGGGGAACCTATGTTTTATTTTACTAGATCCAATGCATATATTAAAAAATGTTTCATCTACATTGAAAAAAACCAAAACATTGGTTGTTAGGAGAGATCTTATTTCTCCGAATACTAAAAGGAAACATTGGCCAAGAAATGAAAGTAGAGGAAAAGTTAGAACCTCTTGGTCTTTTAGAGAAGGTGATGCTCCATATACTTTGAAGAGATATGACCTTTATTTGAAAAATGATCTATTATAATGAGTGTGAAGATGCCTTTAATGTATAGGTAGGCTCTATGATGTTGCTTCACAATAGAAGAAGATTGTTGGGGTTGAAATCACATGACCATCTGAACCTTCTAAGAGTATGTATGTCAATTGCATGCTTATGTTTTTGCAATTTAGGTTATAATATGCTATACATTAATAGTTTTATGCCAATTAATTTCTTATGTGATTATTTTGTATTGTCATTATCCTCTTCTCATGCGTGGTTGTGTGAACCATGACTTCCCCAAGGATCTACGACGAGCCATATCTAAATTACATCAAAGGAAATTTACATGGATATCATTCCAGGTTGGCCTCGAGAGATCGTCAAGATTGTTTGTATGTTTGAGAAGTAATTTCCCACACTTTTCATGGATGTACAAGTCCATCTTCTAATTCACCTACCTTTGAGTTAGCTAGGGTGGTCTCATGTTGTTGAATGGTCCCCCGGGTATATATTATATGAGTCATTCTACTACACTAGTGAATACATCAAGCAAATCAATGAAAGACCATGCAAATTTGTTTGGGATGACTAATGAGATTCAAGGGAAGGAGAGCTACTCCAAATGAATGGAAAAAGGAACATGATAACGAGTAAGTCACATATAGTTCTATATTTTCTAAAGAGTAACTATTTAAAATTAAATTGATAATATATATTTGGTCTCATACTATTTTTTTTCATTTCATGAATATATCAACGAGTGAAAAAAATGATGCCATCAATAAATTTGTTCTTTACAGCATAGAGGAAATGCAACCATGGTTTGCATTAGATGAATAGAAGAGAAGGAGATGCGTTAGTGACACGAAATAATTTGGATGGTTGAATGGTAGAAGCATCCCTTATCCTCATCATTTAAAAGAAAATATGCAAAGGATTTGTCCCAATACTTCGGTGGCTAGACATATCAGAGAGAAAGTTATGATGCATTTGGTAATTATCCAGGTGGTGAAGAGGATGCACTAAACATAGGGATTGGGTGTAAAAACTCTATGAAAATATCTCCATGTACATTGTTCATTCTATAATGCATGCTTAAATTATAACACGTATTATGTTTTTATTAATGCTCAACTCACTAAACATATGACAATTTCCATCCTTCATATTTTTTTAGGCACATTTGTTACCATCTATGTGGGCATATGGACATCATATTCTCTCTTAGGATACCGATGATGGACATGTCACATTTGACTGTGGAGTAGCAGTCAAGTTCAACCAATTTAGTCGTGCAAGCCATCGTGATCGGACATAATAGAGGGGAATCTAGGTTGCATCGGAAAGATATAAGATATCATGGAAGTGGACTTCTTTAATATTTCAAACACGTTATTTTTTGTTAGGGTTAATCTTGACTCGGGAATGAGTCAAAGGTGGCTAGGTCCAACACATGGTTTCTTGTATCCCATGGTATTGACCCAAAGTATTTCATGTAAAGAGGCCTTTATAAGGCTTGAGGAGGCTCCATTGTAAACTATCATGGAGGTAAGTGGATGAGCTCACTTGTCTCAGTTGGTTGGTTTTGTCCATGTAATGAAGATATTTATTGGTTTTTTTTCCTCGTTGGGGTTGGGGTTTTCGAGGCTACATTATGTGTCTATCTTTAATGGTTGCTTGTCTATTTTATTTCTCTTGAATGTAATTATTATATATGCTCATTCAAATCCTAAGAACTCATATCAGAGCATGTGGTTGGTTATCCTTGAGGCCAGATTTTTCGTACCTAAGTTTTAATTAATATGTTGTGGGATGCATGATCGGTGGTACCCGATGCCGCAACAGTTTTTAGTTCCTGGTTATAATGTGATTTCCTCGAGTGCTTAGAGCACAAAAAAAAAATCGTTGTATCCCTCTTATGTGAAAAGAAGGGATGTGGCATTAAGTTGTGGAATGAACCACTAGGATAGGTATGAGGGTGGTAGGTGTACTTGTAGCATAGCTTGATGTGGAATCAAAGAGGTTAATTATTCGATTATTGGAGGAATGTGAGATGGTTTAATCTCAGTTTTAGGACCAAGACCGATGAACCATGTATGTAAAGAGGATTCCTATAGAAATGGCGGTTACAGCGGCTAAGGACCCATGTAATGTAGTAGATGGATTATTTTTATATGGATGTTAATGACAAGTTTGTGTGAAGGTACAAAAGGAGGCATGGAAGATGACAAGCATGGAAAAGTGAGAGGATGAAGGGATGGATGGTGATGGTGAAGTCACCATGAAGACACATGAAAAAAAATTAATGGAGTAGTCTGCATGTAAAAGTGCATATGGCTGTAAGACTTGGTAAGGCACACATACACCTCATAACTCACAGGTAAAGTCGAGAGATAGACCTAGGTGATAGGGGGATGTATGTGAGTGTTGGAAATACTGAGAGGGAGAGTGAATAAGTATTGAACACTTTTTACCATTTCAAACATTAATTGTATCATGTAAACATTAACCATTGACAATGTCATTCATCATCACATAAACCATACACAATGAACAAGAGATTTAATGTGGAAACCCAAATGGGATAAAACCACAAAATGCTTTTCTTATATAATAACAAGATTGCATTCATAGGAAGAACCAACTTCCAAGATTCTCTAGCATCAACTGGAAGGAGGAACTAACCCCCTGATTTACATGCACCAACCTAAAGGAAGCTCCAACTCCTTGATTTACCAACACTGATTGGAAGGAGGCTACAACCCCCTAATTTATAGGATACAACCTGAAGAAAGATCCAAATCCCCGATTAACCAACACTGATTGGAAGGAAGTTACAACTCCCTATCCTTGACCCATCCTTCCACCCTGATATGAATAACAAAATTAATCTATCACTCTCATTGTCTTTGTCAAAACCTGTACCTATATCACTGTCTTTGTCAATATGTACCTATATCACTATCTCTGTCAACCTATATCATTGCCTTTGTCAACCTTTCACAGTCACTATCTCTCTCAACCTGTATCATTGCCTCTGTCAACCTGTCACAATGCCCCAATTACTATCTCTGCAACCTGTATCTCTATCTCTATTAAACTGTACCTGTATCTCTATATTTGTACCTGTATCACTATCCCTATCACAATCACTATATCTCTATCTCAATGCCACGATAATTGTCTATGACACAATGCCACAGTTAGTCTCACAATGCCCCAATCACTGTCACACTATCTCAATAGATGTCACACTATATTAACCTGTACATGCCTCAAATATATACCCAAAAAGAAATCATCCATCGATTTCATTTTCATTGTTAAATTTTACAACATATACATTTTCAAAACATTGAACATTCCAAGAGATGAACCAAATGCCAAAACATAACCATGGACTAGGCCAAGATAACCACTATGATCTATACCAAGATCTTCATACAATATTCCCAAATAATCATTAAGATCTATGTCAAGATCATCATACAACATGCCCAAATAATCATCAAGATCTATATGCCAAGTTCATCATACAATATGCCAGGATAATCACCATCATAGCCTCCATAACATATTCAATGAATTCACACACCGTACCAATATCAAATATGAACTCTATCCATGAGAGACATGTGCCATCACAAGAGAAACCAACAAGCATGAACCATACCTTTGTCAATATCACAATATGAAGAAACAATAGACAAACCAAAAGAAACTCTAGATCATTTCATCACATATTCCTTCCAATAATCTTTCCAATAAGCCAAGAATTTCATAATTCCAATATCGTATGAGAAAGTTATGCCAATTTTAGTGAATCTCCTCAATCCTCAAAGATACCCAAAAATTTCTCTACAAAGTTTTGGACTTTTCTCCATAAGGTGTGCAATACCAAAGAGAGACTTGATTGATGATCAAATGAAATGTTTGATCTTTGCGCCGAGAGGTGCCCTACATCCCAGTATGAGGGAGATCTTGTAACGTGTATGTGTCCTATTACATGTAGCCTTACACCTAATAAAACATAAAAAGTAAAAAATCATAATATGAGGGAGATCTTGTAACGTGTATGTGTCCTGTTACATGTAGCCTTATGCCTAATAAAACATAAAAAGTAAAAAATGATAATATGAGGGAGATCTTGTAACGTGTATGTGTCTCGTTACATGTAGCCTTACACCTAATAAAACATAAAAAGTGAAGGACCATATTATTTCGGCCATTAATAAATTCATGTCATCTAATAAAACGTAAAAAGTGAAGTGCCATATTATGTCAGCCATTAATAAATTCATGTCGGCTCATAAAATAAAAAATTATGGAAAGTATTTAAAAAAAAACCATGTTGGCTCATAAAATAAAATATTATGAAAAGTAATTAAAATATCGATGTTCGTTTATAAAATAAATAATTAAAACTTAAACCCGGATCCATCAATCAAGAGATATCAAATTTCTTGAGTTTAAATTTAAAAAAAGAAATACACCTCAAGAAATTGGATCCCTCTCGGTGCTTGATAGATACGGGTTTAAGATGGATCTATGCTGGTCTATTTATATACCTCATCATGCATTGTAGCTTCTTTTAGGGTCTCATTAAAATCATCATTAAATTGTGGATTTCCATATTCTATGGTGGTCTCAAGGGTTGGTACCCCACTTCAAGTATCCATTCTGACACTTCATGCAAAAACTTCAAGATCACTCCATATATTATCAAAGGGGCATAATGGATTGTGAACATCATCATACTTTATGGACACATCATTATTTCTTGTCGGGATCCTTGCCACTTCATGTGGTCCAATGGGCTAAAGTACCACAACTTTTGGGTTCATGTGGACCAAACATCATTATTTTCGGCATACTTCATGCTTCACACCAACTTACTTCAAATCAACTTTGGAGACATTTTAGAGCCTTCTTGACCATGTGTCATTCAACCCCAAACTCATGGGAAAGTGGACCAAAAACCATTGTTCCAGGTTTTTTCACCTTTTATTTCAACATTGTCTTGTGGACCAATCCTTATTAATTCGGGGATACTTGTCATGGTCATATGGACCAATCCTTATTACTTTGGGGATACTTATCATGGTCATATGGACCAATCCTTTTAGTCATGTGGACCCATCACCACTACTTTCAGGGTTATGTGGAACCATCATCATGATTTTGAGATATCTTTCACACTTCATCCCAATGTGTTTTGCACCAACTTTAGGTGCTCTCTAGGTCCTTCTCCAGCATGGGTTATGTGACCCCAACCACATGGTCATGTGGACCAAACACCACTATTTTAGGAATTTCTTCACATTTCTTACTGACATTGCTTAGGGACACCTTTAGGGACTTTCTTGTACACTTCTTATCATCACAGTCATGTGACCCACCATAATGGTCATGTCACCCATTATCGTGGTCATGTAACCCAACATCATTTATTTAGGAAATTATTCACACTTCTTTGGGACACTTTAGGGACTCCTTTACTCTCCACATCATCATGATCATTAAGGGCTTATTTAGAGGCTTTGTACCACTTGTGTACAACTCAAAGTGTCTTCCCATGAGGGCCATGTACAACTGCTATGCCATAAGGGAACTGCTTTCGAGTTATGCACACTTGTGAAAAGGATTCTTCTTGAAGGGATTCCTTAGGATCATTAGGGTCTTCTCTAGGGGCTTCAAGGCTTCATCAAACATTCCCAGACAACCTATCTCTATTAAATCCACATCATCATTATCACCTTGACACCAATGGAAACATTATAGATCTCTTCACCCTTTTGAAATCAATGAAATCATGTTTGAAATCAATGACAACTTCTTCCAATAGTGAGATCCACAAGTTAAGATTAAAGGGGGGGTTGTTAGGGTTAACCTTGACTTGGGAATGATTCAAAGGTGGCTAGGTCAAGCACATGGTTTCTTGTAGCCCATGGTATCGAACCAAGGTATTGCATGTAAAGAAGCCTTTATAAGGCTTGTGAAGACTCCCTTGTAAAGTGGCTTGGAGGTGAGTGGGTAATCTCACTTGGCTCAATTGTCTAGTTTTTTCCATGTTTTGAGGATATTCATTGGCTGGTTTTTCCGTGCCTGGGGTTTTCTAGGGTAAATTATGTGTCTATCTTTAATGGCTTCTTGTCTATTTTATTTCTCTTATTATATATGCTCATTTAAATCCTAATAATTTTTAGGTGAAAGTGGTGGTATACTTTTAACTAGAATAATGTAAAGGAAGATCATGATATTGGGATAATATCTATCATTTGTAAAGAGATGTGGGATGAAAATAAGGATCCTTATGTCTACCTGTAAAACAACCTGGAACCAATTGTTCTTCTACAAATATGTGTTGGATAGGGATTTGTGGTTCATACTAAGACACAATCCAAGTTAAAAATAGATTTGTAAGAAAAAAAATGGTATCCTTCCAAGTGAGGAATATAATCGAGTTGGTGGCAATGAATAGGGATATGCATGTGTTTTATTTCAACATTTATGTTATGGCCACAGAACTTTACTATGGGCATCTATAACTAATGAGAATTTTATTGTTCTTTCTTTTAAATTTGAAATCATGCAATCCAATATTCCATGTTAATCAATAATTCCCTTTTCCCACAGAAAGGTGTCCAATGAAAGTTCGAAGCCTAATCTTCTCATATCAATTGTCTCAAATTACTACATAATTATATGACAAAACAAAAGACCTACTTAATTTTTTTTTGTATGTCTTAACATTTCATTACAATTCATTACACACACACATTAGTAGGTTCAAATCATGTCAATGTTTCTATAATCGGTAAATTTTATTCTTTTAACATATTCATGTTATATTTAAATAAATTTATAGTGTTATCGATTACAATCAATATAGATCTATTTTAATATTGGATTTATAAAGCATATTGGTGGATCATTTAAAATATAATAATGTTTTAATGAAAAACTAAGGGAATGTTTGCACTTTTAAAGATTTGATCCATCTCATACTTAATTACATCAATGTGGCGATGCATTTATGCTAGTTTATAATAATAATATATTATTGTTATGCTAGTTTATATGTCCATCTACACATAAATGTCTGTGAATTATTTTATTATTTCTATTATTTAGTTGATTAACTTTTATTTCTCTATTTTTTTTATTTATGCAAGTGTTATGGTTGAGATAGAGGAGATGAATTTTGCAATATCTTTCATAATGAACTATTCAATAAAGTTTACAAAGTGTCTTCTTCTACCTAGGAAGTTATTGTTTCTATATTCATTAATCAACTTACCATAGGTGTAATACTAGTCTTATCATTTTGATCCTTGTAATGGAATTAGCCATCCTCAAAATCCCATCTACTGGAGAAAGATTTGAATACCTATAAAGAAAACACAATGAATAGGTAACAAATATTTAACGTAGAATAAACTCATCAATTCAATCCATCCCCTATTCTGTAAATCCCAATTCTCCCTTTGAAAGAATATTTCATTTATAAAATATTTTTGTTTCAAACATGTGGAAAATGTACCAAAAAATTGACCTTGAACCTTCCACTACTCTATTGGGAAAAACAAAAGATCCCATTCTCTTCTATTACCCAAAACCATCCAAGAAATCTATTTGCCTACTTCTTTTCATGATGAGAGATCCTTGAATTTTGAACTTACGCGGGGTTTAAATGACGTTACATATAAATCAAAGCACAATTGGGAACTACAAATGTGTTTCTCCAACATCAACCACTCAAATAGAGGAGAATTCCATGTACCATTTCCATCACTGCACCAAACAATCCATTTAACTTCCAAATTTCCCCTTATATAAAAACATCAATCAATAACAAACCATCATATGATTTCAGGAGAATGAAATCACACAAAGTCACTAAGGGTTTGCACCCTCTCACAACCATATTTTGCACATAAAATGGGTCTCAAAATTCTCTCTAGTCTATCAAAATAAGTTTTATTTGAAACCTAACAACATACATAGGAAATGTGGCTAGCCTACAACATCTTACAAATAATTATGATTGCAGCGAGAGTAGCGTTGTATTGATCTCATCCCAATATGGGGGAGATGTCGTCACGTTATGTTATGTAACATAACGACATAACATAACATTCCCAAAAGTAAAAAGTAACCATCCTAGATCCAAATCCTAGGCTCTATCAAGCGCCGAGAGGGATCAAATCTCCCGAGGTGCAAAAAACCCCATACACTGAAATCCATGCGTCCATACATTGAAATCAATGCGTCCATAGAATAACATCTATACTGAAAAATATACAATAAAAAATCCCATACACTGAAATCTATGCGTCCATACACTGAAATCAATGCACCCACTGAATAACATCTACACTAAAAAATATGCAATAAAAAACCCCATACACTGAAATCAATGCAAGTATAAAACTCACTTTACATGACAACACCCTTACCACTATACAACATGTAGCTCTTATTATACATAGTAAATAACTTATATACCTCTATGTAAATACTAATATATATTTAAATTTAAATTAAATGTTAATTTAATTTTAAATATAATTTCATGTAGTTTAAATAATAAAATAATTATTTTATATATTTAGAAATAACTAATTTGATTGATTTAGAAATATGTTTCACTTTTTTATATATTAATAAAGTAAAATTAAATTTAAGTGAAAAGAGTAACAAGTTTTCTTTACAACGGCTAAAACTTATATTTATTTCGAGGAAAGCTTATATTTATTTTAAGGATATCAAAATAATGCTCAAAATTTATTTAGGAATATCTTCCATTTTTTTTTATGTATTTAAGATTTAAATAATGTAGTAAAACTTGAATCCAAATGAAAACAGTAACCACTTTTCTTTACATCCATTAAAAATTATATATAATTGATAATAATTCCAAAAAAACTATAAAAAATATCACGGCTTTCTAATATAGTGATAATTGAGTAAGATATGCCAATTTAACCAATTGCATATAGTGAGAATTGAGTAAGATGCCAATTTAACCAATTACTAGCAGTCTGTCGACAAATAATGAGATACATGTGTTTCACAAACACAACACTCCACGTCAATCATTCAGTCTCTGGACGACTCACTTTTTAGGTAAAGTTTTACCTGTGGGGGTACGTTGAAGTAAAGATTTTTCTGTTCAATTATTTCGATATTTTGTAGACAGACACATACAAAGATTGTATTACATAGAAATTGTGCAGTGAAAGTAAGGATTGACTATGGATCTACGTTTGTTAATGATTTCTGTAAGTTGGTTTTTGTTTATGATTTCTGTAAGTTCAGTTTTAGTTGGTTTTTTGGTTACTTATTAAATGAACCCTGTTATCTAGTGCTACTGTAATTCACAATTTTCGTGCCTTGTTAACAAAGAAATCAAAACATTAAAGACAACAAGTAAACTCGGCAAGATTAACATAATATTTAATGTAAGATATGTTCAAACTTCAAAGTTCTCATCATAATCGTAAGTGACATCAAATTCACAGGCAGCCTTCATTTATCTATTGAAAAGATAAGTGAGTGTGAGTGTGAGAGAGAATGACTGTATCACATTTTTCCGTTGGCGAATGGTGCAGGCCGCGGCGGGAGGATGGGCCAGCCGCCAACGGTGCAGGCGGCTGCGGGAATGGTGCAGTTGGCGGCGGGAGGGGAGGAGGATGGTGGCTGGAGGGGAGGAGGATGGTGGGGGTGGCTGGAGGGGAGTAGGACGGCAGGAGGATGGGGCAGGAATCCAATGGTGCAGGGGGTGGGAGGGGACGAGGTCGCAGGAGAGAAGAGGCGGGGACGGCTGTGCAGGAGGATGGGAGGTATGTGGCAGAGGAGGGCACGTGAGGAGGACCCGGAGGAGGGGTGGGGAGGTCTGGGGAGGAGGGTTGAGGATGAAATTGAAATTGTTACTTTGATAGCTGATAAAAATTAAAAATTCCTATTGAAAATATACGTTTTTTAATTTTAATTATTGGTCGACATAATATTTTTTATTTGTTTATTATTATAATATTTGTTTATTTGTTTATGGTAGATAGAAATGTTATTTATGGCCGACAATATCGACAAACACACGACTCACAAGATCTCCCTCATACTGGGCTGTAGAGGGCCTCTCGGTGCAATTATAGAAAATTCATGTCAGCTAATAACTTATCACAAATAAAAAGTAATTAAAAAAATTAATATGAGCTCATAAAATTAAAAAAAAAAACAAAATAGATTTATCTTGAACCTTTATCAATTGAGGATCAAAAGGGGTCCAAATTCTTGAGGTGTAATTTTTTATTTTATTTTAAATTTTCACACAGAGAAAAAAAATTACACCTCAAGGAATTGGATCTCTCTTGGTGCTTGATAGATCTTGGTTTAAGATGGATCTATATTGGTTTTATAAAGAAAGAAGATGCATTTACACTACTCATATTTCAACATATTTTATCTCTTGAAACACCAATACCACATAAAAGGAGGAGCTAACCCAATGCCAAATTGGATAACAAAAAATATCAAATTTCCCTACTTCAATATTTTTCTAAGACTTGAGAATCCAATCCAACAAATTTGATAAATGCTAGTGAATCAAATTTTAGTTCTATGCTTGATGAACTTTGTTTTTATTCAGTTTATGATGTTGGATAAGAAAAGTTAACTATCATTTATTTGTGGTTGGATCCAATCTTGGGCATTCACATATTTATTTTATGTATTGGATGTAAATTTATGATTAATGGTTTTTGATTGTGTAATGTGAGTATATTATATATTGAATGCATTTATTGTGTATTTGAATGTAGAGAAATATATTTTTATGTGAATAACAATGTGTATGAGTTATCTATCATGTTTCATAGCATTACGATATTTACATGTTATATGTTTCTACAACACATAAGTTCTACTCATTTGAAATTCAAAATCTTCACTAATTTTTAATTTTTAATATAAGAGTGGAATTAAAATAATAGCATCCAATGATAACCCCTAGATGAGGTTTCATTAAGAAGATGAAAGGATGGACGTGGTTCACGATGGGAATGGCCAGGTGTTGGCGGACACTCCCACGTCAATCCAAGGTACAAGTTTAGGTTGGTCGATTTCATTTTGCATTCATTGTGAGGTCTAGTCTTAGAAGTTCAAATGTGGGGGATGTGATGGACGATGGGTCTGTAATGGTAATTCTCACAATTCGCATCGAGGATGACATGATGTCTCTTCCTGAAATAAATCACATCCTTAATTCCAATAATGGAGGACAAATTCTAGTTTATGAACGGGTTGTCAATTTTTGGCTCCACTAGTTCATTTTCTCCTTAGTTTATTTCAAGTTGGTGTTTGGGTTCTTTGTATTCATGGTTTGAATTCCCTTGAGAGGCAACTCTTGTCGGGCTACTAGAACACGTTTCTATTCTTCACATCATTATGTTAGTCCAAAAGTTGGTTCCAGGTCTCCCACGCTTGGGATGGAGGCTAATTTGGATGGTAATTGTGCTATTTCCAAGTCACTCGATCTCCAAGATGATTATTTCAATGAAGGTTGCAAAATTGAATGGTTTAATATGGACAATAATTCGTTGGGTTTTTGGGTTCGATCGATGATGTATAACACTATGAAGGACTGCAAATGGAATTCTCACTCTTCAAGAGGTTTCCTAGTCACTCTAAAGACTCGATGCATTGCTCCTTGCTTGAGCCTCCCTGCTTTTGGTGACCTAGTTAGAGGAAATTTGGATGAAAAATGGGCCTCCTAAGAAAAATGATAAAATAATGCCACAGAGAAAATTTTTTAATCTATTTCACTTTTATTGAATCCTCCCAGAGTTATTTCACTTTTATCAAAGTTATCTTCTAGATATATATTTTATCTTATAATCAATTTATGAGGAGGAAGTTCAATGTAGTGTTTTCACCCAAAATAAGAAAAGAAAATTAAACACAGTGTGTATAGTATTATTATAACATATTAATTATAATATGATAGTAGTATATATTAGTTTCATATTAATTATTATTATATATTAATTATAATATTAGTTACTATTATATATTAATTATATATTAACATTAGTTATGATATTAATTAAAATTTATTATACTCAACTTTTTTGGTATATAGTAATATTATATTATATTAATTATAGTATAATATTATTATATATTATTTATAAAATTAATTATATATTTATATGGTTCATATATTACTTGAAATATATGGATCGATATATTAATTATGATAATATTAGTTATGATATTACTTAAAAGTTATTAGAGCCAACTTTGCATGGTATATAGTAATATTATAATATATTAATTACATTATAATTATTATATATTAGCTATAATATTAATTATATATTGGTTATACTTATATTATAATAATAATAACTATTGTATACTATATATTGGTAACGTATTACCTAAAATATGCATGGAAAGTTATTGGACCCAATTTTTCATGGTGTATAGTAATATTATAATATAATAATGATAATATAATATTATTATATATTAGTTATAAAATAATCACCCTATTATATATTATATATTGGTCATGTAATACCTAAAAGATGGATGAGTATATTAAATATCATATTAGTTAGTATTATATATTAATTATACATTAGTTAAGATATTGATTAAAAGTTATTGGACCCAAATTTTTAAGGTGTATAGTACTATTATTATAATATATTTACTAATGCATAATTAATATAAAATACTAGCTAATATCATAATTAATAAACTCATCCATATTTTAGGTAATAGGTGACCAATATATAATGGGGTGATTTATTATAACTAATATATAATAATATTATGTTATCATTAATAGATTATAATATTACTATACACCATAAAAAATTGGGTCTGATAAATTTTAACTGATATCATAACTAATAAACCCATGCATCTTAGGTAATGCTTAACCAATATATAATATATAATAGCAATAGATATTATAATATAATTATATTACCTAAAATATAGATGGGTATATTAGTTATGATATTAGTAAAAGTCATTGAACCCAACTTTTCATGTTTTATAATATTATTATATATTAGTTATAATATTAATTACTATTACTATTATATATTATATATGGGTCACATATTACCTAAATATGATTAGCATATTAATTTAATTATTAATATCGAAGATAATATTGGGTAGCTTGGGAAATGGGTAAGACAATTCTATTATTAAAAAATTCCACCTATCTCCAAATTATATAATAAAGAATTACCTCAAACATGCATCTCTTTTTAATTTTAAAGCATTTTGATTGGCTAATACATGATGACATGGAATTTGAATTAGGGTTGAAAGGCCCATTTTCATCCAAATTTCCTCTAATTGATCAAAGGATCGCTGCTTTGTTAGTCTAGTTTTCGATAGTGGACATGATATTGTGGACCTAGTGTTTAGAATAGAATAGGTGAATTGTCGGATCGAATTCTTGATTTCTAGGCTTGCTTGCCTTGAGTTTGTTCAGAAGGAGGTTGGTCTCTTGGCTGAATATGCAATTCTGCTCAAGGTTCCAATTTCCCTACGTGTTGCTCCGGAGAAGAGGTCAACTGATGATGAATCTCAAACAATAGGCCAAGTCTAAATATGTTAGCTAGTTTTGTTTTTTGGTTGGTAGTTTTGGTCTTAGTCTCGTTTAGTAGAGGTGTAGTGCCCTATTTTTTTCATTAAATGTGACTTTTATTATGAATTATTATTCAAGGGAATTCGGTTGTGAATGACCCAATTATGTGTGGATTCGGATCTAGACTATGTGATGTCTTATTTTTTGAGGGAATTTAGTTTTGGATGATCTAGACATGTGTTGAACAAATATTTGCTTGTTAAGATAATTACTTGGAAATTTTTCTTATGTGTTGTTAATGATAAGTTCATGTGATTATCAAAATGATGGCAATGTTGATTGAAAATGCTTATTTAATTATGTTATGATTTCAATTGCGATTGAAATGCTTATATGAATTTATCATGATTAAATAGAGGATGAATATATACGTAATGTGAAAATGATGTCGATAATGAACAAATGTTGATAAATGATAATTATTATATATATCATGTACTCTGATGGGTTGTCGAGTATGACAAGAAATGTAGGTACATGTGACGTGACAACACATCGATACACAAAGACTCTAGTTGAGTCAGGTAGCATTGACACGTAATGTCAATCTAATATTTATGATTATGTTTGAAATATTGTTTCTAATATTTGAAGCACATGATGTTGGACATGCAGGTGTTGGATTACGATTTACAACCGGTCCATATCAAGTAACGAGGTTGAAAAGTGATACAATTTAATAAGAGCAAGTTATCAACGCGATGAGCTTTGAATAGAGCAAGAGAAGCTCCATATCATCAGATGTGTGTTCCGTGAGGGTAGGTTGTAGGTCAGTCACTCATGAGGCATTTACTAGGGTGCTTGCATTAAGGACTTGAATTTATTCCCCAGGAACCACCAATCCCTCATCAGGGTAGGAAGATTGATTCAACATGGACTCAATCGTCGTACCATATCCCCACCTAATGGAAATATCTCAAGGGAATGCGGGAATCATGGTGCCTTGATATCCATGTTCGCGACGAAAATGCGGCGGTTAATTACATTAATTGTTAATGAGGGGATTAATAAAAGTATTTGAAAGAGAGTTAGAAAATATCTAGTGAGTAATATAGGAAAAATAACTATTTCATGAAAATCTGAATTATAAAATTTATAAATAGAAACTAGAACAACTACATTCAGTTAACTGAAAATAAAAAGATAGAGTGAATATTTTTAAAGAGAAAATTAAGGAAAAATAACTAAACCAAACATTAGTTAAAATAAAAGAATAAGAAAAGATAAGATAACGAAGACTAGGTGTGTGAATAAAAATAAAATAAAAAAATTAATTTGAAAAGTTGTGTACGTGGATGCATGGATTTATAAAGGTTATTAAGAGGCAAAAAGAGCATGAAGCTCTTATCTTTTTCAACCATAGTTCTAAAGAACAACTTTGGTTGTGGCTCTCATGTAGGTGACTATAGGAGGGTGTGATTCACTTCGATACAAGAGGGGTTGGGAGCCTTGTAGTAGAATCTAGAATCAAATTTCATTGCTAGTAGTGTATCGCCAGCCCCATTGTAGCTTTGGGGTCCTTATGGAAGAAGAGTACCCATTGGGTACAATAGGGTGGATTCTAATGGACCATTTTGTACTGGAAATATGAAAATGGAACTTGCAACAAATATTTAGTGATGACTTCAAACTATGGCTTCTACTTGAAGCTTCAGTAACTACAGGATTTGATAAGTATTTATAGTTAATGATTTCCAATTATTAATTTTTGTAGTCTGATTTGCTTCAAAATATGGAGTATAGATGTATAGACCTTCTATTTGTGAATGTGTTTCTTGTTTGGATCATGGACCTATCGTCTAGTTAAGAAAAAAAGGTCTTCTTCTTATGGTTTAGATCTTTCTTATGCATATTTACATGTTTATTGAGTAGTATAGCCACAACCCTAGGAGGGTCCCAATAAGAGTTCTATCTATAGTTGAGCGGATGTTTATGTTTTTGTTTCACTATGGAAGACTGTATGGACCATTTAAAGAGTCTAATTCTTGTTTTAAGCTTTTGATGGAGTCAAATGGGTTGCATTTTTGCGTCACACCTGAAGTTTGGAACTGTATATGTATAGATATGTTTCTTTTTGCTTTGATATAATACCGTTCATGCTTACTTACAAAGAAAAATACCATCCAATGATAACTCATACTATTTGTAACTTTACCATGACAAGATAATGGGAACATTATTGATTCTTCAAGTCATGTGTTTTTTAATATAAAGAGAACAGTTTTTTAGAGAAAGACAAAAAAAGCCTACGACACACAAAAACACTGAAATCATATATAAACAAATTTGTTCTTATTGTTCCACTTAATCATTTGAATCAACATTAAATTCACACTTAATCAACCTTAAAAAATGCATAGATTTAGGCCATGAACCCATAATAGCTTATGATTTAAAATTTATATCAATTTTAGTACTACTAGATGTTTTAGTTACATATTTTACTATTCCTAGTCGTTTCTATTTCTACCAATTTTAATATATTAATTAAATAATTTAGGCAATACTCAAACACACTTGCAAAGACATATGATTTATGTATTTATTAAGTACGAGCGTTAATATATATGTGTAAATCAATAAATACTTGTTTTTTTGAATTACTATTACTTCTTAATTCACACTTATCTTATATTCATACTCTTTCCTTCTAAATAAAACTAATTTTGTATATAAATTTCATTAAGCTATTTTAAATAATAATAAAAATTAATTTTGTCGAAATAAACATTTTATAAATGAAACAAAAATCAACAATAACATGAAAATACATAAACATACATGAACAACATCAACATGCAATACATTTTAGAAATGAAACAACATGAACATAACATGAGAAGGAATAACTATACAAGAACAACATCAATGAGTTATGAAACATGCATAATATATATGACAAATAATATCAAAATCACAATATATGTCAAATATATAACTCAAGTCAAATATAAAATTCATGTGTGTGTGTGTGTGCTCAATAACTGCTATGAGCTAGTTGATCCGCGACTCGAACCAAAGGCAATAGTACCTCCACTAGATAAAAATGTAGAAACAAACACATAAAAAATATCTCCATGAGGATCTATACAACCTGATGTAGCTATTGTACATTCGTATGTATCAAACTAACTAATGGTGGAGGAGGTTCTAGTGGGTTAATTGGGTAAGAAGGATATGTTGGTTAGTCTATTGAGCGTGGAAGAGAGGGTGCTCGATCGACCTATGGAGGAGTTGGTGGTGGTTCAACCCGATGAGAAGGAGAGGGTGGTTGATCGTTCTATGGAGAAGGAGATGGTGGTGGGTTGGCATGGTGAGGAAGAGAGGCTGGTCCATTGACCTGTGGAGTAAGAGATGTGTCAGAAAAACAAGATCGCAGAGCAATAATAATAAATAGAAATGAAAATATAATCACACAGACACATTACAAGAGAGACACCAATATATCATGGTTCACCCAAGATGGGCTACGTCCACACTCAAATTTCCAGTCCTTATTATTATACCATCCAGGTTGGGAAACGAGTGTACAGTCCTTTTGCATATCATATAAAGCTGGGGTACATGGCAGAGACAATATCATCTATGAGATTGGAAGATCTGGCTCCACAACCAACAATCTCGTACTTGGAGACTAATCACAACAGCTCCACCACTGCTGTACTTGCTGGATCTTGGACTTGGAAAATTTCTCATCTTCACCTTCACTCTAGAAGGCCAACTGAAACTGAGCAGGAACTCAGTTTCTCTCTGGTGACTACCTTTGTAAACATGTCTACAGGATTATGGCTAGTATGTATCTTTTCCAGCTTCAACAGTTCATCTTCAAGAACAAAGCATATGAAATGGTACTTGAGATGTATATGTTTAGTCCTAGAATGGAATGTTGAGTTCTTTGCAAAATGAATGGAACTATGGCTGTCACTATACAACCTGTTATTTTTCTGCTTCTTACCCAATTCCTCCATAAACCTCTGCAACCAAATCATTTTTTTTATAGCCTATGTAACAACAACATACTCTGCTTCCGTTGTTGAAAGTGAAACAACCTTTTGTAGTTTTGAAATCCAATTTACCACTGTTCCACCTATAGAAAACACATACCCTGTGGTGCTCATCCTGCTATCCTTATCACCTGCCATATCTGCATCAACATATCCCTATAGAACAATGTTTGAACCTCCAAAACATAATTCCTGAGTCATAGTACGTCTCAAATACCTGAGAATTCACTGTACTACCTTCCAATGTTCTTTACCTGGATTGTTCATATATCTACTCACAACTCCCACTGCATGTGCAATATCTGGTCTTATGCACGCTATGGAATACATCAAGTTGCCAACTACTGATGAAGAGGGAATATTGTACATGTAATCTATCTCTTCCTATGTCTTGGGCCACATTTCCTTACTTAGATTGAAATGGCTGGCTAAAGGTGTACTAACTGGTTTTGCATTCTGCATTTTGAACCTCTCCAATACCTTTTGTATGTAATCACCCTGAGATAATGTTAATCAATGATTTCTCCTATCTTTTGTTATTCTCATACCAAGGATTTGCTTTGCAACACCCAAATCCTTCATCGCAAATGAATTATCTAGCTTCCTTTTGAGTACATTTATATCTTACACCCTAGACCCTACAACAAGCATGTCATCCACATACAATAACAAGATAATATATCTTTCATTGTCTAGCCTCTTCAAATAAACATAGTGGTTAGAATGACATCTACTATAACCTTGTTCTATCATAAATATGTCAAATTTTAAATACCACTTCCTTGGAGCTTGCTTCAAGCCATACAAGCTCTTCTTCAACTTGCATACCAAATCCTCTTTCCCTTTGACCTCATACCCTTGTGGCCGCTACATATATATCCGTTCCTTCAAATCCCCATGGAGAAAGGATGTTTTACATCTAACTGTTCAAGATGTAAATCTTCTACTGGCACTAGACTTAAAATAGTGCCAATTGAAGTCATCTTAACAACATGAGAAAATATTTCATCAAAATCCATACCTTTCTTCTATGCAAACCCCTTTACAACAGGTCTGGACTTGTACCACTTCTTACCTCCTCCTTCTTCCTTCAATCTATAAATCCACTTGTTCTGCAATGCTCTTTTACCAGTAGGCAACTGAACCAAATCCCAAGTCTGGTTTCCTACCACTGAGTCCATCTCCTCAGTCATGCCTTTCTCCCACTTCTTTCTAGTTTCCACCTGCATTGCTTCTTCATAACCTTTTGGTTCACCAGCATCAGTCATAAATAAATAATACATCGAAGGAGAGTATTGTTCAAGGAGTCTACTTAACTTGGTAGATATTCTTACACTTGTAGGAGTTTTGGTTACTTGCTGTTGTTCTTGATTTTCTGGCACCTTTGGAACTTCATTTTCTTCAATTTCACCAAGTATTGTGTACTTTGTGTTTTCCTTTTCCTGTTTCTTTCTCTGCAACTGATATTTATACATGACCTTTTCATCGAATATCACATCTCTACTCGTAATGATTTTTCTATTTTCATAATCCCATAAGCGATAACCAAAATCATCAACCCTATATCCAATAAAGGTACATTTCTTGGATTTAGCTTCAAGCTTTGTTCTATTTTCTTTATCAATATGGACAAATGCTTAACAACCAAACATTCTCAAAACTGAGTAGTTTACATTTTTACCTGTCCATGTCTCCTCTGGAATACCACCATCCAAAGCACTAGAAGGCCCTCTGTTTATTAAATAAACAACAGTATTTACAGTATCTACCCAAAACTGTAAGGGCAACCCTGCATGCAATCTCATACACCTTGCACGCTCCATGATTGTTCTATTCATCCTTTCTGACACACCATTTTCTTGTGGTGTTCCTGGGACTTTCTTCTCTCTACGATTCCCATGGTATGAATAGTAACTGTCAAACTCCTTTCCGTAGTACTCACATCCATTATCAGATCTGAGACACTTCAACCTTTTTCCTATCTCCTTCTCAACCAAAGCTTTCTACTTCTTAAAAGTAGAAAACACATCAGATTTATGTCTAATGCAATAAACCCAAGTTTTTCTAGTTGCATCATCAATAAATGTAACATAATAATGACGGCCACTAAGAGATTGTACCTGAGCCAGTCCCCATACATCTGTATGCACAAGCTCTAACTTTTCATTCTTCTTTTGTTTCCCAACCCTAATAAATCTGACTCTTTTCTGTTTTCCATAAACACATTTCTCATAGAATTCCAAACTTACCTGCTTCAAATCTGGTAGCAACTTCCTTGAGTGGAGAATCTGCATCCCCTTCTCACTCATGTGTCCAAGCCTATGATGCCACATTGTATCTGTTCCCGTGGAAGCTAAAGAGATATAATGGTTAGTATTATGAGGACATAAATACAAAGTACTTACCCTGTCTCATTTTTCTATCACCATTGATCCTTTAGTGATTTTCCACCACATTTCTCCAAATGTAGATAGACAACCGCCATCTCCCAACTACCCTGTTGAGATCATATTTCTTTTCGTAGCAGGAATATGCCTTTCATCTTTCAGCAGCCAAACAGTTCCATTCTTAAGTTTTATCGATACCTTACCCATTCCAACAATTTTACATGGCTCATCATCACACAATAAAACATGTCCAAAATCACCTGGAACATAATCATGAAAATATTTCCTATGGGGTGTAGCATGACATGAAGCCCCTGAATCTACTACCCAATAATCACTAGTATTATCTAATGCAAGAATCAAAGCATCTTGTAAGACATCACCTGCTACATTTTCTTCCTGGGTAGTTTCCTGTTGTCCATCTCGTTTCTTCTTTAGAGATCTGCAATCTTTCTTCAAATGTCCTTTCTTTCCATAGTTCCAACACTCTATATTACCCAGTCGAGATTTGGATCTGCCTGTTTTAGACTTGCCATGATTACATTAGATCTTTCCTTTCTCCCTTTGTCTTCCCCTGCTCTCCATGGTCAATGCATTACTTGATGTCTCACCTCTGCTTTTTCTTCACATTTTCTAGCTAAGAATATCACCAATAACATAATCAAATTTCAAGGTGTTTGAACCAGATACAGAGTTACTTATAGCCATGACCAAGCTATTCCAGCTTTCTGGCAATAAACACAAGATTAGAAGATCCCTAACCTCATCATCAATGTTCACACTTACAAGACTTAGTTGATTTGTAACAATATTAAATTCATTTAAATGATCAACAACAGATCCACCTTCAGACATCTTCATATTAAATAAATGCTTCATTAGAAATACCTTGTTGGAGGCTAAGGGTTTTTCATACAGCTTACCCAATGCGCCCATCAAACCCTTCGTTGTCTTTTCTTTTGATATATTGAAAGCCATCGACGAAGCTAGGGACAACCGTATTGTTACCAGTGCCTTTCTATCAAGAACCTCCCATTCTTCATCCTCCATAGTCGTCGGTTGCTTTGCTCTTCCTCCCAATGGTAGGAATAGATCCTTTTGGTAGAAATATTCCTCCATTTGCATCTTCCATAACTGTTAGTTTTGGCCATTAAATATCTCAACCTTAAACTTTCTTTCTTCTACCATTGCTCCCACTCGAACTAGAAACCCTAGTTTCCTGTGGGTTTATCTGCCAAATAGACCTTTGGATCTGATACCAATTGTTAGAAAAATAGGATCGCAGAGCAATACAAATAAATAGAGATGCAAATATAATCGCACAGACACATTACAAGAGAGACACCAATATATCATGGTTCACCCAAGATGGGCTATGTATACACTGAAATTGCCAGTCCTTATTATTATACCATCCAACAAATGAAGGGACACAACCTGCAACACATCCGTTGCACTTCCTCTTCACTATCTCACAATCTCTCTTCACGATCTCAGAGATCTTTACAATGCATAATACCTAATACATCTTACCCTAGCCGTATTACAATGTCTTTCTTTTATAGGGGAAATACAATGGGAAAATACCACAGGATACCCAAAACCATGGGTCCGCAAAACTGCTGGCCAACAAATATCCCAAAGGTTTTTTCTCGGGGGCTTCCCCCCGAACCCCCATTTCTCTGGGGCACTGCCTCGGAACCCCCGTATCTCAGGGGTGTTTCCCCCAAACCCTCTTTTTCGGGGCACTGCCCCAAACCCCAAGGTTGGGGAACGAGTGTATAGTCCTTTTGCATATCATATAAAGGTGGGGTACACGGCTGAGACATTATCATCAATGAGACTGGAAGATCTTGCTCCATAACCAACAAGATGGTGGTGGGTCAGATCGTTGATGAGGATAGGGTTTTTATTTTATTGTTGGAGAAGGAGATGGTGCTTGGTCAACTCCATTAGGAGGAGGAGGAGATGGTGGAGAAATATGAGGTATAGTACAACCACCCTTATCATTGGAATATGAAGATCTATGATAAGGTATCCACCTCTGTAGTAGTCTAGAGGAATAAAAAATATGATGCATCAATGACATCATATCATGTGGGAGTGTGCTCCATAACGTTGAGAGGCCTAGGTCCCATAGGACCCAATTGACCCAGACAAGGTGCACTCGTCCTCATCCCAATAGTGTAGATAATCAATCTTCCACCCCCTGGTAGAATCTGCTACCAATCCTATGTTCTAGAATGGGTCTCTGTAAATGAGACACCTCCTCAGCCTAATCCATGTCCTCGTCGTGTTGGGGAAGTTCCTCCCCAACATAAGTTCGAACATTTTCAAAATAATTCATAACAGTAATTAGACAGTTTAATTAAACAATGTAAGTAAAATGTTATAATAAATTACATATGCATTAAATTAGACAATAAAATACAACTAGATTGGTAAAAACATAATTCCAATATTACCTTTTTCATCTCGTAGATTATCCTAGCTAAATAGGATGTTGGGACATCCTCAACAATCTAACTCTATGTATGGGTACAACAGAAGGTCCATGATGCAATCGTCCACACTAGAAATTAAATCCATTGTCTCCATAGTGATCCTACCTAGGAGCTCTTCTCGACCCCTCTTGGAAAGCATATGCCCCAACATGTGCACCTAGACCTCAGTCATCGAACTAGAAGGGTTTTGATCAAATGACTATCGAGTGACCATTAACCTCTCAAAAATTAAACAAAACATCTCAGAATAAAATTAGAAGCCTATCCTTCCATGAAACATGGTGTTACAATGATACGATGCAAAAAACATTGTCGCAAAAAATGGCATACCGCTTAATGCATTAGTGACTCTACACTAAAGAATAAACATAATATAATAAAGAGAAACTAATGTGTTTCCCATCAGTAGTGTAGTGGGAAAATTTCATCAGAGAAAGGAAGAGGAACCTAACCTCCACTGCACCAAAAAAAGCTTGTGCAACTAGACATCATTTACCTAGAAGTCAATACGGGTAGTGGCGGCCCCACTAACATATCTTTGAACATATGCTAGATGAATGGTTGTTGCAATGTCGTCGGGGCATCAGGGAAATAGGGAAAGTCATCCCCTCTCTTGGATAGCCCAATAATGAACTAAATGGCCCCCTCTATGGGATATAACCATAAATAAAGACCCATCCTAAATTCCTATCGATGCTCATCCCAATGATGGATCAACAACCTCAATAGTCATAAGTGACCCCTCAGCAATGTAGCATCCAAATAATTATTGAGGATGTCGAAAATACATAAGAGGACACATGCATGTGGTGTAATAGGGAAAGGGAGAGAATACCTCTCCCTCTTCGAGGCCTCCCACTATTGTACAACATTGTACAAGTGAAGGCGTTGTTGTTGGTCCTGTTGATTATCTCGTCACTCCTGTCTCCGATTTGCATATAAGTTTCATTACAACATATACACAGATACATATATACATATATAAAACATAAAAAAAATTAATTGAAGTACATTTTTATTTATCAAAAACAAAAAAAAAAATTTTTTCTAAAAAAAAATCACGAACATAACCGGTGCACCTAAAAAATAGTGAGAAACTGTCAACATTCCTTTTATGACATAATCGCACTTCTCCCGTTGCTTTTAAAATATACAGGCACCATCTATGGTGTTCTAACATATAAGCACCACTATCGGTGCTCTAACATCAATATATGTTTTTTGGATTTCTATAGTGTCGGTGTGATGTATATAACCATATGCATCGCAAGAGTGCATTGGGATATATAGAGAATCGATATGTTAGAACACTATGTTTATTATTTTTCCAATGTTGAATATATATAGATGCATCAATAGTGGTGCATTGATATATATACAGACCACCAACATTGTTGAAAAATAAAAATAAAAATAAACAGTTTTTCACTACAGGTGCTCTTTATATATACCAATGCACTATAATCGGTGCATCAATATATTCAAATAGCACCACTTTGTTAAAAACATAGTTTTATGGTTTTAGTGGGGGTGAGTTTAGTTCATCAAAATTCACCGCAGACCTAAAATTTATGTGTTGTATATGGTTCTCTTTATATATATAAGCATACCAGTACTGGTGCATCTATATATTTATAAAGCACCATGGTATTGAAAAAATGTATATGGTTTCAAGGTGGCACCTTGAGTTTACTTAAACACACCATAGACCTTTAATTATTTGTTTACTAAGTGGTTCTCTATAAATATATTGGCACACGATAGTGTTGGTGTGTTTATATATTTAAAGAGCATCGCATTTTTTAAAATATTGTTTATGGTTTCAAAGTTGTGCATTTAGTTTGCTAAAATGCATCACGGACCTTAAATATTTTGGTTAACTAACAAGTTATTTGTATATATAATAACATATCATTAGCAGTGCATTAATATATTTACAAAGCACTACTTTATTTAAGAAATTAATTTAAAGGTTTGAAAGTCAGTCCGTTTCATTTCCGCAAATGCACTGTGTCACTAAAATTCATTGTTAACTAAATGATGCTTTTTAAATATACCTAATGCGCCGCTAGTGGTGCGTTTGCATAATCAAAGAGCACCACATGTTTTTAAAAATTGTTTTAAATATTTCAATTGATGTGCATTAAATGTTTTGTAATGCATCGGCTATGGTGCATCAATGTTGAAATTAGGCCCCCATTACCAATTTGCTCTATGTTTACACACACTACACTGGGAATATGATGCGATCCAAGGGGTGATACCATGGCAAGGAGGCTTAAATGATTATTTAATGAGGGTTGGAGAGGAGTGCATGCCGAATGGCAGGATGGAATTGACATCTGCATTGTTCACTATGCATATTAACTCTAGCCCTCGTCCCCAAGATATTCCAGGACAAGTTGGCATGTGCACCACCTCTCTACGTTAATAGAGGGTCATGATGATAGTACTACGCCCTTCGAAGGGATTAAACACACCCGCGGGCTCATTCTAGTTCATTATTCCTAGTTTGCTTTATGTTTTCACCTATTTGTTCCCTCTTCAGACCACCCTCCTATCTCTCAATAGTCGCAGAAGCAGACATAGGCATTGAGTATCATAACTAAGAACAATTACGAGGATATGGCTTGAGAGAGGCAAAGGGATACTAGCAGATGTAGGCATGGGTGTCATCCAATATTCCAAAGAGGACACTCAAGCATGCATTTTGGAGCTCCGTGATAGGGTCCAAATTCTCATCAACTAGATGACGGACATTGCTGAACTCTACCATCTCCCATCACCTTTGCTGGCTATGGTTGGTCCCAACAATAACATTCACATTGGATCAAACTCTGAAGCAGGTACCAACATGCATAAAGAAGGAATGGAGGCACACAAGTGCTCAACCATTAAGGTCAAATAACCCCTGGTAGAGGCCAACAAAGGAAATAAGCAGCTGGATGATGGAGTGGATGCAAGCACAAGAGACACCATGCACCAGTATATTGGCCATGTCAATATGGAAGGCATGTAGTCTAGCCATGCAGTGTAATCCCTCTCCAAGATTTCTCTTTTCTAACACCTGTCATGCTTTTGTTTGAAGGTTATAGTCTCTTTTTTGGGGAGGCTCTCCCAAAATGTCAATTATGTTTCACTCTACTTTCAGTAGCTATATTATAGGTTTGTTTTGGTTTGTTTTTTCAAGATATATAAACAATGACTGTCATGCTATAGTTTTTTGGACTTAGGGTTGTTTTCTCTTCCAGAGAGGCCCAAAGAACTTTGTTTATCAGGCTGTTTTCTCCTATGGGGAGGCCTGCATGCTAATCGGTTTTTGTAACTCTTTTTGTGCTATAATGTAAATACTAAATTAGAAAAAAAATAAAAATTAATCTGCTAAATAAATAAATTTGAAGGTAATAAAGACAATACTTGGATTCTTTCTCTCCTCTGAGGCATGGTTCCCACATACACAACAAATGATGTTTTGAATCAGTTTGCAAATATTCCAACTCCACCAATCAACCAAACAATAGGGTAAATCCAACAACAAATGAGAACCATGTGTGGGGGGTGTCAGGAAAAGAATACCGCACCAATGTCGAGGTCGTCCTAGGAGGTTTGCCACACTATGAAATGGGCAAAACGAAGTATTTAGTGTGATAATTTTATATTATTGTACGATATTCGTGTGTGGCAGAGTGAGTGGTGCACGAGTGTGCATGTATATGAGGCACATCAATATGATTCTAGTAATATAGAGCACTATTAGTTATTTCTATTTTTACAAAATGAAAAGAGTTATGGTTTTTTATAGCAAGTATCTTATAGTAAGTAGTGGACCGGTGAATCTTAGAATTTATAACACATTGGGGTTCCCATATTGGAAAATTTTAAAATAGTTTTTTTCTAGTCAAGGGTGGGATTTTTCAACATAAAGTAGTGCGTGCTATTGTTCAATGCATTGGTGCATTAGTATCATTCCCATGCACTAAAGAATTTTTCCATGAAAAATAAGAAGATATTTTTACAAATTGCACTGATTTATTTTGACATCGGTGCTTTGTTTAATTAGGAGCACCAGTGCGTATTTTATGTTAGCGCACCGGTGTCGCTAGGTATACTAGGAGAACTGAGTTTTTTTTCTTTTAAAAATAATTAGAATATATGATTTATGTCTCTTAAATGATGTGGTTTACTGTTTAATGCACTGGTGCATCTATGTCCTTAACATGCACCACCAAGTTTTATTGGGAAGTAAATATTATATAGTTTTTGAAATGACATTGATCTTTCCAGACTTCATTGCACTTCCTAATTAGGAGTAGTGGATTGCTTGTGCTTTCAATATTTTCATGCACACCCAAAAAAACCCTCCTCTAAAACCTCCGCCTACCTACCTTCCCTAGCATCCTACTCAATAAACATATAACTATTATTAATCTTCCTGGCGAACTAGTAGTTTATCTAGTTATCTATTTCTAGGAAACCTATGGGTTTCATTCCATTGATACCATGTGTAACACTCTATTTCCTTAATTGGTATTTATTAATTGATCTCATCTCATCAATCAAATTCATTTCCATGATAACATTATTCGATTAATAAGGTTTTAAAAATATCAACATTAATTTATTTTAATGACATAGTTGTTAAGTTACCAACTAACATCATAATTAATTTCAAATCTTTATATCAGTATAGTAAACTATTTACTATGTATAAATTTCATAATTTATCTAACCAACAATTAAAATGTAAAAATTTCAACTTAATCAAAACATTGAAAGAGTGAAATGTGAGAATTTAGATTGCCTACATCTAGATTCAATAAGACAACTTCACTTGGAATATTTATGAGAATATGAGAAGAAGAATAGAGAAGCTATCTTGAGAAAAAATCACTCTATATTATGCATTAATATGTTTACAATAGATGATACATCCTTAAAATAGAATTCCTTGAAGGAAATTTGTAAATCACAAAAAGGAAGGCTTACTAAAAGCTAGAAAACCCCCCTAGGTGTCAAAAGTACTTTCCAAATCAGTCTAAAGTCTCATGAATTAGATAAATATGGTATGTAAGCTAATGAGTTATGAAAATGGAATGTTATGATTTATTTTGGAGAGAAGAAAGAGGTGGAGGTGGAATTGGCCGAGTGGAGACAATTTTCAAGTCAAACGAGCTTTACCTTATCCACTAGAAAGCAGAAAAAACATGATAAAGTTGTCTAAATAAGGAAGGCGCCTTTATAATCTAGGAATAGAATAAAATCAGATAGAATATCAGGAAATATTATCCAGAATCTATCCAAATTCGTCCTAGTGACTCAGGATGGCATGTGGTCCACTAAAAGACAAAACTAGGCCAAATTACCTAGTCAACACTCAGGAAATTAATAAAAAATGATTAATAAATTATATCCTAAGTCTAAAGTGGTATGAATGGGTTTTTAATACTCTAACATGAAATACCTCTAAATAATATTTTTCTTCCTCAATTATGGACCTTAGCAATACGGTCTAGTCCTTGTAGTCCAATCCTTAGTAGTTTGATGAATCAAGATTTACCCAATATGGGATTAATCCACCTAGAAAACCGACATATTATCTAGTTGTCTAGCTCTAGCTAAAAATATGGGTTTCCTGTACCTTTGTTACAAGATATCTAACACCACCAATAAGATTAGTAACCCATATTAGGGTTCCAAGCTAAATTTTCTAATGCATGAGTGCTCCTCCACTCAAAATTCCCCCTTCTCTAGAGTTGATTCTCTCCAAAAGATCAAACCCATAATCCTTCTAAAAAATACCCTTTTATGCATATTTCAACCACCTTCCTTTCCATTTGATAATGGCCCTAGGAAATTCAAAACATAATAAAATATTATTTAACCTACCCAACATTAACAACTTGGCAATCCATTAAGCAAGATAAAATCAAATAAAATTTTTGTAAGTTCACAAAATATTATCTTCGATTGAAATAAAACTAAATTCCAATTAAAATGCAATTTGCTCTTTTAATAATTAAATATAAATAGATTCTAAATGAAAGTAAATTAATCCCAAATCAAAGTTAAATCGAAATCATACACTTAACTTCCTACTATACCCTCCATACATCAACCATTAACATTGTCATATTAATCACTAATATACACAACAATACTAGTGTGTGTGTGTGTGTGGTATGCACAAGTAACTATCATACACATAGCTTGTGCGTGTACTAATGATAAGAATTACCATCTCTAATTCATAAATCATGTATAATAATAGCCAAGCATGGAAGGAAGTAATAAAGTAGACATAACATTTATCAACCATTCTAGTTAAGTGACAATAATCGAATGTGAATTAAACATTATACTAAGATTATATTGAATGGATTAACTAGGTTATTTAAAGACAAAGGAAGCATGTACATAACTAAGGTGTCATATCTAATTCCTAAACAATATCCATAACTACTCTGAATCATCCATCCTTCCTATCCTACTTCCACCTTTCTACATCCTACCATTTCCTCTTATATAATAAAATAAAGCATTAACTATATTGACCTAACCTTAGATATAACCCGTAAGCAAAAGTGTTAATTGCATTAACCTGGCATCCCTACCGGGAAACTTATAGTCACCATCACACATATTCCGAAGTCTGTATTAACACGACCTTCCCATGACTCCAATTTGGGAGTGTAAACTATGTGTAATACATCCACCCTCCTAATGGATCTAGGGTCAACACCCAATGGTTTTCCCATGAAGATGGCTAACACTTTTTGGCAGGACGTGGGTCTTGATTATCTAAAACTCGAGCATGATCTAGGTTTATTTAAGCCCTCGATTGAGCTTTCAAAATCTCGATCGAGGGTTAAAATAATCTCTTGATCAATATTTTTCGAATACCCCGATCAAGGGTTTAAATAATTCTTGACCGAGCTATTGGAAAATGATTGCATTAGGAAATAGCTTGATCGAGCAATTTAAAAAAGATCGATCGAGTTATTTTCTACCTTATTTTTAAATTAGACAAAAATATAATGCATGCTATTAGAATAAAATATTTGTATAGTTCAATAGCTCAATCTAACTATTAAGTAGCTATATCAAGCTATTTAAAAAAGTTCAATCTAGTTATTTAAAAAAGCTCGATCTAGCTATTAAATAGCTACATTCAGATTTTAAAAGGCTAGATCTAGCTATTTAACTATATGAATATTATATTCTCATAACATGAACTCCACTATTGTTAATTTCAAAATAATGTAGAAAATAGCTTGACTGAGATTTTTTAAACAACTCATTTATGCTATTTTTGTAACCTCGGTTAAACGCTCATTTGAGGTATCAAAAAAGTTTTCCAATTCCTTGATCAAGGGTTTTTAAGAAATTGATTGATCTAATATCAATCAAGGGATTTAAAATAGGCATTTAGCCCCCTTTTCTGCAAATTTAATTTTACTGGCCTCTTTGCTAGGCCTAAACGCTATCCTGGGATGCACCTTAGGCGGCAGACTTCATACCTATGGATTTGTCAACTAATCATCTATCCATTGGCATATAATTTACTGGTTTCTGATTTCATATGATAATTTGTTTTCAAACATACACTTACAAAACCATGTCTACAACTTCGAATCAATGCAAAGAAAAATCAACAACATAAAAAGTACAAAACCAAAAAAATTCAAAAAATATTATGCCCCATATCATCGTGTCCTATTCAAATGGGTATTTTCTTCTTTTTGTTTTTTGTAAGTAGTAAAAAAAGGTTTACATGCACACACGTGTACAAAATGTGATCAAAAGTTTCAATGATAAGTTTCAAAAATTAATAAAAAATATGTTTTTCAAACATAAATTTAAAAAAAATATGTATGCCCCAACATATTTGTGTAGATTAAGTTCACATATTTTTCTTCAAAAATCATCCATTTATCACTAAATTATTTTACGTGCACACAAGCCACTTGTTAATGTTTCTTGAAATTTACAAGAACAATCCTATCTTATGTTATTATCAATGAAAATTGTGTGTATACTTCTAACATGTAAATATAAATGGAAGATTGTGATATATGGATACTATTTTAAAATATATTGAAATAAATAAAACGGTTCCATGCACATGATATATAAATTAACTTGTTTACATCGTTCACGAGTTGATAACTTGGTAATCACTTGGAAATAGTATATGATTATGCATGATCTTTTGTTAAATTGGTATAATAACTAATATGTTAGATGGGATAAGTGATAGACAAATACTTGGTGCAATAAAATGACCTTGATGTCATTGACATCAAAAGAGAAAAGGGTATACTATGAAGCATCAATTCAATAGTAAATTATTGGTTTGATACATTGCAATGATATATGGGCTACTGCAATTTTTACAAGATACATGGTTTCCCAAATTAGTCATTCAATGGCGTAGACCTAAGAATAACAAAAACAACAACATAATATGGTTATTAATAGGGGGTGAATCCATGAGAATGGGTAATACTTTTTGGCCAAAAGTGACAGTGAAAATTTGATTTTTTAGTCAATTATTAAATCGAAGCCCTCAAAACTAATATATTCCTTGTGAATTACAACATGTAGCCAAAACAAATTTGTAGGTAATTATTTTGTAAACCCACAAATAGAGTTATCTTAGTCAAGTTTATCTCAATAGATAATAAACAAAGAAACATAAAACATGTCATAATGTATTTTAATATCAAAGTAAAAATATGGAGTGTTACACCCATTGCTTCAACAATGTCTAGAATGTCTAGTCTAGTACAAACCATATCATACCTAAAGCTACCAAATTGCAATAGTATAAGGAATAAAATACAAACCTTCCATTTTGTGGTGTTTTAGAACATTATTTCATTCAATGCTTGGTTCCCACCGGAATTGGAAAAATTAATAGTTTGCAATATTCCATGTCAAAATGCTATACCATTTAGTTAACTTACTTACTTTGGTTCAACCAATATTTATGTTCACTCTATGTTCCATGATCTCCATTCGTAATATATATTTTGCAACCCCTAATTCCTTCATGTAAAACTGTATTGTAAGTTAAGAAGTCAATTCACTCCCTACCATTGTCAAAAACTAACATATCATCTACATATAGAATGATAATAAGAAAAATACCACCATCCTATGTGTAATACACAAAGTGATTTCAATTGGATCTCAGAAATCCCAATCTCAACACAAAATAATTAGAATTTTGGTACCACATTCTTGGAGACTATTTGAGAGTATATAAATAATGTTTTTAACTTGGAAACAAATGACTCTTTGGCTTTTTCAATGTAGTCCTTTGATTTTGTTATATATATCTCCTCCTTCTAGTTGTCATGTAGGAAATTTTCTTTTATATCCATATGTTTGATCTCTAAATAAAAATATGCTATACAAATAAAATAAATCTAATAGATGTTAACTTTGAAATTGTGGAAAATTTCTCACCCAAGTATATCCTAACAACTAGGCAATACTTGTTGTGCAACCAACTTGTCCTTGTACTTTTCATCGCTACCATCTGAGCTGATCTTCTCTTTTTAACACCCATTTAAATCCCATGGGTTTTCATCCTCCACACAATGATTCCAAGTCTCATGTATCATTATTTTAAAGGGAAACCATGTCTTCATCCATGGCTAATATCTAGCACTCCTATTCATTCATCTCTTTCGTTTTCCATAGTTATTGGTTCACCGGTGTTAGAGGATAAATAAAATATACATATAAAATTAGATGGAAAGTATTTATTCCTATATTGTTTCCTTCTTTATTGATTGGACCTCCTTAAAGTCTGAGGTGGAATTTCTCCCTCCTCTTCTAAAATCCTCTAAGCCTTCTTCCTAATAAATTCCATCATGAACTTCTTGTACATTTTTAAGTTCAACTTTCCTGGTTTTGAGGTCATAGTTGAACAATTGTATCCTTCTCATCATCTTCTAGTTTCATCACTATGGGATAAGATAAAAATTATTTGAAAATAACATTTATACTATACAAAAATTTCAAAGCAATAGGATACCAAATCATGTATGCTTTCACACTATTTCCATAGACAATGAAGATACATTTCACTACTTTGTTATCTAATTTTGACTAATTCTCCCTAGGTACATAAGCATATGCCCCACAACCGAAATCACGAGGATATTGAAATGATAGCTTCTTTCCTATCTAGACATCCATAGGGTTCTTATTCACAAGAGTTGTTGTTTGAGACTCATTGATAAGGTAGCATGTAGTAGAAATCGTTTATGCCCAAAAAAGCTTCTCCAAACTAGCTCCACTACACATACTCCTATCTCTCTCCATCAATGTCCTTTTCATTCATTTTGCAACTCTATTCTATAGAGGGATGTATGGATTTTTATTATGAATTTCAATGTCATTTTCATTAAAAACATATAAAACTCTATAGAACAAAGACTACTATGATTATCAATCCTTAACACCTTAATATTCCTTCAAATTTGATTTTCCATGAGAGATTTAAATTCCTTAAATTGAAAAAAGAACTCAAATTTAGTTATTAAAAAATATACTGACGTCCTTACAAAATAATTCTTAGTGAATGAGATATAATATACAGCCTTAGAAATCGAAGAAAATTTAATAGGACCAAATGCATCATAATCGATTATGTCCAAAAACCCATGTTGGTGCACTTTTACTTCGACCAGGGTTCAACACTTAACATTTACCAACAAACACCACAATCCATAGACATTGGCCCGAAAGGGGATTAATCCTTTCGACAACACCTGCAGAGCAGATGAGGTCTCACTAGAAGTATGTATGGGAACTGTAGGAACCAGAATTCATGCAATACAGAGGGGGAATATTCACTAATCAATACATTCATCACCATATTACACCTACAGTGCATCGACAAACTAGAGCTTCGACAAACTCATAACTACAACATAATTCCGAACTTGGAACTGCTTAATATATAGCATCCATTCTTTATACAGTTAATTCCATCATTCATTCAATCAATTGTTTAATAGAGGAAAGAAACACATATCACAACAAATCACCCATGTGTCAAGACAGATGAAAACACCAGATTTTACGTGGAAAACCCATATGGGAAAAACCACGGAAGCACTTGTATTTTATTAGAGTCGCAACCAAATAAGCACTTTAGGTAGGACTTACAGATTTCTTCATGACATACAATGGATATGCACACACAGCCTGCAGATCAAGGACTTGGTTGATCCTTAAATATCTTCGACACATACAATGTAGAATCCTATTACATCGCACAAACTGTATTTTTGGATAATCATAACAACCACCACAAAAAGTTCTTTACTCATACATATTTATAGGGTGCACTAAGATAGCCCCGCTCCCACTAACCCACTAACTTATTAATTGACTCATTATTACAATGTGGACCAATTCTAACTAATTAACTCAACTTGCAAGCTTTAACATAGTCAACATGATTGTTTTCCCCATTTTCTAGCCACTTCGTAGGAGCTGACCCTTGCGTTGAACTGGTTCCACTTTGTCCTTGTCCACACTATATATTTCCTTCAAAAATAATAACTTAAAAAATACTAGGTCAAACAGGTCCCCAACACTCACATGTGTCTCATTTTGAGTCACTTTAGGGCTGTGAGTCAGGTTCCTGTAGCTTCATCGAAAACTCCTAAAAAATGGTCTTGCTAGCGGCGACCAACTGCTAGACTTCTTCACTCTTCTGGAAAATAGTTTATACTATGTCTATTGATAGATGGTTTTGGATTAACTCGATATCTTGAGTGACTAACGACTAGATGGAAGCATGGTTACACCCAATATCTTGTAATATACGATGGGCCTCAGGATGAAGTGTTTGGACCCTCTCAATGCGCTGCCTATGCTGCAACCACAGTTGATTGAATTCTTGTTTTAACTATTTTCTTTTATTGGCCTTGCACATCTTTTGAACCAGAGGGAGATTCATAAACTTCTCCTGCAAAGAAATCATTTTTCCCTCAGTAGCACCAAGCCTTATTTGGATCTCCTGCAACTCAACATCTTCAAACAGGGCATCCTAGGACTGTGACACAGTGTCATACATCTTCATGTATTCTACTTCTGTTGCTCTTAACTCTTCAACGACCTTCTGTACCTCTACTTGTCATTCCTCTAGGACTTCAGAAGGGGTGCTAGGCACCAACTTTGCTTCTAGTTCATGTACCTTAAGATGATATCTAGAGATGACCACCTCCAACTGCTACACTTCATTAATCACTTCTGCTTCTAGTACCGCTCGGAATCCAACTTTGATAGCTTTCTCTACCTTTTCCTTCGCTTGTCACAATAGATCGTTATCATGTTGGATTTATGCATTTAAATCCCTCAACGCAGTAGCCTGATTCTTATACCCCCTCAGATACTACAAGAGGGAATTTTCCCTTGACTTTATCTCTTGTGTCACACCTTCCTGCAATTGATGTAACATGTAAGGGGGCAAGGCAGGTAGTTTAAGGTCTACATACCCCGAATTTGGAAGCTCAACACTACATGACTCTCTAAATGCAATTGCTCGCATAAATATCTTTACTACCCCTTCCACAGAGGAAAGTGATGCTTTTGGTATTGGTGCTTGTACTTTGTGCTTGAATTCAACCCACATAGATGTACTTGGTGATGGAGACAATATTTTAATATTCTTCACCTCCGTACAAAACGCATCTAGAAAGTCGGTGACGCTGCTAAATAGTTGTATTATCTTATCTTATGTTTTCCTTTTGTTCTCTTCTGCCACTTTTATCATCTTGTCGAACAGGATGTTGATGTCATCATTCGTCAATGCCTAGGCACTGTCATGGCGCTGAGATTTTTTCTTATTCTTGGCACCGTTCCTTGAAATTTCACCTTTTCACTTTTCTCCAATTTCTAGATCAATGGGGGTTTGGATGGATTGCTGGTCTTCATCATCACCCCCCTGTTCAGTTGGTGGTGTGTTTTGACTAGTACCATCTTTCAGGTGTGATGGATTTGGCGATATAATTTCAGGATCGACTGGTACTTACCACTATGTTTCCTGTTCTTGAATCATTTGCTTGACCTCGTCATTGGATAATTTGAAGCCCACCACCAACCACTGCTAGTGTGGGTCCCTCCTTTCCTAGACATGCATATGGTAGGGCCCAATTTTGAACTTCTCCACCCCACGGTACTTTGCTAACATTGCTTCGTCAATCCTTGGTATCGGACCACGTAATACCATAGTGCCTCTAACTGCATATATAGTGACACATTACTTTCTTGTTGTCAGCTCCTTATACCCGAGTAATACAGGTTCATGTAACGTGACCCCTGACATGGGATGATAGGTTGTATTACTTGATAATTTGTAGGCTCTGCGCAACCTACAAATTAAATGAGTACTAGTAACCATGAATATGTGAACAGTGTAGCATTATCTTGTGTATCCACAACATCTGCCAGAAACTCATTTAACAAGAAATTCAACCAATTCATTTGAACACCTATTGAAAAATGCTCTACCATAGCAATAATAGATGTTCTCACCTAGTTCGGTTTTTTCTTTCTCACGATCTTGGTCAAATTGTGCTTTTCCTTCATCCTTGTCGCTAAGTCACAGTCTCACTCCTTGCCAACAAAGAACCGTGACAGCTCTACCTCAGCCTTAGGTAAACCCGTAATGCGAGAGATGAGGTCTTTCTCAATAGATAACTTGGTGTCCAACCAAAGGAACCCTCCATGCAAACAAACTAAGAGTTTCTTCACACACACATTGGCCTCCGCAATGAAACCAAAGTGTGGTAAATGGAATAGAGGAAAAAGACTAGTGCAAGCCATAATGAGAACCCACTCCTATGGCTCTAACTAAGTCAGATGGCCCTCTACTGTAACAGTAGGTATCATAATTTTTTTGTAATTCAAGTCAATAAACTTACTAATATCATGATCAACACACGATAGCTTATGGATGTTCTTTAGTATATCACCTTAGACAAGAAATCCCTTTGATATCGATACGATATCAAATTTATACTGGGCATTCTTCTGTAGCTTCACTGGTTTGGCACTTGAGTTTCAAGGCAGGACATACCCTAGAAGGAAAGTGGCAGAGCCCATCGCAGAAGTACCCGCATCATGGCCTATCTTCATCATAGTTTTAGGGCTAGGTCGATTGGATTTCCTTGGATTCTGAGGCACATTCTCAGGAAATTGTGGAGAAACAACCTCTGGTTTCTCTACACTTAGAGATAAATGGAGCCTGGCATATGTATTTCCTCAATAGCACTTTTATATTCCCTCCATGCTGACAAATTGACCTGCATCTTGATGTCGCATAATATTCACAAGCTCACTCATAGAGTTCGGATTTTAGCTTCTCACTCATGACTGCAATAGGCTCAAAGTTCACAATGAAGAATGAACGAGGGAGGAACGAATTTTCAATTTATCCCGCCTATGTGATCCATCTGTCATTCCCAAGATAGATTAATTGTCCTATATATGCCAATGATGAGGATGGAAGTGACAATTCTTCTTCACACACGTCAGTCACTTCAGCATTTAATTCAAAAAGGAAATTAGCATCGCCACATAAGACATCATAAAAGCAGCAATAAATGTGTCCCAACTGCAACTTCGACAAATAAGGTCACCCCAGAACTTCTACAGATATGAATTCAATAATTATCCCACTCCACAAGATGTATGCTCGACAAGTCTAGCATGGTGGGGTTTCTAGGGACAGAAATAACATTTTTCCAGACTTACTTCGACAATTCACCAACTTTGAAGAATAGAGTTGCTTTGACATTCTAGGAAGTTGGGGTTTCTAGCTGAAAACTTTGGAACTTCGTCTGGAGTACCCAAGATAAGATATCTTCGACATACAGGTAACAGAAGGTTTTCGTAAATCTCCAACATAACTATATCTTGGGGTTTCCAAAGAAACCCGACATAACACAACTAACTATGACATGTCTAACAACGACATAACTAAAAAATTGGGGTTTCAAAAGTTTTTTTCTTTATTTAGAATCAACTCTTTTTACTTCAACATAACACGACTGTCCTTATAGGGCTTCAACCGACTCCCATTCACCAATCCTTCGAGGAATTTACCATCTAATGTCTGTATTAATTGTATGACACCTCCTTTTGTAATAAAATTCATAACATATGGCCCTAGCCAATGCATCCGTATCTTACCAAACTGTTTAATGAAATTGTTGTCATAGAGAATAACTAGGTCTCCTTGAGAAAAGTGTTTCTTAGTGATGTGGTGATCATGCCATGCATTTTCTCGGTCCTTCTACACCTGCTGATGGAAACTTGTGACGAAGCAGACTTCCTCCAATTGAAGTAACTGCGATAACCTTTCCTCAATAGCACCAGTATGAGGCATATTTGTAAATGTTGCAATCCTTAGACCGGGGACATTGTACTCCATTGGCATCAAAACCTCTTGTCCATACACTAATTTGAATGGCGTTTGACCCGTCATCCATTTACATGTTGTTCTGTAAGCCCATAATACTACAAGGATTCGTAAATCCCAGTCATTGCAGTTCACATTACAGACTTTGGTGAGTGCATGTTCCAGAATTTTATTGAATGCTTCAACAATGTCGTTTTCCTGTGGATGATATTGAGAAAATTTTTGATGATAAACTTGGAATTCTTCAATAAGAGTGTATATAGTCTTATTAACAAAATGTGTACCTTGGTTTCTGAGTAGAATGTGCGATCAACCAAAACTAGTAATGGCATTCTCAAATAAAAAATTTGCAGCAGTCGTTGTAGTACAATCCCGCCCTAGCGCTACTTCAACCCCCCATGTAAGATAGTTTGTCACAATGATAATATACCTTGCTCCCGTCCTTCTTTCTGGTGGGTTAATAGACCCCACAAAGTCAAAAACCCACTTTTTGAATGCTTCTAATGTATCCTGAGGTACTAAAGGCATTTCGTCTCTTCTTGAAGGATTCCCAATTCTCTGGCATATATCACAAGTATGAAAATATTCTTTAGCATATTTGTGGATCGTTGATGATCCACTCGAGGCTAGGAAGCCTAGGGGGGAAAAGTTCGACTAAATGAGTCAGCTTTGTTATGATGGAAGCATAAGAAATAGAATAATCAAGCAGGAATTACACTACGCAGATAAACACAAATACCCATAAACAAATATGCAGGAATGCAAACTAATCTCAATTAATGATAACCATATAGATAAGATAAGATCTATATTACAATATTTTACATGCTTATATAGAGAGTGCTAAGATGCTTGGGTTCCTACCCATTATGATCAATTACAAAAGAAGTTATAATGATTTGAAAGTTCAACCATTATAGTCAACTAGAAGACAGAGAGATAGTTGCCGAAGTTCAACAGTCGTTGGTCGCATGTCGACGCTGCATGTCAATGGCGCGAAACTACGAGGTTGATGAACATGTCGAAGGTGTGGAGTCTGTCATAGTATGTCAAAGTTGTGTCGATGTCGACAACCTATCGCAATGGAAAGTTAGCATTCGACACAAATGCCAACTATGATGTGGATCACACCTCCTGCCTTAAGAAACAATGGTCCCCATTGTTTGATCGTGAAGGTGAGGAAACTTGTCGGTCAGTTCAGTAGCAGCATACCACTTTCCTTGTGCTGGGATTTGGCCAGCTTTGGCAACTTGAAACAAGGGAATTGTGTTCTTCCTTGTATGGAATACTCATCATCCCACAATGGTGTCACAAGGAAGAGGCTCCTGAACTTCTAGATTGATGTCACTGGGTTCTGCTTTCTGCAAGTCGTTATGTTCCAACAGTGGTGCACGGTATGGAAGAAGTAGATCCACATTGAATACTGGATGTAGACCAAGGAACACAGGAATGTCGAGTTGGAAAGCGTTGTCTCCAATCTGTTGAATAATATTGTATGGACTATATCGCAAATATTTAATCTTTTTGAATGGGCCAGTGAAGCGCTCCTTCTTAAGATGTAACCAAACCTTATCCCCAATTTGGAATGAATGAGGGATACAATGTTTATCATGTTGGGCCTTAGCTTTCATGTTTGCTCTGTGCAACATGTCCTGTGCTTGTCACTAGATGTGAAAATCTGTTCTCAAAACTTCAATGCTTTGTCAACTTCTCACTGGTTGTGGTCAGTGTCGTTAGACTGTGTCGAGGAGCTGATCAAGTCAATAGGCGTTGAGGGTTGAAATCCATAACAGATCTCGAATGGACTCTTTCCTGTAGAGCTGTGCTGAGCATGATTGAAACTGTTCTGTATGTATAGAATACTTTCATCCCATGTGTGTCGATTCTTGTGGTAATACATGTGAAGTAGTTGTATGACCAAGCGATTAACAACTTACGTCTGTCTGTCGGTCTGCGGATGGAAAGCTGTCGACAATGAGAGTCATGTGTCTAGCTGTTGCCAAGGGTTCTTCCAAAAGATGCTGACAAATATGGCATCTCGGTTAGAAATGATGGTTGTTGGTAAACCAAAGTGTACCCAAACATGTGTGAAGAAGAGCTGAGCAGTTTGCTGCTGTCGTTGTCTTCTTGCATTGAATGAGAATGGCCATCTTGGAAATTGGTCGACTACTACTAAGATTGCATCATGCTTATCTTTGGCAATAGGATATCCCATCAAGTAGGCCATACAAATAGGTTCCCATTGTCTACTAGGAATTGGAAAAGGTGTGTACAATCCCTATTGTCGATTAGGCGGTTTAGCAATGGCGCAAACCACACATGATCAAATGTACTTGTTGACATCAGTTTTAAGTGTAGGCTAAAATAAATACTTTTGCAGAATAACAAGTGTCTTGGATACTCCAAAATTTCCTGCAGTCTTGTTGTAATTTGCGTCCCAAACGAGCTGTTGTTGATGCTCACTGGTCGGTACACAAAGTTGTGCAAGCTTGTATAGCAAGGTGTCTTTCAGGAAATAGTCGATGGTTGACGACTTGTCAGTCTGAAGCTGTCCATAAACTGGTGAAAAGTTGATTTCTTCCTGATAGAACTGAGGCCAAGTAGTGATGTCATATCCCTTCATACTCATCACTATAAAAAGGAGAGTAATGGGTGATCTGCTTAGACAATCGGTGGCGGCGTTATCTTTGCCTTTTCGATACTTAATTACCAACTGGAATTGTTGCAAGTAATTAATCAACTTAAACTGTCGAGTTTTCTGAAGTTTTGATTATGCCAGAGCGAACTGAAGAGGCTTATGGTCAGTGAGGATGACCATTTCCTTTCCAAGGATGTAATGCCTCAATTGCTTGAGAGCTTGCACAATGGAGTACAGTTCTTTTTCGTATGTTGAATACCTTTTAACTATGTCATTAAAAGTTTTGGAATGAAAAGCAACTGGGTGACCAGACTGAGTGATCACTGTGCCCAAGGCATAGTCTGATGTGTCTATCTCAATCTCAAAGGGCTAATGAAAATCAGGTAACACAAGTACTAGTGCAGTGCAGAGCTTATGTTTCAGTTGTTCAAAAGTTGCTTATTGTGTCGGTGTCCATTTAAAGACAGTTTTCCCGCTTCCTTTCGCCAATTGATTCAAGGGCTAGGCTATGTGACTGAAGGCGAGTATGAATTGTCGATAGAAATTCTCCAAACCAAGAAAACTTCTTAGTTCTTGAATGCTGTGAGGAATGGACCAATCTTTGAGAATTTGTACTTTTCCTGGGTTGACGTGAATGCTTGTAGAGTCAATTACAAACCCCAAATATTTGATGATGTTCATCACAAAGGAGCATTTTTCCATGTTCAAGTAGAATTGATGTTGCTGGAGAGTGTCGAGGACTTGTTGAAGCTGTCTAACATGTTCTTCCCATGATTGACTGGAAATAAATATGTCGTCAAGATAGAAAATGACACATTTGCCGATGAAAGGTCGAAGAATGTCATACATGAATCGCATGAAGGTCACAGGTGCATTGGTTAAGCCGAAAGGCATGACTAACCATTCAAACAATCTTTCCATGGAATCTGATGATATCCTGACTTGAGGTCGAGCTTAGTAAAAAACTTAGCACCTTTCAGACAGTCAATGAGATAGTCTATCCACGGAAGAGGGTACCGATTCCTCACTCATATTTTTTTGAGTTCCCTATAGTCGATGCACATGCGCCAAGTCCCATCTTTCTTTGGAACGAGGACGATTGGACTTCCACAAGGGGAGGAGATCGCTCGAATATGGCCTTTGTCGATTAATTCTTGTATTTGTCTATGAATCTCTTCATTTTCGAGAAGGGATCTTCTGTAAATAGATGCGTTAGGAAAAGAAGAACCAAGAACAAGTTCAATGGAGTGTTTTACCTGACAATGTTGAGGTACTCCGTTAGGATCTTGAAAGAGGTTTTGGTACTCATCGGGAATATGATCGACTTGCTGCTTCTGTCGGGAGGTGCATTGGTCAATGAATTGACTCGTCGCTGCAGTCTTCTTAAAATGTTGCGGCTTGATCATGATTAATGCGAACTTCTGAGCATGATTGATGAGCTTCTTTGTCTATTCGACAGATATTAGTGCAACCATTGGTGTAGGTTGACACTCCGGTATGTTGAACCATGGATTTCGGATTTTGACAATCACCTTATGAGGCAGTGATTGATAACTTCCATGTCTATCCCAAAGGTAGGGTTTCCCAAATAGGGCGTCGGCTACGGAGAGTGGCGCCACATCGCAGAGTACTTCATCTTCAAAAGGTTTTATGAAGTAGGTGATCTTGCATTGTCGAGTTATCCGTAGTTCTTGTCCATCCTTCATCCAACCAATGTTGTAAGGTTACGGATGCAGAGTGGTAACAAGAACTAGTTTCTTTACGAGATCTTCAGAAACGAAGTTCTTCTGGCTACCATTGTCTACAATCAGATTTAATGGGTTGCTCTGGACCCATATCCATGTATGGAACAGGCAGTCTCATTCCTCCTCATCGACAATAGTCGAGGATGCTGGAGTGGTCAATGTCAAAAGGGTCGTTTCCTCTGGATCAAATTCTTCCACTGTATTGTCGAATGCATCGGAGGTCGACACTTTTGTCAAAAATATATTACGATATTTGCATTCAGATGTATCATGCCAATATGAGTGGTGGTAATCGCACCATGTTCTTATCAACGGTTGTTTTCTACGTTCCCTCTTGTGAAAAGGATTCTTGTTGTGATTTGGCTTTGGCGGTGTTGGCTGAGAAGATTTCGACTTGTCAAAGTTGGCTGGTGTCTTCTTGTCAGGTGGTCGTTCTGATTTCGGCTTTGTCGCGAAGCATGCTTTGCCTTTCTGCTTAGTTTCCAGTTTGTTGGCATAGTGGAATTCATCCGCAATCATATTAACAGTCATAAATTCCATCTCCTGCTGGATGTAGTAGGAAAATCCACTAATGTGCTTCAGAACAAGCAATTTCTCTTCTTCTTGGATGCCAAGTCTAGCCATGAGTTGGTAGAAATTGTCGGTGTAACTCTGTACTGATTTGTCTTTCCATTGCCTTAGCTGCTGCCACTTCTTATACTACTACTCAAGGTACCTAGGCAGGTAAAATTCCTTTGGGATGTTTTCGACAAATTTGTCCCATGTGTCGATGGGGTCTCGATTTTTCTCCATCTTTGTTGAAAGATTCTACCACCAGTAGTGCACAAATGTTGACATATTTAAGGCTGCAATGGTCATCTTATTGGCTTCTGAGAGTTGATTCACAGAGTGATAGGATTCCAATTGTTGAACCCAATTGTCGATGGATTCTGCATCAATCTTGCCTTCTAGATTCAGTATGTCCAAATTCATTTTCACTTTGAAGGGGCTAATTTTGTCAGAGTTGGTTCTCGTCATAAATACTCCTGATGTTGAAGAAAATTGCATGAGAATCTTATTGAACTGGGCGAACATCTCAGTTTGTTGTCGATCCGGCACTTTCTCTATGAGTTGTTGTGTCTCGTTGATTGCATGTCTTTCACCTGTTTCTTCTGCCATCTCTTGAGGTAGTGCCTGCTTCGATTGCTAAGTCTGCGAGCCAGTTTGAACCGACATAAGTCAGATAAATTCGATGGAAGTGTCTACGTAAAACTTAAGCATGGACAAAGTTGATGGACTCTGATGAAGCTCTGAATGAACTTTTACTAAGGTCTTATACTAATGATCCACTTGGGGCCAGGAAGCCTGTTGGCAAGCGGGTTGATGAGGAAAGATCACGGTACTACTGATGCTGCGACACGTTGGATGAAGGCGCGAAAGGAGTATCTTGGGCCAAACGATACCACACTTGGAGTATCTTGGGCGGCTTTTGGGTCACTTGGACCATGGATTTTGTAGTGTTGAGTCAAGTATACCGTAGTTGGCGGGTTTTTGGTCATATATTTTGTAATATTGAGTCATTGTACCGCAGTATGCGGGTTTTTGGGTCATTAGACCAAGTTAGTTAGTTGATTGTCCATAATGTCAGTTAGGAAAGTGGACAAGTATTGTAATCGGCGTAAGCATATAAATAGAAGAGAATTGTAAGTGTTAGAGGAGTCGATAGTAGTGGATGAAGATAAGTGCTATCTGCGGGGATAATACGGATGTTGCATAGAGATTTATGTACTGTTTTGCCACAGTAATACAAGGATGATGATTTGGTGTGATCCATGTGTAATGTTGCTTGATGCCTATGTCATTGGCTACTCTTAATGCATTTATTTGTTTTTTGTTGCTATAATGTGAATGCTGCAATAATGTGTTATCGGTCTATGTGAAAATGATGCAATTAGAGTAATGTGCGATCTCTGTTTATGATAATGTTAATTGCCGTGATTAAGGAGATTTGCTAGAACTTTGCAATGAATATTTAGAATCGATGTTAGTATCACATTGCCACAACTTGACTCCTCCCTTGGCGGAAACATGGTTCCGTTTTCTCTTCCTGGACGCCTCGGGTGATACCTCATCCACTCTGGGAGTGTTGTTGGGTGGTCTCAAACTTGCCCGGGCCAGTGCCCAGGGAGACTGTGGTATGGGTTGACAGTTGGTGGACCCCTGCTGATTGTGAGGTCACGATTCGATCAACAAATGGTTTCGTTGCTGGGACCATGCAGAGAGTAGAAGGAGGTCATGTTGTGGCACCCGACGAAGCCGAAGATACATAAATGGTTCGATAAGAAGTTATAGGAGTTCGCTGAGGAAGAAAGTTGGAACAAGTGACTGATGGTAGATCACTGGGTAGGAAGATATATTCACGATGGTCTGAATGAATGGTTTTTCTATGAATTCCCAGTCATTTTGTATGAATGGTTGTCGAAGCTGACCTTCCAGAAGAGAAATTTCCAAGGTGGTGAACCGACGACTTGGACCCTGGAATTGATTAAGGAATTGCAGGAAGTTGATAATAAGGCATCGTGGGCTGTCGAAGTTTGGCTTGATAGTATCTTGGAAGGATACATTACAGAGTTTGTAGTCAATATGAAGAAATCCTATAGTGAAGCTGAAAGATAATTCTTTGATGGATCGAGGGGAAGTTTTCTACTATCGATCCAACTGTCGATTAAGATGGTAATTTGCGAGAAAGGTATATTAAAAATGCACCTTGATCAGTAGACGGCTCGGTGGGAGGAGGCCGTGGGTACCACGACTGTTGGGGAACGGTGCATGAAATGGTGAAGGGGTAGATGGGTGCAGACCATGAGGAGATTGTGAGCAAAGCTGAGGAAGAAAGTGGCCTTACGAGGGGAGGAGCAAGGTTCCGACAAGAAAAGAGGCAAAGGATAGGAGAAGGTCCTCTTGCGATCGGACTGCAAGACCGTGAAGGAAGGCCACATGGGACGAAGTGACCTCACAGTCCTGATAGGAATGAACAGGCTATGCCCAGGATAGAGGCAGGACCGAACCCCAACACCAATGTGCCCACACCTCCGCTCACTAGCTCTCAACCAGCAAGGAAAACTACTTCGAAACCGCCGAGTGCATCGACGCCGCAAAAGTTAATTGGTAGTAGTAATACAACGACAGGAGGAAGGAAGCCCAAGATGGCGGGTGATGATGCTAAGCTACTGTTGTTCCATGGTAGTGCGATAGACAACCCATAACAGTATTGGCTTTTGTGTGAAGTGGTTTGGACTGTGAAATAGATCACTAATGACGATGTTAAGAAAGGACAGTTGGCCACGACACTGCAAGGTCGTGCTTTAGATTGGTTCATGAAATTTTTCTTAGTCCCTACGAGGGCCCCAAATAAGTCATTAAATGAAATTCAGGATGGGCTGATTGCTGAATTTAGACGACCTAAGTCGGAGGCCCAATACATTACTGAATTAAAGGAAATTAAGCAGTATCCCAACGTGATGGTATGGGATTTCGACTAACGATTCAAGACACTGATGGCAAAGGTTAGTTTTGATATGAGCGCTACCCAACATAAAGAATGGTTCATTGTGGCACTGTTAACCCATATTCGGCTGTCGCTGATGCGGAAAAACATTTTGACGCCTAGTGAAGCTCTAGAAATTGCAATGCGGGTGGAGGCATCCCTGATTGGCGATAATGCAGCTGGGTTGTCGCAGATACAAACACAACTCACTAACTTGACTATACAGTTGCAAGATTTAAAGAAGAACAAGGAACCACGTGATGAAGTATGGTGTACGCGCTGCCGAAGAGAAGGGAATACAAAAGATGGTTGTTCAGATTTCCATAATTATTTGGTGTCAGGTGCGCCAAACCTGTTGAATGTCGGCAGTATACTGTGGTGTCGTGTTTGTTCGGTGTTTGGGCATAGTCATGATAGTTGCCCGTATATGCAGAAAATGGTTACAACTCCACAAAATTTGTATTGCACCTTCTGTAAGTCGGTAGGACATGTTGACAAGGATTGTCGTGCATATGGGTTGCTACAGGAGAGAATGTGTGATGCATTCTATGTCAAAGATGATCAGCGTGCTGCACCACTGCAACCGTAGGTAGCTCAGCCGATACCTCAACCACAGATGCAGTTTGTACCGCAGCAACAGCAATCGCAGCAGTTCGTACCGCAATATACATGGGTGAACCCCCCGCAACCTCAGTACATGCAACAACCGTAGTATGCATCACAAGGGCCAGGGGTGCCGCTAGCACCCATGCATCCGTAGTTTAACCAACCTCAGCATCAGCAGCAGGGTGGCTATCAGGGTGGGTACAGGGATGGACACAGGGGTGGAGGAGGCCGAGGTGGCCGTGGACCTGTTCAATTTTACCACTATACGGTATGGGGGCACTATCAGTGCGACTGCCCATTACTACAGAATCGGTGTACGTTTTGTTTCGGTAATGATCATACAGTCGAGAATTGTCCACAGTTGATTGCAAGATGGCAGGCTGGAAACACTATGCAGCTATAGAACCTAGTGCAGCAACCAGTGCAGAGCCCGGTACAACAACCAGTGTAGAACTAGCCTCCACGACCACCGTCGAATGCTAATCCGAATGTAAATCAACCAGGGAATCTACAGCAGAATCAGACACAAGGTGCCAACATTGTGACTATTTCGGCAGAACCACGACCCCAAGATGCATCGGTGGCTATTGTCACTCGTGGAGGTAAAAGGACTAGGGGAGGTGGTTTGCGACCAATCATTCACTTGGCTGGTCCAAAGACGGTAAATTTTGACATTGATATGGAGCGGGAGACATTCATGGAGGCACGTCGCACTTTGGAGAAGGATCGTGGTAAGACTGTTGTTTATGATATGCCGCCTATCTTTAATGCTACATCAGACGTCGATCGACCACCACTAGGGATATTGCAGAAGTTCCTTGAAAGCTATCTATCATTGGCATGAGACCCGGTTTCCCTAGTTGAGATTGAGGGATGGTTGCAGTGACTTCCGAAAGGACGACAGGAGTCGACAGTAAACTCCTTACAGCGAAGGAAGACTGGCAAGGAAATGCAAATGAATATTCAGATAAGAGATTATGATGTTGATTCTATAATCCTTGATCTTGGTTTGGATGTTAACATCTTAACCAAGAAAGCATGCGAGAAAATGGGGAGTCCCCCATTGAGTTGGTCCCCTGTATAGCTCTGGTTAGCTAACCATGCGAAGGTTACACCTATTGGGCGCGTTCCGTAGCTCACAATTGATATTGAGGGAATGATGACTTATGCCGACTTTGATGTCATAGAGGTAGTTGATGGCGGAAGCTCCTATCCTGCATTATTGGGGATCGGATGGGATAATGATAGTGGAGCTGTAATCAACTTCAAGAAGCGCATGATGACTTTTGAGAATCGCAATTTCTGAGTTATCGTTCCGTTGGATCCGACTAAAGGACGCCAATATGTTGAGCCCGTCAAAGACGACGATCACACTAGTTGGGATCATGCATTCAATATTTCTAAGGATTACATTCATCCCACTATCCATGGTGAGCTGGAGTGGCGCAGCGAGAGTTCTGCGTCTTCTGATTCTGATGATGCATTAGAACATTGGCAGAATCGCATGCATGAAATATCGGTTCGGAAGTGTGGCTTAGTTACGCAATCTTTATGTCATGTTGCGACCAGAACGATCACACTGCCTATCTATGAGGGGTTTCCTAGCTTAGACACCTTTGTAGCAGAATTTGAAGACCGTGTTTCAGAACCACAGTGACTACTGGCCTTGGAGGAAGCACTGACGGCTGCTCTAGCGCGCTGGTGGGCAACACATAAGAAATTTATTAAAGATTGGTCACAGTGTCGAAGGTTGATGATGGTTCGATTTGGAAATACCGAGGTGTATCACAATGGCATGTATGATGGCCGAACTGATCTTGGTGATCATGTGATGGAATGCCAACGATTGTGGGTAACACGACCTAGAGATGAGTGGGTTCATGCTTTTGTCCATACTTTGGAGGAGATACCGCGCTCGTGGTATACTGTAGCTGAATTGCACCGTGACATTACAACATGGGGGGAGTTAACGATCTATTTCACTCATACCTTCACATTTGTGGATGCCAACCCTGATGTCCATAACGCCTTACAACTCATCCGTGATGTGATATTTCAGGTTGTTCCAGTAAAATGCCCTATTGATCTGCACACCCACAGTCAGATGTAGTCTCTCATGGAGTGCTTCAACGTCAGTGGAGGTCCAGAGGACGACGAGGATCCCCAGAATATTAACATTCCCGAATCAGAAGGAAGTCGCGATGTGGTACCACCTGTTGCACCAAGTAACCCATTCAATCAGCCATTGCAGCTTTGCAAAATGAATATCGGCACTGAAGCTACTCCCAAGTTTGCTAATGTTGGGGATTTTTGGGATGATAAGATGATGAGCAAGGTCACCGAGTTACTGCATGAATTTCAAGACATGTTTCCAACAATTTTTTTTTGAAATGAAAGGAATCCTGGGTGATTTAGGAGAGATGAGGATTCCATTGAAACCAAATTTCAAGCCAGTCCGACAGTGACCTTATCGGCTAAATCCGCGACATAAAGAAAAAGTAAAGGCGGAACTTGATCGGAGGCTGGATGTTGGTATTATTGAACCTGTGGAAGAGTCAAAATGGATCAGTCCTATGGTGGCGCAGGACAAGAAAACAGGCGAATTGCGCATTTGTGTCGACTTACGGAAGTTGAATGATGCTTGCTTGCATGATCCTTTCCCGACCCCGTTTACTGATGAAGTACTTGAAGGCGTGGGTGGCCAGGAGATGTACTCTTTCACTGATTGATTCTCTGGCTATCATCAAATTCGTATTTCCAAGGAGGATCGCCATAAGACAACGTTTGTTACTGAATGGGGCTGCTTTCAATACACGGTCATGCCATTCGGTTTAAAGAATGCACCTGCAATATTTTCCCGGGTCGTTGTTGCTACATTCAAATATTTTATTCAGAAGTTTCTGTAGGTATATATGAATGATTGGACTGTTTATGGGTTGATTCACGATCATTTGGACAAGCTGTGGTTGATGCTTGAGCGATGTCGATAGCACCATATATCACTGAACTTGAAGAAATGTATTTTTTGTGCTCCATTTGGGATATTGCTGGGTCATATTGTGTGTAAGCAGGGATTACTGGTCAATCCAGCCAAGATTGCGCTTATCTTGGGGTTGCAGCCGCTGACCACTGTTAAGCAGTTGCGCGTGACTTTGGTTCACACAGGATATTATCGCAAGTTCATTAGGGGATATGTTGCGATTACTGCCCCTATGGAGAAGTTGTTGAAAATAGATGAGGCCTTTCAGTGGAATTCGGCATGTCAGGAAAGTTTCGAAACACTCAAAGCGAAGATGGTGTCGGCACCAATTTTGGTTTTTCTAGACTGGAGCAAGGAATTCCATGTCCATGTTGATGCTTCATCGGTTGCATTAGGTGTTGTATTGGCTCAACCAGGTGAAGCAGACATTGATCATCCCATTGCTTTTTCCAGTCAGAAGCTATCATCTGCAGAACGCAACTACACTACCACGAAACACGAACGGTTGGCCATGGTTTACGCACTACAGAAATTCAGGCATTATTTGTTGGGTGGCCATTTCAAAATGTTTACTGGTCATTCTACATTGAAATACTTGGTCAATAAGCCTTTGTTGGGGGGGAAGATATGCCGATGGCTACTATTGTTTCAGGAGTTTGATTTCGAAGTCATTGTGAAACCGGGATTGTTGAATGCTGGACCAAATCATTTTTCACGGATTGACACAGAGGAGGAAATGACTAATATCGAAGACGGATTGCCAGATGCCCAGCTGTTTCATGTTTCCACTGCTAATCACTATTTTGATGACATCCTTCGGTTCTTGGCGACCAACACAGCACCTGATGACTTTACCACTGCTCAGAAGAGACAATCGGTCATCAAGGCTACTGACTTTCAACTAATCGCGAGTGAGTTGTATAAATTAGGTTGTAATGAGATATTGCACAGATGTGTCTTGCCACATGAGTAGGCGCAAATATTGGCTGAAGCACATGGTGGAATCGCGGGAGGACATTATGGCGGTCGGGAAAATGCCTGGAAGGTATTGCGTGCAGGGATTTGGTGGCCCACACTACATAATAATGCGATAGACTATGCGCAGTCTTGTGATGTTTGTTAACGAATTGGAAAACCGTCCAGATGCAATGAGATGCCGTTACTACCTCAATTAACACTACAACCATTTGAGAAATGGGCTGTGGATTTTGTCGGGCCGATCAATCCACCAGGGAAACGCACAGGTGCGCGGTATATTATCACAGTGGCAGAGTATTTGACCCGATGGGTGGAGGCAGCCCTTGTAGTTGATTGCTCTGCCGCAATGGCTTCCTGGTTCTTGTTCGATCACATTATCACTCGGTTCGGTTGCCCCAAGATTCTGCTGAGTGATCAAGGCATCCATTTTCTCAATCGCACTATCAGCGCATTATTAGAGGAATTACAGATTCAGCACAAGAAGAATACACCCTATCACCCACAGGCAAATGGGATGGTAGAGGCGTTTAATAAGGTATTGGAGCATGTGTTGACAAAAGTGTGCAATGCGAACCGCGACGACTGGGATTTGAAAGTTCTAGTGGTGTTGTGGGCTTATCTCACCACATGTAAAAGGTTGACCGGTCAGACACCTTTCAAGCTGGTATATGGGATGGAAGCAATTATGCCTATGGAGTACATTGTTTCGAGCTTACGAATTGCGGCTGTTACCAGCATGGATGATGTTGCAGCATTAGACGAGCGTCTAGCACAATTGGTGGAGCTCGAAGAAGATTGGTTTATTGCTGGATTTCACCAAGGGGTAGAGAAGGATCGCCAGAAAGCATGGCATGATCGCCACATCAAAAACAAGCAATTCCAGCAAGGTGACTTGGTGCTATTGTATGAAAGCAAGTTTATGAAACATCCAGGAAAGTTGCAGATGCATTGGTTGGGTCCCTACTGCATCATTAGTATTACTTCAGCAGAAGTGGTTCAGTTGCAGCGATTGGATGGGGAGATGCTCCCCAAGCTAGTAAATGGTCACAGGTTGAAGCCCTATTGTGTGGGCTTGGAGCAGTGTGATGTCTAAGTCGCATCGAAAAAAAAAAAATTGATGAAATGAATGATGATGATTGTCGCAAGTTGCTTGGTGGCAGATGACGCACCAACAAAAGAGGGTATGCACAAGCGGGAGAAGCTTGGAATCGCCTCATGATGATGTTACGCTCAGGATTGCTGACAAATTTTGTACGACGAATTTGGGAGGGTACGGTGAAGTGGTGTGATTACTAACTGCCCTCTCTACACATGATTGCCCTGATTCATTTCGCTGAGTTCACACATGACGACGGTATGTTTTGCACGATGGACCGGGATGATCAGCAGGGTTGTTCACGTGGTGGCACGCAAGAGCTGTGTTGGCAGCATGGCCACCCCTCCACTGTGGGAGTTGGTCGGCTCACACACACAGGTGGGAGGTACCGGGGCATCATTTCTTCCATCATCATAGAGGAGGGTCTGGCTATAAGTACCCAAGGAAGTTAGTAGTTCGCCATCCAGAAGTTGTTTCGACCATGAGTGGTTATGCTGGTTGATCCCTATGTGAGTTGAATTGTGAGGAATTCCAAGGAGGCTGTGGAAATGCTTCACTTCGTTTCCCATGGTAGCACCTGAGGGGCACTGCGAGCCCAAACGACGAGTGTCCCTGAGCGTCTTGATCCAACAGGTGCACTTACGCTGTCTATGCCCAGGTCGGTGCCAGGGCGACTATGGTATGTGTTGACAGTGAAATGGACCCCTGGACGGTCCCGCATGCTTCAGTATGCAATAGTCGTTCGAAGATTTGTACTAGTTTTGATCAGACCGCTGGTTGGGACGGTAGCTCCCTGACTTCAGTCGACGACGGGTGCTGGTGCGAAACAGATATGCCAGAGTCATCTGCCATTCTCAACCCTTGGTACTGTTCGTCCTCTTTTCTTTTCAGTCTGCACTCTTCAATGTGACTGGAGGATGAGTCTGCGATGTACTTGACAGCAGGTCAGGGGTTTCCTATTCTCATGGAGGGCTTACAGAGTTGGTAGCCGAGGATCTGTACAGTCGAATGAAGGGGACAACAATTCGTGATCCAGATAGCAAGAATAGATGCAGCTAACGTGGCTCGAGGGCGAGCCACAAGATTGTGTTGGGGGCCTGTTGGCAGGTGGGTTGATGAGGAAATATTGCGGTACTGCTGATGCCGCGACATGTTGGATGAAGGCGCGAAAGGAGTATCTTGGACCAAAGGATACCACACTTGGAGTATCTTGGGCGGGTTTTGGGTCACTTGGACCATGGATTTTGTAGTATTGAGTCAAGTATACCGTAGTTGGTGGGTTTTTGGTCATATATTTTGTAATATTGAGTCATTGTACCACGGTATGGGGGTTTTTGGGTCATTAGACCAAGTGAGTTAGTCGATTGTCCATAGTGTCGGTTAGGAAAGTGGACAAGTATTGTAATCTGTGGAAGCCTATAAATAGAGGAGAATTGTAAGTGTTAGAGGAGTCGATAGTAGTGGATGAAGATAAGTCCTATATGCAGGGATAATACGGATGTTGCATAGAGATTTATGTACTGTTTTGCCACAGTAATACAAGGATGATGATTTGGTGCGATCCATTTGTAATGTTGCTTGATGCCTATGTTATTGCCTACTCTTAATGCAGTTATCTGTTTTTTGTTGCTATAATGTGAATGCTGTAATAATGTGTTATTGGTCTATGTGAAAATGCTGCGATTAGAGTAATGTGCGATCTTTGTTTATGATAATGTTAATTGTTGCGATTAAGCCGATTTGCTAGAAATCTGCAATGAATATTTAGAATCGATGTTATTATCACATTGCCACAACTTGCCTCCTCCCTCGGCGAAAACATGGTTCGGTCTGCTTTTCTTGGACACCTCGGGTGAGACCTCATCCACTCTGCGGGTGTTGCTGGGTGGGCTCAAACCTACCCGGGCCAGTGCCCAAGGAGACTGTGGTATGGGTCGACAGTTGGTGGACCCCTGTCGACTGTGAGGTCACGATTTGGTCAACAAAGCCGAGGGGGACAACAGTTCGACTAAATGAGTTGGCTCTGTTATGATGGAAGCATAAGAAATAGAATAAGTAAGTAGGAATTACACTTTGTAGAAAAAACAAATACACATAGACAAATATGCAGGAATGTGAATTGATCTCTATTACATATAACTGGATAGATAAGATAAGATGTATATTACAATAGTTTACATGCTTATATAGACAGTGTTGAGACACTTGGGTGCCTTCCTATTATGTTCAGTTACAAAAGAAGTTATAACGATTCGGCAATTCAACTGTTATAGTCGACTAGAAGACAGAGAGATAGTGTGTTAAAGTTCGACAGTCTCCGGTCGCATGTCGATGTCGTGAAACTACAATGTTGTTGAACATGTTGAAGGTGCGGAGTGTGTCGTAGTATGTTGAAGTCAAGACTCGTCGGAGTTGTGTCGATGTCGACAACCTGTTGCAGTGGAAAGTTAGCATTCAAGACAAATTCCAACTACGATGTGGATCAGTCTGCCACCATAATCCTTCTCTTAAGATCTTGTACGTTATGGATTTCCCTGCAAAGTGGCCTCCTGTCGCCCCATCATGTGCTTCAGACAATATGACTGGTTGCTCATGCTCCAAAAATCAATGATGCAACACTTCATATGGTCCCAGCTTATACAACTTGATGGCGATCATCTGATAATCCATGGACCGGATGACTAAATCCTCCTTCTAGGTAGTCGTGTATCTTTTTGGTGGCATTCTTGTATATAGAAATGTCACAGTATCCTGAAAGTAGTCATCAACCATTCTTACTGAAAAAGTTGTGAATCGAGAAAATTGTATTCTAATCTAGTTGGTTCTTCCCCTATTTCCAATCTTGGCAGATCGTCGGGGCCCACATTCATCCTCTCGGGATTAACTATGATCTCAAAATACTATTCCTGAAATGTCCTAATAAATAATGCCAAAACTTTTGTAGCAAATAGACCATAACAAGACCCTCCCTTTCAGTTGTACTATAGTTCTGCTTGGTACTAGACAGTTTCCTACTAGCAAAATCAATGAGGTGGTCGATAGAACCCTCACCTGGTTGAGCAAGTACCGCACCTAACGTGATTGATGATGCATCCACATGGACATGAAATTATCTCTTTCAATCCAGAAATACTAATATAGGGGTTGTAACCATTTTTTATTTTAATGTATCTAGAATCTCTTGACATTCTTCATTCCATTGAAATTTTTCATCCTTCTTGATCAATTTTTCCATCGGTGCTGTTATCTGGGAATAGTATTTAATAAACTTCTTGTAGTATCCTATTTTCCCCAGAGTTGTCCTCAACTGTCGAACTGAATTGGGTAGAGGTAAATCAATGATGATAGCGACCTTTGCAGGGTCTACCAGCATGCCTTTCTTAGAGACAAGATGTCCTAATAGTATAACAAATGGGGTATAGAATATACATTTCTTTAAGTTCAAATATATTTTATATTGGTGACACCATTCTAACATTAGCCTTGAATTGTAAATATGATTCTTCGGTAACCCATAGAGTGTCCAATCATGAAAATAAACTTCTAGGAACTTATGAATAAACTCCTTGAAGTCATTTAAAACTATCCTGGAAAAGATGGCAGGAGCATTCTTAAGTCCAAAAAGAATTACCAGATACTGAAAACAACCCCACTCTATCGCAAAAGTGGTTTTATGGTGATCCTCCTTAGTGATTTTAATCTGATGATATGCAGAGAATCAATTTGGAAATGAGTAAGCTTCCTGTCCTCCGACACTGTCCAATACTTAGTCAATAAGAGGAGTGGGAAAAGGATCATGTAGACATGCGTAATTCAATTTTTGCATGTCAACACAAATTCTAATCTCTCTAGTATTTTTATCTTGAATGACCATAGGACTAATCCATTCTAATTCTTTGTCTGGTTTGATAATTCATGCATCCAACATTCTGTCGAGCTCTCCTTCAACTTTCTCCTTATACCATGTGTTAGCACCTAGTTTTTCAACATAAGGACTCAGGTGAAAAGGATGGATATCTTGAAGAATTCCCTAGAGAAATCCAGGGATGATTTTAAGAACCCCCCCCAAATTTATATGTGTAAAAAAATTGGCGAATCTCCCCGATATATAGGAAAATTTGAAAGCGATTTTATCAATAATATAATATGTATATATAATTTTTTGGCGAATCTTTCATTTTATTATATGATATTGTAAAATCTTGGCGAATCTTTCACTAAATTATAGGATATTGTAAAATCTTGGCGAATATTTTACTTAATTATAAAATATTGTAAAAAGTTGTCAAATATTTCACTAAATTATAAAATATTGTAAACATTTGGCGAATCTTTCATTGAATTATAAAATATTGTAAAAATTTGGTGAATCTTTCATTGATCTATAAAACACATTGAATGACACTCTGCTTGTTAATTATGAGTTCAAGGCTTCTTCAAATGTTGAGTTCAATTGCTCTATTTCAAGTTTTGGTCTCAATACCAAATGGTGGTGGCCTTAATGAAGCCTTGATATCCAAGCAAAGCCGAGTAGATCTTGGAGACATGTATTCTAAATGTGGGTGTTTGGAGGATGCACATAAAGTGTTTGGCCAAGTGCCAAAGCGAAATACAGCCTCATTGAATGCAATGCTTTCAAGATGTGCTCAACATGGACATGGCAGGGAGGAACATTATCAGAGGGGTTCTTCGGGTGGAGATTTTCATTCATAGCTCTGATGACGATAGCATTTGCATCTTCTTCTTACTTACAATTTTTTCCTCTACTACTTGAGTTTCTAGAATCTATTTGTAGTCCTCTCTGCAATTATTAGAGATTTCTTCTTTTTCTTCTTTAATAGTCTTGGGAGATGACTTTTTTGAATTGCTTAAATCAACAAAGGAATTGCACCCACAGACTATCCTTCAATAGATTGTGTGGCTACCCTAGATTGTTTTTGATACTTCAAGGCAAGTTTGTACATAGGTTTTAAGCTAGGCATGTTCCTTAAGTATTTTTCTTGGCACATACTTTGAATAACATTATAGTGATTTTGTTGGCATCATGTAATGTCAACTATTGGGGGCTATCTTATTGTTGTGTCATACTTTTGGACAATGTAACTTTTTTCCATCTAAATTCCTCAACACTAGTACCATATCTAAATGTTATACCATTTGTTGATACCATATCTAAATGTGTCTAGTAGTTTATTTTGATTGTAGATGTTGTATTGTTTGTTGATATTGGTGTGTAGATGTTATTATAACCCATGTTAGAGCTTTTATTACAAATTGTTTTTTTCTATTGATTAGAGTTTCCATGACATGTGGGGACTTGGACCTTGACAAACCGATAAACTAATAGAATTAGACATTATGCATCATTTTGGCCTTCACTAGCCAATTATGCCCATGGAGGCTAGGAAAATTTTGAAATGTAATTATGCCAATTGGACTAGAGGAATGTTGGTCTCGTGCCAATAGGTCTCCTACGATTAATGCATAGGAACCTAGTGCATAGAACATTTTTCTCTTCACTTAGCTATGTAGAACTCATTTATTATTCTGAATAATGATAAGTATTTACAAAGAAAATATACAATCAGCATAAACAAATCGAAAAAGTGAAGACAATTAATTCATGCAAATAAAAGGTAATAAAAACTTATTTTCTCAAACCCTAAATCAATGAAAATCAACTAAATCTAATATTGATTCAAGCTACAACAAAGGGTTAAATCAAGCATCAAATGAGAACTAGAAGCATTCAAGGGTCTAACACAATAATTAACCAAAATACATGCAAACTCCACAAATCGACAAAATGTTTCAAATAAAAGCAATAAACAAACCATAAAAATTTGCACAAAATATTTGAGATAAACACCAAAATGGTTTCATGTACTTGAATGAGCTCATTCTTGCTTAGCGAAAGTGTAGTCAAATTAGTTATTTATCCTTTAATGTCAGGACACTATCTATGTGAAGAGATAGCTCCTAGGCCTAGCTTTGTCAAATTCTAGTGTCATTTCCTATCACATAAAAAAAGAGACAATGTAAAAGATAAATATAAAAACATCAATCTTAAAATAAACTGCATCAAGGAAATGTGTGTCATATCATCAATGTTATAACAAAAAAGTACAATGTAGAATCTATTTTTAATTAAAATTCTAGCTCAAATTTACATATAATGATCACCCGCAAGGGTCCATGGAACACCTATACCAAAATAAGACTCAAGAGTCTCTCATGTGTATTGGATCATATACAATCTTAGGTGAAATCCATTTCCCAATTCACATTCTGGGACTGGTCCTCATTTTCGGCACTCTGAACATGACCTTCTTCGGATGAGCCATCATTATGATCCTCAACAATATTATGTTCCATATCAAATTCATTAGATAAATTTCCTAGATTGTTTTCTCCCCTTCTTTCACAATTTGATCGCCAAAGAGCTACTGCTCTTTCATATGGAAAATTGTCAACCTCATACTTTGTTACATATAATCTTAAGCATGTATCCACATTTTTATCAAGCTTATTCCTCAACTTTGACTTCGAAAATGTTAATGCACTAAAAATTTTCTCATCCTCCACTGATCCCAAAATCATGGTTTGACATAAATCTACTAATTTGAAATACTCTGACATATTTTGCAGTAGAAATTCACTACCACTGAGTGTAGTCCATAATTTTGTAATTGCACCATATTCTAGAGCATTATCCAACTTAGAAAATTGCTCCCACATTGTATCAGCAAAGCATTGGGCTTGATCTTTCTTTTTTTCCATCTAAAATACCTTGAATATGTTCTCCTTGTATCTCGGTCTCTCGACAAAAATGGCTCTACAAAATCTTGCATTTAGCTATAAAGTCAACCTTTATAGTTTTTGAACATTGACGATGGTTCCAATATTGAGGGTATACCACAGACATGGCCTCCAACAATTCATCTCGCAGAAATCGTTCTGTTATCTCTGATGATAGTGATTTTGCAATTTCTATCAAGCTGCGCCTCACTGAAATCACAACATTGTCAAATTGTTCTCTTGACACAGGGCACTCTTTGGTGGTTCTTCCTATTTTGTCATTATAATAAAAAGGAACCATATACCCACGCACTGCCATACATAGAAACCCTTTTTCATCAAACTTCAATAAATTTTCATCATTTTCAATATTGATTATCTTAGCCCAATTTGTAAATGCTAGACCTGTAAAAGAATCTGCCATCATATACAAATTATCTAATGCAAGGCATGCTAGTTTTCTAGCATTTGTGTATTCAGCAATATACATCGTGCGACTCTGAGACATCTTCACGAGGCTATTCATTTCATGAAGCAGAGGAAGAACTCCAGCCAATGTTAAATATGTCTCTATATCAGTTAATAGAAAGAGAAGAGTTTGAGCTTTTTCTACACTTAGGAGATGTTCATACATCACCCCTACCAAGGATGCATATTCATCAATTAGTCTTTGAGCTGGTCCCTTCAGTGAGATCCATCTTGTATCAACATCTTTTAATAGTTTGTTTCCATTTGTAACACCGTCGGCAAATTTTTTAAACTCTGAAAACTGTTTGGGACTCCGACAAAAGTATGCATGAACCTCACATACAAGATATTCAACTTTTGAAACCAATGGAAAGTTGCTCACTATTTTAAATGCAAGATTCATTCTATGAGCCATACAATGAATACCAATCATATACGATGAAGCTGAGAGTTGTAGTCTAGCACAAAGGCCATTCCTTTGTCCCTGCATTACTGATGCTCCATCTGCTCCAACACATACCAACTTTTTTGCGATCATTGAATGATCCATACCACCAGTTTCCTTCAAAGTATTAATAACAAGTTCATAAATGTTTTTCTGCTATAGAGCTTTTGCTCATTTTATGAATTCCAAGTAGATAGGCATTCCTGATATGGTAATTAACCATATAAATGCTCATGCAAATCCATGCAGTATTATCAACAGCTGTAACTTCATCCAAGGACAGTGACAAAAATGTAGCATTCACAATATTCTCTTTCATATCATCCTTTTCTACTTGAGCTAGATATTTTCCCCATTCCCAACCACTCGTTAAAGACCAATGAGAAGATGGAAAATTTGGCACTTGAATAAAAGATAGATATTTCATCATTTTTGGATAATCTGTCATAGGATGACCATTGGATAGGATGTGCAATACAGTGCTTAATTGTATCGACTTCGATAACAAAGTTTTTTCCATCATCTTTCTGAATTGAGAAGTGATGGTTCCTCCACTTTCATCTAGTTTTCTCTTATTTATTAAGTATTTATTGTATTCCTCTTCATATTGGAGATGTCGACATTGGCTAACAGATTTCCATCTAGCAGTAGATTTCTTCTCATCATTTCCAGTTTTCTTATAATACACCTTCCCAACATGCTTCTCTATTGTGTCCAGCTTCATTTACAATTTCACTACCTTGCCAAGTTTCCAACTACATGAAATGAATTTAATTTCTCGTGAGGTCTCATTCTTATTTGTTAGAGGTATCAGTTCAATAAATGGGAATCTTGATACCCAATCAGATTGGAATTGTTTCCCGAAGTCCCATTGGCCTTTTTTCCTCTTCGGTGAATGGTCTATGTCACCTTGCAAGGAAAAATCTTCAACATTTGAGCTACCAATTTCTGATGAAAATGCATTTGCCTCACTTTGTTCACTAGAGGAATGTATTCTACCATCCATTGTATGTTTTGCAGATGCATCCTCCAAAGTGTTGACATCTCTCTCACCGATACCTTGCTCAAGAGAGCTTGAAGCATGAATATGATGTGGATGATTGGATTGATGTTTTTGAAAATATGATATTGCATCCTTTTGTCTTAATGTTTTATTTTTCTCTCCATGATCCATGTTTGACATCTTGATTCTTACCTAATGTTCCACAATTGATATTCCAAATCAATATAGAAACCAAAAGGAGGCCTGCATGAGAAAAATGATATAACATTAGTACAACTACAATTCCCTACGAGGAGGTTGGTCCTCCACAACTGCAACAAAAATATACTAAGTGATTAACCTAGGGGCCACTAGAACAACAGGGAACAAACAACACACCACAATAAAAAATTTCCTACGATGATCAAGACCAGGGAAACAAAGACGAACTCTCAAAGGAAAGTTTGGGATGATTAGGGCCCATAATGTATTGCTACCTCAAACAACCATATGAGGTTGTGGTGATGGGGTCCCTTGTGCTCCTGATGAACTCACCTTGCTACCGCCGTGACTGGTGGGTTAGGATAGTGGCCACTTTGAAGAAATTTTGATAAAAGGATGTGTTTTAAAAAGATTTTTGAAAAATATAATCAAACAATCCTATGGCTCTCTAGACTCAACAAAAATAAAAAGTGTCCACACATTAAAAAATTCCCTAGAGATTTCAAGCAAGCAAACATACTCTTCCAAAGAACTGAAGCTCAGTGAAAAGATGGATTGTAGGGCCTTCCGAAACTAGTAGTTGTTGAGGGATGTTAGGCCTCAGACAATTGCTAGCAGCGAAGGTATGAGAAACAGTTACAATAAACTTTAATCGCCAGGGGTGCAAGCGTTGGTTCCTGACCAATCACCCTCCCAAGGAGTAAAAGCTCCAAAGTCTGTCTCAGGTATTGTAAGTGTGTCCCACTTACAATAGCCTATGTGATGTCCTAAGAAAAGACACTAAAGTTACCACTTCACAATTCACGATCGAGCGGAACAGTCGCAAGTCAGAAATAACTCTCATAACCAGGCACTCTAGAAAAGTGATGTCACCCCGAGGACTTGTCACTTCATATAGAATTCCTTGATGAGCTCATGTCCCACTAAATAAGCAAGAGGGGGAACCACTCTTTACTTATCCAGATTGACCTCGTGCTTAACACATGTTTAAGAAGCGCTTTCCCGACATGCGTTTCATGCTAGTAATGGATTTCTCTCTTTAATCAATGCTAGTTTCAAAGTTTTGCAGCCCAGGAGTGTTAACTCTCCAACCTAATCCAAGGCACTAACCTAAACTTGTTTGTGATATGAAAATCAAAAGTTTGTCAATTTTAGATTAAGCGCCAATTTTAAATGTAGTTTGCTTAGTTTCAGGAGTGGAAATGAAACTGCTGGTGTTCTTACTCAAAAACAGAAAAATGAACCAAACAATGCAAAATGCTCACTACTCTACCTTTCAATTCGATGAATATTCTAAATTAAGGAAGGGTTAGAGGTTCAAAGGAGATCCAAAATAAAAGACAAAGATATCACTTATAAAAATGAACAACTAGCATTCTACAACAAAATGAAATCAAACTATTCGGCCAAGACTTAAACTAATCTAAGAAAAATAAACAGGTGGGATCAACCTCCGAACAAGGTGAGCACTAGAAACGCTAGTCCCGAAAACCTTCCAGCTAGCTGGATGTCCGTAAGGATGCTAACGGGAAAAGAGAAGTAACCAAAAAACTATGTGGCCCTGCCCTTGGGATGAAATCCCAAGGATACTATCTCAAGTCAAGACTTGGAAGAGAACTAATCTAAGTACAGAAAGCATATGAACTTATCGATATGTTGCAGGGTCTTGACTCTCAACCCTGGAAATCTATTTGAAATGGACATGGTAAGTCACACCACACCAATCTGGAAAATTTTACAGCCACACCAATCTGGAAAATTTCTCACATAAACTCTTACAAAGAACAGAGACACAACCACATCAACATACCTTCTCACTTGATGGGTTGAAGCTCCGAGGATGAGAAAGGAAACCACCAAAGCAATAACTTCATCAACCAGGCCTTTCTCTACACTACAATGAAGTTATGAACCAACTCCTTTACTTCCACTTTAACCTGTCACAATAGTCTCCACCTTGATTAATTACACCATTTAAAAGCTTTTAAAATAACATCATGACAATCAACATAAACTGTCACTAGTAAAATTGCATACTTGGTCCAGAATCTTAAGAGAGTTTGAAGAGGTCTTTTGGTATTCATATATCATCCCTGAACATCATATTCAAGTCGTAATATCATTCATACACCTTCCTTGAATATTTGAAGGCATTTGGAGTCAATTTGAGACCTAGAGACCAATACTAGTCAAAGGGAAATTACTAGTAAAGTTCCCTACATTGACCAGAATTGAAGGAGGATTTGAAAAATTGTTTTAAAGGTCCAAAAGCATCACTTAAATACATATTTATTTTCTAACATCATCTATATATCTTCTCAAAATATTTGGGAGCAATTGGAGCAATTTGGGGACCTAGAGCTCAAAACTAGTCAAAGGTCTAACTAGGGAAAAAAGTGAAAATTTGTCATTTTAATAAAATTCTTAAAAAGGGACATTACAATCCATTCTCATTTTTGTAGGAATCTGTATGGAATATGCCAATTGAAGTGAGGATTCCATTTATACGAAGCTCCTGCTTTGTAATGAATAATCTGAACCCTTTCCGTGATTCAAAGAGGCCTTATTTCTGGGCTTCTACTATAGTCGTTGGCATAGTTCTGGGCCTAAATTTAATGTCAATTTTTTTTTTTTAGAAATCCTATTATAAATTATTGAACATTTTCTTCAGTTTTTGAAAAAAAATAAAATTATAATGATATATAACATATAAGCTTATAATTATTTTTAAAATCTATCTCTTTGTGAATAGCTATTTAGAATAATAATATATATCAGTTCTAACTTACAAACATGTATCATCAAGTTCATTGGTGTTATTTTCATCATATGGAACAAAGTTCAATTACTATATAAAACCATTTATAGTAGAAATTCAAAGATAAGTGAACACATATAGGAAAAATCACATGTTGTATATTCTCTATTTAATACTTCATTTTAGATTTTACCATTTACATAATTCGATTGAGCTTTCAGTGAGTTTGAATATTTGCTTCTATAGTCACATAGAGGCATATTTCTCAATTCTCAAAGGGTGTTTGGTTCTTGTGTGCAGACTTCTTGACTTCTTATGTCAGGGGAAGCTACTCATGTTGCCCGACTATCCCTATTAACCTCTCAGGTTTCTTGTTTAACGTTTTAGATTGTTTGTTGTCAACTTAATCTCTATAGTTTCACTTTTGTTACATTTTGCGAGGATAGTAGATGGGGCAATTATAACACTGTGATAACCAATTGCTCTGTAGATATTAAGATCTAAGGAGAACCGTGTACAATTAATGGGCATAAACTATTCCAATAAATACAAGCTGGCCATTGGGTAAGACCACAACTTACCACTTGAACCCTTTCATTGAAATTTCTATCTTGTATATTTTTGAACCAACGGATACAAAATTACCCTTAACCCTTGATCATATATATATATATATATATATATATTGTTGTAAGTATTTTTTAACAGGATTGAGTCCATCGTATCTTCTGGGTTTTCAGCATCACCATTTCTGAGCATGGTATCTATTGGTTTTCAGCATCACCACTATTGTGGTTTCTTGATAACCCTTTCTAGGAGTCCTAGTTTTGTCTACCAAGAGACAATCACACCCTTTCTAATGCTTAAGGATTAACACCTAAACACTCAGACCCCAAACATAATCCCTTTCATTTCCCAAAAAAATTATCTTTGACAAAAAGATAACTTTTTAGAAATATAAGATGATCAAATGTTGATTATGAACACTACTAGATGAGTAACAATTCAATGCCAATTCAATCAACCTTCATGTTATGAAGAAAAAATAACTACCCTTTGCATTGTTGAATGCCACATTCTTGCAATCAACAAGTATGCTAAAATACCATTCAGGCAGGTCATATGTCAAATTATTAAAGGTGAAAGTTATATTAGACCTAGAATCCATGTTTAACACAAAAGTGGCACATTATGGCTTGCTCTTTGTAAACATGTGCCTATAACATCATCCAAGCTAAATATTTCAATCAAGCAAATTCAGACTCTTTTGCAGTAAACACATCATAGGCATTATCCCCATAAAACAAGAGTCAGATTATATCCAATATCAAAGACATTCACCAAATCTTCACAAATTGAGTTATACATCTCCCATTACGCAAATTTACTAATACTAGCACAGTGTTACAAAAGATACATGATCATCTCCCATTTGCCTCTTACTGTCTGCCAGAAAAACTAGAACTAGCTGACTACAGATTTTGTCCATTTCGTATGCAAACAAAATACCCCTTGTGCTATCCAACCATTCATACATATCTATATGGTTTGCATCCTAAGTGGGTCTTCTATCACACCAACTTACAAAACAGCACAAAACATAACATTTTGAATGATATGTTCTTAAATATATAACTAAAGATACAGAAAACCTGAGAGCATCATAGGGACTGAGACTACATGGCTTGTCGAGAGGCATTGCTTGCATGTGGTTGTAGAGATGGTTGGTGTTATAAAAACTCTTCCTTTTCTTCATGAATGAAGAGTAAGGGTTTCCTCTAAGTGACATCCTCCATGATTGTGTCCAGGTTTTGTATGGTCTTGTGATTGAAATTGGACACATTGCATATAACTGCAAAGATATTGTCTCTTCTCTCCTTCATGTTCTCTGTCAGTCTTTGAGTAGAGGCAGTCTAAATTATTTGTCATTCCTCTCTAGGTTGTCAAAGTGTTGCTTCTACGTATCATGGCTTAGTTTCAACTTTCAGCTATTGATCAATTCTCTCTATTATGTTCAATATATCTGCATTCAAAGATCGATGGTGTTGTTCCTCTATTGATGGGGTAGTGGAAAATGAGAACCAGGAAGCTAAGTATTTAGTAGGAATATTAATATTTCTCTTCTATAACCATGCTAGCTGTCTTTCTAGTCAAAGGTAGACTACTGTGAAATAGGGTCCCATTTTGCTGGAAAATTTACAAAGATATCTCTATAAAACAGTTTGCATTCTCGTGGGGATTCTATAGTATGCCCAATCTTATATGATAGTTATAGAGGCTCCTATTAGTGAGGCTATACTATTTGGATATATCACTTAAATGACAAATAACAGTTTAATCGTTTGTTAATCGGTGCTCATAGGTGAAGCCAAATTAGCTGCCATTGATCACCCAATTATTTCCTTGCTAATAGACTCAATTAGGTCATGCTTTTGTGCATCTACATCACAGGAATAAAAAAATCTGGATAGCTCAATTACAATTGTCGAAAAATATGTAAAATACACTCAAATCAAGATAGGAATATTGAAATATGGCAGAAGCCAATCTTGTTGACAGAGGACTCCTATCTCCCACCAGATATACAATTAATCTTCATCTTTTATTGGGTCTAAAGAAAGAGCAAACTACGGCGTGATTTTATCTGCATAATAATTGATTACATATTATATCAATTTTAGATGCTATGATCAAGCTTCACATTATTACAAATTTCTGTAATTAGAATAAGTATTCTTTCTCTAACAAAGTGCATGGATGCTATGAGAAGGTCTGATTGTTGTGGCCATAGATTTTGGGTGACAGGTAAATTTTCACCTTCCAGTAATTGTCGGGGCTATTTTTTCCAGGAGCTATGGATATGCATTTTGCTCAAACCCTTTCTCCCAACTAACAACTTCTTTCTCCAATCCGTTATTCTATTTCAGAACTACAATTGGCAGCTCATGTCTTTCCAGAGCTATAAAGTGTAGTAGCATGTCCCTTCTTGCAAACACAACCAAAATTGATATTTTGAAGATGACATCTAGGTATCAGCTGTTTGCAGCCTGCTTACTAATCAAAAGCTCCTTCATTCCTAACTGCCATCTATTTCAACCTACTCTTGTTGCCATATATTCGGATGGTAAATGTGATATTCAGGATCCAATCACACAGATTTATAACATAGATTTCTAAGATATAACAGAGTTGTTAATCCCATGCTTCTTCTTCCAAAGGGCCTTTCCTCTGTCCCCTTGACTTATTTAGCCTTTGGATAAGAGAAATTATTCCCCTTAAAAATATTTCCAAAATTATTCAAGCAGATTATAAAGTGAGAAACTCTTAGAGTCGTTCCCATTTTTTTGACAATAAACTTTTTTAGTTTGGCTCGGCAATATATTTATGTTGCATCTAAGATGCTAAAATGACAATTTAAGGGCATTGAAGTCTTTGACTTTGCTTCAGGATGGAAATCCCTCACTGATTCCTTTCAATGACTCTTGGACAAATGATGTCTTAAAGAATCCCAAACTATTGGTTGTTTCTATGATGGGCTGTTTTTTGCAGTGATTAATGATGAGATAAAACTCCATAGACTACAGTTCATGGCACTTGCAGGCGGAAGTCATGATGATTAGTCATTGAACTCTTCTGGGAATTGGAAGCACTGTTCCTCTTACTCAGATTCAGTGTATGCTTGGCATCGAAGCTTTATGTTGACTCTGCATCTCATGACACCTTAGGGACTGGACATGCAATCACAGTTAGAAAATGCCATGTGCTAAAATCAATATCGCTTCTGCTTTGTTTGTCATGAAGCATATACCTTTAAACATGGAATGGGTTTGTCTAGACTCTGAGATCTACTGCAAGGATTCATAGAAGGAGATGACAACAGGTTGAGAGTCAGAACATTGTTGCTCACTATAGGGTGTATTGTCATAGAATTATCTGAAAATTCTGTTAGAATGAATGAAATCTTTGCTCTTCTTTCTGGGACATTATATATGTGACTCTAAGTGTGGTTATGATTATGATCGTAAGTTCTATTGTGAACTTCGAAAGATATTTGTTTATATATATATGATGGTTTGCAAATTCTCTAGAAGTGTGATACTTACTCTTTTGATTGGCAATTGCAGCCACTTCTAAGCAAAGAAGCATCAGAAGCAGTGAGGAAACTGCTCCCCGAGTACGCAAAAGGCGATCTAGCCTCTTTATGTTCGCGGCCTGATCAAATGCGATTCATATTTCACTGGGAAAATGAATTACACTACATCAACACACCAGACAACCAGTGTGGTTATGATTATGATCGTAAGTTCTACTGTCAGAAGATATACTCTAGTCCCAGATTTAGTTATTTTTGTTTGGTTTTTTGTCTCACATCGCCCATCAATCTTGCACTTTATTTGCCACATTATGTTGAGTTTACTTAACTCGAATTGCTTAAGAGGATTAATTTCATCTTGTTGATGTGCAGCATATCAAAAAAATATTTGAGCCTTGTCAGAGCATTTAAGATTTGTTCTGTTTGTTTGTTTGTAAATAGGGGACTGCCATGATGAACATGGAGTAAAAGGTATTTGCCTTGAAGGTGCCATAAAAAATTACACCTCTCAACTTGAAACTTATGGCAGCGGAGTCAACAGTGGAAGTAAGCTTTTCTTTGGATTCCCATCCTCTTACAATGAGATCTTTATCTGTATCTCAAAGAGTTGCTTTCACAGTTCTACTGCTTTCTTATTTAAATAACAATGGAGTCTAATGCTTAGTCGTATAACTTGCAAAGAATTTAACACAAGCTGAGAGGTGGCTCAAAAGAGGAGAGAGCTGGTTAGAGTGGTTTGTAGACACCACTATGGTTTGTAGACACCACTCTGTTTGTATACATCACCGAAAGTTTTAGACCTGCCACCACTCTGTTTTCTTTCAAGATATAAAGGCCTTTCTGGTCTTGAATAACCTATTTGAATGACATGTGTTGAAGGTATGCCTTCCAAGCTCCAGCATTGGTTAATTTTGCAGAATTTGTTTTCTATGCCACCTCTAGACTTCAGTTTGAATGGTGTCATCTATTAGTATCAATTTGTTGATTCAAACGATAGGGACTAAGTTGCTCACAGCCCTTGTTATGTGTGATATATTAGATTGATTAACAAAATAATTGCACCAATAAACATTCTTGAAGTATGCTTTATCTAGGTTGTACTTGTTATTCTTTTTTTAACATATAGTTCATTGGATGTTAAGTTGTTAGACAATGGATGCTAAGTTATTAGTAGGTTTTGTGGCTAATCAAGAAATCCAATATGCAATCTATTGTTCGAACTAGTGTATGCAATCTCTAATGGTATCAGAGCTACTATCTTCCTCACAATACTTATTCAACCAATTAGTTTGTAACCTAGTGTGAGGCTTAGATTGACATCTGTTGTGAAGACTGGTTAGAAATTGTGTGGTTGTTGTGAGCCCATATTGAACCAGGACACTCATATTGAGGACGTTGTGTGTGTTGCATATCCATTCATTGTCTCATCTCAATTGGAATACAAGAGCTGCCTACTGTTAAATAAAGGAGCCACCTTTTTAGGAGAGGTTGTTGTGAGAGGAAGAGTCACGCAATAGAGAAGAGAAAGTAAAACCTAACAGTTGTAGTCCATCATTCACATGCCACAGATCCGTTGACTGAGTTTGATGATTTAGGACCTGATGTGCCTACATTTAGTAGACCTAACAGGAACCCAGTTCAACCAGTATGAGATACTGTATAGAGTTAAGCATGAATTTGAGCATAGGAAAATGATCAAGGAGATATGCAATTTGTGCTAGACAAATATGCCAGTGTAAATTTGTGATGATGCAGGTCTACTGACTGGTGTCTGGTGCTTAATCCAACATCATCTGGATTCTATATTACAAAACCATAGGGATTGAAACCTGTACGGTAACACTGTTGAGTTGTTTTCAAATTTAATCATTTTCGTGGTATAGTTGGTTTAGTTGTGTTTTAACATTTAAGAATGGCCAGTACACACCATGTATTGTTTCTTGTGTCCAAAAATTTACTGGAAAGTATTATAGCTTGTGGAGTCATACGGTATTGACCACTAATGAGTTGATAAATCTTGATCGAATCATTTTGGATAAAGAACATAGCCCTATAAATGATGCAAAAGACTATGACAAAAGGCATAAAGAAGCATTAATGCTTCTAAAGCTGTAAGTTACATGTCAAACACATTAGTTTCATAAATAAGAAATTTCATTGCAACATATGTGTTGTGAAACACTCTCAAAAATAAGTATTGGGGGTTTGAAGCTGGGTAGATCTGAAAAATCTTTAGTTTTCTACTAAGTTGTAGGAAGGAGAGTCAGTCTCCGAATATTTGTTACAGCAGAAAGATCTCAGGGATCAATTGTTTGCTGCTAAGAAGCTAGTGGATGATGAAGATATGGTTGCCTTGGTGATGTGTAGCTTGTCACCATCCTTTGATTCATTTGTTGAGTCCCTGCATCTGATTGCGGAGACTCAGATTAAGTTTGAGAAGTTATCAATGCTTCTTCCGTAGAAGGAGAGGAGGCAAGATCAGAGATGAGCATCAACTTCACTCACTATGGAAATTGCGTTCAGCACACAGTTCAAAGGCAAAGACAGAATAAACAATGAGAACAATGCTAGAAGTTCATCAAAGAGGTCAAAATGGAAATTTTTTTCTCTTAACAAGCATGTAACTATGGACACGCATTAGCTTCCTTGCTGATGGCAACATTTTCATACAATGGGCACTATTACTTTGCTGTGACCATCGATTTCTTACAGTGGGGACCATTCTTTTGTGGGAAAACAATTTACTATTGTGTGGGTGCAATTTTCTTGCTGTGTGCACTGATTCCTTGTGTGGGCACCGATATTTTGTTTGCAGGCAGTAACAATGGCACCGAAGGTTGACTCCAAGACCCCATTGTGGAAGTATTGCACAAATATTGAAGCTAAGGGAGTAGGCACAAAGGAAATTCTATACAATTTATATGACCACCTGCCATGGCAAGGAAGCTATTCAAGAGTCAAGTCCCACCCCATTTTTTTAGATAAAATGTAGAATGAACAAAATGCTGCCGAGGGACACTCCTGAATCTTCCATCAGTGGTACATCTACAGCAAATCCTGAAAATTCTCCTAGTTTCTTCAAGAAATCCCACTACATGTAAAAGGCAAGTCATTTTCTCTATTTCTTCCTGTTTGATAGTGATAAAAGGGAGAGAATTGAACTCGCAATTGCACTTTTATTTGATGCATGTGGTCCTCTGTTTAATGTTGCACAATCTCACTATTTTAATGAAATGATCTGTATCACAAACGAAAGGCCTAAAATATATAAGCCCCGAGGATATGAAAATCTTTAAGCTGATCCTCTAGATAAGGAGAAAAAAGAAGTTGATAAAGCACTTAAATTTAGGTGGGCAAAGGAGGGATGCTCCATTACCGTGGATGCCTGGACAAATCAGAGAAACGGGCCCTTATTAAATATTATCATCTCTTGTCCTTCAAAATCATATTTCTTAAGGTCCATAGATTGTATATTGCAAGAGAAAAATGCCACATTCCAGACATATATACTTAGTGCAGCCATAGATGAGGCTAGGGCCACTAATGTTATGGTGGTAATAGGCATGATCAACAACAAAAATTATAGGCACATATATTGGACACGTTGTTGTGTTCCTGCTATGAACAATGTCCTAAAGGAAATTAGGAGATTTAATTGGATGTCCCCTTATATTGCCCAAAGTAGAAAAATACAGATGTTCATAACAAACCACCACCGGACCATATCCACATGCAGGTTGTAACTTGTTTGCTAAGTTAGATTTGTCAAAACCCGAGAGAAGCATTCTGCATTTGCTAAATTCAACTTCAGAGGTTGCACAAGGTGTGAGGATCAGTAAGTTCTGCAGGCATTAGTTTCATATGCATTCAGTGGAGGCAATTAAGTTCGGATGCTGCTCAGGAGGTCATGAGAAAGATTCTAATTTACACGTTTTGGTTTGAGGTGAAATTCATTGTTGATATTACTCAACCAATTCTTGATATACAGATGTATTCTCCTTGTTTGGGATAAGTATACAACACAATTGACTCCATGTGCAAGAAAATAAAAATGTTTGAAAATAGAAAGGATATATCTTATAGTCCACAGTTGCAGGAGAGGATACATCACAAGTACAATCATGTCAACACATCTCTTACATTACAAATAGAATTGCATCAGCACATCTCATCACATGGTAACTTATGCATCGAACCCAAAGTGGTATGGTCTAAAAAGACAGAAAAGGCCAAGTGATACAAAGGTGGATGATGGTTCCATGCATTGTGTCAAGAAGGTTTTTGGACAAGGAGAAGACAAGTACAAACGGACACATTCTCCCCCACCTGGGCTCCACTATTCTACAGCACATTGATGCATGTATTCTTATTTTTTATTTTTTATTTTTATGGGACAGACGGACACTTCTCCCCCACGCGGGCTGTAGAAATGCGCCTTCTTGACACAACTAGTCCTGCAACTTAGACTTCAGCAGATGATGGAGAATTTTCCTACTTTATTGATCCTCACCTTAACCAGTGAGGGGCAAATCAGGCCCTCCCAGTTTGGGGTGATCACCCTCCATTATCGCCTTCATCAAATAAGGATATTCTGTATATAGTTGGTATTCTATTAGACATTTGTTATTTTGTAGTAGTTGCACTACCTACCAATTTAACAGAACTCTTGTTAGCCATCCATAGTTTGTTTAACCTCTTTGCAAAGTGGTGTCCTGATCCAGAGGTTATTCAATTTCTGGCATCCAATCCCCCATTATGGGCATATTTACTTAACTTACCCTATCCAGTATTGATGGCTCATATAACTTACCTTATCTACATTGAACATTGGATATATCTCAAGCATGTTGTTCAATCCAATTCAATGGTATTAATACCTCTGTGCTCCACATGATTTGAAATGCCCATCCTATATTCATTTCAAATACAGATCTTTCTTGGATAATATTCTTTGGGCAAATGCAACTATACATGCTAGTGCCAGTTTAGAATTGATGACTTGACATGATGCTTGTCATGGCATTCTTTGTAGTTCTTTTGAGTTTTCTACATCTTGTGCACTTGCCGATGCCCTTCTTACTATTGATTCCTTGACAGAGTGCACTGTGCTACTAGGTCCATAGGTCTTAGAGGTTGAAACCCCAAACATGCTTTAGAAGATTGTAGAACTATGGATTGTTCTATTATAAGCTATATTCACAACAGTTAGGGGACACTGGAAGGAGGGGACACGTGGGAGAATTACAATGGGCACTATTACTTTGCTGACACAACAGTTAGGGGACACTGGAAGGAGGGGACAAGATTGATGGCAACATTTTCATACAATGGGCACTATTACTTTGTTGTGACCATTGATTTCTTACAATGGGGACCATTCTTTTGTGGAAAAACAATTTACTGTTGTGTGGGTGCCATTTTCTTGCTGTGTGCACTGACTCCTTGTGTGGGCACCAATATTTTGTTTGCAGGCAGTAACAATGGCACCAAAGGTTGACTCCAAGACCCCATTGTGGAAGTATTGCACAACTATTGAAGCTAAGGGAGGAGGCACAAAGGAAATTCTATACAATTTATATGACCACCTTCCATGGCAAGGAATCTATTCAAGAGTCCATGCCCACCCCATTTTGTTAGAGAAAATGTAGAATGAACAAAATGCTGCAGAGAAACACTCCTCAATCTTCCATCAGTGGTACATCTGCTACAAATCTTGAAAATTCTCCTAGTTTCTTCAAGAAATCCCACTACATGTAAAAGGAAAGTCATTTTCTCTATTTCTTCCTGTTTGATAGAGATAAAAGGGAGAGAATTGAACTCGCAATTTCACTTTTCTTTGATGCATGTGGTCCTCTGTTTAATGTTGCACATTCTCACTATTTTAATGAAATGATCTATATCATAAATGAAAGGCCTAAGTATACAAGCCCCAAGGATATGAAAATCTTTAAGTTGATCCTCTAGATAAGTAGAAAAAAGAAGTTGATAAAGCACTTAAATTTGGGTGGGCAAAGGAGGGATGCTCCATTATCATGGATGCCTGGACAGATCAGAGAAACGGGGCCTTATTAAAAAATATCATCTCTTGTCCTTCAAAATCATATTTCTTAAGGTCCATAGATTCTATATTGCAAGAGAAAAATGTCACATTCCAAACAGATATACTTAGTGCAGCCATAGATGAGGCTGGGCCACTATTGTTATGGTGGAATAGGCATGATCAATAAACAAAAATTATAGGCACATCTATTGGACACGTTGTTGTGTTCATGCTATGAACAATGTCCTAAAGGAAATTAGGAGATTTAATTGGATGTCTACTTATATTTCCCAAAGTAGAAAAATACAGATGTTCATAACAAACCACCACCAGACCATATCCAAATGCAAGTTGTAATTTGTATGCTAAGTTAGATTTGTCAAAACCCGAGAGAAGCATTCTGCACCTACTAAATTCAACTTCAGAGGTTGCACGAGGTGTGAGGAGCAGTAAGTTCTGCAGGCATTAGTTTCATAGTCATTCCATGCAATATTTTATTCTTTCTTTAGCTATCTACAGGAGGACAAATCATAGAAACAAGACAACACCATGAAGCTCACTTCATAGCAATCCTAAAACTTCAGTCTTCAATGGGGATTCGAAATACATTGTAAAACCCCAAATTAAATACTAATTTGCCATTCCAGTAATTCACAGTTTACAATGTTGGAACTTCATATGTATAGAGGATGGAAACATACTTGTCTAAGATGACCCAGGTTGTTGACGTATTTTTCGCTTGAGCAGCTGCAGTGACAGGTAATGCAACCGAAACTATCTTCACTTTCAAATTCACCTGCAAAATTAAATTTCAAAGCTTCAACAATGGTTTAAAGACTATAGAAAATACAACAATGAATGCATCCACAGCATACTTTCCAATGCAGTCTGCACAGTATCTGGTTTGAAGAAAACTAACCTCTCTAAAGACTACAAACCCCAAGGAAACTAAGCAAAACACCACCAAGCTTCATGCAAATATGAAAGATCTGATGATGTGGGTTTCTATTGACTCTTGCCACATTATATAGGGATAAACTGAACTTCAACTGCCCATTTCCCAACTCAAATCGAGGGCGTCAGGGTGATTTAGCTGACAGAATCCATGAACCAACTGCATCATCGTCCAAATGGGTGAACTCGCCATTTGGAGGCTACATAACTGATAAAATGGGGCGAACTCGCCATTTAGAGGCTACATAATTGATAAAATGGGGCGAACTCGCCATTTAGAGGCTACATAATTGATAAAATGGGGCGAACTTGCCATTTGGAGGCTACATAACTGATAAAACGTGGTGAACTCGCCATTTGAAAGCTACATTACTGAAAAAACGGGGTGAATTCAATATTTCATGGCTTTCATACCCAAATTACGGGGCGAATCACCAGTTTCAACCAGATTTGGTCGGGCGAATTCAATTTTGCTTCTCTCTCATGCCTATCTGGCCTTGGCGATTTGATTCCCCATTGATGAGGGTAAAATAAATTTGGGGCTAAATTATTAAATTAAAAAAAACTCTTTTCATGTTACAAATTCGCCCATCAAATGTTTGAAACCCCTCTAAATTCGCCATTGGGCTATATTTCGCCCTTAAAATCATCCCTGGAGAAATCTTAGATTTGCCTAATTTTTCATGGCTATGTGCTAAAGGTATGAGAAAATTGACTTGGGGGTATTAGATATAAATAGGCCTAAAGAAATCCCTAAAGGAAATGAAAAAAACACGACCAAAATAGGCACAAGCCAACAAGGTTAGGGTATGACCTGCGCCATTCAATGACCGGAAGGGACGTAACGTGAAGATTTATGGTGTAGATAAGACTAGGTGGATAGACGGCTTAAAGGATTCTCTACTGCCACCAAAATGATTGAAATACGATGGAGGTCACCTCAGGACCGTCATATACTTCTCCATCTATCTAGAGATCCTTGCCAAGCATGTTTCACGTCAGCTCGAGCTTTGGGCATCATTGTTACTCGACTTGAGGATTCAGTCAAGTCATCATGGAGAATGTGACCACACATAGCTATTGTCATCATCACAACATTTATAGACATGGTCCTTGCATCCCCTCTTTGAGATCAGTGTATGGGAAAGGTGGTGCACTTGGTAGCTCAGATATATTTTAGTTAGAGACCAGTCATGGAGAAGGAGTAGGAATCCGAAGTGTTTTTTATGCCTAAGCAGGCGTGGTGTGAGGTGGAAGAAGCACACGCTCCTTCATCTCCTGTGGTATTCAACCACGTGGAATCCAGCACCACCAGTGAAGATGAACAGCTTGAAGGATGACAAGTGTACAAAAGAGTTTGACGTTGAGGAAAGAAGGGGACTCCTGAAGAGGAGCAAGACATCCAGCAAGACACTGAGATTCTCAAGGATTTCGTGATCTCCATTGAGGAAGTGACACCTCCCCCTCAGCAGAAGAGTCGCAGGCAGACAACTCTTTGAAAGTGGAAAACTTCTTTGGTCCATAGGGCCAATTAAAGGCTCATGAGTAGGGTGGCATATTTCTCATGGTATTTATGTTTCCCGTCTTAATCATTCTATTTTGAACTTGACACGTATGTAATATTTCCAAGTTTTGGGGCTATATTGGAGAAAACTCACTATGGCTTGGGAATACCACAACAGACAGATGACTACCAGAAATCAACTCAATTCTCAAAACAATGCTATTATAAATGACAATGTTAAGATAATGGGGAAACGTAACCAACCTCGATCCAAACGTTTGATGTAGATCCCCGTTGGAGCTTTCAATCCATGCACTTGTAATCTGCAAATTAGTCTTGACAACCAATATCTAACAAGTACATATAATATATAAATGACATTAACATTATCAATAACAATGGTCCATAATATCATAAGAAAATGTAACCCAATGTATAATAAACAACATTCACACCATGAATGGATGAGAATATGAGTATTTCTATTAATGAACAAGAAGAAGTACAAAGTGATACGACCTCTTGTCGGCAACCAATCTGAACCAAGATCTAGATCAATCCACTTGTGCCTCCACCACTTCAATCCTCCATGAATGGCAAACTCAAACTAAAAAGGAGTTTGGAAGGTGAACATAAATGGTCCACAACTACAAGGATCAATGAGTGCAGACTCAAGATAGGGCAAAAATCCACTAGAGTTCTCTTGCCATTCTCTTCTTCCTCCCATCCATAAGCCATATGTGCTCAATATATAGTCCGCTCAAAGGTAGGTGAAAGGACACATCGAGGCGTGACTCGGGTAGATGGAGAGCCAAAGGTCACCCAATGACTATTTTTTGGGAGTAAAAAGTAATTAATAGTGGTTTTTACCATTTTACTTGATACCCGTGGGCTGTAGTGATGCAACTCGCGGGTACACATGCTATAATGATGCAACATACGAGTAGGAATAAAAATAGGGCAAACTAATATCTCTGAAGGATATAAGTGGATCCAAGTCACTGAAATGGATCCTACAGGACAAATAATGTTGATGCTCACAGGATGGAATATTATGATGTAACAAATGCCCCCTAATGTGTGAGGTCAGAGATTGATGCTACGATGGCCGAAATACATTATAAAACTCAGAAGTGGAGTGATGGAGACATAAGTGGAAAGAGAAGATCACTCGTCATAATACAATAGTATCTCTGAATACATGTCTGTATAGTACAACAATCTGATACAATGGTCATGAAGTAGGCAATATAATAGATACATGTCATAAGTGATCATAGAAATGATCCCTCTACAGTAAGATATGGTCTTCTATTGAAAAGAAGACAACTGGTGCAAAACTGGAGGTACAAACTTCTTAAATCTAAGAGGTGATATCTCAGATGTAGCATACTGAATGCCACAATCGCCTAGGGTCTTCTACACAAGTCTTCGACGGTGCAAGTCCCATCAAGTGAATAAAGGATTTGGGGTCGAACCTGATGAGACATCGTCTGATTACTGGTCAATCATGTATACCGTTAATAGACGTGAGATGACCCACCAATGATGAAAATGGGCATCAAGGCACAGAGTACAATCATTAGAGTGTGAATAAATGGGTTAAAGTCGAACACTAGGATGAATCCATCGACTAGGGGACATTGATGTATTCCCAAAATTGTCGATGGTGAGATAAACTACCACTAATGACTGCAAGCCTCAAGGTACTCAACTGAACTCTAAGCCTCAAGTCCCGAAATAAATGAGTTGGAGTCGACGGAACGAGAATCGCTGGAGGGAGGGAATTAAGGCATCCCCCATCGACCAGCACGAGGTATCAGTGATGCTGAAAGATTTGGAAGATATTGGGTGAAATAGACTGACTCAATAAGGATGGACGACATGCAATAGTCAAGAGGTCTACGGAGTGGCCGACACTAGTTTCAGGACTTCCTTTGAACAAGAGCATGAGCAGATGGATAGACTTAGGAAGCATAGACTTGACATAAACTGTGCAATGCAGGAGGCATTACAAAGGGCTCCATAATGACTCTAAGCTTAACCAATCGGTGGAGAAAACTGAGAAACAAGTACAGCTCCTAAGGCCCAACTATAGTCCCAACTCATAATGTACAGAGTGGAATGAATGCTCTGTTCAAAGGCGAAACAACAGCTGCCAACAAGAAATAGTGACCATAATTCCGTCCGGATTTTTGGAATATGTGATTTTTTTGGTCTTTTTCATATTTGGGAAAAACTTGAAAAAGAATAAAATTGCTTATAGTACAACAAGTGAGGGAACGAGTGTCAAATAGCTAGCATACTAGTTCCAAGCGGTGGAACATACCTATGCTCAATGCAAGGAAGTGCATGCAGGATGTGGACACTTGGGGGTATGTTCCCTCAGGGTCAGAGGTCAGCAAATTGTGAAGGGAAAATATAAGCTCTATAGGGCTCAACAGGGGAAAAGTGCTCAGGCCCCAGGCTAATAATTGAGTAAGCGAGAGCCGACACAAGGCTGAAGCAGCAAGCAAGATGATGCAATGCAATCACAACATGATATAACTGAGGAGAGTCCTTAAGGGTGATGGCCAGCATAAGACAGAGTAGAGTATGAGTCTTTATCGCAACGTCATGGCATGACTACAAATGACTCCCAATCCCAAGGACAAACAACGGCATGGGCACTAGAATGCATAAAGGGGTTCTAACTAGGATACCCGTGTTTGGAAAAAGCCCTACCGCCACATAACGACACTTCTATAGTAGTGTGAAGGTTCCGTGTCATTTACGAAGCGAGGTCGCACCTAGGGTTTATGAAAACGATCAATAGGTCAAATGCATAATGCATATGAAAATGGCATCTAACCTATATGCCAGGTGTGAAACGTACCTGCCATAGGTGTGAAATGGTTCAGAACAACTTTCGCCAAGGAAATCTGTTGAAAAAACACTACTCCATGACACGATATTAGTTCATAACTACTCAAAATGGAAAAAACTATAGAGAAGTGGGTCCAGAAAATTATAAATAGTAATAAAATTTTCCAAATTACAATTCATTTGCACTATTCACCAATTTGGAGTTATTTGGTTAGTTTTCACCTGAAACTTCCATCGCCGATCTTGGGAGCTACAAGCGACTGTTCAGCGAACCATCCGGAGCAGGTTGGTGGTTACTTCCATACCTTTCATTTTAATGTTTTTATTTCAGTTTTGGTCGGTGGATTTTTTAGTTTGCCCAAGCCCTAGATGGCTTCGGCGTTACCCATGGGCTATAACTATGCGGGTTGCAGGTAAGGCACCAAATACGCAGTCAAAAAATCATGAAATTAGTCCGTGGGTATGGCCGTGAAGAAATTTTAAATCATGAAATTGACCAAAATTTACTTGTTTTGCACACCAGGATGGTTCTAGAGTGGAGGGAAAGAGAGCATGACCAGGTTGATGAGGCCGTGCGCAATGATTTACAAGTGCAACAAGCATTGTAAGCATGTGGTTTGTATAAGTACTGGACTATAGGGGGTTTAAGGGCCCAAAACCTGTTACTCCGTCATCTGATAGACTACTGGGATGTGGATGCTCAAAAATTCATCCTCAATGGGAAAACACTGACACTAGAAGTAGAGGATATCTATTTCATTACCAGTTTGTCCTGTAAAGGGGAGGTTGCTAGTCTTCGGTCTCGGATCGTGGGTGGTGGGATCACTGTTCAGGACTACATAGCACAGTTGTTGGGCCCAGGTTGAGACAAAAGTTTTGGAAACACCTTTTTGAGATAAGCAGGGAAAGCTGAGCTGAGTGCAACTCAGAAATACAATTTTTCCTAAGTATTGAGGATGCTCTGAAGTTGCGTGCATCATCCAACTTTTGACCAGACTACGGAGTTGCGTGCAACATCGAAGTTTTGGCTGTGATGCGAAGACTAGTAACACATAGAAGAAGTGCTGCAGATTTAGGAGGCCACGTGGATTCAGCAAAGTGGAGTGGTGGACAAGTATCAGGTACAAGTACCGGTTGGACTGGAACCAGCCATTTTTGAAAATATATTCTAGGATTGTCGAGCGGCGGACATAAGCAAATCAGGAAGGCAGACACGTGTGGGTTGTTAAGGAAAGCGACGTTTGGCACGCTTGGAAGTTGAAACTGTTAGAGAGAAACAGTTCGACAGAAGCATCCTGTAGGCACACGTGCGACAGGAAGGCCGATAGCGACAGAATGAGGACGTGGAGATCCGCCATGGTCAAGCAGATGCTACTAGGAGCCAACAAGCCGGTTTGGAAAACTGATGCAGTTTTGGAAACCCTTAGGGTTTTTGGGATTTAGGTCTTCAACATTGTACAGACATGACCTTCGTGTATGATCTATTTAAGAAGACTATTTTGTATGAGATGGGGTTGCTCTATTTTTGGGGCTAGATGCTAGTTGCTAGAATAATCATAATATAACCTTTTGTATTGATAAATCTCTCTGGGCTGAGAATATTGTAAAGGCTCTGCAGCTGTGTGCACAGGGACCTAGCTGAGAGAAAGGAGAATCTGCAGCTGAGTGTGCAGACTAAGGATGGTTTCCCCATCACTTTTGAAAGAAATATATTACGAACCATTCTTGTGGACGTAGCTTTCCATCTGGGGAAGTGAACCACATTAAATCCTGTGTTATGTGATTATGTTTATGAATGAATGACTGTCTATATTGTCTGTAGAATGAATGTTTAAATGTTTCCTTGCATACTGTAATAGGAGAACTTTGATATGCATTTACCAATAGGAGAAGTTTGGGAATGATATGCTAGGTTCCACGGGAACAAATGAATGGCAAACATTTCAATTATATGTTAAGATCGTGAATCAGTCATATAAGTTTAATACTTTCTTAAACACGGTGAAGGAACGCAGCATGGTTAGTTGCATCTATCATTTCAGTTCACGTCGTAATAATCCATGTCCTTGAATGAATGCTAGAAGGATAACCAGTAAGTGCCTGAATGGATGGATGGGTGATATTCATTTCAGTGCCTTAACCTTTTCAAGATCTTCCAAGTAGGGGATAAGTGTGGTTGATTCGCAGTTACAGTAGAAGATTCGCAGCAATAAGAAGTCTTTAAGTGAGGCCCACAGTGTTTCCATCACCGCACCGTAGTCCCTCGCAGCATAGATTCTGCTGCGTACCGCATTGCTTTGACCCATTGCGCACTCCTTCCGTCCTGCGCTGCGCAGCTTGTTCATATAAACAACTCATCATTTACTGTGGAAACTTGATTTTGCAGTACCCCATAAGATACACCTCGGGTGAGACCTCATCCTGCTCGCAGTTTGTTTTTGAAAGGGCCGGTGTGAAGGGGTTTTGTTGGTCAAAAGGGAGAACCGCAAAGAACCCGGGTCTAATTGGAAACCTCTGGGTCAGTTTAATCCAACAAATGGTTCCATTTCCACGCTAGAATCCATGATGAGTTGGAATAACGATGCGTGAAGATGAATATCAGTTCCCTGAAGGATCTGACAATTGGCATCCTGAAAAGACAGAAATCCAAGCTTGTTGGGATAAGACCATAAGAGACTTGAACAAACAAGAGAATAGACATCCGCGTCTAAGTGACACACAGTGGTCAAAGAGATATCTGTTTGACGATATTCATGAGATTTTTTGGGCATCGTTTCCAAATGAGCTGCATGCGTGGATCTCACAGCTCGCAAAGAATAAAACTTGTTTTAAGGGAGGAGTACCCACAGAGTTGAATCCTGAGCTCATAGCATAGTTCAAAGTGTTAGACAGCCCATTGTCACACGCAGTTGACTATTGGGTCGATCATATGCTAGAAGGCTTTGTAACAGAATTTGTTGTAGACACACTCAAATCCTACAGCCAAGCAGAAGCAAGATTTTTCGGAGGATTCCAAGGTAAGTTTCTGAGCAATCTCAGTCTATACATTAAGATGTTGTTAGCTGAGACAAGTGTTTTAAGAATGCAGTAATATTCTTGAAGCTTGTCATGATAAACAGTACATATATTGATTCTGATGAAGAGACACATACTCTTAGAAGTGGTAAGAGATAAAATTAATAAGAATCCGGGAGGCCCTGGACTCCATATTAATACTGAGATCCCTTGTGATCTTCATAACGAAGCCGTACAACCATTTACTCTTGAGAACGCACCGGCTACAGAGACCACACCACCTTTATCTCAAAACCTACCCGCTACGCAGGCCACCCCGCAGAAGAATCAGCCTAGTCCATCTCTCCTGATAGTCCCATTTGTATTTACTACGCAGATCCCCTTACAGCAGCCGCGCACTAATCCCGGTGCTCCACCACCTAGTAGCACAATGGAAAACACAGATATGAAACTGCCAATAATCAAAGGAACTGGCCTAAAGACCCTAATCAACATTGGTTCCTTTGTGAAGCCATATGGAGTGTAAGACAAATCCTGGATGATGCCATGAAGCAAGCACAACTCATCACCACCTTTAGAGACAAAGCTTTACACTGGTTTATGAAATACTCTCAGGTACAACTCAGAACCCTTGCAGAAATTAAAGCCACGCTGGTGGCTGAGTTCAAGAAACCTAAGTCTAAGTCTCAGTGTATAACTGAGCTGAAGGAAATAAAGCAGAGACCAACTGAAATGGTCTGGGAATTGGATCAAAAGTTTAATACCTTACTAGACCAGGTAAGTTTTGTTATACCGCCAGAACAACATAAAGAATGGTTCATTGCTGCACTATTACCCCATATCAGATTACCATTGATGAAATAGAAGGTTATATCACAGGAAGACGCCTTGGAAATCGCAATGAAGCTGGAAGCTTAGCCGATTGGTGATACTAGTTCTGGGATGTCTCAGATCCAGAACCAGCTGACCACCCTCACACTTGAACTGCAAAGTATGAAAAATGGTAAAGAACAAAGATATGAACCTAGACAGGAGGTCTGGTGTACAAGTTGTAAAGGAGAAGGTCATAACCGCAAGCATTTCCCTCTATTCTGCCACTATCTTAACAGTGGTGCGCCTAACCCATTAAATCAGAATCAGGCCCCATGGTGTGAAATTTGCAGAACCACAAAACATAGACCTGAAGACTGTTACCTTATACAGAAATACGTGAAAACTCCTAAGAATTTATATTGCAATTTTTGTAAATCAGTTGGACATGATGAATCCAACTGCTATGCATATGAATTGATGAATGAAAGAAAACAAGATATGGATGCAATGAGAGGCACTGGCGTATACCGCGTATAGGAAGAAAATCAGCCTAAGCAAGATAACACACAATATGACCAAGGAGGATACAGAGGTCATGGTGGTGGATACTGCAACAGAGGAAGAAATGCTGGTCCAGCACAGGGAAGAGACCGCGGCCAAGTCATTTGTTATAACTGTGGCCAACCCGGTCACGTATCTAGAGATTGTGTTAACCCATGCACCATGTGCAATTATTGTAAATAATTTGAGCATGTCATTGAAGATTGCCTAGTATTAGAGGTGGAAATGCAGAAGAGAAGATGAACAGAGGCTCCGAATCCAAATGTCCAGTGGATCGTATTAGAAAATAGACCAGTGGATCCGAGCATCAATGTGTTCATGTGCAGTGGTGCTGAGACAGGCCGCGACAGAGGAGCGGAAGATTCAACATCAGGGGAGGCATATATGAAGAAGGATCCCCTTGAAACAGTATGGATAAGGAAAGCTCCAAAAAAAACATCCCCTCTTAACTTATAGAAGAACAAAGAGCTCTTCATTGATGTGCGGGATACCTTTAGAGAACCATCAGATAAGTCATCAAGGATCCCGCTACGCAGTGAAACACCGCATGTTGAAGACATGCCGGCTCCTTATGATAAAACAAGCACTGTGACAGATGTCTGTACTTCTGTTGCACAGTTCTTGCGAAGCTGCATTAAGTACTAAAAAGTGAGAAAGCCATAGTAGATCTCCAGAAGCTCATCAACCATTATGAACCTCAGATTGCAATAGAAACTCCATATAGCGTTGTACATCATATAAGGAAGAACAAAAGAACAAGCTGAGAGATGAGGCTTACTGTGCAGATAGGAGATTTTGAAATGGATGAAGTCATCCTTGATCTAGGATCAAAAGTGAATGTCTTGACTAAGCAGACATGGCAGTAGATGGGTCGACCAAAGTTGCTCTGGTCACCTATTCAGTTAAGAATGGCTAATCAAGAGAAGGTCATACCCTTTGGCCGGTTAGATAATGTAGTAGTTGATATCGACGAAGTACAGAGTCATGCAGACTTTGAAGTTGTTGAAATTATGGATGATAGTCAACCTTTTCCAGCAATATTGGGAATTGATTGGGCTATGGACAACTTGGCTATTAGAAACTTGAAGACAAAGAATATGTTCTTTGAAGGGAAGCATCTTAGGGTCATTGCACCATTCGATCCTAAATACGGTGACAGATACAGTGAGCTGATTCAGGAGGAATCCCAAGCTCAAGATTTAGACCGACTATACCAACTGACTGCGAACAAAGAAGACTACATTAATCCTATTGCAGATGGTATGCTCAGCTGGAGATGTGACACTTTTTGTATCTCTGAATCGGATACAGGATTGGAAAATTGGCAAAGCCACATGCATGAAGTATCAGCAAGAAGGTGTGCGCAGGTTACGAAATCACTGCGCTGGATCAGAAAAGAGGTGAGTCCTATTCCCACATATGATGGTTCTGCTAATGTTTACAGTTTCATAAAGGAATATACTACAGCTATACCAGATGAGCATAGACTACCAGCTTTAGATATAGCATTGTGCAATACACCTACCAAATGGTGGAATGCACATAAGAAAACATTGACCACTTGGGATCAATGCAGAACTAAGATGCAGATCCGGTTCACTGAAAAGGTTACTTTACCCTTTGAAAAGTATAATGGACAGACATACCCTAGTCAGCATATTGAAGTATGTTCAAAGGCATGGGTGGGAAGACCACTTACAGAATGGGTACATTTATTTGTACATACATTGGATGCGGGTATCCCAGAGAAATGGTACCTCGACCTGGAGATGCGTAGTGAACTCACTGATTGGGAGCTGCTCACTGCGAGCTTTTAGAAGGACTTCAGTTTTGAAGATGAGAATCCATTAATCCATGAAGCATTATATCTAATCAAGAAGCGCAAATTCCAGGACGACTGTCCTCATCAAAACATAACATTGCAGGAGTTTTTTGGGACAAATTGTGTTCCTGCGCACTTACAATCAGAATGGAAGGAACATGAAGAGCACTTTATCGAGTGTTGCAACTTAGCTGAAGATACCAATGATAGAAATGAAGACGATGAGGAGGACCCACACAACATAGATATACCAGAGTCAGAAGGTACGCGCGAGGTAGAAGGATCTCCGTTGGAAATCCTAGATATGACTGGACTAGTAAAAACACAAAAGGTGAACATTGGCATAGACAAAGAGCCGAAATTCACATCAATAGGAGATTATTGGGATGCTAAGACTGTTGCAGAGATCGCAGATACCTTACATGAGCATCAGGAACTGTTTTCGACAAAATTTACAGAGATGAAAGGAATTTTGGGAGACCTAGGGGTCATGAAAATACCTTTAAAACTAGGTGCTAAGCCTATCAAGTAGAGGTCATACAGATTGAATCCGTGCTACAAGGAAAAAGTCCGCGCAAAGCTAGATAGGATGCTAGAGGCAGGAATCATTGAACCAGTCGAAGAATCCAAATGGATTAGTCCCATGGTTGTTCAAGACAAGAAAGCAAAAGGCGAGATCAAGATTTGTGTGGATCTCAGAAAACTGAATGATGCTTCCATGCATGACCCTTTTCCTACTCCATTCACAGACGAAGTGCTTGATAACGTTGGAGGAAATGAGGCATATTCTTTCACTGATGGTTTCTTTGGTTACGATCAGATCAGGATTGATCCTGCAGATAGGCATAAGATGACATTTGCCACAGAATGGGGGTCATTCCAGTACACCATCATGCCTTTTGGTCTGAAGAACGCACCTGCCATATTCTCTAGAGTTGTCATCACAACATTTAAATATTTTATGCACAAGTTTCTAGAAGCATACTTTGATGATTGGACTGTGTTTGGTCTATTGAAAAATCATTGCACGAACCTCCACATGATGCTCGAAAAGTGTCGACAGCATCAAATATCCTTGAATTTGAAGAAGTGTATTTTCTTTGTGCCCTATGGAATTTTACTTGGCCACATTGTCTGTAAGCAAGGATTGATGGTAGACCTTGCGAAGATTGCAGTCATTGCAAACTTACCAACACCAAATTCAGTCAAGATGTTGCGATGTACCATAGGCTATACTAAATACTTCAGGAAATTCATAAAGGGTTATGCGTAGATAACTGCAACAATGGAGAAGCTGCTGAAGAAATACGCACCATTCATTTGGAACGCAGAATGCGAACAGGGTTTTGATACATTGAAAGAAAAGATGGTGACTGCGCCGATTCTAGTCTTTCCAGACTGGACAAAGCCATTCCATGTCCATGTTGACGCATCATGTATTTCACTGGGAATCGTGTTAGCTCAGCCAGGAGACGGAGGTATTGACCACCCTATTGCATTTTCTAGCAGAAAGCTTTCAACAGTAGATAAGAACTATACTACTACTGAGAGGGAAGGCCTTGCAATGGTATATGCTCTACAAAAATTTAGACACTACTTGCTGGGATCACACTTCCTTATGTTTACTGACCATTCTACGTTGAAATATTTGGTCAAAAATCCAGTGTTAGGGGAATGCATATGCAGATGGCTATTGCTGTTCCAGGAATATGACTTTGAGATTATTGTCAAGCCAGGTAGACTGAACTTGGGACCTGATCATCTGTCACAGATTGAGTTAGGAGAGGAGCCAACAAACATTGAAGACAGTATACCTGATGCGCAGTTATTTGTTATACAGGTTGCCGATGATTATTACAAGGATATCATTGATTTCCTAACCACAGGGCTGGCACCATAGGAATTCTCTATCCAGCAGAAAAAACAGTTAGTGATGCACGCTGCAGACTTCACTATAATTGCAGGTCAGCTATACAAACTTGGGCCAGATGAAGTCCTGCACAGGTGCGTACTCGATCATGAGAAGCCATTTATTTTAGCAGATGCACACTAAGGAATCGTGGGAGGTCACTATGCAAGAAGGGCTACCACATAGAATATATTGCGCGCAGGGCTACAGTGGCCAACGCTCCATAAAGATGCTAAAGAACATTGCAGGAACTGTGATGTCTGTCAGAGGACAGGAAAACCATCACGCCAAGATGAGATGCCATTGAATCCACAGTTGACACTACAACCATTTGAAAAATGGGCAATAGACTTTGTGGGTCCTATAAACCCACTAGGAAAAAGAATGGGTGCAAGGTATACTATAACTGCTACTGATTACCTCACCAGATGGGCAGAAGCAAAACCAGTCAAGGACTATAACACCAGTATTGCTGCGCAGTTTATTTTTGAAGAAATACTCACCAGATTTGGCTGTTCGAAGATTTTGATGAGTGACCAAGGTACTCACTTCTTGAATAAGACTATTGAGGCACTTACAGAAGAATTACACATTCGTCATCAGCGTAGTACTCCATATCATCCACAGGCGAATGGTACTGTAGAGGCTTTCAATAAAATATTGGAGAATGCACTCACTAAGTTATGCAATGTAAATAGAGACGATTGGGACCTGCGCATCTCATCTGTTTTATGGGCATACAAGACCACATGCAAGAAATTGACAGGACAGACACCCTTTCGGTTTGTTTATGGGTAGGAGGCTATAATGCCTGTGGAATATATTGTCCCTAGTTTAAGAATAGCTGCATTCACAGGGATGGCAAATTGTGAAGCTCTAGAAGAAAGATTGCTACACTTACTAGGCTTGGAGGAAGATCACTTCATCGCAGGCTTCCACCAACAAGCTCAGAAGGACCACGAGAAAGCATGGCATGATCGCCATATAAAGAACAAATGTTTTCGGGTAGGTGATCTAGTCCTCCTGTATGATAGCAAATTCATGAAATTCCCTGGTAAATTTAAGATGCATTGGCTTGTCCCATATACTGTGATACATGTTACTAACACTGGTGCAATCCAGTTAGGCAATTTAGCTGGTGATATCTTGCCAACCTTGATAAATGGAAGTAGGCTAAAGCTATAGCATGATAGCACTGCTTCGCAGAACCTTGAATAATGAGCAAAGGAAGCAAGTTCTAAGTGTCAAGTACAGTTGAAAGTGGTCACTAGAAACGTAAAAGAGTCTGTACATGAATGATAAGGAAGAAGGTATGATAAGAAGAATGATTTATGCACCGCGCAGCACTGTGGAAGCTGCGTGGAAGGAAAAAAAAGAAGTGGAAGCCGTGCAGTTGGAAATTTTTGGCACTGCGAAGTAGCCACATAGGGTTGCAGATGGCTTGCCGCGTAGTTTAGCGCAACACTTAGAGAAAAATAGCCGTTGCATGGCTTTTCAGAAAAATAGCCATTACATGACCGTTGCAAGAACTGCTTCAACATTTAAAGAGAAGTAGCCATTCTGAGCATGCTGACGACGGAAAATACCGAAGGATCTGCTCAAATTCACCAATGGACACCACATTAAATGCATATCTAGCCATTGAAGGTCACAGGAGGGGGTCTACTGCGCCTATAAATAACACCGTTGGGAGACTCGCGAGCGTTACTGAGCACTTAGAATTTTCTTGTGATTAACCTCTCAGAGCTAGTATCCATCTGTATTATGTCGGCCTTAGCCGCTACCTCATTAGTGAATGTCCAAACCTTCCTATAGAAAAGAAGAACTCACCATTGAGGAAGCACTGAGGATCTTTCAGCACGGAGGGATTCAGTAGTTAATGAAAACCCTAGTTAAGAAGGTCACTGTAAAACAAGGTGAAGGATCCCGCAGGTCACCAAGAATTAATCTGACAATGCAGGAAAAAGCAAAAGACAAAGGAAAAGACGTAATTGCACCTCGAACCAAGAGCATAAAGATGGGCTCCTCGGCACAAAAATCGCCACTCTTTCAGAAAGATCCCTTGAAGATGACACCTGAATATATCTCCCCGTGGGCACTGAATGCCCCTGTGTTTAAATTGGCCAAGAATGTGAGATATGACATCCCGCTGTCACCTATCTCAAAACATGTACCCACTTCTAAGAATCTGCTGGGAAAGATAGCAGAATGTAAATGGGAGGATTATGACCTATTGGGAATGAAGAAGGATGAGCTAGATGTTCCCAAGTACCCAGATTTTCAACCAGACCAGTATATGTGCTAGAAAAAGGATGCCAAGGGAACTCTTAACCTGGTTACCGAGAGCTGGCTAACACCTGTCGTTCAGTCAGGGTTGCTAAACTTGCTCAGATTGCCACATTTTGACCGTTCCCCAGAACTTAATATTGTCGTTCGCACACTCATGGCATGAATCCACCAAGGTTATCTATGGCTAGACAAGAACATTGATATTAACATCGATTTGATCCACCACATCACTGGGCTAAGCAAGCATGGTAAGGATCCTAAGCAACTCTTCCAGGGGGAGAGCAAAGAAAAAGAGGCTATTGAGAAGATAAAGAAAACCCATTCAGTGGTGAAGGCAAAAAGAGGCTTCCCGACAGATGATATAGAGGACAGAGCAACAAGATTTGTAACATAGTTTCTCATAGGCAAGATACTCAAAACAGCTAGGCCTTTGAAGGTGCCTGCAGGTGCAATACTCCTTGGTGCCGCACCGGCTGAAGGCACCAACTTTAATTGGTGTTAATTTCTATTGAATGAGTTCCTTGAAGAACTCAACAACACACAGATAAATGGAGGCTAGTTCCATTTCACCCGGCTCATCGTCCTGATTGCTTTTTGTGGATCGAAGGAGTCGCAAGATTATGTGGGTGTCATTATAGACACCAATGATCCTAGAGGATTTAAGTTCATCAACCTCTAGGAAAACACAAATGCAAAGCACCAGCATGCGACAGCAGAAGTCTTTTACCAATACTATATTCAGTTGCGTGATGCAATCACAAAGACAGCCCGCATTCGAAAATAGGTCACGGTGAAGTATATCCGCATCATCGACTTTGAGGTGGATATGAAATGTATCTTCATATCGCCGAAAGCACAAATGAAGAAACTAGAGTGGTTCCCAAGGAACTACATCATGTATGAGCAGGACGTTGAAGACCTCATGAAAGATTGGCCACCAGAGTTCCGCATAGAAGTTATGGACGTGGAGACAAATTTAGCAGAAGATAAGCCAATCCCGCTCTCATGCCCAATCACTGAAGAAACAGGGAAGAGAAAAGAACTTGAGACTTTGCAGAAGCCAAAGTCGAGGAAGAAGGTGAAGGCCACAAAGATTCAATTGGAGGCAGACCTCAATGATGATGACTACGAGATGATAGCCAAAAAATTCTCAGAGCAGATGAAGGAGCTCATGGCAGATAAAGATAAAAAGGATAAGGTCATCCAGGATGACCTGCAGAAGAAGCGGCTCGCAATGCAAGGCCTGATGAAGAAAATGGACGATGTCCATAAGAGCATAACATTGCTGCGAGAAGCAGGAGCTGAAGGGACGTCGACAGGAACCTCACAGCAAACTCCACCACAGTTGGCAATAACGCTACCATCGAAGACTAGAATTTTCCATGTGGACCCATTGGCAATTGCATTGCCAATAGCAGAACAAGTTGTCTTGGAGACAAAGGGAGTCAAGAGGGTAGAGCTTGACTTAGCCAAAATCCCCTTACTAGGATTGCACTTCATCCACACGCAGATCATTGATGATATGCATGACTGGATGGTGGAGTCGATGAAATCACAAGGAGAGCTCACCGTAGCAAACAGGCAAATTCAGCTGCACGCAGAAATGCAGCTGTGGAACGAAATGGACCGACGACAAAATTTGGAGACTACCATATCCAATGTTGCATAGGATATTGAAGGTATAGAACTCCAGGATGATCCTACGGACACAGTTCTGAGAATCGGGGACATGGTAATATATTTGAAGTCGGAGATGCAAGATAAGGAAATTTTTTATCAGGCTGATATTACCTCGTTGAAGGCACAAATGAACATACATGCACCATTAATTGAGCAGCAGTTGAGAGAGCAAGCTGTCAAGACCGTCGTGCAGAACATAACAAGTGGCATGGCTCAGTGCTAAGATCTATTGGAACAAGTTTCCAAGGCATTCACCACCCTTGAAGAGGATCAGGGGCTACTGCAGGTAAAGACCACGGTAAAAGAAAAATAGACCGCGTTAGAAAAGCTGGACGCAGAGCTCAAGGCTTTGCCACCCAGGGAGAGGTTGTCCAGGTACAAGGAAGTATCAGGCTTAAAGAAGCAAGTCCAGGAATTAAGAGAGAAGGAGACTAAGGAGGACAATCAGTCACAGCAACTCCTAGAGGATGCTACAGCAGTATTACAGCAGATAGAAGATAAGCTAAAGGAACTGCGCAAAAACCAGCAGCAGGTACAGGACTAGATTGGAGAAGAGATAACTCCAGCGCTACTTGAAATAGTTCCACAAGTTGAGCAGGATACCAGACAAGCAGTGGAGTAGTTTCTCAGTTTATATAATGAGTTTGCAGCCAAACTAGTCGCATCGGTTGCAGAGCAGAGTGAGACAACTGAAGCAGCAAGTGGCTCGGGAACGAGCCACATGTAAGTGTTAAGGGCATGTTGAGCCTAGGTTCAGACAAAAGTTTTGGAAACACCTTTTTGAGATATGAAGGGAAAGCTGAGCTGAGCACAGCTCAGAAATACAATTTTGCCTAAGTATTGAGGATGCTACAAAGTTGCGCGCAATGTCCAACTTTTGACTAGATTGCGGAGTTGCGTGCAACATCAAAGTTTTAGCCATGATGCAAAGACCAGTACCGCGCAGAATCAATGCTGCGGAGTTAGGAGGCCACGTGGAGCCAGCAAAGAGGAGTGTTGGACAAGTATCAGGTGCAGGTACCGGTTGGACCGGTAGCATCCATTTTTGGAAAGATATTCCAGGATTGCCGAGCAGTGGACATAAGCAAATCAGGAAGGCGGCCACGCGTGGGTTGTTAAGGATTGATATGTTTGGCATGCTTGGAAGGTGAAACCATTAGAGAGAAACGGTTCCGCAAAAGCATCCTATAGGCACGCATGCGACAGGAAGGCCGATAGCGATAGAATGAGGATGTGGAGATCCACCATGATCAAGCAAACGCTACCAGGAGCCAGCAAGCCAGTTTTGAAAATCGGCGTAGTTTTGGAAACCCTTAGGGTTTTTGGGATTTAGGTATTCAACATTGTACAGACATTACCTTCGGGCATGATCTATTTAAGAAGACTATTTTGTATGAAATGGGGTTGCTCTATTTTTGGTGGCTAGATGCTAGTTGCTAGAATAATCATAATATAACCTTTTGTATTGAGAAATCTCTCTAGGCTGAGAATATTGTAAAGGCTCTGCAGCTGTGTGCGCAGAGACCTAGCCGAGAGAAAGGAGAATCTGCAGTTGAGTACGCAGACTAAGGACGGTTGCCCCATCCCTTTTGAAAGAAATATATTACCAACCATTCTTGTGGATGTAGCTTTCCATCCGGGGAAGTGAACCACATTAAATCTTGTGTTATGTGATTATGTTTATGAATGAATGACTGTTTGTATTGTCTGTAGGATGAATGTTTGAATGTTTCCTTGCATATTGTAATAGGAGAACTTTGATATGCATTTACCAATAGGAGACGTTTGGGAATGATATGCTAGGTTCCACGGGAACAGATGAATGGCGAACATTTCAATTATATGTTAAGATCGTGAATCAGTCATTTAAGTTTAATACTTTCTTAAACACAGTGAAGGAACACAGCACGGTTAGTCGCATCTATCATTTCAGTTCACATCGCAATAATCCAAGTCCTTGAATGAATGCTAGAAGGATAACCAGTAAGTGCCTGAATGGATGGATGGGTGATATTCATTTCAGTGCCTTAACCTTTTCAAGATCTTCCAAGCAGGGGATAAGTGTGGTTGATTCACAGTTCTAGTAGAAGATTCACAGCAGTAAGAAGTCTTTAAGTGAGGCCCGCAGTGTTTCCATCACCGCATTGTAGTCCCTCGTAGCGTAGATTCTGCTGCGTACCGCATCGCTTTGACCCACAGCGCAGTCCTTTCGTCCTGCGCTGCGCAAGTTGTTCATATAAAGAACTCATCATTTTCTATGGAAACCTAATTCTGTAGTACCCCATAAGATACACCTCGGGCGAGACATTAGCTTGCTCGCAAGTTGTTGCCGAAAGGGATAGTGCGAAGGAGTTTTGTTGGTCAAAAGGGAGAACCGCAAAGAACTTGGGTCTAATTGGAAACCTCTGGGTCAGTTTAAGCCAACAGCAGTATTGTCCTGCAAACACATGAGCGGTGGGAAGTCAAGTGCCCATCAATGCTATAGTGAATCTAAGTATAAAGATCATTGTGGCTACCCTGGTGTGGATCACTAGATCCAAAGCACTGCACCAGGCATCCAGATCGGTGATGTTCTACGCATCACAATACATGCAACCTATGATATTTGACTGGTGTACTACTCTGTTGGTGTCATGAAGACACAATTGATGGAATGCAAAGAAGGGAAGGCCAAAAACTTCGGGTATGGTAGAATCCTATGTAGCTTCTTCTTTCAGAGGGTTCCGGGGCTTAGTCCAAGGGTGGATGTCCCTCCTCACAGTCTTCGTGATCCAGCCCTGAACCGGTGGGCTGAGATCTTGACATGATAGGGTGGTGGCCGTTTGGCGTCACCATATACTGAGGAGTTCTTCTGCTGGTGAAACCGGCAGGTGATCGCTATAGAGGACTCCCTATGCGGGGATAGACTTCAGACAGGACCATGACGTGCCGCTCCCACTAAGCGCAGCTTTCAAAGACATTCGTGAGTACTCTTTTGGTTTTGTGTTTATTAAATTTTTATGGATTTTTTTATTATAGTCGAAATGCAAAAAATAATTTTGGTGGTAGTATCAAGTGCTAAATTTTGACTGTTTGCTCGCAGACAAAGGCCCAATGAGACCCGAGGGCTTCCTGAGACATGGTCATCGAGGTAGAGGTGATGAGGCAACAGACGCTGCAGTAGGGCGCACACTTCAAACATTGCGGTGCAACATATCACGGATGGTTTCCCGAGTACCACAGATAGAGGTAGCCTGACTACCTGAGGCCATGTAGCGCCAGGTAGTGGGTGTTCCTGGTGAGTGGGTGTGGCTACTACAGTGGGTGGCCAATGCAGTACAGTACCTCTATGAGACACATCCCTGTTGAGGCGGCAGCTAGACCTCCTCGGAGGGAATAGATATCCTAGGGTCTCATTTTTTTGTATCGATATGTATATTTTTGAGGGCTACGGGCTCCATTTTTGTATGACACTACCATTTTTGGACATATTTATATATATATATACAACTTTGGTTCTTGGTTCTACTATATGTGTGTATGTACAAATGTATGAATGTCTTTGTATTTATGTGCTTCATGATGAATGTGACAAATGCCAATCTAATACATAGTTAGCGTATGCATCAGATATATAATTAATAATTCTTGGAATATGAATATATGTAATTGAAACAAAATGTCTCTCCAAGAGTCGTACTGTAAGGAATATCCATAGTAATGTAGGGTCTCGTACACAGTACTGCCCATTCAACTGAGACACAACTAGTTGTGAATCCAGGCGGACTTCTAAAGACTGGATGTCATGTGAAATAGCATCCCGAAGTAGCTCAATAATGACACTATACTTAGCCAGATTATTAGATGTAGGACTGAGACAAGCACCTCCTGAGGACACAACTAGGTGGTTAGGTGAGAAAATAACCCAGGCAGTAGAAGCAAGCTGATGCGTATGTCGGCTAGCACCATCCGCGAAACCTAAGAATGTAGGAGATCCCATTGACATCTGTCAATCAAACAGAGGCTAATCAGTAGACCCGATAACCAAAAAGGGCAAGCTAAACTATGTACAGAAAAACTATACAATAGTGTACAAAAGTATCAGCCTGAACCAATGATTCAAGCGTAATACCGCTTGAGGTAGAGCCCATTTCTAGGCTGCTTCAAGGAAACTCCCTCATAGTCTTCTAACTCATAAGCTCCTTTGTCGAGGACACACCTCACAATGTAAGCACTGTGCCACATGGGATTGAACTTGCTTGCCCCCAGGGGTTCTTTAACTTGGTCATACAAAAGTACCAAGTCACCTTTAGCATATTGGCGGGGATGGATAGACCTATCATACTGAATCTTGACACGATGCTTGTTAACATCAATGGCCATAGCGACATCTTGACGTTGCTCATCAAGTTGCTCGAGGTGTACTAAATGTTGCTCAATATCTGTCGTATCAGGGAGGAGCTCTATGGATAGATTGAGCGAAGGAATTTCACATTCAATCGGTAAAAGTGACTCCACACCATGAACTAACTAGAATGGTGAGAACCTGGTGGTAGTCTTAACTATGGTTTGATAAGCCCACAAAGCAGGATATAACATGATATGCCAATTAGTCTTGCTTTGTTGGATGGTACGTTGGAGAATGGTCTTCAAATACTTGATTACTGCTTCAACCTAACCATTCGCTTGAGGATAGTAGGAAGACGAGTGTTCCTGATGAAACCCAAGCTTGAGAGACAAGTACTCCATCATCTTGTTTTGAAAGTGACTACCATGGTCAGTGACAATCTCTTTAGGGATACCGAACCGAGTGATAATCTGGATGAACATGAAATGGGCTACAGTAGCACTATCGGATTTTACAGTAGGCATGGCCTCAGCCCAGTTGGAAAAATAATCCACGGCCATGATAATATGGTGATTCCCCCCTAGCCGAAGCTGGTTTGTAATCCATGAAATCTACACCCCACTTGGTGAAGGGACTGACAGTGACAACCAGATGGAAGGGCGCTAGGTGCGACTGTATGTTCTGAGAAAACACCTGGCAAGGGTGACATCTCATCACAACATTAATACAATCTTTAAAGATAGTAGGCCAAAAATAACCAGCTTGCATGATACGTTGGGCTGTAGCAAGCCTGGATAAGTGACCGCCACACACCCCTGCATGGAAATCATTAAGTACCTGTTCCGCTTCTTCGTGAGTCAAGCAACGACAGAGAATGGAATCCTTTCCTCGGCGATACAAAGTATCACCGATGACAGTATAATCTTTAGTGTGATGTCTCACACGTCGTCACTCATCTCGTGAACAATGCGGAGGAAACTTCAAAGTTTGGAGATATACAATGACATCCCCATACCAAGGGTCCTCGGATGAGATAAGAAATAAGTGTTCATCCACAAAGGAATCTTCATGAATGACATCCTCTTCAAGTCATGGGAGGTCCGACATAAGCTCAATGAACACCAGTGATTTCATCGATTTTGCTGAAGCAAAATCAAGATCAAATTCCTAAAGGATTACAATCCATTTATTATACTTACCCCCGATAAGGCGTCGTGGTAGCCTGAACTGAAATGGATTGATATGAGCTACAACCGTGGTTGTTCAAAGAAAAATGTAATGTGGTAACCGTTAGACTGCGTGGACAGTCACAAGTGCCAGCTTTTCTACTTGAGTGTATCTTAGCTCAGCATCTACTAAATTTCGACTTAGATAATAGATAACATGCTCGACGAGTGCATCATCTACCTGAACCAAGACCATGCCAATAGTCTCTTGAGACGCGGCCACATAAAGAACTAAATCTTGTGTAAAGTCCAGTGGAGTAAGCACAGGGGCCAGTACCAAATCTTTCTTAAGGGCGTCGAAAGACTACTGGGCTCACTCATCCCAGATAAAAGGTGTGTCTTTCTTCAATAAGCATGCGAAATATTTGGTAATACTAGCATAGTTAGCTGTAAACCGACGCAGAAAAGTAGCTCTCCCTTGGAGGCTCTGAAGTTGTAACAAATTACACGGAGGAGGCAACTAAAGTATTGCCTAAACTTTGAGAGGATCGACTCTAATACCCTCCCTCGAAACTATGAATCCTAGAAGGTGACCAGTCCTAATAACGAAGATGCATTTGTTTGGATTCAATCGAATTTTGTAGTGGATACATCGTTCGAGAATCATACGGAGGTGCTTGGGGTGGTCCACTCTCTTGCGAGAATGGCCAACAAGATCATCCAAAAAAACTTCCATAATCATCTTAAGATCGTGAAAGGCATAGGTCAGGGCTCGCTGAAAAGTAGCTCCGACGTTTTTAAGGCCGAAGGGCATTTTCTGATATGCAAATGTTCCCCATGGACAAATAAATGCCGTCTTATGTTGGTCCGCGGGTTTGATTTTAATCTTATTATAACCTGAGAAGCCGTCCATGAATGAAAAAATCTCACTCCCCGCACAAGCATCCAATATTTGATCAATGAATAGCATGGGGAAGTTGTCTTTCGGACATGCACTGTTCAAATATCTGAAATCAGTGCATACACGGATCATTCCCTGCTTCTTATCCACAGGAACGGGGTTTGACACCCATTCGGTGAGGGGAATGGGGTAGATGAAACCAACTTTGAGCAGTTTCTCCACCTCTGCCTTAATAGCAACTGCCTTCCTAGGGTTCACAACACGTAAGCGTTGTCAAACCAGTTTAGCATCAGGATACATTCTAATCTCATGTTCAACAATGCAGGGGTCTATTCCTGGCATCTCCTCGTATGACTAGGCGAAAGCTTCCTGGAGTTCTGTAAACAAGTCAGTGTAAATAGCAATCTCCTCAGGAGTGCAATCGGCATCGATGTAAACGTTCTCTATCTTTCTGGGAGTGAAGGAGATGTTGATTGAAGTGGTTGGGGAAATATTGGCCATATTCCCCTTCGCAAAAACATCATGCGACTCCAAAAGAGCCACAGGGTGACCAACCATCTCAGCTAGAGTCATCCTAAACTCCTATTGCTCAACGAGCTCGAGGTTGGGAAGGAAATAAGAGCAATGGTGCATATCTTCCCAAGGCCTCTCACTACCACACATGGCCTCGAGGATAGCTTCATCATATGGTAAAGTATCATCAAGGAAATCATGGGAACAAGATGAGTTGGCTGCCCAAACTAGCAGCGTAACGAGATCTTCTTCAACTGTCTAGGAAGAAGAAATATCTAGATCTGCAGTGGTTTGTTGGATGTGATCATAAGCGAGCTCCACTACAGATGAAGGCATAGACATCCCGATGTGCACAATGTCTCCAGATGTGGAACTCGTGGATGGTAAAGTCCATGGATCATCTAAATAGGAGGTCCAAAATAACATATTATTCGAAGGAGGAGACACATTGTCAGTAATGGTTCTAATAAAATTCACAGGTGCAGAAAGATTATAAGTTCCCATCAATGAGAAGTACATTCCAACACCTATGTGCCCAGTTGCCAGCTAAGAATCAGAAACTTGCAGGACTACAGATCCCATGGATGCTGCGGAAGGAGTGCCAAAACAATCTAGCTGATAGATCATCACTATCTTGCCTTCATGGGGAAAGAACATAACTCTAAATACAGTAGACGCGATAGCCTTCATAGCATACATCCAGTTTCGACCTAGTAAAAGGTTGTAGTCGATGGATGCATCAACCACTTCGACTTCAATAGGCATAGACTTACCTCCCAAGGAGACAACAAGGGAAGAGATAATTCCATGCGGCGTAAAAGATCTACTGTCGAATGTAGTGAGTGTAGTTCTAGACGCGAGTAGAGGAGGAGTGCCAAGAGCTTTCCAACAAGTTAACGACATTACTGATGTGGAGGCACCTTCATCAACCATAGTACATTTGATGAAGCTCATAAGGTAAACCACCTGGATTTGAAAAGCCACGTGGTAAGGTAAGTGAGGCTGGACATCAGTAGTATCGAACTTGATAACACTAGGATTTCCCCCATCCTGAACTCCTAACGCACTCAAAAGGGCATGCTTCTGAGAAGGATAGGCTTGCAAAACTTCAAGAGCCGACATGGCACATGGAGTTTGGCCCAAATCTTCTACGATGGAGTAGTTTTGGGCAGGTCACGCACTGGGATTATGCGTAGAGCACTTGAGAACACCTTTCGGTATCTGTGGCATAATGGAGGGCTTCTCGATATGCAAGGAATTGTCAGGAGAAGGGGGAGGCTCACTCCCCAAATTAGGTTGTGGTGCACCATAATCACGTTGACGAGTAGCAACACAAACCTCCAACTAAACCATATTCACACATCCATAACCACTAGTATTTGAAGAAGACATTGCCATTTCATTAGTACCATAACCAGTGGTGGGAGCATGGGAAGCCATGTTTTGATGATGAGGAAGGGGATCCTTCAACACAGTTGGGCTCTGTGCCAAATGCTTCGATGCTTCTTCAATTCGAGGACATAAGTGAGTAAGATGATTCTCCCCACAAAGCATGCAAGGGAATTTCACCTTACGCCTAGGTTTACGATCCTCACCAGCATTTCCGCCTTCCCTAGGAGGGTTGGAATTCTCTTTACGAGGAGTATTACGATTTCTATTGTCATTACTTCCATTGTTTCCACCCCTGTGATTGTTTCTCCCCTTTTTCTTACCACTAGGTTGCTGGTTACTCGACGGTTTCGTTGATTGCACATTGTGTACATCAGACGATCGAGTGGAAGTGGACAAGGTCTGAACCTGTCTGGGAGTAGACTGGTTTAGCGACAAATTTTTCATTTGATTAGATACCAAGTCTACAGGGCGAGTGCATGCGGACCCCATGAATCCATCGGCATGTGGTCAAGGAACTGACGTGGGCTCATGTCTTATTCTCGGTGCATCAGGAATAATGTCATACAAAATGCCAGACTGAGAATAAAGTAGATCTAACTGCTGGACTTTCAAGACAGCTTGTTCCTCAGTCACAATGCTAGACATTGAAACATCCTTAGAAATGTATGGAAGTAAAGACTTAAGGAACCATTCCAACAGGAACTCTGGAGGAATGTTGGCTTTCACTAATCTCTTCTGTCGACGCCACTCTTGAATGTGGTCAGAAATATGTGTGGCCTTATTCTGATGGAAGGTGGACAACAACTCAGTACCAGTATCATAACGAACTGGTAACTGGAAATGGTCTAATAAAACCAAAGCAATCTCGTTGAATCCCCTATAGGTGTTTCCAGGAAACTCCACATACCACTTCATGGCTTCCCCCATGAGGGTGCGTTGAAATAGTCGTAATCTAATGGAATCATGATTCAAAGAGTTGGAGGAGCACCAAAGGTGAAACGTCGTGACATGATCTCCTGGGTCCTCACCACCTTTCCCCTTAAACTTCAGAATGTCAGAAGGGAGCTTGGTAGGGACTGGGGGCCAAGTAGGGTTGTGACACACCGGATCATTCGTGAGCTTCGAAAGATTCGGGAGATTCAGGCATGCAAGGAACGGGAGTTGAGGCTGGAAAGCTTGATTATAAGTCCCCATAAAAGGTTGCTTAAATGGGACTATGTTATAAGATGGACCAAAAGCTTGACCATGAGGATTAAACTGCTGATAATGAGGACCTGGTGGTCCATAAGCTTTCCCATGGCCATAAGATTGATAACCTCCTCCTGCCTAACCCATTTTTGAGAGTAGACAAGTATATGCATGTTTTGGGCACCATATTGGGCTGGTGGGTGATATTGGTGGCCAGCACCAACTGTTTTGTAGTAAGGGTTGCCACCATGAGTATGGGGCATGTATGTACTATTCATAGCGGGAACCATGTTGTAATTACCGTAATGGTATGGTATGTTCCCACCCCAAGCATTAGAATTAGCTTGAGCAGTCGTGTGATGACCATAAGCATGAGAAGTATTCCCAACTCCAATATTGGTGTGACTAGTAGCAGGGATGGTTGCGTGATGTCCATGTGGATAGGAAATATTCCCACCCCCTACATTAGCATTACTAATGGCAGCAGTGGATGCAAAAGTATGCAGTATGTGTCCACCCCTGCGGTTGGGAGGAACATTATCATTTGTAAAAGTAGTCCTGGGTTGACTAGCAGCGACACGTGTATTAGGTGGTGGATGGCGAGTCATGTTCTGAACAACGTTTCGATTAGGTTGGGTAATCCTAGGTCGTGTTCCAACATTAGCATGGTTAAGAATCTGTCCAGTCCCTATACTATGTGAGTGGGTGGACAACGTAGTGCGCTCGGCGAGGGTAGTGCCCCAAGTGGGTATAGTATGTCTAAAACTTTGACTAGTGCCAACGTGACTACCAACCGTAGTGGAAGGATTGACAGTACTATGACTAGGCATACCAAAAGAGAGTGTGGTGGGTTTGATTGTAGTGTCATCATGTGATTTAGGCATCCCATATCTATAACTACATGGAAACAAAGGAACAAAAGGCTCGTCCTGTTCTTCGTCCTCGGGCAAGTCAGGCATTCCATAAAGATAATTATCCGGATTCAAAGGATCAAATGGATCTCAATCAAGTGGATTAGGACAAATAGAACCAGGTTGATTCTCAGGTGGATCACCTCCCCACTCCTCACGAGGAGTATGGGGATCGGAAGTATGGTCAACTCTACTTGAAGGAGTCGAAGGTTTTTCTTGAGTATCAGGATGTGCAGCCATGATGTCTTGGACGTAAGTCCCGTATGAATCCGAAGACTCAGAGGGAGCCTTCCGGCATCCTCTAGTAACACGGCATGAAAGCTCGAGTGGCTTTAAACCAGCCAAACGACATGATAGGCGGAGAGTAGGGCTCCACGCCACGATATCTCCAGAGAGAATATGTAATCAAAACGTCCCCTAAAGGCCAACTATTGATAAAAAATAGTAAATCAAAAGCACACACCTAGAGAAAATACAGCCAAGAGCAGACAAACAGAGTGGCTAAATGAGCTCCTGACACTAGAGCCGGTATGTCCCTCCTAGGAGAGGCTTGAGACTCCCAAACTATAGCCAGAGGTAACAAAATTATTTATAGAGACACCCAGGCTTCACTGCGTGTATAGGGTCAAATCCACTGCACAAACACAAATGTGCTGTCCAATCCCTATTTGACTCAGGACACAAACAACATAACAACTGCAAGTACCCTGTGCGATACCTAGGTAAGGAAACTATGGTCACCGCAATATAACCAATGCTCAGGGGGATAGTCATAGGTGGGATCCGTCGTATGGGTAGGGCAGCTAATCCCAAAGCACAAGAGGACGAACCACCGGTACCCCCAGATATGAACAAATCCTAGATATATCTCCCACGTTTAGCCGGTATCAGAGGGATATCTCCTCAACCAACCTCCCGTGACCTCGTGCTTAACTCTGGATTAAGTAGAGCTTCCTGAGAACACCGATCTATACCATGGATTCCTCCACTCCCTAGTCAAACACCTAATGTTTTGTCTAGTAGTCTTGGACTGTTAACTCACAATGATCTATGCCAAAACTCTAAACCTATGCTAGTTGGTGTACCCTATAAATAAAATCAGTCTAATCAATTTTAAGATTAAGCATTAATTTTAGTGGCTGTGGTTACTCAAGGGATATGATTGTGAAACTAGTGATGTATAAACTCAATAGTATGCAAAATTGTCCAATCCTAGACTCATCTATCCAATAAAACAATGTCACTAATATGCAAAATAAACCAACAATTTCGAAATAAAGATGCAATCTTTTATCTTTTCGATGCACAAGAAGAATCTAAATGAAGGCAACAAGCACTCAATGCAAGATGCAGTACATGAAAGTAAAATATTTTTGTATTTTCACTTATAAACAAGAAGGAAAATGCGAAAAACTAGATGAATATTTTTGTATTTTTTCAATATAAGTGGAATGAAAAAATGTTAGCAAAATCCTACTATTCAGTCACTAAAGTGCTAAGAAGATCACTAAGAAAACCCAATAGATCCTAAACAGCAAGACTCAGCCAAAAAAAAGAGCTCAAAAGGAAAAAACCAAGAGGCTAAATCCAAAGTTTGGTAAAAAACCAAGAAGGCTCAACCAAGAGAAACAAAGAGTTCTGGTCACAACCAAGGCATGAAATAGTCAAGAAAGAGGCCAACAAAGACTCAGGAACAACCAAAGCCAACCCAGCAAGAACCAATAGCCATAAACCAACAAAATCCGGAGTTATACGCTACTGTCGAAGGAATACATGTGGGTACCCGTGAGCAGTAGAGTAAACAGAGGCGGGTAGACGTGAGTTGAGCTAAGCTAGCCCGCGGGTTAGGAAAGGCAAATGGGAAAATAAAGAGTCCAATGGATCAGAAAAAGCAAGTTTTCTATGGTGTATCTTAATGGCCAATCAGTGACACAGAGCTTCGATAAACAACAACTCTAATTAAGGACTAATGCTCAAAATTTTTCCCAAACATGGATGTTTTCCCCAGTGGAGTCGCCATTTTTGTATTGGAGAAAATTCATTATGTCTTGGGAATACCACAACAGACAGATGACTACCATAAATCTACTCAATTCTCAAAACAATGCTATTATAAATGACAATGTTAAGATAATGGAGAAATGTAACCAACCTCGATCCAAACATTTGATGTAGATCCCCGTTGGAGCTTTCAATCCATGCACTTGTAATCTGCAAATTAGTCTTGACAGCCAATATCTAACAAGTACATATAATATATAAATGACATTAACATTATCAAGAACAATGGTCCATAATATCATAAGAAAATGTAACCCAATGTATAATAAACAACATTCACACCATGAATGGACAAGAATATGAGTATTTCTATTAATGAACAAGAAGAAGTACAATGTGATACGACCTCTTGCCGGCAACCAATCTGAACCAAGATCTAGATCAATCCACTTGTGCCTCCACCACTTCAATCCTCCATGAATGGCAAATTCAAACTAGAAAGGAGTTTGGAAGGTGAACATAAATGGTCCACAACTACAAGGATCAATGAGTGCATACTCAAGATAGGGAAAAAATCCAATAGATTTCTCTTGCTATTCTCTTATTCCTCCTGTCCATAAGCCATATGTGCTCAATATATAGCCCTCTCAAAGGTAGGTGAAAGGACACATCAAGGCGTTAATCGAGCAGATGGAGAGCCAAAGGTCACCCAATGACCGATTTTTGGGAGTAAAAAGTAATTAATAGTGGTTTTTACCATTTTACTTGATACCCGCGGGCTATAGTGATGCAACTCGCGGGTACGCATGCTATAGTGATGCAACATGTGGGTAGGAATAAAAATAGGGAAAACTAATATCTCTGAAGGATATAAGTGGATCTGAGTCATTGAAATGGATCCTACAAGCCAAATAATGTTGATGCTCACAGGGTGGAAGATTATGAGTAACAGGGGCTATCAAGGTGGCAACATAATTTTAATTGTTTCCTAAGGATCAATTCAAGGCTAGGAGCCTATAAAAAACATTGTAATAGAAGACTAAAGGGTTGGAAAATCATTCGGCTAAGACCTGGGGATAGAGCTCTATTTTTGGAACTTTTTTCATTAATATCATTTGCAGTGCCTATGGGAGACGTTTTGCAGAGACTCCTGTGTTGCTTTACTTGTAGTCTGTTTTTCCCTCTTCTCTATGTGCTCGTACTTACTGTTATACACTTACATTATGTTTTTCCTTTGATATATGAGATCAATGTATAATAGCTTAGAATTCTTGGAAACAAGCTCGGGTTATTATCTCAGGTATTCACTCAATATTGCTACTAAAGTTGATACTGAATTCATCTTTGCTGGATGTTCATATCAATGGTCTGTTCTTTCTTTCTTCTTTTAACACCAGAAAATAGCATTACGACAACAAGAGGGTAGCTACCTTGCCTCTGTTTTAATAGTATGCACCACTGCACTGATGTCTAATCTTCATGTTGTATCCTGACTCCATCACCCAACGTTTTCTCTTATGATTATCCCGCCAACCTTAAACAAATTGTTCCAACATAAATATGACCTTCTATGCATGTTTTGATCAAATATCATCAGTAAGGAGGCTGTGTATTTCTCATTAATTGTTTTCACTCTTCTATAGAATGTTGTATATTTTATCATTGCAAAAGTCTTTCAGTGTTTTCAGTATTTCATGAATATTGAGAGAGAGCCCTCTCTGCTTATGCTGGGTTAGTAGCATAAGCTAAAGTGGTTAGTGGTTACCCCGATTTTGCCTCTCCACAACCCTGGGGTACGTTTTGGGTGATAAAAAATTGGCACCGTTGTCGGGGAACGAATGTCCTACCATCCCTCAGAGAATGACAAAGTTTCAGATCTGATCGTTGATGGTGGTGGACAAACAGTCAGACATCAGAAGGGTTTCATATCATCCACCTGGCGACTCCACTCATTATCCAAGTTCAATTGGTAGACTCCACTTGAGAACGAGCTTAGTTACTTTAGACATGGAAGAATCAAGGTCCAAGTATCAAAGTATCAATCTCTTCAAAGAGGTCTTGTTCTTCTGTGTTGGTCTCCTTTTTCCCTTATGTATATATATCAAACAATTCTTGTCTCAACGAAGAGCTCTAGGTCATGAGTGAGCCTCTCTTGTATATCCTTCACTATATTTTGAAAATGTACATCCTCCTTTCACCCCTAGAGCTGATCCCATCCCTTCTTTTGAACCATCCAAGATCCATGGCTAGCTTTGCAAATCCCATGAGAGTGAGGCTGATGATCCCCTCCCTGCACCTACTCCTTTGCTTTCCAAATCTCAACAGAGATATAGCCCTTTAAAGCTACCCCCCATTCTTCATGATTTCCCTCCCAAGTACCATATATACCTTCCTATTTTTGATGGAGGATCCGAAAGTCTTACTGTTGAGAAACACCTTCAAGGCTTCGAACATTTCCTGGACCTTTTTGAAATAGGACACGATGATGTTTGTATGAGGGATTTTGCTACATCCCTCCAAGGAGATGTAAAAAAATGGTTTAAGCATTTACAACCTAAGTCTATTGATACCTGGGAAGAGTTGTGTGATGCCTTTTTAGGATTTTGGGGAAAAAGAAGGTCATGGGACCTAGTTATTTCAGAATTTTACTCCATGAGAAGGAAAGAAGATGAAACCATGTCTAGCTTTAATAGAAGGTTTACAAGCTTCTATTATAACTTGCCAAAGGAAATTCAGCCCCTAGAGAATGCTGCTAAATTACACTATGCATCTGTTTTTCCTCTTGATTTATCTCTCCATCTTTTGGAGAGAAGGTCTTCCAATTTGCAGCGTATGTTCATTGATGCATCGGAGGTTGAAGACAATATTAGGATGTCTATAAAGTTATCAAACCAAGATAATGGTGAAAGTATTGAAGAATAAATTAGATTCGAAGAGATACATGAACAAGGAGAAATTTCCTTGCATTCCAGTCTTTCCCATATTGGACAGAGAGGTGATCGGCCCGGTGAGGTGCCAGAAGAAGGTAATTCTGGTTTGGTTTATGTAAATTGCAATCAGCCTACTGGAGTTTCTATTACTAATGATTTTAATGAGGATTTTAGTCCACCTAAGTATGATGAATATGAAGGGGACTGTTTAGAGAACTTCATAAGCTTCTTTGAAATAGAGGATAAAGATGAACCCTCGTGCAGTCAGTTTCACCAGTTGGGAAGACCAGCCAAAGAGGGAGACTCAGTGGCAGGCCCTGAATCCACCATTGAGATCCATCAAAATGTTTAGCCTAGAGGTGGTGAAGCCCTTTTCCCCGAGGCTATATCATTCGCAAGAATAGAGGAAATTCCTAAATCCATGAATGAAAAAAACCATGAGACTCTGCAGGAGAAGCCTAGCGATCATCCGGGACAGGAAGGAAGAGCTAGCAGTCAAAAGACTCTTGGGGATTCCCAGGATGCAGAGGTCTCCTTTCGGATTGAAGTTGAGAGGGAATACAGAGTCCTTTAAGAAGAGTATAGGAGCCTCGAGGAAGAATATGTGATCCTTAAGAGAAAATATGGAATTCTTGAAGAAGGTCTTGGGTCCGACATATACCTTCAATAGGTTGACCAGATAGCTGAGAGGCTAGAAGATGACTAGGGGGACCCACGGGATTCTTAGACCGAATCCACTCTTAGGGATGAGGGTGATTGTAGAATCCTCGAAGAAGTTTTTGGGCCTGGCCCACATCCCTAGCCAACTGACCAGATGATCGAGGTGCTTGAGGAAGACCGGGATATGCAGCATGGTTTTCGTGCAGGTTTTTCAAGCCTTGGGTCCAAGTGTCAGGAAGAATGGCCTTTTCTCGACCCTTTCGGGAGACAAGGCGAAGTTTCTTTGGAAGTTATAGAGCAAAGCCGGGTTTTCAACCCGGGAATCACTAGTAGCCCAAGAGGAAATGTTGTAGATATCTCGAGTGCGGGAGCATCCTCCCAAGTTACAAAGTGGCAGTCATGTCGCAGAGAGTTGCTCAAAGCTGTTCATTTTAGTCTCACCAGGTCATGCGAGGGTTTTAGTAGGCCTGATGTTCGGGTCCTGATTAGAGTTTTTCAAAGGTACACAATCCCTAGGCCTGACATGAGAACCTGGGGAAATGAATTGCCTACTTATAGCTCTTCCAAAAGAAAATCTACTGAGATACAAGAGGAGTGTAGAGTGTACCGTGTTTTATATGATTGAGCAACATAGTATATGGAAAATTTCGTTAGCTAGAGTACGTGGTTTTGGGTCCACTCATGAGATCCTCACCCACCATCATTGCCCAGTGCCATTGATCCTAACTATTCTGAGATTAATTGAGCAGGATGGAAGGATCCACCTACGGTGTCGATTGCTGGACTAGTTACACTGGCATTTTTGTATAACCTAGAGCTGTAGTCTCTCGAATAGAGTAGTCTGTATATAAATACGCTTGACATAGAAAGCATCTCTTTCAACAATTTCAAATGTGTTTTCAAAATGTACAGTTTTAGTTTTGAGGTTTTGGTTTCAATAAATTTTTCTTTTTGTGGTATGACAGAGCATTTTTGGTCTGGGTAAAGGTCACCACAGGACACACCTCATAGCAACATACCCCATATATTTTCCATGAATGCTTTTGGGTAAACCCTCCAAGTATCCTACACCAAGAAAGTGTTCTACAAGGAAGTTTTTCCTACATGGGCAGCCCAATGGATCAGGCACTTGGTCTACGAAGTTCGTTGCTACATCGCAGTGAGGATAGCATCCCCAGTTGGAGCCAGTTGTTAGCACCTAATTTTTTAGCATAAGGACTTAGGTGAAAAGGATGGATATCTTGAAGAATTCCCTAGAGAAATCTTAGATTTGCCTAATTTTTCATGGCTAGGTGCTAAAAGTATGAGAAAATTGACTTGGGGGTGTTAGATATAAATAGGCCTAAAGAAATCCCTAAAGGAAATGCAAAAAATGCGACCAAAAGACTATAGCTCGAGGGAAAAAATCAAAATTGTTATACACCCTGCCAGTTCCATCATTGATTATGCACGCGAGGAGATCAACAACTATCGTTGATTGTCGCATGGCCAAATTGCACGAGGAATAGGGGCACGGGTTGTTGCGATGGGGGAAACTGGATGTCACGTGTCGCATGCAGGAGGAATCACAAATGAAAAGGGGTAGTATGCAAAAGCAGCTTGCAGGGGTGCGATACCGCCTGGGTAGAGAGGTAAGTTGTTGGTCATGTAAACCACCAAGGTGAGCTAAGGAAGATCCTACGATTAAAGGTTGGGGTTCGAAAAGGGGTAAGTGCAATGTGACAAAAGAATGGTCCAGAATGTCCTGCGATAGATCAAACGGCCCACGATGACCATCACATAAGGAAGATGTGCGACGGTTAGAGGAGATAGTGGTCACAATAAAGGAAGCCACTGGATAGGTGTTGACACTAGGTTAGGTCGCAAGGAGGAAAAGTGGTAAGCAAAACCACTTTTAAGCCATGTGATGCCGCTTGGTTGGTATATAGTGCTAATAAATGGATGGTAGAGATCAAAGCCCAAGGAAGATCCAATGGTGGATATGGAGGGAAGTTCAAATTAGTAAAGCAAGATCATATCTGACAGTCAAGATCATTCCATAAGAGATCAACGGATGAGAGAGGTGGACAGCCGAAAAAAGGACTGAAGTTTAAAGGAAAGGAGGTTATATATATAGAAACGCACACGAAGGTTGACATTTGTGTCTAGGGACCTGTCGTGGTTGTAAGCCTCTAGGTGCGTGAAAGGCGAAGAAAGTGACTAAAGAGGTCATCCTCATAGCTTCCCAGTGATAGGTAAGGTCTTATAACCGCCACTAGTAGAAAATCTACGTTTTTTCAAAGCGAGAAAATGGATAAAGAACTAGTTTCTGGAAGGGTTGGGGTTAAATCACTTTGGAAGATAGGGGTTTTGATGCATTTGTTACAAAGGTTCAACTGTCTATACCTGCAATTAAGAGAAGGTTGAAGGTTTTTTGGAAGAGGGTTTGGGTGCACATAGAATGTTGCAGTCGTTTTCTACCCCTTTTTTCATCTACCAGATGGCTCCCTCCCCTGGACCCGTGTCATGGTGTAAATCAAATCAATATGAATTCCCAGGAGTTAGGGTGGTTTGCACAGAAATTCCCTTAGCCACTAGCAGTTTTTTTGGAGCCTCTGCGTCCTAAATACCCTAATCCAAAAACATTTCTTGAAAAATCTATCATCGCTCCATATGGACAGTTTTCCCATGGGAACCCCCAAAAGCTTGTTTAGCCACATCTCTTAACCTCGACTTAGAAGTCAAATCCAGTATCCGAAGTGATCAGCCTGCACACATAGGCAAGGGAGGTTAGGTACGATTAGTTGCTTTAAGCATGCCCTCGATTTGTCAAAGGCGCAAGCCAACAAAGCTAGGGTATGACCCACACCATTCGACGGACGGGAGGGAAGTAAGGTGAATATTTATGTTGTAGATAAGACCAAGTGGATAGACAGCTTAAAGGCATCTCTGCTACAACCAAAATGATTGAAAATATGATAGAGGTCACCTCAGCGCCGTCATATACTTCTCCGTCTATCTGGAGATACTTTCCAAGCATGTTTCACATTAGCTCGAGCTTTGGGCATCATTGTTACTTGACTGGAGGATTAGGTCAGGTCGTCATGGTGAATGTGACCACACGTAGCTACTATCATCATCACGATAGTTATAGACATGGTCCTTGCATCCCCTGTTCGAGATCAATGTATGGGAAAGGTGGTGCACCTAGTAGCTTGGATATCTTTCAGTTAGAGACCGGTCATGGAGAAGGAGCAGGAATCTGAAGTGGTTTTTATGCCCGAGCAGGCATGGTGTGAGGTGGAATAAGCACACGCCCCTTCGTCTCCTGTGGTATTAAACCATGTGGAATCAAACACCACTAGTGAAGATGAAGAGCCCGAAAGATGACATGTGTACAAAAGAGTTCGACGTTGAGGAAAGAAGGAGACTCCTGAAGAGGAGCGAAACATCCAACAAAACACTGAAATTATCAAGGATTTCGCGATCTCCACTGAGGAAGCGACACCTCCCTCCTCGGCAGAAGAGTCACAGGAAGACAACTCTTTGAAAGTGGAAAATTTCTTTGATTCGCATGTCCAATTAAAGGCTCAGGAGCAGGGTGGCGTCCTGCTCATGGCATTTTTGTTTCTCGTCTTAATCAGTCTGTTTTGAACTTGACACATATGTAATATTTCCAAGTTTTGGGGCTGTCAAGGTGGCAGCGTAATTTTAATTGTTTTCTAAGGAACAATTCAAGGCTGGGAGCCTATAAAAAGCATTGTAATAGAAGACTAAAGGGTTGGAAAATCATTCATCTAAGGCCTAGTGATAGAGCTCTATTTTTGGAACTTTTTTCATTAATATCATTTGCAGTGCCTATGACAGACGTTTTGCAGAGATTCCTGTGTTGCTTTACTTGTAGTCTATTTATCCCTCTTCTCTATTTGCTCGTACTTCCTGTTATGCACTTACATTATGTTTTCCCTTTAATATCTGAGATCAGTGTATAATAGCTTAGAATTCTTAAAAACAAGCTCGGGTTATTATCTCAGGTATTCACTCAATATTGATACTAAAGTTGATATTGAATTCATCTTTGTTGGATGCTCATATCAATGGTCTGTTCTTTCTTTCTTCTTTTACCACCACAAAATAGCATTACGATGGCAAGAGGGTAGCTACCTTGACTCTGTTTTAATAGTCCACGCCACTACACTACTGTCTAATCTTCATGTTGTATCCTGACTCTATCGTCCAACGTTTTCTCTTATGATTATCCCACCAACCTTAAACAAACTGTTCCAACAGAAATCTAACCTTCTATGCATGTTTTGAACAAATATCATTAGTAAGGAGGATGTGTATTTATCATTAATTGTTTTCAGTCTTCTATAGAATGTTGTATATTTTATCATTGCAAAAGTCTTTCAATGTTTTTATTATTTCATGAATATTGAGAGAGAGACCTCTCTGTTTATGTTGGGTCAGTAGCATAAGCTAAAGTGGTTAGTGGTTACCCTGATTCTGCCTCTCCACAACCCTGGGGTACGTTTTGGGTGTTAACACCATGGATTCCCTTTGTATGGTGACTGCTTCATAGGCTTAGCACCTGGTTTCAAAGGGATTTTCATTTCACCTAAATCACCAGCTATACCTCTCTTTTCTGAAAATTTAGTAGGAAATAGATCTTGGTACTCATGCAATAAGTTAGTAATTTTTCCTATAGTTTCATTATCCCAGTAGTCACCTATATTTTCAAACTTTGGATTTTTGGTGGAGCCAATATTTACCTTTTTTATTTTCAATGGGTGTAGAAATTTATCTGATAAGATGTATGGCCCCTTCAAATTATGGATTCGTTCACTTACTGGAATGTGGACATCTCTTGGGTCATCATCTTCTAGTTCACCACTGTTGTTGTAACATTCCATCATTTGGTAGTTCATTGATTTGTGTCTATTTATACATTGACTTGAGTAGAGTGACTTAAGTCTAAGCTTCAAAGGGTAGTTCATTTGGTTAGATTTTCCGGGACCAAGACTGTAGAAGGTTGAGGTCGGGGGTTCAATTCTCTGCATCCTTCGGGGTTAAGCATCGAAATAATGCTGATAAAGGTGAGGCCATTTAGGATGAACCCCCTTGACTTGAATATATGGACATAGCTAGCTCTAAGACCATGAACCACATTAAAAAACAAACAATAACTTAAGTATCACGATATTTACATAGTGACTTGATGGTATCACGATATTTACATAGTGACTTGAGTAAGTGACTTTAAGTTTTAGACTATTATTAGCAATTGAATGTAATATGACAAAAACAATGGCATGTCAAAAGTTTGGTAGTCGAAATGTCACTCATCATTGAAATTTATGATGATAGAAATGACGATGTAAAGTCAAATATTTATGATTATTAGGTGGAAGTAGATGAACATGTCTCGTGTATTGTTGTTGATTGTACCTCTTTGCAACTATGTTGTAGGTTGGCATTACTAACATTTTGCCACCGTTAACGTTACGATAACGAGATTGTGTAGCCTGAAAGTCCACGCCATGCATTTGGGACAACAATTTGTGAGCATAAAGAGGGATCTTGACATGGTGGATGGCAGTACCACACGAGGTGAGAAGTATAACACTCGGCACTGAAGAAAGTGAGGATATCTGAAGAATATGATCGTGATGCTAGAGTAACAACAAATTCTTTTGGCGCTACTTTTTGCTTATCCGGTTAATGTAAATAATATGACTATGATGCTGTTTGCATATAGTGATGTTACAAGCATATCTATTCCCACTACAATATGAGAATGCATGAAAATGTTCATGTCTTGAGGTTTCAAGGGAACAGAACAATGATGCTCTACTCGACACCTATGAAATGGTGTTCTTATTGTGTTCATAGATACCTATCCCCTAATCTCACGTGGGATCTATGAAATGGTGTACTTATTGTTTTCACAGATTCCTATAATTTAATATACTTATAAATGGGTCAATATGATAAGGTTTTTGTTTATCTTATTTTAAATATGTGAGATTATAAACGTTAGTGAGAATATCTCATTACTTAAATTAAATTATTTCATATAAAAAACATTTAAATATTTAATCTTTTTGAGGTGTAAATTTTATTATTATTTGAAATTAATTTAAAATGGTTATATTCTCACTTAACTACATAAATATGAATGCTTTCTTATATCTATATCTATATCTCAGTAAAACCTATCATAACTTAACACCATTATTCAAAGAAAACGACACATATGGGTCTTAGTATTATGTCCAAAGAACACGAGCTCTTAGTCAATTAGAAGTATTAGGTCTTACTACATGACCGACTGTTAAGAAATGTATATTTCCACTGTACTAACAATATTTATATGTAAATATCATATCTATCATAATTTTATTTGTGTAAATTTAGTGTTAGGATCCCACCCTAGTCCATTCTATTTCAAGAGTTAGTCATGTATTGTATACGGCCATCTCTTTGGAATAAATTTGAGTAGTTAGCCAACAATCAATGTAAAAATGACCACATTATTAATTAAGACCCACTAGGAAGTTCGTATTTATTACTTATTTTTCCATGTCAAATAGTTAGGGTTTTGGATTGTGTAGCCTATTTAAAGAGCTAAAGGCTTTGAAGAGTTTTGTCAAGAATTATTGTAATGGATTTTTGCTCAAGTGAAAGATCAACCAAAATTAAGAGGCATGTGAACATTGCTTGCAGAAATTGATTATGACAATATAAGGTTGATTTCCTATAATATTCTGTTTCTATTTCTCATGTTTCTTGTTTTGCAGTATAAATTATAGTTTATTGCATCTCAAATATATGTATATATTTTGTTGTTTTATGTTCCAAGGCTAAATAAAACCATAAGTGGTATCAACACCACTTTCTTGATCCAACATGCCTCAAATATTTCAAAGAATTTTTTTAAGCCTAAAGACGTGTTCGCACATCTTTAAAAAACCACATAGATTTGTCATTGCACCGAGTGAAACGAGGTGCTCTACAACCTAGTATGGGGGAGATGTTGTAAAGTTTGTGATGTAACATTTGTCACTAACAAACTAATTAAAAAAATTCATCTCAGCTCATAAAATAAAAAGTTATGCAAAGTATTTAAAAAAATCCATGTTGGTTCATAAAATAAAATATTCTGAAAAAGTAATTAAAAAATAGATGTTCGTTTATAAAATAAAAACTTAAAACTTAAACCCAGATCTTTCAATTAAGAGAGATCAAATTTATTGAGTTTAAATTTAAAAAAAAAATGCACCTCAAGAAATTGGATCCCTCTTGGTGATTGATAGATATGGGTTTAAGATGGATCTATGTTGGTTTAACAGGTAAAATTGTGGTTGGGGAAGCATACACACATGTTGATGTATATGTAACTTCGGAATGTATTTCATTTGTATATTTTATATATATTTATTGTACCCTTATAAGAGATGTGTTATTCCTCTATAAGGAAGTGTCGTCATGTGGATTGACAAGTGTCGCAAGTGTGTGTACTTGACGATGGGTTATTAGACCACCATTTGGGGTCGGCCCGGAATTATATATAATATAATGTGGATGTATCTAAGTAGACAAGTCGGCCCCAGTAGGTCACTGGGCAAAAAGGTGAGTATAAATAGAGATAGGAGATCTCTATTTTACTCACTCGGAAAAAGTAACTCACTCTCTCTCTGAAAAGTGGCGCACTTGTGAGGAGGAGGAGGATCATCTGCTAGGAGACTATCTCAGTGTTATTTGGTTGTATTTTGGTTGAGCCATTGCTCTCTCTATCTCTGAGGAAGTTGTGGGGTTTTTCACCTTAGGGTTTTCCCCACGGAAACTCTGTGTCTCTTGTCTCTATGCTTTTGATTCTTATGATGCTTGTGATGCTTGTCATATTATGATTGTCATGCATTGATATACTGTAGATGTTATTCTCTTAGCAAAGATCCTATAGTATTGTGATTTAATACTCAAAATTTAACATGGTATTAGAGCTTAACTGAGAAGAAGACATTTTGCAGTGACGGAAGCTTGTATTCCTTGTTTATTGGGTTTCTCTCCAAAGATTTTTGAAATTCAGTATAGTAGATTGGATCTACTCATCAAGGCGCATCTATCTGTCCAATCAGAATTCAGTTCCGAGCATTTTCAGATTTGGCCCTAAAAATTAGGGTTTCCACAAAAATAGGAATTTCTGGAAACTGAAGGCACAGCTGGAAGCTCCTTGCAAAAATCGAAGGTTAGAGATTTGGATCGAGATTTTTGGCTGGGTAGATCTCAGATGCTTCAGTTGCAATGAGAAGGGACACTTTGCTTCAGATTGTCCCAAGAAGAAGAAAGACAACAACAACAACTTCAACAAAAAGAAAAAGAATAACAAAAGAAGATATCATGCTCATGCTGCCGAAGATGATGAACCTCCAAAGAAGAAGGCTAGGGAAGAAAGTAGTAGTGATGATGACTCATCAAGTGAAGAAGAGTATGTTCTGATCTCTGCACTCATAGGTACCATCTCCCATGGTTGTAATGATTGGTTGATTGATAGTGGGGCTTCCAAACACATGACTGGGTTCAAGGAATCTTTTGTGAACCTTTCTGAACATGAATCACCCCATAAGGTGAAACTTGGGGATGATTATCAATACCCAATCAAAGGAAGTGGTGAAGCCTCCTACAACCTAGATTCTGGAAAATCTCTAAAGATGAAGGAAGTCCTCTATGTACCTGGGCTCAAGAAGAACTTACTCTCCATCTATGCTTTAGATGCAAAAGGTATGAGGGTTGCATTTGTTGATGGCCAAGTCCTAATGTGGCCAAAGGGAAAGACCATAGATGATGCAGTAGTGATTGGAGAGCAAGAGGGAGGACTGTATAAATTGAAGGGACAACCTGAACATGCCATGATGCATGAATCCATGGAGCCAAGTGAACTTTGGCATAGAAGAATTGCTCATATGCACTATAGAGCACTTCCAATTGCAAGCAAGGCAGTAGAGGGTCTTCCTGAAATCAAGACCAAACTTGAAGGTGTTTGCAAAGGATGTGCAAAAGGTAAGAACATGAAGAAGGCTTTCCCAAGCAGTGAAAGCAAGGCAAAAGACATTCTGGAAATCATCCACTCAGATGTATGTGGCCCTATGTCATCCAGTTCCCTGAGTGGGTATGTTTACTATGTATCATTTATTGATGACTTCTCCAGGAAGACTTGGGTATACTTCTTGAAGGGAAAATATGAGGTGCTTGATAAATTCAAGGAATTCAAAACCTTGATGGAGAATCAAACTGACAAGAAAATCAAGACATTCAGATCTGACAATGGTGGAGAATTCACCTCAAGTGACTTCAAGAAGCTTTGTAGTGATTCAGGGATTAAGAGGGAGTTGACTGCTCCTTATAATCCTCAACAGAATGGAGTTGCAGAAAGGAAGAACAAAACTATCATGGAAGCAGCAAGGGTAATGTTGCATGACCAGGATCTTCCTATGCATCTATGGGCAGAAGCAGCTAGAACAGCTATATATGTGCAGAACAGAACACCCCACAAGATATTGGACAACAAGACACCAGAAGAAGTCTTTTCTGGTAAGAAACCTGAAGTCAGCCATCTCAGAATATTCGGTTGTCCAGTATATACTCATGTCCCAAAAGAGAAGAGGACTAAACTAGATCCTTCAGGAAAGAAGGGCATCTTTGTGGGTTATAGTGAAAGCTCGAAGGCTTACAGAATATACTTTCCAGGGTTCAAGAAAATTGATGTCAGTAGGGATGTAACATTTGATGAAAACTCAGCATTCATCAAATCAAGGAAGGCACCTACCGAAGTCTATGAAGAACCTAAGGAAACAAGATTTCAGGATACTACCATGACTGAAGCAGTTCCAGAAACTGTTCGTGAGTTTGAAGATCCACAAGAACCTATAGATCCACCCCGTGAGAATAACTCTCACAAAAGGAAACTTGTATGGGCTAGAGAGCTCATTGATGATGCAGAAAGATTTGGCATTCCAGAAGAAGAACACAGAGCAAAGAAGAGAACCAGATCACACACCAGTTATGTTGCTTTACTCTGTGACATTATGAACAAAGAGCCTTCCAGTTATGAAGAGGCAGCAGAAAAGAAAGAATGGAAGGATGCTATGGTTGAGGAATACCAATCAATAATGAAGAATGATGTTTGGGATGTTGTCCCAAGACCTAAAGAGAAGTCTGTTGTGACTTCCAAGTGGATCTACAAAATCAAGCATGCTGCAGATGGCAGTGTGGAAAAATACAAAGCAAGATTCGTAGCTCGTGGTTTCTCTCAAAAAGAAGGAATAGATTATGAAGAAACCTTTGCACCTGTAGCCAAGTATACTTCCATTAGAACAGTACTTGCTCTGGCTGCAGCAATGAAATGGAAAATACACCAGATGGATGTCAAGACTGCTTTCCTGAATGGTGTAGTAGAAGAGGAAGTATATGTGGAACATCCACTCGATTTTGAAATACATGACAAGGAATCATATGTATGCAGATTGAAGAAAGCCTTGTATGGCTTGAAGCAAGCTCCCAGAACCTGGTATGGTAGGATGGACAGTTTCCTATCTAGCTTGGGATTTACCAAGAGTAAAGCAGATTCCAATCTTTACTACAAGGTTGAGGAAGAAAATCCAGTGATTCTACTCCTGTATGTGGATGACCTATTTTTGACAGGAGATGACAGACTGATTGCAGATACTAAGAGGAAGCTTGCAGCTGAATTCGATATGAAAGATTTGGGAATGATGCACTATTTCCTAGGTATGGAGGTGTGGCAGAATATAGGTGGGATATTCCTTGGTCAAGGGAAGTACACAGTAGATATCCTGAAGAGATTCAGGATGATGGATTGCAAGGCCATGGCCACACCTATGGCATCGAATCTGAAGCTTCTATGTGATGCTTCATCTGAGCCAATTGATGTCTCTATGTATCGTCAGATGATTGGGTCCTTGATGTACCTGACGAACACGAGACCAGACATTTGCTTTGCTGTGAACACCTTGAGCCAGTTCCTGACGGATCCAAGGAGTGTTCACCTGGTTGCTGTAAAGTATGTTTTGAGGTACCTGAAGGGTACAGTGGATTATGGGCTCAGGTATGAGGCGAATCAAAAGTTTAACCTGCAGGGTTATGTTGATTCAGATTGGGCTGGCAGTGCTGCAGACAGGAAAAGCACATCTGGGTGTTGCTTCAGTATGGGATCAGGTGTGATCTCTTGGTTTAGCAGGAAGCAGTCCTGTGTAGCACTGAGTACAGCTGAGACAGAGTATGTTGCAGCCTGTTCAGCTAGTTGTGAGGCAGTATGGCTATGAAAGCTACTGTCTGAGCTATTTGATCTCCCGTTGGAGGCTACTGGTATCTTCTGTGATAACCAGAGTTGTTTGAAGCTGTCCGAGAACCCAGTGTTTCATGACAGGTCGAAACACATAGAGATCAAATATCACTATATCATGGATATGGTGTAGAGAGGAGCTGTGAAGCTCCTATATGTTGCGACAGATGAGCAAATTGCAGATGTGCTGACGAAGACACTAGCCAGGGTGAAGTTCGAGTACTTCAGAGAGAGGCTTGGCATTCTTCGGATCGAGGACACTTCGAGGAAGAAGTGATGGACACATTTGCTGAAGCCATTCCAAGCATGTTGGAAGGAGGATCCTTCACATGGCTGTGGATGTAAGCGCTGGATGATGAGCATCAGGATGATGTTCTGGTTTTTGCTTGGATATGATCACTTGGATCATTTTATGTATGTATGTACGCATCATGTTGGATGCTGGATATGATCAGTTGGATCATTTTATGTATGTATGTACGCATCATGTTGGATGCTGGATATGATCAGTTGGATCATTTTATGTATGTATGTACGCATCATGTTGGATGCTAGATATGATCAGATGGATCATTTTTATGTATGTACGCATAATGTTGATGCTGGATATGATCAGTTGGATCATGTGTATGTATTTTGTATATGCATCATGTTGGATGCTTGGACCATGTATCTGTATATGTATCAGGTGGATACATTGTATGATCAGGTGGATCATGTATGATGATATGTATCATGTATTTGTATCAGGTGGATACATTGATGATCAGGAGGATCATGTATGATGATATGTATCAGGTAGATACTTGGTATGCATCAGGTAGATGCATTCATGATCAGGTGGATCAGGTATGATGACATGCAGCAGGACGTTGCAGTGATGATCAGGATGATCATAGATGACGAGCTTTAAGATGTTGCTCCAGATGACATGCAGCAGGACGTTGCAGTGATGATGATCAGGATGATCATGGATACATCAGGATGATGTATGGTGAGTATCAGTTTGATAATCTGTGGCTGTGGAACAGGTTGTGCAGATAAGCATGTAATTTGTGCCCTGGGAGATTTGCAGATGGTCTTTCGAGGTTTTGCCTATGGCATGTAATTCGGTGCCCTGGGACATCTGGCAAATGCTCTTTCGAGGTTTTTCTTGGGAGGACATATAATTTGTGCCCTGGGAGATCTGCAGATAGTATTTCAAGGTTTTGCTTATGGCATGTAATTTGTGCCCTGGGATATCTGGTAGATGCTCTTTCGAGGTTTTGTCCTATGGCATGTAATTTGTGCCCTGGGAGATTTCAGGTCGGAGTTGTGTACCCGTAACATCCTGAAATTATCTTTCGAGGTTTTGCCATGACCACATGTAATTTGTGCCCTGGGAGATCCGATAGGTTGAGCTGTGTGCTTGTAATCAGTCCTGGGATGCTCTTTCGAGGTTTTGTGGTGACCACATGTAATTTGTGCCCTAGGAGATCCGATAGGTTGAGCCTTGTGCTCGTAATCAGTCCTAGGATTCTCTTTCGAGGTTTTGTGGTGAGGTCACATGTAATTTGTGCCCTGGGAGATCCTATAGGTAGAGCCGTGTGCTCGTAACAGCCTGGGATGCTCTTTCAAGGTTTTGTGACGCACGTAATAAGTCCTGAGGATTCTACAGTATGGCCAGTGATAATGAAGACCTGCAGGTGGTGGGCCTACATACAGTATGAAAAAGGACTGGCTCTGTAGAACTTCCTATGACGAGTAGAGTCAGAGATTGGTTGAGATAGCAGCAGCAGTGACGATGATGATGACGATGCATCGATGACGATGATCCAGAGAAGAAGACTTGTCTAGCAGATCTGTGTCGATAAATACCTTCCTAGTTAAGAGGGAGTGTTGATGTATATGTAACTTCGGAATGTATTTCATTTGTATATTTTATATATATTTATTGTACCCTCATAAGAGATGTGTTATTCCTCTATAAGGAAGTGTCGTCATGTGGATTGACAAGTGTCGCAAGTGTGTGTACTTGCCGATGGGTTATTAGACCACCATTTGGGGTCGGCCCGGAATTATATATAATATAATGTGGATGTATCTAAGTAGACAAGTTGGCCCCAGTAGGTCACTGGGCAAAAAGGTGAGTATAAATAGAGATAGGAGATCTCTATTTTACTCACTCGAAAAAAGTAACTCACTCTCTCTCTGAAAAGTGGCGCACTAGTGAGGAGGAGGAGGATCATCTGCTAGGAGACTATCTCGGTGTTATTTGGTTGTATTTTGGTTGAGCCATTGCTCTCTCTATCTCTGAGGAAGTTGTGGGGTTTTTCACCTTAGGGTTTTCCCCACGGAAACTCTGTGTCTCTTGTCTCTATGCTTTTGATTCTTGTGATGCTTGTGATGCTTGTCATATTATGATTGTCATGCATTGATATACTGTAGATGTTATTCTCTCAGCAAAGATCCTATAGTAATGTGATTTAATACTCAAAATTTAACAACACATACCATACAATTGGTTCTTAGTTAGGTTGTACACTTAGTTGGTACAATTGTTGAACATCATTGTAACAATTGTGAGTCCACCTTTGACAAGTAACACATAAGACAACACCTACACACTAAACTCACTTTCACTTTATGTTAGGTATATTGAAAGTGTCATAGGTCACCCAAAACTAGCTATAGATAATCAAATCGGTTGTCTTGTTGCTATAGTGGCATTGAGAACAACGCTCAGGAAGATACTCTCATGTACTTGGGTAGTTGAGTAGTATGGCTAAGGGAAGTTTGAGTCACCTTAGTTAGAGCCTTGAGAGATTGCATAGAGTACCACTATTGGACCCCGTAGGTATATTAGAGAGATATAGCACCTGAAAATCCTTTACTCATAGGACCCTGTAAATATTCATCTCTATAAACTATTGATCTGAATTTGTAGGATCTTTTAATTAAGCATGAATTATGTGTGAATGATTCAATAGTTCAATCTTTAAAAGGATTTAAAATGGAAATTTATAAAAGAGCACATAAGCATAATGAGTGCAAAATAATAAAGATGCAAACTGTAATTTGAAACAACTATTGATAATGGAGTTTGTCCATAAAGTACTACGTCTTTGGGCCCCTTCCAGTGAGACCATTTCTATTAGTTCTTCAAATGATGCAAATTACATCAATCCTAACGAAAATCTGAAATTTGGACAATTTTCTGCAGAAACAGACTGCACCACTGCATTCACCTTGAAAAATCATGAAATTTGAGTATAAATATTGTATACTATGTATAATTTTCCTTAGACCCCCTTGGCACACAATATGAGACAACTCCTCCATACATTGTACGGACTATATATAATCCCACCATGGGATTTTGCCTCCATTGGAAATCATGCCTTCCAGTGTACTTCCCTTCACCCCCCCAAAATGTGGTTAAATAATGAAAATGGGTGGTTTTTTCCACCCGTGTAGCATTGCCTCTTTGGGGTGAAAATCCTACATTCAAAATTTAAAAATATAATGTGGATATGGTGTAAACTATTGGGCCACAACACATTGGTAAATCATTGTGGTTGTAAGGTGGATATATTGAGTTCAAAACTCGTGGCTCTATTTAATATGGCACAAAATATTACGTACCATATATATAATATATGGTTTTATAACATCACAGACTTTGGTTTAAATCTAGCCACCGATTACATTGGATTAGACACATGAACCATAGGGACGAGAGATTTACCCCTCAGCCCACCCCCCCTTTAAAAATGTTCAAACAAATAAACTTTAAATAAGATATTTAATCCTATGTATAATAAGCAACATGGTTGCACGTTGGTAGGGTGTGAAATTGTAGGCCATTGGGGCTGGCGGGAGGTCAAGGGTTCAATATCCTTGCTTTCCATATTTCTTGGTGAACACAACCATATAGTGGCCAAATGGACCACCATGTGGTTGTTAATTTTGAGCATTAATTCAATATACTCTAGGATCTTTACTAAGAGAATAACATGTAAAGTATATCAATGCATATCAATCATCACAAGAAGTAAACATAAGAGACAATAGACACACAGAGTTTCTGTGGGGAAAACCCTAAGGTGAAAAACCCCACAACTTCCTCAGAGATAGATAGAGCAATGATACAACCAAAGTACAATCCAAGTACACAGAGATAGTCTCCTCCTAGCAGCTGATCCTCCTCCTCACATGTGTGCCACTTTCCGAGTGATGTAGAGTGAGATATGAAGTGATCAAAATAGAGATCGGGAGATATCTATTTATACTTGTCCTGACTGCCCAATAAACTTATGGGGCCAACTTGTCTAGCTTAGTACAATAACCCATGGTTAACTTAATCAGGGCCAACCCCACAAATGGTGGTCTAATAACCCATCGGCAAGTTACGACACTTATGACACTTGTTAATACAAATGATGACACTTCCTTATAGAGGAATAACACATCTCTATAGGAGTACAATATACATAGATGAAATACATTTCAAAGTTACATATACATCAACACTCCCTCTTAACTAGGAAGGTATTTCTCGACACAGATCTGCTAGCACAAGTCTTCTTCTCTGGATCATCATCAACGAATCATCATCCTCAAATCATCGTCATCATCACTGCTGCTGCTATCTCAGTCAATCTCTGAATCTACTCATTATAGGAAGTTCTACAAAGCCAGTATTTTTTCATACTAGGTGTAGGCCCACCACCTGCAGGTCTTCATCATCACTGGCCATACTGTGGAATCCTCAGGACTTATTATGTGTGTCACAAAACCTCGAAAGAGCGTCCCAAGATGTTACGGGTACACAACTCCGATCTATAAGATCTCCCAGGATCTTTTACATGTGACAGTCACAAAACCTTAAAAGGGTGTCTTGTCAAGCAAGAACCCTAAAGAAAGAGCATCTGAGGCCTTTTTCATCCTGTCCAGATCTCCAGGTCTGATTACATGTGAATCCTACCAAAAAACCTTAAAAGGGTGTCTTGCCAAGCAAGAACCTTAAAGAGCATCTGAGGCCTTTTTCATCCTGTCTAGATCTCCTAGTTCTACTTATATGTCCTCCTAGAGCAATGCCTTGAAAGAGCATCTAAGGCCTTTTTCATCCTGTCCAAATATCCCAGTTCTACTTACATGCTCATCTGCACAACCTGTCCATGGCCACAAAGTATCAACCTAATAATCAAAATACATCATCCTAATGTACACATGATCATCCTGATCATCAACACTGCATCATCTTGCTGCATGTCATCTGGAGCAACATCCTAAAGCTCGTCATCCATGATCATCCTGATCATACAATGCATCCACCTGATGCATACATAGTATTTTCCTGATACATATCATCACACATGATCTACCTGATCATACAATGTATCCACCTGATACATATACAAATACATGATCCACCTGATCATACCTGATACATATCAACATACATGATCTACCCGACCATACAATGTATCCACCTGATACATCTACAGATACATACACATGATCCAACTGATCATATCCAACATCCAACATGATGCGTATATACATATACATATAAATGATCCAACTGATCATATCCAACATCCAACATGATGCGTACGTACATATAAATGATCCAACTAATCATATCCAGCATCCAACATGATGCGTACATACATATGAATGATCCAACTGATCATATATAGCATCCAACATGATGCATACATACATACATATAAATGATCCAATTGATCAAATCCAGCATCCAACATGATGCATGCATACATACATATAAATGATCCAAATGATCATATCCAGCATCCAACATGATTCATACATATAGAGCAGTAACTAGAGCATCGTCCCGATGCTCATCATACAGTGCTTATATCCACAGCCATGGAAGGATCCTCCTCTCACCATGCTCGGAATGGCTCCTGCAAATGTGTCCATCACTTCTTCCTCGAAGTGTCATCAATATGAAGAACACCAAGCTTCTCTCTGAAGTACTCAAACTTCACCCTGGCTAGTGATTTTGTCAATACATCTGCAACCTGCTCATCCGTCGCAACATACAGGAGCTTCATTGCTCCTCTCTGCACCATATCCCTAATATAGTGATATTTTATCTTAATGTGTTTTGACCTGTAGTGGAACACCGGATTCTCAGACAGCTTCACACAACTCTGGTTGTCACAAAAGATACCAGTAGCCTCTAGCGGAAGATCAAATAGCTCTCACAGTAGCTTTCGGAGCCATACTTCCTCACAATTAGCCAAACATGCTGTACTCAGTGCTATGCAGGACTGCTTCCTGCTAAACCAAGAGATTACACCTGATCCCATACTGAAGCAGTACCCAGAAGTGCTCTTCCTATCTACATCACTGCCTGCCTAATCTGAATCAACATAACCCTGCAGGTTAAACTTTTGATTCACATCATACTTGAGCCCATAATCAACTGTACCCTTCATATACATCAGAATATGCTTTACAACAACCAGGTGAACACCTCTCAGATCCATCAGAAACTGGCTCAATGTGTTCACCGCTAAGAAAATATTTGGCCTTGTGTTCGTCAGGTACATCAAGGGCCCAATCATCTAACGATACACAGTAACACCAACTGGCTTAGATGAAGGATCACACAGAAGCTTCAGGTTCAATGCCATAGGTGTGGCCATGGCCTTGTAGTCCATCATCCCGAACCTCTTCAAGATCTCTACTACATACTTTCCTTGTCCAAGGAAGATACCATCTGCACTCTGCCACACCTCCATGCCTAGAAAATAGTGCATCATCCCCAAGTCCTTCATCTCGAACTCGGCAGTAAGCTTCCTCTTGGTATCAACAATCAAACTATCATTACCTATAACAAACAGGTCATCCACGTACAGGAGTAGTATCACGGGATTCCCTTCCTCAACCTTGTAGTAAAGGTTGGAATCCGCTTTACTCTTGGTAGAGCCCAAACTGGATAGAAAACTATCCATCCTACTGTACCAAGTCCTAGGAGCTTGCTTCAAGCCATACAAGGATTTCTTCAATCTGCACACATATGACTTCCTGTCATGTGTCTCAAAACCAAGTGGCTACTCCACATACACTTCCTCCTCGACTACACCATTCAAGAAAGCAGTCTTGACATCCATCTGGTGTATCTTCCATTTCATCACTTGTTAACACCCAAAAAGTGCTCACTACCTCATCTACCCCATTACATGACTCATTTGTCCATTTTCCTGCCATATTTCCCTTAAAAACCCTGAAAATCCCGCTAAAAAGCCGCCAAAAGGCCTAAAATGCCTCCAAAAGGCCACAAAACCATCAAAAGAGCCTCAAAAAGGCTAAAAAACCCCTTTTCCTCCAAAAATATCCAAAATTCCTCTAAAAATAGCAAAAACCCTTTAAAAAGGGAATAAAAAATATAAAATAATGAGGAAAAGGAGAAAAAAACCCTATACAGCTGACCTAAACCATATGGTTCCCAAAACCATGGGCCAGCACTCCACCACCAAAAAACTATAAATAGGTGATGGAGACCCCTCATTTCATATCCACAGTCATAAGCACCCTTACTCTGCCAAAATCTCTCTTGAAACCATAGCTCACCCTTGAGCTACTTTCACCTTGAGAGCCCCTTTTGGCCCATTTCCACCATTGGAGAAAGAGAAGGAGCAAGTTGGAGCTTGGAGCAACCCTCTTGGAGCATTGCAAGAGCTTCACCAACCTTCACATTGGAGGTAAAATTAATACAAAAGCCATTCTTTACATCTTATTTTTTATGTTTCATGCACATGTTTAGAGTAATTTATATTTCTATTTTAGCATTTTAATTTACATTTACTGAACTGCTACTAAGGAGTCCCTTCTCCTTAGTAGGTGCTCATTTGCACAAGCTAGGGGTAAAACCCTAGCTACAGTTTTGGTGACTCCCCTAGGTTTGAATTTCTGGTTACAATTTTTAAATATTTTTTCTGTTCGGCTGTCCCTTTCGGTCGCCGTAAACCGCGTCTTTTCCCTCTGCAGTCACGTCCTGACCATGTCTTTCAGGCCTTTACCTGCGACTCGACCGCGGCTCTCAGACTGTTTTCGGCGCCCTGCCAGCGGATTCAAGTCTATTACCTGCAATCCGACTGCGGCTAATCATCCTGTTTGCTGCGACCCGACGGCGTCTGTCGGTCCTTTTCCCGCGTCCCGACTACGTTTGTTAGCCTTTTTCCCGCGACCCGACTGCGTATTTTTCCCTGTTTCCTACGGTCCGCTTGCCTCTGTCGGCCAAAAATCTGTGACCTGTCGGCGCCTGTTTCCCTCAAACCTGCGGTCTGACTGCTCAGATTTGCTACAGACCTGCGGTCTGATTTCTGCATTTTTTCCCTGTTTTGAGCCCAGCCCCTTTGCTGCAATATTTTCTGCATCTGCAAGGCCATCTATCCTACCTGCAGCTCTACTTCCCTACAACCTTTTCTGCAACATAATTTATGTACCATTTACAGAGTCTTTTTAAAATTTCAGCATTTTAATTCAGAAAATTTTGCAAGTTAAAGTTTCAAATTCAGTATTGTTGTTAGTTAGAAAGTTGCCCCCCTTGTGGCACTTCTATTTTGGGTTCATCACCTCACGAGCACACACTCTATCACATAATTCAAGTGAGCCTTAAAAACTACTTAACTCAACCAATATTCTAACCCCACTTGGGGAACACAAAAGAATCTTTGTAGTTAGGTAGGATCGGGGGGATAGGCTTCCAATAACACCCCTCGGTTACTTACACTTGAGACATAGCTGTTGTCCAATTAGGGAACCAAAATCCCCTAGTACTTTTTGGCACGGTCACAACCAGTTTACCAGAGGGCCTCTCCCCTAGGAGGGTTGAAGTCGCGAGGAAGGTTCCGGAGGCCTGAGTGGAATACCGCACTCCATTCAGTCACCGAAGGCTACCTTTCGCAGTTCTCGGGATATCCCTATATAGGGGTATTGCAGTAAAAGGACCAAACGGCAGATTCACCTTTCTCGACGTGTCATGAACGGGGTATCTTAGTTGCCATTCTTCTAGGATTGACTACCCGGTGTCCCTCCCGGTAGGGGGACATCTTAGCCACTTGGCTTTCCTATTCATATTGTCTGACTTGGATTTCATCACCTTGCAGAGGATATGTTTAGTTGAGTCAGAATAATTTTTAGTTAGGTGTTTGCATGCTCCCTTACCTCCTTTTGGTCTAGTGAGTCGACCATTTTTATTTTTAGGAAACTTGCTGCTTGTAGGTATTCTGACCATTTCTGTTGATACTCCACCCATTGTAGCACAACTGTTACAGTGGGTGTTTTGAGTTGGTTGTTGGCTTGAGTGCCTTTCTTTTTTGAGCTCTCCTTCTGCACACTCGGTTGCATTATGATTTTTGAGCTGTTTTTCACTCACCACAATCCCCAGAGATTTGACACCATCTGTCACCATTGAATCCCTGAGACATTCTCGGCGCCTCAGGGGCGAGCCCCCACAGCACGGTTCACTTGACACCACCCGTCATCGACACAGATCATCCTCACTTGATACCACTTATCGTAGATCTCGAGCCTTGTCACTTGACTCCACTCGTCAGCGGCACAGGACTCCGTCACCCGATCTTGATGCCCCTTACTTTACCTCCGATTCTGATGCAGAGTTTGAGAACCCCATTTATATTGCCGCTACTAGCCCCATGGCTGGCATGACATCCACTCCTTTCTTGGTAGGGACCATTGGTGGCACATCCACCACTATACTAGCTACCACACCTGCTTTGGGTATGCCCTCCATGGGGCCCCCATCTACCGTTCCCCTCACTGTACCTATTCCCGCAGCTGGAATACCTATCCCCACTGCATCAGTGGCTCACACTACCCATGGTGATGCAGGACCATTTTATACCACCTTAGTTCCCCCACTTGGGAGGCACATCCCAAATCCTGCCCCTCCACTTGGGGGCATTGGCCCCAACTTGGTCCAACCCACTACTATGTCACATCCTTCTTCCAGTTTTCCATTCATGGCTAGCCTCAACCTACCTGACCTAGCCATATTGACCAACAACCCTATCCGACATGACCCTGTGTGGCCTCACATGCCCACCAAGCTCCCCTTTGACATCCCTAAGTTCGAGGGCAAGGCAGGTGAGGACCCACAAAACCATATCATGTCCTTTCATCTATGGTGTTCCTCCAACTCCATAGTGAACGACTCTGTCCGCCTCCGTCTGTTACAGCGCACCTTCACTAGCTCTGCAGCCAAGTGGTATATCGAGCAACCCCACAGGACCCATGCCACCTTTGCTTCCCTTGCCTCGACCTTCCTGCAGTTCTTCCAGTTTCCTATTCGCTACGACGCAAGCATTGACATCCTCCTATCTTGCAGACAAAACATGGCTACCCACATCACAGACCACATTCATGAGTGGCGTCGATGCCGTAGCCTCTGCAAAATCAAACTAGACGACCGTATCTTCCTAGATTGGTTCCTCAAGTCCCTTCTCCCTATCATTGCTAAGGATGTGGCATCAGAAAGACCCCAGTCTGAAGAAGAGGCCATCCTTAAGGCCCAACAATTCGACCTCATTTATGCCCAGTCAGGTTATCTCTATACCATTATACCTGACGCCCCTCGCGGTGAGTCCTCCCAGCATGATGCGCTGGGGGCATCCCATGCTGCAGACGGCATTATCGGCTGTGTTTCTTCGCATCCCCAACCCTTTTCCATAGCACGTCCTAACCCTGGCCCCGACCTTTCGCGGGCTACCTCACAGTTTCGATCAACCAGCTCATATGCTCCTATGACACATCACTACCACTCCCATTGACCCACCTATCCACCTCAGTGCTTCGGTCATGCGCCCACTGCTTACACCCCCCAGTCGCACCTCGGCCCTATTACCACCAGCAGGCTGCACCAGCTCCTGCACCTTCCCAAGCCCAACCCACTTATTACCCACCACAGGCAGCCCCTGTGGCAACCCCACAACCCGCTCCACAGCCATATCAGCAACCCCCTCAAGTTGCTGCACCTGTGCAGCCTCCACCTACATATCATCCACCGCAGCCTGCTCCAGCACCTGTGCAACCTCAGAATCCACCTGCTGCCCAAGGGCAAGTTTACGCCCAACACAACCCGCAGCAAAACCAGAACAACCAACGCAACCAGGGCCAACAAAACCGCGGCAAGGGCTGTAATCGTGGAAACAACCAACCTACAGACCAAGCTGGTCAACCTCCTAATCGCCCCGATAATAATAATGCGGCCCCTGCTAACCAAAACCCTGATCGCCCACCCAAGCAGGCTAAAAACCCCAATTTGCAAACAAACCATCCTTGTTCTATTTGCGGGGTCATTGGCCACTACACACATGCTTTCCCACACTTGGAGCGAGCTCGACAACTTTGGGTTGATGATGCCCATCGCCAAGGGCATGCACCTCCTCAAGCACCACCCAACCCCCCGCAACCTCAGCAGCCATCGTTGGTGCTGCAAAACCCCTTACCAAACCAAGGCATAGTGAACACTCAGCCGTTGGCTCCCCCTCAAGCCAATGCACCACCGCAACAACAAATCACTTACGTCGCTCCTGATCAACCCATGTTCGACTCAGGGACCCACCACTTGTTGATGATGTCATCTGCTAATGTCAACCTCCAGACCTGCCGAAACCAATATGGCTCCACCTCTGAAGCCCCCCCCACTGATAAAACCACTAACGCTCACCCCACTGATCAAGTGTTACATATACCTCCACCTACAATAGATGGCACTTCCAAAGCAACTCGTTTCCCACTTCGTCGTATCAACAATAACCCCAATGCGCGCGCTGCGTCAAACTACAACATTGTAGACGACTTAGCCCAATATCCCGCAGCCATGTCTGCGTTAGAAGTCTTGAAGAACTTCCCTTCCCAGCGCAAGACTTTACTTTCATCCATTGGGGCTATTGACCCAAATGATTTGAATTTGATGGCATTTGATTTAGACCAGTCCGAACCACGCCTGCCTTCCACCTTAGCATTCCAAGTTTATGTTTCCGTTCGGAATCTTGTCATCCAGCGATGCATCATCGATGAAGGTGCCTCCACATGCGTTATGTCTACATTCGTATGGCAGAAGTTGGGATCCCCTACCCTTCAACAGTACACCATTGCATTACGTGCCTACGACGGTCATTCGGCCTAGCCCCAAGGTCTCCTAGCCAATGTCCCCGTCCAGTTAGGTGGTAAAACCGTCCTCATTGACATAGAGGTCATCAATGCCCAGCTTGATTACAACCTCTTACTTGGTCGCAGCTACATGTATGCTATGCGGGTGGTAGCTTCCTCTGTCTTTCGTACCATGATGTTCCCCCATGATGGACGCGTGGTCAAGATTGACCAACTCACCTATTACGATCCTAGTGCCCCTGCTGCACCCGAAAATGTTCTCCCCATGGTTGAACAACCTGTTAGTGGTGCCGCTACCTCATTTGTTTCCTCCTTGGGACCTGGAGTTTACTAAAACCCGCTAATGACATCCACATTCCAATCCATTCCTCCCCCGTCATCTCCGCCCGAAGTGTCTGACTTATGTACCCTGTCCCACGATAACCAAACACCTAACAATCAACCACCCTTGTTGCCTAAACCACCATTGGTACCTATCCACATTGGTGTTACACCTATCCATATAATCCCCTTCCTAGTCCCTCCCTCGGGAGTAGTAAGCGCCCCGGTCATGGCTACCCTTAGCCTCCCTGGGTTAACCTTGGGATTACCCATCTGGTATCTTTCGCCTCCCGTTCCCCCACCGACACCAAGCGTCATCCTACAACCGGTGCAACCCATGGCTACTACCACTCAGCCACCCCCCGGTGTCACTACCCCTTCATCCTCCATGAATTCCCATCCTCCTCCCAAACCCACTGGGGGCAGAGGCCCCCAACCTTACACTGCTGTACCACCTCCCAAGACAGTCAAAAACCCCACCGTGTTTCATGCTCCTCCCAAATGCTCGTTGTGCGATGAGTTAGGCCATGTGACTCATCAATGTCCACAGTTACCTGCATTACAGGAACACATGCAGATGCTTGACGATGACCCCAATATCCCGGTTGTCAAACTAGATCCAACCCCTAAGCCTCGCGACAAATTCCTACGCACTAACCACCCTTGTGCCATATGCAGTGTTTACGAGCATTACTCACATCATTGTCCCGATCTCCCCGATTACAGAGCAGCTCTCTATGAGATGAACAATCTGGATCTTGAGATGGCACCACCCACCATTGAAGAGATTCACCCCCTGATGCCACCCCCATCCGGGGAGATCAACACCATTTACATGATCACTTCAACTACCATTCCCTCGTCAACCGATTTGATGGCCCACACTTTTCGTACTGATGAGGAGATTCTTGAGGCACTCACTACCCCGGAGTATCCCTGGGATGACATGCACCATCGTTCATATTTCCTCCCAGAAGCATCTTCCTCTAGCACCACTACCCAATTTGCGGTTGAATCCAAAGATTTCCTTCCTACCAAGGTCGACTGGTTTAAGGATCCTATTCCTGCTCCAGATTCCTTTGAGGAAGGTAACATGGCCAATATTTCACCCGTCATCCAAATTGATATCGCTGCCCCAGGAGGTACTCCTGAACTCAAAACTTTAGGAGCATCCTGCAGTGAGCATGAGATTGAGGAGTACAAGAAACTGTTCCAGGAATTCCGTGATGTCTTTTCCTGGTCCTATACCGAAATGCCTGGCCTGGGACCCACCATTATAGAGCACCACATTGAAACATGGCCTGATGTACCCCCCATTCGTCAGAAACAACGTCCCATTCATCCCTCAAAGCTCCCATCTGTCAAAGCAGAGATTGAGAAACTTCGCACGGCAGGATTCATTTATCCTATTGCTTATACCACCTGGGTTTCAAACCCCATTCCCGTTAACAAAAAACAAGGCACCATTAGAGTATGCACTGACTTCCGCGATTTAAATCGAGCTTGTCCCAAGGACAACTTCCCCACGCCATTTATTGACCAACTCATCGATGCGTGTGCGAGGCATGAAGTCCTGTCTTTCATGGATGGTTTTTTCGGATACAACCAGATCCAGATCCGTAAGGAGGATCAGTACAAGAACGCCTTTACCACCCCATGGGGCACCTTTGCCTATCGCGTCATGCCTTTTGGCCTCAAAAACGCTGGTGCCACCTTCCAGCAGGCCATGACCTATTGCTTTCACGACTTGGTCCATATCTTGCTAGTCTACCTTGATGACCTTACCGCTCGTTCCCGGAAACGATCATACCACCTTAACAACCTTCGACAAGTTTTTCTGCAGTGTCACAAATACCAAATCCGCTTGAACCCACACAAGTGTGTCTTTTGCGTTCCGACAGGATGATTGTTGGGTTTCATTGTTTCCCAGAAAGGAATTGTTGTTGACCCCCTGAAAGTCCAAGCCATCTTAGACCTTCCCTCTCCTCGCATGCTTTGACAACTTCAAAGTCTACAGGGGCGATCCAATTTTCTCTGTCGTTTCATTCCTGATTATGCTACCACTGTTCATGGTTTCTTGCGCCTGCTCCATACCCACGTACGCTTTGTCTGGGATGAGCAAGAAGAAGCTGCATTCGGAGCCCTCAAGAAAGCTCTCACGCAAGCCCCCTTGATCTCCCCTCCAGATTTCTCTCATGAATTCATCCTCTACGTCTTGGCATCCGAGCATGCTGTGTCCGGAGTTTTGGTTCAAGAAGATGCTTCCCACCAGGAGCATGTCATTTATTACGTTAGCCAGACCTTGTCTGGACCACCTCTACGTTACCCATATGAGGAGAGACTCGCCCTAGCTATCGTCTTCTCCGCCCAGAAATTGAGACACTACATTTTACTTAGTCATACCACAGTCGTCGTCGACTCTAACCCCATGGTATATCTCCTAAACCGGCGGCTCCTACAAGGTCATGTCGCTAAATGGGTCATTATCCTCCAGGAATATGACCTCACTTTCCAAACACCCAAGAGCACCAAAGCCCTTGCGCTTGCCCAGCTCATCACTGATCTCCCTTCCCTTCTCCCGGCCCCACAAATCTCAGATGAGTTACCCGACAATCACTTGTTCACTATCTCGTCTGATGACCCATGGTACGGTGATATTTTGTTATACCTGTGCACGCAAAAGTTCAGACCCAAATTCACCCGTAATGGATGCTATCGCATCCGTCACCAGGCCTCTCGATATCTCCTCTTAGGCGATGTCCTTTACCGGTGGGGGGTTGACACAATTCTTCGTCGTTGCCTTACACACAAGGAAGTTGAACATGTCCTTAATGATTGTCATAGCAGTGCCTGCGGCGGCCATTTCTCAGGGATGGCCACTACCCAAAAGGTCGTCCACACCGAATACTTCTGGCCCACACTTTTCACCGACTGCATCACTGCGGTCAAGCATTGCCATAACTGCTAACTTTTTGCCCCCAAGGCCCAGACACCACCTGCTCCGTTACACCCAGTCATCACCGTTGGTCCCTTTTGTAAGTGGGCCATTGACTTCATGGAGTGTAGACCCCCATCTGCGAACGGCCATAAATACATCATTGTCGCCATCAATTACTTCACCAAATGGGCCGAAGCCATGCCTACCTTCAATTGTACCGCTGACACTACTGCCTGTTTCTTTTTCAACCATGTTATCACTCGATTCGGGGTTCCTAAACAGTTGGTCTCAGACCATGGTTCCCACTTTGAAGATTCCATTTGGCGCGAGTTATCCACACTCCTCAAGTTTGAACATCAATTTTCCTCTGCTTACTACCCCCAAGGGAACGGCCAAGTAGAGGCCATTAACAACATCTTAAAGACCATCCTCCAATGCATTGTTGACCGACATAAGTCCAATTGGAACCATATGCTCTTCCCCGCCTTATGGCCTTACCGTACATCCACTAAAACCACCACTGGTTTTACCCCATTTCATTTAGTTCACGGTGTCGAATCTGTCCTCCCCATCGAGTGTCAGATACCTGCTTTACATATCGCCGTTGAGCTTCTCCTCGATACCTCCCCACTTGAGCAACATCTGCTATCCCTCGAACAAGCCGATGAAGACCGTCGTGCCGCTCTCCAGACCATTGAAGCTGCCAAGAACCGCTCCAAAGTTGGTTACGACAAGCACGTACACCCTCGAACTTTCCACGAAGGGGACCTTGTCCTTGCCTATGACCAAACCCATGACAAAACCGGCAAAGGGAAGTTCGAATCCATGTGGCAAGGCCCTTACATCGTGCAGACTTGTCTCAGCAAGGGGGCATACATTTTAGCTTACTCCGAAGGTCACCCTTTGCGCAACCCTCGTAATGGGTTGTATCTTAAACACTTTTATCCCTAAATAACTCGCGGCCCCATTGGTCCGCATTGTACAGTTTGCTCTCTTTTTTGTTTTTCACCTTTTTTACCATGATCTTACATTCCTCATTTTTTTCATGACCACAGATGGACCATCTTCCACCTCATTACATTGGCTTCGCCGATGGAGCAAGCCGCTGGTCTCCCAACCTGGCTTCTGCAGCGTGGGTCTTATATTCCCCTTCCCATGAAATGATTCACCTTGACGGAATCTGGATAGGCACTGCTACCAATAACCAGGCGGAGTATGATGCTGTGACCGGTCTCCTAACTGCTGCCCTCCAGATAGGCATACGTCACCTTCATGTGTTCCTTGACTCCCAGCTCAATAACTGCTACCAGGTGCGTGATCCTTGCCTCTTTAGAAAATTCCTGCGCACAAAACAACTCAGCCAATAGTTTGAATCCATAACATTCACCCATGTCCCAAGAGCTCAAAATAGTGTCGCGGACCAAATGGCCAACAACATCCTAGATTGGCACATCAATCACACCATGTAAAACCTCCATCATACATAACATCTCATAAAAATATAAAAAACAAAACCCAAAAAGATTGCAAGGGGCATCCACGTGCCTAGTCCTACATACATAGTGTTGCATCCATGTGAAATACATCACATAACATACACAAGGGGCATCCATGTACCCAACATCCTATACTACTTGCATCCACGTGCAGTACAAACATACAACACACCATAAGCACATCCACGTGCGTACAACTAAAACCACATCACAAAACGGTGCATCCACGTGCGTACAACTAAAACCACATCACAAAACGGTGCATCCACGTGCATATATATATATATATATATATCAAAAAAATACGTGTCACAAGGATATACATGTCCTGAATACCCTTGTACTCAGCTATACAAAAAATGTCTATACATCCCTAAAGCCTCATAAAATACATGTCGTAGCTACAAAACTCGGGGGGAGTCCCCTGCACTCCCTAATGAGAGTCATACCCTGCATCACTGCCTGCATATGCTGCCTCTGAGTCCTCCCCTCGCTCCTCCTCCGGTAAATCCTCATCCCCTACGAGCTCAGGTGCCTGTGCCCTGTCCGCCCAGATAGCCACCCAGATCGCAATGGATCTGAACTCTCAGGGTGCCCTCATGCAATCCTGAACCACATCCGGATCAACATCCCGCCACCCCTCGTCAGTCACCCCCACCAGAAAACAGTCTAGTAGTGCCCATACGGACTCTAGCGTCCCCTCCGTATCCCGGTGACGCACCTCCCCCCGCCCAGGAAGAGCTGGAATGGCCACAATCCCCCTCCGTGCCACATGCCCTAGCGGCGGCCTCAGGCCCACATCTGCAGATCACCCATTTGTTAGTAACAATATATCAATCAACTATCATACATTAAAATTGACATCCATAACATGCAAGCAAAATATACGTACCATCTGGTCCCCATGCCTGTCCCGGCACCCATGGTGCCTCTGGATCTCTCGTGTAATCCATATCTCTATATGGATAGTCATCGAGTGTCAATGGTATCTGGAGCCACTGTAAGTACAACTCCTGCGTAAAATACCTACCAACATCGCCGCCACCACGGCGGCGCATCATCTCACCCCACCGCACCATCCGTGGCTCCCTCAAGCCTCCTGCTCTGATCGGCACCCGCGGCCACAGTGTGGGTACCCTCTCCATAAAAAATGCACATAAGAAAGAACCATAGAAAAACCCCTTTCCATATTCCTTCACTGCTGTCAGCTGCCGCTGAACGCAGGTAAGGAACATTTGGCCCCACGCATAATAAACACCGTCCAGTACGCGCTCCATTAGCTGCATCTGGCCCCCAGATACCTTATCCGGTGACTGGGACCCCAAGACGCGAACCACGCATGCCGCCATGGCCTATACTACTGGCTCCTGTAGGTCTCTCACCAGAAGTGCATTCCTATGCACCCGAGCCTCTGGACCACAGTACCGCTCCAGAATGTCCTCCATATCTATGTCCGCGGATACCCGCGGCTGCGTGTCTGCCACTTTACCTAGACAGGGCAACCCTGTCAGGAAGTATACATCTGTCAGGGTGAGGTCCACCCTCTCACCCTGCACTCTGAAGGCCTGTATGTTCGGCTCCCAGAAACTAATCAGTCAATTCAGCAGTAACGTTGCTGACCGCATCATGGGTACCTGGGCGAACTTTAGTAGTCCGCATAGTCCCGGCACCGATCGCACATGGTGCTCCCCTCGGATGACGGTTACGATCTCATCTAGAATCTCCCACTCTCTCCACAGAACCTGCGGCATCCTGTCAATCATGAGCATGAATTGTCCTGGGCTCGTATAAAATCCACACGACAGTACCATTTTATACACACTTCTTCTAGTTCCCTAACCCATGAAGAAGTTCCCCCGTGCCTCTTGGCACTATGATTGATCATCTCGGCAGCACCCCCAATCAGGTCGCCTTTGTTCAGTGTAGTCTGCAGTCTCCTGCCATGTTACACCCGCTTGAGTCTCCCTCATCCCAGTCACTATCCTTGATCCATTACAGTTATGATCCCTTTCCTACCAGTCAGTTTCATATGCTGCCCGATCAACCCCGTTATCATACTCTGAACAAAGGAAGTTTGAGTCCACCCACTCTACTTTCCCAGTTGTCCCCCCACTGTTTGTCAGTCCTGCCATCAGTACTATCACATTTTGGTTCTCCACCTCGCACTCCTGTCAAGAAAACATCATTGCCTTGATAGTTGCAGGTCTCCCTCTGTCGACGACATCACCTCTATTCCAGAGGATAGACCCATAGGTCCCTGCGCCTTGGACCCATCACCATCTGTGGTGAGTGCCTACGGACCATTTTGAGAGGAGTCATCATTGCCTCTCCGAATGGTTGTTTCTCACATGCTCGACTTCAGCACCTTGATCGCATCGTTGAGAATCGCACAGGATTTACATCCCTACCATTATTTGTAGAAGACCCCGGATTTCCCCCGACTCTAGCACATTGGTGAGTCACTTTGGAACACCCAGTTGTATGTTCCCGTGGATGTCCTGGCTGCGTTGGAGATTGTATTCGGAAGCCATCCAGTTATATGCTTCCTTGAGTACCCAGTTCAGTCCCAGATCCGTTCTAGTTCTGTGTACCATTGCGAGTGTGACCCTTTTCACTATGATCTAGTAGCTCATCTGTTCCTTTGGTACAACACTCAGTAGCACTGTTGATTGTTCCAGTGTATCAGTTCTTCAGCTCCGACATGGTCAGCCCAGCAGTATGTCCCAGATTTGGTGTCCCCTCTGGACTATTATGATGTACACAGTGGTTCTCTATGTATCTTATAGGTCCCTCTTTTCGGGCCTCATCGTTCTTTTTATGTATATTGATACAAGCATGGGTATGCCCGCCTCGTCCATATATTGAGATTCTTCCTCATTCAGTATTTGAGGTCATGTATATTTCAGGTCCCCATATGTTGGAACCCATTGTTATTATTATGTTATCTCCTGATACGAGCATGGGAATGCCCGCCTCATCCATATGATCAGATGATTCCTCATCCATTATAGAGGCTATGTACTTTTAGTTTTTGCAGTTTCTTCGGGATCGTTGTTCTGGGCTTCAGTTTGTTTCTTCTCTTCTCCACACCCCAGGAAAACCATATATGACTTATGATGTCCATCGGCCATACGATGAGCTCCTGACCTCACACATCAGGGGGCAATCTGTTAACACCCAAAAAGTGCTCACTACCTCATCTACCCCATTACATGACTCATTTGTCCATTTTCCTACCATATTTCCCTTAAAAACCCTGAAAATCCTGCTAAAAAGCCTCCAAAAGGCCACAAAACCATCAAAAAAGCCTCAAAAAGGCTAAAAAAACCCCTTTTCGTCCAAAAATATCCAAAATTCCTCTAAAAATAGCAAAAACCCTTTAAAAAGGGAATAAAAAATTTAAAATAATGAGGAAAAGGAGGAAAAAACCCTATACAGCTGACCTAAACCATATGGTTCCCAAAACCATGGGCCAACACTCCACCACCAAAAAACTATAAATAGGTGATGGAGACCCCTCATTTCATATCCACAGTCATAAGCACCCTTACTCTGCCAAAATCTCTCTTGAAACCCTAGCTCACCCTTGAGCTACTTTCACCTTGAGAGCCCCTTTTGGCCCATTTCCACCATTGGAGAAAGAGAAGGAGCAAGTTGGAGCTTGGAGCAACCCTCTTGGAGCATTGCAAGAGCTTCACCAACCTTCACATTGGAGGTAAAATTAATACAAAAGCCATTCTTTACATCTTATTTTTTCTGTTTCATGCACATGTTTAGAGTAATTTATATTTCTATTTTAACATTTTAATTTACATTTACTGAACTGCTACTAAGGAGTCCCTTCTCCTTAGTAGGTGCTCATTTGCACAAGCTAGGGGTAAAACCCTAGCTACATCACTGTATCCAAAGCAAGTACTGATCTGATGGAAGTGTACCTGGCCACAGGATCAAAAGTTTCTTCATAATCAATCCCTTCTTTCTGGGAGAAGCCACGAGCTACAAATCTTGCTTTGTATTTCTCTATGCTGCCATCTGCAGCATGCTTGATCTTGTAGATCCATTTGGAAGTCACAACAGACTTCCCTTCAGGTCTTGGGACTACATCCCAAACATCATTTTTCATTATTGAGTGGTATTCCTCGAACATGGAATCACTCCATTCTTTCTTTTCTACCGCTTCTTCATAACTAGAAGGTGCTTTGTTCATAACATCATAGAGTAAAGCAACATAATTGGTATGTGATCTAGTTCTCTTCTTTGCTCTGTGTTCTTCTTCTAGAATGCCATATCTTTTTGAATCTTGAATGAGCTCTCTAGCCCATGCAAGTTTCCTCTTGTGAGAGTCCTTCTCATGAGGTGGATCTATAGGTTCTTACGGATCTTCAATTTCACGATCAGCATCTAGAATTGCTTTAGTCATGGTAGTGTCTTGAAATCTGGTTTCCTTTGGTTCTTCATGATCTTCAATGTTAGTTTTCCAGAATTTTCAATCTGATCTAGTATCTTAACTGAGAGAATAACATGTATAGCATATCTACAACATATCAATCATGGACACAATAATGCAAGCACACAAGAGACACAGAGTTTCACCGGGGAAAACCAAGAAGGTGAAAAAACCCGCAACTTCCTCAGAGATAGATAGAGAAATGATACAACCCAAACATAAGAGATAGTCTTCTCCTAGTAGCAGCTTCTCCTCCTCCACAAGTGCACCACTCTCCATATGAGTGTAAGAGTGAGAAAGTGAATGATCAAATACAGTGCCTCCCACACTCTATTTATACATGACTTGACTTTCCTAATAACCTTTACTAGGTCGGCCTCAACTTAACCACATAACATAATGCTGATAGGGCAGACCCCCACTACTCATCATAACAAGCATCCAACATGATGCATATACAAAGGAGTAACTAAAGCATCATCCTGATGCTCATCATCCAACACTTACATGCATAGCCATGGGAAGGATCTTGCTCTAACCATGCTTGGAATGGCTCCTGCAAGTGTCGTCAATCTGAAGAACACCAAGCCTCCATCTGAGGTACTCAAACTTCGCTCTGGCTAGTGGTTTCGTCAACACATCTGCAACCTACTCATCTGTCGCAACATGCAGGAGCTTCACTGCTCCTCTCTACACCATATCCCTGATATAGTGATATTTGATCTCAATGTGCTTCGACGTGTCGTGGAACACCGGGTTCTTAGACAGCTTCACACAACTCTGGTTGTCACAAAAGATACCAGTAGCATCCAACAGGAGATCAAATAACTCAGACAGTAGCTTCTGGAGCCATACTTCCTCACAACTAACCGAACAAGCTGCAACATACTCTGCTTCGGCTGTACTCAGTGCTACGTAGGACTGCTTCCTGCTAAACCAAGAGATCACACCTGATCCCATACTAAAGCAGCACCCAAATGTGCTCTTCCTATCTGCAGCACTACCCACCCAGTCCGAATCAACATAACCTTCTAGGTTAAACTTTTGATTTGCATCATACTTGAGCCCATAATCAACTGTACCCTTCAAGTACCTCAGAATATGCTTTATAGCAACCAGGTGAACACCTCTGGGATCTATCAGGAGCTGGCTCAATGTGTTCACCGCAAAGCAAATATCTGGTCTCGTGTTCGTCAGGTACATTAAGGACCCAATCATTTGACAATATACTGTGACATCAACCAGATCAGATGAAGCATCACATAGAAGCTTCAGGTATGATGCCATAGATGTGGCCATGTCCTTGCAGTCCATCATCCCGAACCTCTTCAGGATCTCTACTGCATACTTCCCTTGTCCAAGGAATATTCCATTTGCACTCTGCCACACCTCCATGCCTAGAAAGTAGTGCATCATCTCCAAGTTCTTCATCTCGAACTCGGCAGTAAGCTTCCCCTATGTGTCGGTAATCAATCTATCCTCACCTGTAACAAACAGGTCATCCACATACAAAAGTAGTATCACTGGATTGCCTTCCTCAACCTTGTAGTAAAAGTTGGAATCTGCTTTACTCTAGGTAAAGCCCAAACTGGATAGAAAGCCATCTATCCTTCCATACCAGGTCTTGGCTACCTATTTCAAACCATACAGGGATTTCTTCAGTTTGCACACATGTGACTCTCAGTCATGTGTCTCAAACTCGAGTGGCTGCTCCACATACACTTCCTCTTCGACTACACCCTTCAAGAAAGCTTTCTTGACATCCATCTGGTGTATCTTCCATTTCATCACTGCAACCAGAGCAAGTACTGATATGATGGAAGTGTGCCTGGCTATAGGTGTAGAAGTCTCTTCATACTCAATCCCTCTTTCTGGGAGAAGCCACGAGCTACAAACCTCACTTTGTATTTCTCGATGCTACCATCTGCAGCATGCTTGATCTTATAGATCCATTTGGAATTCACAACATACTTCCGTTCAGGTCTTGGGACTGCATTCCAAACATCATTTTTCATGATCAACTGGTACTCCTCAATCATGGCATTCTTCCTGAATCCTGGGAACTTCAATATATTCAATATCTTCAATAGATAACTTTGTTGTTGAAAAAAATGTTGTAGTCCTTCTTTTGTAGGTGCTCATATACTATCTTTCCTACAAAACAAGTTAAATTGCATGATTAGAAACTTCTCATAGTTTTCAGAACAAATTCTTACACATAAAGAAATATGTTATTTAGTCATGCAATTATTTTAGCCAATGCTTCAATACAACATTCATCCATATCCTGTAAATTTCTAGATGCCTTCCAATCTCTACCAGAACATTGTTAAGAGTTTTGCACTACTCTCAACATGTAAGCAAAGAGGTTTCATTCTAGATAAGTAGCAATGAAATATTGTACAGTGTCATAGACTACTTACCCATTATATGCATATTAGTAGTATGATGTTCATTAATGCAATTATTCTAATATGCCAAAATACACAGCCTAATTCTAGGAACATCAATATATACATCATTGGACAGTATTATTTAAACAATCAAATATGCAAGAAATGATAATTCAAATACTCATCTTTGTTTGTTTGTTGGGTTGACTCCCTCTCAGTCTTTGCTTCCTTTCTACAACTCCATTCTGATGTGGATTGTGAGAAGTGGTGGACTCCCTCTCAATATATGCATCCTTGCAGAAACTACTGGAGTGTGCTCCCTCTTGATTTTTGCTTCCTGGATTACCTTTCCTTGAACGTATATCCATCCTCGATCACTATGCATCCTTACAAGTATCATTATTGTGACATCCTCGAGATCTCATACATAATCATACATTTATTAGTATAATCTCAATAGTATTAGAAACACAATAATCTTAAACATGTATAGTAATGATCATTTCAAACACAGATAATAAAAATTAGTATTCAAGATTTCATGGAATACTTCTTTTACTCATGCATATTCTTATTGATCATAGGACTTTAGTCATATCATCAATCAATGTAAGAAGCATAATATGCCTAAACCCATCATTACTAACTTCAATGAATAATCATTATCAATCATGCCATGTAAACTTATATAAGAGATCCTAACACAAGGTAGGATTCTAACTTGATATAGGAAAAACATACCTGGATTAGCATGCTAGCTAGTTATGTCTAACATACCCGCATAATATCTTCTTGTTCTCTTCAATGACTTGTGCTAGTAAACTACATATCTCATAGGTTAACCATTATAGAACCAAGTTATACATACCTCGTAAGTAGATCTTCTATGTGATCCATGGAAATGGATGAACCTTTTTCTTCATGTCACCATGGTCATATGTTCTTGAAATAGAACATGATTTGTCTTTCTTGATGTACCTTTTATGTTAGCGGACAACATCAACCTCTTACAACACCACAATACATTAGTACAATCATAAGTGTCAAAACTCTAATCAATGAATATCTTCTATCATGCATTCATAATTTTATTAAGGTGATACGACAAGTCTAAAGTTAATCAAGATTGTACTAACCTTAATGAAGACAAACATACCATATACTTAATCATGAACAGATTTCGAAACATACCTATAAGTCATACCTATCAAGTTTGCTTGTAATCTTCTTATGTAATGCCTTAGCCTCATCTCCCTCTGAAACAGGAACTTCTTCACTTATGCAGGTGACCAATCCATTTTATTCTAGGATTAACCCAATCCACTTGATTTGCAGAAACTGGATCTAGAGCTGGATTTGGGTTTGTCAGGGAAACCCTAAAAATTCAAACTTTGAATTTCAAACTTCTGAAAGGATAGAAAGATGTGCCTTGATGAGATGATCAACCTGGTATACTCAAGATTTCAAGACTGCAAAGTTTCACCCCTCAAATTTGCTTTTCAAACTTCTAGATTCACTAGGAGGACCCTGAATTAAGGTTTGAGTTTCCCAGGGCTTTACCCAACCAAATAGTTTGATCCAAATTTCTAAACTTTGATTTTTCCAAGGAGCTTCCAGCTATGGTCACAGATTTCAAAAATTCCCATTTTTGTAGAAGCAAAATTTTTTCACTTTTCCGATCAAAGTCTCGAACTAGGGTTTAAACAAGCTCGGCCTTCTGCCAAACCAAAAAAATTGATATTGGTCTATAAATTTTGATTTTTATTAGTATGATTCAGCCGTGGTATTTTATTGCAAAAATTTCAACTTTCTTCAAAACCCTAATTCCCGGAGCCATGAATGAAGGTGCTCAAAATCCAATTCTGTTTTGAAAGAAATATGTACCTGATTGTTTCTAATGTAACTCCAATTCTACGAATCTGTAGGGTTTGAAACTTCTACCTGTGGTGGCATGACCTGTCATCTTTCCAACCCCATAGGTTGGACCTCAATTGGAGTTTCTGAGAGAGAGTTATGCTAAGTGTCGCAACGTGAACTATTTATGGGATAAAACAAGAGAGCACAATTGTACGACATGCCACGTGTCCCTAGTTCACTTTCGGCCTCTAAAACTTCGGTCTATGAAAGTACAGTCAGTTCCCTACCTGTCACATTTTACGAAACTTCATTTGGATCTTCCTAGCCCAAGTTATGACCTTTTTTCCTAGGTCACCTATTTATGACTAAGATATGGAAGAGGCATAAACCCTAGATTGTACAGATCATAAAAGACAAAGTAGAACAAATTAGAAGTTGTGCTTTGGACACAAGGTACATGGGGATCTTATCTTTGACATGTAATAGTTTCAAATCCTGAAACCTTGCCAAAATGGATTTATAGAGAAAGTTCTACAATGACTGGTTTTTGCTATATCAAGCCCTAGCTTCGCAAGTGCAACAAGTGTCATACATGCCATACCATGCCTTCTTTCAGGCTAGCTCTGATACCATGTTAGTTTTTCAGAATTTTCAATTTGATCTAATATCTTAACAGATTGAATAACATGTACAACATATCTACATCATATCAATCACGCACACAATAATGCAAGCACACAAGAGACATAGAGTTTCACCGGGGAAAACCAAGAAGGTGAAAAACTCCACAACTTCCTCAGAGATAGATAAAGAAATGATACAACCCAAGCATAAGAGATAGTCTTCTCCTAGCAGCAACTTATTCTCCTCCACAAGTGCGCCACTCTCCAAATGAGTGTAAGAGTGAGAAAGTGAATGATCAAATAGAGTGCCTCCACACTCTATTTATACATGACTTGACTTGCATAATAACCTATACTAGGTCAGCCTCAACTTAACCACATAACATAATGCTAATAGGGCCGACCCCCACTAGGGTGGTCTAATAACCCATCAAGTATAAGTTACGACAGTTACAATATAAATGACGACACTTCTGTATAGAGGAATAATAACATCTCTATATGAATACAAACACTTCCATATAAAGGAATAATAACATCTCTATAGGAATACAATATACATAGATGAAATACATAGGTAAAATACATTCCGAGGTTACATATACATCAACATTCAACAGGTGTCTTCCTTGACTTGATGAATGCTGACTTTTCATCAAATGTCACATCCCCGCTGACATCAATCTTCTTGAACCCTGGAAAGTATATTCTATAAGCTTTCGATCTTTCACTGTAACCCACAAAGATACCCTTCTTTCCTAAAGGATCTAGATTTGTCCTCTTTTCCTTTGGAACATGTGTATATACTGGACAACCAAATATCCTGAGATGGCTAACTTTAGATCTCTTACCAGAGAAGACCTCTTATGGTGTCTTGTTGTCCAATATCTTGTGGGGTGTTCTGTTTTGCACATATATAACTGTCCTAGCTTCTTCTGCCCATAGATGCATAGGTAGATCCTGGTCATGCAGCATTTCCCATGCTGCTTCCATGATTTTTCTATTCTTTCTTTCTGCAACTCCATTCTGTTGTGGATTTTAGGGAGCAGTCAACTCCCTCTTAATTTCTGAATCACTGCATAGTTTCTTCAAATCACCTGAAGTGAATTCGCCGCCATTGTCGGATCAAAATGTCTTGATCTTCTAGTCAGTTTGATTTTCCATCAAGTTTTTGAATTCCTTGACTTTATCAAATACTTCATCTTTGCATTTCAAGAAGTAGACCCAAGTATTCCTGGATAAATCATCAATGAAAGAGACATAGTAAACATACCCACTCAGAGAACTGGATGACATCGGACCGCATACATTAGAGTGGATGATTTCCAAGATTCCTTTTGCCTTGATTTCGCTGCTTGGAAATGCCTTCTTTATGTTCTTTCCTTTTGCACATCCTTTGCAAATACCTTCATGTTTGGTCTTGATTTCAGGAAGACCCTCTACCGCTTTGCTTGTAATTGGTAGTGCTCTATAGTGCACATGAGCAAGCCTTCTATGCCAAAGTTCACTTGACTCCATGGATTCATGTACCATGGCATGTTCACGTTGTCCCTTCAATTTATACAATCCTATCTCTTCCTCTCCAATCACCACTGCATCATCAATAGTTTTACCTTTTGGCCACATTAGGACTTGGCCATCTACAAATGCAACCCTCATGCCCTTTGCATCTAATGTGGAGATGGAGAGTAGGTTCTTCTTGAGCCCAGGTACAAATGACACATCTTTCATCTTCAAATACTTTCCAGAGTCTAGGTTGTAGGAGGCTTTCCCACTTCCTTTGATAGGGTATTGATAATCATCCCCAAGTTTCACCTTATGGGGTGATTCATGTTCAGATAAATTTACAAAATATTCTTTAAACCCAGTCATGTGTTTAGAAGCCCCATTGTCAATTAACCAATCATTACAACCATGAGAAATAGTACCTATGACAACAGAAATTAGAACATACTCTTCTTTGCTTGATGAGTCATCCACATCACTTTCTGTTCTAGCCTTCTTCTTGGGAGGTTCATCATCCTCAACAACATGAGCATGCTATCTCTTCTTGTTTCCCTTATTCTTGTTGTTGTTGGAACCCTTTTTGTTCTTGGGACAATCTATAGCAAATTGCCCCTTCTCATTATAGGTGAAGCATCTCAGATCCTTCTTACCCTTTTGGTGATGGTGGTGAGAAGGTCTTCTATTATGAGATAGCTCCTTCTTGAACTTACCTTTCTTAATATTTTCTATGAGAGCTTGATCTTCATTTCCCATATTTTCTTCTCGGGCCACGAGCCTAGCTTCTTCTTGAGAACATTCTTCCTGCAGTCTATTGAAGGAGATCAACTTCCTTCTTGCACAAATTCCTTGAATAAAGGAATCCCATGACCTGGGTAGGCCATTCAAAGTGGCCATGACAACTTCACCATTCTCCACTGCTTCTAGTTGTTCCTTGATCTGAGAGACCCTAGAAAAATAAGATTGAATGGTTTTTCCATTCTGAAACATTACCCCTTTCAATTGGTTCTGCAGGGTCATCTTCTGATTTATGTTCTTCCCTTCAAATAGCTTGGTCAGGGAATCAAACATCTCTTTGGTTGTATTTAGAGATGACACATGTGGGATGAGATGGTCCTTGATAGAATCAGCAATGATCCTCTTTTCCTTGACCAAGTTCTTCTTGTGGAGGGATTTAGCTTCTTCTTCCTCTAGGATAGGGACCTCTTCCCTTATGTAAGAGTCCAACTCATTTTCTTCCAGGATTAACCCAATCCTATGCTTCCATGCTCGGAAGTTATCAGCCCCTTCAAGCTTATCCTCAAACTTGGTGTGGTGAGACATCTTCAAGAGTACTTCAAATGGAAATAGAAAATATTTAGGTCTTACCACTTGATTTGCTGAAAATTGGATTTGGTCCCAGATTAGGGTTTGTCAGAGAAACCCTAAAAATTCAAAATTTGAATTTCAACTTTCTGAAAGGATAGAAAGATGTGCCTTGATGAGTTGATCATCCTAGTGTATTTAGAATTTGAGATCTGCAAAGCTTCACCCTTAAGAACTTCCTTTTAGTCTTCCTAGGTTCACTAGGGAGGACCCTGAATTAGGGTTTGAGTTTCCTGGAGCTTCACCCAACCAAAAATCTCGATCCAAAGCTCTAAACTTTGATTTTTCCAAGGACCTTCCAGCTATGACTTCAGATTTCAGAAATTCCTATTTGTGTGGAAACCCTAATTTTAAGTGCCAAAACTGAAAGTACTCAGAACTGAATTCTGATTGGATGGAAAGATTCACCTTGCTGAGGAGAGTCAATCTATCTTATTTCTTTTCCAAAATATATGGATGGAAACCCAATAAACAAGAAACCCTGGTTTCCGCCACTGCACAATGTCTTCTTCTGAGGTTAGCTCTGATACCATGTTAATTTTTGAGCATTAATTCAATATACTCTATGATCTTTACTGAGAGAATAAAATGTACAGTATATCAATGCATATCAATCATCACAAGAAGCAAACATAAGAGAAAATAGACATACATAGTTTCCGTGGGAAAAACCCTAAGGTGAAAAACCCCACAACTTCCTCAGAGATAGATAGAGCAATGATACAACCAAAGTACAACCCAAGTACACAGAGATAGTCTCCTCTTAGCAGCTGATCCTCCTCCTCACATGTGCGCCACTTTTCGAGTGATGTAGAGTGAGATATGAAGTGATCAAAATAGAGATCGGGAGATCTCTATTTATACTTGTCTTGACTTCCCAATAAAATTATGGGGGCGACTTATCTAGCTTAGTACATCAACCCATGGTTAACTTAATCAGGGCCGACCCCACACATGGTGGTCTAATAACCAATAGGCAAGTTACGACACTTGGGACACTTGTCAATACAAATCACGACACTTCCTTGTAGAGGAATAACACATCTCTATAGGAGTATAATATACATAGATGAAATACATTCCGAAGTTACATATACATCAACAGTGGTAGCCTTCGATTGTTCCATGTTTTAGCCACCTATACAATGAACTTTCCATGTATTGAAAGATAATAGGTCCACATCATCCTAATCTACCACATCACCTGCCAAGTCACCTACCACATGACACATCCTAGAGATGCCACATAAACAATACAGTCCATCTGTATAGGATACGTGTCACTCTTCAATTGTGCCATGTGGCACCCTTTTTTTCCATTTTTCCTATCTTGTCAAAATTTTAGAATGCGATCTCTTCCACGTCCCGATTCCACTTTTTTATGAAATGAGCATCATTGGAAATCTCTTGGCGAGCCCTATGAAATGCCATGTTTTTGTTCAACATTTGAAGACTTTGTTTTTTGGTCATCTTGGGAGACCCTCCTGCATCAAACCTCCCCACTAGAATATTTTGAACCACCAAAATCCTAGAATCATTCAACAAACAGGTTAGGGTAAAAATCCCTCACTGTTTCGGTCTCTATCCATTGAAATTTTCTTGGATGCATTCCTTTAAAACCACATGAAGATACTCCACATATCCTCTTCGTGATGTCCTTACTCTTCTTTCAAGAATGATGTCTTTCTATAACTCATTAAGATACTAAGGTGCAAAGGGATCAACAGGAAGAACATGTACATTCTCCTCTTGATCCATGATCATTGGAGGCTCATACAATTTCAAGTTATCCACATTCACAACAGAATAAATCTACATATATGGAGGCATATCTAATCGAAAAGCATTGTTACCAACTTTATCTAAAATTGTGAAGGGTCCATACAAGAGTGTCTTAATCTTTTTTCCTTCAACTTTAAGTCGGTCTTTATTGATATGAAGCCAAAATTGATCACCAACATGGAAAGGATGATCCACTTGATTCTTTCCAGTCCTTGCCTTGTACTTGGCTTGGCTCTTCTTCAATTGTTCCTATATTGCATGGTGTACCAATTGGATATGTTGGATGAACTTCAAGGCCTTGTCTACATTAACTTGTCCGTCTTCTGCATAATATTTCCCATAAACAAATTCTAAAGGAGACTTTCGCAGGTATCCAAAACATGTCTCAAAGGGAGACCTTTTTGTAGAAGAGTGTATTGCACGGTTATAGGCATGTTATACATAATGTAGTTGTTCATCCCAAAGCTTAGGAGTGTAACATACCCCTTTTGCTGAAAAACATTTTAGGTTGGAAACATTATCTTAAATTTTATTGTAAAGTTTATATTTGGACAAGTGTCCAAGGATGATTGTAATTGCACAATATTCTTATTTAAATAAATAAAATAGGAGACACTCACCCAAGGAGAGTTGCTGATGTTGATGTATATGTAACTTCGGAATGTATTTCACCTATATGTATATTGTATTCCTATAGAGATGTTATTACTCCTCTATATGGAAGTGTTTGTATTCCTATAGAGATGTTATTATTCCTCTATACAGAAGTGTCGTCATTTATATTGTAAGTGTCGTAACTTATACTTGATGGGTTATTAGACCACCTTGTTGGGGTCGGCCCTGTATAAGTCATGTGCGTCAAAGGGTATTAGACCACCCTATTGGGGGTCGGCCAGGTGGGTCAAAGGATTATTAGACCACCCTATTTGGTGTCGGCCCAGTCAACATTGTGTTATGTGGTTAAGTTGAGGCCGACCTAGTAAAGGTTATTAGGCAAGTCAAGTCAAGTATAAATAGAGTGTGGGAGGCACTCTATTTCATCATATTCTATTCCCTCACACATACTCTTTGGAGAGTGGTGCACTTTTGGAGGAGGAGAAGCTGCTGCTAGGAGATGTCTATCTTTGAGGAAGTTATTGGGGTTTTTCACCTTTATGGTTTTCCCCAAGTAAACTCTGTGTCTCTTGTGTGCTTGCAGTATTGTGTCCATAATTGATATACTGTAGATATGTTGTACATGTTGTTCTCTCAGTTAAGATCCTAGATCATATTGAAGTAAATTCTGAAAAACTAACATGGTATCAGATCTAGCTTGAAAGAAGGCATGGTATGGCATGTATGACACTTGTTGCTCTTGCAATGCTAGGGCTTGATATAGCAAAAACCAGTGATCATAGCACTTTCGCTATAAATCCATTTTGGCAAAGTTTTTGGATCTGAAACTTTTACAGATTGAATAAACAATCCCCATGTACCTTGTATCCAAAGGAAAACTTCTAGTTCATTGCAATTTGTGTTTTATGATCTGTACAATCTAGGGTTTCTGCCTCTTCCAAATCTGGGTCATAAACAGGTGACCTAGGAAAAAAGGTCATAAATTGGGCTAGGAAGCTCCAAATGAAATTTTGTAAAAAGTGGCAGGTAGTGAACAGAATGTACGTTCTCAAGTAACGTTTTTAGAGGCCGAAACTGAACTAGTGACACATGACATGCCGTACAAGTTTGCTCTTCTGTTTTATCCCATAAACAGGTCACATTGCGACACTTGGAATAAATCTCTCTCAGAGAATCCAATTGAGGTCAAACCTATGGGGTTGGAAAGATGACAGGTCTGGATACCACAAGTAGAAGTTTTAGATTTTGTGGATTGGAAAGTTTGGAGTTACACTAGAAACAATCAGGTACATATTTCTGTCAAAACAGAATTATTTTTGAGCACCTTCATTCATGGCTTCGGGAATTTAGGGTTTCAGAGAAAGATGGAATTTTTGTAATCGGAGACCACGGCTGAATGATACTCATCAAAATCGAAATTTAGAGACCAATATCAGAATTTTTGGTTTGGCAGAAGGCCGGGCTTGATCAGACCCTAGTTCGAGACTTTGATTAGAAAAATGGAAAATTAGGGCTTCTGCAAAAATGGGAATTTTTGAAATCTGTGACCATGGCTGGAAGCTGCACAGAAAAATAGAATCTTAGAGATTTGGATCAAAATTTTTGATTGGGCAGAAGGGTGGGATTTATCAAACCCTAGTTTGGGGTCATGTCTAGTGAATTCAGAGGTTTCAAAGGCAAAATTGAGGGGTGAAACTTTGCAGTTTTCAAATTTTGAATATACCGGCTTGATCAGCTCATCAAGGCACATCTTTCTATCCTTTCAGAAGTTTGAAATTCAAATTTTGAGTTTATAGGGTTTCTCTGACTAACCCTAATCCAGCTCCAGATCCAGTTCCTGCAAATCAAGTGGATTGGGTTAATCCTAGAAAATAATGGATTGGTCACCTACATAAGTGAAGAAGTTCATGTTTCAGAGGGAGATGAGGCTGAGGCCTTACATAAGAAGATTACAAGCAATCTTGATAGGTATGACTCATTCAGGTATGTTTTGAATTTTGTTCATAATTAAGTTTATGATATGTTTGTCTTCATATTATTACGCTTAGTACAATCTTGGTTAATTTTAGACTTGTCGTATCACCTTAATAAAATTATGAATGCACGATAGAAGATATTCATTGATTAGGATTTTTGACACTTATGATTATACTAATGCATTGTGATGTTGTATGAGGTTGATGTTGTCCACTAACATGAAAGATACATCAATAAAGACAAATCATGAATATATGACCATGGTGACATGAAGACAAAGGTTCATCCATTTCCATGGATCACATAGAAGATCTACTTACAAGGTATCTATAACTTGGTTAACCTATGAGATATGCAGGTTACTAGCACAAGTCACTTAAGAGAACAAGAAGACATCATGTGGGTATGTTAGACAATAACCAACTAACATATTAATCTAAGTATGTTTTTTCCTATATCAAGTTAGAATCCTACCTTGTGTAAAGTATACATGGCATGATTGATAATGATTGTTCATAGGTTTGAATAATCATGGGCATATGCATATTATGATTCTTAACCAGAAGAGTCACGAAAGTATAGGTTTGAGTAATGACGGATGTAGACATATTATGTTTCTTACTTTAATTTATAATATGACTAACCATAAGAGTCCTTGAATACTAATGCTTATTATTTTTGTTTGAAATGATCATGACTATACATGCTTAAGATTATTGTGTTTTGATAGTATTGAGAATATACTAATAAATGTATGATTATGTATGAGATCTCGAGGATATCACAATAATGATACTTGTAAGAATGCAAGTGATCGAGGATGGATATTAGTTCAAGGAAAGGTAATCCAGGAAGGAAAGATCAAGAGGGAGCACACTCCAGTAGTTTCTACAAGGATGTAGATATTCAGAGGGAGTTGACCACTTCTCACAATCCACATTAGAATGGAGTTACAGAAAGGAAGCAAAGACTGAGAGGGAGTCAACCCAACAAACAAACAAATATAAGTATTTGAATTATCATTTCTTTCATATTTGATTGTTTAAATAATTCTTCTCAATAATGTATATACTGATGTTCCTAGAATTAGGTTGTGCACATTAGAATAATTGCATTAATGAACAACATACTACTAATATGAATGTAATGGGTAAGTGGCCTATGGCATTGTACAACATTCCATTGCTACATATCTAGAATGAAACCTCTTTGCTGACATGTTGGGAGTAGTGCAAACTCTTAACAATGTTCTGGTAGAGATTGGAAGGCATCTAGAAAGTTACAGGATATGGATGAATGTTGTATTGAAGCATTGGCTAAAATAATTGCATGAATATATGACATATTTCTTTATGTGTAAGAATTTGTTCTGAAAACTATGAGATGTTTCTAATCATGCAATTTAACTTGTATTGTAGGAAAGATCGTATACCATCACCTACAAAAAAAGGACCACGACATTTGTTCCAGTAACAAATCTATCTATTGAAGATATTGAAGTTCCCAGGATCTAGGATGAAGTAATGGAAGGATGCCATGATCCGTCGATCATGAAGAATGATGTTTGGGATGCAGTCCCAAGACCTGAAGGGAAGTCTGTTGTGACTTCCAAATGGATCTATAAGATCAATCATGTTGCAGGTGGCAGCATAGAGACTTTTTCTCCTATAGCCAGATCCACTTCCATCATATCAGTACTTGCTCTCACTGCAGTGATGAAATGGAAGATACACCAGATGGATGTCAAGACAGCTTTCTTGAATGGTGTAGTCAAAGAGGAAGTGTATGTGGAGCTATTACACCAAAAATCTACTCATCATGAGATTTAGTGTATACACCCCTGAAGATACCTAGATTAAGTAACCATCCTGGGAGGATTTGTATCCAGTTGTGCCAAGTTTTGAAGGGTCATCGCAGGTTGCACACTAGCAACATGCGACGTCGCACCTTGCTCCATTGTAGGGTGCGACGAAGTCAGTTAGATGAAAAAATAGCTCCTGCGAGGTCCATCTTGAAGCTTGCTGACTTGGGACCCTATCCCTGACCTCTTGGAAGAGTTGGCACTCGGTTCCTAAAACTTTGGAGAGATCCCTTAAGCCTCTCCTACCATCTCTCAACCTATGCTATCCATACCTTATCCATTTAGTCCTATATAAATGAAGCTCATTCCCATCCCAAAGGGAGGAAGGCTATGGTATATACATGCTGGTGAAATCACTCTTAGAACATATCCACTCACCCATTGGAGAACTCACACTTCCTTGGAAGGATATGGAAATTGGCTTCATCGGAGAAGGGCTACAACGTTAAGCCTTGGTTGTGGTTCTATATCTCTATTATGTACTCCTCTATTTGCAGTAATACAAATGCTTTCCACCAATATTGTTCATGTGTGAAATGATATTGAGTAGTTTACCTGCTTAACTGTTTACTTAGATCTCTTATTGTATAGATGTATTTTACTGGTTTCTCTTGTTTCTTGTCTTGATAGGTCTTGCATCTTTGATCTGACGACCATGAGACGTGGAGCAACATTCAGGAGAAAGGATTGCATAGTGAAAGGTAAGACATCTAGTACTTGATCCTTAAGTAGATCTAGGAAATGCATTAGTAGTCGGTTCTATTTGTTCTAGACTCACTTTGAGCTAGGGAGATCCTGCTTGCATCTGCTCAAGTGGATTGTCCGATAACAAATTTGGCGACCATACTGGGGAGTATATAATTTGGCTAGTAGTTGTCAATCTGAGAGTCATTTTCAGTTAATTGCTTGACACAAGCCTTTTATTTTTTTCCATTTACTTCTTGGAGTTGATTTCACTATCAGATCTTCGTATTGAAGACTCTGATCTACTTCCTCTGATGAGAGATCTGATTCATTTTTTAATCTAGACTTCGCCTGTAGCACCTAGGTAGTGGGAACAGAGCGACACTATGTCATTCTGGATCTCTGTTCTTTACCTGTTAGCTACTCGTCACATCCCTTGCATTGGCATGCAGCCATCTCTTCTCTGTTTGACAGTTTGGACTTTGGTTTGTTGTATGAACTCTCTCTATGATGCAAGATCCAACCAGGGATCCCACCTATGATTTGTGTTTTGAGTGTTTGGTTCTGTTTGGATTGATTTTGGGTTCCATTTTGGACAAGTTTGAAGACTGGTAGTGGTGGATACTCTTGTTTCCTCCACCTTCATCCACTCACCCTTGCATTCCCTTCCTTCCATCCCTACTCTGATCATTACATTAGATCATCTTCCAGACCTCATTTACATTTGTTTTGAGCTTTGCTTGCTTGGTTTGCTTGCTGTTGCTTGATTTTGAGTTAAGTGTGTCTTTCAGCTTGATTGAGTGCTTGTCTTTTCTTGAGTTTTCTTAGTATACTGAGTGCTGCAAGTAGTGTTTTCTTTTCAGTCATTTAGATCTGAAAGCTTAGTTGTTATCAAGTTTATTCTTTGATGCATCCATTGAAAAGTTAAAAGTGATTCTTTCACATTGTTTCTTGAGCATTATTGAAGAAAATTGTTGTGCATTGGAAAATTCTCGTTTATCTTTTGGAAAAGTTGAATGAATGTATGATCTTCTGTGTTTTTTCTCGAACTATGAATCGCTCATTTTATTGAAAGACTCAAAGTACGCTTCGATTTTTGCAAAATTGATTCCATGCTAAGGAAAGATAGATGCATTTTTAATTTTTTGTTGCTTTTAGACCATTGAAAGTGAAATTGAAAAACTTGCATATTCCATTTCAGAATCCTCTCTTTTCATTACCTAATGTCGTTTTGATTTGAAAAGAAAAAGAAAAAGAAGAATGTTGCGATTTGGATAGTAGTGTTGTGAGTTTATGTGTTTCGTCGAAAAGGAAAAGAATACTTTCATAGTCAAGTTTTGTTTGAATTGGGATTGTGTTGCATTGAGTTTGTTTTGGAAATAATATTGGACAAAGTTTTCTCCTTCCCATAGCTAGAATTCATTGAAAGAAAAGAATATTTCGTGCATGTAGCTAGGGCTTGCATTATGCTTCCGATTATGTACTCACCTCATGCATTCACCTAACTGTCCAAGATAAAATTAATGGTAGAACTAGGTAAAATTTTTAGCAACTTGTTTGTAAGTTAGAGACATGTTCCGATGTCGTTAAGCATGGCAGTTGTCGTTATTTTTCGGCACTGTATCCTGGGGATATTGTAGTCTTCCACGCACTTATCGGTATATCGAGCTCTTTCATGTACCCACCAAGTACCATAATCCGTACTTGGCTGATATCGAAGGGTGTATCACGTACTCGGTAGTATATCGGAATGTCTCTTGCGGAACGATTGTGCATTAGATAGCTCCACTACAGATTTGAGCTCCCACGTACCTTGCATATATCGGGAGACACCACTAGGATTCCTGAAACCAACTGAGTTAACCATTTGGATGTCTTGGCAAAGCAATACATCAAGAAAAGTAGTCAAGGAGATTAGCATGCACGTATTGTCCAGGTAGTCGGGTATGCAGGAAAGGGTACGATCTTAATCCTCCTTGTCACGTCATATTGTTGGACCCTGCAGTATATCACGGTTTGTGATGCCTTGATAATCCCGTGAGGTTCCAGACTTTTGAATCCACTTTGTCACATAAGTTTGCTTGTTGCCTTAGTTTGAGAAGGTTTTTCTTGACTTTTTTTCTTTTAGCATACCCTTAGGAGAAACGTTGTTTTAGCCATTTTCGCTGATTATCTTGATGCTCTGGTGGATTTTCCCTGGAGAAGATCACGTAGGATCTAAAATTTATCACCCGAATATCCCCATAATCCAAAGGTTATTTTGAGGGTAAGAATGGATCAGCGTAATGCGATTGTAGTTACTGAAGTGGAAAATCCCACTCTGAATGTTGGAGGACTTTTGTTTCGACAAACTCCTCCAGATTCACCTACCTCTCATCCCCCACAGGATGAAGGAGCACAAATCCCCACTTCACAAGACCTTTCTCCCATCATCCCAGGAGAACCTGGATCGTTGGAATGGATAAACCGACCCCAGGATGACCCTACAACAGCTGTTGGCCCTTCAGCAGCTTATTGGACATCTTCTACAGACCACCCAGTGGCTCATTTTTCCATCTCAGCCCCACCTAGTGGGACTACTCCGGATGACACTTTAGCCTACTTTCGTTCCTTGGTTTAATAATTTTGGCAGTCAAGTCTCCAACGATGGGTTCAAGACCCATCATTACCCCCTTATCGACCCATCCCAGTTCATCCGATATCTTTTGGATCACCAGAACAACCTTCCCACCACGTGACCACTAATAAGACTGGTCAACCCTCACAAGAGTCCAGTCCTGCACCTCAAGTGAACCAACCTATGGAAGGACAACAGTCCAACACACCCATCACTACCACAATTACTTTAACAGTTCCTCCCCCACCTCAAAATTCGAGGGGAGGGTATTCCATTCCCACAGATTATCTTATTGGTAATGTTATTACTACAGTAGCTAGTTAACAACCTATGTTGGTTCAACCTTTGAATAGTGTTCAACCTGTTATGGTTGGGGGGAAACCCCCGTTTCCTAACAAAAACATAGGCGGTGGACCATCCCAACCCACTAGACCACCCACCACAGGATTATCTCATGTTGGGGGGTCATCTAATGTAATGCAACCCTCATGCAATCAAGCATATCTAGGTTATGTTAACCCTGCGACGGGCCAATCTAATCCTGGAAATGCACCATATGGGATACCTTATCTCGAGAATCCATACACTCTATGGGGGAACCAAACTGTGTTGCAACATGGACCCTAATCAACTATCCCTCAGGCACCACCACCCCCGATTGGCCCTCCCCCACCTCTTGTTGGAGGCGGAAAGCCCCCACCTAACCTTGGTGGAGGCCCACCTCATTTTACCAACAACATCCTTGACCCTTCCGGTGGTAGCGAGAATGGTCCACCACCTCCTCCCAATGGAGGCGGCGGGGAACTACCCTATCATGGTGGAGGAGGAAATTTCCCTTTGGGTGGCAGATGTGGTCCACCACCCCCTCCAGGCGGAGGCGGTGGGGGACCTAATTACTATGGTGGTGGTGGTGGTGGTGGAGACCCTCATCCTTCGGACGGTGAAGGTGGTGGGGGCCGCCATCCTTCTGGCAGCGGAAGTGGTCCACCACGCCCTCCAGGCAGAGGCAGAGGTGGGTCGCCTAATTACTGTTATGGACCCCCACCTCCTCCCGATGGTGGCGACAGACCTCCACCCCCTCCCGATGGTGGAGGTGGTCCCCCACCTTATTGGAACGGACCACCTTATGGTGGTGAACCCCCTTATGGTCCGGGCGGCATGCCCCCATATGGCCAGTTTCCTCCCAGTACACCTTACGGTCAGTTTGGTCCTTACATGCCTTATCCGTATTATCAATACGCGTAGCCTAACCCACAACTTCCCTTCCTGGATACTTTGGACATAACTGACCTATCCCGTTTAACCAATGATCCTATTTACCACGGATCTAATTGGCCACCAATTTCGGTGAAAATTCTGTCTGATATCCCCAAATTTGATGGCAAGCTGAGTGAAGACCCTAAAAACCATGTGATGACATACCACTTATGGTGTTCATCTAATTCCTTAATGGACGATTCAATTCATCTTAGGTTGTTTCAAAGGACTCTCACCGATTCAACTGCCAAGTGGTACATTGAGTTGCCACCCTACTCTTTTCCTAATTTTGGTTCTCTTGCCATGAACTTTTTGACACATTTCCAGCTACCCATATGGTATGAAACTGGTACTGAGCTTTTAACCTCGCTTCGTCAGAATACCGCCACTCATATTTTGGATCATATCCACAAATGGTGAAGGAGATGACATCTCATTAAAGCTCCTATTCCAGATCAACTCCTAGCAGTCTGGTTCACAAAATCCCTCATCCCTACCATAGCAAGAGATGTTGCTATGCAAGGTGCTTTCACCGAAGAACAAGCCATCGCAAGTGCCCATGTGCTAGACCTAGTCTACACTCAATCCGGCACTTTGTTTGATATTCTTCCTGACACGCCCCGTGATGTTAACGACCCTGTGAAACCACATAAGGGACTCCAAACTGATGGAATCATTGGTTCCCTTAACACCCATCCTACTGCTAGCACTATTGGATCATCCAACCTGACTCTGGCTGGCCACAGCACCACCAAGTCCACCGGTCGTACTGTAACTGAAGAGGTGAATTCTATCCAATTAGCTTCATCTTAGAAGTCTAGTAGTAAAATTAAGAACAAGGGGAAACCCAAAAACTCTTCCACTTAGCAGGAACAAAAGAGCACTCCTGACGATATCAAACATAAATGGAAACTAAAGTATCCTTGTCTATTGTGTGGAGATGACCATTTCTCCAAAGAATGTCCCCATCGAGACGAAGTACAAAATTTTCTTAGGGGTAAAGAAACTCCTGCAGCTCTCAATGATCTATTTCCTACTCAGAACTAGCAGATGATTTCTCAAACCCCCCCATCCCAGGAAGAACCATCCAATACTGCACATGTTCTCATAGTGCGTAACAATACGATCATTTTGAACACTCGCTCTCGATCTTACGAACTGGTCCCTTCGAAGGAATCCACTGGAAATAATGCTGAAAAAGCTTCTGAATCCTTAACTGATGTCACTGTACCATCAACTTCTCTCACCATTGAGAAGCCCTCCTTAGACTCAATATTGCAATCGCCCAAGAGTACGATTCGAAAAGATGTTTTCAATCGCAATGCTCAGGCGGCACAAAATCACAATATCGTAGAAGACTTGGCACAAGCTCCTTATGCCATGTCTACCCTGGAAGTTTTACAGAATTGTCCTAATCAACGCAAAACTCTCCTTGCATCCATCAGTGCAGTCGACCCGGATTCCTCGAATACCATCATGTTCCGACTTGACAACTTTAAGTCGAGGCTCTCACACCAGCTCACATTCCAAGTTTCTGCGAATATTGCTGGGAAGATTTTCCATTGTACCCTTTTAGATGAAGGCACCTCCACTTCTGTCATGTTAATCTCCTGTTGGAGAGCCATTGGCTCCCTCAAATTGAATTGTTCTCCCACCACATTGAAAGCATTCGACGGGCGTGGCTTTCAACCTCATGGGATCTTACAAGCTCTTGTAGTTGAGTTAGGTAGAAAGACCGTAACCATTAATGTGGAAGTGGTCTCGGCCCCAATAGATTATAATCTCTTGCATGGTCGCAATTGGTTTTACACCATGCAGGCGGTAGCCTCTTCAGTCTTCTGCATAGTACAATTCCCCCACCAAGGATGAATTGTTGCTATCGACCAATTAGATTTTTGTACGACAGACGCTACTACTCATCTTGGTGACCATGTTCCTTCCATTGGATAGATGTCAAAACAGTATGAGAGTATAGGGGTTGGAATTTTGAAAGATTCATCTCTCATGGGCGTTTTTCCAGCCACGGACCCCCCTAATCATGTTGCTATGGTGAACATGATCTCCATAGAGATTTCATCTCACTCTAATGATGCTTTCCTTATACCAAATGAAGCCACAACATACCTGCTTGGAGACATAATGCCTCTTTCACCCGCTGAATGTATTCACGAGGCTATCCAATCAGCGCCGGAGGACCATTTATCTATGGCCTCTCCATCATGTTCTCTACAACAGACGGTCATCTCTACTTGATCTCTTACTTTGGACTTTTCAGTCAGACGAGTCCATCATGGAAGTTATGAATGTTGATGACAGTCTGTGGAATGATCTCCACCATAGGTCATCTTTTCTTCCTCCTTTGGAGTACATAGAGGAAAACATTCACACCCTCTTTTCACCAGATATCTACCCGTTCCCTCATTCCCCCATTCTTACATGTCTTATGGACATGGAAGGAAACTTGGTCAACATTGATCCAACCACCCCGGTAGACATCTCAGTGAAACCTGGTATAGTGGAACACATTCGCATAGGCCAAAAGTGTTTTCTTGAAGAAATAGTTGCTGGCATGGCCTTATTCAAGCAATTTTGAGATGTATTTGCTTGGTCCTATGAGGAGATGCTTGGGATAAACCCCACGATTGTTTCTCACAAAATAAAAACCTATCCCGACATCAAACCTGTACGCCAAAAGTTGCAACCGGTACACCCACGGAAGACTACGGCAATTAAGGTAGAAATTGAAAAGCTCTTAAAGGCTTGTTTTATTTATCCTATCCCATTGACGGATTGGGTCTCAAACGTCACCCTGTGAACAAAAAGCAGGGTACCATTTGCGTCTGTGTTGACTATCGGGACCTTAATCGGGCTTGTCCAAAAGAAAACTACCCGACCCCCTTCATCGACCAGATTATCGACAATTGTGCCGGAAGCATCATCTTCTCATTTATGGATGGCTTTTCTGGTTACAACCAGATTGAGATCAACCCAACCAACCAACATAAGATGGCTTTCATCTTCCTGTGGGGAATGTTTTCATACCATAAACTCCCATTTGGCCTTGAAAATGCTGGCACCACGTTTCAGCAGGCTATGTCGTATGTGTTGGGTATGTTATATCTCTTCACATGGTCGCTGTGTGTACAACACGATCCCTACGGCACTAGTGATTCGCCTGCGCCGGGCGCGTCCGGAGGGGGGGGGTTTAGAGGGGGGGGTAGCCCGACAGGGCCCACCCCCTTCGTTTCGGACCGTTAGGTTCCGAAACGACACGGAGGGGGCCGTTAGGCCCCCGGAGTCCGCGCGGAGCGCAAAATTTTTTTGGTTGCTTTTTGCTTTTTCGCGATTTTCGACCCATTGTACTCTAATCTAATTCCGGTAAAAGGAATTAGGGTTGTAACCTAATTCGGGTAAACGAATTAGGGTTTTAGATGCTGCAGAATACCATTTATTGTATTGTACATGTAAAATAAACATATAATGAAAAAGGAGCTATGCGGCTCTAAGTTTGGCTGGTTTTTTCCCGGTTAAGGGTTTCCAGGTGAAAATCTCTGTGTAATGTGTGTGCCATTGTGTATTTTCTGTTAATGCTTAAGAATCATATGAGTTTGTACTTCACTGTTAAGGTTTAAAACTTACAGTATGCCTTCCATGATATCAAGGACTTTGTGGAACCCTACCTGGATGATCTCCCTGCTCATTCAAAGCAGTGCGAGTTCCACATTAATCATCTGATAGCCATTTTCCTCAGATGCAGATGGTACAATATCCGTCTGAATCCTCATAAGTGTATCTTTTACGTTGAGTCCGGACGCCTCTCAAGATTTATCATTTCGAAGGATGGGATGCGCATTGATCCCTTAAAGGTGGAGGCCATCATCAACCTACCACCCCCGACTGATGTGACGGAGCTGCAGAGTCTCCAAGGGAAGGCGACTTATTTAAGTCATTTTGTTTGTAATTTCGTGGAGAAGACTCAGCGGTATATGAGACTGCTTAAGAAGGACGTCTCCTTCATTTGGGATGACCAAGCTCAAAAATCCTTCGACAGCATCAAACATGCCATCACACATGCCACCGTGCTCCAACCACCCAATTATTATCGAGATTATATCTTATATCTCGCCGCTTCTGCTACCACTATCGCAATGGTTTTGGTACAAGAGGATCAAAATGCCTAGGAACATGTAATATACTATGCAAGTAAGGGTCTTGTTGACGTGAAACTAGATATTCACATGTCAAAAAAATTTCATTCGCAGTGGTCATCACCGTCCATAAGTTCAGGCACTATATCTTGCTCTGCACCACCACCATCATCATTGACTCAAACCCCATGTACCACGTAATGACACGTCAGGTGCTTGGGGGCAAGTATTCACGCTCGATCATGATACTACAAGAATTTGATCTTCTTTTTGAGAAAGCCAAGTCAAAGAAGTCTTTGGTGTTTGCCAAACTAATCTGTGACCTTCCCCGTCCTGATGCAGAAGTTGAGCACAATGAATCTTTTCCGGATGAATCATTGTTTCTCATCAGTACGACTGACCCATGGTATGGAGATATCTCATTATATCTTCAAACCCAATGCTTCAACCCTCAACTCTCTCGCGATGACTGTCGTAATATACCTCACCATGCGAAGTATTATTTAATAATCAATGATACTTTGTATCACCGCGGCGTTGATTCAATTCTTCGACTTTGTCTCACTCACGATGAGGCTGAACGCATTCTCAATGAATGTCATGTAGGCGCATGTGGTGGCCACCTCTCTGGAATGGCTACATCCCAGAAGATTTTGCGCATAGGATATTTTTGGCCTACTATCTTCAAAGATTGTAGTGAGGGCGTAAAAAAATGTCCTCCTTGCCAACACTTCCATACGAAGAAGCACACCCATCCCGCCCCGTTACACCCGGTTATTGTCATGGTCCCCTTTTCAAAATGGGGCATCAATGTAAGCCTACCTCGGTCAGGGAGCATAGTTACATCATTGTATCTGTGGATTACTTTACAAAGTGGGCCGAAGCTATGCCTACATACCAAAACAACAGCAAAACCACCGCACTCTTCATGTTCAAGCATGTAATAGCGCGGTTCGGAGTTCCTCAGGCAATTGTTACCGATCATGGTTCCCATTTTCAGAATCATATACTTGATGAACTGAGTGACAGGTTCGGTTTTCTCCATGAAAATTCAACACCCTACTACCTGCAGTCCAATGGACAGGTCGAGGCCATTAACAAGGTCTTGAAAACTATGGTCCAAAGGATGGTAGGGACACATAAGTCTAATTGGCACAACATGCTCTTCTCAGCATTATGGGGCTATCGAACTTCCATTAAAACTGCCACAAGCTTCACTCCCTTCCAATTGGTATATGGATTGGAGGTTGTCCTACCTATACAGTGTGAATTTCCATCTCTACAACTTGCTATCGAACTTCTTCCTAACATTAATACCGAGGAAGAATGTCTCTTGCACTTATCAAAACTTGACAAGTCCTGCCGAGATGCCACTCTTGCTAATGAAGCGCATAAGAAACGCATCAAATCCCAATATGACAAGTCAGTTGAACCTCGTATCTTTAATGAGGGTGACCTGGTCCTTAGTTATGACCTGAAGCACAACAAACTAGGAGCAGGAAAGTTCGAATCCACGTTGCATGGACCTTACATTGTCAAACGTGTTTTGGAGAAGGGAGCTTACGAGCTTGAAGACTACGACGGAATCTCTTTCGTTGAACCCTGCAATGGGCTTTACGTGAAGAGATATTACGCATAAATTCATCACGCTTAGACTTTCTTGTATATAGTGTACCTGGTGTGTTTTTCGTGTTTTTGCGTGTGCTGTGTTGCTTTTATTTTTGAGTGTCTTTAGATCTTGTTAAAGTTCCTTATACCATGTTCTGTCTGCGTGTGCAGATGGCAACGTGCTATGGATTCATGGACAACGCTAACCGACATACCCGTAACCTTGCTTCGGTAGCCTAAGTACTATATTCCCCAACAGGTGAGCTCATTAGCTCAGGAGGAAGTTGCCTAAGGTTTGCGACCAACAATGCCACAGAATATTAGGTAGTAATCGAAACCCTAGCTAACGACATTTCCTTGGGTATGAACCACATTGTAATCCACATGGATTCTCCATTACTGGTTTCCCATCTTAACTGGGTTTACGCCATCCATGATCAAACCTTACTCCGTCTTTTCAGATGAGTACGTCTCCTAGAAAGGTCATTTGAATCCATTCAGTACCTACACATTCCACGAGAGTTAAACACAGTTGCTGACTCTATGGCCAACTTCATTTTGGATTGGTACATCACACACACATAATATTCATAATATGTAAAAGCATTCACAACATGTAAATAATGTAATGTATAAAAACAAACATGTAAACAAGATCACATCACTCATCATTTTAAAACACATAATGTATAAATCGTCGAGAATGTCTGTATATATATATATATATATCACTCAAAAGTAGTGCTGGTACAAAATCTAAAGCACGATGGCTTTCAGTGAGTCTCTACAAAATCTGAAGCATCATAGCTTTCATTAGTACAAAATATGAGGCCTCTAAGCTCTCAGTACAAGTATAATAGTGTCATCAGGCCTGACGCCTGACCCGTACACCTCCCTTAGCACGAACAACATGTTTTCACTAAGTGAGGAAGCAATCCACGGTCCTTGCCACCTTGCAGAGTAGGGAATTGAAGTGTACGGATGCTCCAACCCCAAACCTCTGCATAGGTCTCGGTAGGTCATCTATCGCTGGCTCAGGAACCTCCACTATCAACTGGGACAAGTTCTTGTATACCTCCTCCATATCCTCGATGGCAGCATGAGCACTTGGGGGCACAACTGCTTTCCCACCTCTGTCTCCCCTTGCCAGAAGGGAGAGTCCTACCGGTCGTACGGGCCCTACATCTGCACACACATGTTATATACTTGTCAACACTACATAAAAAAAAATTATAAATATACAAAATTAAAAGTACAAGGGTTTTTTTCTCACCTATGTCACCCCATGCTGCACCCTCAGGGAGCGCTAAGTCAGGATCGTCTCTAAAATCTGTACCACTGTACGGGAAGTCCTCAACCATGAGTAACTGGCCTTCCAACCAGCTGAAGAACTCAGGACCAAAGCTGATGATGGGTCCTCCACCATGACGAGTCATGACCTCAGTCCATCTGAGCAAGTCGGGATCTCGAGGCTCCCTGTCATCTAATACTACCTGTGGACGCAAGAGAGGGATCCACTCCAAGAGAAACGATACCACGATCGACTCATAACCAAACTGCTTGAGCTCTCCTCACTAACACTTGGTCGGCTGAGCTTGGAGGTTTGCAAGGAGACCCTCGCACCAGTTGAAAACCATGGGGGACATGTAGTCCTCCGCATAAAGAATCTGGGTCTGAGTAGCCGTGTGTGGAGCTTGGCTACCCACCGCTCTAGTAATAGTAAGCAATATGGTACACAGTGGGAAGATCACCACATCCCTGATAAGAATCTTCCCACTGGAAGGTCGAGAAAGAGTAGTACAATGCTGTGACACGATGTCATCAACTGCGCTGTCACTGGCCCATGTTCCAGTAAGATGTACAGGTTCCCCTCTCCGGGACAGACCTATGAGAAAATAGATGTCCTCAACATCTATTGTGAGGATGTGCTCACCAATCATGAAATACTATTGGGTCGCATCCCAACTCTGGAGCATGTGTGATAGCAATGGGGTTTGGGATCTCATCCCCTGAATCTCAAAGAACTTGAGCAAACCACAGTTCCTCAAGGCATCCACGCATTGTGGATCATTGGCAGCTTGTTCATCTTCTACTTCATGTTCTCATTCTCACCACTTTAAAACCATGTTGGCTAGCAAGCAACCTGCCAAGAAGGGCATTTAAACACTATTAGGTCCTACTTCAACCTTTGCAAGTTCATTTTTTGGATTAAATTTGATGTTTGGGAAATGCAACTTCGTCGTCACACTGTACTTTTGTGTATAGTGCGATGCCATCGCACTTCACCCATTCGGGACTTGCGCCGAGTAGATCTCATCATAGTTCCCAGAAGGGCCAATTACGATGAACTGAGAGCGCAGTAGCCCTCCATGAATCCATCAAAAAACCAAAGAATTGAACCTAAATACAAAATCTAATCCATTAGAAAGTTGTTGGATGAAATTTAGGCTTACCTGCTCCTGACGGTGGGTGAAATGGCGGATCGTAGCTCCCGGAATCGACAAAGGAATTTTTGGCTCCAAATTGGTACTTCTCCTCCCAAATTGGCAAATGAAACAATGAAATATATTTTGGCCCATTTTCTATTTATAAATAGAATGGAATATTCCTTTTTCAAATATTTTGATGTTTTTGGGCCATTTATCATAGTTTTTTACCATTTTTGTCATATTTGAGGCTATTTGACACATTTTCTAATGTGCAGGTGTTGTAAGTGGTCTTTTGTGCCGTTTCTTGTATCACAACGGTCATCACAGGTATGAACACTCCCTTGAACATTTTGTCGTTATTTTTGCAACGGTTAGTCTGTAATTATTGCGTGATGATGAGTTTACTCTTCGTTTTTTCTCATACTCACAAAACTATGAGAACAAGTACCGAGTTATGATTTATCACGTTTTTGGGCTCGTTAAAATTCCACGGAAAAGGATACCCCCCGGAGTCTATCGTTAAGCTCTTTTCAGGCTCTCTAAAAATGAAAAGATTGCCAAGCAAACTTGTCGCGTTCACGCTTGTTCAGGTATTTGAATGGTCGTCTTCTTGGTGATAGTTTACCCCTTTTTCAGACCAAGAGGCAGTAATTACGAAAAAGGAATACTCCAGCCAATCATGACTGGAAGAGTCATCTCCCACATTGTTTTACCCTTTTTTCGGGCGATGAGGCTAACTTTACGAAAAATAACCGTTGGAGTCTTCTTTAGTTCTTTTCAGACTCTCTAAACATGAAATGACGACCGAGTTTACCTTCTATATACTCGTTAAAATTTTCACATTGAAGGGCCCGTTATGGGACGAACCCCTCCTATCCCATGTTCGGAAAATATTTGGGATTGGACTCATCTATGAGATAAGATATATCGAGCATCTGGTTACCCTCATCTAGCTCATAAAAAATACATGAGGCACTCATCATTCATGATGGGGAAAAAGGAAAGTGTTTGTGGCACATACCTTATTGGTGGCAGTATGTAGTCATTCTTGAACATGGCACTCATCTACATTTGCATATAGGACTTGGATCATCCGTTTGTCGTTGAGTTCCACTTACTTCCTAGGTATTATTACTCCTTTGAGTCATTCAAAGAAAAGCTTCCATCATCAGTCGCTTTGAAAATTTGTGTCGCACTCGTCGTGTCAATACTTCCAAGTCATGCCATGCCCATGTTCAAGAATATGTCTATCATTTATCATTTGTAGTCACTACACTCGTCATCACGTCGGTCTACTCTGAGTTAGTCTTGCATGTTACTGTACCGTCCGATCTATCCTATACATTTTTTCATGTTTTGTGTCGATTGATGGGGGATTCATCATGGCCCTCCTTCAACGGGTCTATCCTTGTCGACTTCAACTCATCATCCGAGGATCGAATCTAGAAACCAATCAAGTACCTTGGCCCTGCATGCCTCAATGGCAGGTTACCTCACTTTCATCATGAGTTTACATCATTGACTCTTGATTGAAAGATTTAATCTTGCATTCGACTTCAACTCATTTATTCACGCTTGATGATATGTATTATGATACCTTGGGAATCATTGACATTAATGGTGATCTCCCTTGCACTTGTTAATGGTTTACATCAATGGCCGGTAATCAAGTGGTTTCTACCATGTTCGACATCAAGACATTTGTAATCACATGGATAGATTCGTATCATTGCGGGTTCATCTTGAAGACCCTGGGCAGTCATGCTTTAACCATTTTGCGATGGAGTTTGTATTGAGTTATATCACACGGATCCACTTTTGTATTGGTTGTAGCTGTGTTATCATCTCATCATGGATCTACACTTGTGTCTAGCCATGATTGTGTTTAGTTGGTCATTACTACCATGGATCTGCAATGTATTGGTCGGCAGCCATGTTGTACTTCATATGAGATTGTCAGTTTAGAGTTAGTTGTACTGCTGCAGTGTCCTTCGTCCGATGATTCTATTGCCATTACTTCTATTAAAGCATTTCACATGTCTATCTTAAACGGTTTCATGCTTTGGGAGGCATTCTGTTACACCCAAAATCTACTCATCATGAGATTCAGTGTATACACCCTTGAAGATACCTAGACTAAGTAACCATCTTGGGAGGATTTGTATCCGGTTGTGCTAAGTTTTGAAAGGTCATCACAGGTTGCACACTAGCAACATGCGACGTCGCACCTTGCTCCATTACAAGGTGTGACGAAGTCAGTTAGATGGAAAAAATAGCTCCTTCGAGGTCCATCTCGAAGCTTGCTGACTTGGGACCCTATCCCTGACCTCTTGGAAGAGTTGACACTCGATTCCTAAACCTTTGGAGAGATCCCTTAAGCCTCTCCTACCATCTCTCAACCTATCCTATCCATACCTTATCCATTTATTCCTATATAAATGAAGCTCACTCCCATCCCAAAGGGAGGAAGGCTATGGTATCTACATGCTGGTGAAATCACTCTTAGAACATCTCCACTCACCCATTGGAGAACTCACACTTCCTTGGAAGGATATGGCAATTGGATTCGTCGGAGAAGGGCTACAGCGTTAAGCCTTGGTTGTGGTTCTATATCTCTATAATGTACTCCTCTATTTGCAGTAATACAAATGATTTCCACCAATATTGTTCATGTGTGCAATGATATTGAGTAGTTTACCTGCTTAATTGTTTACTTAGATCTCTTATTGTATAGATGTCTTTTACTGGTTTCTCTTGTTTCTTGTCTTGATAGGTCTTGCAGCTTGGATCTGACGACCGTGAGACGTGGAGCAACATTAAGGATAAAGGATTGCATAGTGAAAGGTAAGACATCTAGTACTCAATCCTTAAGTAGATCTAGGAAATGCATTATTAGTTTGTTCTATTTGTTCTAGACTCACTTTAAGCTAGGGAGATCCTGCTTGTGTTTGCTCGAGTGGATTGTCCGATAATAGGAGCAGCCACTCGGGTTTGAGACACATGACCGAGAGTCACATGTGTGCAAACTGAAGAAAGCCCTGTATGGTTTGAAACAGGCAGCCAGGACCTGGTATGGCAGGATAGATGGCTTTCTATCTAATTTGGGATTTACCAAGAGTAAAGAAGATTCAAACCTTTACTACAAGGTTGAGGAAGGTAATCCAGCAATACTACTTTTGTATGTGGATGACCTGTTTGTTACAGGTGAGGATAGATTGATTTCTGAGATGCAGCGGAAGCTTGTTGTCGAGTTCGGGATGAATAACTTGGAGATGATGCACTACTTTCTAGGAATGGAGGTGTGGCAGAGTGCAGATGGAATCTTCCTTGGACAAGGGAAGTATGCAGTAGAGATCCTGAAGAGGTTCGGGATGATGGACTGCAAGGCCATGGCCACACATATGGCATCGAACTTGAAGCTTCCGTGTGATGATTCATCTGATCCGGTTGATGTCACTGTGTATTGTCAGATAATTGGGTCCTTGTTGTGCCTGACAAACACGAGACCAGATATTTGCATTGCGGTGAACACATTGAGCGAGTTCCTGATGGATCTGAGGTACCTGAAGGGTATAGTTGCTTATGGGCTCAAGTATGATTTAACCTGCAGGGTTATGTTGATTCATATTGGGCATGTAATGCTGCAAATAGGAAGAGCACTTCTGGGTGCCGCTTCAGTATGGGATCAGGTGTGATCTCTTGGTTTAGCAGGAAGCAGTCCTGCATAGCACTGAGTACAGTCGAGGCAGAGTATTTTGCATCTTGTTCGGCTAGTTATGAGGCAGTATGGCTTAGGAAGCTACCGTCTCAGTTATTTGATCTCCCGCTGGAGCCTATTGGTATCTTTTGTGACAACCAGAGTTGTGTGAAGCTGTCTGAGAACTCAGTGTTCAACAATAGGTTAAAACACATAGAGATCAAATATCACTATGTCAGGGATATGGTGCAGAGAGGAGCAGTGAATCTTCTGTATGTTGCAATGGATGAGCATATTGCAGATGTGTTGACGAAGCCACTAGCCAGAGTGAAGTTTGAGTACTTCAGAGAGAGGATTGGTGTTCTTCAGATCGATGACACTTTGAGGAAGAAGTGATGGAGACATTTGCTGAAACCATTCCAAGAATGTTGGAAGGAGGATCCTTCACATGGCTGTGGATGTAAGCGCTGGATGATGAGCATAAAGACAATGCTCCAGTTACTGCTCTGTATGTGTATATATGCATCCTATTGGATGTTGGATATGATCAGTTGGATCATTTATATGTATGTACGCATCATGTTGGATGTTGGATATGATCAGTTGGATCATTTATATGTATGTTGGATGTTGGATATGATCAGTTGGATCATTTATATGTATGTATGCATCATGTTGGATGTTGGATATGATCAGTTGGATCATGTGTATGTATCTGTAGATGTATCAAGTGGATACATTGTATGATCAGGTAGATCATGTATGTTGATATGTATCAGGTATGATCAAGTGAATCATGTATTTGTATATGTATCAGGTGGATACATTGTATGATCAGGTAGATCATGTATGATGATATATATCAGGCAGATACAGTGTATGCATCAGTTGGATGCATTATATGATCAAGATGATCATGGATGATGAGCTTTAGGATGTTACTCTAGATGACATGCATCAGGACGATGCAGTGTTGATGATCAGGATGATCATGTGTACATCAGGATGACGTATGGTGAGTATCAGGTTCATACTTTGTGGCCGTGGATAGGTTATGCAGATAAGCATATAATATCACCCTGGGAGGTTTGCAGATTCTCTTGCTAGGTTTTGCCGCCGGCATATAATAGCTCCCTCGGAGATCTGGAAAATGCTCTTTCGAGGTTTTGCTTTGGGAGGACATATAATAGCGCCCTGGGAAGTTTGCAGATTCTCTTGCTAGGTTTTTCCACTAGCATATAATAGCTCCCTATGAGATCTAGCAAACTCTCTTTCTAGGTTTTGTCCTATGGCATGTAAGAAGACCTGGGAGATCTGGACAGGATGAAAAAGGCCTCAGATGCTCTTTCGAGGCATTTCCATGACCACATGTAATAAGTCTTGGAGATCTAGACAGGATGAAAAAGGCCTCATATGCTCTTTAGGGTTCTTGCTTGACAAGACACTTTTTTAAGGTTTTATGGTGGGGGTCACATGTAATAAGTCTTGGAGATCTGGACAGGATGAAAAAGGCCCCAGATGCTCTTTAGGGTTCTTTCTAGTCAAGAGACTCTTTTAAGGTTTTGTGACAGTCACATGTAATGTGCTCCTAGGAGATCCGACAGGTAGAGCTGTGTGCTTGTAATAGCCTGGGATGCTGCAGCCAGGTTTTGTGATGCATGTAATAAGTCCTAAGGATTCCATAGTATGGCCAGTGATGATGAAGACCTGCAGATGGTGGGCCTACATCCAGTATGAAAAAGGACTGGCTCTGTAGAACTTCCTATGACGAGTAGATTTAGAGATTGATTGAGATAGCCGTAGCAGTGATGATGACGATGATCTAGAGAAGAAGACTTGTGCTAGAAGACCCGTGTCGAGAAATACCTTCCTAGTTAAGAGGGACTGTTGATGTATATGTAACTTCGGAATGTATTTCACCTATATGTATATTGTATTCCTATAGAGATGTTATTATTCCTCTATATCGCGTTGGGTTAAGGAAATGCCCCTTTTTGGCTACCTCTTACACCTTTTTGCCCTAATTCCATCCTATTTTCATGAGCTATATCCATGTCTTTCCAGATCAATCTATAACATTGACAGGTATAATTTGTTATTACTTTATTTGTTTTTATGCCTAAGATTGTTAAAGATTATGGGTCTTAGTCCTTGGTTTATACTAATTTATGTGACTTTATTTAGCCAAGGTCTAAAAGCGCAGGTGTATCAGCCCAGTAGTGCCAGCTGTGACTCTTCAACGTCAGCTCCTCATACTCTAAGGGACAACGCATCCTCCACGCGAGCTGTAACAGATTTCCACTATAACAGATCTCATTGAAGAAGAGCATAGCTGCAACAGACAGGTGGCATTCCAGCTATCAATTTTGTTGATCCAATTTCCATCGGGACAACAACATCCTTCAATATTAACAGTTATCAGTTAGTTGTAACTGCGCAGCATGAAGATCATAGATCTTCATTGCTGCACTATTTTTGTGGATCTGAAACTGTCTTTCTTTTGGTATAAATCCGAGAAGGATCTCGTAGCCTGGGTTGGACAATCATTACTGGTGTAAGCTGTAACAGATCATTGAAGCTCATGATCTTCCATTAATAATACAAGAGTAGCAATCTTGACTTCTGATTTTTAATTAGTTGTGACTCTCGGCATCTCTGTTAGAAGGCAAGGGCCCGCCTTCTCACAGAGATAGCCGATTCAAGTAGGTAGAATAGTTTAATTTCATTCCTGTTGTGTGGTGTGGAAAGTTGCAGACAATGCTGATAGCTGTAACAGAGAATAGTTTACTTTCATTTCTGTTGTGTGGTGTGGGAAGTTGAAGACATTGCTAATAGCTGTAACAAAGATTAGCTTCCTTGCTGGTACTTTACAATTGCATCTTGAATAGCTGTAGCAGAGTGGTGTGACAGTGGACTGTGTAGAACAATTCAATTAAATTGCATGTGTGTTTTAATCAGCTGTAACAGCCAAGCTCGATCCCAATCAATTGGTAGTTATTCCCGCTTTCTAGGATTTCCGGTAATCATCAATAGAGTTCAAGCTTGTATTTCAATTCTAGTTGTCGTTGTATCTTTAATTGCATACATAGATTAGACAGATAATGTTGGAGTTATAGTAGTCACTGGATAGATCATTTTGGTAAAGGTTAAATGTTGTAGTTTGATGATCATAAGGATTTAACTTCTTGCAAAAATAATTTCATTGAATTTCATTATTAGATCATTAACTTTCTGGATTGATTCTGTAAGAAGGATTGTTTCAATTGGGATTTGTATATGTGTGAATCAGATTAGTTGCTTAGGGAATGAGTTGGCTGAGCATCTAGGTAGGATCATTACTTACATTCATTAATCAATTGCTTAATCTGTTTACGCATAGATTGTGCTCATTACCTTTGAAATAAAAGACCTTCCCAGGTTTGACAATTTATATTGATCATTCTATGTGTTAGCTTTAATTAAATGACATATAGAGTGCCCAACATTTTGGCACCGTTGTCGGGGATGGTAATAGATAGACAGAGTTAGTAGTTGGTTTGATTTGATTTTACTTTAGTTCAATATTTTTTATGGCATGCATGAATACAAGAGAAACAAATCGGGAACCCCCTTTGAATACTAACATTGCAGGTGGAAGAGGTCGAGGTCGTAATACAGATCAGGGAAGACACACTTATATTGATGAGATAATTGCTAGACATGATTCTTTTGCTAGACCACAGCGGAACTCTACAGGCAGGGGAAATTCTGTTCCTCCTAATCTTGAACATTCAGCATCACAGTGGAGAATACAATGGGAACTTCAACTCCTGTTGCAGAAAGTAAACCTATTGAAGATAAGGGAAGTGTTGTAGGTGCACTAGATAGAGAGGAGATTTATCATATTGATGGAACCAGAGTTACTAAAGAGGTGTGGTTGGAGACTCACATAATAGTAGAAGAAGAAAGAAGGCAAAAAGAAGAGAGGAGAAAAGAGGAAGAAGCTAAAGCAGAGGAAGAACGCATAAAAGAGAATATTGAATTTTGGACCAAAACAATGGCTGATAGAGAATGGGGGGGTGAGAATGAACATGAGGACCACTGGGAGAAAGAAGGAGAAAATAATCAGCCTGGTAATACTGTGGATACATTAGAATTCCCTATCCTTCAGACACCTGGAGCAGCTCCTATAAAGAATATCTCACCATCAGTCCTCCTTAATTTCCATGGTAAGTCCTCTAAGGATCCTGATGAGTTTCTTTTTTAGTTTGATATTCTCTGTCGCAGCTATGATTACACCTCCAGTGCTCAGAAGTTGAAGCTATTCCTAGCCACCTTGAAAGTAAATGATCTGTGCTAGTTCATGAGTTTGGGTCATGAGACCATTACCACTTGGGACCAAATGAAGAACACCTTCCTTTCTAAACATCAAGAATATTGCAGAACAAGCGATAGGAAGGAAGAGTTGTTTAAAATGGTTCAAAAGGATGAAGAGAGTTTGGAAGACTTTGTGGAGAGATTACTGTACAATTTGCAAAGATCTAGTCATGCTGAGATTGGCAAGGATGTGCTCAAGATCATCTTGCTAAGAGGAATCAGGGAAGATTGCCTTGACATGTTGAATCTGCTTGGTAAAGGGGATATCTCGAAGGAACCTTTTGAAAAAATTGTTGAATTATGCTGAAGTTACTCCAGGGGATCTTCCAAAACCAACAAACGAGACAAGGATCGAGATCAGGATGTTTTCACTAGGACTCAGAAGTCAACTAGTGGAGGTGCCACTCGAGCAGAAATAGGAAACCTACTGGAGATCTTTAAAACATATATGATGAGTTCCCTGTCCTTAGAGCTAGATTCCATGAAGGAAAAATCGAGACAAGTAATAGAATATCTTACACTTGGAGTATTCTATCCCAAATGTAGGAAGAAGCATCCACCGAAGGAGTTCCCGTTGGACAAAGCAGAGGTATGTAGGATATGTGAACTTGAGCATGAAACTAAAGAGTGTCCTTCATTACCTAAGGTTAAAGCAGTCCTATAGGCATCTATTCCTGATGTAGAGCTAGCATACTTTATGGCACAGAAGAAACCATGGTAGCCTAGAAACCAAGGTATGAATGCAGATCCAGCATTTCTTCTGCATAATATGAATGGAATGAAGAACATGCATAATATGAATACACAATTCCCTTCACATTTTTCCAACAACCAGTTGAATCCATCTCAGAACCCAATGCAAAATTCTAATTCATGGACACCTTGGCCACAGCAGTCAAACTAAGCTCCTTGGAATTCTAACTGGAGGAACCATTACCAAGGAAATAACTTTCCCCATCACCAGACTCAGTATCAACAATACCCTCCTCAACACTATCAGCACTAGCAGTATCAGCAACCACAACTCCCTTTCTAGAACAATGCTGCACCCATGAATGCACCACTTCGACCCCAACTACCTGCACAACCTAACCCAAACCCAAACAATAAAGCAGTCCATCATTTTGAGACTACCAACATGCCTGCATAATCCATTACTCAGAATCCCTGCAATGATATACAATTACGATCAGGGAGGGTAGTGGAGCCTATTATCACTGAGGATATGTCATCCCCAGTGACTGAAACTAAAATAAATCAGCACTATTCAGCAAGCCCCATTATTGAGGATGCTGATACTCCTACTAAAGCAACAGCTGAAACTCAGGAAGCAACACACAATCTTCTACAGCCTACACAGTTGAACAGAGAACCACCATATCTTGAATGATTGCAGCTGCAGAAGATAGTTGAACAGCCCCGATTTGATCTCGTGGGAGAGTTGAAGAATTTATATGTTAAATTTCCACTGTTACAAGCCCTTCATGATGTTCCTATTTATGCTAAGACAGTTCAAGATTTGTGTGTTAAGAAACCAGGAAGAAGGCCCGGGGATCCTCCCACTATCCACGTGTTGGGAAAATTGTCAGAATTAATAATGGGAAAGGCCCCTGTGGCAAAGTATGATGACCCTGGGAACCCGATTGTTACAGTTCACATAGGGAACACACAAATTCCAAATGTCTTGGTGGATTTGGGTGTAGCTATTAATGTTATGACCATAAAGACTATGAAGGAATTGGGACTCACTGATCTTCGGCCAATCCCTACTATTTTGGAACTTGCTGATAGATCAACGATCAAGCCTGAAGGAATTTTAGATGACCTTGTAATCTCAGTAGACTTGTGGGAATACCCTGTAGACCTTTTGGTGTTACAACCAAAATCTCAGTTGGGGGGACACCCACTGATCCTGGGAAGACCATGGTTGGCCACAACTGATGCCTATATCAGTTGTCGGATAGGTTCTATGACCATTTCAGATGGGACTGAAATCAAGAATCTAACCCTATACCCTCTAGCTCGACTAAGCACAGAAGCTGATACTCCATTATGGGTAGATTTGGAGGAGGAAGAGGGAGTTCAGCCACTATTAACCATAGGGAGAGCCTTGACATTTAAAGATGAAACAGAGGATGATGCCATTAATAGTTTCATCAGAGAGCCCACGTCAGTCAATAAGAATGTTTATCAGATCTTGGACAGTACTTTAGCTGCAACAGAACAAGAAAACCTTACAGAAGAAACTCTGATAAGTGATGACAATGTAATTCTAGTACTTAAGAATTTGAAGAGTGTTCCAGTGGAGGTTGAGATAGGAAAAACATTAAATATTAATCCTAATCTGGCACCTAGCGAGCTGGAACAGCTAGTCACTCTGCTGAAACAACATAGGGGATCTTTTGCTTGGGAGTACACATATATGAAGGGGATTCTGTTAACACCCAAAAAGTGTCCACTACCTCATCTACCTCATTACATGGCTCATTTGTCCATTTTCCTACCATATTTCCCTTAAAAACCCTAAAAATCCCACTAAAAAGCCTCCAAAAGGCCACAAAACCATCAAGAAAGCCTCAAAAAGGCTAAGAAAACCCCCTTTTTCCTCCAAAAATAGAAAAATCCCTCTAAAAAGGGAATAAAAAATATAAAATAATGAGGAAAAGGAGGAAAAAACCCTATACAGCTGCCCTAAACCATATGGTTCCTAAAACCATGGGCCAGCACTCCACCACCAAAAAATTATAAATAGGTGATGGAGATCCCTTATTTCACATCCACAATCAAGTATACCCTTACTCTGCCAAAATCTCTCTTGAAACCCTAGCTCACCATTGAGCCACTTTCACCTTGAGAGCCCCTTTTGGCCCATTTCCACCATTGGAGAAAGAGAAGGAGCACATTGGAGCTGGGAGCAACCCTCTTGGACATTGCAAGAGCTTCATCAACCTCCACATTGGAGGTAATATCAATACAAACACCATTATTTATCTTTTGTTCTTTATGTTTCATGCATGTGTTTTATATTAGTTTACATTTCTGTTTTACTTTAATAATTTACATTTACTGAACTGCTACTAAGGAGTCCATTATCCTTAGTAGGTGCTCATTTGCACAAGCTAGGGGTAAAACCCTAGCTACAGTTTTGGTGACTCCCGTAAGTTTGAATTTCTGGTTACAATTTTTAAATCTTTTTTCTGTTCGGCTGTCCCTTTCGGCCACCGTATACCGCATTTTTTCCCCCAACAGTTGCATCCCGACCGCGTCTTTCAGGCACTTACCTGCGACCTAACTGCGGCTCTCAAACTATTTCCGGTGACCTGCCGGCAGCTTTCAGTCTATTACCTGCGATTCGGCCGTGGCTATTAGCATGTTTGATCAAGTCTAACTACGGCTTTTTCCCGCGTCCCTCCTGCGGCTTTCGGCCAGTTTCCCGCACCCCGCTGGTGCCTTTCGGCGTCTTTCCTGCGTCCTGCCTGCGGCTTTCGGCCAGTTTCCCGCAACCCGCCGGTGCCTTTCAGCATCTTTCCTACGTCCTGCCTGCGGCTTTCGGCCAGTTTCCCGCAACCCGCTGGCGCCTTTCGGCGTCTTTCCCGCATCCTGACTGCGACTTTCAACCCTTTTGCTGCATCCCGACTGCGTTTGTCTGCCAAAAACCTGCGTCCTGTCCGCGCCTATTTCCCTCAAACCCGCGGTCCGACTGCTCAGTTTCGCCACAAACCCGCAGTCTAATTTCTGCATTTTTTACAGTTTTGAGCCCAGAACTTTGCTGCACTATTTTCTGCACAAGCACAGCCCTCTGTCCTACTGCAGCCACCCTTCCTTATAGCATTTTTCTGCAGCTTTTATTTATGTTTCATTTACAGAATCGTTTTTACATTTTCAGCACTTTACATTGGAAAAAGAAAATTGTGCATTTTAAAAGTTCATTTCTATATTGTTATTGCTAGATAGAAAGTTGCCCTCCCTAGTGGCACTTTCTACTTGGGTTAATCATCATCTCACGAGCACACACTCTATCACATAATTCAAGTGAGCCTTAAAAAACTATCTAACTCAACCAATATTCTAACCCCACTTGGGGAACACAAAATAATCTTTGTAGTTAGGTAGGATCGGGTGGATAGGCTTCCAATAACACCCCTCGATTACTTACACTTGAGACATAGTTGTTGTCCAAATAGGGAACCAAAATCCCCTAGTACTTTTTGGCATGGTCACGACCATTTTATCAGAGGGCCTCTCCCTTAGGAGGGTTGAAGTCGAAAGACTAGTTCCGAAGGCCTGAGTCGAATACCGAACTCCATTCAGTAACCGAAGGGCTACCTTTCGTAGTTCGCGGGATATCCCTGTATAGGGGTATTGCGGTAAACGGACCAAACGGCAGATTCACCTTTCTAGACGTGTCATGAACGGGGTATCTTAGTTGCCATTCTTCTAGGATTGACTACCCGGTGTCCCTCCCGGTAGGGGGACATCTTAGCCACTTGGCTTTCCTATTCATATTGTCTGACTTGGATTTCATCACCTTGCAGAGGATATGTCTAGTTGAGTCATAATACTTTTAGTTAGGTGTTTGCATGCTCCCTTACCTCCCTTTGGTCTAGTGAGTTCACCATTTTTTATTTTTAGGAAACCTGCTGCTTGTTGGTATTCTGACCATTTTGTTGGTACTCCACCTATTGTAGCACAGCTGTTACAGTGGGTGTTTTAAGTTGGTTGTTGGCCTGAGTGCCTTGTTTTTTGAGCTCTCCTTCTGCACGCTTGGTTGCATTAGGGTTTTTGAGCTAATTTTTACTCACCTCAACCCACAAAGTTTCGACACCATCTGTCACCATTGAGTCCCCGAGACATTCTCGGTGCCTCAGGGGCGAACCCCCACAGCACGGTTCACTTGACACCACACGTCATCGCCACAGATCATCATCCCTTGATACCACTTATCACAGATCTAGAGCCTTGTCACTTGACTCCACTCGTCAACGGCATAGGACTTTGTCACCAGACATTGACTCCCCTTACTTTACCTCTGATTCTGAAGAAGAGTCTGAGAACCCTATTTACACTGCCCCTACTAGCCCCATGGCTGGCGCGACTTCCACTCCTTTCGCAGTAGGGACCATTGGTGGCACATCCACCACTACACCAGTTACCACACCTGCTCTGGGAATGCCCTTGATGGGGGCCACATCCACCATCCCGGTCACCATTCCCATTCCCGTAGCTGGCATACATACCACTACTCCACCAGTTACTCACACTACCCATGGTGGTGCAGGCCCATCCTATACTACCTTAGTTCCCCCACTTGGGGGCAACATTCCCAACCCTGCCCCTCTACTTGGGGGCATGGGCCCCAACTTGGTCCAACCCACTCCTGTGTCACATCCTTCTTCCAGTCTGCCATTCATGGCTAGCCTCAACCTACCTGAACTAGCCAGATTGACCGACCCTATCCGACACGACCCTGCATGGCCTCATATGCCCACCAAACTCCCCTCGAACATCCCTAAGTTCGAGGGCAAGGCAGGTGAGGACCCACAAAACCATATCATGTCCTTCCATCTATGGTGTTTCTCCAACTCTATAGTGGATGACTCTATTCGCCTCCATCTGTTACAGAGCACCTTCACTGGCTCTGCAGCCAAGTGGTGTATCGAGCAACCCCATGGGACCCATGCCACCTTTACTTCCCTGGCCTCGACCTTCCTGCAGTTCTTCTAGTTACCTGTCCGCTATGACGCGGGGCATTGAGATACTCCTATCTTGCAGACAAAACACGGCTACCCACATCACGGACCACTTTCATGAGTGGCGTAGACGTCGTAGCTTATGCAAGATCAAATTAGACGACCATATCTTCCTAGATTGGTTCCTCAAGTCCCTTCTTCCCGTTATTGCTAAGGATGTAGCTTCCGAAAGACCCCAGTCTGAAGAAGAGGCCATCCTTAAAGCACAACAGTTTGACCTCATTTACGCCCAGTCGGGTTACCTCTATACCATTATACCTGACGCCCCTCGCGGTGAGTCCTCTCATCACGATGCGCCGGGGGCATCCCACGCTGCAGACGGCATCATTGTTCGTGTTTCTTCACATCTCCAACCCTTTTCCATAGCACGTCCTACCCCGGGCCCCCGACCTTTCTCGGGCCACCTCACAGTCTGGGGCCACCAACTCATATGCTCCTATGACACATCACCATCATTCCCATGGACCCTACTATCCACCTCAGTGCTTCGGGCATGTGCCCCCTGCTTATAACCCCCCAGTCGCACCTCAGTCCTATTACCACCAGCATGCTGCACCAGCTCCTGCGCCTCCTCAAGCCCAACCCACTTATTACCACCTGTTAGAACATTATTACACACATGTACATTAATCATCTATTAATTGATGGTTAATTAGTGCCCAAGTGATTAATTATTACATCCCTAAGTTGGTTGGCTACTAAATGGTCAATTATCATGAACTAGTTAGCAAATGTGAACAAGTGCTGAGTCAAACTGGCTGTTTGGTGCGCTCCCCAGGGCATTTAATGCATTCAGCATGCCTAGAGCGCCCTCCCCAGGTTAATTAATGCATTCAGCATGCTTCTCTTCTACCTAGGGCGCACTTGCTCAGATTGTGGACAATCTTGCCAACTTTGTCCAATTTTTGGCCAATTTTAGCTACCAAACCTCTAACCAACCAGTTTCTTCACATGTGTGAGGTCACATGGGCCTGCCCAGTCATTCCCAGCATTCACACAGCAGATTTGAACCAGTTTGGGATGGTTTGGGATATTTTGGTCAACCTAGGGGGGTTTGAGCTATTTCTAAGCTAGATCAGTGTGAACACTCCAGATGGATTCGAATTCTTCCAGATTTGTATCTATGGGTGTTCTTAACCTATTTTGAGGTTGGACAGTTCATAATATTGACATTATTCACCCATTTCATGTGTATTGTTCTTCATTCATTTACAGATTTATGCTATTCTTGCAAATGTTGTGCAATCTTTCACTAGTGAGGAATCCATAGTAGCTAGGTTCTGCTGTGATTGAGATTTTACACCACCAGCAGGCTGCACCAGCTCCTGCACCTTCCCAAGCCCAACCAGCTTATTACCCGCCATAGGAAGCCCCTGCGGCCAACCCACAACCTGCTCCGCAGACATATCAGCAACCTCCTCAAGGTGCCGCACCTGCGTAGCCTCCACCTACATACCATCCACCGCAGCCTGCTCTCGCACCTGCACAACCTCAAAACCCACCTGCTGCTCAAGGGCAAGTTTACGCCCAAAACAACCCACAGCAGAACCAGAACAACCAATGCAACCAGGGCCAACAAACTCACGGCAAGGGCCGTAATCGTGGGAACAACCAACCTACATACCAAGGTGGTCAACCGGCTAACCCCCCAGACAACAACAACGTGGCCCCCGCTAACCAAAACCCTGATCGCCCGCCCAAGCAGGCTAAAAACCCTAATTTGAGAACGAACCATCCTTGTTCTATCTGCAGGGTCTATGGCCACTACACACATACTTTCCCACATTTGGAGTGAGCTCAACAACTTTGGGTTGATGATGCCCATCGCCAAGGGCATGCGGCTCCTCAAGCACCGCCCAACCCCCCACAACCTCAGCAGCCACCTTTGGTGCTACAAAACCCCTTACCAACCCAAGGCATGGTGAACACTCAGCCGTTGGCCCCCCCTCAAGCCAACACGCAACCCCAACAACAACAGATCACATATGCCGCTCCTGACCAACCCATGTTTGACTCAGGTACCCATCACTTGTTGATGATGTCTTCCGCTGATGTCAACCTTCAGACTCGACGGAACCAATATGGCTCCACCTCCGAAGCCCCTCCCGCTGATAAAACCACTAACGCTCATCCCACTGATCAAGCGTTATGTATCCCTCCCCCTCCGGTAGATGGCACTTCCAAAGCAGCTCGTTTCCCACTTCGCCGTATCAACAACAACCCCAATGCGCACGCTGCGTCAAACTACAACATTGTAGACAACCTAGCCCAATCTCCCACAGCCATGTCTGCATTAGAAGTCTTGAAGAACTGCCCTTCCGAGCGCAAGACTTTACTCTCAGCCATTGGGGCTATTGACCCAGATGATTCAAATTTGATGGCATTTGATTTGGACCAGTCCGAACCACGCCTGCCTTCCACCTTAGCATTCCAAGTTTCTGTTTCCGTTCAGAATCTTGTCATCCATCGATGCATCATCGATGAGGGTGCCTCCACATGCGTTATGTCTACATTCGTATGGCAGAAGTTGGGATCCCCTACCCTCCAGCAGTCCACCACTGCATTACGCGCCTACGACGGTCGTTCGGCTCAGCCCCAAGGTCTCCTAGCCAATGTCCCTGTCCAGTTAGGTGGTAAAACCGTCCTCATCGATATCGAGGTCATCAACGCTCAACTTGATTACAACCTCTTACTTGGTCGCAGCTACATGTATGCTATGCGGGCGGTCGCTTCCTCTGTCTTTCGTATCATGATGTTCCCCCATGATGGACACGTGGTTAAGATCGACCAACTCACTTACTATGATCCAAATGCTCCCGCTGCACCCGAAAATCTTCTCCCCATGGTTGAACAACTGGTCAGTAGTGCTGCTACCTCATTTGGTTCCTCTTTGGGACCTGGAGTTTACTCAGACCCACCGATGACATCTACCTTCCAATCCATTCCTCCCCCATCATCTACGCCCGAAGTGTCTGACTTATGTACCCTCTCCCATGATAACCAAACAACTACCAATCAGCCACCCTTGTTGCCTAAACCACCACTGGTACCTAGACACATTGGTGTTACACCTATTCATACAATCCCCTTCCTAGTCCCCCCATCGGGAGTAGTAAGCACCCCAGTTATGGCTACCCTTAGCCTCCCTGGGCTAACCTTGGGATTACCCGTATGGTATCTTTCGCCTCCCGTTCGCCCGCCGACACCAGATGTCATCCTCCAACCAGTGCAACCCATGGCTACTACCACTCAGCCACCCCCCGATGTCTCTACCCCTTTGTCCTCCACGACTCCTCCCCCTACTCCCAAACCCACTGGGGGCAGAGGTCCCCAACCTTACACTGCTGTACCACCTCCCAAGACAGTAAAAAACCCCCCAGTATTTCGTGCTCCTCCCAAATGCTCATTGTGCGACGAGTTAGGCCATGCGACTCATCTGTGTCCACAGTTACCAGCATTACAGAAGCACATGCAAATGCTCGACGACGACCCTAACATCCCGATTGTCGAACTAAACCCCACCCCCAAGCCCAAAGATAAATCCCTGCGTACCAACCACCCCTGTGCTATATGCGGTGTTTACGGGCACTACTCACATCATTGTCCCGATCTCCCAGATTACAGAGCGGCTCTCTACGAGATGAACAATCTGGATCTTGAGACGGAACCAACCACTATTGAGGAGATTCACCCCCCGATCTCACCCCCGTCCGGGGAGGTCAACACCATTTACATGATCTCTTCCACTACCATTCCCACGTCAACCGATTTGACGGCCCAAAATTTCCATACTGATGAGGAGATTCTTGAGGCACTCACTACCCCGGAGTATCCCTGGGATGACATGCACCATCGTTCGTACTTTATCCCAGGAGCATCTTCCTCTAGCACCGCTACCCAATTTGCGGTTGAATCCAAAGACTTCCTTCCCACTAAGGTCGACTAGTTCAAGGACCCTATTCTTGCTCCTGATGCCTTCCAGGAAGGTAACATGGCTAACATCTCACCTGTCATCCAAATTGATATCGCTGCCCCCGAGAGTGCCCCTGAATTCATCACTTTAGGAGCCTTCTGCAGTAAGCAAGAGATTGAGGAATACACTAACCTCTTCAGAGAGTTCCGTGATGTCTTTGCCTGGTCCTATACCAAAATGCCCGATCTTGACCCCGCCATTGTAGAGCACTACATTGACACATGGCCTGATGTACCCCCCGTCCATCAGAAACAACGTCCCATTCATCCCTCAAAGCTCCCAGCTGTTAAAGCTAAGATTGAGACCCCTGAACTCATCACTTTAGGAGCCTCTTGCAGCAAGCAGGAGATTGAGGAATACAAACAACTCTTCCAAGAGTTCAGTGATATCTTTACCTCCCCACTCGAGCAACGTCTGCTATCCCTTGAACAAGCCGATGAAGACCGTCGTGCTGCTCTCCAGACCATTGAAGCTGCCAAGAACCGCTCCAAAGCTGGTTACGACAAACATGTACACCCTCGAACTTTCCATCAAGGGGACCTCGTCCTCGCCTATGACCAAGCCCATGACAAAACCGGTAAAGGGAAGTTCGAATCCATGTGGCAAGGCCCTTACATCGTGCAGACTTGTCTCGGCAAGGGGGCATACATTTTAGCTGACTCCGAAGATCACCCTTTGCACAACCCTCATAATGGGTTGTACCTTAAACGCTTTTATTCCTAAATAACTCGCGGCCCCATTGGTCCGCATTGTATAGTTTGCTCTCTTTTTTTTCACATTTTTTACCGCAATCTTATATTCCTCATTTTTTGCGTGACCACAGATGGACCATCTTCCACCTCACTATACTGGCTTCGCCGATGGAGCAAGCCGCTAGTCTCCCAACCTGGCTTCTGCAACGTGGGTCCTATATTCCCCTTCCCATGAAATGATTCACCTCGACGGAATCTGTATCAGCACTGCTACCAATAACCAGGCGGAGTATGATGCTGTGACCGATCTCTTGACTGCTGCCCTCCAGATGGGCATACGTCACCTCCATGTGTTCCTTGACTCCCAGCTACTTGTCTCCCAGCTCAATAACTACTACCAGGTGCATGATCCCTGCCTCTTTAGAAAATTCCTGCACACAAAACAACTCAGCCGACAGTTTGAATCCATCACATTCACCCATGTCCCAAGAGCTCAAAATAGTGTCGCAGACCAAATGGCCAACAACATTCTAGATTGGCACATCAATCACTCCATGTAAAAAACCTCCATCATGCATTGCATCTCATAAAAATATATATAAAAACCCAAAAAGATTGCAAGGGGCATCCACGTGCCTGTCATCACATAACCATTTGCATCCATATGCAATAAAAAAAAAATAATAATAATACAAACCACATTCATATACAGGGGCATCCACCTGCCTAGTCCTACATACATAGTGTTGCATCCATATGCAATACATCACATAACATACACAAGGGGCATCCATGTGCCCAACATCCTATACTACTTGCATCCACGTGCGATGTCAAACATATCACAAATCATAATGCGCATCCACGTGCGTACAACAAAACAACATCATACAAAAAGGTGCATCCACGTGCATATATATATATATCAAAAAATACATGTTCAGTGCTATACATGTCCTGAGTACCCCTGTACTCAGCTATACAAAAAATGGTTATACATCCCTAAAGCCTCATCAAAATACATGCCATAGCTACAAAACTCGGGGGGAGTCCCCTGCACTCCCTAATGAGAGTCGTATCCTGCATCACTGTCTGCATCGGCTGCCTCTGAGTCCTCCCCTCTCTCATCCTCCAGCAAGTCCTCATCTCCTATGGGCTCCTATGCCCGTGCCCGATCCACCAAGATCGCCACCTGGATCGCTATGGATCTGAACTCTCGGGGTGCCCTCATGCAATCCTGAACCACGTCCGGATCGACATCCCACCATCCCTCGTCGGTCACCCCTATTAGCAAACGGTCTAGTAGTGCCTGTACAGACTCAAGTGTCCCCTCCGCATCGCGGCGACGGACCTCTCCTCGCCCAGGCAGAGCTGGAACGGCCACAATCCCCCTCCGTGCCACATGTCCTGGCGGCGGCCTCAGACCCACATCTGCAAATCACCCATAGGTCAGTAACCATATATCAATCTACTATCATATCTATAAAACTTGACATCCATAACATGCAAGCAAACACATACGTACCATCGGGACCCCATGCCTGTCCTGGTGCTCGTGGCGCCTCTGGATCTCCTGTGTAGTCCATGTCCCTATACTGGAAGTCATCTAGTGTCAATGGTATCTGGAGCCACTACAGGTACAACTCCTGCGTAAAATACCTGCCAACATCACCGCCACCACGGCGGTGCATCATCTCGCCCCACCGCACCATCCACGGCTCCCTCAAACCTCCTGCTCTGATCGGCACCCGTGGCCGCAGTGTGGGCACCCTCTCCATAAAGAAGGCACATAAGAACGAACCATAGCAAAAACCTTTGCCAGATTCCTTCGCTGCTGTCAGCTGTCGCTGAACGTAGGTCAGGTACATTTGGCCCCACGTGTAATACTGTTAACACCTAAAAAGTGCTCACTAGCTCATTCCCTTACTCACATGACCCATTTGTCCACTTTTCCACCATCTGAGCCTCTGAAACCAACAAAAGGTCACCAAAAGACCTTAGTACACCCCTTTTTTCCATTAAAAAAGATTATTTTTCCAAGAAAATCATAAAAAAACCCTCAAAAAGGGTCCAAATTCCCAAAAATATTAAAAAGGGAATTAAAATATTATTTTTATTCAAAAAAGGAAAAAGGAGAGAAAATTACCTAAACTATGTTGGTCAATACCATTGGTTTCCACAAAACCACAAATGGTATTCCTCACCACCAAAACCTATAAAAAGGTGGTAGGGGCTCCTCATTTCACATCCTTCCATTATCTCATCCTTATGCTGCTGAAATCTCCCCTGAGCACTTTTAGCCATTGGAGCAACCTTGGAGAAAGAGACCTATTGGATTTTGGAGCTACTCATCTTGGGAGTTGCTCAACATCAACCTTCACCATTGAAGGTAATATCGCAAGCACTTGCTTGCCCCCCACTTTTCAATACAAAAATTATTTCTTATGTTTCTTGTTCTTGATTTTTGAAATATTTAAATTATTTGCTTAGATTCTTGCTTAGATCCATGAAAAGTATTGTTTATTTAGTTTATTGTTTTTATTTCTATTGAAACTGCTACTACTAGTTAGTAGGTGCCCATAGCACTAAGCTTGGTTGCAAAACTGAGCCAACAGTTTTTGGCGACTCCGCTTTGGTTTGAACTTTAGATCTCTAGCTTTGCCATTAAATCTTAGTTTTTATGAGTTTTTAGTCTTTAGATCCATAGATCTACCATCTTAGACAGCAGATCCATTGCTGTTCTGAGATTTGGCCCCTTAAACAGCCCGAAATTTTCAATTTTCGGGTTCGTTTCTCGGTTTCCGTGCACGGCTTCCGCCTCGCGGCTTTTTTCCAGACAGTCGCGCGGCCCATCGCGACTTTTCTGCGTTTTTCCGCGTGGTCCATCGCGGATTTTTTACAGACAGTCGCGCGGTCCATCGCGACTTTTCTGCATTTTTCCGCGCTGCTCATCGCGGCTGCGCGGCCAAAACCTGCGCGGCTCATCGCGACTGTGTAGCCCAAACCTGCGCGGCTCATCGCGACTGTGCGTCCAAAACCCGCGCGGTCCATCGCGACTGTGCATCCAAAACCCGCGCGGTCCATCGCGACTGTGCGTCCAAAACCCGCGCGGCCCATCGCGGCTGTTTGTCCAAAACCCGCGCGGCTGAATTTTTTCATTCGGCCATCCCGATTTTGAAAAATATTTTTTACTGTACTTTCTGCCCATAGCACATTTTTTACAGTACTAAATTCTGCATAGTTTACAGATTTGAAAATTTTTTTTACTATTTAAAAAGTGCATACCTAGAAATCTTGTTAAAAATTTTCAAGAAAGTGAAAGAAAGACTCATTTTGCATTCTTTATCTAGATTCAAAATTTTTTCTTGTTTACTTCTTTAGAATATTGCCCTTAGCAATTTTTATTGAAACAAAGAAATCCATTTATTTCTTTATTTGCTTTCATAAAATCCAAGAAATCCTTTATTTTTTGAGTCATTTTTTGAAAAAGCATATTAATTCCTTTTCGTGAAAAAAGTCTTAAATATTTGCTTTGTATTTTCGAAAAGTCCTTTATTTTTTGAAAATTTCCCTTAAAGCATTTAATTTTTTCAAGTTCAGTTTACAACACCTCACGTGCACTCACACGATCACTTAATTGAACAAGACTTAAAAAGTACCCTAATTTGAACACATTCTTAACCCCACTTGGGGAACACTAAAAGAATTCTTGTAGCTAGGTAGTATTGGGGGGATAGGTGTTCCAATAACACCCCTCAGTTCATACATCTGAGACATAGAAGTTGTCCAATTAGGGAGCTAAAATCTCTTAGTACTTTTTGGCGCGGTCACAACCGGTTTGTGGGAAGGCCTCTCCCTTAGGAGGGTTGAAGTCGCGAGGATGGTTCCGGAAGCCTGAGTGGGATACCGAAACCCATTCAGTAACCGAAGGGCTACCATTCGCAGTTCTCGGGATATCCCTGTATTGGGATATTGCGATCAAAGGACCAAACGGCAGATTTACCTTTTCTCGACGCGTCATGAACGGAGTATCCTAGTAGCCTGTCTTTTTAGGATTGATTACCCGGTGTCCCTCCCGGTAGGGGGATATCTACCCGTTGTCTCTACATTCATATTGTCTGACTTGGATTTCATCACCTTGCAGGGGATATCGTCTGTTTGAGTCACAATACTTTTAGATTAGGTGTTTGCATGATCTTTACCACCTATTGAGTCTAGTTACACCTATTTTTTCTAGGAGCCGCTTGCATGTTGGTATTCTGACCGGTTGTTGCATTCCTCCACTTATTGTAGCACAGCTGCTGGGATAAGTGCATTTTTGAGGATTGATTTTTTGGCCTGTGAGCCTTCTTTTTTCACTCCCCTTTTTTGCACCCTTGGTTGCATTAGGGTTTTGAGTCTTTTACATATATATCACCACCTGATACCTAAAACAATCTTTTAAATAAAAAAAAAAAAAAAAAAAAACATATTCTCACCACTGAGAATTCTAGACGTTCTCGTCGTCTACAGGGCGAACTCCCAGAGTTTAGTCCACTTGGCTCTCCACGTCATGGACGCAGAGCATTATCCCTTGATTCGACACATCGTCGATCATCTAGACGGTCATCCGATTCTGACATACCCCACTTCACCTTTGATTTGGAGGTAGAATCCGAAAACCCCACAGAGTTACCACCAACCACAATTATGTCTGGAACACCAGTTGATCCACTATATACATTAACCATAGGTCAGACATCCGCAGACCCTTCTGCGGGAGTACCATCAACGGCAACAGCCACCCCCTTGGGTATGCCCAATATGGGTAACACTCCACATTCAGGAATGCCTAGCACATGACCACCACCTGTCATGGGCATGCCCAACATGGGGGTCATACCCCCTTCGGTTTCCACAAACCCTATCCCAGGAATCCCTAGTGCGATTCCTAACCCAAGTGTAACCCATGTTGCACTCGGTAGTGCTATACCAGGAATCCCTACTGCGATTCCTAACCCAAGTGTAACCCAAGTTGCACTTGGGAGCGCTAACCCATATCAGGCCACACCTTTTGGAGGGCACATACACTCCATACCTAGCATACCTATAGGCGCTACTGGACCCCTACACCATACCACAATGGCTAGGCAGGTCCCGGTTCCGGTCACCACATCCGCTAGTCTACCATACATGGCAAGTCTCAACCTGCCAGATTTAGCTAGGCTCACAAATGACCCCATCAGGCATGATCCTGCTTGGCCCCATATGCCCACTAAGCTTCCCTCTGACATCCCTAAGTTTGAGGGAAAGGCCGGAGAAGACCCCCAAAACCACATCATGTCCTTCCATTTATGGTGTTCCTCCAACTCCATAGTGGACGACTCTGTCCGACTCCATTTATTACAGCGCACCTTCACTGGCTCTGCAGCCAAATGGTATATCGAGCAACCCCATGGGACGCATTCCACATTTACCTCCCTTGCCTCGACCTTCCTGCAGTTCTTTCAGCTACCAGTCCGCTATGATGCGGGCGTCGAGATCCTACTGTCTTGCAGACAAAACACGGCCACGCATATCACGGACCATATTCATGATTGGCGGCGGCGCCGAAGCCTATGCAAGATCAAATTAGACGACCGAATCTTTCTAGACTGGTTCCTTAAATCCCTCCTTCCTCTCATTGCGAAGGATGTAGCATCTGAAAGACCCCAGTCTGAGGAGGAGGCCATCCTTAAGGCCCAACAGTTTGATCTTATCTATGCCCAATCAGGTTACCTATACACCATCATACCTGACGCACCACGAGGTGACTCCGCACGCGGTGACACACCGGGGGCATCACATACCGCTGATGGCATTATTGGCCAAATCACACCGCAAGCCAAACCTTTCAGTATGGTGAGCACCATGCCCGCCCCAGACCTTTCTAGGGCTACATCCAGTTCCGGAGCGACAACTTCTTATGCTCCAACAAACCAGACCCATCATGTTCATGGACCCTCTTGTCCACAACATTGTTATGGCCAAGCGCCATCAGCATATGTACCTCCTACATACTATGCTCAACCTACGGTACAGAACCCCATGCAGTTTCCACAACAGCCCATGCATTACCCACAGCAGGTTGCACCGGCTAACCTCACACCTCCACTAGCTCAGGGGTACCAACAACCCCAACAGGCAACTGGACCACCTCCAGCTCCACCTGCATACTATCCACCGCAACCTGCTCCCGCACCTGCGGCTCCTCAGAATCCCCCCAATGCTCAAGGACATGTCTACGCACAACAACAGCAGCCCCAATACCAAAATAACCAACGCAACCAGGGTGGGCAACCAAACCGAGGAAGAGGACGAAACCGTGGAAACAATCAAAACCGTAACCAAGCTCCACAACCTACCCATCCTCCGCAAAACAATAACGCGGCGCCCGCTCATCAGAATCCTGATCGGCCACCTAAGCAACCCAAAAATGCTAATTTACGAACAAACCATCCTTGTTCCATTTGCGGTGTCTATGGCCACTATACCCACGCTTGCCCACATCTGGAGCGAGCCCGACAACTATGGACAAATGACGCCCATCGTCAAGGGCAGGCGGCTCCTCAGCCACCACCCAACCCCCCACCACCCCCACAACAACCTTTGGTCCTCCAAAACCCTTTTCCAACACAGGGAGTGGTAAACACTCAGCCGTTAGCCCCCCAACAGGGCAACGTGCAACCACAACAAATAACTTATACGGCTCCGGACCAACCCATGTTTGATTCAGGAACCCACCACTTATTGATGATGTCCACCGCTGACGTCAATATCCAAACCCGTCGGAATCAATACGGACCGACTTCTGAAGCCCCCCCCGCCGAAAAGGATACTAATGCTAATCCAACTGATCAGACATTGCGTATACCTCAGGTTCCACTTGATGGCGCTTCTAAAGCACCTCGCTTCCCCCCTTCGCCGAATCAACAACAACCCCAATGCACGGGCTGCGTCCAATTACAACATTGTAGATGACTTAGCTCAATCTCCCGCAGCCATGTCTGCGTTAGAAGTCTTAAAAACCTGTCCTACTCAGCGCAAGACTTTACTTTCCGCCATTGGGGCGATTGACCCAAATGATTCGAACTTGATGACCTTTGATTTAGACCAATCTGAACCACGACTGCCTTCTACCATAGCAGTCCAAGTTTCCGTTTCTATTCGGAATCTTGTCATCCATCGATGTATCATCGACGAAGGTGCCTCCACATGTGTCATGTCCACTTTTGTCTGGCAAAAGTTGGGATCCCCTGCTCTCCAGCAATCCACCACTGCATTGCGGGCCTACGACGGCCGGTCAGCTCAACCTCAAGGTTTATTACCCAAGGTACCCGTCCAATTAGGTGGGAAGACTGTACTCATCGACATAGAAGTCATTAACGCCCAGCTTGACTATAACCTTTTACTTGGCCGCAGTTACATGTACGCCATGAAAGCGGTCGCCTCCTCCGTCTTCCGCACCATGATGTTCCCCCACGAGGGCCGCGTGGTCAAAATTGACCAACTCACCTACTATGATCCCAACGCCCCTGCAGCACCAGAGAATGTTCTCCCCATGATTGAACAACCCGCTTCTAGTGCAGTTACCTCTTTTGTGTCTTCTGTGGCACCCGGACTTTATTCGGATACACCCATGACCTCTACATTCCAGGCCATCCCACCACCATCACCGGAGACCCAAGTCGCAAACATCCGGCGGTCAACCACCATTGATCCCCAGTCACATTGGTGTCACACCCATCCACACCATCCCCTTCCTATTTCCTCCTTCGGGTGTAGTAAGCGCCCCGGTTATGGCTACCCTTAGCCTACCCGGGCTAACATTGGGATTGCCCGTGTGGTATATTCCGCCTCCCGTTCGACTACCGACACCAGACGTCATCCTCCAACCGGTACAACCTATTGTTACCACAAATCAACCTCCTCCTGGCGTCGCGATCCCTTCATCGGCAACGACACCTCCTCCTAACCTCAATATTCCTTCGTCGTCAATGAAACCTCCTCCGGGTCTCGCGATTGCTTCGACGTCAAAGGATCCCCCTCTCCTTGCTAAGCCCACTGGGGGCAGAGGTCCACAACCCTACACTGCTATACCACCTCCTAAGGCAGCCAAACCCCCACCGGTGTTTCGAGCTCCCCCCAAATGTTCATTATGCGATGAAATTGGCCATCCAACTCACCAATGCCCACATTTACCGGCACTCCAAGAGCATATGAATATGTTAGACGATGACATCGGCATCCTAGTAGTCAGATTAGAGCCACCTCTACAGCCTCGCGACAAATCACTGCGCACGAACCATCCTTGTGCTATATGCAGCGTTTACGGCCACTACTCTCACCATTGCCCTGATCTACCTGACTATAGAGCAGCATTGTACGAGTTAAACAATGCCGACTTAGAGATATCTCCTCCCCTTATCGAGGAGATTCACCCTCCACCATCATCCTCGTCAGAAGAAGTCAATACGATATATATGATTTCGACAACCTTCAAACCAGAACCCCTCGATTTATGGTCTGATTACTTCAGTACTGACGAGCAGATTTTGGAGACACTCACTGCACCCGACTACCCTTGGGATGATATGCATCATCGCTCGTACTTCCTACCGAAGACATCTACCTCCACCGCATCCGACCAGCTATCAGTCGAGTCGAAAGACTTCATACCCGCTAAGGTCAATTGGTTAAAGGACCCCATCCCAGCACCAGATGCCTTTGAAGAAGGGAACATGTCCAACATTTCTCCCACTATCCAGATAGACATTTCCACAACACCAGGGAAACCTGAGCTCATCTCGCTGGGCGCATCTTGCACTCAAGCAGAAACTCAGGCATACAGAAAGCTCTTTCAGGAGTTCCGCGATGTCTTCGCCTGGTCCTATACCGAGATGCCTGGTCTCGACCCCACCATTATTGAACACCACATCGATACATGGCCCGAAGTACCCCCTGTTCGTCAGAAACAGCGACCTATTCACCCTGCCAAGCTTCCCGCTGTTAAGGCTGAAGTCGAAAAACTTCGAAAAGCAGGTTTCATCTACCCTATTCCGTACACCACATGGGTGTCGAACCCCGTTCCTGTCAACAAAAAACAAGGCACCCTTAGAGTATGCACTGATTTCCGCGATCTAAACCACGCTTGTCCAAAAGACAATTTCCCCACGCCATTCATTGACCAACTCATTGATGAGTGTGCGGGCCATGAGGTCCTATCCTTCATGGACGGTTTTTCCGGATATAACCAGATCCACATCCGCAAGGAGGATCAGTACAAGACTGCCTTTACCACCCCATGGGGCACCTTTGCCTATCGCGTCATGCCATTTGGCCTTAAAAATGCTGGTGCCACTTTCCAGCGAGCCATGACCTATTGCTTTCACGACTTAGTCCATATCCTGCGAGTCTATCTTGACGACCTCACAACGCGTTCCCGAAAACGATCAGACCACCTTAGCGACCTCCGGCAAGTTTTCCTGCGTTGTCGCAAATATAAAATCCGCTTGAACCCACACAAGTGTGTCTTTTGCGTCCCAGCGGGCCGGTTGTTGGGTTTCATTGTTTCCCAAGATGGGATCACTGTCGACCCCCTAAAGGTCAAAGCCATATTAGAACTCCCCCCTCCTCGCACGCTTCGACAGCTTCAGAGCTTGCAAGGGCGGTCCAATTTTCTTAGGCGCTTTGTCCCTGATTATGCCACCAAAGTCCACGGGTTCTTACGCTTGCTTCGTACCCACATACCCTTTGTTTGGGACGAACAAGTAGACACGGCATTTGAATCCCTCAAGAAAGCTCTCACACAAGCCCCCTTGATATCCCCACCGGATTTCTCCCAAGACTTCACCCTTTACGTCTCGGCATCCGAATATGCCGTGTCCGGAGTTTTGGTCCAAGAAGATGCTTCCCACAAAGAGCATGTGATTTATTACGTCAGCCAAACCTTGTCTGGCCCACCTCTACGTTACCCCTATGAGGAAAGATTAGCACTAGCTGTAGTCTTTTCCGTGCAAAAACTGTGACACTATATTTTGCTTAGTCATACCACGGTTGTCGCCGACTCCAACCCCATGGTCTACCTCCTTACCCGGCGGCTCCTTCAAGGTCGTGTCGCTAAATGGGTCATTATCCTCCAGGAATATGACCTTACTTTCAAGACCCCCAAGAGCACCAAAGCCCTCGCGCTTGCTCACCTCATTACAGATCTCCCATCCTCTTCAACATCACCCGTCATCCAAACGGACTTAATTGACGAGCAGATATTCGTCATTTCGTCTGACGACCCTTGGTATGGAGACATATTGATTTACCTGCGTACGCAAAAATTCCGACCACACATCGATCGTGATGGACGCCGTCGTATACGACACCACGCCCCCCGATACCTGCTTATTGGGGATGTACTTTATCGACGAGGCGTTGATACTATCTTACGCCGCTGCCTATCCCATAGCGAGGCAGAACAAGTCCTCAATGATTGTCATAGCGGTGCCTGTGGAGGCCATTTCTCCGGCATGGCTACCGCCCAGAAAATCATTCGCGCCGGTTATTTTTGGCCATCATTGTTTACTGATTGCATCACCGCAGTCAAGCATTGCCAGAACTGCCAGCTATTTGCCCCCAAGGCAAGAACCCCCCCTGCCCCCCTTCATCCAGTCATCACTGTTGGACCATTCTGCAAATGGGCCATAGACTTCCTCGACTGCAATCCCCCGTCAGCCGGCGGTCACAAACACATCATTGTGGCCGTAGATTATTTCACCAAATGGGCAGAAGCCATGCCAACCTATAATTGCAAAGCCGACACTGCGGAACGATTTTTCTTCAACCATGTTATTGCTCGTTTCGGAATACCACAGCCGCTAGTTTCTGACCACGGCTCTCACTTCGAAGATGCCGTCTGGAAGGAATTATCAACCATGTTGAAGTTTGAACACCATTTCTCTTCCGCTTACTACCCCCAAGGAAACAGCCAAGTCGAAGCGATCAATAAAATCTTGAAGACCATTCTCCAACGTACTGTAGACAATCACAAATCCAATTGGCATCACATGCTTTTCCCTGCACTCTGGGCCTACCGCACATCAACCAAAACCGCCACCGGTTTTACCCCTTTCCATTTAGTTCACGGTGTCGTCCTCCCTATTGAGTGCCAGATCCCTGCTCTAACCATCGCCGTTGAACTCCTACCGGATACTTCCCCGATCGAGCAACGTTTACTGCTCCTAGAGCAGGCCGATGAAGATCGGCGCACCGCCATTCAAAACATGGAAGCTGCTAAACAACGATCGAAACTAAGTTACGACAAACGCGTCCACCCAAGAACCTTTTCAGAGGGAGACCTTGTCCTCGCTTACGATCAAGCTCATGATAAAACCGGAAAGGGAAAGTTCGTGTCTATGTGGCAAGGCCCCTACATCATACACACCTGCCTCGGGCAGGGGGCATACATTCTGACCGATTCAGAAGGCAACACCTTACGCAACCCACGCAACGGGTTGTACCTTAAAAGATTTTACCCATAGAAAATCTCATGGACACCATCGTCCATTTTAGTATAGGCATACATTTTTTCCCAAAAAATTTTCAAAAAACCTAAATATTTGTTTTCTCTGCATGACCACAGATGGAGCCTCTTCCACTCTGCCATGTCGGTTTCGCTGATGGTGCAAGCCATTGGTCTCCCAATCTCGCCTCCGCAGCTTGGGTAATATACTCCCCTTCACATGAGTTAATTCACATTGATGGAGTGTGTTTAGGTGCCGCCACCAATAATCAAGCTGAATATGATGCCGTGACCGGTCTCCTAGCCGCTGCTCTCCAGATGAGCATACGTCACCTCAATGTTTTCTTGGACTCATAGCTCCTAGTCTCCCAGCTCAACAACGATTACCAGGTACGCGATCCCTGTCTATTCAGAAAATTCCTGCGCACTAAACAAATGGTTAGACAGTTTGAATCCATCACATTCACACATGTCCCAAGACACCTCAATGGTGTAGCAGATAATATGGCCAACAGTGTCCTCGACTGGCACACCAATCACATCATGTCATATCCATAAACAAAAATGCATCCATGTGCAGAACATGTGCCTCCATGGGCATATACAAAAACCAATATTGCATCCACGTGCATAACATGTGCCTCCACGGGCATAAAAACAACCAAAATAATGCATCCATGTGCATAACAAGTGCCTCCACGGGCATACATAAATCAATAAATACACTGCATCCACGTGCATAACATGTGCCTCCACGGGCATATAAAAAAGACAATGTGCATCCACGTGCATACACGACAATATATCCAAAATATATATCCACATATATATACAAACCAAATAGTCTACATGTCATAAGTGCCCTCAGCACTCGATATACAAAAAATACATCTGTCATACAAAAAATGCTTCCCCATATGCTCATAAGCATTTGGGGGCAACAATGACGTCTACTCATCTGGATCCTGTGGATCCTCAGGCTCCTCCTCCGGCTCCTCCTCCGACTCCACCTCCGCCGGCCCAGCCGGGTCAGGACGACCCCGAACTCGCCGCTCTGCTGGCCCTGCTGGATCGTCCCTCAGACGTATCCTCCCCTGAGCCGGCCCTGCCGGAGCATCCCCTCTACCACCCCCGTGTCTCGCAACAAACACCGCTGCCCTCAACAGAAGTGACTGCCACTCAGGCGGCGCACCTAGACATCCCTGCAAAATGTCCCGATCAAGGTCCCTCCAACCATCCTCGGGGAGCCCATCTACGATCCGGGCTAGAGTCCGCCGGACACCATCTATAGCATCGTCGTGAGGGCCAACCCCTCGCCCACGGGCTGCATACCCTCCACCACGAGGAGGACGTACAGGTACTGGGGGACGAGCAACCACCATCGCCCGCCCCTGCCGACCCACATAGTCAGGTGGTGGTACTGGACCTATATCTGCACAAAGAAAATAAAACCATCAGATACTATACAACAGATATCATCATGATCAATCATAATACATATGATATAACATAACATAAAAACAAAAACATACCGTCTAAGCTCCAGGCCTGTCCTGGGGCACGTGGCATCTCTGGATCTCCCCGGTAGTCCATGCCAGCGTATGGATAGTCCTCGATCACCAGTGGCATCTGCTCCCACTGCTGGTAAAAGTCCTCTGTGAAGAAGCCACGGATACCACCGCCAGCACGGGGCATCATCTGCCCCCACCTCATCATACGAGGCTCACTAGGAAGACCAGCACGAACGGGTACATGTGGCCGTAAGGTCGGCACCCGCTCAAAGAAAAAACAGCATAAAAAGGAGGCGTAACAGAACTCACCTCCCTCTCTCACGGCCTTGTCCAGATCTCTCCGGACACCGGCCAAGAACATCTGAGCCCAAGCGTAGTAAGTACCCCGTAGAACGGAGTCCACCATCATCGTCTGCCCCCCAGACATACGATGTGGTGCAGCAGCACCCAAAACCCTCAGAACACAGGCACCAACAGCCCGCATATCCCACTCACGTAGGAACTTCAGGCTAATAGAGCTGTTTACCAAAACAGCGTCATCCACACAGAAGGTCTGCAAGAGGTCCTCCATATCCACACCTGGAGGCAACCTCGGAGAAATATCACCCACCTCACCCAAGCGAGGCAAACCGGTCAAAAAATACACATCAGTGAGAGTAATCTCCAACCTCTCACCACCAATAATAAAGGCACCCTCTGCCGGCACCCACCACTGCACAAGCTGGTTCAGGAGTCTCTTCACTGAACGGATAGGAGGTATCTGAGCGAACTTCAAGAGTCCGCTCATGGCTAAGGTCTGTCGCACCCCTCCATCATTCTCGATCCTCAACATAATCTCGGCATCAATCTCTCTCTCCCGCCATACGGACTGAGCCCTCCGCAACATCCTGCCAAGAAAACACAGAAAATTTTTAGCCCAAGCATAAAAATTTTAGAAAAATCCCATCGCGGCTTTTACACAAAAAGCCGCGATGCCCATCGCGGCTTTTCCACAAAAAGCCGCGATGACCATCGCGGGATCCATGCAAAAACCCGCGATGAACATCGCGAGTTTTGTCCAGACAGTCGCGATGAACATCGCGACTGTCACCCATGAACACGCGATGAACATCGCGGGTTCCTACCTCACAGTCGCGATGAACATCGCGACTGTGAGTCTAAAACCCGCGCGGTTCATCGCGGGTTCAGACCCGAAACCCGCACGGTTCCACGTTGGAGAGTCAACGTGGAGTTTCGCGGCCTTCGGGGGCCCACCGCCAAATAAAAAAGACATAATTGACTAGGTTAAGGCGAATAGAGTTACCTGCAACTCGCTAAATCAAAAACCAACGGTGAAATCTCCCAGAAATCGAGAAATAGCTCTGACTGCTCTATCAAACTCGCCCGTAACAATGACATGTCATATTGGGCCCCACGTCCTATTTATAGAAATTCCACAAATTTCAAACAACCATTACGGTGTCATACGAAGTCCATTTCTCAAACCGTTGGTACCGTTGGGATCAGCACAGCAAGAACTTCATAAAGGTTCCTTCCATTTCCCGTTTTTCACGGGGTCATTTTTTGACCATTTTTTAGCCCCTCTCGTGGCCTCGGTTTGCGTGCCACATCGGCCGTTCACCGTTTTCGATGAGTCTTATATCGCCGGATTCAGTTTTCCGCGCTCGTGATAATGCTTGAGACCATTTCTCGCTCTCACCCTTAGATTTTCCGGGCGTTTTTTCCACGCCCCCCCCCGTCGCCTCGGTTTGCGTGCCACATCGGCCGTTCTCCGTTTTCGATGAGTCTTATATCGCCGGATTCAGTTTTCCGCGCTCGTGATAATGCTTGAGACCATTTCTCGCTCTCACCCTTAGATTTTCCGGGCGTTTTTTCCACGCCCCCCCCGTCGCCTCGGTTTGCGTGCCCCATCGGCCGTTCTCCGTTTTCGATGTGTCTTATATCGCCGGATTCAGTTTTCCGCACAGATGACGATGCTTGAGACCTTTTCTCGCCCTCATCAATCCATTTTTTGCTCGGTATAAGTTTATCCCTTTTTCGGGCCGAGCAACCCCTCTTACGAAAAAGGCACTTAGGGAGTTTCTGTTAAGCTCTTTTCTGACTCCTAAAACAATGAAAAGATCGCCGAGCAATCTTGCTTCCTTTCATGCTCGCTAAACGTATCTGAAAGGGTGTCTACCTGGTATAAGTTTACCCCTTTTCCGGACCTCGTAGACTAATTACGAAAAAGGTATACTCTAGTCACATCGGCTAGAAGAGTTCTCCATCCGCATCATTTTATGCTTTTTTGGGCCTTGGAGACTAAACCACGAAAAAGAACACCAATAAAGTCCACTTACCGCTTTCAGACTCTCTAAACATGATAGCAACCATGAGCATGCGCCGTCCTGGGCTCACAAAATCCACAAGACAGTACCATTTCAGAGCACACTTTTATCCCTTCTTGGAGCTCATTAAAACTACGAAGAAGGAAGAAGGGTGCCTCTTGGCGCCACGACAGATCATATCTACTCACATAGCAGCTTCCCCATTCTGGTCGCCTTTGTTCAGAGTATTCTGCAGTATGTCACCCGGAAACTCCCTCGACAGCTACCATCAGCTTCACCCCCCCCAGAGTCAGTACATACCCTTCAGTCCCTAAAAGATGATCCCCACACCTACAAGTCAGTTCCCTACGCTGCCAGGTCAACCACATCATCTTGCTCTGAACAAAGGAAGTTTGAGTCTACCCATTTTTGACCCAGTTATTTCCCATCCCCACAAGTATGTCAGTCCTACCAGCAGTACTACATCACTTCAGTTTACACCTCGCGCTCCCAACAAGGAAACATCATTGCCTTGTTAGTTGCTGGTCTCCCTCTGTCGACGACAACCACATTGATTCCAGAGGATAGACCTAGAGGTCCCTGTGTCTTGGACTCATTACCATTTATGATGAGTGCCTACGAATCATTTCGAGAGGAATCCTCAGTGCCTCTCCGAATGGTTGTTTCTCACATGCTCGACTTCAACACCTTGATCGCATCGTTGAGACTCGCACAGGGTATTGGTCCGTTCAGTTATTAGTCGAAGACCCCGGATACCACCTGACTCCTCCACATTTGAGAGTCTACCTATGGATACAACCAGTTACATTTTTTCTAGAGATATCCGGGTTGCGTATGGCGACAGTATTCAGATGTACCCCAGTTTTATACTCCCTTGAATATACAGTTACATTATTTCTCAGAGATGACTCATAGTCTTTGAGTCCCTACAGATGTTGGACACCTTCAGTTTCAACAGTTCCACAGTTATTCCAGTGTATCAGTTATTGAGATCAGTCATGATCATGAGTATATCCCACAATAATGTCCCCTCTGGACCATTATGATGTACCAGTATATTTCTTTACGTATTAGATCCCCCTTCTTGGGACTAATTGTTTTGTATATGTCTTGATACGAGCATGGGAATGCCCGCCTCGTCCTTTATCAGAGATTATACCTCATTCATATTGAGGCAATGTAATATTTTTTGTTTTTGCAGCTTCCAAGGGCCGTGGCTCCAGTCTCCAACCGGTCTCTTCTCTCCCCTAAAACCCAGAAAAAGGACAAAAGAACTATGATGTCTATCGGCCATACGATGAGCTCCTGCCCTCACACATCAGGGGGCAATCTGTTAACACCTAAAAAGTGCTCACTAGCTCATTCCCTTACTCACATGACCCATTTGTCCACTTTTCCACCATCTGAGCCTCTGAAACCAACAAAAGGTCACCAAAAGACCTTAGTACACCCCTTTTTCCATTAAAAAAGATTATTTTTCCAAGAAAATCATAAAAAACCCTCAAAAAGGGTCCAAATTCCCAAAAATATTAAAAAGGGAATTAAAATATTATTTTTATTCAAAAAAGGAAAAAGGAGAGAAAATTACCTAAACTATGTTGGTCAATACCATTGGTTTCCACAAAACCACAAATGGTATTCCTCACCACCAAAACCTATAAAAAGGTGGTAGGGGCTCCTCATTTCACATCCTTCCATTATCTCATCCTTATGCTGCTGAAATCTCCCCTGAGCACTTTTAGCCATTGGAGCAACCTTGGAGAAAGAGACCTATTGGAGTTTGGAGCTACTCATCTTGGGAGTTGCTCAACATCAACCTTCACCATTGAAGGTAATATCGCAAGCACTTGCTTGCCCCCCACTTTTCAATACAAAAATTATTTCTTATGTTTCTTGTTCTTGATTTTTGAAATATTTAAATTATTTGCTTAGATTCTTGCTTAGATCCATGAAAAGTATTGTTTATTTAGTTTATTGTTTTTATTTCTATTGAAACTGCTACTACTAGTTAGTAGGTGCCCATAGCACTAAGCTTGGTTGCAAAACTGAGCCAACAAATACACCCCATCCAGTATGCGCTCTATCATCTGCATCTGGCCCCCAAACACCTTCTCAGGTGACTGGGACCCCAATACCTGAACCATGCATGCCGCCATGGCTTGTACTGTCGGCTCCTGTAAGTCCATCACCAGGAGTGCATTCCTATGCACTCTAGCCTCTAGACCGCAGTGTCTCTCCAGCATGTCCTCCATGTCTACGTCCGCGGCGACCCATGGCTGTGTGTCTCCCACCCTTCCCAGATAGGGCAACCCCATCAAAAAGTATACATCGGTCAGGGTGAGGTCCACCCTCTCACCCTGTACTCGGAAAGCCTGTATATCCGTCTCCCAGAAGCTAATCAGTCGGTTCAGCAGCAACGCTGCTGACCGTATCATGGGTACTTGTGCAAACTTTAAAAGTCCGCACATTCCCAGCACTGATCATACACGGCGCTCCCCTTGGATCACCATCACTATCTCGTCAGGAATCTCCCGCTCTCTCCATAGAACCTGCGGCATCCTGCAAATCCCACAAAGTAGACTCATCAGACTCATGTCACATAAATGGGTCCTTCCCTTCGCCCCGAAAAACCCTCATAGCTCGGCCCAAAACCGCGGCTTTCGGGCTCCCTGCTGCGGTTTCACACCGCGGCTATCAGGCCTACAGTGGCAGTTCTTAACCGCGCCTGTCAGGGCTAACCCCGCGGTTTCACACCGTGTGTTCCTCCTTGGAACGCGTGGTACCAGACTGCGTATCCAATCGAGAAACATGTGGTACTCAACCACGTGGTTCACCCCGAAACTCACGATCACCAACCGCGGTTTTGTCCCCCAAACCCACGGTCTACTCCACGTGGACTGTACAAATAACCCTGGGACCCACTACCCAACCCCTGACCCTAAAAAACATGCAGGTATGAGTTTGACGAAATACCTGTATCTCCTGAATCTGAAATCGGCCAGTCGGATCGTCTAGAAATGCCACCTTAGCTCTGGTCCACTCTGATCACAAGTCAAAGTCAAATAGTACAAATGACACATGTCATGTTGGACCCACTCATTATTTATAGTCAGTTGACTTTTTCATGTTTTGGCCATTCTGAACCCATATGGAGTCCGTTTCTCGAACCATTTCCACCATTGGAATCAACACGACGAGACCGTCATGATGGTCATCTCGTTGCATTATATTTTCCCCGTCATTTTTTGCCCATTTTTCAGACACCACTCGTCACCTCGATTTGCGTGCCACATCCTCCGTTATCCATTTTCGACACTCTTTATATCGCCGGATTCATTTTTCCAAGCTCGTGATGACACTTGAGATCATTTCTCGCTCTCACCTGGTACAGTTTCAACATTGTGTCCCAACACCTTGCTGCCTCGATTTGCGTGCCACATCAGCCGCCATCGGATTGTTCCACACTTTTACATGAGCCATTCACTCCTGTCGTACTGCAAATGTTTTGTTATTTTGCCACCATTTCATTCACCCCGCAAGGAGGCCCACCAGTGTTCCCCCATACCCTCGTTCTTGGTCATCATTACTGTTCCTTGATTGAACACTTCCTCCTTGCCTGGCCATTCCTTTTGTTCAGTATAATTTTATCCCTTTTTCGGGCCGGACAAGTCCTTTACGAAAAAGGCACTTAGGGAGTTTCTGTTAAGCTCTTTTCTGACTCCTAAAACAATGAAAAGATCGCCGAGCAATCTTGCTTCCTTTCATGCTCGTTAAAGTACCTGAAAGGGCATCTATCTGGTATAAGTTTACCCCTTTTCCGGACCTGGTAGACTAATTACGAAAAAGGAATACTCTAGTCACACCGGCTAGAAGAGTTCTTCATTGTATCCTTTTATGCTTCTTTGGGCCTTGGAGACTAAATATACGAAAAAGCAACCCCCTGGAGTCTTCTTTTTTTCTTTCAGACTCTCTAAAATTGAAAACAACCACGAGCACGAACTGTCCTGGGCTCGTAAAATCCACACGACAGTACCATTCCATTCCTTCAGAGTCTTCTTATCGCTTTCAGAATCTTTAAAATTGAAAGCAACCATGAGCATGAACTGTCCTAGGCTCGTTTCAATCCATACGACAGTACCATTTTACACACACTTCTTCTAATTCCTTAACCCATGAAGAAGTCATCCCGTGCCTCCGGGCACTATGATCGATCATCTCGGCAGCACCCCCAATCAGGTCGCCTTTGTTCAGAGTATTCTGCAGTCTCCTGCCATTCAACCTCAGCTTGAGTCTCCCTCAGCCCAGTCACCATCCCAGATCCAATACAGCTATGATCCCTTTCCCATTAGTCAGTTTCATATGCTGCCCGATCACTCCCATTATCATACTCTGAACAAAGGAAGTTTGAGTCCACCCACTCTACTTTCCCAGTTATTCCCTCCCAGTTTGGTCAGTCCTGCCATTAGTACTATCACATTTCGGTTCTCCACCTCGCGCTCCTGTCAAGGAAACATCATTGCCTTGATAGTTGCAGGTCTCCCTCTGTCGACGACAACCTCTCTATTCCAGAGGTAGGCCCAGAGGTCCCTATGCCTTAGACTTATCACCATCTGTGGTAAGTGCCTATGGACCATTCCGAGAGGAGTCATCATTGCCTCTCCGAGTGGTTGTTTCTCACATGCTCGACTTCAGCACCTTGATCGCATCGTCGAGAATTGCGTAGGGTTACATTCCTTCAGTTTTTAGTCGAAGACCCCGAATTTCCCCCGACTCTAGCACATTGGTGAGTCACTTCGGAACACCCAGTTATATGTTCCCGTGGATGTCCGGGCTCTGTTGGCGATTGTATTCGGAATCCATCCAATTATATGCTTCCTTGAGTACCCAGTTCAGTCCCAGATCAATTCCAGTTCAGTGTACCATTGCGAGTGTACCCCTTGTCGCTCTGATCCAGCAGCTCATCCGTTCCTTTGGTACCACACTCAGTAGCACTGTTGATTGTTCCAGTGTATCAGTTCTTCAGCTCAGACATGGTCAGCCCAGCAGTATGTCCCAAATTTGTGTCCCCTCTAGACCATTATGATGTACCCAGTGGTTCTCTATGTATGTTACAGGTCCCTCTTTTCGGGCCTCATAGTTCTTTTTATGTATCTTGATACGAGCATGGGTATGCCCGCCTCGTCCATATATTGAGATTCCACCCCATTCAGTATTTGAGGTCATATATATTTTAGGTCCCCATTTTTTGGACCTCATTGTTATTATTATGTTCTAACCTGATACGAGCATGGGTATGCCCGCCTCGTCTATATGATCAGATGATTCCTCATCCATTATTGAGGTTATGTACTTTTAGTTCTTGCAGTTGTTCGGGATCGTTGTTCCGGGCTTCAGTTTGTTTCTTCTCTTCTCTCCACACCCCAGGAAAACCATACATGACTTATGATGTCCATCGGCCATAGGATGAGCTCCTTCCCTCGCACATCAGGAGGCAATCTGTTAACACCCAAAAAGTGTCCACTACCTCATTACATGGCTCATTTATCCATTTTCCTACCATATTTCCCTTAAAAACCCTAAAAATCCCACTAAAAAGCCTCCAAAAGGCCTAAAATGCCTCCAAAAGGCCACAAAACCATCAAAAAAGCCTCAAAAAGGCTAAAAAAACCCCCTTTTCCCTCCAAAAATAGCAAAATCCCTCTAAAAAGGGAATAAAAAATATAAAATAATGAGGAAAAGGAGGAAAAAACCCTATACAGCTGCTCTAAACCATATGGTTCCTAAAACCATGGGCCAGCACTCCACCACCAAAAAACTATAAATAGGTGATGGAGATCCCTTATTTCACATCCACAATCAAGTATACCCTTACTCTGCCAAAATCTCTCTTGAAACCCTATCTCACCATTGAGCCACTTTCACCTTGAGATCCCCTTTTGGCCCATTTCCACCATTGGAGAAAGAGAAGGAGCACATTGGAGCTGGGAGCAACCCTCTTGGACATTGCAAGAGCTTCACCAACCTCCACATTGGAGGTAATATCAATACAAACACCATTATTTATCTTTTGTTCTTTATGTTTCATGCATGTGTTTTAGAGTAGTTTACATTTCTGTTTTACTTTAATAATTTACATTTACTGGACTGCTACTAAGGAGTCCATTCTCCTTAGTAGGTGCTCATTTGCACAAGCTAGGGGTAAAACCCTAGCTACGGATTCCTTCTCATCTGTGCACTCATCACATTTATATTAAAAGTGACTCTAGGCCTGTATGCCAACCCCAATGAAGGATGAACCCAAACCTGAGAGACATAGTGAAAAAGGAAATTTAGAAACTGTTGGAAGCTGGATTCATATATCCAATTTCAGACAGTGAGTGGGTTTCTCCACTTGTGATCGTGCCAAAGAAAAATGGGAAATGGAGGTTCTGTGTGGATTACAGAGAATTGAACAAGGCAACACAGAAATACCATTTTCCCTTACCCTTCATCGATTAGGTCCTTGATACCATGTTTAGGAAGAAGTATTTCTCTTTTCTGGATGGCTTTAGTGGCTACAACCAAATTCAGATTGCTCCATAAGATCATGACAAAACCACTTTCACTTGTCCTTGGGGGACTTTTGCATACTGAGTACTTCCTTTTGGCTTGTGCAACGTACCAGCTACATTTCAGAGGGCAGTGATTGGAATATTTTCAAAAATGGTGAATGATTGCATGGAAATCTTTATGGATGACTTTACTCCATATGGTGAGAGCGATGAAGAAGTACTGGAGAACTTAGAAAAGGTGTTGAAATGCTGTGAACAAAGTCAACTCTCTTTGAGCACTGAAAAGTGCCACATGATGATGAGTGAAGGCATAGTGCTAGGGCACTTCATCTCTTCTGCTGGTATCCAGGTAGACCCATCTAAAATCAAGGTAATTGAAAACATACCAACTCCTGGAACTTAGAAGGATGTGCGTAGCTTCTTGGGGCATGCTGGTTATTACAGAAGATTCATAGAAAAATTTTCCAAACTGGCTTCTCCTTTGTTCACTTTGTCAATGAAGGATGCACAGTTTATCTAGAATGTCGCATGCCAAACGACATTCACTGAGCTAAAAAGGAGGCTGTCCATAAAACCCATCTTGAGAGGACCCAATTGGACTCTGCCTTTCCATATTTCTTCAGATGCTTCTGACACTGCCATTGGATCAGTTTTGGGACAGCAGGAAGGTAATGCTCCTTATGCTATTTATTATATTAGTAAAAATATGTCTCCTGCTGAACTGAATTATACTGTCACAGAAAAATAATTCCTTGCCATTGTTTATGCCATCAATAAGTTTAGGCATTATATTACTGGATATTCTACTTTGGTTCACACTGATCATTTTGCCATCAAGTATTTAATGAATAAACCAATCACAAATGCTAGAGTTACTAGATGGCTGTTACTGCTACAGGAATTTGATATCACAATTATTGATAGACCAGGGAAGGAAAATGTTGTTGCAGATTTCTTATCTCAACTTACTAACAGTGATGACAATTTACCAGTTGAAGATTCCTTCCCTGACGAACATTTGTTCGCAGTATCAGTTCATTCCCCATGGTATGCAGATATTGATAACTTTTTGGTTGCATGTAAGCTTCCAGCACATCTGTCGAAAAGAGAGAGAAAGAAAATCATACAATAGAGTGCTAGGTACTGTTGGATTGATGGACATCTTTTCTACACTGGGATTGATTTAGAAATCAGAAGATGTGTTAGAGAGGATGAAATCTTCAACATTCTTAAAGCTTTCCATGATGAGCCATGTGGGGGACATTTTGCTGACAAGAGGACAGGTCGATAAGTTTTGAGAATGGGCTATTTCTGGCCTACATTATTCAAGGATGCAAAGAAGTATGTTCAGGCATGTGATAGCTGCCAGAGGATGGGCCAACCCAACAGATTAGATGAGATGCCTTTATAGCCACAGCTTGTGGTTGAACCATTTTATAGGTGGGCCCTAGATTTTGTAGGGCCTATCAATCCTCCCTCAAAGCAGAAAGTTCATATCTTGGTTTGCACAGACTATATGACTAAATGGGTGGAAGTTGTAGCCTTGGTTAAGGCCAATGATCAGGCTGTGATTGATTTCCTGTATGAATGAATTTCTACTCACTTTGGAGTACCCAAGGAGATCATTACAGACGGTGGACCACAGTTTATATCTCACAAGCTGGAAGCATTGTTGCAGAAATTTCATATTCAGCACAGAATAACCTCACCATATCATCCACAGGCCAATGGGTAGGTGGAGAGAAAAAATAAGGTTATTGAGGCTATTTTGACAAAAATAGTGAAGAGCCATCGTAAAGATTGGGCTGAAAGACTTCCAGAGGCACTATGGGCCTATCACACTACTTCGCGTAACACCACTGGTTTTTCCCCATATGAGCTAGTATATGGAAAGAACGTTGTTTTCCCAATTGAATTTGAAATCAGAACTTTGAAAACAGCTATTGAAGAAAATCTGGATTTATCAGACGCTCAGAGGAATCGACTGAATCAGCTCAATGAATTGGATGAGAAACGCATAGCTGTAGTGCATCATACAGCTTTAATCCAACAACAATGCTCTATATGGCATGACATATTTATAAAGAAAAGAGTTTTCCAGGAAGGAGACTGGGCCCTGTTGTATGATTCACGGTTTAAGAGGGATTTTAAAGGAAAATTGTGCACCCGTTGGTTGGGACCCTATCAGATAGATCAGGTATTTAATAATGGAACAGTCTGATTGATCACCATTTATGAGAAAAAAGTACCATTATTCGCAAATGGTCATCGGCTGCGACTGTATCACAGGCCGATCTCAAGGGAAGCTTTTATTTCACAAGTTGCATATGATCCAGAGTATCAGTTAACGTCAGGACAAGGATTTTTAAACCCTGTAAATTCCTAAAAAGTTGCAGTTTCCACACATATTTTTGTACATAAATAATCGGTTTTTCTTTCATTTTGTATTTTATCTATTTTTAATTTTTCTTGCACTTGATCGGTTTGTTTTTAAGAACTGTGTGCAGGAACTTATTGGAGGAGTAGCAGCCGTGATTTGGCCAGATGACTGCAGACACCCCATATTTGTTCCTGATCTAATAAAGCTCTTTGAAGAAGATGGATATTTCATGGTCTGTCACAAATAAAATTGACTTCTACTACACTTGGACACAGCTATGACTCCACCACATTTTCCTATTCTGCCAAATTCGCAGCTACAACTCTGCCACATTTTCCTATTCTACCAAATTCCTAGCTACGACTTTGCCACATCTTCCTATTCTGCCAAATTCGCAGCTGTGACTCCACCACATTTGCCTATTCTGCCAAATTCACAACTGCGACTTCGCTACATTTTCTCATTTTGCTAAAATTCGCAGCTGCGACTCCACCACTTTTGCTAATTCAGCCAAATCCCACGGCTGCGACTCCGCTACTTCTGCTTATCTTTCTAATTTGGCAGCTACTACTTCATCGTTTCCGTCTCATTTTTACTCCTTCCCAGCAGCTACGACTCCGCCACTTTTGTCCATTCCGCTAAGTATAGCAGCTGCGACTCCGCCACTTTTGTCCGGTCTGCTAAATCTAGCACTGCGACTCCATTCCTTCCACTTCATTATAGCTCCTTCTTTACAGCTGCGACTCCACCATTTTTGGTTTATTTTGCTATATTTCGCAGCTGATACTCCACCAGTTTGTCTGCTCTCCGATTAATGATGCCAATAACGATGTGACTAGGCATCAGTTTTGGCGCTTGCTCCACATGGTCCAACCATGATCCACCACGAAGGACAATACGGATGCCTTGAGTAGCTGTCAACCTGGGTGGCAAGTGCCATGTACTTCGACACATGTGCGTTTACATCCGTTGGGACGACGACCTGCCGCAATGATTAATTCATGGCTCAAATTCATAAACGCAAGGTATGGGTCCTATCTTTTACATGATTTGGCAGAAGAATTAATACGGTAATAACGATTATGTCCTGTCATAACCCTCGATCAATGAACCAAATTGAATCACACTTTAAAGATTAAGTTAAAGGTCATAATTGTGATTATTTTTCCATCACCTTACCCAATTTTTCACCTGTTACTCCTATTGGTCAACCTCATCATTTCCATAGAACGTTCATACCATCATAGACTAGCCTGAAAACCCGACTCTTAAACCCCAACAACCCTTTGCATGTCCGAAAGCTGCAACTCTCCACTTCTAAACCAGAAATTGTTGAGGTCTGAACCTTGAGGAGAGGTTAAAATGGGAAATCCAGTCAGACACAAACCTGTGAATACAGACGCGGTGCGTGCCAATGCAGAGATTCTCAATATTTTTATAGTAGCGGGTTGGATGGAGTATTTCAAATGGCTGAATGGTTTTCATACCGAAACTGCATTGTGATTCGCCGTCAGCCTGACTGATACTCATGCCGAGGTCAGAGGACTGCGTGTGGATGTTACAGAAGAAATAATAGCTAAGGTTACTGGTTTTTCATGGTGGGAAAGAAGTCATTTGGGTGGAAAGTACATAATGCGAATGCAGTGAGGGAATTTCTGTCAGTAGGAGAACGGGTTATTCCAAAGCTCCATGGGATGGAACTGGCGTCCTTACCACCACCCTAGAATCAAGTTGCAATCTTTGTGAAGAGATATATTTCTTATGGAGGTAGGTACCAAGTTGTTTCATTCTCTAAACTTCCCTTACTGTCTCATTTACGACCTGGTATCTTAGTAAATATACCATTCTATCTATTTAAATCCCTACAAACCATGGCTAGCTATGCAAGAACTTCCCAGCACCCAGTTTCCTCCCTCACTAATCATGGTTTAATCAAATTATTTTTCCTAATATCCATTGCAAGTCGTCATTTAACTTGGGAGCAATTTTTGGCTGAGGACGCACTAATCAGACAACCTGTATTAGAAGAGGGAGGTACTGGTGAGGGTAGTGAGGACTAGAGTTCCTCAAACCCAGTTGGGGGGGAGGTTGGAGTAACAGAAAGTCAGGCCAATTATGAAGGGGAAGTAAGTAAAGAAGAGGTTGGAGTAGCAGAAAACCCTATAATTGAAGGAAGTATGATGGAACCCTAGAGCAGGAGATAGAAAAATTGGAATCTATAATTGCAGATTCAAGTACTCAATTGAAAGAAGTTGAAACTGGAGCAGATGTTGAAGCTGCGACAGTTGAAGCTGCAATTATAGAAGTAGGAATTCATAAGGAAGGATATCAGCCAGAAACAGTAGCAGAAGGGACTGTGGAAGTCTTGGAAGTAGAGTCCTCTTCAGAAATAAGGGGCACCATTATTGAAGAAGAAGAAACCAGGGTGAACACCCCTGTGTCAAAGAAATGAAGAATAGAATCAAGGAGCAGGGGTCATACACCCATGGCATCCAAGAGGAAGAAGACTCGGACTATCAAAGCATCAGTAGCACCAAGTGGTGAGGAACACCCACTGGGATTGTTGAGGAAAAGAAGAAATCGGTCAACAGTATTAGCAGAAGCAGCTGTGACAGTGGCAGCAGCAGAAGTAACTATAATGGCAGCAGAATTGACAGGGATAGCAGCAGAAGCTGATACAGTGGATGTTGTTGGGGGTAACAGTGGAACACCCCTATTATAGATGACAGGAGCAGTTAAAGGGAATAGGGGGTCACCTGCGTTAGAAGAAGCACATACAGTAGGGGTAGATATAGAGATTCCTATTTTGAACCCCAAATTGCCTACTACTATACAGGAACCCTCTAGGGAAGAACCCCAAATTGAAAACCTCCTGTTTGAAAATGAATTATTAAAGGAGGAAGTGCAGACATTAAGAAAAGAATTGGAAAAGTGGAAGGGAGCAGCAGGGAGACAAGCAGAGAAAAATTTGGATACATTAGCAAATGCTGCAAATTTGCTGGAAAACCCATCTGTTGCATTTGAAAATGAGAAGTATGAAGGAGAGTGTTTGCCCAGAATGTGGAGATATTATTGCTTCAGCAGGACACGTAGTTGTTGTGTTGGGACTTGCATCCTTGAGTCATGTGTAGATAAAGGAGGTGGAAGAAGGAATGCCAGGGATCGAATTCATAGAGGAGAATGAGCGAAGAATGGAAGAAATCCCTTATTTGAATTTAGAGGATGAAATGGTACAGTTCCAACCATCAGTGGATACTGAGCTCCTTCAGGACCAATCCTACCAGTCAGAAAGATCTGATAAAAATCAGAAACAATATCAGCAGTTTAAAGAAACGGAGGAACAGGGGACTGTTACACAAGAACCAGTACCCTTGAGGATGTTTAAATCTGTAACTCAAATAGCAACATTTGATGTGGAGAATCAGGACGGAAACACTGCTACACAAGAACCAGTGTTTCCAAAATCATTTGCTACAGTGGCAACACAAACTGAGATGGCTGAGATTGAAATGAAAGACTTGGGTGCTATTACACAAGAACCAACAACCCTAAAAATACTAACTGAGACTGTAGCAATGACTGAGGAAGTTGAGATGGATATGGATATGAAGAATGCTATTACACAAGAACCAGCATCTTTAAACCCTATGGCTGATACTGCACCACATACACAGGCCATTGCAATCCCGATAGAAGATGAAGCTGTCACAGTGTTGAGACAAGACAAGGAAGTCATTCATATAGATTCTGATGATGAAAAGGAGGTAGAAGATAGAAAAATTCAACGACTAGAGAAGAAAATTCTCTGGATAAACCTTGAACTGGATAAATGGCTCAAATGGATGGAATTGTTCAAAGAAGGTATGATCTCTCTCCAGGAGCATAGGAATGTCATTAAGGGACTAAGAGAAAAATGGGCTGAGGAGCTATTCTTCTATAAGCTTCAGTGGGAAAAAATCCAAGAAAAATTGGAAGGTTTGAAGAAGCTTGAGTCCCTACAGTGGGACAAAAAGCAAATGTATAATCTTTCTATAGAGTTGATGAGTTGCAGAGCTACATACCCCTCTTATCCTGTCTTCCTCTATGAGCAGACAACCTTATTTAAATTGAAGGCTCTCAAAGATGGAAGATCATTTGAGTTGGCAACAGATGATCAATTTCTGGAGACTTTTTTGAAGAGTGACTTTGAGGATCAACATTTTTTATGTGAGTTATATTTGCATGATAGGGCTTGCTATATTTCTGTTCCATCTGACCCTTTACCTGTTCTTGGGGATGTTTAGCTGAGGGCATTTTCCTCCTTTGTCATTAACCATGTAAGATGGAAGGATGCTTTCCAAACTATCCTCATAAATGAGAATTCTACTCTCTGGATTAGGGAGGAACCTCAGAATCCACCAGTATTCATGGCCTGTCATGCTAAATCCCTCAGGGTTCCTTCCATTGCTCAATATTTTGAGAGCCTACGAGATAAACTCTTTACTACATGCTTCCCAATGATTCTTAATATGCAGCAGGATTCCCTAGAAGGCAATGAATACAAATGGCTATACTCATCCTCATCTCTGAAGGAAATGGATCCATATGGCTTCGAAAATTTTAGGCAAGCCTTCACTACGGTGCCTAGATATGTGCAATGCATGCAGAGGTGTGGACATTGGTGGATTGGTTTAAGATTTAAGTTCCCCCTCATTTGGTTTCCTATAAGCAATTCTTATAGAACCAATTATGCTCTAACATTAGAAGAAGAAGAGAGTTGGTGGGAGCATTGGGTATACTGCTATGGGTTTGTTCCTCGAGGGGAGGCACCAGAATTTGCTTATAACATCACCAATCTCCATAGATTTCACTCAGATTCAAATTCAGACTAAAGGAGGTTGTTGCATGAGGACATGTAATTGGGAGGAGATGTTGGGTTCAGGAAATGCCCCTATATGTATATTGTATTCCTATAGAGATGTTATTATTCCTCTATATCATGTTGGGTTCAGGAAATGCCCATTTTTGGCTACCTCTTACACCTTTTTGCCCTAATTCCATCCTATTTTCATGAGCTATATCCATGTCTTTCCAGATCAATCTATAACATTGACAGGTATAATTTGTTATTACTTTATTTGTTTTTATGCCTAAGACTATTAAAGATTATGGATATTAGTCCTTGGTTTATACTAATTTATGTGACTTTATTTAGCCAAAGTCTAAAAGTGAAGGTGTATCAGCCCAGCAGTGCCAGGTGTGACTCTTCAACGTCAGCTCCTCATACTCTAAGGGACAACGCATCCTCCACGTGAGCTGTAACAGATTTCCACTATAACAGATCTCATTGAAGAAGAGATTAGATGCAACAGATAGGTGGCATTCCAGCTGTCAAGTTTGTTGATCCAATTGCCATCGGGACAACAACATCCTTCAGTATTAACAACACTATTCAACATGCTGTATTAGTTAGCTGTAACTGCACAGCATGAAGATCATAGATCTTCATTGATGCGCTATTTTTGTGGATCTGAAACTGTCTTTCTTTTGGTGTAAATCCCAGAAGGCTCTCGTAGCCTGGGTTGGACAATCATTATTGGTGTAAGTTGTAACAGAGCATTGAAGCTCATGATCTTCCATTAATAATTAGCTGTGACTCTCGGCATCTCTATTCGAAGTCCAGGGCTCGCCTTCTCATAGAGATAGCCGATTCAAGTAGGTAGAATAGTTTAATTTCATTCCTGTTGTGTGGTGTGGAAATTTGCAGACATTGCTGATAGCTGTAACAGAGAATAGTTTACTTTCATTTCTGTTGTGTGGTGTGGGAAGTTGCAGACATTGCTAATAGGTGTAACAGAGATTAGCTTCCTTGCTGGTATTTTACAATTGCATCTTGAATATCTGTAGCCGAGTGGTGTGACAGTCGACTATGTAGAACAATTCAATTAAATTGCATGTGTGTTTTAATCAGCTGTAACAGCCAAGCTCGATCCCAATCAATTGGTAGTTATTTCTACTTTCTAGGATTTCCAGTGATCATCAATAGAGTTCAAGCTTGTATTTCAATTCTGGTTGCTGTTGTATCTTTAATTGCATACATAGATTAGATAGATAACATTAGAGTTACAGTAGTCACTGGATAGATCATTTTGGTAAAGTTTAAATGATGTAGTTTGATAATCATAAGGATTTAACTTCTTGTAAAAGTAATTTCATTTCATTTCATTATTAGATCATTAGCTTTCTGGATTGATTCTGTAAGAAGGATTGTTTCAATTGGGATTTGTAGATGTGTGAATCAGATTAGTTGCTTAGGGAATGAGTTGGCTGAGCATCTAGGTAAGATCATTACTTACATTCATTAATCAACTGCTTAATCTGTTTATGCATAGATTGTGCTCATTACCTTTGAAATAAAAGACCTTCCCAGGTTTGACAATTTATATTGATAATTCTGTGTGTTAGCTTTAATTAACTGACATATAGAGTTCCCAACATATGGAAGTGTTTGTATTCCTATAGAGATAGAGATGTTATTATTCCTCTATACATAGGTGTCGTCATTTATATTGTAAGTGTCGTAACTTATACTTGATGGGTTATTAGACCACCTTGTTGGGGTCGGCCCTGTATAAGTCATGTGGGTCAAAGGGTTATTTGACCACCCTATTGGGGGTCGACCATGTGGGTCAAAGGGTTATTAGACCACCCTATTGGGTGTCGGCCCAGTCAGCATTGTGTTATGTGGTTAATTTGAGGCCAACCTAGTAAAGGTTATTAGGCAAGTCAAGTCAAGTATAAATAGAGTGCGGGAGGCACTCTATTTCATCATATTATCTTCTCTCACACATACTCTTTGGAGAGTGGCACACTTGTGGAGGAGGAGAAGTTGCTGCTAGGAGATGTCTATCTCTTATGCTTGGGTTTTATCATTTCTCTATCTATCTCTGAGGAAGTTATTGGGGTTTTTCACCTTTATGGTTTTCCCCAAGTAAACTCAGTGTCTCTTTTGTGCTTGCATTATTGTGTCCATGATTGATATGCTGTAGATATTTTGTACATGTTGTTCTCTCAGTTAAGATCCTAGATCAGATTGAAGTAAATTCTGAAAAGCTAATAGTTGAAAGAGTGTTTACTGACCCTCTAGGTGAAATGGAATCTGGGGTAGAAGGCAATGGACAAGTGGCAGCATCATGAGGCAAGTAACTAGCTGTTAGTATGGGACAACTCCCTTGAATTGTGGTCATATTGCCCTGAAAGATGGGACTGGAGCTTGAGGCTCATTTATTGAAAACTAACCATTAAAAACCTAGGCAATTTTTTTAAGAGACATCGAATTTTGGACTGAGGTTTATCACTTTTCCTAACGAGGAAACTTACCTTGTGGTTTTGTTGTATGCACACAAGAGATTCGATGAGGGAAAATGCTATGTTTTTTATCATGTTGTAAGTCTGCCTTGTTACTATTGAGTGCAGAGGTTGAGATTTTTTGGCAAGTCTCTATTGATTGTTGGTTATACAATTTGAGTGCCTTGCTTCTACACAGATTTATTCTACCTGGTGGTTCAGTAAATAGGCTGGGGGGTCCAAAGGAGGCAAGTAGATTGGATACTTATTCTAAAGAAGGTTGGGAGGAACAGGCCTCGTTAGGTGCTTGTCCACCCTATCTACAGTTATAGGTTCTATTTGTTATTTAAGCTCTTAAGCAGTTAGATTATTTTTCTGAAATTATTGATTTTTCTGTATTTTTCTCCATACTGTTTTCTGTATAGTACTCTAGTACAAGGAGGAAATATTGGAGTAAATGAATGATAATGTAGAAGGTATGATGACTGAATAGATTAACTCTATTATGCTCCCTTTCACTGTTATATTTGCAAATTTAACAATAACGTATAATCTTAGTCATAGATGTTTTAGTTACACATTACTGTGCAGACTATAGAACGATTTCCTTTATGTATTTAAAAGAGATAACAGAAATACAACATTTTTAGGTTTCTGCACAAACCTAGTTTTATATGCAAATTAACTACCTTTCCTTACAATGAATGCTAATTACATTTATTTCTCATCATTCAGACATTCTATTTATCTCTACTTCTGCAGAAATAGAATAATCTAGGGTTTTATGTTTCCCATGTTTTTCTAAACCCTTGCATAAGACTTCTATTCATTTATGTATCACATTTTTCAATATCAAAACAACTACTGACATTCATATTCGAAAACATCTATCAATACAAATAGAATAACCAAAACCGGTTAACTTGTATCACCTTTACCAAAACCTCTTAAACATAGAATAAGCCTATATTGGACGAATGTCCCATTATCAATAGAACCCTAAATCCTATACTTCAACATTTACTAATCATGCAACATTTACCAAATCAAATAATTTATCCAGGATAGAGTTCATAGAATACTTTTTGCAAACATAATAGTCACGGGTTCAAAACCCTTATCACTTTTATATTTCACCATATATTAACACTAGCAAACAAAACTCTTTACAAACATAGAATTTAAAAAAAAACAAGGTGGATATGTTACCATATCAGAATCAACTGCCATCGATACTATTCTTTTTTATAAACAAAACTAAGTTCACAGTTCGAGAGACCAAGCCGTATGGTTTCCAACAATTTTAACATAGCAACATCTTAGTCACATGCCAAACTAAGGGTTCAAAGTTGCAAACAGTCCCTTACGTCAAAATCGAAGTAGACATTAGGGTTTGAGGATTTTCAAACAATACATTAACCTCTGGCTCTCGACAGTAGCAGTACAAAGCAATTCATAAACTAAAACATTAACTTGAAATTATAAGAACACAGGACCTAAAGCATAGCTCACAGCCACAACATTTACAACCATAAAAGTATCAAAACTGTCTTTCCATTAAAACAACTGAGGGTTTAAACCTCTCAAAAATTTTACATTCAACAAGAAATTCCACAGCGAAGCGCTGCCAGTGCTAATATCAAAGTAGGACGAAATATCTCTTCACCCTTCCATACATCTTTTAGAACACAAACATTACCACATTGGCTGAAATATTAAAACCCCATCCTATCAGCTAAACACCCAAACAATGGCCAACAAGTACCAAGAGTAACCTACAGGGGTTAAACCACTGAGGCTTACCAGTTGGTGGAGAAATCGCTAGATAGCTTCAATCTTTACATTCTGTAACGTGATGCACCTTCCATCAAATCATTTGAGGGTTAAAAGATGCATTACGGAGTTTTGCAAACAAGTTAAAAAATAACTATAGAAAACCAAGTTTCAAAACATTACCTTTAAATAGATGCAGAGATGCCATAGCCAAATTTAAACCGGAGCCATCACCCCACTACCGAACACAACAAAGGTTGGAGATAACTCTGAGAACTACCATTTTACATACAAGGAAAACCGACCACTAGTTCAACCTACACACAAGACTATCATCAACCCTGAAGTCCTTCCAACTACAAATAATTGTTGTAAACTCTCACATTAGGGATCGGCTCTTAAGTTATCAACTCGTATCAGTAATCACCCTCAGGTCACGGTTTCGAATCATGGGAGAAGATCCCAAAACCTGCTAATGAAACCCTAAAACCTCTCAGGCCTGTCAGCCTCTCCATCAAGCCACTCTCTAAAACATTGAATGCCCAAGGAAACAGCATCGACGAGACTTAGTGGAGGTTTAATATTAAGTCCCAAAGCCCGAGAGAATCATAAGATCAACGGTGGAGATCCTACCTCACAGCTTATCGTATTTCCAAGCAACCACTACATTTAAGACCACATTAATAACCATTGCCACCGTGGAGACTAGCTCAGTTAACCTCCAAGTTAATCCATGTATAGCTCGAATATGTTGACTATATCCTCACAATGTCTTCATGTGTTAAACACCACGATAGTAGCCACCAAGACATTCCACCAAGATAGTAGATAAGACTGTTAAATGCTAAAAACCAAATACGAATGCCTGCCAGTGCAAAACCACCACACCATTAAATACACTGTCCTTATCATACGATGGCACGATGGTTAAGTTTGCAAACATGCCATAATATATGTCATAATATAAGTCATAGTTACAACCTTAGTATTGATTCATGCAGGTATCAGGAATATGTTTACAAATCTCACATTGATACTTATATATGCATGGTGTTTGCATACTTCAAACCATTGTATAAATTTCTCACATATAGGAATTGCATATCGTTTGCATGCGATAAGAAACTATATGGTATTTTTGCATATACTCTATACACTATAGGAATTACATGGAATTTGCATATAGTTCATACTATAGGAAATGTACAACATATGCATATAGGAAAATCCCATGGCAATTTGCATATTATATGAATGCATAGTATTTTTGCATTTAGCCCATGTTTTCACAAAAGCACATTATATTAATTCTTAGAGCATGCTAAAGGACCCACAAATTAAGCAATTTTAACCTATACAAATAGCATAGAAGAGAGGTTACATATAGTAAGATGATGTCTTCATTGATCATTTAATATTGGACAGATAACCAAAGCATTACATAATTTTAACATAACGACATCTGTATGGAAGTGGTTAAAATATATGATATGAAACTACAAGCCAGCTTCCTTAAACTAGTTTTCATAAGAAGGTGCTTCTATTTTTGTAGTTGATTACTATAGGTAGATCTTCAAACTATAATTCAATTAAAACCAAATTGGATGAAGTTACATGAAGTTCACCAAGGTACCTCACTTGATGAAGGGAAGTCAATCCTTTCAATAGTTTATAACACAAGACGGGAAGCAGAACATTACTGTACAATAACTTGAATTTTATCGCTCTTAACTGTATTCTGCAAACATCAAGGTTCCAATGCTTTAGCTACAAAGCTAAGTAAGCCTCAGGGTACCCCGTAGGACCCCTTTCATCATCACCAAAGAACAAATTGTCAGTACATTTAAAGAAAAATGTATTGCAAGAAAACATAAATACATCACATAGTTCCATAGTTTAGCATAAGCAAGTATTGTCGTATTATGTTTTCAAACATCATGAAGTATCATTATAAGGTTGACAATTATTCTATTTCTGCACATCAACTTTAGTCATAAATTTTGTACTTGAAAAAATTTAAATTTTTATGAATTTTCGGGATGTTACATGTGGTATCAGAGCGCGGTTCAAACTCTAGGCCTAAAATAGGCTCACACAAAAAAAACAAAAAATGAGAACAGAAAACTTAGTTAGTGAATTTTATTTAATTTTGTTTCTGTACATAACAGTTTGACATTTAAATTGCAGGTATGGAAATACCAGAGGACAGAGGACAGATCTCCTCATCATAATGAACATAATAACAATGCACATAATAATGGTAATGAAGGAATTTATGTAGAGTTAAATAATCAATCTTCTAAACTACTATGTACTGTAAAAGATTTAAAATCTGAAATAAGAACTGTTAAAGAAGAGAATGAACGAATTATGAAGGCACAAGAAGAGTTAAATCATGTTTTAATGGCAAACTACCAAAATGAGGAAAGAGCAAGGAGATCAGAAGTAAATTCTGATTCTGGTACAATGTCTCACAAACATAAAAGTAAGAAAGCAAAGAATGGTAAAAGTAATAGTTACTCTTCATCTGAATCTGATCGAAGTAACTGTAATTCTGATCAGGACACTAGTGACAGTGATTGTTGTTCTAAGAAGAGGAAGCATAAGCATCATAAACAAATTACTAAAGAATCTAAAAAGATAAAGCCACCAACTTTTAATGGCGAAAATGAAAAGGGGGAGGCAGTTGAAGCATGGTTGTCCGGAATGAAGAAGTACTTCCATATTTATAATTACTCATCTCAATTGAAATCTAAGATGGCCATATATAATATGACCGGAAGGGAAGATATTTGGTGGCAAGATGTTAAAAGAGTTAAAAATATTAAGGATAAAGACATAAAATGGAGAACATTTAAGAACATGTTTAAGAAATTTTTTTTATCTGAATAGTACTACGAAGATAAGTCAAAAGAGTTTTTATCTAGCAGAAAGCTTTCAACAGTAGAGAAGAACTATACTACTACTGAGAGGGAAGGCCTTGCAATGGTATATGCTCTACAAAAATTTAGACACTACTTGCTGGGATCACCCTTCCTTATGTTTACTGACCATTCTACGTTGAAATATTTGGTCAAAAAGCCAGTGTTAGGGGAACGCATATGCAGATGGCTATTGCTGTTCCAGGAATATGACTTTGAGATTATTGTCAAGCCAGGTAGACTGAACTTGGGACCTGATCATCTGTCACAGATTGAGTTAGGAGAGGAGCCAACGAACATTGAAGACAGTCTACCTGATGCGCAACTATTTGTTATATAGGTTGCCGATGATTATTACAAGGATATCATTGATTTCCTAACCACAGGGCTGGCACCATAGGAATTCTCTATCCAACAGAAAAAATAGTTAGTGGTGTGCACTACAGACTTCACTATAATTGCAGGTCAACTATACAAACTTGGGCCAGATGAAGTCCTGCACAGGTGCATACTCGATCATGAGAAGCCATTTATTTTAGCGGACGCACGCTTAGGAATCGTGGGAGGTCACTATGCAGGAAGGGCTACCACATAGAATATATTGCGCGCAGGGCTACGGTGGCCAACACTCCATAAAGATGCTAAAGAACATTGTAGGAATTGTGATGTCTGTCAGAGGACAGGAAAACCATCACACCAAAATGAGATGCCATTGAATCCACAGTTGACACTACAACCATTTGAAAAATGGGCAATAGACTTTGTGGGTCCTATAAACCCACTAGGAACTCACCAATGAGGTAGCACTGAGGATCTTTCAGCATGGAGGGATTCAGTAGTTAATGAAAACCCTAGTTAAGAAGGTCATTGTAGAACAAGGTGAAAGATCCCGCAGGGCACCAAGAATTAATCTGACAATGCAGGAAAAAGCAAAATACAAAGGAGAAAACGTAATTGCACCTCGAACCAAGAGCATAAAGATGGGCTCCTCGGCACAAAAATCGCCACTCTTTCAGAAAGATCCCTTGAATATGACACCCGAATATATCTCCCCGCGGGCACTTAATGCCCCTATGTTTAAATTGCCCAAGAATGTGAGATATGACATCCTGTTGTCACCTATCTCAAAACATGTACCCACTTCTAAGAATTTGCTGGGAAAGATAGCAGAATGTAGATGGGAGGATTATGACCTATTGGGAATGAAGAAGGATGAGCCAGATGTTCCCAAGTACCCAGATTTTCAACTAGACTAGTATATGTGCTGGAAAAAGGATGCCAAGGGAACTCTTAGCCTGGTTGCCGAGAGCTGGCTAACACCTATTGTTCAGTCGGTGCTGCTAAACTTGCTCAGATTGCCACATTTTGACCGTTCCCGAGAACTTAATATCGTCGTTCGCACACTCATGGCATGAATCCACCAAGGTTATCTGTGGCTAGACAACAACATTGATATTAACATCGATTTGATCCACCACATCACTGAGCTAAGCAAGTGTGGTAAGGATCCTAAGCAACTCTTCCAGGGGAAGAGCAAAGAAAAAGAGGCTATTGAGAAGATAAAGAAAACCCATTCGGTGGTGAAGGAAAAAAGAGGCTTCCTGACAGATGATATAGAGGACAGAGAAACAAGATTTGTAATGTAGTTGCTCATAGGCAAGATACTCAAAATAGTTAGGCCTTCGAAGGTGCCTGCAGGCGGAATACTCCTTGGTGCCGCAGCGGCTGAAGGCACCAACTTTAATTGGTGTCAATTTCTATTGAATGAGTTCCTTGAAGAACTCAAAAACACACAGATAAATGGTGGCTAGTTCCATTTCACCTGGCTCATCGTCCTGATTGCTTTTTGTGGATCGAAGGACTCGCAAGATTATGTGGGTGTCATTATAGACACCAATGATCCTAGAGTATTTAAGTTCATCAACCTTTGGGAAAACACAAATGCAAAGCACCAGCATGTGACAGCAGAAGTCTTTTACCAATACTATATTCAACTTCGCGATGCAATCACAAAGACAGCCCGCATTCCAAAACAGGTCACGGTGAAGTATATCCGTGTCATCGACTTTGAGGCGGATATGAAATGTATCTTCATATCGCCGAAAGCACAAATGAAGAAACCGGAGTGGTTCCCAAGGAACTGCATCATGTATGAGGAGGACGTTGAAGACCTCATGAAAGATTGGCCACCAGAGTTCCGCATAAAAGTTATGGACGTGGAGACAGATTCAGCAGAAGATGAGCCAATCCTGCTCTCATGCCCAATCACTGAAGAAACAGGGAAAAGAAAAGAAATTGAGACTTCGCAGAAGCCAAAGTCGAGGAAGAAGGTGAAGGCCACAAAGATTCAATTGGAGGCAGTCCTCAATGATGATGACTATGAGATGATAGCCAAAACATTCTCAGAGCAGATGAAGGAGCTCATGGCAAATAAAGATAAAAAGGATAAGGTCATCCAGGATGACCTGTAGAAGACGCGGCTCGCAATGCAAGGCCTAATGAAGAAAATGGACGATGTCCATAAGAGCATAACATTGCTGCGAGAAGCAGGAGATGAAGGGACGTCGATAGGAACCTCGCAACAAACTCCACCGTAGTTAGCAATAACACTACCATCGAAGACTAGAATTTTCCATGTGGACCCATTGGCAATTGCATTGCCAATAGCAGAACAAGTCGTGTTGGACACAAAGGGAGTCAAGAGGGTAGAGCTTGACTTAGCCAAAATCCCCTTACCAGGATTGCACTTCATCCACATGCAGATCATTGAGGAGATGCATGACTAGATGGTGGAGTCGATGAAATCACAAGCAGAGCTCACCGTAGCAAACAGGCAAATTCAGCTGCACGCAGAAATGCAGCTGTGGAACGAAATGGACCGACGACAAAATTTGGAGACTACCATATCCAATGTTGCACAGGATATTGAAGGTATAGAACTCCAGGATGATCCTACGGACACAATTCTGAGAATTAGGGAAAGGGTAATATCTTTGAAGTCGGAGATGCAAGATAAGGAAATTTTTTATCAGGCTGATATTACCTCGTTGAAGGCACAAATGAACATACAGGCACCATTAACTGAGCAGCAGTTGAGAGAGCAAGCCATCAAGACCGTCGCGTAGAACATAACAAGTGGCATGGCTCAGTGCCAAGATCTATTGGAGCAAGTTTCCAATGCATTCACTGCCCTTGAAGAGGATCAGGGGCTGTTGCAGGTAAAGACCACGGTAAAAGAAAAACAGACTGCGTTAGAAAAGCTGGATGTAGAGCTCAAGGATTTGCCACCCAGGGAGACGTTGTCCAGGTACAAGGAAGTATCAGGTTTAAAGAAGCAAGTCCAGGAATTAAGAGAGAAGGAGAATGAGGTGGACAATCAGTCACAACAACTCTTGGAGGGTGCTACAGTAGTATCATAGCAGATAGAAGATAAGCTAAAGGAACTGCGCAAAAACCAGGAGCAGGTACAGGACTAGATTGGAGAAGAGATAACTCCAGTGCTACTTGAAATAGTTCTGCAAGTTGAGTAGGATACCAGACAAGGAGTGGAGCAGTTGCTAAGTTTATATAATGAGTTTGCGGCCAAACTAGTCGCATCGGTTGCAGAGTAGAGTGAGACAACTGAAGTAGCAAGTGGCTTGGGTACGAGCTACATGTAAGTGTTAAGGGCGTGTTAGGCCTAGGTTGAGACAAAAGTTTTGGAAACACCTTTTTGAGATAAGAAGGGAAAGTTGAGCTGAGCACAGCTCAGAAATACAATTTTGCCTAAGTATTGAGGATGCTACTAAGTTGTGCGCAACATCCAACTTTTGACTAGATTGCGGAGTTGCGTGCAACATCAAAGTTTTGGCCGTGATGCGAAGACCAGTACTACGCAGAAGCAGTGCTGCGGAGTTAGGAGGCCAAGTGGAGCTAGCAAAGCGGAGTGCTGGATAAGTATCAGGTGCAGGTACTGGTTGGACCGGTAGCAGCCATTTTTGGAAAGATATTCCAGGATTGTCGAGCAGTGGACATAAGCAAATCAGGAAGGTGTCCACGCGTGGGTTGTTAAGGAAAGCGACATTTGGCATGCTTGGAAGGTGAAACCGTTAGAGAGAAATGGTTCGGCAGAAGCAACCTGTAGGCACGTGTGAGATAGGAAGGCCGATAGCGATAGAATGAGGACATGGAGATCCACCATGATCAAGCAAACGCTACCAGGAGCCAGCAAGCCAGTTTGGAAAATCGGCGTAGTTTTGGAAATCCTTAGGGTTTTTGGGATTTAGGTCTTCAACATTGTACAGACATTACCTTCGGGCATGATCTATTTAAGAAGACTATTTTGTATGAGATGGGGTTTCTCTATTTTTGGTGGCTAGATGCTAGTTGCTAGAAAAATAATAATATAACCTTTTGTATTGAGAAATCTCTCTGGGATGAGAATATTGTAAAGGCTCTGCAGCTGTGTGCGCAAAGACCTAGCCGAAAGAAAGGAGAATCTGCAGTTGAGTACGCAGACTAAGGACGGTTTCCCCATCCCTTTTGAAAGAAATATATTACCAACCATTCTTGTGGACGTAGCTTTCCATCCGGGGAAGTGAACCACATTAAATCCTGTTTTATGTGATTATGTTTATGAACGAATGAATATCAGTATTGTCTGTAGGATGAATGTTTGAATGTTTCCTTGCATACTGTAATAGGAGAACTTTGATATGCATTTACCAATAGGAGAAGTTTGGGAATGATATGCTAGGTTCCACGGGAACAGATGAATGGCGAACATTTCAATTATATGTTAAGATCGTGAATCAGTCATTTAAGTTTAATACTTTCTTAAACACAGTGAAGGAACACAGCACGGTTAGTCACATCTATCATTTCAGTTCAAGTTGTAATAATCCAAGTCCTTGAATGAATGCTAGAAGGATAACGAGTAAGTGCCTGAATGGATGGATGGGTGATATTCATTTCAGTGCCTTAACCTTTTCAATATCTTCTAAGTAGGGGATAAGTGTGGTTGATTCGTAGTTCCAGTAGAAGATTCACAGCAATAAGAAGTCTTTAAGTGAGGCCCGCAGTGTTTCCATCACCGCATTGTAGTCCCTCGCAGCGTAGATTCTACTGCGTATCGCATCGCTTTGACCCACAGCACAGTCCTTTCGTCCTGCGCTGCGCAGCTTGTTCATATAAACAACTCATCATTTACTATGGAAACCTAATTCTGCAGTACCCCATAAGATACACCTCGGGTGAGACCTTAGCCTGCTCGCAGGTAGTTGCTGAAAGGGCTGGTGCAAAGGAGTTTTGTTGGTCAAAAGGGAGAACCGCAAAGAACTTGGGTCTAATTGGAAACCTTTGGGTCAGTTTAAGCCAACAGCAGTATTGTCCCGCAAACACATGAGCGATGGGAAGTCATTTTCCCATCAATGCCATAGTGAATCTCAGTATAAAGATCATTGTGGCTACCTTGGTGCGGATCACTAGATCCAAAGCACTGCACCAGGCATCCAGACCGGTGATGTTCTACGCATCACAATACATGCAAGCTATGATATTTGACTGGTGTACTACTCTGCTGGTGTCATGAAGACACAATTGACGGAATGCAAAGAGGGGAAGGCCAAAAACTTCGGGTATGGTAGCATCCTATGTAGCTTCTTCTTTCAGAGGGTTCTGGGGCTTAGTCCAAGGGTGGATGTCCCTCCTCACAGTCTTCGCGATCCAGCCCTGACCCGGTGGGATGAGATCCTGACACGATAGGGTGGTGGTCGTTTGGCTTCACCATATACTGAGGAGTTCTCTTATTGGTGGAACCGGCAGGTGATCGCTATAGAGGATTGTCCCTGTGAGGGGATAGACTTCAGATAGGACCGTGACGTGCCGCTCCCACTAGGTGCAACTTTCAAAGACATTGGTGAGTACTCTTTTGGTTTTGTGTTTATTAAATTTTTACGGATTTTTTTATTATAGTCGAAATGCAAAAAATAATTTTGGTGGTAGTGTCAAGTGCTAAAGTTTGATTGTTTGCTCGCAGACAAAGGCCCAATGAGACTCGAGGGATTCCTGAGACATGGTCATCGAGGTAGAGGTGATGAGGCAGCAGACGCTGCAGTAGGGTGCACACTTCAAACATTGCGGCGCAACATATCACGGATGGTTTCCCGAGTACCACATATAGAGGTAGCCTGACTACCTAAGGCCATGTAGCGCTAGGTAGTGGGTGTTCCTGGTGAGTGGGTGTGGCTACTGCAGTGGGTGGCCAATGTAGTACAGTACTTCTATGAGACACATCCCTGTTGAGGCGGAAGCTAGACCTCCTTGGAGGGAATAGATATCCCAGGGTCTCCTTTTTTTGTATCGATATGTATATTTTTTAGGGCTACGGGCTCCATTTTTGTATGACACTACCATTTTTGGACATATTTATATATATATACAACTTTGGTTCTTGGTTCTACTATACGTGTGTATGTACAAATGTATGAATGTCTTTGTATTTATCTGCTTCATGATGAATGTGACAAATGCCAATCTAATACATAGTTAGCGTATGCATCAGATATATAATTAATAATTCTTGGAATATGAATATATGTAATTGAAACAAAATGTCTCTCCAAGAGTCGTACCGTAAGGAATATCCATAGTAATGTAGGGTCTTATACACAGTACTTGCCCATTCAGTTGAGACACAACTAGTTGTGAATCCAGGCGGACTTCTAAAGACTGGATGTCATGTGAAATAACATCCCGAAGTAGCTCAATAATGACACTATACTTAGCCAGATTATTAGATGTAGGACCGAGACAAGCACCTCCTGAGGACACAACTAGGTGGTCAGGTGAGAAAATAACCCAGGCAGTAAAAGCAAGCTGATGCGTATGTCGGCTAGCACCATCCGCGAAACCTAAGAATGTAGGAGATCCCGTTGACATCTGTCAATCAAACAAAGGCTAATCAGTAGACCCGATAACCAAAAAGGGCAAGCTAAACTATGTACAGAAAAACTATACAATAGTGTACAAAAGTATCAGCCTGAACCAAAGATTCAAGCGTAATACCCCTTGAGGTAGAGCCCATTTCTAGGCTACTTCAAGGAAACTCCCTCATAGTCTTCAAACTCATAAGCTCCTTTTTCGAGGACACACCTCACGATGTAAGCACCGTGCCACATGTGATTGAACTTGCCTGCCCCCAGGGGTTCTTTAACTTGGTCATACAAAAGTACCAAGTCACCTTTAGCATATTGGTGGGGATGGATAAACCTATCATATTGAACCTTGACACGACGCTTGTTAACATTAATGGTCATAGCGGCATCTTGACGTTGCTCGTCAAGTTGCTCGAGGTGTACTAAATGTTGCTCAATATCTGTCGTATCAGGGAGGAGATCTATGGATAGCTTGAGCGAAGGAATTTCACATTCAATCAGTAAAAGTGACTCCACACCATGAACTAACTGGAATGGTGAGAACCTGGTGGTAGTCTTAACTGTGGTTCGATAAGCCCACAAAGCAGGATATAACATGATATGCCAATTAGTCTTGCTTTGTTGGATGGTACGTTGGAGAATGGTCTTCAAATACTTATTTACTACTTCAACCTAACCATTCACTTGAGGATAGTAGGAAGACGAGTGTTCCTGATGAAACCCAAGCTTGAGAGACAAATACTCCATCATCTTGTTTTGAAAGTGACTACCATGGTCAGTGACAATCTTATTCGGGATACCGAACCGAGTGATAATCTGGATGAACACTAAATGGGCTACAGTAGAATTATCAGCTTTTACAGTAGGCATGGCTTCAACCCAGTTGGAAAAATAATCCACGACCATGATAATATGGTGATGCCCCCCTAGCCGAAGCTGGTTTGCAATCCATGAAATCTACACCCCACTTGGTGAAGGGACCGATGGTGACAACCAGATGGAAGGGCGCTAGGTGCGAGTGTATGTTCCAAGAAAACACCTGGAAAGGGTGACATCTCTTCACAGTGTTAATACAATCTTTAAAGATAGTAGGACAAAAATAACCAGCTCGCATGATACGCTAGGCTGTAGCAAGCCCGGATAAGTGACTGCCACACGCCCCCACATGGAAATCATTAAGTACCTGTTCCACTTCTTTGTGAGTCAAGCAATGAAGGAGAATGGAATCCTTTCCTCGACGATACAAAGTATCACTGACGATAGTATAATCTTTAGCGTGATGTCTCACACACCGTCACTCATCTTGTGAACAATGCGGAGGAAACTTCAAAGTTTGGTGATATACAATGACATCCCCATACCAAGGATCCTCGGATGAGATAAGAAATAAGTGTTCATCCACAAAGGAATCTTCATGAATGACATCCTCTTCAAGTCGTGGGAGGTCCGACATAAGATCAATGAACACCAGTGATTTTACCGATTTTGCCGAAGCAAAATCAAGATCAAATTCCTAAAGGATTACAATCCATTTATTATACTTCCCCCGATAAGGCGTCATGATAGCATGAACTGAAATGGATTGATATGAGCTACAACCGTGGTTGTTCAAAGAAAAATGTAATGTCGTAACCATCAGACTGCGTGGATAGTCGCAAGTGCCAGCTTTTCTACTTGAGTGTATCTTAGCTCAGCGTCTACTAAATTTCGACTGAGATAATAGATAACATGCTCGACGAGCGCATCATCTACCTGAACCAAAGCCATGCCAATAGTCTCTTGAGACGCGGCCACATAAAGAATGAAATCTCGTGTAAAGTCTGGTGGAGTAAGCACAGGGGCCGGTACCAAATATTTCTTAAGGGCGTCGAAAGACTGTTGGGCTCACTCATCCCAGATAAAAGGTGTGTCTTTCTTCAATAAGCATGCGAAACCTTTGGTAATACTAGCATAGTTAGCTGTAAACCGACGCAGAAAAGTAGCTCTCCCTTGGAGGCTCTGAAGTTGTAACAAATTACACGGAGGAGGAAACTAAAGTATTGCCTCAACTTTGAGAGGGTCGACTCTAATACCCTCCCTCGAAACTATGAATCCTAGAAGGTGACCAGTCCTAACAGCGAAGATGCATTTGTTTGGATTCAATCGAATTTTTTAGTGGATACATCATTCGAGAATCATACGAAGGTGCTTGGGGTGGTCCACTCTCTTGCGAGAATGGCCAGCAAGATCATCCAAGAAAACTTCCATAATCATCTTAAGATCATGAAAGGCATAGGTCATGGCTCGCTGAAAAGTAGCTCCGACGTTTTTAAGGCCGAAGGGCATTTTCGGATATGCAAATGTTCCCCATGGACAAATAAATGCCGTCTTATGTTGGTCGCGGGTTTGATTTTAATCTGATTATAACCTGAGAAGCTATCCATGAATGAAAAAATCTCACTCCCTGCACAAGCATCCAATATTTGATCAATGAATGGCGTGGGGAAGTTGTCTTTCGGACATGCATAGTTCAAATCTCTGAAATCAGTGCATACACGGATCGTTCCCTGCTTCTTATCCACAGGAACGGGGTTTGACACCCATTCGGTAAGGGGAATGGGGTAGATGAAACTAGCTTTGAGTAGTTTCTCCACCTCTGCCTTAATAGCAGCTTCCTTCCTAGGGTTCACAACACGTAAGCGTTGTCAAACCGGTTTAGCATCAGGATACGTTCTAATATCATGTTCAACAATGCAGGGGTCTATTCCTGGCATCTCCTTGTATGACCGGGCGAAAGCTTCCCAGAGTTTTGTAAATAAGTCAGTGTAAATAGAAATCTCCTCAGGAGTGCAATCGACACCGATGTAAACGTTCTCTATCTTTCTGGGAGTGAAGGAGATGTTGATCGAAGTGGTTGGGGAAATATTGGCCATATTCCCCTTCGCAAAAACATCATGCGACTCCAAAAGAGCCACAGGGTGACCAACCATCTCAGCTAGAGTCATCCTAAACTCCTATTGCTCAACGAGATCGAGGTTGGGAAGGAAATAAGAGTGATGGTGCATATCTTCCCAAGGCCTTTCACTACCACACATGGTCTCGAGGATAGCTTCATCATATGGTAAAGTATCATTAAGAAAATCATGGGAATAAGATGAGTTGGCTGCCCAAACTAGCAACGTAATGAGATCTTCTTCAACTGTCTAGGAAGAAGAGAGATCTAGATCTGCAGTGGTTTGTTGGATGTGATCGTAAGCAAGCTCCACTACAGATAAAGGCATAGACATCCCGATGTGCGCAATGTCTCCAGATGTGGAACTCGTGGATGGTAAAGTCCATGGATCATCTAAATAGGAGGTCCAGAATAACATATTATTCGAAGGAGGAGACACATTGTCAATAATGGTTCCAATAAAATTCACAGCTGCATAAAGATTAAGTTCCCATCAATGAGGGGTACATTCCAACACCTATGTTCCCAGTTGCCGGCTAAGAATCAGAAACTTACGGGACTACACATCCCGTGGATGTTGCGGAAGGAGTGCCAACAAAATCCAGCTGATCGATCATAACTATCTTGCCTTCATGGGGAAATAAGATAACTCTAAATATAGTAGACGCGAAAGCCTTCATAGTGTACATCCAGTTTCGACCCAGTAAAAGGTTGTAGTCGATGGACGCATCAACCACTTCGACTTCAATAGGAATAGACTTACCTCCCAAGGAGACAACAAGGGAAGAGATAATTCCATGCGGCGTAAAAGATCTACTGTCGAATGCAGTGAGTGTAGTTCTAGACGTGAGTAGAGGAGGAGAGCCAAGAGCTTTCCAACAAGTTAACGAGATTACTGACGTGGAGGCACCTTCATCAACCATAGTACGTTTGATGAAGCTCATAAGGAAAACCACCTGGATTTGAAAAGCCACGTGGTAAGGTAAGCGAGGATGGACATCAGTAGTATTGAACTTGATAACACTAGGATTTCCCCCATCCTGAACTCCTAACGCACTCAAAAGGGCATGCTTCTGGGAAGGATAGGCTAGCAAAACTTCAAGAGCCGACATGGCACATGGATTTTGGTGCAAATCTTCTACGATGGAGTAGTTATGGGTGGGTCATGCATTGAGATTATGTGTAGAGCACTTGAGAACACCTTTCGGTATCCGTGGCATAATGGAGGGATTCTCGATATGCAAGGAATTGTCAGGAGGAGGGGGAGGCTCACTCCCCAAATTAGGTTGTGGTGCACCATAATCACGTTGACGAGTAGCAACACAAACCTCCAACTGAACCATATTCACACATCCATAACCACTAGTATTTGAAGAAGACGTCGTCATTTCATTAGTACCATAACCAATGTTGGGAGCATGGGAAGCCATGTTTTGATGATGAGGAAGGGGATCCTTCAACACAGTTGGGCTCTGTGCCAAATGCTTTGATGCTTCTTCAATTCGAGGACATAAGTGAGTAAGATGATCCTCCCCACAAAGCTTGCAAGGGAATTTCACCTTACGCCTAGGTTTATGATCCTCGCCAGCATTGTCGCCTTCCCGAGGAGGGTTGGAATTCTCTTTATGAGGATTATTACGATTTCTATTGTTATTACTTCCATTGTTTCCACCCCTACGATTGTTTCTCCCCTTTTTCTTACCACCAGGTTGCTGGTTACCCAACGGTTTCATTGATTGCATATTGTGTACATCAGACGACGGTGTGGAAGTGGACAAGTTCTGAACCTGTCAGGGAGCATACTGTTTTAGCGACAAATTTCGCATTTGATTAGATACCAAGTCTACAGGGCGAGTGCATGCGGACCCCATGAATCCATCGGCATGTGGTCCAGGAACTGACATGGGCTCATGTCTTGTTCTTGGTGCATCAGGAATAATGTCATACAAAATGCCAGACTGAGAATAAAGTAGATCTAACGGCTGGACTTTCAAGACAGCTTGTTCCTCCGTCACAATGCCGGACATTGAAACATCCTTAGAAATGTATGGAAGTAAAGACTTAAGGAACCATTCCAACAGGAACTCTGGAGGAATGTTGGCTTTCACCGATCTCTTCCATCGACGCCACTCTTGAATGTGGTCAGAAATATGTGTGGCCTTATTCTGACGGAAGGTGGACAACAACTCAGTACCAGTATCATAATGAACCGGTAATTGGAAATGGTCTAAGAAAACCAAATCAATCTCGTTGAATCCCCTATAGGTGTTTCCAGGAAACTCCACATACCACTTCGCGGCTGCCCCCGTGAGGGTGCGTTGAAATAGTCGTAATCTAATGGAATCATGATTCAAAGAGTTGGAGGAGCACCAAAGGTGAAACGTCATGACATGATCTCCTGGGTCCTCACCACCTTTCCCCTCAAACTTCAGAATGTCAAAAGGGATCTTGGTAGGGAACGGGGGCCAAGTAGGGTTGTGACACACCGGATCATTCGTGAGCTTTGAAATATCTGCGAGATTCAGGCATGCAAGGAACGAGAGCTGAGGCTAGAAAGCTTGATTATAAGTCCCCATAAAAGGTTGGTTAAACGAAACTATGTTATAAGATGGACCAAAAGCTTGACCATGATGATTAAACTGCTAATAATGAGGACCTGGTGGTCCATAAGCTTGCCCATGGCCATAAGATTGATAACCTCCTCCTGCCTGACCCATTTGAGAGTAGACAAGTATATGCATGTTTTGGGCATCATATTGGGGTGGTGGGTGATATTGGTGGCCAACACCGACTGTGTTGTAGTAAGGGTTGCCACCATGAGTATGGGGCATGTATGTACTATTCATAGCGGGAACCGTGTTGTAATGACCGTAATGGTATGGTATGTTCCCACCCCCAGCATTATAATTAGCTCGAGCAGTCATGTGATGACCATAAGCATGAGAAGTATTCCCAACTCCAATATTGGTGTGACTAGTAGCAGGGATGGTTGCGTGATGTCCATGTGGATAGGAAATATTCCCACCCCTTACATTAGCATTACTAGTGGCAGCAGTGGATGCAAAAGTATGTAGTATGTGTCCACCCCTGCGGTTGGGAGGAACATTATCATTTGTAAAAGTAGTCCTAGGTTGACTAGCAGCGACACATGTATTAGGTGGTGGATGGCGAATCGTGTTCTGAACAACGTTTCAATTAGGTTGGGTAATCCTAGGTCATGTTCCAACATTAGCATGGTTAGGAATCTGTCCAGTCCCTATACTATGTGAGTGGGTGGAAAACGTAGTGCCCTCAGCGAGGGTAGTGCCCCCAGTGGGTATAGTATGTCTAACACTTTGACTAGTGCCAGCGTGACTACCAACCATAGTGGAAGGATCGACAGTACTATGACTAGTCATACCAAAAGAGAGTGTAGTGGGTTTGATCGTAGTGTCATCATGTGATTTAGGCATCCCATATCTATAACTACATGGAAACGAAGGAACAAAAGGCTCGTCCTATTCTTCGTCCTCGGGTAAGTCAGGCATTCTGTAAAGATAATTATCCGGATTCAAAGGATCAAATGGATCTCGATCAAGTGGATTAGGACAAATAGAACCAATTTGATTCTCAGGTGTATCACCTCCCCACTCCTCATGAGGAGTATGGGGATCGAAAGTATGGTCAACTCTACCTGAAGGAGTCGAAGGTTTTTCTTGAGTATCAGGATGTGTAGCCATGATGTCTTGGACGTAAGTCCCATATGAATCCGAAGACTCAGAGGGAGCCTTCCGGCGTCCTCTAGTAACACGGTGTGAAAGCTCGAGTGGCTTTAAACCAACCACATGACAGGATAGGCGGAGAGTAGGGCTCCATGCCACAATATCTCCAGAGAGAATATGTAATCAAAACGTCCCCTAAAGGCCAACTATCGATCAAAAATAGTAAATCAAAAGCACACACCTAGAGAAACTACAGCCAAGAGCAGACAAACAGAGTGGCTAATTGAGCTCCCGACACTAGAGCCGGTATGTCTCTCCTAGGAGAGGCTTGAGACTCCCAAACTATAGCCAGAGGTAACATAATTATTTATAGAGACACCCAGGCTTCACTGCGTGTATAGGGTCAAGTCCACTGCACAAACACAACTGTGCTATCCAATCCCTATTTGACTCAGGACACAAACAACATAACCACTGCAAGTACCCTGTGCGATACCTAGGTAAGGAAACTATGGTCACCGCAATATAACCAATGCTCAGGGGGATAGTCGCAGGTGGGATCCATCGTATGGGTAGGGCAGCTAATCCCGAAGCACAAGAGGACGAACCATCGGTACCCCCAGATACGAACAAATCTTGGATATATCTCCCACGTTCAACCGGTATTAGAGTGATATCTCCTCAACCAACCTCCCGTGACCTCGTGCTTAACTCTGGATTAAGTAGAGCTTCCTGAGAACACCGATCTATACCATGGATTCCTCCACTCCCTGGTCAAACACCTAATGTTTTTTCTAGTAGTCTTGGACTATTAACTCACAATGATCTATTCCAAAACTCTAAACCTATGCTAGTTGGTGTACCTTATAAATAAAACCAGTCTAATCAATTTTAAGATTAAGCATTAATTTTAGTGGCTGTGGTTACTCAAGGGATATGATCGTGAAACTAGTGATGTGTAAACTTAATAGTATGCAAAATCGTCCAATCCTAGACTCATCTATCCAATAAAACAATGTCACTAATATGCAAAATAAACCAACAATTCCGAAATAAAGATGCAATCTTTTATCTTTTCGATGCACAAGAAGAATCTAAATGAAGGCAACAAGCACTCAATGCAAGATGCAGTACATGAAAGTAAAATATTTTTGTATTTTCGCTTATAAACAAGAAGGAAAATGCAAAAAACTAGATGAATATTTTTGTATTTTTTCAATATAAATGGAATGAAAAAATGTTAGCAAAATCCTAATATTCAGTCACTAAAGTGCTGAGAAGATCACTAAGAAAACCCAACAGATCCTAAACAGCAAGACTCAGCCAAAAAAAATAGCTCAAAAGGAAAAAACCAAGAGGCTAAATCCAAAGTTTGGTAAAAAACCAAGAAGGCTCAACCAAGAGAAACAAAGAGTTCTGGTCACAACCAAGGAATGAAACAGTCAAGAATGAGGCCAACAAAGACTCAGGAACAACCAAAGCCAACCCAGCAAGAACCAATAGCCATAAACCAACAAAATATGGAGTTATACGCTACTGTCGAAGGAATACATGCGAGTACCCGTGAGCAGTAGAGTAAATAGAGGCGGGTAGACGTGAGTTGAGCTAAGCGAGCCCGCGGGTTAGGAAAGGAAAATGGGAAAATAAAGAGTCCAATGGATCAGAAAAACCAAGTTTTCTATGGTGTATCTTAATGACCAATTAGTGACACAAAGCTTTGATAAAAAACAACTCTAATTAAGGACTAATGCTCAAAACTTTTCCCAAACATGGATGTTTTCCCCAGTGGAGTCGCCATTTCTATATTGGAGAAAACTCATTATGTCTTGGGAATACCACAACAGACAGATGACTACCAGAAATCTACTCAATTCTCAAAACAATGCTATTATAAATGACAATGTTAAGATAATGGAGAAATGTAACCAACCTCGATCCAAACATTTGATGTAGATCCCCGTTGGAGCTTTCAATCCATGCATTTGTAATTTGCAAATTAGTCTTGAAAGCCAATATCTAACAAGTACATATAATATATAACTGACATTAACATTATCAAGAACAATTGTCCATAATATCATCAGCAAATGTAACCCAATGTATAATAAACAACATTCACACCATGAATGGACAAGAATATGTGTATTTCTATTAATGAACAAGAAGAAGTACAAAGTGATACGACCTCTTGCCGGAAACCAATCTGAACCAAGATCTAGATCAATCCAGTTGTGTCTCCACCACTTCAATCCTCCATGAATGGCAAATTCAAACTAGAAAGGAGTTTGGAAGGTGAACATAAATGGTCCACAACTACAAGGATCAATGAGTGCATACTCAAGATAGGGAAAAAATCCACTAGAGTTCTCTTGCTATTCTCTTATTCCTCCTGTCCATAAGCCATATGTGCTCAATATATATCCCTCTCAAAGGTAGGTGAAAGGACACATCAAGGCGTTAATCGAGCAGATGGAGTGCCAAAGGTCACCCAATGACTGCTTTTTGGGAGTAAAAAGTAATTAATAGTGGTTTTTACCATTTTACTTGATACCCGCGGGCTATAGTGATGTAACTCGTGGGTACGCATGCTATAGTGATGCAACATGTGGGTAGGAATAAAAATAGGGAAAACTAATATCTCTGAAGGATATAAGTGGATCCGAGTCACTGAAATGGATCCTACAGGCCAAATAATGTTGATGTTCACAGTGTGGAAGATTACGAGTAACAGGGGCTGTGAAAGTGGCAACATAATTTTAATTGTTTCCTAAGGATCAATTCAAGGCTAGGAGCCTATAAAAAACATTGTAATAGAAGACTAAAGGGTTGGAAAATCATTCGGTTAAGACCTGGGGATAGAGCTCTATTTTTGGAACTTTTTTCATTAATATCATTTGCAGTGCCTATGGAAGACGTTTTGCAGAGACTCCTGTGTTGCTTTACTTGTAGTCTATTTTTCCCTCTTCTCTATGTGCTCGTACTTCCTGTTATGCACTTACATTATGTTTTTCCTTTGATATATGAGATCAATGTATAATAGCTTAGAATTCTTGGAAACAAGCTCGGGTTATTATCTCAAGTATTCACTCAATATTGCTACTAAAGTTGATATTAAATTCATCTTTGCTGGATGTTCATATCAATGGTATGTTCTTTCTTTCTTCTTTTACCACTAGAAAATAGCATTACGACGGCAAGAGGGTAGCTACCTTGCCTCTGTTTTAATAGTCTGTACCACTGCACTGATGTCTAATCTTCATGTTGTATCCTGACTCCATCACCCAATGTTTTCTCTTATGATTATCCCGCCAACCTTAAACAAATTGTTCCAACAGAAATATGACCTTCTATGCATGTTTTGATCAAATATTGTTAGTAAGGAGGCTGTGTATTTATCATTAATTGTTTTCACTCTTCTATAGAATGTTGTATATTTTATCATTGCAAAAGTCTTTCAGTGTTTTCAGTATTTCATAAATATTGAGAGAGAGCCCTCTCTGCTTATGCTGGGTTAGTAGCATAAGCTAAAGTGGTTAGTGGTTACCCCGATTTTGCCTCTCCACAACCCTGGGGTACGTTTTGGGTGATAAAAAATTGGCACCGTTGTCGAGGAATGATTGTCCTACCATCCCTCAGAGAATGACAAAGTTTCAGATTTGATTGTTGATGGTGGTGGACAAACAGTCAGACATCAGAAGGGTTGCATATCATCCACCTGGCGACTCCACTCATTATCCAAGTTCAATTGGTAGACTCCACTTGAGAACGATCTTAGTTACTTTAGACATGGAAGAATCAATGTCCAAGCATCAAAGTATCAATCTCTTCAAAGAGGTCTTGTTCTTCTGTGTTGGTCTCCTTTTTCCCTTATGTATATATATCAAACAATTCTTGTCTCAACGAAGAGCTCTAGGTCATGAGTGAGCCTCTCTTGTATATCCTTCACTATATTTTGAAAATGTACATCCTCCTTTCACCCCTAGAGCTGATCCCATCCCTTCTTTTGAACCATCCAAGATCCATGGCTAGCTTTGCAAATCCCATGAGAGTGAGGCTGATGATCCCCTCCCTGCACATACTCCTTTGCTTTCCAAATCTCAGCAAAGATATAGCCCTTTAAAGCTACCCCCCATTCTTCACGATTTCCCTCCCAAGTACCATATATACCTTCCTGTTTTTGATGGAGGATCCAAAAGTCTTACTGTTGAGAAACACCTTCAAGGCTTCGAACATTTCCTGGACCTTTTTGAAATAGGACACGATGATGTTTGTATGAGGGCTTTTTCTACATCCCTCCAAGGAGATGTAAAAAAATGGTTTAAGCATTTACAACCTAAGTCTATTGATACCTGGGAAGAGCTGTTTGATGCCTTTTTGGGATTTTGGGGAAAAAGAAGGTCACGGGACCTAGTTATTTCAGAATTTTACTCCATGAGAAGGAAAGAAGATGATACCGTGTCTAGCTTTAATAGGAGTTTTGCAAGCTTCTATTATAACTTGCCAAAGGAAATTCAGCCCTTAGAGAATGTTGCTAAATTACACTATGCATCTGTTTTTCCTCTTGATTTATCTCTCCATCTTTTGGAGAGAAGGTCTTCCAATTTGCAGCTTATGTTCATTGATGCATCGAAGGTTGAAGACAATCTTAGGATGTCTATAAAGTTATCAAACCAAGATAATGGTGAAAGTATTGAAGAATAAATTAGATTCGAAGAGATACATGAACAAGGAGAAATTTCCTTGCATTCCAGTCTTTCCCATATTGGACAGAGAGGTGATCGGCCCGGTGAGGTGCCAAAAGAAGGTAATTCTGGTTTGGTTTATGTAAATTGTAATCATCCTACTGGAGTTTATATTACTAATGATTTTAATGAGGATTTTAGTCCACCTAAGTATGATGAATATGAAGGGGACTGTTTAGAGAACTTCATAAGCTTCTTTGAAATAGACGATAAAGATGAACCCTCGTGCAGTCAATTTCACCAGCTGGGAAGACCAGCCAAAGAGGGAGACTCAGTGGAAGGCCCTGAATCCACCATTGAGATCCATCAAAATGTTGAGCCTAGAGGTGGTGAAGCCCTTTTTCCCGAGGCTATATCATTCGCAAGAATAGAGGAAATTCCTAAATCCATGAACGAAAAAAACCATGAGACTCTGTAGGAGAAGCCTGGCCATCATCCGGGACAGGAAGGAAGAGCTAGCAGTCAAAAGACTCTTGGGGATTCCTAGGATGTAGAGGTCTCCTTTCGGATTGAAGCTGAGAGGGAATACAGAGTCCTTGAAGAAGAGTATAGGAGCCTCGAGGAAGAATATGTGATCCTTGAGAGAAAATATGGAATTCTTGAAGAAGGTCTTGGGTCCGACATATACCTTCGACGGGTTGACCAGATAACTGAGAGGCTAGAAGATGACTAGGGGGACCCACGGGATTCTTATACCGAATCCACTCTTAGGGATGAGGATGATTGTAGAATCCTCGAAGAAGTTTTTGGGCCTGGCCCACATCCCCATCCAACTGACCAGATGATTGAGGTGATTGAGGAAGACTGGGATATGCAGCATGGTTTTTGTGCAGTTTTTTCAAGCCCGGGGTCCGAGTGTCAGGAAGAATGGCCTTTTCTCGACCCTTTCGGGAGACAGGGTGAAGTTTCTTTGGAAGTGCTAGAGAAAAGCCAGGTTTTCAACCCAGGGATCACTAGTAGCCCAAGAGGAAATGTTGTAGATATCTCGAGTGCGGGAGCATCCTCCCAAGTTACAAAGGGGCAGCCATGTCGCAGAGAGTTGCTCAAAGTTGTTCGTTTCAGTCTCACCAGGTCATGCGAAGGTTTTAGTAGGCCTGATGTTTGGGTCCTGATTAGAGTTTTTCAAAGGTATGCAATCCCTAGGCCTGACATGAGAACATGGGGAAATGAATTGCCTACTTATAGCTCTTCCAAAAGCAAATCTACTGAGATACAAGAGGAGTGTAGAGTGTACCGTGTTTTATATGATTGAGCAACAGAGTATATGGAAAATTTCATCAGCTGGAGTATGCAGTTTTGGGTCCACTCATGAGATCCTCACCCACCATCATCTCCCAGTGCCATTGATCCTCACTATTCTGATATTAATTGAGCAGAATGGAAGGATCCACCTAGGGTGTTGATTGCTAGACTGGTTACACTGGCATTTTTGTATAACCTAGAGTTGTAGTCTCTCGAATAGAGTAGTCTGTATATAAATAAGCTTGACATAGAAAGCATCTCTTTCAGCAATTTCAAATGTGTTTTCAGAATGTACAGTTTTAGTTTTGAGGTTTTGGTTTCAATAAAGTTTTCATTTTGCGGTATGACAGAGCATTTTTGGTTTGGGTAAAGATCGCCACAGGACACACCTCATAGCAACATACCCCATATATTTGCCATGAATGCTTTCGGGTAAACCCTCCAAGTATCCTACACAAAGAAAGTGTTCTACAAGGAAGTTTTTCCTGCATGGGCAGCCCAATGGATCAGGCGCTTGGTCTACGAAGTTCGTTGCTACCTCGTAGTGAGGATAGCATCCCTAGTTGGAGCCAGTTGTTAGCACCTAATTTTTTAGCATAAGGACTTAGGTGAAAAGGATGGATATCTTGAAGAATTCCCTGGGGAAAGCTTAGATTTGCCTAATTTTTCATGGCTAGGTGCTAAAAGTATGAGAAAATTGACTTGGGGGTGTTAGATATAAATAGGCCTAAAGAAATCCCTAAAGGAAATGCAAAAAATGCGACCAAAAGACTATTGCTTGAGGGAAAAAATCAAAATTGTTATACACCGTGCCAGTTCCATCGTTGATTATGCGCGCGAGGAGATCAATGGCTATCGTTGATTGTTGCATGGCCAAAGTGCACGGGGAATAGGGGCACGGGTTGTTGCGACGGGGGAAACTGGAGGTCACGTGTCGCATGCGGGAGGAATCACAAATGAAAAGGGGCGGTATGCAAAAGCAGCTTGCAAGGGTGCGATACCGCCTAGGTAGAGAGGTAAGTTGTTGGTCACGTAAACGACCAAGGTGAGCCGAGGAAAATCCTACGATTAAAGGTTGGGGTTCGAAAAGGGGTAAGTGCAATGTGACAAAAGAATGGTCCAGAATGTCTTGCGATAGATCTAACGGCCCACGATGACCGTCACATAAGGAAGATGTGTGACGGTTAGAGGAGATAGTGGTCATGATAAAGGAAGCCACTGGATAAGTGTCGACACTAGGTTAGGTCGCAGGGAGGAAAAGTGGTAAGCAAAACCATTTTTAAGCCATGCGACACCGCTTGGTTGGTATATAGTGCTAATAAATGGATGGTAGAGATCAAAGCCCAAGGAAGATCCAATGGTGGATATGGAGGGAAGGTCAAATTAGTAAAGCGAGAGCAAATCTGATGGTCAAGATCATTCCATAAGAGATCAATGGATGAGAGAGGTGGACATCTGGAAAAAGGACTGAAGTTTAAAGGAAAGGAGGTTATATATATAGAAACGCACACGAAGGTTGACATTAGTGTCTAGGGACCTGTCATGGTTGGAAGCTTCTAGGTGCGTGAAAGGCGAAGAAAGCGACCGGAGAGGTCATCCTCATAGCTTCCCGGTGACAGGTAAGGTCTTATAACCGCCACTAGTAGAAAATCTAAGTTTTCTCAAAGCGAGAAAATGGATAAAGAACCAGTTTCTGGAAGGGTTGGGGTTAAATCGCTTTGGAAGATAGGGGTTTTCATGCATTTGTTACAGAGGTTCAACTGTCTATACCTGCAATTAAGAGAAGGTTGAATGTTTTTTGGAAGAGGGTTTGGGTGCGCATAGAATGTTGCAGTCATTTTCTACCCCTTTTTCCATCTACCAGATGGCTCCCTCCCCCAGACCCGTGTCATGGTGTAAATCAAATCAATATGAATTCCCAGGAGTTAGGGTGGTTTGCACAGAAATTCCCTTAGCCGCTAACAGTTTTTCGGAGCCCATGTGTCCTAAATAACCTAATCCAAAAAAAATTCCCGAAAAATCTATCATCGCTCCATATGGACAGTTTTCCCATGAGAACCCCCAAAACCTTGTTTAGCCACATCTCTTAACCTCGACTTAGAAGTCAAATCCAGTATCAGAAGTGATCAGCCTGCACACATAGGCAACGGAGGTTAGGTATGATTAGTTGCTTTAAGCATGCCCTTGATTTGTCAAAGGCGCAAGCCAACAAAGCTAGGGTATGACCCACACCATTCGACGGACGGGAGGGAAGTAAGGTGAACATTTATGGTGTAGATAAGACTAGGTGGATAGACAGCTTAAAGGCATCTCTGCCACAACCAAAATGATTGAAAATACGATGGAGGTCACCTCAGTGTCGTCATATACTTCTCCATCTATTTGGAGATACTTTCCAAGCATGTTTCACGTTAGCTCGAGCTGTGGGAATCATTGTTACTTGAATGGAGGATTAGGTCAGGTCATCATGGTGAATGTGACCACACGTAGCTACTGTCATCATCACGATAGTTATAGACATGGTCCTTGCATCCCCTGTTCGAGATCAATGTATGGGAAAGGTGGTGCACCTAGTAGCTTCGATATCTTTCAGTTAGAGACCGGTCATGGAGAAGGAGCAGGAATCTGAAGTGGTTTTTATGCCTGAGCAGGCATGGTGTGAGGTGGAATAAGCACATGCCCCTTCATCTCCTGTGGTATTAAACCATGTGGAATCCAACACCACTAGTGAAGATGAAGAGCCCGAAAGACGACATGTGTACAAAAGATTTCGACGTTGAGGAAAGAAGGAGACTCCTGAAGAGGAGCGAGACATCCAACAAAACACTGAAATTCTCAAGGATTTCGTGATCTCCACTGAGGAAGTGACACCTCCCTCCTCGGCAGAAGAGTCATAGGGAGACAACTCTTTGAAAGTGGAAAATTTCTTTGATTTGCATGGCCAATTAAAGGCTCAGTAGCAGGGTGGCATCCTGCTCATGGTATTTTTGTTTGTCGTCTTATTCAGTCTGTTTTGAACTTGACACGTATGTAATATTTCCAAGTTTTGGGGTTGTCAAGGTGGCAGCGTAATTTTAATTGTTTCCTAAGGAACAATTCAAGGCTGGGAGCCTATAAAAAGCATTGTAATAGAATACTAAAGGGTTGGAAAATCATTCAGCTAAGGCCTAGTGATAGAGCTCTATTTTTGGAACTTTTTTCATTAATATTATTTGCAGTGCCTATGACAGACGTTTTGCAGAGATTCCTTTGTTGCTTTACTTGTAGTCTATTTTTCCCTCTTCTCTATGTGCTCGTACTTCCTGTTATGCACTTACATTATGTTTTCCCTTTCAAATCTGATATCAGTGTATAATAGCTTAGAATTCTTAAAAACAAGCTCGGGTTATTATCTCAGGTATTCACTCAATATTGCTACTAAAGTTGATATTGAATTCATCTTTGTTGGATGCTCATATCAATGGTCTGTTCTTTCTTTCTTCTTTTACCACCACAAAATAGCATTACGACGGCAAGAGGGTAGCTACCTTGACTCTGTTTTAATAGTCCATGCCACTGCACTACTGTCTAATCTTCATGTTGTATCCTGACTCTATCGTCCAACATTTTCTCTTATGATTATCCCACCAACCTTAAACAAACAGTTCCAACAGAAATCTAACCTTCTATGCATGTTTTGAACAAATATCATTAGTAAGGAGGCTGTGTATTTATCATTAATTGTTTTCACTCTTCTATAGAATGTTGTATATTTTATCATTGCAAAGTCTTTTAATGTTTTCAGTATTTCATGAATATTGAGAGAGAGACCTCTCTGTTTATGTTGGGTCAGTAGCATAAGCTAAAGTGGTTAGTGGTTACCCCGATCCTGCCTCTCCACAACCCTGGGGTACGTTTTGGGTGTTAAAACCATGGATTCCCTTTGTATGGTCACTGCTTCATAGGCTTAGCACCTGGTTTCAAAGGGATTTTCATTTCACCTAAATCACCAGCTATACCTTTCTTTTTTGAAAATTTAGTAGGAAATAGATCTTGGTACTCATGCAATAAGTTAGTAATTTTTCCTATAGTTTCATTATCCCAGTAGTCACCTATATTTTCAAACTTTGGATTTTTGGTGTAGCCAATATTTACCTTTTTTATATTCAATGGGTGTAGAAATTTATCTGATAAGATGTATGGCCACTTCAAATTATGGATTCCTTCACTTACTGGAATGTGGACATCTCTCGGGTCATCATCTTCTGGTTCACCACTGGTGTTGTAACATTCCATCATTTTCTCAACTGTCGTAGTCCATTGTGGTATGTTAGATATAGGTCTTAGGATTTGCTCAAAAATATTAGCTTTAATGGTTTGCAACACTGCATCTGTTGTAGGACTCTTATCCTCATAATTAAATGTTTGTTTAAAGCTCGTAGCCAAACAATCCCAATCTGTAGTTCCTCGTCGCAGCTCTAGTGACATATACCAATTTCTCATAATAGTGTCAAGGGTATGGATGAGCATGTGGACCCACTCCTGCTTGGGTATATTCTTCCAAATTGTGCTACAGGTAACCAAATGGTCGACAGGACTAGTCAGTCCTGTATATTTCTCTCCTATGTAGGGGATCTATGTAGAGGATCCCTTCCCCAATCTGAATTTCCAAGTAACTTTGACACTGCAACCAACCAGACATTGAGGGCTTATGTGTATCCCACCATCTTGTCGGTGTTACTTTCAGGGAGACATCCGAGGATAATAAGCATTTTTGTTTAGGCACTTGGGTTTCAAATTCATCAATAAATTGACTGGCATTAGGCAACCCCTCATAATTAGGAATATTACATACCTCTGTTCCAACCCAACGTAGGGATTTTGTCACAAGGGCACACCTGCGCATAGAAACTTCATGCGACCTAGTTTTCCAGTTCTCAAGAGCTTCGCCAAAGTCATAAGAGAAAGAGCTAACACTTCGTCAACTGAGTGTACCGTCTGTTGTAGTATTAATTTAATCATTGAGTTTTGAGGATACATTATAGATTTTTTCAAGATCTTGAGTATCATATTCAACTTTAAATGGTTCTATGTATCTCTGTCCTTCTAACAGATCCAGTGGTGCAACAACTCTAATTTCTTCATTTTCAAATGTGAGAATCCTCTTTTGAAATTGATAGTAGTCTGGTTTTGAATAGCCCAATCAATTCCAAGTAATGCAAGATGCGGATTAGTGTCATTGAAAATCTGTATTACTTCGAAGTCAACATATGTGCACAACCCTTCTAGTTCAACAGGGAGCCCTATCAGTCGATCAAATGGTATTACTTTCTGTTGATTAGCTAGTTGTAGTTGGATATGTGACCATACTATTTTTGGCTTACCCATGTTTTTCCATGCTTGTTTAGTCGAGATGTTTACATCTAAAACCAAATCCAAAATAGCAAATTCCATCTCATAATCACCAATTTGCACATTAAGGCGCAGTTCTCGACCAGTCTTATGTCTTCTTTGGACATGATTAACAACCCTTTCAGATTGCACTTCTACCCTAGACTCCTCAACTAACTTTTTCATATCTCTTAAAGCATCTACATATTTAATAAAATTAAAACAAATTCTGAGAAAGGTATTGGCAGAACTTATTTTTCCATAGTTGTTCTTCAATGAAGGCTTGTTGAAACGAGGTGGCATGTCGTACACAGGTCCTTCTTTGTGAACCAATGGCAACCTAGATGTTGATGCACCCTTCAGAAATTCATCCCAAGCTTCGAAAAATTCAACTTTTTCTTTAAATACATCAAAATTTAGGGGATTCTAAGTTTCTATTCTGACTTGCAAGTCCCGTGTATTAGTATTACTTTCCTTATCTCCACCCATCATGGTACCACTCCTCGTTACAACAATGACAGTATGTTGGCTCAGTCGCGATTCTACTGAAATTTTCTGCACATTCGGATTTAGGTTTTGGTTTTGGTTTTGATTCTGTTTGGCTTGCCACTTTGCTATCAATTGTGGACAATCTTCAATGGTATGATCCAATACTTTGCAGTACATACAAGATGTTTAGGTTGTGGGAAATCTCTAGCATAATATCTAGGAGTGACACAATTATAACATATGAGTTGTCCTCTTCCTTGACCAAATCCTCCTCATCCTTGGCCTCTATATCCACCTTGTGGTTGATTGAATTGTGCCTCAGGTATTTTGGACAAGCCTTCTCCCTTCATAAGAAATGTATCTGCAGTCTGTTTGGTGAGCAATTGGTACACATAACAATGCTTCTCATCACGACTGACAGATCTACAAAACTTACACCATAGGCTATAGGGGTTGCTTACCATTTTATGTAAAAAATAGCAATGTTCTAGTCGATGCCCCTTAGTCTGATAGATATGAAACCATGCAATGGGATTCAAAGGATTCGGGTTGCTAGCACTAAGATAATCTTGAAATGTTGTACATTGATCTTTAGAGTTTCCATCATCTTTGCATCTAATACACTAGACATCTTCACGCTTTTCTTTTAGCTTCTTGATATCTTGTATCTGAACACACAAGTTTGCTAACTGTGATTGGATTTGAGCCATACAAGTTCTAGTATTGTTAACGGGGGATGCTTCTAAATTCATGGCCAATTCCAAGGCCTCCGTCTATGTCGGTATATTTTGTTGCATAAGTGGAACTCTGATATGAGGCAAAAATGCAACAAATAACCATTTCTTATGTTGTAAATCGTTCATTGGAAAACTAGTACGAGCTATCAAAGTTTTAAAATGCTAGTCGAAGTCCCAAATGGATTCATTCAGAACTTGTTTAATCTCCTTCAATTCTGTAATACATTGAGATCCAGATTTAGGTTTCTTAAATTCGTTTTTCAATCCTTTTTTGACTTCAACCAAGGTCATTGCAAGCTGGTTACCTACGACCTCATAAAACTTCATGAACTAGTCTAAGGCACGACATCTGAAGGTAGTGATCAACTAAGCCAACCTAACGTTATCGTATTGCACTTGTTTCACAATCCATCCAACATTACACAAAAACTAGTGTTGTTCTAGATCTTCAGTCTCCGCGACATGTCTCGAATCCGTCAAGAACTAGATTTAAAATTGATTGTAATTATAAAAATATTTATATAATTATGTTTAATTCAAAAAACAATACATTTAAAATTTAAATTTAAAATTCAAAACATTATCTTAATATTTATGTCTCTAATCCACTTGATTTCAATCATTTTAAAACTATCAACAAGGCTCACACAAGACACCCAATAAAATGACAAACAACATTATACCATTATAATATTTCAATCATTTTAAAATTATCAACAAGGCTCACAAAAGACACCCAATAAAATGACAAACAACATTGTACCATTAGAATAAAGACAATCTACACATTCCAAATTATAATAAAGAAAATCTACACAATCACATCAAATATCATTCATTCAAAAGTAACTTTTAAAGCATACAAAGTTGATTCATTCCAAATTATAATAGAGACAATCTACACAATCACTTCAAAGTTGATTCATTCCAAAGTAACTTTTAAAGCATCCTATGATTATAGGACTATGTACATTATTATTATTACATTCGGAAAGAATGCAATTGAAATTGAAATTAGTACTTTTGGGTTAAAAATATTTCATATTATTATTAGAATTAGTAAATTACAACCTAAATTTGTTTATCAACAACTTAGTATTTATGTATTTAAATTTTTTGGCTTTAATTTTTCAAGATTATAATTATTATTGAAAACACCTTCAAAATAATAAAAAGATAAACACTTAAAAATATTCTCAAAATTATATATAAAATAATTTTTTATTTCAATTATATTAAATTATTTAAATTTTTAATATTGTAATTCAAATTTTATTATTTTTATTATATATATCAATATTTTTCCAGCGAAAAAAAACTACTATTAATATTCCATTAAATCAAATAGTACAAAGAAGTTCATGATTCATGAGCCTGAATCAGATACATAACTTTACAAAACTTTCAGAAGATTCTAAAATTTTCAAGACCCAGTTTGATATTCAGATACACCTCAAACAAAAGGACAGCCCACCAAAAAAAAGAAACCATAAATAAAAAAACAAACCGAAAGAAGAGGCTATTTGGCAGATTCAAAGTATCATGCTATGAGTTAATGAAATCCTACAAAAATCTAAGAACAAACAACTTGATGGGAACTAAACCCCTAAACCCCACATAGGCTCCATCAAACTACTTATATATTATAATATATTGAGATTTATTAGGAAAATGTCAGGGTTTAATTTATAAACTTAGAACTTTTTTGCACATTGATTTGTGTCTATTTATACATTGACTTGAGTAGAGTGACTTAAGTCTAAGCTTCAAAGGGTAGTTCATTTGGTTAGATTTTCCGGGACCAAGACTGTAGAAGGTTGAGGTCGGGGGTTCAATTCTCTGCATCCTTCGGGGTTAAGCATCGAAATAATGCTGATAAAGGTGAGGCCATTTAGGATGAACCCCCTTGACTTGAATATATGGACATAGCTAGCTCTAAGACCATGAACCACATTAAAAAACAAACAATAACTTAAGTATCACGATATTTACATAGTGACTTGATGGTATCACGATATTTACATAGTGACTTGAGTAAGTGACTTTAAGTTTTAGACTATTATTAGCAATTGAATGTAATATGACAAAAACAATGGCATGTCAAAAGTTTGGTAGTCGAAATGTCACTCATCATTGAAATTTATGATGATAGAAATGACGATGTAAAGTCAAATATTTATGATTATTAGGTGGAAGTAGATGAACATGTCTCGTGTATTGTTGTTGATTGTACCTCTTTGCAACTATGTTGTAGGTTGGCATTACTAACATTTTGCCACCGTTAACGTTACGATAACGAGATTGTGTAGCCTGAAAGTCCACGCCATGCATTTGGGACAACAATTTGTGAGCATAAAGAGGGATCTTGACATGGTGGATGGCAGTACCACACGAGGTGAGAAGTATAACACTCGGCACTGAAGAAAGTGAGGATATCTGAAGAATATGATCGTGATGCTAGAGTAACAACAAATTCTTTTGGCGCTACTTTTTGCTTATCCGGTTAATGTAAATAATATGACTATGATGCTGTTTGCATATAGTGATGTTACAAGCATATCTATTCCCACTACAATATGAGAATGCATGAAAATGTTCATGTCTTGAGGTTTCAAGGGAACAGAACAATGATGCTCTACTCGACACCTATGAAATGGTGTTCTTATTGTGTTCATAGATACCTATCCCCTAATCTCACGTGGGATCTATGAAATGGTGTACTTATTGTTTTCATAGATTCCTATAATTTAATATACTTATAAATGGGTCAATATGATAAGGTTTTTGTTTATCTTATTTTAAATATGTGAGATTATAAACGTTAGTGAGAATATCTCATTACTTAAATTAAATTATTTCATATAAAATTAATCTTTTTGAGGTGTAAATTTTATTATTATTTGAAATTAATTTAAAATGGTTATATTCTCACTTAACTACATAAATATGAGTGCTTTCTTTTATATATATATATATATATATATATAGCAGTAAAACCTATCATAACTTAACACCATTATTCAAAGAAAACGACACATATGGGTCTTAGTATTATGTCCAAAGAACACGAGCTCCTAGTCAATTAGAAGTATTAGGTCTTACTACATGACCGACTGTTAAGAAATGTATATTTCCTCTGTACTAACAATATTTATATGTAAATATCATATCTATCATAATTTTATTTGTGTAAATTTAGTGTTAGGATCCCACCCTAGTCCATTCTATTTCAAGAGTTAGTCATCTATTGTATACGGCCATCTCTTTGGAATAAATTTGAGTAGTTAGCCAACAATCAATGTAAAAATGACCACATTATTAATTAAGACCCACTAGGAAGTTCGTATTTATTACTTATTTTTCCATGTCAAATAGTTAGGGTTTTGGATTGTGTAGCCTATTTAAAGAGCTAAAGGCTTTGAAGAGTTTTGTCAAGAATTATTGTAATGGATTTTTGCTCGAGTGAAAGATCAACCAAAATTAAGAGGCATGTGAACATTGCTTGCAGAAATTGATTATGACAATATAAGGTTGATTTCCTATAATATTCTATTTCTATTTCTCATGTTTCTTGTTTTGCAGTATAAATTATAGTTTATTGCATCTCAAATATATGTATATATTTTGTTGTTTTATGTTCCAAGGCTAAATAAAACCATAAGTGGTATCAACACCACTTTCTTGATCCAACATGCCTCAAATATTTCAAAGAATTTTTTTAAGCCTAAAGATGTGTTCGCACATCTTTAAAAAACCACATAGATTTGTCATTGCACCGAGTGAAACGAGGTGCTCTACAACCTAGTATGGGGGAGATGTTGTAAAGTTTGTGATGTAACATTTGTCACTAACAAAATAATTAAAAAAATTCATCTCAGCTCATAAAATAAAAAGTTATGCAAAGTATTTAAAAAAATCCATGTTGGTTCATAAAATAAAATATTCTGAAAAAGTAATTAAAAAATAGATGTTCGTTTATAAAATAAAAACTTAAAACTTAAACCCAGATCTATCAATTAAGAGAGATCAAATTTCTTGAGTTTAAATTTTAAAAAAAAATACACCTCAAGAAATTGGATCCCTCTTGGTGATTGATAGATATGGGTTTAAGATGGATCTATGTTGGTTTAACATGTAAAATTGTGGTTGGGGAAGCATACACACATGTTGATGTATATGTAACTTCGGAATGTATTTCATTTGTATATTTTATATATATTTATTATACCCTTATAAGAGATGTGTTATTCCTCTATAAGGAAGTGTCGCAAGTGTGTGTACTTGACGATGGGTTATTAGACCACCATTTGGGGTTGGCCCGGAATTATATATAATATAATGTGGATGCATCTAAGTAGACAAGTCGGCCCCAGTAGGTCACTGGGAAAAAAGGTGAGTATAAATAGAGATAGGAGATCTCTATTTTACTCACTCGGAAAAAGTAACTCACTCTCTCTCTGAAAAGTGGCGCACTAGTGAGGAGGAGGAGGATCATCTGCTAGGAGACTATCTCGGTGTTATTTGGTTGAGCCATTGCTCTCTCTATCTCTGAGGAAGTTGTGGGGTTTTTCACCTTAGGGTTTTCCCCACGGAAACTCTGTGTCTCTTGTCTCTATGCTTTTGATTCTTGTGATGCTTGTGATGCTTGTCATATTATGATTGTCATGCATTGATATACTGTAGATGTTATTCTCTCAGCAAAGATCCTATAGTATTGTGATTTAATACTCAAAATTTAACATGGTATCAGAGCTTAACTGAGAAGAAGACATTTTGCAGTGACGGAAGCTTGTATTCCTTGTTTATTGGGTTTCTCTCCAAAGATTTTTGAAATTCAGTATAGTAGATTGGATCTACTCATCAAGGCGCATCTATCTGTCCAATCAGAATTCAGTTCCGAGCATTTTCAGATTTGGCCCTAAAAGTTAGGGTTTCCACAAAAATAGGAATTTCTGGAAACTGAAGGCACAGCTGGAAGCTCCTTGCAAAAATCGAAGGTTAGAGATTTGGATTGAGATTTTTGGCTAGGTAGATCTCAGATGCTTCAGTTGCAATGAGAAGGGACACTTTGCTTCAGATTGTCCCAAGAAGAAGAAAGACAACAACAACAACTTCAACAAAAAGAAAAAGAATAACAAAAGAAGATATCATGCTCATGCTGCCGAAGATGATGAACCTCCAAAGAAGAAGGCTAGGGAAGAAAGTAGTAGTGATGATGACTCATCAAGTGAAGAAGAGTATGTTCTGATCTCTGCACTCATAGGTACCATCTCCCATGGTTGTAATGATTGGTTGATTGATAGTGGGGCTTCCAAACACATGACTGGGTTCAAGGAATCTTTTGTGAACCTTTTTGAACATGAATCACCCCATAAGGTGAAACTTGGGGATGATTATCAATACCCAATCAAAGGAAGTGGTGAAGCCTCCTACAACCTAGATTCTGGAAAATCTCTGAAGATGAAGGAAGTCCTCTATGTACCTGGGCTCAAGAAGAACTTACTCTCCATCTATGCTTTAGATGCAAAAGGTATGAGGGTTGCATTTGTTGATGGCCAAGTCCTAATGTGGCCAAAGGGAAAGACCATAGATGATGCAGTAGTGATTGGAGAGCAAGAGGGAGGACTGTATAAATTGAAGGGACAACCTGAACATGCCATGATGCATGAATCCATGGAGCCAAGTGAACTTTGGCATAGAAGACTTGCTCATATGCACTATAGAGCACTTCCAATTGCAAGCAAGGCAGTAGAGGGTCTTCCTGAAATCAAGACCAAACTTGAAGGTGTTTGCAAAGGATGTGCAAAAGGTAAGAACATTAAGAAGGCTTTCCCAAGCAGTGAAAGCAAGGCAAAAGACATTCTGGAAATCATCCACTCAGATGTATGTGGCCCTATGTCATCCAGTTCCCTGAGTGGGTATGTTTACTATGTATCATTTATTGATGACTTCTCGAGGAAGACTTGGGTATACTTCTTGAAGGGAAAAGATGAGGTGCTTGATAAATTCAAGGAATTCAAAACCTTGATGGAGAATCAAACTGACAAGAAAATCAAGACATTCAGATCTGACAATGGTGGAGAATTCACCTCAAGTGACTTCAAGAAGCTTTGCAGTGATTCAGGGATTAAGAGGGAGTTGACTGCTCCTTATAATCCTCAACAGAATGGAGTTGCAGAAAGGAAGAACAAACTATCATGGAAGAAGCAAGGGCAATGTTGCATGACCAGGATCTTCCTATGCATCTATGGGCAGAAGCAGCTAGAACAGCTATATATGTGCAGAACAGAACACCCCACAAGATATTGGACAACAAGACACCAGAAGAAGTCTTTTCTGGTAAGAAACCTGAAGTCATCCATCTCAGAATATTCGATTGTCCAGTATATACTCATGTCCCAAAAGAGAAGAGGACTAAACTAGATCCTTCAGGAAAGAAGGGCATCTTTGTGGGTTATAGTGAAAGCTCGAAGGCTTACAGAATATACTTTCCAGGGTTCAAGAAAATTGATGTCAGTAGGGATGTAACATTTGATGAAAAATCAGCATTCATCAAATCAAGGAAGGCACCTACCGAAGTCTATGAAGAACCTAAGGAAACAAGATTTCAGGATACTACCATGACTGAAGCAGTTCCAGAAACTGTTCGTGAGTTTGAAGATCCACAAGAACCTATAGATCCACCCCGTGAGAATAACTCTCACAAAAGGAAACCTGTATGGGCTAGAGAGCTCATTCATGATGCAGAAAGATTTGGCATTCCAGAAGAAGAACACAGAGCAAAGAAGAGAACCAGATCACACACCAGTTATGTTGCTTTACTCTGTGACATTATGAACAAAGAGCCTTCCAGTTATGAAGAGGCAGCAGAAAAGAAAGAATGGAAGGATGCTATGGTTGAGGAATACCAATCAATAATGAAGAATGATGTTTGGGATGTTGTCCCAAGACCTAAAGAGAAGTCTGTTGTGACTTCCAAGTGGATCTACAAAATCAAGCATGCTGCAGATGGCAGTGTGGAAAAATACAATGCAAGATTCGTAGCTCGTCGTTTCTCTCAAAAAGAAGGAATAGATTATGAAGAAACCTTTGCACCTATAGCCAGGTATACTTCCATCAGAACAGTACTTGCTCTGGCTACAACAATGAAATGGAAAATACACCAGATGGATGTCAAGACTGCTTTCCTGAATGGTGTAGTAGAAGAGGAAGTATATGTGGAACAACCACTCGGTTTTGAAATACATGACAAGGACTCATATGTATGCAGATTGAAGAAAGCCTTGTATGGCTTGAAGCAAGCTCCCAGAACCTGCTATGGTAGGATGGACAGTTTCCTATCTAGCTTGGGATTTACCAAGAGTAAAGCAGTGTTGGGGCCAAGGTCGCAGCTATAGTAAAAGCTGCGAATTTTGGGAAAAAGCACGAGTATGGAAGGAAAGTGCTAATTTTGGGACAAGCACTAAGTTTGGGTAAGAAGGAGACGGTGCGCAGTACGGTGCCAGATGGATGATCTCAGCGCAGATCACGGACCGGAAATTACGGAGCTCGCGCGCACGTCATCGAAGAATGAAGGTGTCTCAGCTACCATAATAAATAAGGCGATGGAGTAGAGGGCTCAGCTACCCTCATTTAAAGGCTTAGTACAGAAGTTATGGTTGCTCGGATCAAGGAGGAGCAACGGACCAGAGCATTGAAGGCGAAGGACGATCGCCCATACCCACAATCTGCGCCGGAATTCATGGAGCCTGCAGGAAGCGGCGACGTGACTGCAAGCGGCGCCTACAGTACACCTAGCCATGTGCGTGGTTAGGGTTTTTGGGAATCACTGTTGGGAAAGGCCCACAGTTTTGTAAAGGTGTGACCGTCATGGCCACCTATATATATGAATCATTGTAATGGGTAGAGGTTCCTTCAGTTCCTACCCTTTGGAGAATTAGAGAGTTAGATACTAGACTGTTAGAGAGCCAGTCTAAAGGATAGATCATGTGTTGATTATCCTTCACTGTATTTTCTACCCAGTGCGTAGAACTAGAGAGGAAATCGGATAGCCGAGGAGCTAACCCCTGAGTTTCCAGACAGTCTGAGTCGACGTCTGTGCCTTTGTAATCTCCATAGAGAGGAGACTTGACTGAGAGAAGGGCTCCCAGCTGTGTGCGTGGAGTTTCCTGTAAGATCTAAGGCTGCAGCTGTGTGCGCAGCATATTGTATAACTCTACCATTTTCTGGTTAATATAACGCTCCCGTGGATGTGGTTTTCCTCGAGGAGATGAGCTTCACTTATATCTTCTTGTATTATGTTTGCGTGAATGATCACTATTTAGAGTTCATTATTTGTGTATGCAAGACTTCTGTCTTATCTTTGTGACTGTTTGAGCGAGTTGGAAAGATCCCTTGATAACTATAAGTGTCTTAAGTACTAAAGAAGTAGTAACGCACGGTCGCTGCGGTGAGGGCGGACTGCGTTACTGTGCTGGATGTGAAGGGCGAGGAAGTGTCTAGCGCGTCGACCCAAGGGATAGTTGCCTGCTGCGTTAGAGAGGAGAAACTGCGCAGTAGACCTGCCAAGGAAGGAATCCACGCAGCTGCGCCGAGCGGCCTGCGGGAAGGTCCGACCGCCGATATTAAAGGAAGAAGAAGAGATACAGAACAATCTCCGCGTCACCACGGTTAAGGAAACCTGATTCCTTAACCCCCCCATAGCCACTTCGGGTGAGACCTCGAGCTGCTGCGCAGCTCGTTGCCGAAAGGGCCAGTGTGCCAAGGGGTTTTGTTGCTGCGCTTCATTAAAACCCGGGTCTGCCCAGAAAAGCAGCCAACAAATGGTTCCGTTGCCGCGCGAATGAGACTTGTTATTTTGGCGACGCGCGAGATTGAGGAGCCAACAAATGGTTCCGTTGCCGCGCGAATGAGACTTGTTATTTTGGCGACGCGCGAGATTGAGGAGCCAACAAATGGTTCCGTTGCCACGTGAGCGAGACTTCTTATTCCAGTGACGCGCGAGATTGAGGAGCCAACAAATGGTTCCGTTGCCTAGTGACCAACAAATGGTTCTGTTGTCTTATGACTTTTTGATCACATTACTTCCCTGGCTTTGAACCCTGTTGATTGAGCCAACAAATGATTCCTTTGCCTTGCGACTTGTTGCTGTAAGACTTACTAGTCACGCGACATCTGAGACTGTTGCTGAAGACAACATAAGGTTCTGTTACACTGAGACTTGCTCAGCTAACAAATGTGTTACTGGCATCCTACAGCTAAAGAAATTGGAGATTGGTTTGATTTAAAGGCTAAAGAGTTTGCTGAACAAGAAAATAGAAGCCCTACGCTTCAAACAGAAGATTGGTTACAGAAGTATATTTATGCTGACCTTTACGAAATTTTCTTTGTTACGTTTGCATTGGAGCTACACGCTTGGATAGCCAAGTTAGCAGATTCTAGACCTAAGCTGCATGTTGATCGACCCGTCACGTGGACGCCTGAGCTAGTCAGTATTGTGAAGCAGATAGACAATCCTGTGTCCCGCGCAGTAGACTTTTGGTTGAATAGTCTACTGGAAGGTTTCATTACCGAATTTGCAGTCGATACAAGAAAGAGTTTCAGTGAAGCTGAGAGGAGTTTCTTCCAAGTACACAGAGGTAAGTTCTTAAATTCTCTGAACTTATGGATTAAAATGCTTCTGTATGAAAAAGGAAAGCTATGTATTGCTTCTGATGAATAGCATAGTCAAGTAATGTCCGTAGATTCTGATAGTGATCCTGAAGTTATTGGTTGCACTCGTAGTGGAAAACGATATAAAGTAGGCCTTGACCAATATCCTTTTGAGTCTAGCCCCGACAATAGCCAAGTCCCTAGAGCAAGCCATATAGAAAGACAAGGGAGTGCTCATATCCCGTATTACCCCTTTACACCGCAAAAACCAGACGGAGCTCAGTATAATCCTACAGTAACACCTTCTAGTAGCCCACACGCTACTTCTAGTACCTCTGTACCACCTTTGTTTAACCATCCCGGAGGCACTGCTACGGTACCTCCACCTCAAACCCGTGCAAGAAGGATGGGTGATGACATGAAGCTACCAACTTTTAGAGGAACAGGGATAGAGGACCCTGAGCAGCACTGGTTCTTATGTGAAGCCATTTGGACAATCAAGCAAATTAATGACGATGCTGTTAAATTGGTTCAGTTAGCAACCACACTAAGAGAAAGAGCCTTGACTTGGTTCATGAAATACTCAGCAGCACAGAATAGGACGCTTGCTGAGGTAAGAAATGCCATGATTAGAGAATTCAAGAAACCTAAATCAGAATCACAGTGTATAACAGAGCTCAAAGACATCAAACAGTTACCTACAGAATCAGTATGGGACTTTGACCAGAAGTTCAAAGCCTTGATAGATCAAGTAAGCTTCGAGTTTGCACCACAGCAACATAAAGAATGGTTTATTGCTGCACTGCTTCCACACATTAGACTTCCCCTTATGCAACAGAATCTCAATACTCAGGAACAAGCCCTAGAAATGGCTATGAAACTAGAAGCTTCACCAATTGCAGGAACAAGCAACGATGTTGCGCATTTACAGAACCAATTAGCAAACTTAACCTTGCAAGTGCATGATATTAAGAAAGGCAAGGAGATTAAGGAAGAAATTTGGTGTACAAAATGTAAAGCCCAAGGTCATTCAAAGGACCATTGTCCCGTTTTCATAGACTATATTGCAACTGGAGCACCTAATCCTTTACCACAGGCACAAGGGCCTTGGTGTGAAATCTGCAGAACTAGAGGTCATAGACCACAAGAATGCCACTTACTTCAGAAATATGTACAAACTCCAAAGAATCTATATTGTAATTTCTGTAAATCAGTAGGTCATGATGAGAACAATTGTAGAGCATATGATCTTATGATAGAAAGAAAGCATGATGTTTATAGGGTACAAGCAGAGACACAAGGACCCACAGCAGGACCACCTTATGACCAAACTCGGGACGCCCGAGCAGCAAATTACAGAGGACGCGGACGCACAACAAATTTTGGTCGCGGAAGAGGACAGATCACTTGTTATAATTGCGGAACACAAGGACATTTTGCTAGGGATTGCCAAAATCCTACAACCCTCTGCAGGTATTGTAAATCTTCTGACCATATCATTGAAGAATGCCCTCAGTTACAGGCTAAGATGCAAGCAAAGACACCCCAGGTCAATCAGAATATCCAGTTGATTGGAGCAGAAAAAAAAGAACCAGACCCTACAGTTAATATAGTGACACGCAGTGGAGCTACCACTGGTGCGCAAGAGATGGGAACGGGAAAGCAAGCGACGCAATGGGTGCGCCGCGCTAACATTAAACCAGCCCCACTTAACCTACAGAAGCAAAAAGAAGCATTTAAGCAAGCTCAAGAGTATTTCTCAGATCCGAGAGCTTCAAGTTCTGCCGCAATTCCGCAGACCATTAGTAGATCGCAAGTGCTAAGACAAGACAACCTGGTACAAGAACAAGCCACTACAGCTGGAAGACCTGATGACGATAAGGAGCATGCACTAGGCAGTGTTCATGCGTTCCTGCGACACTGTTTAAAATTGTTGCGCAATGAACAAGCAACTCTAGAACTCCAACACCTGTTGGATCAGTGCCAACACTCTGCTTCGACGAACACACCACAGCGTGCTGTTCACCAGATTAGGAGTCACATTAGAACTGGAAAAGAGATGAGGCTTACAGCGCAGATTGGAGCATTTGAAATGGACGAAGTCATGTTAGATTTGGGCTCAGAAGCCAATGTTCTCACTATGCAGACATGGGAACAGATGGGAAGCCCTCAGCTTACAAGATCCCCTATCCAGCTAAGACTCGCAAATCAGCAACGAGTCTCTCCATTGGGCAGATTACCCAATGTACCTATTGATATTGAAGGAGTAAGAAGCTCTGCAGATTTTGAAGTAATCAAAATTATGGATGATAGTAGACCATACCCAGCGCTGTTAGGAATAGACTGGGCACTTGATAATTTGGCTGTCATTAACCTGAAGAAAAGACAGATGACCTTTGAGGATGACCAGATCAGGGTCATCGCACCTCTTGATCCTATTCAAGGACCAAGATATATAGAACCCATTCGCGCAGAAGAGGAAGCGCGCCACATGGAAAGCTTGTATCAGATGACCACTAACCACAGTGACTATGTCAACCCCACAGCAGACGGCCATATCAGCTGGCGATGTGATAGCTCGTGCACATCAGATTCAGATGCAGGATTGGAAAATTGGCAGAATCGTCTACATGAGGTTTCTGCAAGACGTTGCGCCATGATGACTAAATCCATTCGATGGATTGGCACAGAATTAATTGATACTCCAACTTTTGATGGCTTAACTGAAGTAACTAAATTCATACAGGAATATGAACAAAAGCTTCCAGAACCGCAGCGCATACAGGCACTAGATATAGCATTGCGCGCTACACCCGCAAGATGGTGGATTGCGCACAAGGAGAATATTCATACATGGACAGACTGTCGCAGATTGATACTGCGCAGATTTCAGGACACTACAGCCGAAGCGCTACGCAAATATGAAGGACAGAGTGACCCCAGGTCACACATTGAAGCATGTATTCAGCAATGGTCAGATATTCCGGAAGATGAGTGGGTTCACCAATTCATCCACACATTGGATACAATTCCAAGGAATTGGTATACTGAAATAGAATTGCGCAAAGGCACTCTTACTTGGGCTCTTATGATAGAAAGTTTTCAACTTACATTCAGCTTTGAGTCAGAGCATCCAAGTCTTGATCACGCTCTGAAGTGTATTAAAAAGAAGGTATTTGAACCAGGTCTAGTAACAGAATATTCCCAACCAGATTGGGCTGTCCAGATAGAACATGCCCTGGAATGTTATAACTTCACCGCCGAAGATGAGGAGGACGATCCTCGTAACATCAATATCCCAGAATCAGAAGGGATGCGCAATATTGAAGGTCCTGAGCTTGATATTCCTGCCATCACAGAACACATCAAGCTCAAGAAAGTTAACATTGGCACAGAAGCTGACCCAAAGTTTGCTTCTATAGGAGACTATTGGGATGATGAAACTGTTGCGCATGTTTCAGATTTATTACGCGACTACCAGGATATCTTTCCTACCAAGTTCACAGAAATGAAAGGCATCCTAGGAGACTTAGGAGTGATGCGCATACCTCTGAAACCAGACGCCAAGCCAGTAAAGCAGCGCCCATACAGGTTGAACCCGCGCTACAAAGAAAAAGTCAAAGAAGAAATTGATAAGATGCTTGCAGCAGGTATTATTGAGCCAGTAGAGGAAAGCGATTGGATTAGTCCTATGGTGGTCCAAGAAAAGAAAACGAAAGGTGAAATAAGAATTTGTGTCGACTTGCGCAAACTCAATGATGCATCAGCGCACGATCCATTTCCCACTCCTTTCACAGATGAAGTACTTGATAATGTTGGAGGACAAGAGGCTTACTCCTTCACTGATGGATTCTCGGGATATCATCAGATCAGAATCCATCCGGATGACCGCCACAAGACTACTTTTGCAACAGAATGGGGCTCATTCCAGTATACGGTAATGCCCTTTGGTCTTAAAAACGCACCTGCTATCTTCTCTAGAGTCGTTGTTGCTGTTTTTAAAGAATTTATCCACAAGTTTTTAGAAGTCTATTTTGATGACTGGACTGTATTTGGTTTACTAAAGAACCATATTGCGAATCTACGCATGATGCTAGAAAAATGTAGACAGCATCAGATTTCCCTTAACTTGAAAAAATGTATATTTTGTGCGCCCTTTGGTATTTTGTTGGGACATATTGTATGCAGACAAGGACTTCTGATGGATCCTGCGAAGGTTGCCATCATTGCTAATTTACCTGCGCCCAACTCAGTTAAGCAATTGCGCACTACATTGGGACATACAGGATACTACAGAAAATTCATCAAAGGATATGCAAGGATCACAGCGCCTATGGAAAGATTGCTGAAGAAGGATTCGAAGTTCCAATGGACAGAAGAATGCCAACAGAGCTTGGACACACTTAAAGAAAAGATGATCACAGCGCCTATTCTAGTTTTCCCGGATTGGAGAAAACCTTTTCATGTTCATGTTGATGCTTCTTCCATAGCATTAGGAATCGTGCTTACACAGTCTGGAGAAGGAAGTATTGACCACCCAATTGCTTACTCCAGCAGAAAGCTATCTACAGCTGAGAAGAACTACACCACTACAGAACGGGAAGGACTAGCTATGGTGTATGCCTTACAGAAATTCAGACACTACCTGTTAGGAGCTCACTTTAAAATGTATACTGACCATTCTGCTTTGAAATATTTGGTCAATAAACCAGTTTTAGGAGGAAGAATTTGCAGATGGCTACTGCTCTTTCAAGAGTATGATTTTGAGGTTATTGTCAAGCCAGGCAGATTGAATGCAGGGCCTGACCATCTATCCAGAATAGAGTCAGGAGAGGAACCTACGAGTCTGGAGGACAATCTGCCTGACGCACAGTTGTTTTATATCCAAGCAGCAGACGAATATTATTCTGATATTCTTAAGTTTCTCACTACCGGACAAGCGCCGGCTGAGCTTACAATCCAGCAGAAAAAGCAACTTGTTGTTAGAGCCGCAGATTTCACTTTGATAGCAGGCCAGCTTTATAAGTTGGGCCCTGACAAAATTTTGCGCAGATGTATCTTACCACATGAAAAGAGCTCTATCATCACAGAAGCGCATTCAGGTACCGCAGGAGGCCATTTCGCAGGAAAGCCGACTGCGCAGAAAATATTAGCCGCAGGACTTTGGTGGCCGACATTGCACAAGGATACTAAGGAATTCTGTAAATGTTGCGATGTGTGCCAGCGCACAGGAAAACCCTCAAGGAGAGATGAAATGCCACTAAGACCCCAGATCACACTGCGTGCTTTTGATAAATGGGCCATTGACTTTGTAGGACCTATTAACCCACCAGGAAAAAGAACTGGCGCAAGATATATCATTACAGCTACTGAATACCTCACCAGATGGGCTGAGGCGAAGCCAGTTAAGAACTGCGACGCTGTTACTGCCGCGCAGTTCATTTTCGAGAACATTATCACTAGGTTTGGATGCCCGGTGATCCTCATGAGTGATCAAGGTACACATTTCCTCAATGAGACTATAGAGGCCCTTACTCAAGAATTTCAAATTAATCACCATAAGAGTACACCCTACCATCCTCAAGCTAATGGTACGGTGGAAGCATTCAATAAGATTCTTGAGAATGCCCTGACAAAAATCTGTAATCAACAAAGAGATGATTGGGACCTTAGAGTCACAGCTGTATTATGGGCTTACAGAACTACTTGCAAGAAACTAACAGGTCACACACCTTTCAGCTTGGTGTATGGACAAGAAGCAGTTATGCCCATGGAATACATTGTTCCCAGTCTCCGAATTGCGCAAATTACAGAAATGGCAGATCCTGACACTATGAATGAAAGACTTTCGCAACTGCTTTCCTTAGAAGAACACAGACTTTTGGCCGGATTTCATCAACAGGTACAGAAGGCAAGACAGAAAGCTTGGCATGACAGGCACATTAAGCATAAGCACTTTGACGAAGGAGACTTGGTACTCCTTTATGATAGTAAATTCATCAAGTTTCCAGGCAAGTTTCGTGTGCATTGGTTAGGTCCTTTTCAGATAATAAAAATAACAGATGGAGGTGCAGTTCAGCTTGCAAAGCTGAATGGAGAACTACTACCTACAATGATAAACGGGAGTCGGCTTAAGCTTTATTGCGACGGCCACTCCGCCCTATCGACATAATATATTACTCAAGAATGCAGATGCCCAGTGTAGTTGAAAGAGACATCGCATTTAGTCTACACGGAAGCTGCGACACACCCTCAGTTTCCAGCTTCCTGCGCAGTTCCTTGAAATATCCGCGCATCCTGAATAAAAATTGCTTGAACAAAGCTTAGCGGTCCGCTCTGGCGAAGTGCGCAAAATGCAGCAGCAACTGCACAAGCTCAGAACTGAAGATGAGAAGCTCACCAACAGCATTCAGCCATTCATGGATGAGTATGCTGAAATCGTTGGCCAGGTTGAGACAAAAATCAAAGAGATTACCGAGTCTCAGGAGCTCATTGATACACTCACTAAAGATGAAACGACCGCAGAAACAGTGCAAACAGCTGATGAGTGTATCGAGGAATTGGACTCCGCTATTGCGCAATGGCAGAAAACATTCGCGGAGATTCAAGCAAACGCAGATGCGCAAATCAAACAACCACGCGCTAGTGCGAGTGGCTCGAGGGCGAGCCACAAGTGAGTGTTGGGGGCCTGTTGGGGCCAAGGTCGCAGCTATAGTAAAAGCTGTGAATTTTGGGAAAAAGCACGAGTATGGAAGGAAAGTGCTAATTTTGGGACAAGCACTAAGTTTGGGTAAGAAGGAGACGGTGCGCAGTACGGTGCCAGATGGATGATCTCAGCGCAGATCACGGACCGGAAATTGCGGAGCTCGCGCGCACGTCATCGAAGAATGAAGGTGGCTCAGCTACCATAATAAATAAGGAGATGGAGTAGAGGGCTCAGCTACCCTCATTTAAAGGCTTAGTACAGAAGTTATGGTTGCTCGGATCAAGGAGGAGCAACGGACCAGAGCATTGAAGGCGAAGGACGATCGCCCATACCCACAATCTGCGCCGGAATTCATGGAGCCTGCAGGAAGCGGCGACGTGACTGCAAGCGGCGCCTACAGTACACCTAGCCATGTGCGTGGTTAGGGTTTTTGGGAATCACTGTTGGGAAAGGCCCACAGTTTTGTAAAGGTGTGACCGTCATGGCCACCTATATATATGAATCATTGTAATGGGTAGAGGTTCCTTCAGTTCCTACCCTTTGGAGAATTAGAGAGTTAGATACTAGACTGTTAGAGAGCCAGTCTAAAGGATAGATCATGTGTTGATTATCCTTCACTGTATTTTCTACCCAGTGCGTAGAACTAGAGAGGAAATCGGATAGCCGAGGAGCTAACCCCTGAGTTGCCAGACAGTCTGAGTCGACGTCTGTGCCTTTGTAATCTCCATAGAGAGGAGACTTGACTGAGAGAAGGGCTCCCAGCTGTGTGCGTGGAGTTTCCTGTAAGATCTAAGGCTGCAGCTGTGTGCGCAGCATATTGTATAACTCTACCATTTTCTGGTTAATATAACGCTCCCGTGGACGTGGTTTTCCTCGAGGAGATGAGCTTCACTTATATCTTCTTGTATTATGTTTGCGTGAATGATCACTATTTAGAGTTCATTATTTGTGTATGCAAGACTTCTGTCTTATCTTTGTGACTGTTTGAGCGAGTTGGAAAGATCCCTTGATAACTATAAGTGTCTTAAGTACTAAAGAAGTAGTAACGCACGGTCGCTGCGGTGAGGGCAGACTGCGTTACTGTGCTGGATGTGAAGGGCGAGGAAGTGTCTAGCGCGTCGACCCAAGGGATAGTTTCCTGCTGCGTTAGAGAGGAGAAACTGCGCAGTAGACCTGCCAAGGAAGGAATCCACGCAGCTGCGCCGAGCGGCCTGCGGGAAGGTCCGACCGCCGATATTAAAGGAAGAAGAAGAGATACAGAACAATCTCCGCGTCACCACGGTTAAGGAAACCTGATTCCTTAACCCCCCCATAGCCACTTCGGGTGAGACCTCGAGCTGCTGCGCAGCTCGTTGCCGAAAGGGCCAGTGTGCCAAGGGGTTTTGTTGCTGCGCTTCATTAAAACCCGGGTCTGCCCAGAAAAGCAGCCAACAAGCAGATTCCAATCTTTACTACAAGGTTGAGGAAGGGAATCCAGTGATTCTACTCCTGTATGTGGATGACCTATTTTTGACAGGAGATGACAGACTGATTGCAGATACTAAGAGGAAGCTTGCAGCTGAATTCGATATGAAAGATTTGGGAATGATGCACTATTTCCTAGGTATGGAGGTGTGGCAGAATACAGGTGGGATATTCCTTGGTCAAGGGAAGTACACAGTAGATATCCTGAAGAGATTCGGGATGATGGATTGCAAGGCCATGGCCACACCTATGGAATCGAATCTGAAGCTTCTATGTGATGCTTCATCTGAGCCAATTAATGTCTCTATGTATCGTCAGATGATTGGGTCCTTGATGTACCTGACGAACATGAGACCAGACATTTGCTTTGCTGTGAACACATTAAGCCAGTTCCTGACGGATCCAAGGAGTGTTCACCTGGTTGCTGTAAAGTATGTTCTGAGGTACCTGAAGGGTACAGTGGATTATGGGCTCAGGTATGAGGTGAATCAAAAGTTTAACCTGCAGGGTTATGTTGATTCAGATTGGGCTGGCAGTGCTGCAGACAGGAAAAGCACATCTGGGTGTTGCTTCAGTATGGGATCAGGTGTGATCTCTTGGTTTAGCAGGAAGCAGTCCTGTGTAGCACTGAGTACAGCTGAGGCAGAGTATGTTGCAGCCTATTCAGCTAGTTGTGAGGCAGTATGGCTACGAAAGCTACTGTCTGAGCTATTTGATCTCATGTTGGAGGCTACTGGTATCTTCTGTGATAACCAGAGTTGTGTGAAGCCGTCTGAGAACCCAGTGTTTCATGACAGGTCGAAACACATAGAGATCAAATATCACTATATCATGGATATGGTGTAGAGAGGAGCTGTGAAGCTCCTATATGTTGCGACAGATGAGCAGATTGCAGATGTGCTGATGAAGCCACTAGCCAGGGTGAAGTTCGAGTACTTCAGAGAGAGGCTTGGCATTCTTCGGATCGAGGACACTTCGAGGAAGAAGTGATGGACACATTTGCTGAAGCCGTTCCAAGCATGTTGGAAGGAGGATCCTTCACATGGCTGTGGATGTAAGCGCTGGATGATGAGCATCAGGATGATGTTCTGGTTTTTGCTTGGATATGATCAGTTAGATCATTTTATGTATGTATGTACGCATCATGTTGGATGCTGGATATGATCAGTTGGATCATTTTATGTATGTATGTACGCATCATGTTGGATGCTGGATATGATCAGTTGGATCATTTTATGTATGTATGTACGCATCATGTTGGATGCTGGATATGATCAGTTGGATCATTTTATGTATGTATGTACACATCATGTTGGATGCTGGATATGATCAGATGGATCATTTTTATGTATGTACGCATCATGTTGATGCTGGATATGATCAGTTGGATCATGTGTATGTATTTTGTATATGCATAATGTTGGATGCTTGGACCATGTATCTCTATATGTATCAGGTGGATACATTGTATGATCAGGTGGATCATGTATGATGATATGTATCATGTATTTGTATCAGGTGGATACATTGATGATCGGGAGGATCATGTATAATGATATGTATCAGGTAGATACTTGGTATGCATCAGGTAGATGCATTGATGATCAGGTGGATCGGGTATGATGACATGCAGCAGGACGTTGCAGTGATGATCAGGATGATCATAGATGACGAGCTTCAGGATGTTGCTCCAGATGACATGCAGCAGGACGTTGCAGTGATGATGATCAGGATGATCATGGATACATCAGGATGATGTATGGTGAGTATCAGTTTGATACTCTGTGGCCGTGGAACAGGTTGTGCAGATAAGCATGTAATTTGTGCCCTGGGAGATTTACAGATGGTCTTTCGAGGTTTTGCCTATGGCATGTAATTCGGTGCCCTGGGACATCTGGCAAATGCTCTTTCGAGGTTTTACTTGGGAGGACATATAATTTGTGCCCCGGGAGATCTGCAGATAGTCTTTCAAGGTTTTGCCTATGGCATGTAATTTGTGCCCTGGGATATCTGGCAGATGCTCTTTCGAGGCTTTGTCCTATGGCATGTAATTTGTGCCCTGGGAGATTTCAGGTCGGAGTTGTGTACCCGTAACATCCTGAAATGCTCTTTCGAGGTTTTTCCATGACCACATGTAATTTGTGCCCTGGGAGATCCGATAGGTTGAGCTGTGTGCTCGTAATCAGTCCTGGGATGCTCTTTCGATGTTTTGTGGTGACCACATGTAATTTGTGCCCTGGGAGATCCGATAGGTTGAGCCTTGTGCTCATAATCAGTCCTGGGATTCTCTTTCGAGGTTTTGTGGTGAGGTCACATGTAATTTGTTCCCTGGGAGATCCTATAGGTAGAGCTGTGTGCTCGTAACAGCCTGGGATGCTCTTTCAAGGTTTTGTGACGCACGTAATAAGTCCTGAGGATTCCACAGTATGGCCAGTGATAATGAAGACCTACAGGTGGTGGGCCTACATCCAGTATGAAAAAGGACTGGCTCTGTAGAACTTCCTATGACGAGTAGAGGAAGAGATTGGCTGAGATAGCAGCAGTAGTGACGATGATGATGACGATGATCCAGAGAAGAAGACTTGTCTAGCAGATCTGTGTCGAGAAATACCTTCCTAGTTAAGAGGGAGTGTTGATGTATATGTAACTTCGGAATGTATTTCATTTGTATATTTTATATATATTTATTGTACCCTTATAAGAGATGTGTTATTCCTCTATAAGGAAGTGTCTTCATGTGGATTGACAAGTGTCGCAAGTGTGTACTTGTCGATGGGTTATTAGACCACCATTTGGGGTCGGCCCGGAATTATATATAATATAATGTGGATGTATCTAAGTAGACAAGTCGGCCCCAGTAGGTCATTGGGCAAAAAGGTGCGTATAAATAGAGATAGGAGATCTCTATTTTACTCACTCGGAAAAAGTAACTCACTCTCTCTCTGAAAAGTGGCGCACTAGTGAGGAGGAGGAGGATCATCTGCTAGGAGACTATCTCGGTGTTATTTGGTTGTATTTTGGTTGAGCCATTGCTCTCTCTATCTCTGAGGAAGTTGTGGGGTTTTTCACCTTAGGGTTTTCCCCATGGAAACTCTGTGTCTCTTGTCTCTATGCTTTTGATTCTTGTGATGCTTGTGATTCTTGTCATATTATGATTGTCATGCATTGATATACTGTAGATGTTATTCTCTCAGCAAAGATCCTATAGTATTGTGATTTAATACTCAAAATTTAACAACACAAACCATACAATTGGTTCTTAGTTAGGTTGTACACTTAGTTGGTACAATTGTTGAACATCATTGTAACAATTGTGAGTCCACCTTTGACAAGTAACACATAAGACAACACCTACACACTAAACTCACTTTCACTTTATGTTAGGTATATTGAAAGTGTCATAGGTCACCCAAAACTAGCTATAGATAATCCAATCGGTTGTCTTGTTGCTATAGTGGCACTGAGAACAACGCTCAGGAAGATACTCTCATGTACTTGGGTAGTTGAGTAGTATGGCTAAGGGAAGTTTGAGTCACCTTAGTTAGAGCCTTGAGAGATTCCATAGAGTACCACTATTGGACCCCGTAGGTATATTAGAGAGATATAGCACCTGAAAATCCTTTACTCATAGGACCCTGTAAATATTCATCTCTATAAACTATTGATTTGAATTTGTAGGATCTTTTAATTAAGCATGAATTATGTGTGAATGATTCAATAGTTCAATCTTTAAAAGGATTTAAAATGGAAATTTATAAAAGAGCACATAAGCATAATGAGTGCAAAATAATAAAGATGCAAACTGTAATTTGAAACAACTATTGATAATGGAGTTTGTCCATAAAGTACTACGTCTTTGGGCCCCTTCCAGTGAGACCATTTCTATTAGTTCTTCAAATGATGCAAATTACATCAATCCCAACGAAAATCTGAAATTTGGACAATTTTCTACAGAAACAGACTACACCACTGCATTCACCTTGAAAAATCATGAAATTTGAGTATAAATATTGTATACTATGTATAATTTTCCTTAGACCCCCTTGGCACACAATATGAGACAACTCCTCCATGCATTGTACGGACTATATATAATCCCACCATGGGATTTTGCCTCCATTGGAAATCATGCCTTCCAGTGTACTTCCCTTCACCCCCCCAAAATGTGGTTAAATAATGAAAATGGGTGGTTTTTTCCACCCGTGTAGCATTGCCTCTTTGGGGTGAAAATCCTACATTCAAAATTTAAAAATATAATGTTGATATGGTGTAAACTATTGGGCCACGACCCATTGGTAAATCATTGTGGTTGTAAGGTGGATATATTGAGTTCAAAACTCGTGGCTCTATTTAATATGGCACAAAATATTACGTACCATATATATAATATATGGTTATATAACATCACAGACTTTGGTTTAAATCTAGCCACCGATTACATTGGATTAGACACATGAACCATAGGGACGAGAGATTTACCCCTCAGCCCACCCCCCCTTTAAAAATGTTCAAACAAATAAACTTTAAATAAGATATTTAATCCTATGTATAATAAGCAACATGGTGGCACGTTGGTAGGGTGTGAAATTGTAGGCCATTGGGGCTGGCGGGAGGTCAAGGGTTCAATATCCTTGCTTTCCATATTTCTTGGTGAACACAACCATATAGTGGACAAATGGACCACCATGTGGTTGTTAATTTTAAGCATTAATTCAATATACTCTAGGATCTTTACTAAGAGAATAACATGTAAAGTATATCAATGCATATCAATCATCACAAGAAGTAAACATAAGAGACAATAGACACACAGAGTTTCTGTGGGGAAAACCCTAAGGTGAAAAACCCCACAACTTCCTCAGAGATAGATAGAGCAATGATACAACCAAAGTACAATCCAAGTACACAGAGATAGTCTCCTCCTAGCAGCTAATCCTCCTCCTCACATGTGTGCCACTTTCCGAGTGATGTAGAGTGAGATATGAAGTGATCAAAATAGAGATCGGGAGATATCTACTTATACTTGTCCTGACTGCCCAATAAACTTATGGGGCCGACTTGTCTAGCTTAGTACAATAACCCATGGTTAACTTAATTAGGGCCAACCCCACAAATGGTGGTCTAATAACCCATCGGCAAGTTACGACACTTGTTAATACAAATGATGACACTTCCTTATAGAGGAATAACACATCTCTATAGGAGTACAATATACATAGATGAAATACATTTTGAAGTTTTATATACATCAACACTCCCTCTTAACTAGGAAGGTATTTCTCGACACAGATCTGCTAGCACAAGTCTTCTTCTCTGGATCATCATCAACGAATCATCATCCTCAAATCATCGTCATCATCACTGCTGCTGCTATCTCAGTCAATCTCTGAATCTACTCGTTATAGGAAGTTCTACAAAGCCAGTATTTTTTCATACTAGGTGTAGGCCCACCACCTGCAGGTCTTCATCATCACTGGCCATACTGTGGAATGCTCAGGACTTATTATGTGTGTCACAAAACCTCGAACGAGCGTCCCAGGATGTTACAGGTACACAACTCTGATCTATAAGATCTCCTAGGATCTTTTACATGTGACAGTCACAAAACCTTAAAAGGGTGTCTTGTCAAGCAAGAACCCTAAAGAGCATCTGAGGCCTTTTTCATCCTGTCCAGATCTCCCAGGTCTACTTACATGCCATAGGACAATGCCTCGAAAGAGCATCTGAGTCCTTTTTCATCCTGTCTAGATCTCCTAGTTCTACTTATATGTCCTCCTAGAGCAATGCCTTGAAAGAGCATCTGAGGCCTTTTTCATCCTGTCCAAATCTCCCAGTTCTACTTACATGCTCATCTGCACAACCTGTCCACGGCCACAAAGTATCAACCTAATAATCAAAATACATCATCCTAATGTACACATGATCATCCTGATCATCAACACTGCATCATCTTGCTGCATGTCATCTAGAGCAACATCCTAAAGCTCGTCATCCATGATCATCCTGATCATACAATGCATCCACCTGATGCATACATAGTATTTTCCTGATACATATCATCACACATGATCTACCTAATCATACAATGTATCCAACTGATACATATACAAATACATGATCCACTTGATCATACCTGATACATATCAACATACATGATCTACCCGACCATACAATGTATCCACCTGATACATCTACAGATACATACACATGGTCCAACTGATCATATCCAACATCCAACATGATGCGTATATACATATACATATAAATGATCCAACTGATCATATCCAACATCCAACATGATGCGTACGTACATATAAATGATCCAACTAATCATATCTAGCATCCAACATGATGCGTACATACATATGAATGATCCAACTGATCATATATAGCATCCAACATGATGCATACATACATACATATAAATTATCCAATTGATCATATCCAGCATCCAACATGATGCATACATACATACATATAAATGATCCAAATGATCATATCCAACATCCAACATGATTCATACATATAGAGCAGTAACTAGAGCATCGTCCCGATGCTCATCATATAGTGCTTATATCCACAACCATGGAAGGATCCTCCTCTCACCATGCTCGGAATGGCTCCTGCAAATGTGTCCATCACTTCTTCCTCGAAGTGTCATCAATATGAAGAACACCAAGCCTCTCTCTGAAGTACTCAAACTTCACCCTGGCTAGTGGTTTCGTCAATACATTTGCAACCTGCTCATCCGTCGCAACATACAGGAGCTTCACTGCTCCTCTCTGCACCATATCCCTAATATAGTGATATTTTATCTTAATGTGTTTTGACCTGTAGTGGAACACCGGATTCTCAGACAGCTTCACACAACTCTGGTTGTCACAAAAGATACCAGTAGCCTCTAGCGGAAGATCAAATAACTCTCACAGTAGCTTTCGGAGCCATACTTCCTCACAATTAGCCAAACATGCTGTACTCAGTGCTATGCAGGACTACTTCCTGCTAAACCAAGAGATTACACCTGATCCCATACTGAAGCAGTACCCAGAAGTGCTCTTCCTATCTACATCACTGCCTGCCTAATATGAATCAACATAACCCTGCAGGTTAAACTTTTGATTCACATCATACATGAGACCATAATCAACTGTACCCTTCATATACATCAGAATATGCTTTACAGGAACTAGGTGAAAACCTCTTGGATCCATCAGAAACTGGCTCAATGTGTTCACCGCTAAGAAAATATTTGGCCTTGTGTTCGTCAGGTACATCAAGGGCCCAATCATCTAACGATACATAGTAACACCAACTGGCTTAGATGAAGGATCACACAGAAGCTTCAGGTTCAATGCCATAGGTGTGGCCATGGCCTTGTAGTCCATCATCCCGAACCTCTTCAAGATCTCTACTACATACTTTCCTTGTCCAAGGAAGATACCATCTGCACTCTGCCACACCTCCATGCCTAGAAAATAGTGCATCATCCCCAAGTCCTTCATCTCGAACTCGGCAGTAAGCTTCCTCTTGGTATCAACAATCAAACTATCATTACCTATAACAAACAAGTCATCCACGTACAGGAGTAGTATCACGGGATTGCCTTCCTCAACCTTGTAGTAAAGGTTGGAATTCGCTTTACTCTTGGTAGACCCCAAACTGGATAGAAAACTATCCATCCTACTGTACCAAGTCCTAGGATCTTGCTTCAAGCCATACAAGGATTTCTTCAATCTGCACACATATGACTTCCTGTCATGTGTCTCAAAACCAAGTGGCTACTCCACATACACTTCCTCCTCGACTACACCATTCAAGAAAGCAGTCTTGACATCCATCTGGTGTATCTTCCATTTCATCACTTGTTAACACCCAAAAAGTGCTCACTACCTCATCTACCCCATTACATGACTCACTTGTCCATTTTCCTGCCATATTTCCCTTAAAAACCCTGAAAATCCCGCTAAAAAGCCGCCAAAAGGCCTAAAATGCCTCCAAAAGGCCACAAAACCATCAAAAAAGCCTCAAAAAGGCTAAAAAACCCCCTTTCCTCCAAAAATATCCAAAATTCCTCTAAAAATAGCAAAAACCCTTTAAAAAGGGAATAAAAAATATAAAATAATGAGGAAAAGGAGAAAAAAACCCTATATAGCTGACCTAAACCATATGGTTCCCAAAACCATGGGCTAGCACTCCACCAAAAAACTATAAATAGGTGATGGAGACCCCTCATTTCATATCCACAGTCATAAGCACCCTTACTCTGCCAAAATCTCTCTTGAAACCATAGCTCACCCTTGAGCTACTTTCACCTTGAGAGCCCCTTTTGGCCCATTTCCACCATTGGAGAAAGAGAAGGAGCAAGTTGGAGCTTGGAGCAACCCTCTTGGAGCATTGCAAGAGCTTCACCAACCTTCACATTGGAGGTAAAATTAATACAAAAGCCATTCTTTACATCTTATTTTTTATGTTTCATGCACATGTTTAGAGTAATTTATATTTCTATTTTAGCATTTTAATTTACATTTACTGAACTGCTACTAAGGAGTCCCTTCTCCTTAGTAGGTGCTCATTTGCATAAGCTAGGGGTAAAACCCTAGCTACAGTTTTGGCGACTCCCCTAGGTTTGAATTTCTGGTTACAGTTTTTAAATATTTTTTCTGTTCGGCTGTCCCTTTCGGTCGCCGTAAACCGCGTTTTTTCCCTCTGCAGTCGCGTCCCGACCGTGTCTTTCAGGCCTTTACCTGCGACCCGACAACGGCTCTTAGACTGTTTTCGGCACCCTGCCAGCGGATTCAAGTCTGTAACCTGCGATCCGACCGCAGCTAATCATCTTGTTTGCTGCGACCCGACGGCGTCTTTCGGTCCTTTTCTCGCGTCCCGACTGCGTTTGTTAGCCTTTTTCCCGTGACCCGACTGCGTATTTTTCCCTGTTTCCTACGGTTCGCTTGCCTTTGTCGGCCAAAAATCCGCGACCTGTCCGCGCCTGTTTCCCTCAAACCTGCGGTCTGACTGCTCAGATTTGCTACAGACTCGCGGTCTGATTTCTACATTTTTTCCCTGTTTTGAGCCCAGCCCCTTTGCTACAATATTTTCTGCATCTGCAAAGCCATCTGTCCTACCTGCAGCCCTACTTCCCTACAACCTTTTCTGCAACATAATTTATGTACCATTTACAGAGTCTTTTTAAAATTTCAGCATTTTAATTCAGAAAATTTTGCAAGTTAAAGTTTCAAATTCAGTATTGTTGTTAGTTAGAAAGTTGCCCCCCTTGTGGCACTTCTATTTTGGGTTCATCACCTCACGAGCACACACTCTATCACATAATTCAAGTGAGCCTTAAAAACTACTTAACTCAACCAATATTCTAACCCCACTTGGGGAACACAAAAGAATCTTTGTAGTTAGGTAGGATCGGGGGGATAGGCTTCCAATAACACCCCTCGGTTACTTACACTTGAGACATAGCTGTTGTCCAATTAGGGAACCAAAATTCCCTAGTACTTTTTGGCACGGTCACAACCAGTTTACCAGAGGGCCTCTCCCCTAGGAGGGTTGAAGTCGCGAGGAAGGTTCCGGAGGCCTGAGTGGAATACCACACTCCATTCAGTCACCGAAGGCTACCTTTCGCAGTTCTCGGGATATCCTTGTATAGGGGTATTGCGGTAAAAGGACCAAACGGCAGATTCACCTTTCTTCTAGGATTGACTATCCGGTGTCCCTCCCGGTAGGGGGACATCTTAGCCACTTGGCTTTCCTATTCATATTGTCTGACTTGGATTTCATCACCTTGCAGAGGATATGTCTAGTTGAGTCAGAATACTTTTTAGTTAGGTGTTTGCATGCTCCCTTACCTCCTTTTGGTCTAGTGAGTCGACCATTTTTATTTTTAGGAAACTTGCTGCTTGTAGGTATTCTGACCATTTCTGTTGATACTCCACCCATTGTAGCACAACTGTTATAGTGGGTGTTTTGAGTTGGTTGTTGGCTTGAGTGCCTTTCTTTTTTGAGCTCTCCTTCTGCACACTCGGTTGCATTAGGATTTTTGAGCTGTTTTTCACTCACCACAATCCCCAGAGATTTGACACCATCTGTCACCATTGAATCCCTGAGACATTCTCGGCGCCTCAGGGGCGAGCCCCCACAGCACGGTTCACTTGACACCACCCGTCATCGACACAGATCATCCTCACTTGATACCACTTATCATAGATCTCGAGCCTTGTCACTTGACTCCACTCATCAGCGGCACAGGACTCCGTCACCCGATCTTGATGCTCCTTACTTTACCTCCGATTCTGATGCAGAGTCTGAGAACCCCATTTATATTGCCGCTACTAGCCCCATGGCTGGCATGACATCCACTCCTTTCTTGGTAGGGACCATTGGTGGCACATCCACCACTATACCAGCTACCACACCTGCTTTGGGTATGCCCTCCATGGGGCCCCCATCTATCGTTCCCCTCACTGCACCTATTCCCGCAGCTGGAATACCTATCCCCACTCCATGAGTGGCTCACACTACCCATGGTGGTGCAGGACCATTTTATACCACCTTAGTTCCCCCACTTGGGAGCCACATCCCAAATCCTGCCCCTCCACTTGGGGGCATTGGCCCCAACTTGGTCCAACCCACTACTATGTCACATCCTTCTTCCAGTTTTCCATTCATGGCTAGCCGCAACCTACCCGACCTAGCCATATTGACGAACAACCCTATCCGACATGACCCTGCCTGGCCTCACATGCCCACCAAGCTCCCCTCTGACATCCCTAAGTTCGAGGGCAAGGCAGGTGAGGACCCACAAAACCATATCATGTCCTTTCATCTATGGTGTTCCTCCAACTCCATAGTGGACGACTCTGTCCGCCTCCGTCTGTTACAGCGCACCTTCACTAGCTCTGCAGCCAAGTGGTATATCGAGCAACCCCACGGGACCCATGCCACCTTTGCTTCCCTTGCCTCGACCTTCCTGCAGTTCTTCCAGTTGCCCATTCGCTACGATGCAGGCGTTGAGATCCTCCTATCTTGCAGACAAAACATGGCTACCCACATCACGTACCACATTCATGAGTGGCATCGATGCCGTAGCCTCTGCAAAATCAAACTAGACGACCGTATCTTCCTAGATTGGTTCCTCAAGTCCCTTCTCCATGTCATTGCTAAGGATGTGGCATCAGAAAGACCCCAGTCTGAAGAAGAGGCCATCCTTAAGGCCCAACAATTCGACCTCATTTACGCCCAGTCAGGTTATCTCTATACCATTATACCTGACGCCCCTCGCGGTGATTCCTCCCAGCATGATGCGCTGGGGGCATCCCATGCTGCAGACGGCATTATTGGCCGTGTTTCTTCGCATCCCCAACCCTTTTCCATAGCACGTCCTAACCCTGGCCCCGACCTTTTGCGGGCTACCTCACAGTCTGGAGCAACCAGCTCATATGCTCCTATGACACATCACCACCACTCCCATGGACCCACCTATCCACCTCAGTGCTTCGGTCATGCGCCCACTGCTTACACCCCCCCAGTCGCACCTCGGCCCTATTACCACCAGCAGGCTGCACCAGCTCCTGCACCTTCCCAAGCCCAACCCACTTATTACCCACCACAGGCAGCCCCTACGGCAACCCCACAACCCGCTCCACAGCCATATCAGCAACCCCCTCAAGTTGTTGCACCTGCGCAGCCTCCACCTACATATCATCCACCGCAGCCTGCTCCAGCACCTGTGTAACCTCAGAATCCACCTGCTGCCCAAGGGCAAGTTTACACCCAACACAACCCACAGCAAAACCAGAACAACCAATGCAACCAGGGCCAACAAAACCACGGCAAGGGCTGTAATCGTGGAAACAACCAACCTACAGACCAAGCTGGTCAACCTCCTAATCGCCCCGACAATAATAATGCAGCCCCTGCTAACCAAAACCCTGATCGCCCACCCAAGCAGGCTAAAAACCCCAATTTGCAAACAAACCATCCTTGTTCTATTTGAGGGATCATTGGCCACTACACACATGCTTTCCCACACTTGGAGCGAGCTCGACAACTTTGGGTTGATGATGCCCATCGCCAAGGGCATGCACCTCCTCAAGCACCACCCAACCCCCCGCAACCTCAGCATCCATCGTTGGTGCTGCAAAACCCCTTACCAAACCAAGGCATAGTGAACACTCAGCCGTTGGCTCCCCCTCAAGCCAATGCGCCACCCCAACAACAAATCACTTACGCCGCTCCTGATCAACCCATGTTCAACTCAGAGACCCACCACTTGTTGATGATGTCATCCACTAATTTCAACCTCCAGACCCACCGAAACCAATATGGCTCCACCTCTAAAGCCCCCACCACTGATCAGGCGTTACGTATACCTCCACCTACAATAGATGGCACTTCCAAAGCACCTCGTTTCCCACTTCATCGTATCAACAATAACCCCAATGCACGCGCTGCGTCAAACTACAACATTGTAGACGACTTAGCCCAATCTCCCGCAGCCATGTCTGCGTTAGAAGTCTTGAAGAACTGCCCTTCCCAGCGCAAGACTTTACTTTCATCCATTGGGGCTATTGACCCAAATGATTTGAATTTGATGGCATTTGATTTGGACCAGTCCGAACTACGCCTGCCTTCCACCTTAGCATTCCAAGTTTATGTTTCCGTTCGGAATCTTGTCATCCATCGATGCATCATCGATGAAGGTGCCTCCACATGCGTTATGTCTACATTCGTATGGCAGAAGTTGGGATCCCCTACCCTTCAACAGTCCACCACTGCATTACGTGCCTACGACGGTCATTCGGCCCAGCCCCAAGGTCTCCTAGCCAATGTCCCCGTCCAGTTAGGTGGTAAAACCGTCCTCATTGACATAGAGGTCATCAACGCCCAGCTTGATTACAACCTCTTACTTGGTCGCAGCTACATGTATGCTATGCGGGTGGTAGCTTCCTCTGTCTTTCGTACCATGATTTTCTCCCATGATGGACGCGTGGTAAAGATTGACCAACTCACCTACTACGATCCTAGTGCCCCTGCTACACCCGAAAATGTTCTCCCCATGGTTGAACAACCTGTTAGTGGTGCCGCTACCTCGTTTGTTTCCTCCTTGGGACCTGGAGTTTACTAAAACCCGTCAATGACATCCACATTCCAATCCATTCCTCCCCCGTCATCTCCGCCTGAAGTGTCTGACTTATGTACCCTGTCCCACGATAACCAAACACCTAACAATCAACCACCCTTGTTGCCTAAACCACCATTGGTACCTATCCATGTTGGTGTTACACCTATCCATATAATCCCCTTCCTAGTCCCTCCCTCGGGAGTAGTAAGCACCCCGGTCATGGCTACCCTTAGCCTCCCTGGGTTAACCTTGGGATTACCCGTCTGGTATCTTTCGCCTCTTGTTCCCCCACCGACACCAAGTGTCGTCCTACAACCGGTGCAACCCATGGCTACTACCACTCAGCCACCCCCCGGTGTCACTACCCCTTCATCCTCCATGAATTCCCCTCCTCCTCCCAAACCCACTGGGGGCAGAGGCCCCCAACCTTACACTGCTATACCACCTCCCAAGACAGTCAAAAACCCCACCGTGTTTCATGCTCCTCCCAAATGCTCGTTGTGCGATGAGTTAGGCCATGTGACTCATCAATGTCCACAGTTACCTGCATTACAGGAACACATGCAGATGCTTGACGATGACCCCAATATCCCGGTTGTCAAACTAGATCCAACCCCTAAGCCTCGCGACAAATTCCTACGCACTAACCACCCTTGTGCCATATGCGGTGTTTACGGGCATTACTCACATCATTGTCCCGATCTCCCCGATTACAGAGCAGCTCTCTATGAGATGAACAATCTGGATCTTGAGATGGCACCACCCACCATTGAAGAGATTCACCCCCCGATCCCACCCCCATCTGGGGATATCAACACCATTTACATGATCTCTTCAACTACCATTCCCTCGTCAACCGATTTGACGGCCCACACTTTTCGTACTGATGAGGAGATTCTTGAGGCACTCACTACCCCAGAGTATCCCTGGGATGACATGCACCATCGTTCGTATTTCCTCCCAGAAGCATCTTCCTCTAGCACCGCTACCCAATTTGCGGTTGAATCCAAATATTTCCTTCCTACCAAGGTCGACTGGTTTAAGGATCCTATTCCTACTCCGGATTCCTTTGAGGAAGGTAACATGGCCAATATTTCACCCGTCATCCAAATTGATATCGCTGCCCCAAGAGGTACTCCTGAACTCAAAACTTTAGGAGCATCCTGCAGTGAGCATGAGATTGAGGAGTACAAGAAACTGTTCCAGGAATTTCATGATGTCTTTGCCTGGTCCTATACCGAAATGCCTGGCCTGGACCCCACCATTATAGAGCACCACATTGACACATGGCCTGATGTACCCCCCATTCGTCAGAAACAACGTCCCATTCATCCCTCAAAGCTCCCATCTGTCAAAGCAGAGATTGAGAAACTTCGCACGACAGGATTCATTTATCCTATTGCTTATACCACCTGGGTTTCAAACCCCGTTCCCGTTAACAAAAAACAAGGCACCATTAGAGTATGCACTGACTTCCGTGATTTAAACCGAGCTTGCCCCAAGGACAACTTCCCCACGCCATTTATTGACCAACTCATCGATGCGTGTGCGAGGCATGAAGTCCTGTCTTTCATGGATGGTTTTTCCGGATACAACCAGATCCAGATCCGTAAGGAGGATCAGTACAAGACCGCCTTTACCACCCCATGGGGCACCTTTGCCTATCGCATCATGCCTTTTGGCCTCAAAAACGCTGGTGCCACCTTCCAGCAGGCCATGACCTATTGCTTTCATGACTTGGTCCATATCTTGCTAGTCTACCTTGATGACCTTACCGCTCGTTCCCGGAAACGATAAGACCACCTTAACGACCTTCGACAAGTTTTTCTGCGGTGTCACAAATACCAAATCCGCTTGAACCCACACAAGTGTGTCTTTTGCATTCCGACAGGACGATTGTTGGGTTTCATTGTTTCCCAGAAAGGAATTGTTGTTGACCCCCTGAAAGTCCAAGCCATCTTAGACCTTCCCTCTCCTCGCATGCTTCGACAACTTCAAAGTCTACAGGGGCGATCCAATTTTCTCTGTCGTTTCGTTCCTGATTATGCTACCACTGTTCATGGTTTCTTGCGCCTGCTCCATACCCACGTACTCTTTGTCTGGGATGAGCAAGTAGAAGCTGCATTCGGAGCCCTCAAGAAAGCTCTCACACAAGCCCCCTTGATCTCCCCTCCAGATTTCTCTCATGACTTCATCCTCTACGTCTTGGCATCCGAGCATGCTGTGTCCGGAGTTTTGGTTCAAGAAGATGCTTCCCACTAGGAGCATGTCATTTATTACGTTAGCCAGACCTTGTCTGGACCACCTCTACGTTACCCATATGAGGAGAGACTCGCCCTAGATATCGTCTTCTCCGCCCAGAAATTGCGACACTACATTTTACTTAGTCATACCACAGTCATCGTCGACTCTAACCCCATGGTATATCTCCTAAACCGGCGGCTCCTACAAGGTCGTGTCGCTAAATGGGTCATTATCCTCCAGGAATATGACCTCACTTTCCAAACACTCAAGAGCACCAAAGCCCTTGCGCTTGCCCAGCTCATCACTGATCTCCCTTCCCTTCTCCCGGCCCCACAAATCTCAGATGAGTTACCCGACCATCACTTGTTCACTATCTCATCTGATGACCCATGGTACGGTGATATTTTGTTATACCTGTGCATGCAAAAGTTTAGACCCAAAGTCACCCGTAATGGATGCTATCGCATCCGTCACCAGGCCTCTCGATATCTCCTCTTAGGCGATGTCCTTTACCGGCGTGGGGTTGACACAATTCTTCGTCGTTGCCTTACACACAAGGAAGTTGAACACGTCCTTAATGACTGTCATAGCAGTGCCTGCGACGGCCATTTCTTAGGGATGGCCACTACCCAAAAGGTCGTCCGCACCGAATACTTCTAGCCCACACTTTTCACCGACTGCATCACTGCGGTCAAGCATTGCCATAACTGCCAACTTTTTGCCCCCAAGGCCCGGACACCACCTGCTCCGTTACACCCAGTCATCACCGTTGGTCCCTTTTGTAAGTGGGCCATTGAATTCATGGAGTGTAGACCCCCATCTGCGAACAGCCATAAATACATCATTGTCGCCATCAATTACTTCACCAAATGGGTCGAAGCCATGCCTACCTTCAATTGTACCGCTGACACTACTGCCTGTTTCTTTTTCAACCATGTTATCACTCGATTCGGGGTTCCTAAACAGTTGGTCTCAGACCATGGTTCCCACTTTGAAGATTCCGTTTGGCGCGAGTTATCCACACTCCTCAAGTTTGAACATCAATTTTCCTCTGCTTACTACCCCCAAGGGAACGGCCAAGTAGAGGCCATTAACAACATCTTAAAGACCATCCTCCAATGCATTGTTGACCGACATAAGTCCAATTGGAACCATATGCTCTTCCCCGCCTTATGGGATTACCGTACATCCACTAAAACCACCACTGGTTTTACCCCATTTCATTTAGTTCACGGTGTCGAATCTGTCCTCCCCATCGAGTGTCAGATACCTTCTTTACATATCGCCGTTGAGCTTCTCCTCGATACCTCCCCACTTGAGCAACATCTGCTATCCCTCGAACAAGCCGATGAAGACCATCGTGCCGCTCTCCAGACCATTGAAGCTGCCAAGAACCGCTCCAAAGTTGGTTACGACAAACACGTACACCCTCGAACTTTCCACGAAGGGGACCTTGGCCTTGCCTATGACCAAACCCATGACAAAACCGGCAAAGGGAAGTTCGAATCCATGTGGCAAGGCCCTTACATCGTGCAGACTTGTCTCATCAAGGGGGCATACATTTTAGCTTACTCTGAAGGTCACCCTTTGCACAACCCTCGTAATGGGTTGTATCTTAAACACTTTTATCCCTAAATAACTCGCAGCCCCATTGGTCCGCATTGTACAGTTTTCTCTCTTTTTTGTTTTTCACCTTTTTTACCGCGATCTTACATTCCTCATTTTTTTCATGACCACAGATGGACCATCTTCCACCTCATTACATTGGCTTCGCCGATGGAGCAAGCCGCTGGTCTCCCAACCTGGCTTCTGCAGTGTGGGTCTTATATTCCCCTTCCCATGAAATGATTCACCTTGACGGAATCTGGATAGGCACTGCTACCAATAACCAGGTGGAGTATGATGCTGTGACCGGTCTCCTAACTGCTGCCCTCTAGATAAGCATACGTCACCTTCATGTGTTCCTTGACTCCCAGCTGCTTGTCTCCTAGCTCAATAACTGCTACCAGGTGCGTGATCCCTGCCTCTTTAGAAAATTCCTGCGCACAAAACAACTCAGCCGATAGTTTGAATCCATAACATTCACCCATGTCCCAAGAGCTCAAAATAGTGTCGCGGACCAAATGGCCAACAACATCCTAGATTGGCACATCAATCACACCATGTAAAACCTCCATCATACATAACATCTCATAAAAATATATAAAACAAAACCCAAAAAGATTGCAAGGGGCATCCATGTGCCTAGTCCTACATACATAGTGTTGCATCCATGTGAAATACATCACATAACATACACAAGGGGCATCCATGTGCCCAACATCCTATACTACTTGCATCCACGTGCAGTACAAACATACAACACACCATAAGCGCATCCACGTGCGTACAACTAAAACCACATCACAAAACGGTGCATCCACGTGCCTACAACTAAAACCACATCACAAAATGGTGCATCCACGTGCATATATATATATATATCAAAAAAATATGTGTCACAAGGCTATACATGTCCTGAATACCCCTGTACTCAGCTATACAAAAAATGTCTATACATCCCTAAAGCCTCATAAAATACATGTCGTAGCTACAAAACTCGGGGGGAGTCCCCTGCACTCCCTAATGAGAGTCATACCCTGCATCACTGCCTGCATATGCTGCCTCTGAGTCCTCCCCTCACTCCTCCTCCGGTAAATCCTCATCCCCTACGAGCTCAGGTGCCCATGTCCTGTCCGCCCAGATAGCCACCCAGATCGCAATGGATCTGAACTCTCAGGGTGCCCTCATGCAATCCTGAACCACATCCGGATCGACGTCCCGCCACCCCTCGTCGGTCACCCCCACCAGAAAATAGTCTAGTAGTGCCCGTACGGACTCTAGCGTCCCCTCCGTATCCCGGTGACGCACCCCCCCCCCGCCCAGGAAGAGCTGGAACGGCCACAATCCCCCTCCATGCCACATGCCCTAGCGGCGGCCTCAGGCCCACATCTGCAGATCACCCATTTGTTAGTAACAATATATCAATCAACTATCATACATAAAACTTGACATCCATAACATGCAAGCAAAATATACGTACCATCTGGTCCCCATGCCTGTCCCGGCGCCCGTGGTGCCTCTGGATCTCTCGTGTAATCCATATCTCTATATGGATAGTCATTGAGTGTCAATGGTATCTGGAGCCACTGTAAGTACAACTCCTGCGTAAAATACCTACCAACATTGCCGCCACCACGACGGCGCATCATCTCAACCCACCGCACCATCTGCGGCTCCCTCAAGCCTCCTGCTCTGATCGGCACCCGCGGCTGCAGTGTGGGTACCCTCTCCATAAAAAATGCACATAAGAAAGAACCATAGCAAAACCCCTTGCCATATTCCTTCGCTGCTGTCAGCTGCCGCTGAACGCAGGTAAGGAACATTTGGCCCCACGCATAATAAACACCGTCCAGTACGCGCTCCACTAGCTGCATCTGGCCCCCAAATACCTTATCCGGTGACTGGGACCCCAAGACGCGAACCACGCATGCTGCCATGGCCTGTACTACTGGCTCCTGTAGGTCTCTCACCGGAAGTGCATTCATATGCCCCGAGCCTATGGACCACAGTACCGCTCCAACATGTCCTCCATATCTATGTCCGTGGATACCCGCGGCTGCATGTCTGCCACTTTACCCAGACAGGGCAACCCTGTCAGGAAGTATACATCTGTCAGGGTGAGGTCCACCCTCTCACCCTGCACTCTGAAGACCTGTATGTTCGGCTCCCAGAAACTAATCAGTCGGTTCAGCAGTAACACTGCTGACTGCATCATGGGTACCTGGGCGAACTTTAGTAGTCCGCATAGTCCCAGCACCGATCGCACATGGCGCTCCCCTCGGATGACGGTTACGATCTCATCTAGAATCTCTCGCTCTCTCCACAGAACCTTCGGCATCCTGTCAATCATGAGCGTGAACTATCCTGGGCTCGTATAAAATCCACACGACAGTACCATTTTATACACACTTCTTCTAGTTCCCTAACCCATGAAGAAGTTCTCCCGTGCCTCTTGGCACTATGATTGATCATCTCGGCAGCACCCCCAATCAGGTCGCCTTTGTTCAGAGTAGTCGGCAGTCTCCTGCCATGTTACACCCGCTTGAGTCTCCCTCATCCCAGTCACTATCCTTGATCCATTACAGTTATGATCCCTTTCCTACCAGTCAGTTTCATATGCTGCCCGATCAACCCCGTTATCATACTCTGAACAAAGGAAGTTTGAGTCCACCCACTCTACTTTCCTAGTTGTCCCCCCACTGTTTGTCAGTCCTGCCATCAGTACTATCACATTTTGGTTCTCCACCTCGCGCTCCTGTCAAGAAAACATCATTGCCTTGATAGTTGCAGGTCTCCCTCTGTCGACGACATCACCTCTATTCCAGAGGATAGACCCATAGGTCCCTGCGCCTTGGACCCATCACCATCTGTGGTGAGTGCCTACGGACCATTTTGAGAGGAGTCATCATTGCCTCTCCGAATGGTTGTTTCTCACATGCTCAACTTCAGCACCTTGATCGCATCGTTGAGAATCGCACAGGATTTACATCCCTACCATTATTTGTAGAAGACCCCGGATTTCCCCCGACTCTAGCACATTGGTGAGTCACTTTGGAACACCCAGTTGTATGTTCCCGTGGATGTCTGGGCTGCGTTGGAGATTGTATTCGGAAGCCATCCAGTTATATGCTTCCTTGAGTACCCAATTCAGTCCCAGATCCGTTCTAGTTCCGTGTACCATTGCGATTTACATCCCTACCATTATTTGTAGAAGACCTCGGATTTCCCTCGACTCTCCGAATGGTTGTTTCTCACATGCTCGACTTCAGCACCTTGATCGCATCGTTCAGACCCAGGATTTACATCCCTACCATTATTTGTAGAAGACCCCGGATTTCCCCCGACTCTAGCACATTGGTGAGTCACTTTGGAACACCCAGTTGTATGTTCCCATGGATGTCCGGGCTGCGTTGGAGATTGTATTCGGAAGCCATCCAGTTATATGCTTCCTTGAGTACCCAGTTCAGTCCCAGATCCGTTCTAGTTCCGTGTACCATTGCGAGTGTGACCCTTTTCACTATGATCCAGTAGCTCATCTGTTCCTTTGGTACCACACTCAGTAGCACTGTTGATTGTTCCAGTGTATCAGTTCTTCAGCTCCGACATGGTCAGCCCAGCAGTATGTCCCAGATTTGGTGTCCCCTCTGGACTATTATGATGTACACAGTGGTTCTCTATGTATCTTATAGGTCCCTCTTTTCGGGCCTCACAGTTCTTTTTATGTATATTGATACGAGCATGGGTATGCCCGCCTCGTCCATATATTGAGATTCTTCCTCATTCAGTATTTGAGGTCATGTATATTTCAGGTCCCCATATGTTGGACCCCATTGTTATTATTATGTTATCTCCTGATACGAGCATGGGAATGCCCACCTCATCCATATGATCAGATGATTCCTCATCCATTATTGAGGCTATGTACTTTTAGTTTTTGCAGTTTCTTCGGGATCGTTGTTCTGGGCTTCAGTTTGTTTCTTCTCTTCTCCACACCCCAAGAAAACCATATATGACTTATGATGTCCATCGGCCATACAATGAGCTCCTGACCTCACACATCAGGGGGCAATATGTTAACACGGAAAAGGTGTTCACTACCTCATCTACCCCATTACATGACTCATTTGTCCATTTTCCTACCATATTTCCCTTAAAAACCCTGAAAATCCTGCTAAAAAGCCTCCAAAAGGCCACAAAACCATCAAAAAAGCCTCAAAAAGGCTAAAAAACCCCTTTTCGTCCAAAAATATCCAAAATTCCTCTAAAAATAGCAAAAACCCTTTAAAAAGGGAATAAAAAATATAAAATAATGAGGAAAAGGAGGAAAAAACCCTATACAGCTGACCTAAACCATATGGTTCCCAAAACCATGGGCCAACACTCCACCACCAAAAAACTATAAATAGGTGATGGAGACCCCTCATTTCATATCCACAGTCATAAGCACCCTTACTCTGCCAAAATCTCTCTTGAAACCCTAGCTCACCCTTGAGCTACTTTCACCTTGAGAGCCCCTTTTGGCCCATTTCCACCATTGGAGAAAGAGAAGGAGCAAGTTGGAGCTTGGAGCAACCCTCTTGGAGCATTGCAAGAGCTTCACCAACCTTCACATTGGAGGTAAAATTAATACAAAAGCCATTCTTTACATCTTATTTTTTCTGTTTCATGCACATGTTTAGAGTAATTTATATTTCTATTTTAGCATTTTAATTTACATTTACTGAACTGCTACTAAGGAGTCCCTTCTCCTTAGTAGGTGCTCATTTGCACAAGCTAGGGGTAAAACCCTAGCTACATCACTGTATCCAAAGCAAGTACTGATCTGATGGAAGTGTACCTGGCCACATGATCAAAAGTTTCTTCATAATCAATCCCTTCTTTCTGGGAGAAGCCACGAGCTACAAATCTTGCTTTGTATTTCTCTATGCTGCCATCTGCAGCATGCTTGATCTTGTAGATCCATTTGGAAGTCACAACAGACTTCCCTTCAGGTCTTGGGACTACATCCCAAACATCATTTTTCATTATTGAGTGGTATTCCTCGAACATGGAATCACTCCATTCTTTCTTTTCTACTGCTTCTTCATAACTAGAAGGTTCTTTGTTCATAACATCATAGAGTAAAGCAACATAATTGGTATGTGATCTAGTTCTCTTCTTTGCTCTGTGTTCTTCTTCTAGAATGCCATATCTTTTTGAATCTTGAATGAGCTCTCTAGCCCATGCAAGTTTCCTCTTGTGAGAGTCGTTCTCATGAGGTGGATCTATAGGTTCTTACGGATCTTCAATTTCACGATTAGCATCTAGAATTGCTTTAGTCATGGTAGTGTCTTGAAATCTGGTTTCCTTTGGTTCTTCATGATCTTCAATGTTAGTTTTCCAAAATTTTCAATCTGATCTAGTATCTTAACTGAGAGAATAACATGTATAGCATATCTACAACATATCAATCATGGACACAATAATGCAAGCACACAAGAGACACAGAGTTTCACCGGGGAAAACCAAGAAGGTGAAAAAACCCGCAACTTCCTCAGAGATAGATAGAGAAATGATACAACCCAAACATAAGAGATAGTCTTCTCCTAGTAGCAGCTTCTCCTCCTCCACAAGTGCACCACTCTCCATATGAGTGTAAGAGTGAGAAAGTGAATGATCAAATACAGTGCCTCCCACACTCTATTTATACATGACTTGACTTTCCTAATAACCTTTACTAGGTCGGCCTCAACTTAACCACATAACATAATGCTGATAGGGCAGACCCCCACAATTGATCATAACAAGCATCCAACATGATGCATATACAAAGGAGTAACTAAAGCATCATCCTGATGGTCATCATCCAACGCTTACATGCATAGCCATGGGAAGGATCTTGCTCTAACCATGCTTGGAATGGCTCCTGCAAGTGTCATCAATCTGAAGAACACCAAGCCTCCATCTGAGGTACTCAAACTTCACTCTAGCTAGTGGTTTCGTCAACACATCTGCAACCTACTCATCTGTCGCAACATACAGGAGCTTCACTACTCCTCTCTGCACCATATCCCTGATATAGTGATATTTGATCTCAATGTGCTTCGACGTGTCGTGGAACACCGGGTTCTTAGACAGCTTCACACAACTCTGGTTGTCACAAAAGATACCAGTAGCATCCAACAGGAGATCAAATAACTCAGACAGTAGCTTCTGGAGCCATACTTCCTCACAACTAACCGAACAAGCTACAACATACTCTGCTTCGGCTATACTCAGTGCTACGTAGGACTGCTTCCTGCTAAACCAAGAGATCACACCTGATCCCATACTAAAGCAGCACCCAAATGTGCTCTTCCTATCTGCAGCACTACCCACCCAGTCCGAATCAACATAACCTTCTAGGTTAAACTTTTGATTTGCATCATACTTGAGCCCATAATCAACTGTACCCTTCAAGTACCTCAGAATATGCTTTACAGCAACTAGGTGAACACCTTTGGGATCTATCAGGAACTGGATCAATGTGTTCACCGCAAAGCAAATATCTGGTCTCGTGTTCGTCAGGTACATTAAGGACCCAATCATTTGACAATATACTGTGACATCAACCAGATCAGATGAAGCATCACATAGAAGCTTCAGGTATGATTCCATAGATGTGGTCATGTCCTTGCAGTCCATCATCCCGAACCTCTTCAGGATCTCTACTGCATACTTCCCTTGTCCAAGGAATATTCCATTTGCACTCTGCCACACCTCCATGCCTAGAAAGTAGTGCATCATCTCCAAGTTCTTCATCTCGAACTCGGCAGCAAGCTTCCCCTGTGTGTCGGTAATCAATCTATCCTCACCTATAACAAACAGGTCATCCACATACAAAAGTAGTATCACTGGATTGCCTTCCTCAACCTTGTAGTAAAAGTTGGAATCTGCTTTACTCTTGGTAAAGCCCAAACTGGATAGAAAGCCACCTATCCTTCCATACCAGGTCTTGGCTACCTATTTCAAACCATACAGGGATTTCTTCAGTTTGCACACATGTGACTCTCAGTCATGTGTCTCAAACTCGAGTGGCTGCTCCACATACACTTCCTCTTCGACTACACCCTTCAAGAAAGCTTTCTTGACATCCATCTGGTGTATCTTCCATTTCATCACTGCAACCAGAGCAAGTACTGATATGATGGAAGTGTGCCTGGCTATAGGTGTATAAGTCTCTTCATACTCAATCCCTCTTTCTGGGAGAAGCCACGAGCTACAAACCTCAGTTTGTATTTCTCGATGCTACCATCTGCAGCATGCTTGATCTTATAGATCCATTTGGAATTCACAACATACTTCCATTCAGGTCTTGGGACTGCATTCCAAACATCATTTTTCATGATCAACTGGTACTCCTCAATCATGGCATTCTTCCTGAATCCTGGGAACTTCAATATATTCAATATCTTCAATAGATAACTTTGTTGTTGAAAAACATGTTGTAGTCCTTCTTTTGTAGGTGCTCATATACTATCTTTCCTACAAAACAAGTTAAATTGCATGATTAGAAACATCTCATAGTTTTCAGAACAAATTCTTACACATAAAGAAATATGTTATTTAGTCATGCAATTATTTTAGCCAATGCTTCAATACAACATTCATCCATATCTTGTAAATTTCTAGATGCCTTCCAATCTCTACCAGAACATTGTTAAAAGTTTTGCACTACTCTCAACATGTAAGCAAAGAGGTTTCATTCTAGATAAGTAGCAATGGAATATTGTACAGTGCCAGAGGCTACTTACCCATTATATGCATATTAGTACTATGATGTTCATTAATGCAATTATTCTAATATGCCAAAATACACAGCCTAATTCTAGGAACATCAGTATATACATCATTGGACAGTATTATTTAAACAATCAAATATGCAAGAAATGATAATTCAAATACTCATCTTTGTTTGTTTGTTGGGTTGACTCCCTCTCAGTCTTTGCTTCCTTTCTACAACTCCATTCTGATGTGGATTGTGAGAAGTGGTGGACTCCCTCTCAATATATGCATCCTTGCAGAAACTACTGGAGTGTGCTCCCTCTTGATTTTTGCTTCCTGGATTACCTTTCCTTGAACGTATATCCATCCTCGATCACTATGCATCCTTACAAGTATCATTATTGTGACATCCTCGAGATCTCATACATAATCATACATTTATTAGTATAATCTCAATAGTATTAGAAACACAATAATCTTAAACATGTATAGTAATGATCATTTCAAACACAGATAATAAACATTAGTATTCAAGATTTCATGGAATACTTCTTTTACTCATGCATATTCTTATTGATCATAGGACTTTAGTCATATCATCAATCAATGTAAGAAGCATAATATGCCTAAACCCATCATTACTAACTTCAATGAATAATCATTATCAATCATGCCATGTAAACTTATATAAGAGATCCTAACACAAGGTAGGATTCTAACTTGATATAGGAAAAACATACCTGGATTAGCATGCTAGCTAGTTATGTCTAACATACCCGCATAATATCTTCTTGTTCTCTTCAATGACTTGCACTAGTAAACTACATATCTCATAGGTTAACCATTATAGAACCAAGTTATACATACCTCGTAAGTAGATCTTCTATGTGATCCATGGAAATGGATGAACCTTTTTCTTCATGTCACCATGGTCATATGTTCTTGAAATAGAACATGATTTGTCTTTCTTGATGTACCTTTTATGTTAGCGGACAACATCAACCTCTTACAACACCACAATACATTAGTACAATCATAAGTGTCAAAACTCTAATCAATGAATATCTTCTATCATGCATTCATAATTTTATTAAGGTGATACGACAAGTCTAAAGTTAATCAAGATTGTAATAACCTTAATGAAGACAAACATACCATAAACTTAATCATGAACAGATTTCGAAACATACCTATAAGTCATACCTATCAAGTTTGCTTGTAATCTTCTTATGTAATGACTTAGCCTCATCTCCCTCTGAAACAAGAACTTCTTCACTTATGCAGGTGACCAATCCATTTTCTTCTAGGATTAACCCAATCCACTTGATTTGCAGAAACTGGATCTAGAGCTGGATTTGGGTTTGTCAGGGAAACCCTAAAAATTCAAACTTTGAATTTCAAACTTCTGAAAGGATAGAAAGATGTGCCTTGATGAGATGATCAACCTGGTATACTCAAGATTTTAAGACTGCAAAGTTTCACCCCTCAAATTTGCTTTTCAAACTTCTAGATTCACTAGGAGGACCCTGAATTAAGGTTTGAGTTTCCCAGAGCTTTACCCAACCAAATAGTTTGATCCAAATTTCTAAACTTCGATTTTTCCAAGGAGCTTCCAGCTATGGTCACAGATTTAAAAAATTCTCATTTTTGTAGAAGCAAAAAATTTTCACTTTTCCGATCAAAGTCTCGAACTAGGGTTTGAACAAGCTCGGCCTTCTGCCAAACCAAAAAATTTGATATTGGTCTATAAATTTTGATTTTTATTAGTATGATTCAGCCGTGGTCTTCGATTGCAAAAATTTCAACTTTCTTCGAAACCCTAATTCCCGGATCCATGAATGAAGGTGCTCAAAATCCAATTCTGTTTTGAAAGAAATATGTACCTGATTGTTTCTAATGTAACTCCAATTCTATGAATCTGTAGGGTTTGAAACTTCTACCTGTGGTGGCATTACCTGTCATCTTTCCAACCCCATAGGTTGGACCTCAATTGGAGTTTCTGAGAGAGAGTTATGCTAAGTGTCGCAACGTGAACTATTTATGGTATAAAACAAGAGAGCGCAATTGTACGACATGCCACGTGTCCCTAGTTCACTTTCGGCCTCTAAAACTTCGGTCTATGAAAGTACAGTCCGTGCCCTACCTGTCACATTTTACGAAACTTCATTTGGAGCTTCCTAGCCCAAGTTATGACCTTTTTTCCTAGGTCACCTATTTATGACTAAGATATGGAAGAGGCATAAACCCTAGATTGTACAGATCATAAAAGACAAAGTAGAACGAATTAGAAGTTGTGCTTTGGACACAAGGTACATGGGGATCTTATCTTTGACTTGTAATAGTTTCAGATCCTGAAACCTTGCCAAAATGGATTTATAGAGAAAGTTCTACAATGACTGGTTTTTGCTATATCAAGCCCTAGCTTCGCAAGTGCAACAAGTGTCATACATGCCATACCATGCCTTCTTTCAGGCTAGCTCTGATACCATGTTAGTTTTTCAGAATTTTCAATCTGATCTAAGATCTTAACAGATTGAATAACATGTACAACATATCTACATCATATCAATCATGGACACAATAATGCAAGCACACAAGAGACATAGAGTTTCACCGGGGAAAACCAAGAAGGTGAAAAACCCCACAACTTCCTCAGAGATAGATAAAGAAATGATACAACTCAAGCATAAGAGATAGTCTTCTCCTAGCAGCAACTTATTCTCCTCCACAAGTGCGCCACTCTCCAAATGAGTGTAAGAGTGAGAAAGTGAATGATCAAATAGAGTGCCTCCACACTCTATTTATACATGACTTGACTTGCATAATAACCTGTACTAGGTCGGCCTCAACTTAACCACATAACATAATGCTAATAGGGCCGACCCCCACTAGGGTGGTCTAATAACCCATCAAGTATAAGTTACGACTGTTACAATATAAATGACGACACTTCTGTATAGAGGAATAATAACATCTCTATATGAATACAAACACTTCCATATAAAGGAATAATAACATGTCTATAGGAATACAATATACATAGATGAAATACATAGGTAAAATACATTCCGAAGTTACATATACATCAACATTCAACAGGTGTCTTCCTTGACTTGATGAATGCTGACTTTTCATCAAATGTCACATCCCCGCTGACATCAATCTTCTTGAACCCTGGAAAGTATATTCTATAAGCTTTCGAACTTTCACTGTAACCCACAAAGATACCCTTCTTTCCTAAAGGATCTAGATTTGTCCTCTTTTCCTTTGGAACATGTGTATATACTGGACAACCAAATATCCTGAGATGGCTGACTTCAGATATCTTACCAGAGAAGACCTCTTATGGTGTCTTGTTGTCCAATATCTTGTGGGGTGTTCTGTTTTGCACATATATAACTGTCCTAGCTTCTTCTGCCCATAGATGCATAGGTAGATCCTGGTCATGCAGCATTGCCCATGCTGCTTCCATGATTTTTCTATTCTTTCTTTCTGCAACTCCATTCTGTTGTGGATTTTAGGGAGCAGTCAACTCCCTCTTAATTTTTGAATCACTGCATAGTTTCTTCAAATCACCTGAAGTGAATTCGCCGCCATTGTCGGATCAAAATGTCTTGATCTTCTAGTCAGTTGATTTTCCATCAAGTTTTTGAATTCCTTGACTTTATCAAATACTTCATCTTTGTATTTCAAGAAGTAGACCCAAGTCTTCTTGGATAAATCATCAATGAAAGAGACATAGTAAACATACCCACTCAGAGAACTGGATGACATCGGACCGCATACATTAGAGTGGATGATTTCCAAGATTCGTTTTGCCTTGATTTCACTGCTTGGAAATGCCTTCTTTATGTTCTTTCCTTTTGCACATCCTTTGCAAATACCTTCATGTTTGGTATTGATTTCAGGAAGACCCTCTACTGCTTTGCTTGCAATTGGTAGTGCTCTATAGTGCACATGAGCAAGCCTTCTATGCCAAAGTTCACTTGGCTCCATGGATTCATGTACCATGGCATGTTCAAGTTGTCCCTTCAATTTATACAATCCTACCTCTTCCTCTCCAATCACCACTGCATCATCAATAGTTTTACCTTTTGGCCACATTAGGACTTGGCCATCTACAAATGCAACCCTCATGCCCTTTGCATCTAATGCGGAGATGGAGAGTAGGTTCTTCTTGAGCCCAGGTACAAATGACACATCTTTCATCTTCAAATACTTTCCAGAGTCTAGGTTGTAGGAGGCTTTCCCACTTCCTTTGATAGGGTATTGATAATCATCCCCAAGTTTCACCTTATGGGGTGATTCATGTTCAGATAAATTTACAAAATATTCTTTAAACCCAATCATGTGTTTAGAAGCCCCACTGTCAATTAACCAATCATTACAACTATGAGAAATAGTACCTATGACAACAGAAATTAGAACATACTCTTCTTTGCTTGATGAGTCATCCACATCACTTTCTGCTCTAGCCTTCTTCTTGGGAGGTTCATCATCCTCAACAACATGAGCATGCTATCTCTTCTTGTTTACCTTATTCTTGTTGTTGTTGGAACCCTTTTTGTTCTTGGGACAATCTATAGCAAACTGCCCCTTCTCATTATAGGTGAAGCATCTCAGATCCTTCTTACCCTTTTGGTGATGGTGGTGAGAAGGTCTTCTGTTATGAGATAGCTCCTTCTTGAACTTACCTTTCTTAATATTTGCTATGAGAGCTTGATCTTCATTTCCCATATTTTCTTCTCGGGCCACGAGCCTAGCTTCTTCTTGAGAACATTCTTCCTACAGTCTATTGAAGGAGATCAACTTCCTTCTTGCACAAATTCCTTGAATAAAGGAATCCCATGACCTGGGTAGGCCATTCAAAGTGGACATGACAACTTCACCATTCTCCACTGCTTCTAGTTGTTCCTTGATCTGAGAGACCCTAGAAAAATAAGATTGAATGGTTTTTCCATTCTGAAACATTACCCCTTTCAATTGGTTCTGCAGGGTCATCTTCTGATTTATGTTCTTCCCTTCAAATAGCTTGGTCAGGGAATCAAACATCTCTTTGGTTGTATTTAGAGATGACACATGTGGGATGAGATGGTCCTTGATAGAATCAGAAATGATCCTCTTTTCCTTGACCAAGTTCTTCTTGTGGAGGGATTTAGCTTCTTCTTCCTCTAGGACAAGGACCTCTTCCCTTATGTAAGAGTCCAACTCATTTTCTTCCAGGATTAACCCAATCCTATGCTTCCATGCTCGGAACTTATCAGCCCCTTCAAGCTTATCCTCAAACTTGGTGTGGTGAGACATCTTCAAGAGTACTTCAAATGGAAATAGAAAATATTTAGGTCTTACCACTTGATTTGCTGAAAACTGGATCTGGTCCCAGATTAGGGTTTGTCAGAGAAACCCTAAAAATTCAAAATTTGAATTTTAACTTTCTGAAAGGATAGAAAGATGTGCCTTGATGAGTTGATCATCCTAGTGTATTTAGAATTTGAGATCTGCAAAGCTTCACCCTTAAGAACTTCCTTTTAGTCTTCCCAGGTTCACTAGGGAGGACCCTGAATTAGGGTTTGAGTTTCCTGGAGCTTCACCCAACCAAAAATCTTGATCCAAAGCTCTAAACTTCAATTTTTCCAAGGAGCTTCTAGCTATGACTTCAGATTTCAGAAATTCCTATTTGTGTGGAAACCCTAATTTTAAGGGGCAAAACTGAAAGTACTCAGAACTGAATTCTGATTGGATGGAAAGATTCACCTTGCTGAGGAGAGTCAATCTATCTTGTTTCTTTTCCAAAATCTATGGATAGAAACCCAATAAACAAGAAACCCTGGTTTCTGCCACTGCACAATGTCTTCTTCTGAGGTTAGCTCTGATACCATGTTAATTTTTAGCATTAATTCAATATACTCTAGGATCTTTACTGAGAGAATAACATGTACAGTATATCAATGCATATCAATCATCACAAGAAGCAAACATAAGAGAAAATAGACATACATAGTTTCCGTGGGGAAAACCCTAAGGTGAAAAACCCCACAACTTCCTCAGAGATAGATAGAGCAATGATACAACCAAAGTACAACCCAAGTACACATAGATAGTCTCCTCTTAGCAGCTGATCCTCCTCCTCACATGTGCGCCACTTTTCGAGTGATGTAGAGTGAGATATGAAGTGATCAAAATAGAGATCGGGAGATCTCTATTTATACTTGTCTTGACTGTCCAATAAAATTATGGGGGTGACTTATCTAGCTTAGTACATCAACCCATGGTTAACTTAATCAGGGACGATCCCACACATGGTGTTGTAATAACCAATCGGCAAGTTACGACACTTGGGACACTTGTCAATACAAATGACGACACTTCCTTATATAGGAATAACACATCTCTATAGGAGTACAATATACATAGATGAAATACATTCCGAAGTTACATATACATCAACAGTGGTAGCCTTCGATTGTTCCATGTTTTAGCCACCTATACAATGAACTTTCCATGTATTGAAAGATAATAGGTCCACATCATCCTAATCTACCACATCACCTGCCAAGTCACCTACCACATGACACATCCTAGAGATGCCACATAAACAATACAGTCCATCTGTATAGGATACGTGTCACTCTTCAATTGTGCCATGTGGCACCCCTTTTTTTCCATTTTTCCTATCTTGTCAAAATTTTAGAATGCGATCTCTTCCACGTCCCGATTCCACTTTTTTATGAAATGAGCACGTTGGAAATCTCTTGGCGAGCCCTATGAAATGCCATGTTTTTGTTCAACATTTGAAGACTTTGTTTTTTGGTCATCTTGGGAGATCCTCCTGGATCAAACCTCCCCACTAGAATATTTTTAACCACCAAAATCCTAGAATCATTCAACAAACAGGTTAGGGTACAAATCCCTCACTGTTTCGATCTCTATCCATTGAAATTTTCTTGGATGCATTCCTTTAAAACCACTTGAAGATACTCCACATATCCTCTTCGTGATGTCCTTACTCTTCTTTCAAGAATGATGTCTTTCTGTAACTCATTAAGATACTAAGGTGCAAAGGGATCAACAGGAAGAACATGTACATTCTCCTCTTGATCCATGATCATTGGAGGCTCATACAATTTCAAGTTATCCACATTCACAACAAAATAAATCTACATATATGGAGGCATATCTAATCGAAAAGCATTGTTACCAACTTTATCTAAAATTGTGAAGGGTCCATACAAGAGTGTCTTAATCTTTTTTCCTTCAACTTTAAGTCGGTGTTTATTGATATGAAGCCAAAATTGATCACCAACATGGAAAGGATGATCCACTTGATGCTTTCCAGTCCTTGCCTTGTACTTGGCTTGGCTCTTCTTCAATTGTTCCTATATTGCATGGTGTACCAATTGGATATGTTGGATGAACTTCAAGGCCTTGTCTACATTAACTTGTCCGTCTTCTGCATAATATTTCCCATAAACAAATTCTAAAGGAGACTTTCGCAGGTATCCAAAACATGTCTCAAAGGGAGACCTTTTTGTAGAAGAGTGTATTGCACGGTTATAGGCATGTTATACATAATTTAGTTGTTCATCCCAAAGCTTAGGAGTGTAACATACCCCTTTTGCTGAAAAACATTTTAGGTTGGAAACATTATCTTAACTTTTATTGTAAAGTTTATATTTGGACAAGTGTCCAAGGATGACTGTAATTGCACAATATTCTTATTTAAATAAATAAAATAGGAGACACTCACCCAAGGAGAGTTGTTGCTGTTGATGTATATGTAACTTCGGACTGTATTTCACCTATATGTATATTGTATTCCTATAGAGATGTTATTACTCCTCTATATGGAAGTGTTTGTATTCCTATAGAGATGTTATTATTCCTCTATACAGAAGTGTCGTCATTTATATTGTAAGTGTCGTAACTTATACTTGATGGGTTATTAGACCACCTTGTTGGGGTCTGCCCTGTATAAGTCATGTGCGTCGAAGGGTATTAGACCACCCTATTGGGGGTCGGCCAGGTGGGTCAAAGGATTATTATACCACCCTATTTGGTGTCGGCCCCGTCAACATTGTGTTATGTGGTTAAGTTGAGGCCGACCTAGTAAAGGTTATTAGGAAAGTCAAGTCAAGTATAAATAGAGTGTGGGAGGCACTCTATTTCATCATATTCTATTCCCTCACACATACTCTTTGGAGAGTGGTGCACTTTTGGAGGAGGAGAAGCTGTTGCTAGGAGATGTCTATCTTTGAGGAAGTTATTGGGATTTTTCACCTTTATGGTTTTCCCCAAGTAAACTCTGTGTCTCTTGTGTGCTTGCATTATTGTGTCCATAATTGATATACTGTAGATATGTTGTACATGTTGTTCTCTCAGTTAAGATCCTAGATCATATTGAAGTAAATTCTGAAAAACTAACATGGTATCAGATCTAGCTCGAAAGAAGGCATGGTATGGCATGTATGACACTTGTTGCACTTGCAATGCTAGGGCTTGATATAGCAAAAACCAGTGATCGTAGCAGTTTCACTATAAATCCATTTTGGCAAAGTTTTTGGATCTGAAACTTTTATAGATCGAATAACCGATCTCCATGTACCTTGTATCCAAAGGAAAACTTCTAGTTCGTTGCAATTTGTGTTTTATGATCTATACAATCTAGGGTTTCTGCCTCTTCCAGATCTGAGTCATAAACAGGTGACCTAGGAAAAAAGGTCATAAATTGGGCTAGGAAGCTCCAAATGAAATTTTGTAAAAAGTGGCAGGTAGTGAACAGACTGTACGTTCTCAAGTAACGTTTTTAGAGGGCGAAACTGAACTAGTGACACATGGCATGCCGTACAAGTTTGCTCTTCTGTTTTATCCCATAAACAGGTCACATTGCGACACTTGGAATAAATCTCTCTCAGAGAATCCAATTGAGGTCAAACCTATGGGGTTGGAAAGATGACAGGTCTGGATACCACAAGTAGAAGTTTTATATTTTGTGGATTGGAAAGTTTGGAGTTACACTAGAAACAATCAGGTACATATTTCTATCAAAACAGAATTATTTTTGAGCACCTTCATTCATGGCTTCGGGAATTTAGGGTTTCAGAGAAAGATGGAATTTTTGTAATCGGAGACCACGGCTGAATGATACTCATCAAAATCGAAATTTAGAGACCAATATCATAATTTTTGGTTTGGAAGAAGGCCGGGCTTGATCAGACCCTAGTTCGAGACTTTGATCAGAAAAATGGAAAATTAGGGCTTCTGCGAAAATGGGAATTTTTGAAATCTGTGACCATGGCTGGAAGCTGCATAGAAAAATAGAAGCTTAGAGCTTTGGATCAAAATTTTTGATTGGGCAGAAGGGTGGGATTTATCAAACCCTAGTTCGGGGTCATGTCTAGTGAATTCAAAGGTTTCAAAGGCAAAATTGAGGGGTGAAACTTTGCAGTTTTCAAATTCTGAATATAACGGCTTGATCAGCTCATCAAGGCACATCTTTCTATCCTTTCAGAAGTTTGAAATTCAAATTTTGAATTTATAGGGTTTCTCTGACTAACCCTAATCCAGCTCCAGATCCAGTTCCTGCAAATCAAGTGGATTGGGTTAATCCTAGAAAATAATGGATTGGTCACCCACATAAGTGAAGAAGTTCATGTTTCAGAGGGAGATGAGGCTGAGGCCTTACATAAGAAGATTACAAGCAATCTTGATAGGTATGACTCATTCAGGTATGTTTTGAATTTTGTTCATAATTAAGTTTATGATATGTTTGTCTTCATATTATTACGCTTAGTACAATCTTGGTTAATTTTAGACTTGTCGTATCACCTTAATAAAATTATGAATGCACGATAGAAGATATTCATTGATTAGGATTTTTGACACTTATGATTATACTAATGCATTGTGATGTTGTATGAGGTTGATGTTGTCCACTAACATGAAAGATACATCAATAAAGACAAATCACGAATATATGACCATGGTGACATGAAGACAAAGGTTCATCCATTTCCATGGATCACATAGAAGATCTACTTACAAGGTATCTATAACTTGGTTAACCTATGAGATATGCAGGTTACTAGCACAAGTCACTTAAGAGAACAAGAAGACATCATGTGGGTATGTTAGACAATAACCAACTAACATATTAATCTAAGTATGTTTTTTTCCTATATCAAGTTAGAATCGTACCTTGTGTAAAGTATACATGGCATGATTGATAATGATTGTTCATAGGTTTGAATAATCATGGGCATGTGCATATTATGATTCTTAACCAGAAGAGTCACGAAAGTATAGGTTTGAGTAATGACGGATGTAGACATATTATGTTTCTTACTTTAATTTATAATATGACTAACCATAAGAGTCCTTGAATACTAATGCTTATTATTTTTGTTTTAAATGATCATGACTATACATGCTTAAGATTATTGTGTTTTGATAGTATTGAGAATATACTAATAAATGTATGATTATGTATGAGATCTTGAGGATATCACAATAATGATACTTGTAAGAATGCAAGTGATCGAGGATGGATATTAGTTCAAGGAAAGGTAATCCAGGAAGGAAAGATCAAGAGGGAGCACACTCCAGTAGTTTCTGCAAGGATGCAGATATTCAGAGGGAGTTGACCACTTCTCACAATCCACATTAGAATGGAGTTACAGAAAGGAAGCAAAGACTGAGAGGGAGTCAACCCAACAAACAAACAAATATAAGTATTTGAATTATCATTTCTTTCATATTTGATTGTTTAAATAATTCTGCTCAATAATGTATATACTGATGTTCCTAGAATTAGGTTGTGCACATTAGAATAATTGCATTAATGAACAACATACTACTAATATGAATGTAATGGGTAAGTGGCCTATGGCATTGTACAACATTCCATTGCTACATATCTAGAATGAAGCCTCTTTGCTGACATGTTGGGAGTAGTGCAAACTCTTAACAATGTTCTGGTAGAGATTGGAAGGCATCTAGAAAGTTACAGGATATGGATGAATGTTGTATTGAAGCATTGGCTAAAATAATTGCATGAATATATGACATATTTCTTTATCTGTAAGAATTTGTTCTGAAAACTATGATATGTTTCTAATCATGCAATTTAACTTGTATTGTAGGAAAGATCGTATACCATCACCTACAAAAAAAGGACCACAACATTTGTTCCAGTAACAAATCTATCTATTGAAGATATTGAAGTTCCCGGGATCTAGGATGAATTAATGGAAGGATGCCATGATCCATCGATCATGAAGAATGATGTTTGGGATGCAGTCCCAAGACCTGAAGGGAAGTCTGTTGTGACTTCCAAATGGATCTATAAGATCAATCATGTTGCAGGTGGCAGCATAGAGACTTTTTCTCCTATAGCCAGATCCACTTCCATCAGATCAGTACTTGCTCTCACTGCAGTGATGAAATGGAAGATACACTAGATGGATGTCAAGACAGCTTTCTTGAATGGTGTAGTCAAAGAGGAAGTGTATGTGGAGCTGTTACACCCAAAATCTACTCATCATGAGATTTAGTGTATACACCCCTGAAGATACCTGGATTAAGTAACCATCCTGGGAGGATTTGTATCCAGTTGTGCCAAGTTTTGAAGGGTCATCACAGGTTGCACACTAGCAACATGCGACGTCGCACCTTTCTCCATTGTAGGGTGCGAGGAAGTCAGTTAGATGGAAAAAATAGCTCCTTCGAGGTCCATCTTGAAGTTTGCTGACTTGGGACCCTATCCCTGACCTCTTGGAAGAGTTGGCACTCGGTTCCTAAAACTTTGGAGAGATCCCTTAAGCCTCTCCTACCATCTCTCAACCTATGCTATCCATACCTTATCCATTTAGTCCTATATAAATGAAGCTCATTCCCATCCCAAAGGGAGGAAGGCTATGGTATATACATGCTGGTGAAATCACTCTTAGAACATATCCACTCACCCATTGGAGAACTCACGCTTCCTTGGAAGGATATGGAAATTGGCTTCATCGGAGAAGGGCTACAACGTTAAGCCTTGGTTGTGGTTCTATATCTCTATTATGTACTCCTCTATTTGCAGTAATACAAATGCTTTCCACCAATATTGTTCATGTGTGAAATAATATTGAGTAGTTTACCTGCTTAACTGTTTACTTAGATCTCTTATTGTATAGATGTATTTTACTGGTTTCTCTTGTTTCTTGTCTTGATAGGTCTTGCAGCTTTGATCTGACGACCATGAGACATGGAGCAACATTCAGGAGAAAGGATTGCGTAGTGAAAGGTAAGAAATCTAGTACTTGATCCTTAAGTAGATCTAGGAAATGCATTAGTAGTCGGTTCTATTTGTTCTTGACTCAGTTTGAGCTAGGGAGATCCTGCTTGCATCTGCTCAAGTGGATTGTCCGATAACAAATTTGGCGACCATACTGGGGAGTATAGAATTTGGCTAGTAGTTGTCAATCTGAGAGTCATTTTCAGTTAATTGCTTGACACAAGCCTTTTATTTTTTTCCATTTACTTCTTGGAGTTGATTTCACTATCAGATCTTCGTATTGAAGACTCTGATCTACTTCCTCTGATTTTATACAACTCATTCCCAAACCATTCCATGGTTCATTGATGAGAGATCTGATTCATTTTTTAATCTAGACTTCGCCTGTAGCACCTAGGTAGTGGGAACAGAGCGACACTATGTCATTCTGGATCTCTGTTCTTTACTTGTTAGCTACTCGTCACATCCCTTGCATTGGCATGCAGCCATCTCTTCTCTGTTTGACAGTTTGGACTTTGGTTTGTTGTATGAACTCTCTCTATGATGCAAGATCCAGCCAGGGATCCCACTTATGATTTGTGTTTTGAGTGTTTGGTTCTGTTTGGATTGATTTTGGGTTCCATTTTGGACAAGTTTGAAGACCGGTAGTGGTGGATACTCTTGTTTCCTCCACCTTCATCCACTCACCCTTGCATTCCCTTCCTTCCATCCCTACTCTGATCATTACATTAGATCATCTTCCAGACCTCATTTACATTTGTTTTGAGCTTTGCTTGCTTGGTTTGCTTGCTGTTGCTTGATTTTGAGTTAAGTGTGTCTTTCAGCTTGATTGAGTGCTTGTCTTTTCTTGAGTTTTCTTAGTATACTGAGTGCTGCAAGTAGTGTTTTCTTTTCAGTCATTTAGATCTGAAAGCTTAGTTGTTATCAAGTTTATTCTTTGATGCATCCATTGAAAAGTTAAAAGTGATTCTTTCACATTGTTTCTTGAGCATTATTGAAGAAAATTGTTGTGCATTGGAAAATTCTTGTTTATCTTTTGGAAAAGTTGAATGAATGTATGATCTATTGTGTTTTTTCTCGAACTATGAATCGCTCATTTGATTGAAAGACTCAAAGTACGCTTCGATTTTTGCAAAATTGATTCCATGCTAAGGAAAGATAGATGAATTTTTAATTTTTTGTTGCTTTTAGACCATTGAAAGTGAAATTGAAAAACTTGCATATTCCATTTCAGAATCCTCTCTTTTCATTACCTAATGTCGTTTTGATTTGAAAAGAAAAAGAAAAAGAAGAATGTTGCGATTTGGATAGTAGTGTTGTGAGTTTATGTGTTTCGTCGAAAAGGAAAAGAATACTTTCATAGTCAAGTTTTGTTTGAATTGGGATTGTGTTGCATTGAGTTTGTTTTGGAAATACTATTGGACAAAGTTTTCTCCTTCCCATAGCTAGAATTCATTGAAAGAAAAGAATATTTCGTGCATGTAGCTAGGGATTGCATTATGCTTCCGATTATGTACTCACCTCATGCATTCACCTAACTGTCCAAGATAAAATTAATGGTAGAACTAGGTAAAAATTTTAGCAACTTGTGTGTAAGTTAGAGATGTGTTCCGACGTCGTTAAGCATGGTAGTTGTCGTTATTTTTCAGCACTGTATCCTGGGGATATTGTAGTCTTCCATGCACTTATCGGTATATCGAGCTCCTTCATGTACCCACCAAGTACCATAATCCGTAGTTGGATGATATCGAAGGGTGTATCATGTACTCGGTAGTATATCGGAATGTCTCTTGCCGAACGATTGTGCATTAGATAGCACCACTACGGATTTGAGCTCCCACGTACCTTGCATATATCGGGAGACACCACTAGGATTCCTGAAACCAACTGAGTTAACCATTTGGATGTCTTGGCAAAGCAATACATCAAGAAAAGTAATCGAGGAGATTAGCATGCACGTATTGTCCAGGTAATCGGGTATGCAGGAAAGGGTACGGTCTTAATCCTCCGTGTCACGTCATATTGTTGGACCCTGCAGTATATCACGGTTTGTGATGCCTTGATAATCCCGTGAGGTTCCAGACTTTTGAATCCACTTTGTCACATAAGTTTGCTTATTGCCTTAGTTTGAGAAGGTTTTTCTTGACTTTTTTTCTTTTAGCATACCCTTAGGAGAAACGTTGTTTTAGCCATCTTCGCTGATTATCTTGATGCTCTGGTGGATTTTCCCTGGAGAAGATCACGTAGGATCTGAAATTTATCACCCGAATATCCCCATAATCCAAAGGTTATTTTGAGGGTAAGAATGGATCAGCGTCATGCGATTGTAGTTACTGAAGTGGAAAATCCCACTCTGAATGTTGGAGGACTTTTGTTTCCACAAACTCCTCCAGATTCACCTGCCTCTCATCCCCCACAGGATGAAGGAGCACAAATCCCCACTTCACAAGACCTTTCTCCCATCATCCTAGGAGAACCTGGATCGTTGGAATGGATAAACCGACCCCAGGACGACCCTACAGCAGCTGTTGGCCCTTCAGCAGCTTATTGGACATCTTCTACAGACCACCCAGTGGCTCATTTTTCCATCTCAGCCCCACCTAGTGGGACTACTCCGGATGACACTTTAGCCTACTTTCGTTCCTTGGTTGAAGAATTTTGGCAGTCAAGTCTCCAACGATGGGTTCAAGACCCATCATTACCCCCTTATCGACCCATCCCAGTTCATTCGATATCTTTTGGATCACCAGAACAACCTTCCCACCACGTGACCACTAATAAGACTGGTCAACCCTCACAAGAGTCCAGTCCTGCACCTCAAGTGAACCAACCTATGGAAGGACAACAGTCCAACACACCCATCACTACCACAATTACTTTACCAGTTCTTCCCCCACCTCAAAATTCGAGGGGAGGGTATTCCATTCCCACAGATTATCTTATTGGTAATTTTATTACTACAGTAGCTAGTTAACAACCTATGTTGGTTCAACCTTTGAATAGTGTTCAACCTGTTATGGTTGGGGGGAAACCCCCGTTTCCTAACAAAAACATAGGCGGTGGACCATCCCAACCCACTAGACCACCCACCACAGGATTATCTCATGTTGGGGGGTCGTCTAATGTAATGCAACCCTCATGCAATCAAGCATATCCAGGTTCTGTTAACCCTGCGACGGGCCAATCTAATCCTGGAAATGCACCATATGGGATACCTTACCTCGAGAATCCATACACTCTATGGGGGAACCAAACTGTGTTGCAACATGGACCCTAATCAACTATCCCTCAGGCACCACCACCCCCGATTGGCCCTCCCCCACCTCCTGTTGGAGGCGGCAAGCCCCCACCTAACCTTGGTGGAGGCCCACCTCATTTTACCAACAACATCCTTGACCCTTCTGGTGGTGGCGAGAATGGTCCACCACCTCCTCCCAATGGAGGTGGCGGGGAACTACCCTATCATGGTGGAGGAGGAAATTTCCCTTTGGGTGGCAGATGTGGTCCACCACCCCCTCCAGGCGGAGGCGGTGGGGGACCTAATTACTATGGTGGTGGTGGTGGTGGTGGAGACCCTCATCCTTCGGACGGTGAAGGTGGTGGGGGCCCCCATCCTTCTGGAAGCGGAAGTGGTCCACCACCCCCTCCAGGCAGAGGCATAGGTGGGTCTCCTAATTACGGTTATGGACCCCCACCTCCTCCCGATGGTGGCGACAGACCTCCACCCCCTCCCGATGGTGGAGGTGGTCCCCCACCTTATTGGAACGGACCACCTTATGGTGGCGGACCCCCTTATGGTCCGGGCGGCATGCCCCCATATGGCCAGTTTCCTCCCAGTACACCTTACGGTCAGTTTGGTCCTTACACGCCTTATCCGTATTATCAATACATGTAGCCTAACCCACAACTTCCCTTCCTGGCTACTTTGGACATAACTGACCTATCCCGTTTAACCAATGATCCTATTTACCACGGATCTAACTAGCCACCAATTTCGGTGAAAATTCCATCTGATATCCCCAAATTTGATGGCAAGCTGAGTGAAGACCCTAAAAACCATGTGATGACATACCACTTATGGTGTTCATCTAATTCCTTAATGGACGATTGAATTCATCTTAGGTTGTTTCAAAGGAATCTCACCGATTCAACTGCCAAGTGGTACATTGAGTTGCCACCCTACTCTTTTCCTAATTTTGGTTCTCTTTCCATGAACTTTTTGACACATTTCCAGCTACCCATATGGTATGAAACTGGTACTGAGCTTTTAACCTTGCTTCGTCAGAATACCGCCACTCATATTTCGGATCATATCCACAAATGGTGAAGGAGATGACATCTCATTAAAGCTCCTATTCCAGATCAACTCCTAGCAGTCTGGTTCACAAAATCCCTCATCCCTACCATAGCAACAGATGTTGCTATGCAAGGTGCTTTCACCGAAGAACAAGCCATCGCAAGTGCCCATGTGCTAGACCTAGTCTACACTCAATCCGGCACTTTGTTTGATATTCTTCCTGACACGCCCCGTGACGTTAACGACCCTGTGAAACCACATAAGGGACTCCAAACTGATGGAATCATTGGTTCCCTTAACACCCATCCTACTGCTAGCACTGTTGGATCATCCAACCTGACTCTGGCTGGCCACAGCACCACCAAGTCCACCAGTCCTACTGTAACTGAAGAGGTGAATTCTATCCAATTAGCTTCATCTTAGAAGTCTGGCAGTAAAATTAAGAACAAGGGGAAACCCAAAAACTCTTCCACTTAGCAGGAACATAAGAGCACTCATGACGATATCAAACAGAAATGGAAACTAAAGTATCCTTGTCTATTGTGTGGAGATGACCATTTCTCCAAAGAATGTCCCCATCGAGACGAAGTACAAAATTTTCTTAGGGGTAAAGAAACTCCTGCAGTTCTCAATGATCTATTTCCTACTCAGAACCAGCAGATGATTTCTCAAACCCCCCCATCCCAGGAAGAACCATCCAATACTGCGCATGTTCTCATGGTGCGTAACAATACGATCATTTTGAACACTCGCTCTCGATCTTACGAACTGGTCCCTTCGAAGGAATCCACTGGAAGTAATGCTGAAAAAGCTTCTGAATCCTTAACTGATGTCACTGTACCATAAACTTCTCTCACCATTGAGAAGCCCTCCTTAGACTCAATATTGCAATCGCCCAAGAGTACGTTTCGAAAAGATGTTTTCAATCCCAATGCTCAGGCGGCACAAAATTACAATATCGTAGAAGACTTGGCACAAGCTCCTTGTGCCATGTCTACCCTGGAAGTTTTACAGAATTGTCCTAATCAATGCAAAACTCTCCGGGACAGACCTATGAGAAAATAGATGTCCTCAACATCTATTGTGAGGATGTGCTCACCAATCACGAAATACTATTGGGTCGCATCCCAACTCTGGAGCATGTGTGATAGCAATGGGGTTTGGGATCTCATCCCCTGAATCTCAAAGAACTTGATCAAACCACAGTTCCTCAAGACATCCACGCATTGTGGATCATTGGCAGCTTGTTCATCTTCTACTTCATGTTCTCATTCTCACCACTCTAAAACCATGTTGGCTAGCAAGCAACCTGCCAAGAAGGGCATTTAAACACTGTTAGGTCCTACTTCAACCTTTGCAAGTTCATTTTTTGGATTAAATTTGATGTTTGGGAAATGCAACTTCGTCGTCGCACTGTACTTTTGCATATAGTGCGATGCCATCGCACTTCACCCATTCGGGACTTGCACCGAGTCGATCTCGTCATAGTTCCCAAAAGGGCCAATTACGATGAACTGAGAGTGCAGTAGCCCTCCATGAATCCATCAAAAAACCAAAGAATTGAACCTAAATACAAAATCTAATCCATTAGAAAGTTGTTGGATGAATTTTAGGCTTACCTGCTCCTGACGGTGGGTGAAATGGCGGATCGTAGCTCCTGGAATCGACAAAGGAATTTTTGGCTCCAAATTGGTACTTCTCCTCCCAAATTGGCAAATGAAACAATGAAATATATTTTGGCCCATTTTCTATTTATAAATAGAATGGAATATTCCTTTTTCAAATATTTTGATGTTCTTGGGCCATTTATCATAGTTTTTTACCATTTTTGTCATATTTGAGGCTATTTGACACATTTTCTAGTGTGCAGGTGTTGTAAGTGGTCTTTTGTGCTGTTTCTTGTATCACAACGGTCATCACAGGTATGAACACTCCCTTGAACATTTTGTCGTTATTTTTGCAACAGTTAGTCTGTAATTATTGCGTGATGATGAGTTTACTCTTCGTTTTTTCTCATACTCACAAAACTATGAGAACAAGTACCGAGTTATGATTTATCACGTTTTCGGGCTCGTTAAACTTCCATGGAAAAGGATACCCCCCGGAGTCTATCGTTAAGCTCTTTTCAGGCTCTCTAAAAATGAAAAGATTGCCAAGCGAACTTGTCGCGTTCACGCTTGTTCAGGTATTTGAATGGTCGTCTTCTTGGTGATAGTTTACCCCTTTTTCAGACCAAGAGGCAGTAATTACGAAAAAGGAATACTCCAGCCAATCATGACTGGAAGAGTCATCTCCCGCATTGTTTTACCCTTTTTTCAGGCGATGAGGCTAACTTTACGAAAAATAACCGTTGGAGTCTTCTTTAGTTCTTTTCAGACTCTCTAAACATGAAATGACGACCGAGTTTACCTTCTATAGACTCGTTAAAATTTTCACATTGAAGGGCCCATTATGGGACGAACCCCTCCTATCCCATGTTCGGAAAATATTTGGGATTGGACTCATCTATGAGATGAGCTATATCGAGCATCTGGTTACCCTCATCAAGCTCATAAAAAATACATGAGGCACTCATCATTCATGATGGGGAAAAAGGAAAGTGTTTGTGGCACATACCTTATTAGTGGCAGTATGTAGTCATTCTTGAACATGGCACTCATCTACATTTGCATATAGGACTTGGATCATCCGTTTGTCCTTGAGTTCCACTTACTTCCTAGGTATTATTACTCCTTTGAGTCATTCAAAGAAAAGCTTCCATCATCAGTCACTTTGAAAATTTGTGTCGCACTCGTCGTGTCAATACTTCCAAGTCATGCCATGCCCATGTTCAAGAATATGTCTATCATTTATCATTTGTAGTCAGTACACTCGTCATCACGTCGGTCTACTCTAAGTCAGTCTTGCATGTTACTGTACCGTCCGATCTACCCTATACATTTTTTCATGTTTTGTGTCGATTGATGGGGGATTCATCATGGCCCTCCTTCAATGGGTCTATCCTTGTCGACTTCAACTCATCATCCGAGGATCGAATCTAGAAACCAATCAAGTACCTTGGCCCTGCATGCCTCAATGGCAGGTTACCTCGCTTTCATCATGAGTTTACATCATTGACTCTTGATTGAAAGATTTAATCTTGCATTCGACTTCAACTCATTTATTCACGCTTGATGATATGTATTATGATACCTTTGGAATCATTGACATTAATGGTGATCTCCCTTGCACTTGTTAATGGTTTACATCAATGGCCGGTAATCAAGTGGTTTCTACCATGTTCGACATCAAGACATTTGTAATCACATGGATAGATTCGTATCATTGCGGGTTCATCTTGAAGACCCTGGGCAGTCATGCTTTACCCATTTTGCGATGGAGTTTGTATTGAGTTATATCACACGGATCCACTTTTGTATTGGTTGTAGCTGTGTTATCATCTCATCATGGATCTACACTTGTGTCTAGTAGCCATGATTGTGTTCAGTTGGTCATTACTACCATGGATCTGCAATGTATTGGTCGGCAGCCATGTTGTACTTCATATGAGATTGTCAGTTTAGAGTTAGTTGTACTGCTGCAGTGTCCTTAGTCCGATGATTCTATTGCCATTACTTCTATTAAAGCATTTCACATGTCTATCTTCAACGGCTTCATGCTTTGGGAGGCATTCTATTACACCCAAAATCTACTCATCATGAGATTCAGTGTATACACCCTTGAAGATACCTAGACTAAGTAACCATCTTGGGAGGATTTGTATCCGGTTGTGCTAAGTTTTGAAAGGTCATCGCAGGTTGCACACTAGCAACATGCGACGTCGCACCTTGCTCCATTACAAGGTGTGACGAAGTCAGTTAGATGGAAAAAATAGCTCCTTCGAGGTCCATCTCGAAGCTTGCTGACTTGGGACCCTATCCCTGACCTCTTGGAAGAGTTGACACTCGATTCTTAAACCTTTGGAGAGATCCCTTAAGCCTCTCCTACCATCTCTCAACCTATCCTATCCATACCTTATCCATTTATTCCTATATAAATGAAGCTCACTCCCATCCTAAAGGGAGGAAGGCTATGGCATCTACATGCTGGTGAAATCACTCTTAGAACATCTCCACTCACCCATTGGAGAACTCATACTTCCTTGGAAGGATATGGCAATTGGATTCGTCGGAGAAGGGCTACAGTATTAAGCCTTGGTTGTGGTTCTATATCTCTATAATGTACTCCTCTATTTGCAGTAATACAAATGATTTCCACCAATATTGTTCATGTGTGCAATGATATTGAGTAGTTTACCTGCTTAATTGTTTACTTAGATCTCTTATTGTATAGATGTCTTTTACTGGTTTCTCTTGTTTCTTGTCTTGATAGGTCTTGCAGCTTGGATCTGACGACCGTGAGATGTGGAGCAACATTAAGGATAAAGGATTGCGTAGTGAAAGGTAATACATCTAGTACTCAATCCTTAAGTACATCTAGGAAATGCATTATTAGTTTGTTCTATTTGTTCTAGACTCACTTTGAGCTAGGGAGATCCTACTTGTGTTCGCTCGAGTGGATTGTCTGATAAAAGGAGCAGCCACTCGGGTTTGAGACACATGACCGAGAGTCACATGTGTGCAAACTGAAGAAAGCCCTGTATGGTTTGAAACAGGCAGCCAGGACCTGGTATGGCAGGATAGATGGCTTTCTATCTAATTTGGGATTTACCAAGAGTAAAGTAGATTCAAACCTTTACTACAAGGTTGAGGAAGGTAATCCAGCAATACTACTTTTGTATGTGGATGACCTGTTTGTTACAGGTGAGGATAGATTGATTTCCGAGATGCAGCGGAAGCTTGTTGTCGAGTTCGGGATGAATAACTTGGAGATGATGCACTACTTTCTAGGAATGGAGGTGTGGCAGAGTGCAGATGGAATCTTCCTTGGACAAGGGAAGTATGCAGTAGAGATCCTGAAGAGGTTCGGGATGATGGACTGCAAGGCCATGGCCACACATATGGCATCGAACTTGAAGCTTCCGTCTGATGATTCATCTGATCCGGTTGATGTCACTGTGTATTGTCAGATAATTGGGTCCTTGTTGTGCCTGACGAACACGAGACCAGATATTTGCATTGCGGTGAACACATTGAGCGAGTTCCTAACGGATCTGAGGTACCTGAAGGGTATAGTTGCTTATGGGCTCAAGTATGATTTAACCTGCAGGGTTATGTTGATTCATATTGGGCATGCAATGCTGCAAATAGGAAGAGCACTTATGGGTGCCGCTTCAGTATGGGATCAAGTGTGATCTCTTGGTTTAGCAGGAAGCAGTCCCGCATAGCACTGAGTACAGTCGAGGCAGAGTATTTTGCATCTTGTTCGGCTAGTTATGAGGCAGTATGGCTTAGGAAGCTACTGTTTTAGTTATTTGATCTCCCGCTGGAGGCTATTGGTATCTTTTGTGACAACCAGAGTTGTGTGAAGCTGTCTGAGAACTCAGTGTTCCACAACAGGATAAAACACATAGAGATCAAATATCACTATGTCAGGGATATGGTGCAGAGAGGAGCAGTGAATCTTCTGTATGTTGCAATGGATGAGCATATTGCAGATGTGTTGACGAAGCCACTAGCCAGAGTGAAGTTCGAGTACTTCAGAGAGAGGCTTGGTGTTCTTCAGATCGATGACACTTTGAGGAAGAAGTGATGGAGAAATTTGCTGAAACCATTCCAAGCATGTTGGAAGGAGGATCCTTCACATGGCTGTGGATGTAAGCGCTGGATGATGAGCATAAAGACAATGCTCCAGTTACTGCTCTGTATGTGTATATATGCATCCTATTGGATGTTGGATATGATCAGTTGGATCATTTATATGTATGTACGCATCATGTTGGATGTTGGATATGATCAGTTGGATCATTTATATGTATGTTGGATGCTGGATATGATCAGTTGGATCATTTATATGTATGTATGCATCATGTTGGATGTTGGATATGATCAGTTGGATCATGTGTATGTATCTGTAGATGTATCAAGTGGATACATTGTATGATCAGGTAGATCATGTATGTTGATATGTATCAGGTATGATCAAGTGAATCATGTATTTGTATATGTATCAGGTGGATACATTGTATGATCAGGTAGATCATGTATGATGATATGTATCAGGCAGATACAGTGTATGCATCAGTTGGATGCATTATATGATCAAGATGATCATGGATGATGAGCTTTAGGATGTTACTCTAGATGACATGCATCAGGACGATGCAGTGTTGATGATCAGGATGATCATGTGTACATCAGGATGATGTATGGTGAGTATGAGGTTCATACTTTGTGGCCGTGGACAGGTTATGCAGATAAGCATATAATATCACCCTGGGAGGTTTGTAGATTCTCTTGCTAGGTTTTGCCGCCGGCATATAATAGCTCCCTCGGAGATCTGGAAAATGCTCTTTCAAGGTTTTGCTTTGGGAGGACATATAATAGCGCCCTGGGAAGTTTGCAGATTCTCTTGCTAGGTTTTTCCACTAGCATATAATAGCTCCCTATGAGATCTAGCAAACGCTCTTTCTAGGTTTTGTCCTATGGCATGTAAGAAGACCTGGGAGATCTGGACAGGATGAAAAAGGCCTCAGATGCTCTTTCGAGGCATTTCCATGACCACATGTAATAAGTCTTGGAGCTCTAGACAGGATGAAAAAGGCCTCAGATGCTCTTTAGGGTTCTTGCTTGACAAGACACTTTTTTAAGGTTTTGTGGTGGGGGTCACATGTAATAAGTCCTGGAGATCTGGACAGGATGAAAAAGGCCCCAGATGCTCTTTAGGGTTCTTTCTAGTCAAGAGACTCTTTTAAGGTTTTGTGACAGTCACATGTAATGTGCTCCTAGGAGATCCGACAGGTAGAGCTGTGTGCTCGTAATAGCCTGGGATGCTGCAGCCAGGTTTTGTGATGCATGTAATAAGTCCTAAGGATTCCATAGTATGGCCAGTGATGATGAAGACCTGCAGATGGTGGGCCTACATCCAGTATGAAAAAGGACTGGCTCTGTAGAACTTCCTATGACGAGTAGATTTAGAGATTGATTGAGATAGCAGCAGCAGTGATGATGACGATGATCTAGAGAAGAAGACTTGTGCTAGAAGACCCGTGTCGAGAAATACCTTCCTAGTTAAGAGGGACTGTTGATGTATATGTAACTTCGGAATGTATTTCACCTATATGTATATTGTATTCCTATAGAGATGTTATTATTCCTCTATATCGTGTTGGGTTCAGGAAATGCCCATTTTTGGCTACCTCTTACACCTTTTTGCCCTAATTCCATCCTATTTTCATGAGCTATATCCATGTCTTTCCAGATCAATCTATAACATTGACAGGTATAATTTGTTATTACTTTATTTGTTTTTATGCCTAAGACTGTTAAAGATTATGGATCTTAGTCCTTGGTTTATACTAATTTATGTGACTTTATTTAGCCAAGGTCTAAAAGCGCAGGTGTATCAGCCCAGTAGTGCCAGCTGTGACTCTTCAACGTCAGCTCCTCATCCTCTAAGGGACAACGCATCCTCCACGCGAGCTGTAACAGATTTCCACTATAACAGATCTCATTGAAGAAGAGCATAGCTGCAACAGACAGGTGGCATTCCAGTTATCAATTTTGTTGATCCAATTTCCATTGGGACAACAACATCCTTCAATATTAACAGTTATCAGTTAGTTGTAACTGTGCAGCATGAAGATCATAGATCTTCATTGCTGCACTATTTTTGTGGATCTGAAACTGTCTTTCTTTTGGTATAAATCCGAGAAGGCTCTCGTAGCCTGGGTTGGACAATCATTACTGGTGTAAGCTGTAACAGATCATTGAAGCTCATGATCTTCCATTAATAATACGAGAGTAGCATTCTTGACTTCTGAGTTTTAATTAGTTGTGACTCTCGGCATCTCTGTTAGAAGGCAAGGGCCCGCCTTCTCACAGAGATAGCCGATTCAAGTAGGTAGAATAGTTTAATTTCATTCCTGTTGTGTGGTGTGGAAAGTTGCAGACAATGCTGATAGCTGTAACAGAGAATAGTTTACTTTCATTTCTGTTGTGTGGTGTGGGAAGTTGAAGACATTGCTAATAGCTATAACAAAGATTAGCTTCCTTGATGGTACTTTACAATTGCATCTTGAATAGCTGTAGCAGAGTGGTGTGACAGTCGACTGTGTAGAACAATTCAATTAAATTGCATGTGTGTTTTAATCAGCTGTAACAGCCAAGCTCGATCCCAATCAATTGGTAGTTATTCCCGCTTTCTAGGATTTCCGGTAATCATCAATAGAGTTCAAGATTGTATTTCAATTCTAGTTGTCGTTGTATCTTTAATTGCATACATAGATTAGACAGATAATGTTGGAGTTATAGTAGTCACTGGATAGATCATTTTGGTAAAGGTTAAATGTTGTAGTTTGATGACCATAGGGATTTAACTTCTTGCAAAAATAATTTCATTTCATTTCATTATTAGATCATTAACTTTCTGGATTGATTTTGTAAGAAGGATTGTTTCAATTGGGATTTGTATATGTGTGAATCAAATTAGTTGCTTAGGGAATGAGTTGGCTGAGCATCTAGGTAGGATCATTACTTACATTCATTAATCAATTGCTTAATCTGTTTACGCATAGATTGTGCTCATTACCTTTGAAATAAAAGACCTTCCCAGGTTTGACAATTTATATTGATCATTCTATGTGTTAGCTTTAATTAACTGACATATAGAGTGCCCAACATTTTGGCACCATTGCCGGGGATGGTAATAGATAGACAGAGTTAGTAGTTGGTTTGATTTGATTTTACTTTAGTTCAATATTTTTTATGGCATGCATGAATACAAGAAAAACAAATCGGGAACCCCCTTTGAATACTAACATTGCAGGTGGAAGAGGTCGAGGTCGTAATACAGATCAGGGAAGACACACTTATATTGATGAGATAATTGCTAGAGATGATTCTTTCGCTAGACCACAACGGAACTCTACAGGCAGGGGAAATTCTGTTCCTCCTAATCTTGAACATTCAGCATCCATAGTGGAGAATACAATGGGAACTTCAACTCCTGTTGCAGAAAGTAAACCTATTGAAGATAAGGGAAGTGTTGTAGGTGCACCAGATAGAGAGGAGATTTATCATATTGATGGAACCAGAGTTACTAAAGAGGTGTGGTTGGAGACTCGCAGAATAGTAGAAGAAGAAAGAAGGAAAAAAGAAGAGAGGAGAAAAGAGGAAGAAGCTAAAGCAGAGGAAGAACGCATAAAAGAGAATATTGAATTTTGGACCAAAACAATGGCTGATAGAGAATGGGGGGGTGAGAATGAACATGAGGACCACTGGGAGAAAGAAGGAGAAAATAATCATCCTGGTAATACTATGGCTACATTAGAATTCCCTATCCTTCAGACACCTGGAGCAGCTCCTATAAAGAATATCTCACCATCAGTCCTCCTTAATTTCCATGGTAAGTCCTCTAAGGATCCTGATGAGTTTCTTTTTTAGTTTGATATTCTCTGTCGCAGCTATGATTACACCTCTAGTGCTCAAAAGTTGAAGCTATTCCTAGCCACCTTGAAAGTAAATGATCTGTGCTAGTTCATGAGTTTGGGTCGTGAGACCATTACCACTTGGGACCAAATGAAGAACACCTTCCTTTCTAAACATCAAGAATATTGCAGAACAAGAGATAGGAAGGAAGAGTTGTTTAAAATGGTTCAAAAGGATGAAGAGAGTTTGGAAGACTTTGTGGAGAGATTACTGTACAATTTGCAAAGATCTAGTCATGCTGAGATTGGCAAGGATGTGCTCAAGATCATCTTGCTAAGAGGAATCAGGGAAGATTGCCTTGACATGTTGAATCTGCTTGGTAAAGGGGATATCTCGAAGGAACCTTTTGAAAAAATTATTGAATTATGCTGAAGGTACTCCAGGGGATCTTCCAAAACCAGCAAACGAGACAAGGATCGAGATCAGGATGTTTTCACTAGGACTCAGAAGTCAACTAGTGGAGGTGCCACTCGAGCAGAAATAGGAAACCTACTGGAGATCTTTAAAACATATATGATGAGTTCCCTATCCTCAGAGCTGGATTCCATGAAGGAAAAATAGAGACAAGTAATAGAATATCTTACACTTGGAGTATTCTATCCCAAATGTAGGAAGAAGCATCCACCAAAGGAGTTCCCGTTGGACAAAGCAGAGGTATGTAGGATATGTGAACTTGAGCATGAAACTAAAGAGTGTCCTTCATTACCTAAGGTTAAAGCAGTCCTATAGGCGTCTATTCCTGATGTAGAGCTAGCATACTTTATGGCACAGAAGAAACCATGGTAGCCTAGAAACCAAGGTATGAATGCAGATCCAACATTTCTTCTGCATAATATGAATGGAATGAAGAACATGCATAATATGAATACACAATTCCCTTCACATTTTTCCAACAACCAGTTGAATCCATCTCAGAACCCAATGCAAAATTCTAATTCATGGACACCTTGGCCACAGCAGTCAAACTAAGCTCCTTGGAATTCTAACTGGAGGAACCATTACCAAGGAAATAACTTTCCCCATCACCAGAATCAGTATCAACAATACCCTCCTCAACACTATCAGCACTAGCAGTATCAGCAACCACAACTCCCTTTCTAGAACAATGCCGCACCCATGAATGCACCACTTTGACCCCAACTACCTGCACAACCTAACCCAAACCCAAGCAATAAAGCAGTCCATCATTTTGAGACTACCAACATGCCTGCATAATCCATTACTCAGATTCCCTGCAATGATATACAATTACGATCAGGGAGGGTAGTGGAGCCTATTATCACTAAGGATATGTCATCCCCAGTGACTGAAACTAAAATAAATCAGCACTATTCAGCAAGCCCCATTATTGAGGATGCTGATACTCCTACTAAAGCAACAGCTGAAACTCAGGAAGCAACACACAATCTTCTACAGCCTACACAGTTGAACAGAGAACCTCCATATCCTGAATGATTGCAGCTGCAGAAGATAGTGGAACAGCCCCGATTTGATCTCGTGGGAGAGTTGAAGAATTTATATGTTAAATTTCCACTGTTACAAGCCCTTCATGATGTGCCTATTTATGCTAAGACAGTTAAAGATTTGTGTGTTAAGAAACCAGGAAGAAGGCCCGGGGATCCTCCCACTATCCATGTGTTGGGAAAACTGTCAAAATTAATAATGGGAAAGGCCCCTGTGGCAAAGTATGATGACCCTGGGAACCCGATTGTTAAAGTGCACATAGGGAACACACAAATTCCAAATGTCTTTGTGGATTTGGGCGCAGCTATTAATGTTATGACCATAAAGACTATGAAGGAATTGGGACTCACTGATCTTCGGCCAATCCCTACTATTTTGGAACTTGCTGATAGATCAATGATCAAGCCTGAAGGAATTTTAGATGACCTTGTAATCTCAGTAGACTTGTGGGAATATCCTGTAGACCTTTTGGTGTTACAACCAAAATCTCAGTTGGGGGGACACCCACTGATCCTGGGAAGACCATGGTTGGCCACAACTGATGCCTATATCAATTGTCGGACAGGTTCTATGACCATTTTAGATGGGACTGAAATCAAGAATCTAACCCTATACCCTCTAGCTCGACTAAGCACAGAAGCTGATACTCCATTATGGGTAGATTTGGAGGAGGAAGAGGGAGTTCAGCCACTATTAACCATAGGGAGAGCCTTGACATTTAAAGATGAAACAGAGGATGATGCCATTAATAGTTTCATCAGAGAGCCCACGTCAGTCAATAAGAATGTTTATCAGATCTTGGACAGTACTTTAGTTGCAACAGAACAAGAAAACCTTACAGAAGAAACTCTGATCAGTGATGACAATGTAATTCCAGTACTTAAGAATTTGAAGAGTGTTCCAGTGGAGGTTGAGACAGGAAAAACATTAAATATTAATCCTAATCTGGCACCTAGCGAGCTGGAACAGCTAGTCACTCTGCTGAAACAACATAGGGGATCTTTTGCTTGGGAGTACACATATATGAAGGGGATTCTGTTAACACCCAAAAAGTGTCCACTACCTCATCTACCTCATTACATGGCTCATTTGTCCATTTTCCTACCATATTTCCCTTAAAAACCCTAAAAATCCCACTAAAATGCCTCCAAAAGGCCACAAAACCATCAAGAAAGCCTCAAAAAGGCTAAAAAAACCCCCTTTTTCCTCCAAAAATAGAAAAATCCCTCTAAAAAGGGAATAAAAAATATAAAATAATGAGGAAAAGGAGGAAAAAACCCTATACAGCTGCCCTAAACCATATGGTTCCTAAAACCATATGCCAGCACTCCACCACCAAAAAACTATAAATAGGTGATGGAGATCCCTTATTTCACATCCACAATCAAGTACCCTTACTCTGCCAAAATCTCTCTTGAAACCCTAGCTCACCATTGAGCCACTTTCACCTTGAGAGCCCCTTTTGGCCCATTTCCACCATTAGAGAAAGAGAAGGAGCACATTGGAGCTGGGAGCAACCCTCTTGGACATTGCAAGAGCTTCATCAACCTCCACATTGGAGGTAATATCAATACAAACACCATTATTTATCTTTTGTTCTTTATGTTTCATGCATGTGTTTTAGATTAGTTTACATTTCTGTTTTACTTTAATAATTTACATTTACTGAACTGCTACTAAGGAGTCCATTCTCCTTATTAGGTGCTCATTTGCACAAGCTAGGGGTAAAACCCTAGCTACAGTTTTGGCGACTCCCGTAAGTTTGAATTTCTGGTTACAATTTTTAAATCTTTTTTCTGTTCGGCTGTCCCTTTCGGCCGCCGTATACCGCGTTTTTTCCCCCAACAATTGCATCCCGACCGCGTCTTTCAGGCACTTACCTGCGACCTAACCACGGCTCTCAGACTATTTCGGTCGACCTGCCGGCGGCTTTCAGTCTATTACCTGCGATTCGGCCCTGGCTATTAGCATGTTTGATCCAGTCTAACTGCGGCTATTTCCCTGTTTTTGGCGTCCCTCCTGCGGCTTTCAGCCAGTTTCCCGCAACCCGCCGGTGCCTTTCGACGTCTTTCCCGCGTCCTGACTGCGACTTTCAGCCCTTTTGCTGCATCCCGACTGCGTTTGTCTGCCAAAAACTTGCGTCCTGTCTGCGCCTGTTTCCCTCAAACCCGCGGTCCGACTGCTCAGTTTCGCCACAAACCCGCGGTCTAATTTCTGCATTTTTTACAGTTTTGAGCCCAGAAATTTGCTGCACTATTTTCTGCACAAGGACATCCCTCTGTCCTACTGCAGCCACCCTTCCTTACAGCATTTTTCTGCAGCTTTTATTTTTGTTTCATTTACAGAATCGTTTTTACATTTTCATCACTTTACATTGGAAAAAGAAAATTGTGCATTTTAAAAGTTCATTTCTATATTGTTATTGCTAGATAGAAAGTTGCCCTCCCTAGTGGCACTTTCTACTTGGGTTCATCATCATCTCACGAGCACACACTCTGTCACATAATTCAAGTGAGCCTTAAAAAACTATCTAACTCAACCAATATTCTAACCCCACTTGGGGAACACAAAAGAATCTTTGTAGTTAGGTAGGATCGGGTGGATAGGCTTCCAATAACACCCCTCGGTTACTTACACTTGAGACACAGTTGTTGTCCAAATAGGGAACCAAAATCTCCTAGTACTTTTTGGCATGGTCACGACCAGTTTATCAGAGGGCCTCTCCCTTAGGAGGGTTGAAGTCGAAAGACTAGTTCCGGAGGCCTGAGTGGAATACCGAACTCCATTCAGTAACCGAAGGGCTACCTTTCGTAGTTCGTGGGATATCCCTGTATAGGGGTATTGCGGTAAACGGACCAAATGGCAGATTCACCTTTCTAGACGTGTCATGAATGAGGTATCTTAGTTGCCATTCTTCTAGGATTGACTACCCGGCGTCCCTCCCGGTAGGGGGACATCTTAGCCACTTGGCTTTCCTATTCATATTGTCTGACTTGGATTTCATCACCTTGCAGAGGATATGTCTAGTTGAGTCAGAATACTTTTAGTTAGGTGTTTGCATGCTCCCTTACCTCCCTTTGGTCTAGTGAGTTCACCATTTTTTATTTTTAGGAAACCTGCTGCTTGTTGGTATTCTGACCATTTTGTTGGTACTCCACCTATTGTAGCACAGCTGTTACAGTGGGTGTTTTAAGTTGGTTGTTGGCCTGAGTGCCTTGTTTTTTGAGCTCTCCTTCTGCACACTCGGTTGCATTAGGGTTTTTGAGCTATTTTTTACTCACCTCAACCCACAGAGTTTCGACACCATCTGTCACCATTGAGTCCCCGAGACATTCTCGGTGCCTCAGGGGTGAGCCCCCACAGCACGGTTCACTTGACACCACACGTCATCGCCACAGATCATCATCCCTTGATACTACTTATCACAGATATAGAGCCTTGTCACTTGACTCCACTCGTCAACGGCATAGGACTCTGTCACCAGACATTGACTCCCCTTACTTTACCTCTGATTCTGAAGAAGAGTCTGAGAACCCTATTTACACTGCCCCTACTAGCCCCATGGCTGGCGCGACTTCCACTCCTTTCGCAGTAGGGACCATTGGTGGCACATCCACCACTACACCGGTTACCACACCTGCTCTGGGAATGCCCTCGATGGGGGCCACATCCACCATCCCGGTCACCATTCCCATTCCCGTAGCTGGCATACATACCACTACTCCACCAGTTACTCACACTACCCATGGTGGTGCAGGCCCATCCTATACTACCTTAGTTCCCCCACTTGGGGGCAACATTCCCAACCCTGCCCCTCTACTTGGGGGCATGGGCCCCAACTTGGTCCAACCCACTCCTGTGTCACATCCTTCTTCCAGTCTGCCATTCATGGCTAGCCTCAACCTACCTAACCTAGCCATATTGACCAACAACCCTATCCGACACGACCCTGCATGGCCTCATATGCCCACCAAACTCCCCTCAAACATCCCTAAGTTCGAGGGCAAGGCAGGTGAGGACCCACAAAACCATATCATGTCCTTCCATCTATGGTGTTTCTCCAACTCTATAGTGGATGACTCTATTCGCCTCCATCTGTTACAGCGCACCTTCACTGGCTCTGCAGCCAAGTGGTGTATCGAGCAACCCCATGGGACCCATGCCACCTTTACTTCCCTGGCCTCGACCTTCCTGCAGTTCTTCCAGTTACCTGTCCGCTATGACGCGGGCATTGAGATACTCCTATCTTGCAGACAAAACACGGCTACCCACATCACGGACCACTTTCATGAGTGGCGTAGACGTCGTAGCTTATGCAAGATCAAATTAGACGACCATATCTTCCTAGATTGGTTCCTCAAGTCCCTTCTTCCCGTTATTGCTAACGATGTAGCTTCCGAAAGACCCCAGTCCGAAGAAGAGGCCATCCTTAAGGCACAACAATTCGACCTCATTTATGCCCAGTCGGGTTACCTCTATACCATTATACCTGACGCCCCTCGCAGTGAGTCCTCTCATCACGATGTGCTGGGGGCATCCCACGTTGCAGACGGCATCATTGGTCGTGTTTCTTCACATCCCCAACCCTTTTCCATAGCACGTCCTACCCCGGGCCCCGACCTTTCTCAGGCCACCTCACAGTCTGGGGCCACCAACTCATATGCTCCTATGACACATCACCATCATTCCCATGGACCCAGCTGTCCACCTCAGTGCTTCGGGCATGGGCCCCCTGCTTATAACCCCCCAATCGCACCTCAGTCCTATTACCACCAGCATGCTGCACCAGCTCTTGCGCCTCCTCAGGCCCAACCCGCTTATTACCACCAGCAGGCTGCACCAGCTCCTACGCCTTCCCAAGCCCAACCATCTTATTACCCGCCACAGGAAGCCCCTGCCGCCAACCCACAACCTGCTCTGCAGACATATCAGCAACCTCCTCAAGGTGCCGCACCTGCGCAGCCTCCACCTACATACCATCCACCGCAGCCTGCTCTCGCACCTGCACAACCTCAAAACCCACCTGCTGCTCAAGGGCAAGTTTACGCCCAAAACAACCCACAGCAAAACCAGAACAACCAATGCAACCAAGGCCAACAAAATCACGGCAAGGACCGTAATCATGGGAACAACCAACCTACATACCAAGGTGGTCAACCGGCTAACCCCCCAGACAACAACAACGCGGCCCCCGCTAACCAAAACCCTGATCGCCCGCCCAAGCAGGCTAAAAACCCTAATTTGAGAACGAACCATCCTTGTTCTATCTGCGGGGTCTATGGCCACTACACACACACTTGCCCACATTTGGAGCGAGCTTGGCAACTTTGGGTTGATGATGCCCATCGCCAAAGGCATGCGGCTCCTCAAGCATCGCCCAACCCCCCACAACCTCAGCAGCCACCTTTGGTGCTGCAAAACCCCTTACCAACCCAAGGCATGGTGAACACTCAGCCACTGGCCCCCCCTCAAGCCAACGCGCAACCCCAACAACAACAGATCACATACGTCGCTCCTGATCAACCCATGTTTGACTCAGGTACCCATCACTTGTTGATGATGTCTTCCACTGATGTCAACCTTCAGACTCGACGGAACCAATATGGCTCCACCTCCGAAGCCACTCCCACTAATAAAACCACTAACGCTCATCCCACTGATCAAGCGTTATGTATCCCTCCCCCTCCGGTAGATGGCGCTTCCAAATCAGATCGTTTCCCACTTCGTCGTATCAACAACAACCCCAATGCGCACGCTGCGTCAAACTAAAACATTGTAGACAACCTAGCCCAATCTCCCATAGCCATGTCTGCGTTATAAGTCTTGAAGAACTGCCCTTCCCAGCGCAAGACTTTACTCTCAGCCATTGGGGCTATTGACCCAAATGATTCGAATTTGATGGCATTTGATTTGGACCAGTCCGAACCACGCCTGCCTTCCACCTTAGCATTCCAAGTTTCTGTTTCCATTCGGAATCTTGTCATCCATCGATGCATCATCGATGAGGGTGCCTCCACATGCGTTATGTCTACATTCGTATGGCAGAAGTTGGGATCCCCTACCCTCCAGCAGTCCACCACTGCATTACGCGCCTACGACGGTCGTTCGGCTTAGCCCCAAGGTCTCCTAGCCAATGTCCCTGTCCAGTTAGGTGGTAAAACCGTCCTCATCGATATCGAGGTCATCAATGCTCAACTTGATTACAACCTCTTACTTGGTCGCAGCTACATGTATGATATGTGGGTGGTCGCTTCCTCTGTCTTTTGTATCATGATGTTCCCCCATGATGGACACGTGGTTAAGATCGACCAACTCACTTACTATGATCCAAATGCTCCCGCTGCACCCGAAAATGTTCTCCCCATGGTGGAACAACCGGTTAGTAGTGCTGCTACCTCATTTGGTTCCTCTTTGGGACCTGGAGTTTACTTAGACCCGCCGATGACATCTACCTTCCAATCCATTCCTCCCCTGTCATCTATGCCCGAAGTGTCTGACTTATGTACCCTCTCCCACGATAACCAAACAACTACCAATCAGCCACCCTTGTTGCCTAAACCACCACTGGTACCTAGCCACATTGGTGTTACACCTATTCATACAATCCCCTTCCTAGTCCCCCCATCGGGAGTAGTAAGCACCCCGATTATGGCTACCCTTAGCCTCCCTGGGCTAACCTTGGGATTACCCGTATGGTATCTTTCGCCTCCCATTTGCCCGCTGACACCAGATGTCATCCTCGAACCGGTGCAACCCATGGCTACTACCACTCAGCCACCCCCCGATGTCTCTACCCCTTCGTCCTCCATGACTCCTCCCCCTACTCCCAAACCCACTGGGGGCAGAGGTCCCCAACCTTACACTGCTGTACCACCTCCCAAGACAGTCAAAAACCCCCCAGTATTTCGTGCTCCTCCCAAATGCTCATTGTGTGACGAGTTAGGCCATGCGACTCATCCGTGTCCACAGTTACCAGCATTACAGAAGCACATGCAAATGCTTGACGACGACCCTAACATCCCGATTGTCGAACTAAACCCCACCCCCAAGCCCAAAGATAAATCCCTGCGTACCAACCACCCCTGTGCTATATGTGGTGTTTACGGGCACTACTCACATCATTGTCCTGGTCTCCCAGATTACAGAGCGGCTCTCTATGAGATGAACAATCTGGATCTTGAGACGGAACCAACCACTATTGAGGAGATTCACCCCTCGATCTCACCCCCGTCCAGGGAGGTCAACACCATTTACATGATCTCTTCCACTACCATTCCCACGTCAACCAATTTGACGGCACAAACTTTCCATACTGATGAGGAGATTCTTGAGGCACTCACTACCCCGGAGTATCCCTGGGATGACATGCACCATCGTTCGTACTTTCTCCCAGGAGCATCTTCCTCTAGCACCGCTACCCAATTTGCGGTTGAATCCAAAGACTTCCTTCCCACCAAGGTCGACTGGTTCAAGGACCCTATTCCTGCTCCTGATGCCTTCGAGGAAGGTAACATGGCTAACATCTCACCTGTCATCCAAATTGATATCGCTGCCCCCGAGAGTGCCCCTGAATTCATCACTTTAGGAGCCTTCTGCAGTAAGCAAGAGATTGAGGAATACACTAACCTCTTCAGAGAGTTCCGTGATGTTTTTGCCTGGTCCTATACCGAAATGCCCGGTCTTGACCCTGACTCAAGTGTCCCCTCTACATCGCGGCGACGGACCTCTCCTCGCCCAGGCAGAGCTGGAATGGCCACAATCCCCCTCCGTGCCACATGTTCTGGCGGCGGCCTCAGACCCACATCTGCAAATCACCCATAGGTCAGTAACCATATATCAATCTACTATCATATCTATAAAACTTGACATCCATAACATGCAAGCAAACACATACGTACCATCGGGACCCCATGCCTGTCCTGGTGCTCGTGGCGCCTCTGGATCTCCTGTGTAGTCCATGTCCCTATACTGGAAGTCATCTAGTGTCAATGGTATCTGGAGCCACTGCAGGTAAAACTCCTGCGTAAAATACCTGCCAACATCGCCGCCACCACGGCGGTGCATCATCTCGCCCCACTGCACCATCCGCGGCTCCCTCAAACCTCCTGCTCTGATCGGCATCCGTGGCCACAGTGTGGGCACCCTCTCCATAAAGAAGGCACATAAGAACGAACCATAGCAAAAACCTTTGCCAGATTCCTTCGCTGCTGTCAGCTGCCACTGAACGCAGGTCAGGTACATCTAGCCCCACGTGTAATACACCCCATCCAGTACGCGCTCTATCATCTGCATCTGGCCCCCAAACACCTTCTCAGGTGACTGGGACCCCAATACCCGAACCACGCATGCCGCCATGGCCTGTACTGCCAGCTCCTGTAAGTCCCTCACCAGGAGTGCATTCCTATGCACTCTAGCCTCTGGACCGCAGTCTCTCTCCAGCATGTCCTCCATGTCTACATTGTTAAGATTCAATATGCTAAGATAGAAAATAGCAGCATTACATTCCATTTTACAATAATAGCATATACAGGATCACTGAAGAAACAACAAGCATAGCATAAACACAAGAGACAAAGATTTATCCTAGGAAACCCTCATGGGGTAGAAAACCCAGCAAAGCTTCCTCAATATAGATGACCAGCAATATACAAAGATGAAGCCCTGAGACATGATCTCCTCCTCCACAATAGCAAACCTCTCCTCCACAAGTGCGCTATCCTCAAGTGAGTGTGTGTATCAAATGAGGAACACACCTCCTCTATTTATACACTACTCTGATATGTATTTTTCACAAGTACATGTAGGCTCGTATTTAACCATTAGGTTAAATACCCCATTATAACTAACTGGGCCGACCCCCACATGGTGGGTCTAATAACCCTAGTTACCACACCCAACTCGGAGGAATAAACATCTCTGGATTTATAGTATAATCACATCGGAGGTATGGAACATCTCCGGAATAAATAATATACAAATATAATATTCTTTGAAGTTACAATATTTCAACACTCCCCCTTAACGAGAAGGATATTATAACAGTATCTGCACGAGCAAGGAGTCATCAACATCATACATGATACATCTATAAATCATTGGAAGCTTTCTCAACATCATCAGTAACTCAAGCAGTTACTGGAACATCTTCAATACTGGAACATCAACATCTTCAGTACTGAGTCTTTATATTCTGCAGCACTCGAACAGCTACAACAACATCAACATCTGGATCCTCATGATCATCAGTATCGTCATCTCACGATCATTAGCATCGTCATCACACGATCATCAGCATCATCATCACACGATCATCAGCATCGTCATCACACGATCATCAGCATCGTCATCTCACGATCATCAGCATCGTCATCACACGATCATCAGCATCGTCATCTCACGATCATCAGCATCATCATCACACGATCATCAGCATCGTCATCACACGATCATCAGTATCGTCATCACTCGATTGTCAGCATCGTCATCAACACAGGTATCCATAACAATACAAGTATCCACATCATTAGTACAAGTATTCATGCCAATACAAGTATACATATCATCAATACAAGTATCCATACTGATACAAGTAATCATGTCATCAATACATGTATCCTACCGATACAGGTAACCACATCATCAATACAAGTATCCTACCGATACAAGTAACCACATCATTAATACAAGTATCCTACCGATACAAGTAACCACAAAAAAAATCACTTTCTCGGAGACCATTCGTCTACGGATCAATTCAGGGACCAAAGTCCAGGGATGATACAATCCCCACTTCTCGGAGACCACACGTCTACGGATCAATTCAGGCACCGAAGTCCGGGGATGATACAATCCCCACTTCTCAGAGACCACACGTCTACGGATCAATTCAGGGACCGAAGTCCGGGGATGATACAATCCCCACTTCTCGGAGACCACACGTCTACGGATCAATTCAGGGACCGAAGTCCGGGGATGATACAATCCCCACTTCTCGGAGACCACACGTCTATGGATCAATTCAGGGACCGAAGTCTGGGGATGATACAATCCCCACTTCTCGGAGACCACACGTCTACGGATCAATTAAGGGACCGAAGTCCGGGGATGATACAATCCCCACTTCTCGGAGACCACACGTCTACGGATCAATTCAGGGACCGAAGTCCGGGGATGATACAATCCCCACTTCTCAGAGACCACACGTCTACGGATCAATTCAGGGACCGAAGTCCGGGGATGATACAATCCCCACTTCTCGGAGACCATACGTCTACGGCTCTCTTTAGAACTGAAAGTCCAGGGATGATCCAATCCCCTCAACTATCCACTAAGGACTTCATTCTCGGAGACCTCACGTCTACGGCTCTCTTTAGGACTGAAAGTCCAGGGATGATCCAATCCCCTCAACTATCCGCTAAAGACTTCATTCTCGGAGACCTCACGTCTACGGCTCTCTTTAATACTGAAAGTCCAGGGATGATCCAATCCCCTCAACAGTCCACTAAGGACTTCATTCTCGGAGACCTCACGTCTACGGCTCAATTCAGGGACCAAGGTCTAGGGATGATACAATCCCTATCTATCCACTAAGGACTTCATTCTCGGAGACCTCACGTCTACGGCTCAATTCAGGGACCAAGGTCCAGGGATGATACAATCCCTATCTGTCCACTAAGGACTTCATTTTCGGAGACCATACGTCTACGGATCAATTCAGGAACTGAAGTCCAGGGATGATACAATCCCTCTTCTTTCTCGGAGACACCTGTCTACAGCTCACTTTAGAACAAGTGTTCAAGGATGATACAATCCTCACATGTATTCTCATCAATACAAGTACAAGTATCCTCAACCATACAAGTACATTAATCAATACATGTATCATCAAAAGTATGTATTCTTACCAATACATCTTATCATCAAAAGCATGTATTCTCACCAATACATCTATCATCAAAAGCATGTATTCTTACTAATACATATAACATCAAAAGCATGTATAGGTAAAACTATGTATTCTAAGTATACGAGTCCTAAATCTAAATATTTCTAAGTATCTAGGTGTAGAGAACAGGTTACCTCATCATCGACCTTGTTGTTCGATGAGACAATCTTCATCATCAGTGACTATACTACTCCCCCTTTCGAGGAGGGTCCTTTTGAGCTACACCAAGCTTGTCTCGAAAGTATTCAAATTTCACTCGAGACAGAGGCTTGGTTAGTATGTTGGTAACTTCTTCACTTGAGGTAGAGGTTTGGTTAGTACATCGGTAACCTGTTCCAAATTCAAACTTTATAGTTCCTTTCTGTGTCATATCTTGTTAGATCCCTATGATCTTTGACTTATCATGGAACACTGGATTCTATGTCATCTTGATACAACTCTATTTGTCACATAGGATCACAGTTGGTTCTATCTCTAAGTCAAGCAATCCTGAATCCAAACTTCTTCACAACTAGCAGAGCAAGCAGCCATATATTCTGCTTGTGCTGAGAGCCACACTAGACTGCTTCCAGTTAAACCACGAGATCATGGCTAATCCCAGACAATAACATCCTCTCGATGTGTTCTTCCTGTCTGATACACTTCCTGCCCAATCAGAATCTGAATAACCATCTGAAGTCATGATCTTCAAGATAGCATAGATCAAATTCTATCGTGTCCTTTATGTGCCTCATCACATGCTTTGCAACTATCAGGTGAACACATCTAGTTTCCACTAGATACTGACTCAAGGTGTTCACAACAAAGCATATATCTAATCTAGTATATGTTAGATACATCAATGACCCAATAATTTGACTGTACAGAGTTATATCCACTAACTCTGATGAGTTATCCCCTAACAGCTTCAAGTTGGAATCCATAAGAGTGGCCATTCCAACACCTCAAGTCATATTTCTCATCATACTTTCCCTGGTTGAGAAATATTTCTTCTGAGCCTTGCCATACTTCCAGACCTAGGAAGTAAAGCATCAATTTGAGATCTTTCATTTTCATTTCTGCATTGAATGATCTTCTGCATATCTATCTGTGCCATCTCTCGTTAGATGGGTCTACTGATATGAACCTCAATATCATTCAAACTCTGTGGTGAGTTCCTTCTTGCATCCATGTCATATGTGTATAGAAATCATATTCAACCTTGTAGCAAAGGTTGAGATCCACATCACCCATGGTGATCATTAAGCTTATCAATTTATTATCGATCCTAGGTACCTATACAGAACCTGATTCACACTTCTTCTTTAATTACACCATACTTGGAGCAAACATCTTGTCATGATTCTCTTCCCCTTTCTAAGAGAATCTTCTAGCCATGAGCCTTCTATATTTTGTTTGATTTGTAAATATTCTTGTTTGAACATCCACCACTTGTACGGTGTCCATCATTCTTCATGACCTTTCCTACAAATCAAAATTAAGTACATGATTAGTAATACTTCATAATCATCAAATCATATTGACATGATAACCTATTATGCATACAGATATCATTTACATAGTGATGCAACTATTTTGACCAATACTTTGGCACAACACTTTCCCATATCCTGTATGCATACAGTGGCTATCTAGATGCCTTCCATCTCTACCAGAACATACTATCGAGAGTGTGCACAACTCTCAGCATGTCAGCAAAGAGGTTTCATTCTAGACAAGGAACAATGGAATGTTTGTCCAACTTACCAATCATATGCATATTAGTAGTATATTGTTCAATGTTCTATGAATATTTACACTCAGCATGATATATTATAGGAATACAAATATGCATACAATCTATTACAGGCAATATCATTTACTATTTCAAATAACAACTCAAATACTTATCTTTTATGTTTGTGTGGTTGCCTCCCGCTTGATCTTCTGTATGTCTTTTGAACTTCTATTCATTATGTACCACTGTGCATGCTCAAATGTGCACTAGTGTCATCATCATGATCTCATACACAAACATACATTCATTAGTATAATCTCAATGTTATCAAAACATTATAGTTCTAAATAATCTTGAAAATGTATAATCATGATTATAGATAATATTCAAGGTTTCAGGGAAGTCTTCCTTTACTTATGCATATTCTTGTTTGATCTAGTTAGTTAAATAATCAACCAAGATAAGAGACATGATATGCATAAACCCTTGATTACTAACTTTATGAATAAGCATAACCAATCATACCAAGTATACTTATATAAGGGATCCTAATCACAAGGTAAGATTCTAACATGACATAGGAAAACATACCTGGATTAGTATACCTGCTTAGTTATGTGCAACATACCTAAACAATCTCTTCATTGATTTAGAGATCTTGAGCTAGAACCTGCATGTCTCATAGGTTAAGCATAATATAAAAAGTTCATACATACCTCGCAAGTAGAACAAATATTATGGATGAGTCTTTGTATTCATGTGGTCATGGTCATGGAACTTGATTTGTCTTTTGTGATGTACCTGTATCTTGTTAGCAGACAACATCAACCTCACACAACACCATAATGCATTAGTACAATCATATAGCCCTAATCAATGAATGTCTTCGATCATTCACATGCATTCATACTGTTACTAGGGTGATAAGACAATTCTAACATTAATCAAGATTGTACTAATAAATAACATGAAGACAAAACACATTATGAACTTAATCAAGAATCAGATTTCAAGACATACCTGAACCTCCTTAAGTCATACCTGTCGAGACTTCTTGTAGTCTGCTTATGTAAGGCCTTAGCTTCAAATCCCCCTGAAACTTGATCTGGAGCTTGATTAGGGTTTTCTAGAGAAACCCTAAAAATTCAATCTTTGACTTTCACACTTCTGAATGGATGAAAGAATATGTCTTGCTGAGCTGATCAAACTAGCATACTTCAATTTTGGAATTTCCAAAATTTGACCCCTCAAAATTGCCTTTGAAACTTCTGGATCTTCTGGACAGGATCCTGAACTAGGGTTTGATGAATCCCACCCTTCTGCCCAAACAAAAGGTTCGATCCAAGGCTCTAAACTCTTATTTTTCTTAGGAGTTTCCAGCCGTGGTTACAGACTTCAAAAATTCCAACTTTTGTTGAAGCCCTAATTTTCCATCTTTCCGATCAAAATCCCGAACTGGGGTTTGATCAAGCCCGGTCTTCCACCCAACCAAAAAATTCGATCTTGGTCTCTAAATTTCGATTTTCCTGAGTAGCATTCAGCCGTGGACTCCGATTCCAAAAATTCTAACTTTCTCCGAAACCCTAAATTCCGGAAGCCATGAATAAAGGTGCTCCAAAAATAATTCTGTTTTGACAAAAATATGCACCTGATTGTTTCTGCTATAACTCTGAAATTTTTGCTCCATAGGGTCTGAAACCCTTTTTTTCCAGTAGCCTGACCTGTCATCTTTCCATCCTGACAGGTCTGACCTCAATTGGGTTTTCTGAGAGAGAGTTATGCCAAGTGTCGCAACATGACCTGTTTATGGGATAAAACAGGAGAGCGAACTTGTACGGCATGCCACGTGTCACTATTTGAACTTCGGCCTCTGAAAACTTTTTCTGAGATAGATCGACCTGTTATCTTTCCATCCTGACAGGTCTGACCTCAATTGGATTCACTGAGAGAGATTTATGCCAAGTGTCGCAATGTTACCTGTTTATGGGATAAAACAGGAGAGCGAACTTGTACGAAGTGCCACGTGTCACTGGTTCATCTTCTGTCTCTAAAAACGTTTTCTCAGATAGTACAGTTTGTGCACTACCTGTCACTTTTTACGAAATTGCATTTGGAGCTTCCTAGCCCAAGTTATGACCTTTTTTCCAAGGTCACCTGATTTTGACTGAGATCTGGAAGAGGCAGAAACCCTAACTTGTACTGATCATAACTCACAAAGTACAACGAATCTGAGGATTCCCTTTGGACACAAGGTACCTGGGGATGTTATCTTCGACCTATAAACTTTTCAGACCCTGAACCTTCGCCAAATGGATTTATAGCGAAAGTGCCACGATGACTAGTTTTTACTATGTAAAACCCTAACCTTCAAATTGTCGTAAGTAAAGCAAGTGTCGTAAGTGCCATACCTTGTCTTCCTTCAGGTTAGCTCTGATACCATGTTAAGATTCAATATGCTAAGATAGAAAATAGCAACATTACATTCCATTTTACAATAATAGCATATACAGGATCACTGAAGAAACAACAAGCATAGCATAAACACAAGAGACAAAGATTTATCCTGGGAAACCCTCATGGGGTAGAAAACCCAGCAAAGCTTCCTCAATATAGATGACCAGCAATATACAAAGATGAAGCCCTGAGACATGATCTCCTCCTCCACAATAGCAGACCTCTCCTCCACAAGTGCGCTATCCTCAAGTGAGTGTGTGTATCAAATGAGGAACACACCTCCTCTATTTATACACTACTCTGATATGTATTTTTCACAAGTACATGTAGGCTCGTATTTAACCATTAGGTTAAATACCCCATTATAACTAACTGGGCCGACCCCCACATGGTGGGTCTAATAACCCTAGTTACCACACCCAACTCGGAGGAATAAACATCTCTGGATTTATAGTATAATCACATCGGAGGTATGGAACATCTCCGGAATAAATAATATACAAATATAATATTCTTTGAAGTTACAATATTTCAACATACGTCTGTGGCGACCCATGGCTGTGTGTCTCCCACCCTTCCCAGATAGGGAAACCCCATCAGAAAGTATACATCGGTCAGGGTGAGGTCCACTCTCTCACCCTGTACTCGGAAATCCTGTATATCCGGCTCCCAGAAGCTAATCAGTCGGTTCAACAGCAACGCTGCAGACCGTATCATGGGTACTTGTGCAAACTTTAAAAGTCTGCACATTCCCAGCACTGATCATACACGGCGCTCCCCTTGGATCACCGTCACTATCTCGTCAGGAATCTCCCGCTCTCTCCATAGAACCTACGGCATCCTACAAATCCCACAAAGTAGACTCATCAGACTCATGTCACATAAATAGGTCCTTCCCTTCGCCCCAAAAAACCCTCATAGCTCGGCCCAAAACCATGGCTTTCGGGCTCCCTGCTGCGGTTTCACACCGCGGCTATCAGGCCTACAGTGGCGGTTATTAACCGCGCCTGTCAGGGCTAACCCCGCGGTTTCACACCGTGTGTTCCTCCTTGGAACGCGTGGTACCAGAATGCGTATCCAGCCGAGAAACACATGGTACTCAACCGCATGGTTCACCCCGAAACTCACGGTCGCCAATCGCGGTTTCATCCCCCAAACCCGCGGTCTACCCCACGTGCACCGTACAAATAACCCTGGGACCCACTACCCAACCCCCGACCCTAAAAACATGCAGGTATGAGTTTGACAAAATACCTGTATCTCCTGAATCTGAAATCGGCCGATCGGATTGTCCAGAAATGCCACCTCAGCTCTGGTCCACTCTGATCACAAGTCAAAGTCAAATAGTACAAATGACACATGTCATGTTGGACCCACTCATTATTTATAGTCAGTTGACTTTTTCCTATTTTGGCCATTCTGAACCCATACGGAGTCCGTTTCTCGAACCATTTCCACCATTGGAATTAGCACGACGAGATCGTCATGATGGTCATCTCATTGCATTATATTTTCCCCGTCATTTTTTGCCCATTTTTCAGACACCACTCGTCGCCTCGGTTTGCGTGCCACATCGGCCGTTATCCATTTTCGACACTCTTTATATCCCCGGATTCATTTTTCCGAGCTCGTGATGACACTTGAGATCATTTCTTGCTCTCACCTGGTATAGTTTCAACATTGTGTCCCAACACCTTGCTGCCTCGATTTGCGCGCCACATCGGCCGCCATCGAATTGTTCCACACTTTTACATGAGCCATTCACTCCTGTCATACTGCAAATGTTTCGTTATTTTGCCACCATTTCATTCACCCCACAAGGAGGCCCACCAGTGTTCCCCCATACCCTCGTTCTTCGTCATCATTACTGTTCCTTGATTGAACACTTCCTCCTTGCCTGGCCATTCCTTTTGTTCAATATAATTTTATCCCTTTTTCGGGCCGGACAAGTCCTTTACAAAAAAGGCACTTAGGGAGTTTCTGTTAAGCTCTTTTCTGACTCCTAAAACAATGAAAAGATCGCCGAGCAATCTTGCTTCCTTTCATGCTCGTTAAAGTACCTAAAAGGGCGTCTATCTGGTATAAGTTTACCCCTTTTCCGGACCTGGTAGACTAATTACGAAAAAGGAATACTCTAGTCACACCGGCTAGAAGAGTTCTTCATTGTATCCTTTTATGCTTCTTTGGGCCTTGGAGACTAAATATACGAAAAAGAAACCCCCTGGAGTCTTCTTATTTGCTTTCAGACTCTCTAAAATTGAAAACAACCACGAGCACGAACTGTCCTAGGCTCGTAAAATCCACACGACAGTACCATTCCATTCCTTCAGAGTCTTCTTATCGCTTTCAGAATCCTTAAAATTGAAAGCAACCACGAGCATGAACTGTCCTAGGCTCGTTTCAATCCATACGACAGTACCATTTTACACACACTTCTTCTAATTCCTTAACCAATGAAGAAGTCATCCCGTGCCTCTAGGCACTATGATCGATCATCTCGGAAGCACCCCCAATCAGGTCGCCTTTGTTCAGAGTATTCTGCAGTCTCCTGCCAGTCAACCTCAGCTTGAGTCTCCCTCAGCCCAGTCACCATCCCAGATCCAATACAGATATGATCCCTTTCCCATTAGTCAGTTTCATATGCTGCCCGATCACTCCCATTATCATACTCTGAACAAAGGAAGTTTGAGTCCACCCACTCTACTTTCCCAGTTATTCCCTCCCAGTTTGGTCAGTCCTGCCATTAGTACTATCACATTTCGGTTCTCCGCCTCGCGCTCCTGTCAAGGAAACATCATTGCCTTGATAGTTCCAGGTCTCCCTCTGTCGACGACAACCTCTCTATTCCAGAGGTAGGCCCAAAGGTCCCTACGCCTTAGACTTATCACCATCTGTGGTAAGTGCCTATGGACCATTCCGAGAGGAGTCATCATTGCCTCTTCGAGTGGTTGTTTCTCACATGCTCGACTTCAGCACCTTGATCGCATCGTCGAGAATCGCGTAGGGTTACATTCCTTCAGTTTTTAGTCGAAGACCCCGAATTTCCCCCGACTCTAGCACATTGGTGAGTCACTTCGGAACACCCAGTTATATGTTCCCGTGGATGTCCGGGCTGCGTTGGTGATTGTATTCGGAAGCCATCCAATTATATGCTTCCTTGAGTACCTAGTTCAGTCCCAGATCAGTTCCAGTTCAGTGTACCATTGCGAGTGTACCCCTTGTCGCTCTGATCCAGCAACTCATCCGTTCCTTTGGTACCACACTCAGTAGCACTGTTGATTGTTCCAGTGTATCAGTTCTTCAGCTCAGACATGGTCAGCCCAGCAGTATGTCCCAGATTTGTGTCCCCTCTGGACCATTATGATGTACCCAGTGGTTCTCTATGTATGTTACAGGTCCCTCTTTTCGGGCCTCACAGTTATTTTTATGTATCTTGATACGAGCATGGGTATGCCTGCCTCGTCCATATATTGAGATTCCACCTCATTCAGTATTTGAGGTCATATATATTTTAGGTCCCCATTTTTTGGCCCTCATTGTTATTATTATGTTCTATCCTGATACGAGCATGGGTATGCCCGCCTCGTCTATATGATCAGATGATTCCTCATCCATTATTGAGGTTATGTACTTTTATTTCTTGCAGTTGTTCGGGATCGTTGTTCCGGGCTTCAGTTTGTTTCTTCTCTTCTCTCCACACCCCAGGAAAACCATACATGACTTATGATGTCCATCGGCCATACGATGAGCTCCTGCCCTCGCACATCAGGAGGCAATCTGTTAACACCCAAAAAGTGTCCACTACCTCATTACATGGCTCATTTATCCATTTTCCTACCATATTTCCCTTAAAAACCCTAAAAATCCCACTAAAAAGCCTCCAAAAGGCCTAAAATGCCTCCAAAAGGCCACAAAACCATCAAAAAAGCCTCAAAAAGGCTAAAAAAACTCCCTTTTTCCTCCAAAAATAGCAAAATCCCTCTAAAAAGGGAATAAAAAATATAAAATAATGAGGAAAAGGAGGAAAAAACCCTATACAGCTGCTCTAAACCATATGGTTCCTAAAACCATGGGCCAGCACTCCACCACCAAAAAACTATAAATAGGTGATGGAGATCCCTTATTTCACATCCACAATCAAGTATACCCTTACTCTGCCAAAATCTCTCTTGAAACCCTAGCTCACCATTGAGCCACTTTCACCTTGAGATCCCCTTTTGGCCCATTTCCACCATTGGAGAAAGAGAAGGAGCACATTGGAGCTGGGAGAAACCCTCTTGGACATTGCAAGAGCTTCACCAACCTCCACATTGGAGGTAATATCAATACAAACACCATTATTTATCTTTTGTTCTTTATGTTTCATGCATGTGTTTTAGATTAGTTTACATTTCTATTTTACTTTAATAATTTACATTTACTGAACTGCTACTAAGGAATCCATTCTCCTTAGTAGGTGCTCATTTGCACAAGCTAGGGGTAAAACCCTAGCTATCTCATCTGTACACTCATCACATTTATATTAAAAGTGACTCTAGGCCTGTATGCCAACCCCAATGAAGGATGAACCCAAACCTGAGAGACATAGTGAAAAAGGAAATTTAGAAACTGTTGGAAGATGGATTCATATATCCAATTTCAGACAGTGAGTGGGTTTCTCCACTTGTGATCGTGCCAAAGAAAAATGGGAAATGGAGGTTCTGTGTGGATTACAGAGAATTGAACAAGGCAACGCAGAAAGACCATTTTCCCTTACCCTTCATCGATCAGGTCCTTAGTACCATGTTTGGGAAGAAGTATTTCTCTTTTCTGGATGGCTTTAGTGGCTACAACCAAATTCAGATTGCTCCATAAGATCATGACAAAACCACTTTCACTTGTCCTTGGGGGACTTTTGCATACTGAGTACTTCCTTTTGGCTTGTGCAACGTACCAGCTACATTTCAGAGGGCAGTGATTGGAATCTTTTCAGAAATGGTGAATGATTGCATGGAAATCTTTATGGATGACTTTACTCCATATGGTGACAGCGATGAAGAAGCACTGGAGAACTTAGAAAAGGTGTTGAAATGCTGTGAACAAAGTCAGCTCTCTTTGAGCACTGAAAAGTGCCACATGATGATGAGTGAAGGCATAGTACTAGGGCACTTCATCTCTTCTGCTGGTATCCAGGTAGACCCATCTAAAATCAAGGTAATTGAAAACATACCAACTCTTGGAACTTAGAAGGATGTGCGTAGCTTCTTGGGGCATGCTGGTTATTATAGAAGATTCATAGAAATTTTTTCCAAACTGGCTTCTCCTTTGTTCACTTTGTCAATGAAGGATGCATAGTTTATCTAGAATGATGCATGCCAAACGGCATTCACTGAGCTAAAAAGGAGGCTGTCCATAGCACCCATCTTGAGAGGACCCAATTGGACTCTGCCTTTCCATATTTCTTCAGATGCTTCCGACACTGCCATTGGATCAGTTTTGGGACAGCAGGAAGGTAATGCTCCTTATGCTATTTATTATATTAGTAAAAATATGTCTCCTGCTGAACTGAATTATACTGTCACAGAAAAATAATTCCTTGCCATTGTTTATGCCATCAATAAGTTTAGGCATTATATTACTGGATATTCTACTTTGGTTCACACTGATCATTCTGCCATCAAGTATTTAATGAATAAACCAATCACAAATGCTAGAGTTACTAGATGGTTGTTACTGCTATAGGAATTTGATATCACAATTATTGATAGACCAAGGAAGGAAAATGTTGTTGCAGATTTCTTATCTCGACTTACTAACAGTGATGACAATTTACCAGTGGAAGATTCCTTCCCTGACGAACATTTGTTCGCAGTATCAGTTCATTCCCCATGGTATGCAGATATTGCTAACTTTTTGGTTGCATGTAAGCTTCCAGCACATCTGTCAAAAAGAGAGAGAAAGAAAATCATACAATAGAGTGCTAGGTACTGTTGGATTGATGGCCATCTTTTCTACACTGGGATTGATTTAGAAATCAGAAGATGTGTTAGAGAGGATGAAATATTCAGCATTCTTAAAGCTTTCCATGATGAGCCCTGTGGGGGACATTTTGCTGACAAGAGGACAGGTCGATAAGTTTTGAGAATGGGCTATTTCTGGCCTACATTATTCAAGGATGCAAAGAAGTATGTTCAGGCATGTGATAGCTGCCAGAGGATGGGCCAACCCAACAGATTAGATGAGATGCCTTTACAACCACAGCTTGTGGTTGAACCATTTTATAGGTAGGCCCTAGATTTTGTAGGGCCTATCAATCCTCCCTCAAAGCAGAAAGTTCATATCTTGGTTTGCACAGACTATATGACTAAATGGGTGGAAGCTGTAGCCTTGGTTAAGGCCAATGATCAGGCTATGATTGATTTCCTGTATGAAGGAATTTCTACTCACTTTGGAGTACCCAAGGAGATCATTACAGATGGTGGACGACAGTTTATATCTCACAAGATGGAAGCATTGTTGCAGAAATTTCATATTCAGCACAGAATAACCTCACCATATCATCCACAGGCCAATGGGTAGGTGGAGAGAAAAAATAAGGTTATTGAGGCTATTTTGACAAAAATAGTGAAGAGCCATCGTAAAGATTGGGCTGAAAGACTTCCAGAGGCACTATGGGCCTATCGCACTACTTCGCGTAACACCACTGGTTTTTCCCCATATGAGCTAGTATATGGAAAGAACGTTGTTTTCCCAATTGAATTTGAAATCAGAACTTTGAAAACATCTATTGAAGAAAATCTGGATTTATCAGACGCTCAGAGGAATCGACTGAATCAGCTCAATGAATTGGATGAGAAACGCATAGCTGCAGTGCATCATACAGCTTTAATCCAACAACAATGCTCTAGATGGCATGACAGATTTATAAAGAAAAGAGTCTTCGAGGAAGGAGACTGGGCCCTGTTGTATGATTCACGGTTTAAGAGGGATTTTAAAGGAAAATTGTGCACCCGTTGGTTGGGACCCTATCAGATAGATCAGGTATTTAATAATGGAACAGTCTGATTGATCACCATTTATGAGAACAAAGTACCATTATTCGCAAATGGTCATCGGCTGCGACTGTATCATAGGCCGATCTCAAGGGAAGCTTTTATTTCACAAGTTGCATCTGATCCAGAGTATCAGTTAATGTCGGGACAAGGATTTTTAAACCCTGTAAATACCTAAAAAGTTGTAGTTTCCACACATATTTTTGTACATAAATAATCGATTTTTCTTTCATTTTGTATTTTATCTATTTTTAATTTTTCTTGCACTTGATCGGTTTGTTTTTAAGAACTGTGTGCAGGAACTTATTGGAGGAGTAGCAGCCGTGATTTGGCCAGATGACTGCAGACACCCCATATTTGTTCTTGATCTAATAAAGCTCTTTGAAGAAGATGGATATTTCATGGTCTGTCACAAATAAAATTGACTTCTACTACAGTTGGACACAGCTATGACTCCACCACATTTTCCTATTCTGCCAAATTCGCAGCTACAACTCTGCCACATTTTCCTATTCTGCCAAATTCCCAGCTGCGACTCTGCCACATTTGCCTATTCTACCAAATTCACAGCTGCGACTTCGCTACATTTTCCCATTTTGCTAAAATTCGCAGCTGCGACTCCACCACTTTTGCTAATTCGGCCAAATCCCACGGCTGTGACTCCGCTACTTCTGCTTATCTTTCTAATTTGGCAGCTACTACTTCGTCGTTTCCGTCTGATTTTTACTCCTTCCCAGCAGCTACGACTCCGCCACTTTTGTCCATTCTGCTAAGTATAGCAGCTGCGACTCCGCCACTTTTGTCCGGTCTGCTAAATCTAGCACTGCGACTCCATTCCTTCCACTTCATTATAGCTCCTTCTTTACAGCTGCGACTTTGCCATTTTTGGTTTATTTTGCTATATTTCGCAGCTGATACTCCGCCAGTTTGTCTGCTCTCCGATTAATGATGCCAATAACGATGTGACTAGGCATCAGTTTTGGCGCTTGCTCCACATGGTCCAACCATGATCCACCACGAAGGACAATACGGATTCCTTGAGTAGCTGTCAGCCTGGGTGGCAAGTGCCATGTACTTCGACACATGTGCGTTTACATCCGTTGGGACGACGACCTGCCGCAATGATTAATTCATGGCTCAAATTCATAAACGCAAGGTATGGGTCCTATCTTTTACATGATTTGGCAGAAGAATTAATACGGTAATAACGATTATGTCCTGTCATAACCCTCGATCAATGAACCAAATTGAATCACACTTTAAAGATTAAGTTAAAGGTCATAATTGTGATTATTTTTCCATCACCTTACCCAATTTTTCACCTGTTACTCCTATTGGCCAACCTCATCACTTCCATAGAACGTTCATACTATCATAGACTAGCCTGAAAACCTGACTCTTAAACCCCAACGACCCTTTGCATGTCCGAAAGCTGCAACTCTCCACTTCTAAACCAGAAATTGTTGAGGTCTGAACCTTGAGGAGAGGTTAAAATGGGAAATCCAGTCAGACACAAACCTGTGAATACAGACGCGGTGCGTGCCAATGCAGAGATTCTCAATATTTTTATAGTAGCAGGTTGGATGGAGTATTTCAAATGGCTGAATGGTTTTCATACCGAAACTGCATTGTGATTCGCCCTCAGCCTGACTGATACTCATGCCGAGGTCAGAGGACTGCGTGTGGATGTTACAGAAGAAATAATAGCTAAGGTTACTGGTTTTTCATGGTGGGAAAGAAGTCATTTGGGTGGAAAGTACATAATGCGAATGCAGTGAGGGAATTTCTGTCAGTAGGAGAACAGGTTATTCCAAAGCTCCATGGGATGGAACTGGCGTCCTTACCACCACCGTAGAATCAAGTTGCAATCTTTGTGAAGAGATATATTTCTTATGGAGGTAGGTACCAAGTTGTTTCATTCTCCGAACTTCCCTTACTGTCTCATTTACGACCTGGTATCTTAGTAAATATACCATTCTATCTATTTAAATCCATACAAACCATGGCTGGCTATGCAAGAACTTCCCAGCACCCAGTTTCCTCCCTCACTAATCATGGTTTAATCAAATTATTTTTCCTAATATCCATTGCAAGTCGTCATTTAACTTGGGAGCAATTTTTGGCTGAGGACGCACTAATCAGACAACCTGTATTAGAAGAGGGAGGTACTGGTGAGGGTAGTGAGGACCAGAGTTCCTCAAACCCAGTTGGGGGGGAGGTTGGAGTAACAGAAAGTCAAGCCAATAATGAAGGGGAAGTAAGTAAAGAAGAGGTTGGAGTAGCAGAAAACCCTATAATTGAAGGAAGTATGATGGAACCCTAGAGCAGGAGATAGAAAAATTGGAATCTATAATTGCAGATTCAAGTACTCAATTGAAAGAAGTTGAAACTGGAGCAGCTGTTGAAGCTGCGACAGTTGAAGCTGCAATTATAGAAGTAGGAATTCATAAGTAAGGATATCAGCCAGAAACAGTAGCAGAAGGGACTGTGGAAGTCTTGGAAGTAGAGTCCTCTTCAGAAATAAGGGGCACCATTATTGAAGAAGAAGAAACCAGGGTGAACACCCTTGTGTCAAAGAAATGAAGAATAGAATCAAGGAGCAGGGGTCATACACCCATGGCATCCAAGAGGAAGAAGACTCGGACTATCAAAGCATCAGTAGCACCAAGTGGTGAGGAACACCCACTGGGATTGTTGAGGAAAAGAAGAACTCGGTCAACAGTATTAGCAGAAGCAGCTGTGACAGTGGCAGCAGCATAAGTAACTATAATGGCAGCAGAATTGACAGGGATAGCAGCAGAAGCTGATATAGTGGATGTTGTTGGGGGTAACAGTGGAACACCCCTATTATAGATGACAGGAGCAGTTAAAGGGAATAGGGGGTCACCTGCGTTAGAAGAAGCACATACAGTCGGGGTAGATATAGAGATTCCTATTTTGAACCCCAAATTGCCTACTACTATACAGGAACCCTCTAGGGAAGAACCACAAATCGAAAACCTCCTGTTTGAAAATGAATTATTAAAGGAGGAAGTGCAGACATTAAGAAAAGAATTGGAAAAGTGGAAGGGAGCAGCTGGGAGACAAGCAGAGAAAAATTTGGATACATTAGCAAACGCTGCAAATTTGCTGGAAAACCCATCTATTGCATTTGAAAATGAGAAGTATGAAGGAGAGTGTTTACCCAGAATGTGGAGATATTATTGCTTCAGCAGGACACGGAGTTGTTGTGTTGGGACTTGCATCCTTGAGTCATGTATAGATAAAGGAGGTGGAAGAAGGAATGCCAGGGATCGAATTCATAGAGGAGAATGAGCGAAGAATGGAAGAAATCCCTTATTTGAATTTAAAGGATGAAATGGTACAGTTCCAGCCATCAGTGGATACTGAGCTCCTTCAGGACCAATCCTACCAGTCAGAAAGATCTGATAAAAATCAGAAACAATATCAGCAGTTTAAAGAAACGGAGGAACAGGGGACTGTTACACAAGAACCAGTACCCTTAAGGATGTTTAAATCTGTAACTCAGATAGCAACATTTGATGTGGAGAATCAGGATGGAAACACTGCTACACAAGAACCAGTGTTTCCAAAATCATTTGCTACAGTGGCAACACAAACTGAGATGGCTGAGATTGAAATGAAAGACTTGGGTGCTATTACACAACAACCAGCAACCCTAAAAATACTAACTGAGACTGTAGCAATGACTGAGGAAGTTGAGATGGATATGGATATGAAGAATGCTATTACACAAGAACCAGCATCCTTAAACCCTATGGCTAATACTGCACCACATGCACAGGCCATTGCAATCCCGATAGAAGATGAAGCTGTCACAGTGTTGAGACAAGACAAGGAAGTCATTCATATAGATTCTGATGATGAAAAGGAGGTAGAAGATAGAAAAATTCAACGACTAGAGAAGAAAATTCTCTGGATAAACCTTGAACTGGATAAATGGCTCAAATGGATGGAATTGTTCAAAGAAGGTATGATCTCTCTCTAGGAGCATAGGAATGTCATTAAGGGACTAAGAGAAAAATGGGCTGAGGAGCTATTCTTCTATAAGCTTCAGTGGGAAAAACTACAAGAAAAATTGGAAGGTTTGAAGAAGCTTGAGTCCCTACAGCGGGACAAAAATCAAATGTATAATCTTTCTATAGAGTTGATGAGTTGCAGAGCTACATCCCCCTCTTATCCTGTCTTCCTCTATGAGCAGACAACCTTATTTAAATTGAAGGCTCTCAAAGATGGAAGATCATTTGAGTTGGAAACAGATGATCAATTTCTGGAGACTTTTTTGAAGAGTGACTTTGAGGATCAACATTTTTTATGTGAGTTATATTTGCATGATAGGGCTTGCTATATTTCTGTTCCATCTGACCCTTTACCTGTTCTTGGGGATGTTTAGCTGAGGGCATTTTCCTCCTTTGTCATTAACCATGTAAGATGGAAGGATGCTTTCCAAACTATCCTCATAAATGAGAATTCTACTCTCTGGATTAGGGAGGAACCTCAGAATCCACCAGTATTCATGGCCTGTCATGCTAAATCCCTCAGGGTTCCTTCCATTGCTCAATGTTTTGAGAGCCTACGAGATAAACTCTTTACTACATGCTTCCCAATGATTCTTAATATGCAGCAGGATTCCCTAGAAGGCAATGAATACAAATGGCTATACTCATCCTCATCTCTGAAGGAAATGGATCCATATGGCTTCGAAAATTTCAGGCAAGCCTTCACTACGGTGCCTAGATATGTGCAATGCATGCAGAGGTGTGGACATTGGTGGATTGGTTTAAGATTTAAGTTCCCCCTCATTTGGTTGCCTATAAGCAATTCTTATAGAACCAATTATGCTCTAACATTAGAAGAAGAAGAGAGTTGGTGGGAGCATTGGGTATACTGCTATGGGTTTGTTCCTCGAGGGGAGTCACCAGAATTTGCTTACAACATCACCAATCTCCATAGATTTCACTCAGATTCAAATTCAGACTAAAGGAGGTTGTTGCATGAGGACATGTAATTGGATAGTTGGGAGGAGATGTTGGGTTCAGGAAATGCCCCTTTTTGGCTACCTCTATTACACCTTTTTGCCCTAATTCCATCCTATTTTCATGAGCTATATCCATGTCTTTCCAGATCAATCTATAACATTGACAGGTATAATTTGTTATTACTTTATTTGTTTTTATGCCTAAGACTATTAAAGATTATGGATATTAGTCCTTGGTTTATACTAATTTATGTGACTTTATTTATCCAAAGTCTAAAAGCGCAGGTGTATCAGCCCAGCAGTGCCAGGTGTGACTCTTCAACGTCATCTCCTCATACTCTAAGGGACAACGCATCCTCCACGCGAGCTGTAACAGATTTCCACTATAATAGATCTCATTGAAGAAGAGCTTAGATGCAACAGATAGGTGGCATTCCAGCTGTCAAGTTTGTTGATCCAATTGCCATCGGGACAACAACATCCTTCAGTATTAACAGCACTATTCAACATGCTGTATTAGTTAGTTGTAACTGCACAGCATGAAGATCATAGATCTTCATTGATGCACTATTTTTGTGGATCTGAAACTGTCTTTCTTTTGGTGTAAATCCCAGAAGGCTCTCGTAGCCTGGGTTGGACAATCATTATTGGTGTAAGTTGTAACAGAGCATTGAAGCTCATGATCTTCCATTAATAATATGAAAGCAACATTCTTCACTTCTGAGTTTTAATTAGCTGTGACTCTCGGCATCTCTGTTCGAAGTCAAGGGCTCGCCTTCTCATAGAGATAGCCGATTCAAGTAGGTAGAATAGTTTAATTTCATTCCTGTTGTGTGGTGTGGAAATTTGCAGACATTGCTGATAGCTGTAACAGAGAATAGTTTACTTTCATTTCTGTTGTGTGGTGTGGGAATTTGCAGACATTGCTAATAGCTGTAACAGAGATTAGCTTCCTTGCTGGTAGTTTACAATTGCATCTTGAATATCTGTAGCCGAGTGGTGTGATAGTCGACTATGTAGAACAATTCAATTAAATTGCATGTGTGTTTTAATCAGCTGTAACAGCCAAGCTCAATCCCAATCAATTGGTAGTTATTTCTACTTTCTAGGATTTCCAGTGATCATCAATAGAGTTCAAGCTTGTATTTCAATTTTGGTTGCTGTTGTATCTTTAATTGCATACATAGATTAGATAGATAACATTGGAGTTACAGTAGTCACTGGATAGATCATTTTGGTAAAGTTTAAATGATGTAGTTTGATAATCATAAGGATTTAACTTCTTGTAAAAGTAATTTCATTTCATTTCATTATTAGATCATTAACTTTCTGGATTGATTCTGTAAGAAGGATTGTTTCAATTGGGATTTGTAGATTTGTGAATCAGATTAGTTGCTTAGGGAATGAGTTGGCTGAGCATCTAGGTAGGATCATTACTTACATTCATTAATCAACTGCTTAATCTGTTTATGCATAGATTGTGCTCATTACCTTTGAAATAAAAGACCTTCCCAGGTTTGACAATTTATATTGATAATTCTGTGTGTTAGCTTTAATTAATTGACATATAGAGTTCCCAACATATGGAAGTGTTTGTATTCCTATAGAGATAGAGATGTTATTATTCCTCTATACATAGGTGTCGTCATTTATATTGTAAGTGTCGTAACTTATACTTGATGGGTTATTAGACCACCTTGTTGGGGTCGGCCCTGTATAAGTCATGTGGGTCAAAGGGTTATTTGACCACCCTATTGGGGGTCGGCCATGTGGGTCAAAGGGTTATTAGACCACCCTATTGGGTGTCGGCCCAGTCAGCATTGTGTTATGTGGTTAATTTGAGGCCAACCTAGTAAAGGTTATTAGGCAAGTCAAGTCAAGTATAAATAGAGTGCGGGAGGCACTCTATTTCATCATATTATCTTCTCTCACACATACTCTTTGGAGAGTGGCACACTTGTGGAGGAGGAGAAGTTGCTGCTAGGAGATGTCTATCTCTTATGCTTGGGTTGTATCATTTCTCTATCTATCTCTGAGGAAGTTATTGGGGTTTTTCACCTTTATGGTTTTCCCCAAGTAAACTCAGTATCTCTTTCGTGCTTGCATTATTGTGTCCATGATTGATATGCTGTAGATATTTTGTACATGTTGTTCTCTCAGTTAAGATCCTAGATCAGATTGAAGTAAATTCTGAAAAGCTAATAGTTGAAAGAGTGTTTACTGACCCTCTAGGTGAAATGGAATCTGGGGTAGAAGGCAATGGACAAGTGGCAGCATCATGAGGCAAGTAACTAGCTATTAGTATGGGACAACTCCCTTGAATTGTGGTCATATTGCCCTGAAAGATGGGACTGGAGCTTGAGGCTCATTTATTGAAAACTAACCATTAAGAACCTAGGCAATTTTTTTAAGAGACATCGAATTTTGGACTGAGGTTTATCACTTTTCCTAACGAGGAAACTTACCTTGTGGTTTTGTTGTATGCACACAAGAGATTCGATGAGGGAAAATGCTATGTTTTTTATCATGTTGTAAGTCTGCCTTGTTACTACTGAGTGCAGAGGTTGAGAGTTTTTGGCAAGTCTCTATTGATTGTTGGTTATACAATTTGAGTGCCTTGCTTCTACACAGATTTATTCTACCTGGTGGTTCAGTAAATAGGCTGGGGGGTCCAAAGGAGGCAAGTAGATTGGATACTTCTTCTAAAGAAGGTTGGGAGGAATAGGCCTCGTTAGGTGCTTGTCCACCCTATCTACAGTTATAGGTTCTACTTTTTATTTAAGCTCTTAAGCAGTTAGATTATTTTTCTGAAATTATTGATTTTTCTGTATTTTTCTCCATACTGTTTTCTGTATAGTACTCTAGTACAAGGAGGAAACATTAGAGTAAATGAATGATAATGTAGAAGGTATGATGACTGAATAGATTAACTCTATTATGCTCCCTTTCACTGTTATATTTGCAAATTTAACAATAACGTATAATCTTAGTCATAGATGTTTTAGTTACACATTACTGTGCAGACTATAGAATGATTTCCTTTATGTATTTAAATGAGATAACAGAAATACAACATTTTTAGGTTTCTGCACAAACCTAGTTTTATATGCAAATTAACTACCTTTCCTTACAATGAATGCTAATTACATTTATTTCTCATCATTCAGACATTCTATTTATCTCTACTTCTGCAGAAATAGAATAGTCTAGGGTTTTATGTTTCCCATGTTTTTCTAAACCCTTGCATAAGACTTCTATTCATTTATGTATCACGTTTTTCAATATCAAAACAACTACTGACATTCATATTCGAAAACATCTATCAATACAAATAGAATAACCAAAACCGGTTAACTTGTATCACCTTTACCAAAACCTCTTAAACATAGAATAAGCCTATATTGGACGAATGTCCCATTATCAACAGAACCCTAAATCCTATACTTCAACATTTACTAATCATGCAACATTTACCAAATCAAATAATTTATCCAGGACAGAGTTCATAGAATACTTTTTGCAAACATAATAGTCACGGGTTCAAAACCCTTATCACTTTTATATTTCACCATATATTAACACTAGCAAACGAAACTCTTTACAAACATAGAATTTAACCAAAACAAGGTGGATATGTTACCATATCAGAATCAACTGCCATCGATACTATTCTTTTTTATAATCAAAACTAAGTTCACAGTTCGAGAGACCAAGCCATATGGTTTCCAACAATTTTAACATAGCAACATCTTAGTCACATGCCAAACTAAGGGTTCGAAGTTGCAAACAGTCCCTTACGTCAAAATCGAAGTAGACATTAGGGTTTGAGGATTTTCAAACAATACATTAACCTCTGGCTCTCGACAGTAGCAGTACAAAGCAATTCATAAACTAAAACATTAACTTGAAATTATAAGAACACAGGACCTAAAGCATAGCTCACAGCCACAACATTTACAACCATAAAAGTATCAAAACTGTCTTTCCATTAAAACAACTGAGGGTTTAAACCTCTCAAAATTTTTACATTCAACAAGAAATTCCACAGCGAAGCACTGCCAGTGCTAATATCAAAGTAGGACGAAATATCTCTTCACCCTTCCATACATATTTTAGAACACAAACATTACCACATTGGATGAAATATTAAAACCCCATCCTATCAGCTAAACACCCAAACAATGGCCAACAAGTACCAAGAGTAACCTACAGGGGTTAAACCACTGAGGCTTACCAGTTGGTGGAGAAATCGCTAGATAGCTTCAATCTTTACATTCTGTAACGTGATGCACCTTCCATCAAATCATTTGAGGGTTAAAAGATGCATTACGGAGTTTTGCAAACAAGTTAAAAAATAACTATAGAAAACCAAGTTTCAAAACATTACCTTTAAATAGATGCAGAGACGCCATAGCCAAATTTAAACCGGATCCATCACCCCACTACCGAACACAACAAAGGTTGGAGATAACTCTGAGAACTACCATTTTACATACAAGGAAAACCGACCACTAGTTCAACCTACACACAAGACTATCATCAACCCTGGAGTCCTTCCAACTACAAATAATTGTTGTAAACTCTCACATTAGGGCTCGGCTCTTAAGTTATCAACTCGTATCAGTAATCACCCTCAGGTCACGGTTTCGAATCATGGGAGAAGATCCCAAAACCTGCTAATGAAACCCTAAAACCTCTCAGGCCTGTCAGCCTCTCCATCAAGCCACTCTCTAAAACATTGAATGCCCAAGGAAACAGCATCGACGAGACTTAGTGGAGGTTTAATGTTAAGTCCCAAAGCCCGAGAGCATCATAAGATCAACGGTGGAGATCCTACCTCACAGCTTATCGTATTTCCAAGCAACCACTACATTTAAGACCACATTAATAACCATTGCCACCGTGGAGACTAGCTCAGTTAACCTCCAAGTTAATCCATGTATAGCTCGAATATGTTGACTATATCCTCACAATGTCTTCACGTGTTAAACACCACGATAGTAGCCACCAAGACATTCCACCAAGATAGTAGATAAGACTGTTAAATGCTAAAAACCAAATACGAATGCCTGCCAGCGCAGAACCACCACACCATTAAATACACTGTCCTTATCATACGATGGCACGATGGTTAAGTTTGCAAACATGCCATAATATATGTCATAATATAAGTCATAGTTACAACCTTAGTATTGATTCATGCAGGTATCAGGAATATGTTTACAAATCTCACATTGATACTTATATATGCATGGTGTTTGCATACTTCAAACCATTGTATAAATTTCTCACATATAGGAATTGCATATCGTTTGCATGCGATAAGAAACTATATGGTATTTTTGCATATACTCTATACACTATAGGAATTACATGGAATTTGCATATAGTTCATACTATAGGAAATGTACAACATATGCATATAGGAAAATCCCATGGCAATTTGCATATTATATGAATGCATAGTATTTTTGCATTTAGCCCATGTTTTCACAAAAGCACATTATATTAATTCTTAGAGCATGCTAAAGGACCCACAAATTAAGCAATTTTAACCTATACAAATAGCATAGAAGAGAGGTTACATATAGTAAGATGATGTCTTCATTGATCATTTAATATTGGACAGATAACCAAAGCATTACATAATTTTAACATAACGACATCTGTATGGAAGTGGTTAAAATATATGATATGAAACTACAAGCCAGCTTCCTTAAACTAGTTTTCATAAGAAGGTGCTTCTATTTTTGTAGTTGATTACTATAGGTAGATCTTCAAACTATAATTCAATTAAAACCAAATTGGATGAAGTTACATGAAGTTCACCAAGGTACCTCACTTAATGAAGGGAAGTCAATCCTTTCTATAGTTTATAACACAAGACGGGAAGCAGAACATTACTGTACAATAACTTGAATTTTATCGCTCTTAACTGTATTCTGCAAACATCAAGGTTCCAATTCTTTAGCTACAAAGCTAAGTAAGCCTCAGGGTACCCCGTAGGACCCCTTTCATCATCACCAAAGAACAAATTGTCAGTACATTTAAAGAAAAATGTATTGCAAGAAAACATAAATACATCACATAGTTCCATAGTTTAGCATAAGCAAGTATTGTCGTATTATGTTTTCAAACATTATGAAGTATCATTATAAGGTTGACAATTATTCTATTTCTGCACATCAACTTTAGTCATAAATTTTGTACTTGAAAAAATTTAATTTTTTATGAATTTTCGGGATGTTACATGTGGTATCAAAGTGCGGTTCAAACTCTAGGCCTAAAATAGGCTCACGCACACAAAACAAAAAATGAGAACAGAAAACTTAGTTACTGAATTTTATTTAATTTTGTTTCTGTACATAACAGTTTGACATTTAAATTGCAGGTATGGAAATACCAGAGGACAGAGGACAGATCTCCTCATCATAATGAACATAATAATAATGCACATAATAATGGTAATGAAGGAATTTATGTAGAGTTAAATAATCAATCTTCTAAACTACTATGTACTGTAAAAGATTTAAAATCTGAAATAAGAACTGTTAAAGAAGAGAATGAACGAATTATGAAGGCACAAGAAGAGTTAAATCATATTTTAATGGCAAACTACCAAAATGAGGAAAGAGCAAGGAGATCAGAAGTAAATTCTGATTTTGGTACAATGTCTCACAAACATAAAAGTAAGAAAGCAAAGAATGGTAAAAGTAATAGTTACTCTTCATCTGAATCTGATCGAAGTAACTGTAATTCTGATCAGGACACTAGTGACAGTGATTGTTGTTCTAAGAAGAGGAAGCATAAGCATCATAAACAAATTACTAAAGAATCTAAAAAGATAAAGCCACCAACTTTTAATGGCGAAAATGAAAAGGGGGATGCAGTTGAAGCATGGTTGTCCGGAATGAAGAAGTACTTCCATATTTATAATTACTCATCTCAATTGAAAGCTAAGATGGCCATATATAATATGACCGGAAGGGAAGATATTTGGTGGCAAGATGTTAAAAGAGTTAAAAATATTAAGGATAAAGACATAAAATGGAGAACATTTAAGAACATGTTTAAGAAAAAGTTTTTATCTGAATAGTACTACGAAGATAAGTCAAAAGCGTTTTATGATTTAAAGATGGGTTCAATGACCATGAAGGATTTATTCAACAAGTTTCTTAGCTTGTTAAGGTATGTACCTTACCTAGATGGAGAAAAACCTAATATACAAAGGTTTCTAAGCTGTTTACCCTTCCACATAAAGGACAAAATTGAGTACGATAACCCATCAACTCTTGAAGAAGCCACGAGGAAGGCTAATTTTTGTTTTGAACAGAACAAGAGAAGAGAAGGTGTATCGAGTTGGAGAAGTAATAACTCTAATAATTTTGATCATAAAAAGACAAGTTTTAATCATAATTCTGGAAGCTTTAAGAAAAATTTTAATAACAGAAAATTTTCAAGTAATAATAATTACAGGGGTAATGCACCACAAAATTTTACTGCTACAAGGAATGTGCTTAATAATAATAACAACAATAATAATAACAACACCAGATATGTTGAACAGAAAGCACCTTTGAAGTGTTATGATTGTGGTGGACCCCATACCAGAGCTCAATGCCCACGCAATAGAAAGACAGTCAACAACATTCACACCATATAAGTGGAGCCTACAGTGGGTGATGTTGCACGAGAAATGCCTAGGATCAATGCAGCGCTGGAAAATCGTTAAGCAGACCATCAAACGTCTATGGTCGAAATCGAAGGTATGATACAAAACAAATCTATTTCCATTTTAATAGATCCAGGTGCAAGTTTGAGTTACATTTTACCTGATTTAGAGAAAAGTTGTAAGTTAAAGGTAGAAAAGTTTGATAATTCTTGGTTAGTCCAGCTAGCAACAGGCACTAAAAGAAAGGTTATAGAATTTGTCAAAAGTTGTGATGTACTTATGAGCCAGTTGAAAACGCAAGTTAATTTGAATGTTTTACCCCTAGGGTCATATGAATTGTTGATTGGAATAGACTAGCTTGAACGACATAGAGTAGTATTTAATTGTTATGAGAAATCTTTTACTTGTTTGAATAATAAAGGTAATACAGAAACAGTAAAAGGAATTCCTAGGAAAACATCTGTAAGACAAATTTCTGCTTTACAAGTAAAGAGAGTTGCAAGAAAGGGCTGTAAAATGTTTGTTGTTAATGTTATTAATGATGAATGTTCATCTAAAGAAGATAAGATAAAACTGGAAGATATACCCATCCTTAGGTACTTTTCTGATGTATTTCCGAGAGAAATTCTAGAACTACCTTCGAAAAGGGAACTTGATTTCACCATTGAGTTAGTACAGGGTGCGGTACCAAACTCAAAGGCTCCCTATAGAATGAATATTCTGGAGTTAAATGAATTAAAATATCAGCTGAAAGAATTAATAGATAAAAACTACATAAGGCCTAGTGTGTCTCCTTGGGGAGCACCAGTTATCTTTGTTAAAAAGAAGGATGGTACCATGCGACTATGCATAGATTACCGTTAACTTAATAAAATGACAATTAAAAATCAATATCCCTTGTCCCGCATTGACGATCTATTCAATCAGGTACGCGGAGTAGAGATGTTCACTAAAATTTATTTAAGGTCTGTATATCATCAAGTTAGAATAAAGGATGAAGACATATTCAAAACTGCTTTCAGAACGCGATATGGGCACTACGACTTCGTAGTTATTCCTTTTGGGCTAACTAATGCACCGGAAGTGTTCATGTGCTTAATGAATAATGTTCTGCATAAGTATTTAGATAATTTTGTAATCGTGTTCATTGATGATATTCTAATCTATTCAAAAACTAAAGAAGATCACAATAGTCACTTAAGAATAATTCTGCAAGTGTTAAGAGAACACCAACTTTATGCTAAGTTCAGTAAATGTGACTTTTATAAAAATAAAATACAGTACTGAGGTCACATAATCTCTAAAGACGGAATTTCTGTTGACCTAGATAAAATACAAGCAATTAATGAGTGGCATGTCCCTAAAGATGTAACTGACGTATGGTCATTTATGGGAATAACAGGTTACTACAAAAATTTTATTGAAGGGTTCTCTAGAATTACGAATCCCATAACTTCTTTGCAGAAGAAAGGGAATAAATTCGTTTGGGATGAGAAATGCGAAGAAATTTTTAAGAAGTTAAAAGAGTTATTAACAACAACACCTATATTAAAAATTGTTGATCCTAACAAAGACTTCGTTGTATGCACTGACGCGTGCAACGATGGACTTGGTGGGGTCTTAACTCAAGAAGGTCATGCTATTGCTTTTGAGTCTTGAAAGTTAAAAATCCATGAAAAGAATTATGCAACTTACGATCTAGAGCTGGCAGCCGTGATACATGCACTGAAAATGTGGCGCCATCACTTGATTGGAAGAAAGTTCACATTAATGACGGATAATAAAGGCTTAAAATATTTGATTGAGCAAACAAATCTTAACCCTAGGCAACCTAGATGGCTAGCTTTCCTTAGCAAGTATGATTTCGAGATCCAACACATTGAAGGTAAAGAAAACAAATTTGTTGATGCCTTGAGCGGAAATGACAAATTAAGTTATGTGGCAGCAATCAACACGTTTAAGACAAATCTAGAAAATTAGATCGAAGAAGGAATTAAGCAAGATGAAAATTATCAAAAATTGCATGATAAGGTTGCTGCAAATTTATCTAAAAATTTAATAACATATTACAACATTAATGAAAAGGACTTCCTAACTTATAAAAATAGAATTTATGTACCAAATGTGTCAAAAGTTAAGCTATTGATTTTGGATGAAGTTCATAAGAGTCCTTATTCGGGACACCCTAGTTATCAGAAAATGATAACTATGTTAAGAAAGGATTATTTTTTGCCCAACATGAAGAATGAAGTGGTTGAGTACATAGCTAGGTGTTTTGAATGTCAAACCGTTAAGGTTGAACATCAACACCCAGCTAACCTATTGCAGCCATTTCCAATTCCAGAATGGAAATGGGAAATTATAAGTATTGATTTTATTACAGGTTTACCTAAGAATCAGAAACAGAATGACTCAATAATGGTGGTTGTGGATAAACTTAGTAAATCTACTCATTTTATTCCCGTTAAGACTACTTTAAAAGTTGTTAACAATACAGATGTGTTTATGACACACATCTTTTGCTTACACAGAATTCCAAAGGTAATAATTTCTGACTGAGACTCCAAGTTTACTGGAAATTTCTAGACAACATTGTTTAAGGGTTTAAATACTAAACTAAATTTTAGTACTGCTTTCCATCCACAAACTGATGGACAGACTGAAATGGTTAATCTGATTTTAGAAGACATGTTACGAATGTATGTTAAAGATCAACCAACTAAGTGGGAAGATTATTTGTATTTAGATGAATTTGCATACAATAATCATTATCAAGCATCTGCTAGACTTAGTCCATTTGAGATTTTATATGGAAGAAAATGTTGTACTCCTATTTCTTGGGATAACCCTATTGACAGATTAATGTTAGGACCATATTTGTTAAAAGAGATGGAGCTAACCGTGAAACAAGTACAAGGAAACGTAAAAGTTGCACAAGATAGACAAAAACATTATGCAGATATGAAACGCACTGAAAGAGAATTTTAGGTTGGAGATCATGTTTTTGTAAAGGTAAAACCCAAGAAACGTTCTTTAAATCTTGGGAGTTGTGCTAAACTAGAACCAAGGTATTGTGGACCATTTGAAGTCCTGTCAAGGATTGGACCTGTTGCATATCAGTTAGATTTTCCATCTGATCTAAGAATCGATAATGTTTTTCACATTTATGTTTTAAAGAAGTATGTGAATGATGCTACTTATGTGCTGAATTTGAATGACATATAGGTGGAACTCGAAGGAGATTTTCAGGTGGAAGCAGACTGTATTCTCAACAGAATGAAAATTATGCTCCGGAATCGTACCATAGGGAAGGTAAAGGTTCAATGGAGGCACCTTATCCCTAATGAAGCTACCTGGGAACTAGAAAGTAACATGCGGACATCATATCTAGTTCTGTTCCAGGGAGGCTCTGACGAAGATTAAGCAACATCGAGGACGATGTTGATCTTAAGTGGGGGTGTTTGTAACATACCCCTTTTGTTGAAAAACATTTTATGTTGGAAACATTATCATGAATTTTATTGTAAAGTTTTATATTTGGACAAGTGTCCAAGGATGACTGTAATTGCACAATATTATTATTTAAATAAATAAAATAGGAGACACTCACACAAGGAGAGCTATTGGAAGAGTGTTTACTGATCGACTAGGTGAAATGGAATCTGGGGTAGATGGCAATGTACAAGTGGCAACATCATGAGGCAAGTAACTAGCTGTTGGTATGGGACAAATACCTTGAATTGTGGTCATAGTGCCCTGAAAGATGGGACTGGAGCTTGAGGCTCATTTATTGAAAACTGACCACTAAAGACCTAGGCAATCTTTTCAAGAGCCATTGAATTTTGGATTGAGGTTCATCACTTTTCCTGATGATAAAAATTACCTTGTGGTTCTGTTGTATGCACACAAGAGATTCGATGAGGGGAAATACTATGTTTTTTATCATGGTGTAAGTCTGCCTTGTTACTGCTGAGTGCAGAGGTTGAGAGTTTTTGGCACGTCTCTATTGATTGATGGTTATACAATTTGAGTGCCTTGCTTCTACATAGAGTTCTTCTACCTGGTGGTTCAGTAAATAGGCTCGGGGATCGAAAGGAGGAAAGCAGATTGGCTGCTTCTTTTGGAGAAGGTTGGGAGGAATAGGCCTCCTTGGGTGTTTGTCCACCCTATCTATAGTTACAGGTTCTACATGTTATTTCAGCTCTTAAGCAGTTAGATTATTTTTTGAAATTATTGATTTAGTATTCATTAGTTTAAAATTTGATAGTTAATATTATACAGAAGTAGAATTCTAATTTTTTTTGTTCTATTTAAGATTCTGTAAACTGTTGAATAAATTTAAGAATTTATAAAAATACCTCCACTATATTTTTCCCCATACTATTTTATGTATAGTACTCTAGTACACGGAGGAAAGATTAGAGTAAATGAATGATAATGTAGAGGGTATGATGAATGAATAGATTAACTCTATTATGCTCCCTTTCTCTGTTATATTTGCAAATTTAACAATAACGCATAATCTTAGTCATAGATGTTTTAGTTACACATTACTATGCAGACTTTAGAATGCTTTCCTTTATGTATTTAAAAGAGATAACAAAAATACAACAATTTTAGGTTTCTGCACAAACCTAATTTTATATGCAAGTTAACTACCTTTCCTTACAACGAATGCTAATTACATTTATTTCTCAACATTCAGACAATCGATTTATCTCTACTTCTGCAGAAATAGAATAATCTAGGGTTTTATGTTTCCCATGTTTTTCTAAACCCTTGCATAAGACTTCTATTCATTTCTATATCATATTTTTCAATAGCAAAACAATTACTCACATTCATATTCGAAAACAACTATCAATACAAATGGAGTAACCAAAACCGGTTAACTTGTATCACCTTTACCAAAACCTCTTAAACATAGAATAAGTCTATATTGGACGAATGTCCCATTATCAACAGAACCCTAACACATATACTTCAACATTTAGTAATCATTCAACATTTACCAAATCAAATAATTTATCTAGGACAGAGTACATAGAAGACTTTTTGCAAACATAACAGTCATAGGTTCGAAACCCTTATCACTTTTATATTTCACCACGTATTAACACTAGCAAACAAAACTCTTTACAAACATAGAATTTAACCAAAACAAGGTGGATATGTTACCATATCAGAATCAACTACCATCGATACTATTCTTTTTTATAAACAAAACTATGTTCACAGTTCGAGAGACCAAGCTATATGGTTTCCAACAATTTTAACATAGCAACATCTTAGTCACATGCCAAACTAAGGGTTCGAAGTTGCAAACAGTCCCTTACATCAAAATCGAAGTAGACATTAGGGTTTGAGAATTTTCAAACAAGACATTAACCTCTAGCTCTCGACAGTAGCAGTACAAAGCAATTCATAAACTAAAACATTAACTTAAAATTATAAGAACACAGGACTTGTATCATAGCTCACAACCACAACATTTACAACCATAAAAGTATCAGAATTGTCTTTCCATTAAAACTACTGAGGGTTTAAACGTCTCAAGAAATTTTACATTCAACAAATAATTCCACAGTGTAGAACTGCCAGTGCTAATATCAAAGTAGGATGAAAGATCTCTTCACCCTTCCATACATCTTTTAGAACACAAACAGTACCACATTGGCCGAAATATTCAAACCCCATCCTATCAACTAAACACCCAAACAATGGACAACAAGTACCAAGAGTAACCTATAGGGGTTAAACCAGCGAGGCTTACCAATTGGTGGAGCAATTGCCAGATACCTTCAATCTTTACATTCTACAACATGATGTATCTTCCATCAAATCATCTGAGGGTTAAAATATGCATTACGGAGTTTTGCAAACAAGTTACAAAATAACGATAGAAAACCAAGTTTCAAAACATTACCTTTATATAGCTGCAGAGAAGCCATAGCCAAAGGTAAACCAGAGCCATCACCCCACTACCGACCGCAGCAAAGGTTGGAGATAACTCTGAGAATTACCATTTTACACACAAGGAAAACCGACCGCTAGTTCAACCTACACACAAGACTATCATCAACCCTGGAGTCCTTCCAACTACAAACAATTACTGTAAACTCTCACATTAGGGATCGACTCTTAAGTTATCAACTGGTATTAGTAATCACCCTCAAGTCATGGCTTCAATTCATGGGAGAAGCTCCCAAAACCTACTAACGAAACCCTGAAACTGCTCAGGCATGTCGGCCTCTCTATCGAGCCACTCTCTAAGACATTGAATTCCTAAGGAAACAACATCAACGAGACTTAGTGGAGGTTTAGGGTTAAGTCCCAAAGCCCGAGAGCATCACAAGATCAATGGTGGAGACCCTACCTCATAGATTATTGTATTTCCAAGCAACTATTACATTTAAGACCACATTAATAACCATTGCTACCATGGAGACCAACTCAGTTAACCTCCAAGTTAAGCCATGTACAAATTGACTATGTTGACTGTATACTCACAATGTCTTCACATGTTAAACACCATGACAACAGCCACCAAGACATTTCACCAAGATAGTAGATAGGAGTGTTAAATGCTAAAAACCGGATATGAATGCCTTTTAGCGCAGAACCACCACACCATTAAATACACTGTCCTTATCATACGATGGCACGATGGTTAAGTTTGCAAACCTGCCATAATATAAGTCATAGTTACAACCTTAGCATTGATTCATCTAGGAATTGGGCATATGTTTACAAATCTCACATTGATGCTCATATATTCATGGTGTTTGCATACTTCGAACCATTTTATAAATTTCTCACATATAGGAATTGCATATAGTTTGCATGTGATAAGAAACTATATGGTATTTTTGCATATAGCCTATACACTATTGGAATTACAGGGAATTTGCATATAGTTCATACTATAGGAAATGTATAACATATGCATATAGGAAAATTGCATGCAATTTGCATATTATATGAATGCATAGTATCTTTGCATTTAGCCCATGTTTTCACAAAAGCACATTATATTAATTCTTAGTGCATGCTAAAGGACCCACGAATTAAGTAATTTTATCCTATACAAATAGCATAGAAGAGAGGTTACATATAATAATATGATGTCTTCATTGATCATTTAATATTGGAAAAATAACCTAAGCATTACATAGTTTTAATATAACGACATCTGCATGGAAGTGGTTAAAATATATGATATGAAACTACAAGCCAGCTTCCTTAAACTAGTTTTCATAAGAAGGTTCTTCTATTTTTGTAGTTGATTACTATAGGTAGATCTTAAAACTATAATTAAATTAAAACCAACTTGGATGACGTTACATGAATTTCACCAAGGTACCTGACTTGACGAAGGGAAGTTAATCCTTTGTATAGTTTATAACACAAGACAGGAAGCAGAACATTACTGTAGAATAACTTGAATTTTATCGCTCTTACCTGTATTATGCAAACATCAAGGTTCCAATTCTTTATCTACAAAGCTAAGTAAGCCTCAGGGTACCCTGTAGGACCCCTTTCATCATCATCAAAGAACAAACTGTCAGTACATTTAAATAAAAAAAGTATTGCAAGAAAACATAAATACATCACATAGTTCCATAGTTCAGCATAAGCAAGTATTGTTGTATTATGTTTTGAAACATTATGAAGTATCATTATCAGATTGACAATTATTCTATTTCCGCACATCAACTTTAGTCATAAATGTCATACTTGAAATTTTTTATTTTTTTATGAATTTTCTAGATGTTACAAGGAGGCTTACAACAATATCCTCGGAGTAGATGTACCATTGTGTGGTTGATTACTTTAGTTTGATTGTCATTTTGTGGATGAAAACCAATTCTCTTTTTCAAGTTAGTGTCAATAACTTCCCACAAAGTTGAGAAAAACATCCCAAGAAAGCATGAGTCCTGATCATATATAATAGAAGTGGGTATCCCAAAATGAACCCAAACTTACTGGAAGAATAACTGAGTTGTCCAATCTATTGTGAACTTTTTACAAGGCATTAAGATGCACATTTTACTAAACCTATCCACAACCACATATAAGTAATCATGAAAATTCCTAGACATGGGAACCCTCCCACAAAATCCATAGACACACTTTCCCATAGATGAGAAGGTACAGAGAGTGGAGTGTAGAAGCCCAACTTTCTGTCACTTAGCTTACTTGTAGCACACATAACACATCCCTTTACATATTTGGATACATTTCATTCATCCAAGTCGAATATCAATACCTATGAAGATTAGCTATTGTCTTTCCTACACGAAAATGACCAGATATAAGAAAAGTATGTGCTTCTCTAATTACATGAAATCTTTCATTCCATGGAATACAATTTTTTCCAAGATTTTATAATAACTTATCGTGAACATGATAGTCCAATTCTTCATTTTTTGTGCCATGCATCAAAGATTCATACACATATTTGAAGTCTTTATCCGAAGTATATTATTGAATGTAACTTTCATGATCTAATGGACTATTTTTTAAGATAACAGATGCATTGATTGGAGGTCTTGATAACATGTCTGCTACTTTTTTCTGAATTCCCTTTTTATACTTAATGACTAAGTGAAATTGATGTAAGAATCCCATCCATCTAAAATGTCTTGATTATTGTACCTTACTTTGTGATTGAAGATATTGTAATGGTTGATGAACAATACGCATGTTGTTTCTTTACCCATTAGATAATGTTTCCACTTCTTCACATGTTTTACTAATGCATGCAACTCTTTATCATATGTGGTATAGTTAGATACTGCTTTAGAATGATATCAGATTGGTTTCTTATGTTGCATTAAGACTTCCCCCATGGAATAACCACTAGCATCAGTTTCAATCTCGAAAGGCTACCGTAGATCTAGCGATGAAAGTACTAGAGCTGTGTTGATATTTTCTTTCAAAGGGTTGAAGGATTTCTGCTCTTTGCCTCCCACTGAAATACTTTTTTCACACTTGTCAAAGCATGAAAGTAGAAGCAATAAATGAGAAGTTAGCAATAAACTTCCTCTAGTATTGGGTATCTCCAAGGAATCTTCTAAATTTTGTTACATTAGTAGGCTTGGGCCAATTTTGAATGACCTCAACTTTGGAGGGATCAATCCTCAATTCACGACCCCCTACAATATGGCCTAGATAAACCAAATATGTCTTTCCAAATTCACATTTAGACATCTTTAAATACAATTTCTCCTTTTTTAAGACATATTGGAGTTGCTTAACATGCTTGACATGATTTTCCCAAGTTTGAATGAATATTAGGATGTAATCTAAGTAGACTATTACAAAGTCATCAATGAATGGCCTAAATACATCATTCATAACCCGCATGAAGGTTCGATGAGCATTACAAATCCCAAAGGGAATAACCATCTATTCATACAAACTCTATTTAGTTTTGAAAGAAGTTTTCCATATATCATCTTCATGGATTCTGATATGATGATAACCACCTCTTAAGTCTAACTTAGTGAAATAAATTGCATTCCTTAACTGAACCAAAATATCATCAATACAAGGAAGAGTATATCGATTATTTATCATGATTATGTTCAAATTTCTGTACTCCATGCATAACCACCATGTACCATATTTCTTTGGTACCAAAAAAATGGATGAACCACATGGAGAGGAACTTGGTTGAATGTCCCCTCTCTTGAGAAAATCTTGAACCTACTTCTTGATCTCTGCATTTCAGATCACTAAAGACTAATACATACCAATATTCAAAAGAGGAGCATCTCTCTACAAATGGATATCATGTTGCACTTCTCTTTTAGGAGGTAACCCTTTAGGAACTCCTGGAATACTACATCATACTTACCAACAACCTTAACCAATTCATTTTTAAGCTTGGGATCACAACCTTTAAAAGAATCGGTCTTATCAACATCTTTAATGTTAACAATCACGAGAACAAAACTATTACTATAATTTACTAATCTCTCATTTGACTTGCAGAAACCAAAGATAGATTAGCTTTCAAATGGTGAGCTTGAACAATTTAATAAACACCATCCTTGGTAAGATGGTATTTTTTTTTGTAAAAGATTGATTTCCTATTATAAAGATATGGGATACCTAATACAATGCCACATATATTCAATGGGACCATATCCAAATCAACTTCATCCATAAATCCAAAAGTTATTGCAAACCTGACTCTACACTGCTTAGTAACCTGTAGTTGTGCATTTTCACATACCCAACCAAGTGGATATGGTTTTGGGTATGTATTAGTTTGAAAACTAAGCCTTTTAACTACCTCTTTTTAAATCAAGTTATCTTGTGAACATATTATACAACTTGACAAGAACCTGACACTGTTCACTTTTTATAGGGGGGGGCAATTTTAGTCGTTATTTTTACCTTTGTTTCAAAAAATGTTTATACTGCCAGCACCATTTTTCATTTTGAGCCATTCCTTTGTGATTTTGAAACTTCTTAGTCATAAAAAACTATAATTTTTATTTACAAATGTGTCAAATTTTTTTAAATTTTGGAAGCTAGTTAGATTGAAATATATATATATATATATATATATATATATTGGAATTTTTTTCTTTAAATGTGTCTCTTAAATAAGGAGCGACGACGCAATTCTCAAAATCATGCTAGGTAGCAAAGGGGATGAGTGGATGGGGGGCGTGGGGTGGGGACGGGGAGGGGGAATGGGGGAATAGAGGGGGAGAGGGTGGAGGGTGGATGGTATGTACGGGGAGGGGAGGGGGAGAGTGGGGAGGGGGGCGGTAAGGGTGAGGGGAGGAGGGAGAGTGGGGAGGGGAAGCAGAGGGGGACGAGGAGTGATGGCGTGTGGTTTTAGTTTTAGTTTTAAATTTGTATTTAAACATTAATTTATTTTTATTTTTTGTAGTTTAAATTTTTTTTACGTTTTCTTTTATACATTTTATATTAAATTTTCCTTCAAAAATTTTAAACAATTTGATTTTTTTGTAATGTTTTGAATGCTTTTTTTTTTAAATGGGAATTATTTTTTTTTTGTTCAAATATGTTCAAAGAATTTTTTATTTTTTTTAAATGTTATTTTTTTAACTTTTAAATTTGTGTTTCATTTTGATTTTTTTGACAATTTTCTTATAGTTTATTTATTAATTTATTTTTTTAATTTGTTTTCTATAAATTTTCTTTTTAGGTCGTGAATAATTTTTATTTTTTTTAATTTTGTTTTTGATTTTTTTAGTAAATTTTGTGTTTTTGAACTTTCACCTTTTTTATTTTTTTTAAGTTATTGTTTTTTAAATTTTAACCTTGAATACAAATGATGTCAATGATTCTAGGAGGTCCACTTTACAATTCGGAGATTGATTTAAGATTTCAATTGCACCGATACCACCCTTGGTTTCCAAAAATTGTATATGTAGCCCTCCCAAAAAAGGGGGCGATACTGCTATCAACACTTTTTGTTTTCGGGTATTTTTTTGGTGTTTTTTATGCAAAAATATGAAAGAGATTTAATAAATACAATTTGATTACGATACAATGATATAATAAAGCCATTTTCTGGAAAAGTGTGCTACTGGTATCATTGGTTTTCAATTCAGGGCTTCATTTTAATGTTTTTGTAAACAACAATAAGGATTGTTTTGGTCTAAGTCTATATTTTTAACCAAAAAACAAGTGGTGCTATAGGTAGCACCACTTCTTTATTCGGGATTGTTTTTTGGTTTTTTTTATGCAAACATATGATTTTTTATGGCTAGAGTTCTCGTTTTGAGTATAAAGTTCTCATCAAGTTGTATAACTCGTTTTTTATCCACTATCAAATAAAGTATCAATTTTAGTATGCTTAGAACTCACCCTTATGTAAAATAGCTCACTCATTTTCTTTTCATCTTGAACAAATTCAACTTTTGAAACAAAAACAAAAGGATTTTTACCTTGTAATCCCATAGCTATAAGTTTTGTCTCATCTCCAAAATCTAATCCCAAATCATGTTGAAGAGTGGCGATAGTCTTATGATCTTCCTTTTTATTTCGAAACTTTTCTGGTTTGAGTTTCAAATGAAGCTTCCAACATTTTGATACAACATGGCCCCTTTTCTAACAATGTGTGTATGTGGGATTATCTCACCCTCTCTTCACGGTAGTTTTTTGCTTTCCTTTCCCTTTACCTTTGAACTTGTTTCCACCTAGCTGGAAAGCATTCTTGGAAAAGTTATTTGAAGTGTTATTCCCCTTGGATTTGATATGGGTGGCTTGAATGCACACTTCATCCAAGTTAGACGAGTTGAACAAAATAATTGTATCTCTGAAGTAACTATGCAATCCTCCTATGAATTTAAGAAGTGTATCTTGAGTATAAAGAGGTATATTTAGAACTAAGGCCCTCTTTATAAACTCTTTTGTTTATTCTTGCACATTCTGAACCTTACCTTGTTTGAAACTATGCAATTCCATCATAGCCTGTTGTATAAAACCCAATGAATAAATTTGTCTTTTCAACATTGCAATAAACTCATACCATGAGGAAATAAATTTAACTTTTGTAATGAGATCATATTTAGTTTTGTTCTCCCACCAAATGAGTTCCATTCCACCGAAAGGGAGTGTGGCTAATTGGATTTTCACTTCATCCCTTCCAAGTTTATGGATCCTACAATATACTTCAATTTGTCTAATCCAATTGTCCAATTTTTTAGCATTAAGTTCTTTGTTAAACATAGGTAAATAAAAATTTGCATCAAGATTTAATAATGGCATATTAGAATAATATTTATGATGATGTTTGGAATGGTGACTATGAGAAGAAAAATAGGAACTAGGAATCGAACTTGAAGGTGGAGATTCAAGTGGATATCATCCATTTCCATGACTTACTGAAGCATTGTCTTCTGCTTTTGCTTTCTCCTTCCCATTCTTTGTTATCCTTTCTTGGTAATATGGAAATAACTTCTCGACCATATTTGACATTTAGTATAAGGATTTATGGAAATCCTTATCATGCTCTGAACATCGAACATCATCATCTTCCATTTTCTTCCTTTGGATTGTATGCTCAATTTATGCATTAAAAGCCACAAGTTCTCCTTCACCCGACTTAGGATTTCCCCTAGTAATCATTCACACACTCACAAATCTATGGTTAAGTAGGATATGATACAAAACATGATATGAATTTGTAGGATCTTTTAATTAATCATGAATTATGTGTGAATGCTTCAACAGTTCAATATTTAAAAGGATTTAAAATGGAAATTTATAAAAGACACATAAGCATAACGAATGGAAAATAAAAAATATGCAAACAATAATCTAAAGCAAAAACTGAAAATGGAGTTCATCCATAAAGGAATATGTCTCTAGGCCCCTTCTAGTGAGGCCATTTCTATCAATTTCTTCAAATAATGCAAATTACATCAATGTTGAGGAAACTCTGAAATTCAGACCGTTTTCTACAAAAACAGACTGCACCACTACGTCCGTCTTGAAAAATCATGAAAATTGAGTATAAACATTGTATAATTTTCCTTAGACCTCCATTGGCATGCAGTACAATATAAATCCTCCCCGCATTGTACGAACTATATGGAATCCCACATCGAGATTTGTTCCTACATTGGAAATCATGACCGCCATTGTACTGTATTGTCGACCCTCCCAAATCCGTGGTTAAATAGTGAAACAGGTGGTTTCTGGTGCCCATGGAGCATGCCCTCTTCACGGTGAAAATCCCACATTAAAAATTTTAAAATATAATGTAGATATTGTGCAATGTATTTGGCCTTGGTCCATCGGTAAATCATTGTGGTGGTAGCTGAGGTAGAGAAGGTGGTGTTGGGTGGTTGGGAGAGATAGAAAGTTGTGGGGGTTAGGGATTTATGGAGAATTAGGGGAGAGAGAGAATAAGAGAGGGTTTTAGTAAGGCTTAGGGGGTGGGAGGGGGGTTAGTGGTATGGGTGGGAGTAGGGGGGTGAGTGAGAGAGAGATAAGAGGAAGGGGTGGGGGGTTTTGGTTGTGTCGAGTAGGGGTTTGAGAGAGAGAGAGACAGCGAGTGGATAGGTGTAGAAGGTAGGGAGAGAGATTTGCAGGATTACAGGTTTGGGGAGGACGAGGTCAATTAAATAGAAGAAGGGATGTGTGTGTGTGAGAGAGAGAGAGAGGGGGAGAGAGTTGGGCAAGGATATGGGTGTATATAGGGAGATAGATGGTGGGGGGTTGTTAGTTATAGGGGGAGTTGGATTAGAAGAAACATAGTGGGGTGTGGATCTTGGATAAGGGGGGGAGAGAGAAAATCCAAGATGGTGGTTCATGCTAAGAGAGAGAGAGAGAGAAGGGTTTGGGGTAGAGAGAGTGTGGGGGAGAGTAGGTGGGGATTAGAGGGTTGGGGGAGAGAGAAACGGGTGGGGGTTATGGGTAGGTGTAGTAGGGGAGAGAGATTGAGTGAGAGAGGGGATTAGTAATTGTTAGGGGGAGGATCGGTGAGAGAGAGGGATGAGGGGGGTTATTTGTAGGGGGTTATGTGTGTGTGTGTTAACGAGATATATATAGAGATAGTGAGAGAGGGGGGTGTTAAGGAGTAAGGGGGAGAGAGGGGGAAGGGTTAGGGTTAGTTGGATTAGTAGTGGTTTGAGATAGAGAGGGAGAGAGAGAGAGCCAAGGGGGGTGATTAAGGGTAGGGGGAGGATGGATTTAGGGAGGTTTGAGAGAGTTAGGGATTTGGGGAGTAGAGAAATTAGAGAGAAAGGGGGGTATTTGAAGAGTGGTTATGTGGAGTTGGGAGAGAGAGAGGGTGGGGCATAGAAAGAGAGAGAGAGAGAGAGAGAGAGAGAGAGAGAGAGGGGGTTAGTTAGTGGTAGGAGTAGGAGAAAAAGAAATGGGGGTTATGGAAAGAGAGGGGTTTTATGGGTAGAGAAAGAGAGAGAGAGAGAGGATGGTTTTTAGGGGCTGGGGGAGAGAGGTGAAGGTGTGGGTTTGGAGAGAGAGAGAAAGAGAAAAAGGAGGATATTGGTAGTAGTTGTAGTAGGGGGTTTAGTTTTAGAGAGAGTGAGAGGGGGGACGCAAATGGGAGGAGTAGGAATGAGAGACATGAGGGGGTTTGAGATAGAGAGTGGGTGTTAGGGGGTTGGGAGAGAGAGAAAGGGGTGGGTGTTAGGGCTAGGTGTAGTATGGGAGAGAGAGTGATTGAGAGAGGGTCTTAGTAAGGGTTGGTAGGAGGAGGTTTAAGAGAGAGGGACGAGGCGGGTTAGTTGTAGGGGGCTAAGTGTGTGTGTGTGTGTTGAAGAGAGGGATAGAGAGATAGTGAGGTGTTAGGGAGTAAGGAGGAGAGAGGTGGGTGGGGTTAGGAGTTGTTGAATTAGAAGGGTTTTGAGAGAGAGAGGGATAGAGCCAAGGGGGGTTATTAAGTGTAGGAGGAGGAGGGAGGTTGGGAGGTTCGAGAGAGCAAGGGATTTCTGAAGGATTAGAGAAACTAGATGGAAAGGGGTATAATTTAAGAGTCAGTTTGTGGAGTAGGAAGAGAGAGAGGGGGGCGTAGGGGGAGAGAGGGGGGGGGAGTTAGAGGTAGTATTTGGATTAGGGAGTTTAGTTTTAGAGAGAGGGGTGGGGCATAAGTGGTAGGAGTGGGAATGAGAGAGACGAAGGGTTCTAGTATAGAGAAGTGGGTTAGGGGTAGAGAGAAATAGTGAGAGAGGGTGTTTGTTAGGGTATTGAGGGAGAGATAAAGGAGTAGGTGTTAGGAATTGGTGGAGTATTAGAGGAGAGAGGAGAGTAGTGGGAATTAGTGGAAGGTTATCGAGTAGGTGGTCGAGAGAGAGAGAGATAATTAATTGAGGGGGTTTAGTGAGAGAAAGAGATATAGGTCAAGAGGGTTAGGGATTGGGGAGGAATTAAGAAACTGGATACAATGGGGGTATACTTGAAGAGTAGGTGGGTGTGGTGTATGTAGAGAGATACATGGGGAATGAGAGAGTGAGAGAGGTGGAAGTGACAAAGGCGATCGGTTGAGAGAGAGATGCAGTGTTAGGGGTAGAGAGAGGTGAATAGGTTAGGAGGATAGAGACATGGGATTATGAGTAAAGAGACAGAGGTTAGAGTTAGAGAGAAAGATTGAGAGAAATCAGGGATTGATGATGGGTAGGGTTAGGACAGGGGTTTCCGTAGAGATACATATAAAGATCAAACATTTTATGGGTTTGTGGAGGAGAAAGGATTTTCGAGAGAAGAGTTGTATAGAGATAAATTGTGTGTGTGTGTGTAGGTATAAGTTTATGAGGAGTTTGCGGTTATAGAAAGAGAGAGAGATTGGGGTCTGTATAGTTTTAGGGAGGATAAGGATAGTTAAACATAATGTGGGAATATAGGGGGAGAGAGAGAGAGAGGCAGATATAGAGAGAGAAAGAGATGTGTAGGGAAGTAGGTGTTTATAGGGAGAGAGATGGTGGAGTGGATGGTTAGGGGTAGAGTGTATGGGGGAGAGAAAAATTGGTGGAGGTTAATGGTAGGTGCAGGAGTAGGGGAGAGAGAGAATGAGAGAGGGTGTTAGTAAGAGGTAGTGGGAGGATCATAAATAGAGAGATAGAGGGAGGTTGGTGCTTAGTGCTTAAGGTGTGTGTAGGGGGGTGAGTGTGTGTGAGAGAGAGAGGAAAGGTGTTAGGTTGTTTTGGGAGATATAGAGGGGTTGGGTTTATTGTTAAGTGGAGTAGGGGTTTTAGAGAGAGACAAAGGGAGAGGGAGAGGGAGGGAGGGAGAGAGAGAGAGAGAAACAAAGGGGGATGATAAGGGTATGGGTGAGTAGGGGGCTTGGGGTATAGAAAGAGATAGAGATCATTAGGGTTAGGGGTTTGGGTAGATAGAGATAAGGGGGGTATAGTTAAGGATTATTAGGGTTGATAAAGAGAAATGGTATGGGTGAGGGGGTTAGGAGAGAGAGGTTGGTTAGAGGTAGAGGGAAAAGTATGTTGGTTATGGATATAAATAGGGGGTTTAAGAGTAGAGAGAGAGGGGGGTAACGGTGGAGGGTGTGAGGAGTTGAGATTTAGGGAAGGGAGAGAGAGGGGGGATATCAATAGGGCGATGAGGAGTTTGATTGTTGGGGGTAGACAGAGAGAGAGAGAGGGAGAGAGAGAGAGAGTGGGGTTAGGGTGGAGAGAGAGAGAGAGAAAGAGAGTAATATTGAGAGAGGAGGTTAGTAATGGTTTGTGGGAGAAGGGGGGAGAAAGAGAGGGAGCAAGAGTGTTAGCTTTAGGGGTTGGAGTAGGAAAATTAGTGATTTTGTTTTAGAGAGAGAGAGTAGGGGGTGTTGGGAAATAGGGGGAGAGAGAGGGTGGAGGTTTTGGGTAGGTTTATTAATACATGGTTCAGAGAGAGAGAGAGAAAGGGTGATTAGAGGTAGTGGGAGGAGGGGTTGGGAGAGAGAATGGGGCTTATAGAGAGAAAGAGTAGGGGATTTTATTTTTAGGGGTGGTTGTAGGGTGTGGGTGTGTGTGTGTTACAGAGAGAGAGAGAGATGTGGGAGGGTGGGAGAGGGAGGGAGGGACGAGGGGCAGTATTAGAGGCCTATGTGTGTGTTAAAGAGAGAGAGTGGGGGTGTTAGAGAATAAGGGAAAATATATAGGTATAGGGTTTAGGGTTACATGGATTAGTAGGGGGTTGAGAGAAAGAGGGGTGTGATTATGGGTAGGGTTTGGAGAGGGTTTTGGGTAGAGAAAGAGTTAGATATCAAGGGGTTTAGTGGTTAGGAGAGGAGAATTGAAGTTAGAGAGAAGAGGGTGTATAGAGAGAGAGCGGTGGGCATTGAGATGGCCTACCAGGGAAATGGGCTTATATAGGGAAATAGATGGTGGGGGGTGGTTAGTTGTAGGGGCGAGTGGGATTAGGAGAAACCTAGAGGAGGGTGGATCTTAGATAAGGGGGGATATAGAGCATGCAAGGGGGTGGCGCATGCTAAAAGAGAGAGAGAGATGGGTTAGTGGTAGAGAGAGGGGGGGGGAGAGAGAGAGGGTTGGTGTTAGGGAATTGGATGGAGAGAAAGGAGTGGGGGTTAGAGGTAAGTGTAGTATGGGAGAAAGGGTAAGAGAGGGGGATGAGGGGGTTTAGTTGTAGGGGTGGGAGTAGGGGGTTAAGTGTGTGTTAGATATAGATAGAGAGATAGTGATAAATGGGGGTGTTAGGGATTAAGGGTGGAAGGGGGTGAGGTTAAGGGTAGTTGGATTAGTAGGGGGTTGAGAGAGAGAGAGAGAGAAGGGGTGTGATTAAGGGTAGGGGGTAGGGAGGTTGGGGGAGAGAAAGAAATAGAGATCAAGAGGGTTAGGGAAATTAGAGAGAAAGGGGGTATAGTTGAAGAGTAGGAGGGTGGAGTAGGAAAGGAGAGAGACAGGGGGGCATGGGGAGATAGAGAGAGAGGGGGGTTGTGGTTAGTGGTAGGAGTAGGAGAGAAATAAAGGGGGGTTAGGGAAAGAGAGAGGTGTTATGGGTATAGAGAGAGAGAGGTTTGGTGTTAGGGTGTCGGGGGAGAGAGAAGGAGGTGTAGGTTAGGGTTAGGTTGAGTAGGGGGGAGAGATCATGATAGATGGTGTTAGCAAGGTTTAGGGGGGAGAAGGAGAGAGAGAGAGAGAGAGAGAGGAAGAATCTTAGTGGTAGTAATGGGAGTAGGGGGTTGAGTTTTAGAGATAGAGAGAGGTGTGGGTTAGGGTTAGGTGGAGTAGGGGGGAGAGATAATGAGAGATGGTGTTAGTAAGGTTTAGGGGGGATGAGGGGAGAGAGAGAGAGAGAGAGAGAGAGGGGGGGGGGGGTTAGTGGTAGTAGTGGGAGTAGGGGTTTGAGTTTTAGAGATAGAGAGAGGTGTGGGTTAGGGGTAGGTGGAGTAGGGGGGAGAGATAATGAGAGATGGTGTTAGTAAGGTTTAGGGGGGAGGAGGGGAGAGAGAGAGAGAGAGAGAGAGAGTGAAGGTGGGTGTTAGGGTGTATGGGGATGGAGATAGGCATGGGAGTTATGGGTAGGTGGAAGAGTAGGGGATTGAGGGAGAGAGAGAGAGAGAGATGAGGGGGAATGATTAAGGTTATAGGGGAGGAGGGAGGTTGAGTGATATAAAGTGATAGAGATCGAAGGAGGGAGTAGCAGGGGGAGAGAAGAGGATGGGGTTAGGGATAGTTGAATTAGTACGGGGTGAAGAGAGAAAGAGAGAGAGATCCAAGGGTGTGATTAAGGGTAGGGTGAGGAGGGAGGTTGGGGAGAGAAAGTTATATAAATAGAGAGGGTTAGAGATCTAGGAAAGAGTAGGGAGAGGAAGGGGGTTAGTGGTAGTAGTGAGAGTAAGGGGTTAAGTTTTAGAGTGAGAGAGAGAAAGAGAAGGGGGGTAGAGAGAGATAGGTAATAGGGGGGGGGGGTTTAGGAAAGAGAGAGGGGGGTTATGGAGAGAGAGAGAGGGAGGCTAGTAGGGGTTTTAGGGAGATATACAGGGGTTAGGAGTAGGGTAGTGTAGGTGGATGAGGAGTTTTGGTGTTGTAAGTAGAGAGAGATAGGGTGGTAGTGGTAGTGGTGGGAGTAGAGTGTTTTAGAGAGGGGAGAAAAATGGGGTGTTAAGGTGTAGGGGGACTAAGAGAGAGGTGGGGGTTATGGTTAGGTGGTGGATTAGGGGATTGATAGAGAGAGAGGTAAAGATCAATAGATTTAGGGGTTTGAGGAGGAACAACGCATTTAGAGAGAAAGAGGGTATAGTTAAGGAGTGGTAGGGTAGATATATAGAAAGAGGGGGGTGGTTAGTGGTATGGGGAAAGGCAGGATTGGAGGAGAGAAAGAGATAAATATCAAGTGTGTTAAGGGTTTGGGGATGAATAACACATTTAGAGAGAAGGAGGTATAGTTGAGGAGTGGTGGGGTAGAGAGATAGAGAGAGAGAAGTAGTAGGTGGAACGACTTAGGAGAGAGATAGAGAGGGATGTTATGGGTAGTGGGATTAGAAGGGGGGTTAGTAGTAGATAACAAATCAATTATTAGTGGTATGGGGGAGAAGAGGGATTGAAAGAAAGAAAGAGATAGAGATCATAAGGCTAAACGATTTTTGTAGGTGTGTGAGAGAGAGAGAGTAGGTTATGGTAGGGTGGGTGAGGATTTTTGAGGGTAGGGTATATTAGGGTAGGTGGGTGAGGAGTTCTAGGTTGGTAGTAGAGAGAGAGATATTGGTAGGGTTATGTGTTTGGGGAGGAGGAGGGAAGTTAAAAAGAAAGGGGGAGTATAGGGGAGAGGGAGAGGGAGAAAGAGGTGGAGGTATATAGGGAGAGATTGTGGGGGATCTTTTGTTGTAGGGGTGTGTAGGATTAGGATAAATATAGAGAGAGTGATGGATTTTTGATATGGGAGAGAGAGAGAGAGAGAGAGAGAGAGAGAGAGAGAGAGAATGTGATGGTGGTCGATCGTTGCAAGAGAGAGAGAGAGAGAGACGGATATTGGTAGGGTTATGGGTTTGGGGAGGATGAGGGAAGTTAAAAAGAAAGGGGTAGTGTAGGGGAGAGAGAGAGAGATAGATATATGGGAAAGGAGGTGGAGGTATATAGAGAGAGACTATAAGGGGTTTTTTTTGGTAGGGGAGTGTATGATCAGTATAAACATGGAGAGAGTGGTGGATTTTTTATAGGGAGGAGAGAGAGAGTGATTGTGAGGGTGGTTGATTGTTGTAAGATAGAGAGAGAGAGAGATTGTGGGTTATTGGTTTGTAAAGAAGGTTATTTAAAGAGAAAGAGGAACTATAAGTGGATAGTGAGAGAAAGTGGTGGGTAATGAGGAGGGGGTAGATAAATACAAACATGATATGGGGATGGTTAGTTGTAGGGGATAGGGGGTTTGAAGAAATATATGTGGAAGGCATATTATATATAAGCAGAGAGAGAGCATGTGCAAGTATGTTGTTAGTGGTAAGAATAGGGGAGAAAGAGAGACAAAGAGAGATAGAGATAATGACAGAGAGTGGGTTTACGGTGGAGAGAGAGAGAGAGAGAGAGAGAGAGAGTGGTTAAAGGGTGGATGGGGAGAGAAAGACGGAGTAGGGGGTTATTTTTAGGGGTGAGATTAGGGGGTGAGTGTGGGTGTGTTAGAGAGAGATAGTGTTAGGGTGTTAAGGAATAGGGGGGAGATCTGGAGAGGTTATCGGTAGGTATATTGGTATGGGGTTGTGTGTGTGTGTGTGTGTGTGTGTGTGTGTGTGTGTGTGTGTGTGTGTGTGTGTGTGTGAGAGAGAGAGAGAGAGAGAGAGAGAGAGAGAGATGATTGGGGTTTTAGTGGTAGGGGGAAGAGGGTTTTGGGGGGAGAGAAAGAGATAAATATCAGAATGGTTAGAGATTTGAGGAACAATAAGGAATTTAGAGACAAAGGGGATATAGTTGAAAAGTGGAGAGAGATTGTAGGGTCTGACTAAGTGCATGAGAGGTGAGGGGTCTTGGGTAAGAGAAAGAGATATAGATCTAGATGGTCAAGGTTTTAGGGAGGATTCAAATGGCTAGCATGAAAGGGGTATAGTTGCGAAGTGGTGGGGTTGGGGGAGGTAGAGAGAGAGAGATAGGTGGTAGGGGGAGGTTAGGGATGGGGTGGAAAATAGGTGTTTTAGTGAGAAAGAGAGAGGGGGGGTTATGAGTAGAGAGAGAGAGAGAGAGAAGCTATGGTTAGAGAAATAGTGAGAGGGGGTTAGGGTAGGGGGTGAGGAGTGGGGTGCTTAAAGGTAGGGAGAGAGAGTGAGGGTAGGGATAAGGTGATGAGGATTTTGGGGTTTCAGGTTAGAGAGAGAGAGATAGAAATAGAGATTGGGGGTTATAGTTTTAGGGAGGACAAGGATAGTTAAAGAGAAAGGGGGAATATAGGGGGGAGATAAATAGAGAGGTGGCTAGGGAGGTGGGAGTATATAAAGAAAGAGATAGTGATGGGGATGGTTAAAGGGTAGGTTGGATGGGTATTCGATGAAACATTGAGAGAGGAGTAGCTTGTGGATAGGGTAGAGAGAAAGAAACTACAGGGTGTGGTTAGTGGTGGTAGGGGAGAGAGAGAGAGAGAGAGGGAGAGAGGGTGGGTATTTGGGTATTGGGGTAGAGATAAAATGGTGGGAGTTTGGGGTGGTTGGAGGAGTAGTGGTGAGATATACATAGAGTAGTACAGGGGACTTGTAATGCTTAGAGAGAGAGAGAGAAGGATGATGGGGGTTAGTTGTATGGATGGGAGTAGGGGGTGATTGAGTGTGTGTTAGAGAGAGAGGGTGGATTTTAGGGAGTAGGGGGTGTTAGGGAGTAGCGATAGAGAGAGAGGTGTTGTGGTTATGGGTAGTTAGATTTGTACGGGGTTGAGAGAGAGAGAGAGATTCGAGGTGGTGTGATTTGTGGTAGGGGGTGGAGGAGGTTGTGGGAGAGAAAGAGATAGAGATCATGAGGGTTAGGGATTTGCAAAGGAGTAGGTTGGTTATAGAGAAGGGAGTATATTTAGTTGAGGGGTGTGGATTAAGGAGAGAGAGGGGGGTTAGGGAAGAGAGGGTGGTTATGTGTAGAGAGAGAGGGAGGGTGTTAGCAAGACAAGGGGAAGAGAAAGAGGTGCGTGTTAGGGGTAGGTGGAAGAGTAGAGGAGAGAGACAATGTTGAGAGGGTATGGTAGAGGAGGGGTGTTAGTGGTAGGGTTGGGAGAATAGGGGTGAGTATGTGTGAGAGAGATAGAGCAAGGGAGTGCTAGGTAGTAGGTAGAGAGAGTGGTGATGCTTATGGTAGGTGGATGTGTAGGGGATTATAAGGGGTTTATAGAGAGGGTGGTTAGTTGTATGAGAGAGAGAGAGTGAGAAAGAGACGAGTGGAGTAAGGGTGGGGGAAGAGAGAGAGAGAGAGGGAGGGTGTTAAGGTGTTTGGGGAGAGAGAAATGGGTTTTAGTTAGGTGTAGTTGGAGGACTAGGGAAGAGAGAATGTGTGAGAGAGGAGGTTATGTGTATGCGGGGGGCAGAGAGGGAGGGAGGAGGGGGGTTAGTTGTAGGGTTGGAAGTAGAGGCACGTGTGTGAGTTAGAGAGAGAGAAAGAGAGTGGGGTTGTTAGAGAATAAGGTGAAGAGAGAGGTATAGGGGTAGATTAATTAGTAGGGGGTTGAGAGAGAGAGAGAGAGAGAGATGAGGTGGTGATTGTGGGTAGGGGTTAGACTGGGTTTGGGGTAGAGAAAGAGATATAGAACAAGGTGTTTACTGTTTAGGGGAGGAGGATGGAAGTTTGAGATAATAGGGTGTAGAGAGAGAGAGAGAGAGAGATTATGGGTAGTGGGGAGGAGGGCGGTTGGGGGAGAAAAAGAGGTAGAGATCGAGGGGGTTCATGGTTTGGAGAGAAGGGATAATTGAGAGAATGGGGGAATAGGGAGGGAGGGAGAGAGAGGGTTAAGGAGATAGATAGAGACATGAGGGGTTAAGAGTTAGGGAGAGAAGGAGAGAGAGAGAGAGAGAGAGGTGGGGGTTATGGGTTAGGAGGGGAGATAGAGAGAGAGGGGTAGTTTCGGGTTAGAGAGAGAGTGAGAGAGTTAGAGAAGGTGGTGTTAGGTGGTTGGGGGAGATAGAAAATTGTGGGGGTTAGGTATTTATGGAGAAGTAGAAGAGAGAGCGAATGATAGAGGGTTTTAGTAAGGGTTAGGGGGGGAGGTGGGTTAGTGGTATGGGTGGGAGTAGGGAGAGTAGGAAGGGGTGGGGGGTGTGGTTGTGTGGAGTAGGGATTTGAGGGAGAGAGAGACAGAGAGTGGATAGGCATAGAAGGTAGGGAGAGAGTGGGGGTTATGTATATGAGAAGGAGGAGTTTGGGGCTTGGAGGTAGAGAGAGAGATTTGTGGATATATTTGAAGAGTGGTTCTGTGGGGTAGGGAGAGAGAGAGAGAGACCATGGTGGTTAGTTGTAGGAGTAGGAAAGAAGGAAACAGGGGTTAGGGAAAGAGAGGGGTGTTATGGGTAGAGAGAGAGAGAGGGTGGGTGTCAGGGGTTGGGGGAGAGAGACGAAGGTGTGGGTTAGGGGAGAGAGAGAATGAGAGATGGTGTTACTATGGTTTAGGGGGGAGGAGGAGAGAGAGAGAGAGAGAAGAAGGAGGTTAGTGGTAGTAGTGGGAGTAGGGGGTTTAGTTTTGAAGGGAGAGAGGGGGGACATAAGTGGTAGGAATAGGAATGAGAAAGATGAAGGAGTCTAAGATAGAGAGTGGGTGTTAGGGGGTTAGGAGAGAGAGAAAGGGGTGGGGTTTATGGGTAGGTGTAGTAGGGGAGAGAGAGTGAATGAGACAGGGGCTTAGTAATGGTTAGGGGGAGGAGCGTTAAGAGAGAGGGACGAGGGGGGTTAGTTGTATGGGGTTAAGTGTGTGTGTGTGTGTTAAAGAGATGGATATAGAGATAGTGAGGTGTTAGGGAGTAAGGTGGAGAGAGGAGGGGGTAAGCTTAGGCGTAGTTGGATTAGTAGGGTTTTGAGAGAGAGAGAGAGAGAGAGAGAGAGCCAAGGGGGGTGATTAAGTGTAGCGGGAGGAGGGGGTTTTGGAAGTTCGGAAGAGCTAGGGATTTGGGAAGGATTAAATAAATTAGAGAGAAGGGGGTATAGTTCAAGAGTGGGTTTCTGGAGTAGGAAGAGATAGAGGGGGGTGTAGGGAGAGAGAGAGAGAGAGAGACAGAGGGGAGAGTGGTTAGTGGTAGTAGGGGGAGTAGGGAGTTTATTTTTAGAGAGAGAGGGGTGGTGTAAGTGGTAGGAGTTGGATAGAGAAGTGGGTTAGGGGTAGAGGAGAAATAGCGAGAGAGGGTATTTGTTAGGGTATTGAGGGAGAAAGAAAAGAGTAGGCGTTAGGCATTGGTAGAGGAGTAGAGGGGAGAGGAGTGTAGTGGGAATTAGGGGAAGGTGTTGGAGTAGGTAGTTGAGAGAGAGAGAGAATTAACCGAAGGGGTTGGGAGAGAGAAAGAGATATAGATCAAGAGGGTTAGGCGTTGACAAAAGAATTAAGAAACTGGATATAATGGGGGTATACTTGAAGAGTAGGTGGGTGTGGTGTATGGAGAGAGATAGATGGGGAATTAGAGAGTGAGAGAGGTGGCAGAGACAAAGGAGTTTGGTTGAGAGAGAGATGGAGTGTTAAGGGTAGAGAGAGGTGAAGATCTTAGGAGGAGAGAGACATGGGATTATGAGTAGAGAGAGAGTGGTAAGAGTTAGAGAGAAAGATTGAGAGAAATGAGGGGTTGATTATGGGTAGGGTTAGGACAGGATTTATGGTAGAGATAGATATAAAGATCAGACATTTTATGGGTTTGTGGAGGAGAAAGGATTTTAGAGAGAAGAGTGGTATAGAGATAGAGTGTGTGTGTGTGTATAGGTATAAGTTGATAAGGAGTTTGGGGTTAGAGAAAGAGAGAGAGATTGGGGTCTTTAGGGGTTTAGGGAGGAGAAGGATAGTGAAATAGAATGTGGGAATATAGGGAGAGAGAGAGAGAGAGAGAGAGAGAGAGAGAGAGATGTGTAGGTAAGTAGAGGTTTATAAGGGTAGAGATGGTGGAGTTGATGGTTAGGGGTAGAGTGTATGGTGGAGAGAGACAGTGGTGGAGGTTAATGGTAGGTGAAGGAGTAGGGGGGAGAGAGAATGAGAGAGGGTGTTAGTAATAGGTAGTGGGAGGATAATAAATAGTGAGATAGAGGGAGGTGGGTGCTTAGCGATTAAGTTGTGTGTAGGGGGTGAGTGTGTGTGTGTGTGAGAGAGAGAGAGAGAGGGAAGTTGTTCGGAAGTTGAGGGCGATACATGGGGGTTGGGTTTATTGTTAGGTGGAGTAGGGGTTTGAGAGAGAGACGGAGGGAGAGGGAGAGGGAGAGAGATAGAGAGAGAAACAAAGGGGGGTGGTTAAGGGTATGGGTGAGTAGGGGGATTGAGGTATAGAAATAGATAGATATTAGTAGGGTTAGGGGTTAGTGTAGATAGAGATAAAGGGGTATAATTAAGGATTATTAGGGTTGATAGAAAGAAATGGAAGGGGTGAGGGGGTTAGGAGAGAGATGTTGGTTAGAGGTAGAGGGGAAAGCATGTTGGTTATGGATATAAATAGGGGTTTTAAGAGTAGAGAGAGATGGGGGGTAATGGTGGGGGGGATGAGGAGTTGAGGTTTGGGGTAGGGAGAGAAGGGGGGATATTAATAGGGGGATGAGGAGTTTGTTTATTGGGGGTACACACACAGAGAGAGAGAGAGAGAGAGAGAGAGAGAGAGAGAGAGTAATATTGAGAGAGAAGATTAGTAATTGTTTGTGGGAGAAGGGGGAAGAAAGATAGGGAGCAAGAGGATTAGTTTTAGGGGTTGGAGTAGGAAAGTGAGTGAGTGTGTTTTAGAGAGAGAGAGAAAGTAGGGGGTGTTAGGGAATAGGGGGGAGAGAGGGGGTGGAGGTTAGGGGTAGGTTTATTAATATATGGTTCAGAGAGAGAGAGGGTAATTAGAGGTAGTGGAGAGGAGGGGGTTAGAGGAGAGAAAGAGATAGAGATGAGGGACATTAGGGATTATGAGGGAAATTATAAATAGTGGGGGTAGAGAGAGAGAGAGGGTTAGTTTAGGTGTGGGAGTTTGGGTTGATATTGTGTGTTAGAGAGAGAGCGAGGGAGTGTTAGGAAATATTGGGGGGAGAGGGGTGGGGGTTAGGAGTAGGTGTAATAGTATGGGTTGGAGAGAGAGGGGAGCTTTAGTAATTTTTTGGGGGAGGAGGGGGGAGAGAGAGAGGAAGGGAGAAAGAGGATTAATTTTAGGGGTGGGAGTACGAGGGCAAGTGTGTTTGTTTTATAGAGAGAGTGGCAATGAGGGTTAGGGGTAGGTGGATTATTACGAGGTTGAGAGAGAAAGAGAGAGAGAGATGGTGAATAGGGGTAGTGGGAAGGAGGGGGTTGGGGAGAGAAAGAGATTTAGATCAAGTGTGTTAGGGGTTTTGGGAGGATGAGGAAAATTAGAAAGAATGGGGGGTATATAGAGATAGAGAGAGAAGGGGGTGTTAGTTTTAGGGGTGGAAGTAGGGGAGTGATTTTTTGTGTTAAAGAGATAGAGAGAGAGCGAGGGGTGTTAAGGAATAGGGAGGAGAGAGGGGTGGTGTTTATGAGTAGGTGGATTATTAGAGAGAGAGAGAGAGAAAGGGCGATTAGGGGAAGTGGGGAGGAGGGGGTTGGAAGAGAGAAAGAGATAAATATTGAGGGGGTTAGGGGTTTGGGGAGGAGGGAAATTATAGAGAATGGATAGAGAGAGAGAGAGAGAGAGAGAGGATGGTTATAGGTAGTGGGTGTGGTTATAAGAGACAAGGAGAGTGTTTGGATCAGGGTTAGAGAGAGAGAGCTTAGGGGGTCTAGTTATTTATTTGTGAGAAGAGGGGTCTTAGGTGACAGAAAGAGATAGATATCAGGAGGGTCAGGAAAGGGAGAGGGGGGGTTAGGGGTGGTGGGGAAAGGAGTGGTGTTGGTGAGAGTGACGGGTGTTACAAATATATACAGAGAGAAGTTAATCAAATAGTCAAATAGTCTTATAAGGGATCTTGGGTAAACGAAAGTGATAGAGATATAGATGGTTAAGGATTTAGGGAGGATTCAAATAGTTAGCGTGAAACCGGTATAGTTGAGATGTGGTGGGGTTGGGGGAGGTAGAGAGAGAGAGAGAGAGAGGTGATAGGGGTTTAGGAAATAGAGAGAAAGAGAGAAGGGTTAGAGATGCGATGAAAAGTAGGTGTGTTAGTGAGAAAGAGAGAGGGGGGGTTACAAATAGATAGAGGGAGGGGAAGAGAGATAGATAGAGAAAGAGAGAGAGAGAAGCTATGGTTAGAGAGATAGTGAGAGGGGGTTGGGGTAGGGGTGAGGAGTGGAGGGTTTAGGGTAGGGCGAGATAGTGGGGCTAGCGATAATACAATGATGAGTTTTGGGTTTAGGGTTAGAGAGAGAGAGAGAGAGATTGGGGGGTTATTGTTTTAGGGAGGCGAAGGATTGTTAAAGAAAAGGGGGTAGTATATGGGAAGAGAGAAATAGAGAGGTGGGGGTGTCTAGGGAAAGAGATGGTAGTGGGGATGGTTAAGGGTAGGTTTGATGGGGATTAGAAGAAACATAGAGAGAGGGGTAGCTTACGAATAGGGTAGAGAGAGAGATAAACTGCAAGGGGTGGTTGGTGGTGGTAGGATAGAGAGAGAGAGACGGAGAGAGGGCGGGTCTTAGGGTGTTGAGGTAGAGATAAAATTGTGGCATTTAGCCATAGGTGGAGAGAGAGAGAGACAGAGAGAGAAATAGAGGACTTGTAATGGTTAGAGAGAGGGAGACAAAAGGATGAGGGGGGATAATTACAGGGTTTGGAGTAGGGTGTGTTAGGGAGTAGGGGGAGAAATAGAGGTGTTGGTGTTATGAATATGTGGATTTGTAGGGGGTTGAGAGAGAGAGATGAAGCCAAGGGGGGTGAAGGAGCTTGTGAGAGTGAAAGAGATAGAGATCATGAGGGTTAGGGATTTTCATAGGAGTATGTCAATTAGAGAGAAGGGAGTATAGGTTAGTTGAGGGGTGTGGAGTAGGGAGATAGAGAGGGGAGTATGAGAGAGATAGAGGGGTGGGGATAGAGAAGAAAGGGTGGTTATTTGTAGAGAGAGAGAGAGGGAGGGTGTTTGTGAGACGAGGGAGAGAGAAAGAGGTGGGTGTAAAGCATAGGTGGAAGAGTAGGGGAGAGATAATGTTGAGAGGGCATTAGTAAATTTTAGGGGGGATATGGGAGAGGGCGGGATTAGTGCTAGGGGTGTGAGTAGAGGGATGAGTCTCTGTGAGATAGATAGAGCAAGGGGGTGTTAGGGAGTAGGTAGAGAGAGTTGTGGCGATTATGGTAGGTAGAAGTGTGGGGGATTAATAAGTGTTTAAAGACTGCGTGGTTAGTGGTACGAGAGAGAGAGAGAGAAAGAGCGAGAGAGAGGGAGAGAGAGAGTGGAGTGGAGTTAGAGTGGGGGGGAGAGAGAGAGAGAGAGAGAGAGAGAGAGAGAGAGAGAGAGATGGTCTTAGGTTGTTGGGGGAGAGAGAAATTGGTTACGGTTAAGTGCAGGTGGAGGAGTAGGGGAGAGAGAGTGTGTGAGATAGGAGGTTATGGGGATGTGTGGGAGAGACATGGAGGGAGGAACGAGGCCAGTTGTAGGGTTGGGTGTAGAGGCATGTGTGTGAGTCAGAGTGAGAGTGGGGGTTTTATATAATCAGGGGAAAGAGAGAGGTATAGGGGTTATGTGTAGATGGATTAGTAGAGGGTTGAGAGAGAGACGAGGGTGTGATTGTGGGTAGGGTTTGGAGGGGGGTTTCGGTAGAGAGAGATAGATATCAAGGTTTTTAGTTATTAGGGGAGGATGGAATTCAGAGAGAAGAGTGTGTAGAGAGAGAGAGAGAAATTATGGGTAGCGGAGAGGTCGTTGGGGGAGAGAAATAGGTATAGATCGAGGGGGTTAGGGGTTTGATGAGAAGGGACATTAGAGAGAAGGGGTGGGTATAGTGAGGGACGGAGAAAAAGGGATAAGGGTTATGGAGAGATAGGGAGGGGGGTTAAGGGTTAGGGGGATTCAGAGAGCGAGAGAGAGAGAGAGAGAGAGAGGTGGGAAGGGAGATGGGTGTATATAGGGATATAGATGGTGTGGGGTGGTTAATTGTAGGGGGGAGTGGAGAGAGAGACATAGGGGTGAAGGGTTAGGTAGAGTAGGAGAAAGAGGGTGGGGGGATTAAGCGGGGAGAGAGAGAGTGGTTAGGCAGAGAGAGGGAGTTTAGGGTTAGATAGAGATTGAGAAAGGTATAGAGGATGGTTTTAGGTGGTTGGGGGAGAGAAAAAGTTGTGGAGTTTAGGGATTTATGGGGGAGTAGGGGAGAGAGATAAAGAGAGAGGGTTTTAGTAATGGATAGGGGGAGGAGGGGGTGATTGTGACAGAGAGTAGGAAGGGGTGTTAGGGATTAGGGAGAGATAGAGAAGGGAGGGGGGTTGTGGTTGTGTGGAGTAGTGGTTTGAGAGAGAGAGTATAGGTGTAGAAGGTAGGGAGAGAGAGTGTTTTATGTATAGCGGGAGGAGGATTTTGGGGCTTGGGGGTAAAGAGAGATTTGCAGGTTTATGGATTTAAGAGTAGGAGGTCAATTAAAGAGAAGAAGGGATGTTTGCGTGTGTGTAGGGGTTTGAGAGAGAGAGAGAGAGACAATGGGGATGATTAAAAGTAGGGGGATGAGGGAGGTTGGGTGAGAGAAAGAGATAGATATTGGGAGAGTTAGGGATTTGGGGAGGAGTTGGGAAATTAGAGAGAAGGGAGTTTAGTTGAAGAGTGGGGGTTTGGAGTAGGAAGGGAGAGAGAGGAGGGGTGTGGGGAGAGAGAAAAAGAGGGGTGTGGGGAGATAGGGGAGGTTAGTGTTAGAAGCAGAAGAAAAAGAAAGGGGTTAGGGGTAGTATGTATAAGGTGATGAGGAGTTTGGGGTTAGAGAGGGAGAGAGAGATTAGGGGGCAAGAGAGAGGGTGGGTGTTAGGAAATTGGGGGGAGAGAAAGGGGTGGGGGTTAGGGGTAAGTGTAGTATGAGAGAGAGAGTGAGTGAGAGAGGAGCTTAGTAAGGGTTAGGGGTAGAAAGGGTAAGAGAGGGGGATGAGGGGGGTTAGTTGGAGGGGTGGGAGTAGGGGGTTAAGTGTGTGTGTTAGATAGAGATAGAGAGATAGTTAGATATGGGGGTGTTAGGGAGTAAAGGCGGAAGGGGGTGAGGTTAAGGGTAGTTGGATTAGTAGGAATTTAAGAGAGGGGGAAGGGGGTGAGGTTAAGGATAGTTGTATTAGTAGGCGGTTGAGAGAGAGAGAGAGAGAGAGAGAGATCCAAGGGGGATGATTAAGGGTAGGGTGTAGGGAGGTTGGAAGAGAGAAAGAGACAGACAGCGAGAGGGTTAGGGAAATTAGAGAGAAGGGGGGTATAGTTGAAGAGTGGGAGCGTGGAGTCAGAAGAGAGAGAGAGGGAGGGGCATGGGGAGATAGAGAGAGGGGGGGGTGGTGGTTAGTTGTAGGAGTAGGAGAGAAAGAAAGGGGGGTTAGGGAAAGAGAGGGTTGTTATGGGTAGAGAGAGAGAGAGAGGTTTGGTGCTAGGTGGTTGGGGGGGAGAGAAGGAGGTGTGGGTTAGGGGTAGGTGGAGTAGGGGAGAGACAGAATGAGAGATGGTGTTCATAAGGTTTAGGGGGGAGGAGAGGAGAGAGAGAGAGAGAGGAAGGGGGTTAGTTGTAGTAGTGGGAGTAGGGGGTTGAGTTTTAGAGATAGAAAGAGAGAGAGAGAAAAGGGGGGTGTTAGGTTTTATGGGGAGGGAGATAGGCATGGGGTGTATGGGTACGTGAAAGAGTAGGGGGTTGAGAGAGAGAGAGAGAGAGAGAGATGAGGGGGAATGATTCAAGGTAGAGGGGAGTAGGGAGGTTGGGGTATATAAAGTGATAGAGATCAGGATAGTTAGGGGTTTGGGGAGAAGTAGGTAATTTAGAGAGAAAGGGGGTATAGTTGAGGAGTAGTTTGGTAGAGAGAGAGAGGGTAGGAGGGAGGGAGGTTATTTGTGATATGGGTTAAAGTAAATAAGAGTTATAAATTAAAAATGCTATAACAAGCTATGTGTATGATATAATTACTAAGGAAAGAGATAGTAGCTCCTAGGTTGCATGAATAGAGTGTCAACAAAGGAATTAAGAAACTGGATGCAATGGGGGTATACTTGAAGAGTAGGTGGGTGTGTTGTATGGAGAGAGATAGATGGGGATTGAGAGAGTGAGAGAAGTGGCAGGGACAAAGGCGATAGGTTTAGAGAGAGATGGAGTGTTGGGAGTATAGAGAGGTGAAGAGGCTAGGAGGAGAGAGACATGGGGTTATGAGTAGAGAGAGAGAGAGGTTAGAGTTAGAGAGAAATATTGAGAGAAATGAGGGGTTGATTATGGGCAGGGTTAGGAGAGGGGTTGCAGTAGAGACAGATATAAAGATCCAACATTTTATGGGTTTGTGCAAGAGAAAGGATTTTAGAGAGAAGAGTGGTATATAGATAGAGTGTGTGTGTGTGTAGGTATAAGTTGATGAGGAGTTTCGGGTTAGAGAGAGAGAGAGATTGGGGTCTTTATGGGTTTAGGGAGGAGAAGGATAGTTAAACAAAATGTGGGAATATAGGGGGAGAGACAAAGAGATAGAGAGATGTGTAAGGAAGTAGGCGTTTCTAGAGAGAGATGATGGAGTGGATGGTTGGGGGTAGGGTGTATTGGGGGAGAGAGAGAGTGGTGGAGGTTAATGGTAGGTACAGGAGTAGGGGAGAGAGAGACTGAGAGAGGGTGTTAGTAAGAGGTAGTGGGAGGATCATAAACAAAGAGATAGAGGGAGTTGGGTGCTTAGAGATTAAGGTGTGTGTAGGGGGGTGAGTGTGTGAGAGAGAGAGGGTAGGTGTTAGGGAGTTGGGGGAGATATAGAGGGGTTGGGTTTATTGGTAGGTGGAGTAGGGGTTTGAGAGAGAGATGAAGGGAGAAGGAGAGGGAGGGAGAGAGAGAGAGAGAAATGAAGGGGGCTGATTAAAGGTATGGGTGAGTAGGGGCTTGTGGTATAGAAAGAGATAGAGATCAGTAGGGTTAGGGGTTTAGGTAGATAGAGAGAAGGGTGCTTTAGTTAAGGATTATTAGGGTTGATAGAAAGAAATGTTAGGGGTGAGGGGGTTAAGATAGAGAGGTTGGTTAGAGGTAGAGGGGAAATCATGTTGGCTCTCAAGGCCTTTTACAATAAACAGGAATGTCAAAAACCCTAGACATCCAAAAACCTAACCCTAGGAGATGAAGTGCCAAAAGTCATGTGGGCCCCATTTGGTTAAGTTAGTACATCAACTTTCCGGGGTCGTAACTTTTGCATATGATCTCCGTTTGGGGCACTCGGTAGACCGTTGGAAAGGTCTATCCGAGATTTACAACTTTCGAATAGGGACAAATGGATGTCAAAGGCATCCATTTGGCCCCCCAAATTGCCAGAAAAGGTCGTTTAGGGCCTCAAAATGGCCCCGGAAGTTCAGGACCCGAAAAACTGCTAAAAATAGAACAATACCAAAATTGCCATCGCCTTGATTATCAGGACCCGAAGTTACAAACCCTAACCATGTGAATAAATGAGTTGAAGTCGAACATGGTGGGAATCATTTGATTATCAGTCATTGATGTATACGGTTAACAAATGCAAAGGCTTCCAACGATAATCATAATGGAGCCCAAGGTACCTAATATGATCCAACAAGTGTGAATAAGAGGACTTGAAGTCGAACACCTGAGGAACCTGTCGAAATAAGAGACATTGATGTATTCCCATTATTCAATAGCGAGGGAAACTGCCACTGATGACTGTAATCCCCAAGGTACTAACCCAAACTCTAAACTTCATTCCCAAAGAAAAATGAATTGAAGTCGATGGGAAGAAGTCCGCTAGAAGGGAGGGATTAATGCATCCTCCATCATCCAACATGAGGAACACTCAAAAAGGTATGAGATTATGTGGAGTAGGACAAGTAACAAGTTGAAACAAACTGACACCAAGATGGCTGACACATGAAGTCAAGGTAAACTGCAGAATGGCCAACAAAGGCTATATCCTTGAACAATGAGCATGACACAAAGTGACTTAGGAAGTTTTCAACATGAAGGGAAAGTGATATAATCTTGCAATTTAGGGGAAATTGATAGACCCTCCATATGGTTGGAAGAATAACCAACCAAGGGAGTAAAAAGTCGAAGATCAGGTTCACCCTAAGGGAAAAAACTAAAACCCAACTAAAATGATAGACTCAAATAGGTGTTGTGTTCAAGGATATGACTGACTTAACTACGTTTGAAACTGAAAAGATGTGATATACTCTTCTTATCCCTTATTCTTTTTAATAAAATAATGTCCTTCTTGTTGCTTTAATGAGTCCAAGAAAGAAAACTCAATAAGTCCAACCATTTAAAAAATTTAATGAGCCCATGGGAGGAATACTCATGACCTTCTTCATTTTTTAAATAGTTCGAAGAGGAGATAGATTAATACTCTATAATACTAATCTCTGGATTTTAATATTGAGCTGAGATCTCTTCTTGCTCGCCGGTGTTTTCTTGTTTAAGGAGTCAAAAAAACTTAAATAATACTCCATACACTTACTCGTGGATTTTAATATCGAGCCCTTGTAGGTTAATGCTCTCCAGTGTTTTCCTATTTATAGAGTCTGAAAAACTTAAACAACCCTTTATATACCCTCTCGTGGATTTCAAATCGAGCCTGAGTAGGTGAATGCTCGCTTGGTGTTTTCATGTTTCGAGAGCCTGAAAACCATAAAGAAATCTCCAAAAGGTCCTTTTCGTATAGTTAGTCTCCTCCCCTAAAAAAATATAAAACAATGGAAGAAGAACTCTTCTAGCCACTTATGACTAGCGTATTCATTTTTCGTAAGTAATCTGCAAAAGTCTAGAAAAGGGTTAAACTTATACTTAAGCGGATGGACCATCAATTCCTTTAATGAGCTTGAAAAGACCAAGTTTGCTCGACAATCTTGTTTAGTTTTTCAAATAGTCAAAACAAGAGCTTAAAACGACTTAAAGACAGCTTCTAGGATTGTGGGTTCATGACCTACCAAAGAATCAGATCTCAACAATCGCATTAGTAACTGTCAAAAAACGGAGTAACTACAAACCATAAAAAGATTTAACTCTACAAAAATATACATCTATAATACATGAAAAAGCACAGATACCTAAGCATAGTACTTCTTCAGGTAGGGTCAATTCCTGGGATCTCTTCATGAGACCAGGAAAAGATGTCACGGAAATCGTTAAACAGATTGGTATACGGAATGATCTCATCAAGATAGCAGTTCGCTCCAATAAAAATATTTTCCATGACCCCAGGTTCAGTGGAAATGTTGATCAGGATGGTTCTCGATGTATTCTCCCTATTCCCTTAAGCAAAAACAACTTGTGAAGTGGAAGGGAAAGAGGACAAATCAACATTGTCACTAGGTCTCAAAGAGAACTCACCTCTCTCTATCAAGTTTAGAATGGGAATTAAATAGGACCTGGGGTGTATACTTTCTCGAGGATGGTCCAGGCCTATCATAGCTTCAAAAAATGTTTCGTCAGAAGGAAAAAGTGTGTCTAAACAATCAGGAGAGTGGGTAGAGTCCACTGACCATGCAGGGGCATAGTCCATATCTGACTCAGCAGAGACCAACAGAGTCATGATATGTTCTACTGTAGTTTGTTGTGAATCCAAGCAGGCTACCTCTGCAACAGATACAGGAACAACAAGTTATGATTCAGTAGGGAGAATCCGCAGATCTGTCATTGAACTAACTGTGGAAGTATCAGGCGAGTAAAATTCGTCAGAACCAATAAAATTAATGGGAGAAGGTAGGTCAAAAGTGTCTATTAATGACCCATAGAGACCTACTCCCAAACTCTCAATAACTAGGTAGGACTGATCAACCAACGGGATAGTTGAATCAAATGAAGTCTTGTTGGTTTTCCGGGAAAACGAATGTTGATCAACTGTGATGATCTTTCTTTCACAAGGGAACATTATGATCTGGAAAACAGCTGACGGCATTGCCTACATGGCATATGTCTAGCTCCTACTCAATAGTAGGTTATAATCGAGTGGAGCATCCAGAAATTCAACCTCTACCGATACTATTTTTTCTGCCAATTGAACATCAAATGATGCTAAGACTCCGTGTGGACGGAAAGATCTTCCATCAAAGGCGGTGAGTACCATATTAGAGGGGGCTATCTCAGGTTCACCTAAAGCCTTCCAGCAAGAAATAGACATTATGCACGTTGATGCGCCCTCATCTACAACAGCTCTTTGAATGGTCATGGGACCATGGACGACCTCTATCTGGAGAGAGACATGATACGATAATTGATACTTGATATCTTTCATATCAAAACGCTCAAGCATGGTGGATGAATCAACACTCCCAATCACTGGGAGGAGTGCACTGTGTTTCAATGGGAAACATTGTAGTACCTCCAAAGTAGACATGGCACAGGGGGTTTGGGGTAAATCATCCACAACATTGTAGTTGGGGGAAACCCGCGCGTTGGGGTTGTGCACATCCCATTTGAAGACACCTTTCGGTATCTTCGACAACGTCTCCACTGGTATGTAAAGATGGGTAGAGGATTCAGGAACATCCTTCTATCGCGGATCCCAGGTATAATTCCTTGCTTGAGTTTGCAATAGAGCATCTGAATTAACCATATTAACGAAAGACTGATCAACAAAGGTGGCACGAGTGGTGCCCCCAGCACTAGAGATTCCAGAAGCTGAACTCTGTCCATGAGGAAAAGGGTCTTTTAAGATAGTTGGTTTCTTCTCACGGATTAGCTTCTGGGCTTCTTCCATTAGAGGGCATTGATGGGTAAGGTGGTCCTCTTGACATAGCTTGCAAGGGAGCTTAGCCTTCCTTTTTTCCTTTTTACCCTCCATGACATTTTTTGTGTTTCTAGGCTTTTGTTGGTTTCCCTCCCCTTTATTGCCCTTTCTTTTGGGCTCTCGAGAGCCCTTTTGGTTTTTCTGCACCTACTGTACAGATTCTATAGTTGAAGGGAAGGATGCAACAAAAGTTGATTCTGCAGCAGACTGTTTGACTGACAAGGCGTGAACCTGCTTTGTTAAGGCATCAAACGTTGCAGAATAACCTGAACCCACAATGCCATCAGCATGTGGTCCAGGTTTAGGTTTACCTAAGTCTATACTAGACCTCGGCGCATCAGGAATAATTTCATATAAAATCCCAGACTGAGCATAGACCAAGTCCAGTTGTTGGGTTCTCAAAATGGATTCCTCTTCAGAGGACACCCCTGAAGTGGCAACTTCCTTAGAAATATAAGGAAGGAGAGATTTAAGGTACCATTCTAATAAGAATGTTGGGAGGATGTCAGCTTTAATGAGCCTCTTTTGCCTTCGCCACTCCTGAATATGATCAGATAGATGAGTGGCTTTGTTCTGTCGAAAGGTAAACAGAAGGTTTGTGCCAACATCGTACCGGACGGGAAGTTGAAAGTGGTTTAGGAAAACCATAGGAAGATCCCGAAAGGTGCCATAAGCAGCTGCAAGAAATTCGATATACCATTTAGCTGCGACACTTGTCAAGGTCCTTTCGAAGAGCCTTAACCTTATGGAATCATCATTCAACGAATTTGAGGAGCACCAGAGATGAAATGTCGTAACATGGTCACCGGGGTCCTCACCAGTCTTATTTTCAAACTTTGGTATGTTTGAGGGCAACTTAGTGGGAATGGGTGGCCATGCAGAGTTATGACGCACGGGTTCATTCATGAGCTTTGAAATATCTGGCAAGTTCAAAGTTGCCAACAAAGGTAAACGGGGTTGAGCTAATGGCATTTGTTAGATAGGAACCTGGTATTGGGAACCACCCATTGCCTGGTTCATGTATTGTTGGTTGGGGTTTCCCCCAGCCATCGGTTGTGAAACGAAAGGATTGAAATTGCTCCACCCGAAATAAAGCAGATTGAATCCCTATGTGTTTGTCCATTGTGGCTAGGTGTTAGCCCCACCATACTGCCGGTTAAACATATTACCCCCTCCTCCATAAAACAAAGAGAAGGGAATACTCCCTATAGGTATGTTCAATGGATTCACATTGTCACCTACACAGGGGTTGAAACCAGGTGTGGTCATAATGGACGGTGCAGTCATGGTACCCATGACAGGCATAGATGTAGAGGGAATCAATCCTACAGTGGAAGTGGAAGTAGTAGCTTGAGCTACACCCTGGAACTGTTGGTTAGCAGAAGACTGAGTGAAATTCACTACGGGTATCCCTGACAAAGGGACATTGTTTGGTCCAAAAGTTGGGGTAGAAACTGAGGCAGATGTCGAAGCTAGTGAGCTCGGCATGCCTAGATTACCAACATTAAAACTAAAGGACAAAGTTGATGTAGAAGTAGTCTGTGAAGAACTTGGGGTAGCAGTGTTTGTTAAAGAAGGATTAACAATCCTTGCATCCATAGAAGTTGTGGGAGTTTGTGGAACTCCCTGCTCATCTCCTGGGTTAGTCATAGTATAACCCGGTGTAAACAAGTAAGCACTATACTCAGGTTGTTGAAAACCTACAGGTACTAGAAGCAGATCATTAGGTCCAGTTAGAGGAGGGTTGAAAGGAGTACTGAACTCTCTAGAAGTCAGGTCCTCAACCTTGATGGTATCAAAGACTTGTTGATCTGGGGTTCTAGGTTGCGGCTCAATAAGAACCCCTGTGTTGCTCGTAAGTTCGAAAGAACCACAAGAATTAGTCCTCTGGCGTCGTGGTGGCGGTGGAGGATCCACTATGATTGGGGGAAGGTTTTGCAACCTCCAAGACCAACGAAGATGTTGGTCCTCCGCAACTACAAAAAGTAGACTAAGTAAAAACCTAGTGGCCACTACAACTAAGGAGCAAACAGCATACCACTAAATTTTTTTTTCGAAGTAATCAAACCAGACAAACAATGGAAAATACTCTCGGAAGCAAGTCTGGGATGATTAGGGCCCAGAACAGACTAACAAAGTATCCACGATCAGTTATGTGGCCTCCTTCGGTGGTCCACTGGGTGCAAGCGTTTGAACCACCAAACTGCCCTCCCAGGATTACTGCCAAACGGTTACCTTTCACGTCTGTCCGAGGTGAAGTGGGAATAACCACACACTCTACTTATGTAGAGCCCTAAAGGTCTGATACTAAGGCTACCATCAATACAAAATAAATTGGGGGGACGGTCATCAGCCTAGTCAAAATGCATGGGCAGGGTATCAAAGCCCGAAGTCCGAAAGGACCCCCGTACATGAATCAACTCTGGTTTATGGTTGAGAGGAAAGTGAGAGGATATCCTCAACAATTCCAATTTCCCATGACCTCGTGCTTAAATCTGGTTTGAGTAGATCATCCCAGGACTATTCGATAGAGATGGATTTACCTAAAAGATAGTCATACTACGATTGTTGAGTAATGAAGCCAGTTTCGGATTGTTTCAGGTGATTTAAGTCTGAAACTCTAGCCTAAGCTAGTTGATGATGTGTATACCTAAAAAGAAAAAACTTTGCTACTAAATTTTATTAATATTTCTTTTTAAGGGTTACTTGTTAATCAAGGGTTGTAGTGCGGTGTGTGGAATGGTTTGTATGAAAGTAAAGTGCATGTAAAGTAATTCTTTCAAATTCACAAAAAAAATTCTTTTTTCCGTGTATATTCTTTCAAAAATCGAAAACTAGGAAATCCTAAAACAAAATATTTTTGTATTTTTCTTTTAAATTTCAAAGCAAAGCAAATTATGCTACTTTAAAATAATGATAGACCTTACTACTAAGATACTTAAACAATTTTTGTCTTTTCTGATAATTGTAAAAGAAAGAGAACTTGTACAAGAGAAAGTAAGATCTAAATGTAAAGTGTGCGTAAGACAAACACCTAAATGGCTCAAAACAAACGAATCAAAAGATTCAAGGAAGACTCAAACTACCAAGTTGTTTCGAAAAGAAAAAACTTAAGGCTTGGAAACAAAGTGTAAAAGAAACAGGGAAAATAGATGTTCATAACAGAAAGGCAGACCTAAAAAGGTTGCTCCTAAACATCAAAACCCTAATAAAACACTAAGCTAAGCAAAAGAGTAGGTGAGTGAACCAAAAAGTAACCTTACTAACGCACGAACTCAAAACAAAGCTAAAAACAGGAGGCGCTAACTCACTTGGACTAAACTGAAAAGCTAATCAACAAGTATCTAAACCAAGCAACCTTTCAAAAGCACCCTAAGGACTCAAACTTGAGGTCAAACCCTAATGGGAAGGATAAGACACAGTGAACGTGTGCTAATGCTGCCACACACAACAAACATTAAGAGCATAGGTCTGTATGACTGCAACAAGCAACTATGGTAAAGGTGTGCAGCTATGCCCAAAAGAGAATAGTGCACGAACTTCAAAAAGGGCTAGAAAGCAGTAAAGATGCTTAAACAAGTACTCAAGCAATCAAAAGAAAACTAAAGGACTTTAGAGACATAGACAAGACTCAAAAGAGACATAGGAGTCTTATGGGTCAGTAGTGAAGCAAAGCAAAAGGATGGAAGTGAAATCAAACCCTAACAGAAAACTAGACGCTACAAGAAAATGTGATATTGTGCAGTGCAGAAACCAGCGCACACTAGGACATATGCGCTACTGTGCAGTGTATAAAGCAACGTTCATCAGGTGGTATGCGCTACTATTAGTAGGGTAAACCAATGCACATGTATCAGAAGCACAAAAACAAACCTTGCAAAAGCAAACTGAGATGAATCAAGCAAGAAAGAGCAGGTATCAAAGACCTATAAGACCTCTCAAAGAAGAAATAAACTGAAAAAATCTAGAAGAAAAACCTAACTAAGCCTCCTAGAGCAGAAAAACACACGGTTACTCCCCAACGGAGTCGCCAGTCTATTGTTCAGGATTTGAACCTTATAGTGATGAGAGACAATACCAACTTGGGCGGGGTTGACAGGTAAATACATTCATTATATTGCATTTAGTTCCTACAAATGAAAGAGACTGGGATATCAAAAGATGTACATTTAACCGACGGCTAGTCCTAGCTTTCACTTGATCTCCCGCTTGATCCTTCGCTATGATGAAACTGCAATACAAAGGAAACCTTCCTCAGCATATCTTGAATATATACATATTGATGAATATTGAAAGAAAACAAACATCAACAACAATCAGATACTAATCCAAATGAAGATACAATCCAATAGACATTCGATTTGGGGCAGGAAGGGTATTTCCACTTTTTTATTATCAAAGAAACATGAATCAATACAAGTATACCCGATCGATCAAGATGCTTCTGCAACCGAGTCCTGGGCTCCTGCTCTTCACAATGACTTGGGACTTTCCTCCAACGTAACAATCCTTAAAGCATTCTTTCTAGGTCCCTCTCTCATGGATCCTCCTTGTATTTATGGGACAAGGTAGGCAGTTGTAATCAAGAGGTGGTTGATTTGGGAGGTTGGGGAAGTTGCAGAACCAACTTCAACTAATCCCAATTCGTAATCTTAATATATTTTTTTATTTCATCTTAAGATGTGCGCGATTTTCCTCAAGGCATAGTAGCACACAGTACGCAACTTCAGTGTTTTACAACAAGCACTTACAACTTTTCTATGTGTGCACTAGTTTTCCTTGAGGAAAGTAGGCATACTTCCAGATGTGTGCTGGTTTACTGCCCAAAGAGTAGCGCACATGTCAAAAGATCAAGATAAATGGAGACATTCTCAGCTGAAGAGGGTACTTCCAGTCCATATATCATCTAGGTCAACCTAGCTCTTCCATCCATGGTGTCCTTTTGTGTGATCGACAACATAATGTGATCACGGATGAAGAAGTGTAGATTTGACCTATAACACCAAGGCCACCTGAACCAATTTTCCAACACATAGTCATTTCCAAGAATTTCTCCAAGGTTGATCCTGAAACCCTATTTTGGCAGACTTATAACTTTCTCCTCAGAAATGATTAAGGAAAACTGAGACCATGACTAGATAGTGACTTCAACAAGCTACAGCATGATATGATGGTGCATGCATTTTTCTCAAACTATGAATTATGGAGGGCATTCTCTTAGAGTAGTTTTGACTACTTTTTCCATACTTTGTCAATTTCCAAAGTTTCACAAACTTTTCATACTTTTCTAGAATGATGTCACATTGCAACACTAACTTAATGATAGCACCAGAACACCATCATGTGTCTTTCCAACCTCATCACACATTCCATGTCATCACTTCCTATGGTGTTAGTTCTCTCTTTGAGGCTCACACGTGTGAGATTTTGGCCTTCCAAAATAGAGATCAATTTATGTATAACTAGAATGGTCAAGAATGGAAAAATACAAATCAAAAGAAGGGTCGGCCGACCCTTCGTTTAGTAGATAATTGTGAACACCAATATCCAGCAATTCACCTGTATCCAGAATGGTGAACAAAAGAAGGATCGTACAACCCTTCTTGTAGTCTAGAACTAGTATGAAAATAATATTGGGAAGAAGAAGGGTTGGCTGCCCCTTCATTTATGAGGGAATTGTGCAAATATTCAACCTACGAAGTAGAGGCTGTTAATTCATGTATATCCTGAATGGTGAAGACTGCAAAAATACTAAGCACAAGAAGGGTTGTCCGACCCTTCATTAAAATAGAAATGAAAAAATATTTAATCTATGAAGGTTGGGACGACAATTCCCCACTACAGACTTCTATAGTATATGGTAGGGATCAGGACATTGGCTAAGTTATAACATGTAAACAATATTTATCCCAACTTCCGACTGTCGACATGACGGATCGGCCACCCCTTATTTCAATAGATAATTGTGAACGCCAATATCCGACAGTTCACCTGTATCCAGAGTGTTGAACACAAGAAGGATCGAACCACCCTTCTTGCAGTCTAGAACTATTATGAAAATAATAGTGGACGGAAGAAGGGTCGTCCACCCCTTCATTCATTTATGTCAAGCCTCATTCAAAATTGGGGTGTTGGTTAATGACATTCAACTTCAAATGACCGCTATATTATACAACTTCAAATGACTGTCATAATTATCATATCAGAACACCGCAAAAACCAATTTCAAAAGTGGCAATATCAAAAGAAAAAGTATGGTTTCAAAACCTCGATTTGGCACTTTTGAAAATGGATTTGGCAGTTTCAGAACCGGTTTGATCACTTTTGGAACCAGATTTGGCACTTTTGGAACCTTGATTTGTCACTTTCAGAATCGGTTTTGGCTCTTTTGGAATCGGTTTTGGCACTTTCAAAACCAGTTTTGGCACTTTTGGAACCGGTTTGGACACTTTTGGAACCTAGATTTGGCACTTTTGGAACCGGATTTTGCTTGATTTTGGAGTTTAGAAAGGTTGTTTTTGACTCGTCTTCAAAGTGATTTAGACTAGAATATTTCCAAGTTTAATGAAATCGACATTAATAGATGTTCGGTACCAGTACCCCGCCTCATAAGATATTTTAGCAGGGCGCCAGATTAATATTAGAACTTTATATGATTATTAATTCATTGGGAGAGATAGGAAAGCAAGCTAGCCTGGGGAACATGCAATAACATCCAAGAAAAAGGCATTCCCCACAACAGATATAAATCTCGTGGCACCATGGGCTAAGACAGGGGGTTGTTCCAAGGATTCCTCCATTTGGACTAGATTGTTTTGTTCATATTATTATATTAAGTTACAGGTTCATCCGCCATTTACTTATTATTTACCTAAAGACAATTTTATTAATTAATACTTGAATGGTTATTAAGGTGAGTGGCTATGTTGATACTAACAAGATTTTTCCATCTCTTGACCATCAGGGAATAACACCTATTACATAACCTAATCCATAACCATATCCAGTCCGAGTTGAGGTAGAACCATACCTAGATTTAAACGCAGTATATTTTGTAGCATTAGATAGCAAAGGCATTTGTTTACCTTTAATCATTTTTACCTAGTCAATGAACTAGTTTAAGCTTTAGTACTAGAACTAGTGAATGTAACAGTAATAGTTACAAATTTTATTTGCCCATATACAGTTGAAGAACCAGTCGACCCTTGAATTTATCCTAGGGGTGAAGTAGATCCTTAAGTTTGAGGGTAAAAGGAAACTAGCTTCTACAATAAATTTATCGTGTTTTAAAAGGCCCTCACTGCCCATATGTAGTGTACCTTGGAAGGGGAAGGAATTTCCTTCATTCTTCGTAGGGGATATATACCTTGTTTGAATGAACCTTACCAAGGCCAGGTTCATAGAGGAGGAAATATCACATTGATGAAATTCCCTAAAGAATCAATAGATGCTTATATGGATACAAATGATTGATTCTACTTAGTTACCTTCTTCTTATCTCTGTGACAAAATGTCTTCAAATTAAGATCCATATTCCTACTATGTAAAAACCAAAGCACTTGATACCGATACTTGTATTTTTTACAAACAATAAAATGCTATCCATTTCCATGCACAATGGAATCTTTTGAAATTGTGCAGTTTCTACAGACATTTCTCATTGTCAACATTTACCAATTAAGAGATCATGCATTCTTTTTCATTTAACGACACAGTTTCTAGTGCATTTGCTGACATTTTTTGCAAATTAACATCATCCACAATTATGTTTACTGTCTTAAAACTTGCATTATCATAAATCTTATTAGACAGCATCTGCAATGACACCAAATGGATATGTTCCATCCTTAATATAGACTGAATGTGTGAAGGGGGGTCCTAAAACAGCAGAGTCACATACAAGATGAGTTTTCAAGCATTAATGCACAATAAAAAATTGATAAGAGAGCAATGTAGCCCCTTCCCACTATAGCATGAAAATGTTGTGAACACTGGCTACTGTTGCAACAAATCAGACTAATGAAAAATGGGTGGATTTTATGCAAAATAATGGAAGGAAAATCTAAGAGCCACCACAGTCCACCCATATTCAAATTAAGTTGGAGGGGTTTTTTGCAATGTTTTGGAATGACTATTCAAATTCAGAGTCAGTAAGCTTCTATTGGAGAAGGTATCAAGTTGAAAAGTTTTACTAGAATGCCTACATATGAATGTGCAAAATTTTGGAGTTGCATTTTTCTTTAACAACAAAGTAATAGAATCCCAGCCTAAAATGACATGGAAAGAACAGTTCCTGATTCTGAGGAAAATTACAAACTACAGTAAGATCCACCCAAATCACACCAAAGTGTCATTATGGGAGCACTATAGCCAAATTATTGAAAATCTTAAGAATCACTACTGCTAATATAGCAGATCCTCTCTTCAGGGCATGCAGGGGCATATTATTAGGATTCTATTGTTCTAAACCTTTCCTTGATCCTCCAGTACCACTCCCAATTAGTGAAGGTATTCATAAGGAGGGGACCCAAGCCTCCTAAAACCATGGTGAAAATGTAAATGTGTAATAGGCTTGGAGTTATATTTGAGAATGGAACTCACAAACTGCAAAAATCAATACCTTTTCTATTCTAGCATTTACATTTTCTGGGTGTTCGATGCCTCTAGCTAACCATGAGATATAACTATATGTAAGACGAAGTGTTCGAGTGGACTGTCCTGGAAGCCGAGACCCACTGATTTCAATAGACACCTTCCCAAGTAATATTCCAGCATTTCAATTTTTTGGGTGTTCCAAGCCTCCAGCTAACCATGAATTATAATAATTTTTAAAATCCAGTTATTGAGAGGACTGAATTGGAATCCCAGACCCCCTCTTTTCCATCAATGCCCTCATTATCTCAGGTCCTATTCCAATATTTCCATTTTGTGGGTATTCCAAGCCTCCCTCTTTAGCTAACCATCACAGATAATTGTCTATACGATCCAATGCTTGAATGGACTCTCTTGGAATCACAGGCCCACTATTTTCCATAGATACTGTTGATCTTCTTGTTCCAAGTTCAAAGCATAAATCATGGGGGTTAGTAGAATCCAGCTTTGCACCATGCAATGATACCTTCATTGGATTAATGGTTGAATGTTCATCACTGCATGCCATCTTCATTACTGGACAATCCATTTCCGCATGACCTTCTTGCCAACATAATCGACACTGCTTAGGAATTCGAACTGTGCCTTTTATTTTTTCCAATTCCCTTAGTTGAGCTAGTTTGTGTAGATTGTTCCATTCCTCTACAGGCACAAGAAATTTTTCAACCATCCTGCAAGACTTATCTAGAGAATTCTTATTGTCTGCTTCTACCAAAACATGCAGTTCTTCATTGTCTCATGGATATGGCTTCTGTATTTCCAAGGGGCCCCATGATAAGCCCAATGAATTTGTATCCAGGGTATTCTTTAATAGTTACATAAATTTTCTTGGATTTCTTACCAGCAGGTGGCCTGAAAGCAGGGAGTTTCTCACTCAACCTTGCATATATCATTTCTCTTTCCTAAAGAAGCTTTTCTCTGGCTCTAAAATCCCTTGTATTTATTCTAAACCCCAAGTTGTTATATTGAGGATCTGGTGATGGAGATCTTTTCCCATCCTCTGATTCAACAATAACATTTCTAGTCTAAAGTATTTGGTTGATGAGAGAGAGCTTAATACTTAGTTCCTACACTACAGGGTCCACATCAGCTAACTTCTTTGCAAAATTTGGAAGTTCTATTTTACCTTGAATTGGAATTTTTGGTTCTTCTGCATCCCATCTTGATCTTTTCTTCTTACCACTACATTCACCTCCATTTGCTAGCATTGAAATTTGTGGCTCTTCGGAAACCCATATTTATCTCTTCTTCTTACCACTACATTCACCTTAATTTTCTACTCCTCCTTTGATTAGATGGCTTTGGACTCATGGTCCTTTTGGAATATAGTATGAACATAGATAACTCTTGGTATCAATATCAAGAATAAGTATCATCTTGGATCTTGAGAGGCATTCTTTTAGATAAGAAGGGGAATCATATAAATCAGGTTTTTTCAATATCAACTTTATCACATACAAGGGTCACTTGGGTAGTTTCTTGGTAATGCATGAGTAGAAAAAATGTTTGTGTGAGAAGACAAATTTTCTCACCTGATGTCTATTGATTACCAATGTTTATATAGTGTACTGAACCATTTGATGCTTCCTTTAGTTTTGTTGGTACATGTGCACACTGTAGTCCTCAGATGACTGATTGTGCATACTTAAGTCTAATTAATTGATTATCTTATTATGCTACTATGTATGGAAGTGTGCCACATTCTGATGGACGTGTTAGAGTGTGGGTTAAGGCCGCATATGCACATTTGAAAGGAGCTTCTATTTTCTTGGTGTATGACTATCCTAAAAGACTGTCATTTATTGCAGCAATGGGATTGAAAGTTCATCATCATTTCTAGACTGTTTTGATTAATAGCTTGTAGTATGTATTTTTCCAACTCCATCCTACAACTACCTATCTCTTTCTCTCTCAGGTATGTCCATTGTTTCATTAGTGACTTGTCCCCTAAGAGACAAAGTCTGAGGATAATATATAGCTGAGTATATAAAGGAAGGTCTAAACCAAATGTTTTTATCCTTTACGTATGCTACTTTAACTTTTTCATTAATTTATTGCTATTGTTGTTATTTATGGTCCTTGGATGCTTCAACTTTAACACAGGGACCTTTGGGAGTGTTAAGTTGAAAGAAACGAAAATTATGCTATATATGTTACCACATTGTTTTCTCCTTTACGGATGCTAGTTTTTAACTTGTTCATTAATTTATTACTACTCCTGTTATTCATTGTCCTTGGATGATTCAAATTTAACACAGGGACCTTTGGCAATGTTAAGTTGAAAGAAATGAAAATTATGGTATATATGTTGTATTGCAGTCACTCGAACTGTTTCATAGTTTGGACCTTCCTTATACGGTGATGATAAAACTTATTGTTATTGTACGGAACAACTATGGACTATATACCTTAAGAGAGAAGACAAAAGTTTGACCCTTGGTCTTGTGGGTAAAAGGGTTGTTTCCCCACCTTGATTGTAGACCTTGGTCTTGTGGGTAAAAGGCTTATTTATGTACCTTGATGGTACGCCTTGGTCTTGTGGGTGAAAGGGTTGTCTTCCCACTTTGTTATGACCACTCTTTTTTACCTTTGATCTTGTGTTGAACCGTGTTGGTCCTTATGCTTGTTGTTTGGACAAAGCTGTGACCGTCTTTGGGCTACTAAGTTGGGTTGTGACCTTTGTTCAGTCTGCTAGACTAAACCATGAATGTTCCTTGGGATACCTTGACTTGATAAGTTGTATGATGACTATTATGAGGTATTTTCTATGAGTGTAACATTGTTTTTGGTTCCTAACATGAACTTTGAGGTTTCTAGTATTGAGCCGTGACCTTGTGGGCTACATTGGACTGAGCCGTGACCTTGTGGGATACCTTGGACTGAGCCGTAAGCTATTCTAGGAAAGAACCATGATCTATTTGGGTTGTTTGGACAGAACCATGACCTCTTTGGGATGTTTTTGCACTTAATAAAAGCAGTTGAAGAACTTGAAGGACTAGTACAAGGTAAGCCATTATGGATCTATAGTAACTTGCTAATCATTATTTTGTATGCTAGAATGATGTAAAATTTGTTTGAATATCATAATTTTCAAGCAATAACAACTTCTTAAAGGGTGCTAGCTAGCTCAATGGTAGAGCACCTACCTAATTATAGGTGGGAGATTGGTGGTTTGATTCCTCCATACCCTATCATAAATTAGTGACTAAGAAAACAACTAAATTCGCATATATATGAATATTAGTAGCTAATTTCCAATATCTTATAGCGTGACTAACGTTTAGTCATATTTAGCTTAGTCGTTAATATGTTATCATCTAGTAGTTTCTTTAGTCGTATATTTGGTCATTAATTGTGGCAATCAATGACCAAATCAATGACTAAATCAATAACTAAATCAGTGACTATCAATGACTAAATCATTGACTATCAATGACTAAATCATTGACTAAATCAATGACTATCAATGACTAAATCAATGACTAATAAGTCAACCAATTAATGACTAAGTGAAATATGACTAGCTATAAGATAGTGGAAATTAGCTACTATTAGTCACCGACTCAAAAATAGTCATTTATAGCTGAATTTGTCATTTTTTTAATCATTAATTCCTCATTTTGTACTAGTGTTTACATACAAAAGAAAATCCAGCAGCCAAATGGTATATTGAAGTACCTGCAGCTACCTATGGTACCTTTCGGGATCTTGATATTGTTTTTCTGAACCACTTTCAACTTCCCATCCGGTACGATGCTGACACAGACCTTTTGTCAACCTTTCGACAGAACAAAGCCACTCATCTATCTGATCATATTCAGGAGTGGCGAAGGCAAAAGAGGCTCATCAAAGATGACACCCCCCCAGCATTCTTATTAGAATGGTACCTTAAATCTCTTCTTCCTTATATTTCTAAGGAATTTTCCATGTTAGGGGTGTCCTCTGACGAGGAAGCCATTTTGAAAACCCAGCAGTTAGACTTGGTCTATGCTCAGTCTGGGATTTTATACGAAATTGTTCCTGATGCGCCCAGGTCTAATATAGACTTAGGTAAACCTAAACCTGGACCACATGCTGATGGCATTGTGGGTTCAGTCGACTCTGTAGCATTTGATGCCTTAACAAAGCAAGTTCACGCCTTGTCAGTTAAACAGTCTGTTGTAGAAACAACTTCTGTTGCATCCTCCCCTTCAACTACAGAATATGTACAACAGGTGCAAACAAACCAAAAGGTCTCTCAGCATCCCAACAACAAAAGAAAGGGCAAGAAAGGGGAGGGAAACCAACAAAATCCCCAAAACACACAAAATGCCAAGAAAGGTAAAAATGAAAAAGGGAAGGTTAAGTTCCCTAGTTGCAAGCTATGTCAAGAGGACCACCTTACCCATCAATTCCCTCTAATGGAAGAATCCCAGAAAAGTAATGGTTGGGGGGGGAGGAGGGAGATAGAAAGAGATAGGAGAGGTTTTTATTTGTAGGGAGTGAGGAAGATATATGGGAGGTGTGGTTAGAGTTATGTGGAGGTGTAAGGAAGAGAGAGAGACTAACTTATCCCAGGTTAGTAAGGGCTAGGGAGAGGAGGGGAGAGAGATAGAGAGGAGGGGGTTTTGGGCTAGGGGGAGTAGCAAAGAGATAGAAAGAGCAGGATGGTTAGCGATGGGGGAGAGGTTGGGGAGAGGGAGAGGGGGTTTAGAGAGAGAGAGAGAGAGAGAGGTGTAGAACTGGGGAAGAGAGATTGATGACGATGATGATGATGATGATGATGTGATGATGTTGCTGATGATATTTATGATGATGAAGATCATGATGAATATGATAATGATGGTGAAGATGGTGATGATGATAATGATTATGATGATGATGATGATGATGATGGTGATGATGACCACAACGATGCTGATGAAGATGACAAAGATGATGATGAGGAGGAAGATGGATTTGAAGATGATGACGATGAAGATGAATATGATGGTGATGAAGATGATGATGATGGTGATGATGATGGTAATGATAAAGAAGAGGATGATAATGATGATGACGATGATGATGATGACAATAATAATCATAATTATCATAATTATCATCATCATCATCATCATAATTATCATCATCATCATCATCATCGTCATCATCATCATCATCATCCTCATCATCCCCATCTTCATAACCATCATCTTCATATTCATCATCATTGTCATATTCATAATCACCTTCATCATCATCATCATCATCCTCATCACCATAATCGTCATCATCATCATCATCATCATCATCATCTTCATCATCATAATCATCATCATCGTCGTCATCATCGTCATCATCATTTTCATCATCATCATCATTTTCATCATCAGCATCATCATCATCATCATCACCTTCGTCATCATCATCATCATCTTCATCATGATCTTCATCATCACCATCATCATTATCATCATCAACATCATCATCATCATCATCATCATCTTCATCACCCTCTTCCTCATCATCATCTTCATAATCATCATCACCCTCTTCCTCATAGTCATCTTCATCATCATCTTCATCATCATCATCATCTTCATCATCTTCATCATCATCATCATCATCATCATCATCATCATCATCATCATCGTTGTCGTCGTCGTCGTAGTCGTCGTCATCGTCAACGTCGACGATGTCATCATCATCATCATGCAGACGACAACGATGATGATGATGATGATGAAGATGGTGATGGTGATGGTGAGGGGGACAGAGAGAGAGAGGAGATGGTGTTAATTGTAGGGAGTGAGAAAGACATATGGGAGGTGTGGTTAGAGGTAGGTGGAGGTGTGGGAAGAGAGAGAGACTGAGAGAGGGGGTTAGTAAGGGATAGGGAGAGGAGGGGAGAGAGATAGAGAGGAGGGGTTTTGGGGCTAGGGGGAGAAGAAGAGAGATAGAAAGAGTAGGATGGTTAGGGATGGGGGTTATTTTAGGGAGAGGGAGAGGGGGTTTATCGATAGAGAGAGAGAGAGAGAGAGGTGTAGAAGCAGGGAAGAGAGAGTGAGAGAGGGTGGGTTATTTAGGGGTAAGGGGCTAGGAGGGGGGTTAGCGAGGGGGAGAGAGAGAGAGAGGTGGGGGGGTTAGTAATGGTTAGGGGGGGAGAGAAGTGAGAGAGAGAGAGGGAGAGAGGCTAGGTTTTTAGTTGTAGGTATTGAGAAAGAGAGATGGGAGGTGTCGTTAGAGGTAGGTGGAGGTCTAGGGAAGAGAGAGAGACTGAGAGAGCCCGAGTTAATAAGGGTTAGAGAGAGGAGGGGAGACAGATAGAGAGGAGCGGATTTTGGGCTAAGGGGAGTAGTAAAGAGATAGAAAGAGTAGGATGGTTAGGGATGGGAGAGAGGTTAGGGAGAGGGAGAGGGGGTTTGGATAGAGAGAGAGAGAGAGGTGTAGAAGTAGGGAAGAGAGAGGGTGGGTTAGTTAGGGTTAAGGGGCTAGGAGGAGGGTTAGTAAGGGGGAGAGAGAAAGAGAGAGATTGAGAGAGGGGGTTAGTAATGGTTAGGGGGGAGAGGATGGAGAGAGAGAGAGAGGGTGTTAGTTGTAGTGAGTGAGAAAGAGAGATGAGAGGTGTAGGGAAGAGAGAGAGACTGAGAGAGCTCAAGTTAGTAATGGCTAGGGAGAGGATGGGAGAGATATAGAGAGGAGGGGGTTTAGGGCTATGGGGAGTAGGAGAGAGATATAAAGATTAGGATGGTTAGCGATGGGGGAGAGGTTACGGATAGAGAAGGGGGGTTTAGAGAGAGAGAGATAGAGGTGTAGAATCAGGGAAGAGAAAGTGAGAGAGGGGGGGTTAGTTAGGGGTAAGGGGATCGGATGGGGGTTAGTGAGGGGGAGAGAGAGAGATATATACTTAGATATGGGGTTATTAATGGTTAAGGGGGGGAGGAGAGAGAGATAGAGGAGAGGATTTTAGTTGTAGGGAGCGATAAAGATAGATGGGAGGTGTGGTTATAGTTAGGTGCAGGTGTAGGGATGAGATAGAGACCGAGAGAGGGGGTTAGTAAGGGCTAGGGAGAGGAGGGGAGATAGATAGAGAGGATGGGGTTTAGGGATATGGGGAGTAGGAGAGAGATAGAAAGAGTAGGATTGTTAGGGATGGCAGATAGGTTAGGGAGAGGGAGAGGGGGTTTAGAGAGAGAGACAGAGGTGTAGAAGTACGGAAGAGAGAGTGAGAGAGGGATTTTGTAATGGTTACGAGGATGAGGGGATAGAGAGAGGGGGGTTAGGTGTATGGGGAGTAGGAGAGACAATAAGAGAGGGAAGGTGGTTAGGTGTGGGTGCAGTGGGGTGGGTTAAGTGGTTATAGAGAGATATAGAGGGAGGAGGGTTTCAGGGTGTTAGAAGAGAAAGATGGGTGGGGGATATGGGTTGGTGGAGGAGTTTAGAAGATATAGAGAGAGGGGGTTAGTAAGGGTTAGGTGTAGGAGGGGAGAGAGTGAGAAAGGGTTAGCAGTGACAGGATTATGAGAGATATAGAGGGAGGGGGTTTAAGAGTGGTGGGGATTAGGGAGAGGGAGAGGAGGGGTTAGGTAGTGGTGGGTATATAAATTTATTCAACACTTAAAACCATAAATTTGTTAAGTTAATAATGCACACGTGTTATGTACATACAAAACACGCGTGCATTTTGTATGTACATAACGTGCGCACGTTTTATACATACGAAATGCATGCGCATTTTGTACATGCAAAACACGCGCGTGTTTTGTATGTGTATACAAAAACGTGCGCCAATCAAAATATTTGAATTTAAATAGAATGTGTGCATGTTTCGGTGCACCTAATCACCCCCTCCTCCTGCACCCATGTGTCAGCCATAGTCCTATGTGGTTGGTTCATACTTACCAAACCTGTGCTATGGAATTTACTGAACCATAGCTAATTAGGTATTTCCACTATTTTTCTCAATATGCCTGTTTTTCACCGCTCTCTATAGCATGACATACATGACCATTATTGACGAAATTTTAGGCATAGATAGCATTTTTTATGTAGATTCTAAATATGTAATTTTTTAAAACAAATATGGAGATTTTCTATTTGTTTCCTAATTTTCTTGTGTCATCACTCCTTAAGTCAAAAAACAAATTGTTAGTGTTTATTCCGTAACGCTTTCATTTCAAAACCATTTTTAAAAAAAATTGTATGTTGCACTAGTAGACACCGGCCTCTACATGCTATAAAAAATCCAAGTCGAAATAACAGCATTAAGACCTTCAAAGGTAGCACCCACATTTGACGTACCGTTCTCGAGGTTTAATCACTTGCATAATTTAAAAAAATAAAAATTAAACACTTAATTTTAAAATAGTTCTGCACTAGTGCTACGGGTTCTATACATGTCTACCAATTTTTGTAGCCCGAAACCATCATTTAGGCACTGAAAGGATGCACCCACAAAAACATAGACCTTATCATTTGCCCAAAAAATAAAAAGTGACTGTTAAAAAAAATGAAATTTGCATAGTTATGTAAATTTTCATTACTTAAAACTTTTATATTCGAAAATGTGACTCAATTTCCTACGTTTCATCTTTTTTACTCGATGCAATATATCTTGTGTAAGTATCTCAAAAAAATCAAGTTGATGGATGCCTGATTTTTCAGTTTTCGATTGCATCTAATGCGACAAAAGTGACCCTCATTAGCTTGCACATGCCCCAAGACAGCAACAAAATTTGATAAAGAATATCAAAATTTAAAGGAAAAGACAACATAAAATAAAACAAATAAAGTGAAGACAAAATTCAATCTAAATAGAAACAAATTGTTGGTATGTAAAACCTAATTCAGAAGAGATCAAGTCATTAATTATGAATGAAATGCATAAAAGACCATATTCAAGACATCCTGGATATGAGAAAATTATTACTATGCTAATAAAGGAATTCTTTTGGCCTAATATGAAAAAGGAAGTAGCAGATTATATAACTAGATCCATTGAATGTCAACAGTTTAAGGTTGAACATCAACATTTAACCGGATTGCTACAATCTTTACCCATTCCAGAATGGAAGTGGGAAAGTATTAGCATGGATTTTATAACAGTTTTTCCTAAAAATGATAAACAAAATGATTCAATTATGGTGATGGTGAATAAGCTTAGTAAGGAAACACATTTTATTCCAATCAAATCTACTTATAAAGCTATTAATATTGCTGATATTTTTATGAAAGAAATTGTTGTACCTAAAGTAGTAATTTCTGCTAGAGATGCGAAGTTTACATGAAATTTCTGGAAAGCTTTACTTAAAGGTTTAGATACTCAATTAAATTTCAATACTGCATATCATCCTCAGACCGATTCTAAAACTGAAAGAGTAAATCAGATTATAGAAGATATGCTTAGAATGTATGTAATGGATAAACCTGGAAAGTGGGAAGAGTATTTACATCTTGTTGAATTTTCATATAACAATCATTTTCAAGCATCTGCTAAAATGAGTCCATTTGAAATACTTTATGGACAAAAATGTAACACTCCAATTTCTTGGAGTAGTCCAGTTGATAGACTAATGTTATGTCCTGAATTATTAAGGGATATGGAACTAACAGTGAAATAGCTACAACACAACTTGAAGATAGCTCAAGATAGACAAATTAGTTATGCATATTTGAAAAGAACTCAAAGAGAGTTCTAGGTAGGAGATCATGTTTATGTTAAAGCGAAACCCATAAAAAGTTCCTTAAGATTGGGAAAATGTGCAAAATTGGCGCCGAGGTATTGTGGAATGAGATACTAGCAAAGGTTGGGACAATGGCTTATCAATTAGCACTACCACCTACAATTAAAGTACGTAATGTTTTTCATATTTCGATTTTAAAAAGATATGTTCATGATGCTACTCATGTAGTGGACTGGAATGTTATTTAGGTAGAACCCGAAGGAGAATTCTAGGTGGAACCAGAATGTATTCTCGAGAATGTTGATGTATTTTTAACTTCGTAAGATATTCACTTGTATTTTGTATGTATTACATTTGTACTTTATTGTATCTCCAACGGAGATGTATTATTCCTCCGGTTGGAAGTGTCGTCATTTGTACTTGCAAGTGTCACAAGTTATATTGTAAGTGGCATAACTTATATTTGATGCGTTATTAGACCACCTTAGAGGTGTCGGCCCAGTGTGGGTCAAAGGGTTATTAGACCACCTTAAAGGGGTCGGCCCAGTGTGGGTCAAAGGGTTATTAGACCACCCAAGTGGGGTTGGCCCAGTGACAAGTGGTAATGGATTATTAGACTCTCCTAAGGGAGGTCGGCCCTGTTAGAGTAAAAGGAAAGTCAAGTCATTGTATAAATAGAGAGTGTGTCTCTCTCATTCTATTCATTCATTCACTCACTCACTTCGCATTAGTGAGAGAGAGGAGGATTGCGCAGAAGTGGAGGAGGAGAAGCTGGTAGGATACTATCTCTTGTTTTGGGGTTTGATCTTTGTGATCTTTGTATTGGTGCTCATTCTATCTCTAAGGAAGTTGCGGGGTTTCTCACCTTCTTGGTTTTCCCCGGTGAAATGCTTTGTGTCTGTTGTCTCTTGTGTTTGATATGTTGTACATGTTGTTCTCTCAGTTAAGATCCTAGATCATATTGAATTAAATGATGAAAAACTAACATGGTATCAGAGCTAGCCTGAAGGAAGGCATTCTATGGCATTTACGACACTTGTTGCACTTACAACAAATTGGAAGCTAGGGCTTGGTAGAGTAAAAACCCGTCATTGTGGAACTTTCACTATAACTCAGCTTTGGTGAAGGTTCAGGATCTGAAACTTTTACAGGTCGAATATGAAATCTTCATGTACCTTGTGTCTGAATATCTTCCTCGGATTCGTTGTACTTTGTTAGATATGATATGTGCAAGTTAAGGTTTTTGTCTCTTCCAGAATGCATTCCTAAACAGGTGACCTGGGGAAAAAGATCATATCTCGGGATAGGAAGATCCAAATGAAATTCCTTAAAATGTGGTAGTTAGGGAATGGACTGTAGTTTCACAGGTTCAAGTTTCAGAGGCCGAAGTTGAAACAGTGACACGTGGAACTCTGTACAACTTCGCTATGTTGTTTCATCCCATAAATAGGTCACGTTGCGACAATTAGCATATCTCTCTCTCAGATCATCCATTAAATCTCAGATATGTGGGGTTGAAAATATGACAGGTCATTCTACCATAGGCCAAAGTTCTTGTAATGTCCCTTGTTAGGAACTTTATTAAAATTGCAATTTTTCACTTTTTTCCTTGGTTCGACCTTTGACTAGTTTCGATCTCTAGGTCCCAAATTTGCCCCAAATGATCCCAAATCTTCTAATAAGGTATATGAATGATATTAGAACATAAATATGTGTTTCATGGATGCCTTTGTACCTTTAAAACACTTCTGCAAATACTCTTTCAATTATGGTCAATGTAGGTAACTTTACTAGTGATTTCCCTTTGACTAGTATTGGTCTCTAGGTCTCAAATTGACTCCAAATGCCTTCAAATATTCAAGGAAGGTGTATGAATTATATTAGGGATTGAATATGATGTTCAGGGATAACATATGGCCACCAAAAGACCTCTACAAATTCTCTCAAGATTCTGGACCAAGTATGCAATTTTACTAGTAATTTGGAGTTCAAATCCCCCTGAGGTAAGTACTGAAAATGGCTTCCCAAATGCCTCCAAACCCACTCAAATTTATGAACAGAGGTATGTAATGTGTTAATTATGTTATTAAGGTCTCATATGCACCATTAATGGTTTATTACAACTGTTCTCACCCTCTCCCATTCAACTGCAAAAATCCCCAATTCGACCCTTGGGGAAATGGCACTATTTCACCTCCCAATACAACTAAACGGAGTAAAAATGCTTCAAATGCTCAAGTACAGTACATGAAACTTGTAGAATACATCAATGGAAGTATATTTATCACAAATATATCATAGAATCATCCATTCATTCGAAATCATCATCAATACATTGGTTCACAACAAGGTAGTGGGGAAATGGCATTGTTCTTCCATTAAAAATGAGATTTATACATTTCTACTTGGAATTTCGACCTGAAACTTTTTGGAGATGAAGAAGAGAGTATTTACTTCATATTAAAAAATAAATGGGGCATTAGAAGCTCCCCCAAAGAGTACAATAGCTCACCAAAAATGCCCTCCCTCAAGGATCAAGAATATGCCATCAAAACTGGAAATGGTTGAAGGAGCGAGCTGCAATAGAAGAAACCATGAGCTGCCCTGTAGCTTACACCTGCAAATAAAGACTCCATTAAAGCTCCAAATGAAAGGTCTGAATGGCCTTTCCAATTGCCAACTTGGATGGGAATCTTTCACCGTCGAAATTGGCTAAGGCAAGAAACTAGTCATCCACTAGCTCTCCCTCTTCACAAATGCAATTGCAAATTCTACAAATGATCAAAAGCTGGTTTCATTCTTTGTTATTGACATTTATAAACTTCTAATGTCCTCCATGGGTCTAATTCCTTCCAAGAGACTCATGCCAACTCAAGTTGGGAAGAGATTCCAAAGAACGCCACTTGTACAACAATTTCTAGTCTCCCACTTCCACCAAATCACATGTGGAAGCATCTTAGCTACCCTAACACCCTTGAGCGCCCTCTTGGAGTCTATTTTTAGCCCTGACATGTCATATATGTCATATGTCAGCCTTCAGGTCTGATTTGTGTCATAGGTGTCATAGCATCTTCATCATTGTTGTCATAGAGCTAGGGAATCTAGCCCAAGTGTCTCACTAGCTCCAAATTGCCTCTTCCTCTTCCATGGGAGTTGCTCTTCCTCTATATTTAGACCTTGGATGAGTAATTCAATGAATAATACCTTTTGGACTCCCCCAAGTATGTTACCATTCACCTTGAATTCGAATTGGTGAGAGAATGATGCCAAGTGTAGTGGGGAAATCTAGCCATATGTGGGTCCCACTTCCTCCATGTGTCTTCATGATGAAATGCCACTTTGATTTTCACTTGTATATATTTATTTATCTCCTTTATTAAATATTTATGCCATTCTAATGTTCAAACATCATTTATTATCCCCATTATTCCAAATCCCAAAGCTTCCACCCCAAACCTAGGAAACTAGTAATTTTCCTCCTTGGCAATTATTTGACCTTTAGCATCAATTTGACAAACTCTAATGAATAGGGCCAATGTGATTAGGCCATTTTGACCCAATACCAAATTTGGGACATGACAAATCCTCCCTTCCCAATATTGCTTGTCCTCAAGCAATTTTAAACATGGGTGTTGAAGAACCTGCTTTCTGTATAATTCTTTGAAGTTGCCATTGAATTGCCCAACCTTGAGTCTTTGAGTTTCCATGAAGATCTTAGAGAGGAACCAACATGCTTGCTGCTGCACTACTATGATAAAAATCTCTTTATTAAGTGGGGAAATCCATCTCCCATACTGCTTGTTTCCCCAAAAAATTTGAAACCAATGAGATAAAAATTATTCCAGGGTCCCATTGCTTGTATTGCACCCGAACAATTAAGAGTGCTCTCCAACCCATACCATCATATAAGAGGATTCCTGGATCCCATTTTCTTGTATGCATTCTTCCAAACATCATGAGTACAAAATATATATCATCAAAGTACATAACTACATAATGAAAATTAATATCAAGGAGGTGCTTCATCAAAGAATCATGAAAGTGCTTATACCTCCAAGCATGTAGACCACCGTTTTCCAAGTGCATACAAGCTTTAAGTGACCAATCAAATCTGCTCCAATGACATAGGTGAGGATCCCATGTCCTATAAAGCTGCTCCAAAAGGATGTGATATGCATCAAAATATTCAGCCATGTATTCTTTCATCCAAGAAGTGAATGAAGAATCTCCACTAAAATCTGAACCAAATAATGAGCAGAAAAAACAAGGAGACTTCAAATGACTCAAAGAAGTCTCACCCATACATCCCTAAATGTGATCATCATAAAGATATAATAAAGTATGTGGCTTCCAACAAAAATGTTCTCCAATCATAAATCTATTCACCCAAGTGTTGGATGAAGTTCCTCCAACATCAAATGAATCAAGTGTTGGGCAAGAAAAACCATGAGTCTTCAAGTGACTCAAATGCATATAATAGGTGCATCCATGTAGATGTGCATCATCATAAAGTAATAAAGTATGCTGCTGCAAATGTGAATAAGAATGTGCTCCAACCATATCATACTCCTCATGTGGCACCATCAAAAAGAACCCTTTCACCCATACTTCATTGAGACTAATGTTGCAAAACATGGAATTGTAGGATGTAGGAGAATGAACCAAATCACCCAAATGATCAAAAAGTACAGAAGTTTCATCATGGGGAGGATCCATATGGGTAGTATCATGCAGCTCCTTCAAAAGTGTGAACTCTTTGTCATAGTTTGGTTCCAATGTAGATGAATCATGCTCTTCTTTAAAAATTGCACAACCTTCATCAAGAGGCAATTCAAATTCTTCTTCCACCACATCAAGTGTTTGGATCTCTTCAAGTTCATCTCCAAACACATCAAGAACATTCAAATTTTCACATTTCTCATGATCCATCATGTCATGAGAATCCTCCAAACAATCTACCATTTGACAATCTGAAACATAGGAGGAAAAACAAGTATCTTGCAAATTTTCAAGAAGTTGCTCATTTTGAATTGTGAGCTTATGAATATCCTCATTATTCTTCAAGTATGCATCATGTAACAATTCATTAAGCTCAAACAAATGGTTTCTATCAAAAAGCAAAGACATGAAATTACCTTTGATGTGGCACATTGCTCTTTGAATCTTCTCCATATCTTCAAGGAAGGATGTTTCCTCCAATGAAGTAGCTCTCCAACAAGAATTTGACACCAATGCTTGAGTCTCATGGAGAATGCTGAGGGACTCTTGGATCTTATTTTCATTCATCTTTAAGGACCCTTCAAGAAAATGAGGCTCTTGCAAATGAACCTCCTCATCTTCTTCATTTTTGCTTGGACCAACTTCATGAAGCTCAAGTGGTGATGGGGAAGTTGATCTTGGTTCTTCTTCAACTGCTACAAGGTCTTCATTATCATGCTTAATGGAACTTGGGCTTGCAACAACACTTTCAAAAGTGATCTCTATGTCACCAACATAGATGTGTGAGTACCCATCAGTAGGTACTCCTTCATAGTTTAAGCATCCATCAGTAGATGCTCTTTGGTTCATGTCTAAGCTAGAAGGTGTCTCGAAATGATCTTCCATATTTTCAATAGAATCTTCTTCATGCTCTTGTGATGTCTCTTCATTTTTCTCCTTCAAGCAAACTGATTCATTTTTCCCCTTGTTTTCCTTAGGATCGGTATATTTGGAATCCCTTCTTGAATAAATCTCAAAAGCTCTCATCAAAGAGGACATCATTTCATGCACACATATATGATACTCGCTCCAAGGGTTCTTACAAGAAGGGCATAAACCTTTCTTCACTAACTCCACATCTTCATTTTTGGGCCTATTTTCAAAAACATGTTCAGCATAGTACTCAAAAGACATGGCATTTTGTGTATTTTTGCTTGAAGCAAGATATTCTTGATATTTTTGATATTGCTGGGGCAAGGTTTTATAATTTGCTCTCCATCTTTGGAACTCACTCATAGAATTATCCTTGGTTGGTGTGACACATTCATATTCATCAGATTTAAAGTCATAAGAATAATCTTCATTTCTCTTGAAATTGTAAGAAGTGTTGCATGATGGAACCTTTTCCTCATACCATTCACATTCTGCTTCATATTGCTCATAAGCATCTGCATATTCATCATAAGAATTGTACTCATAGGATTCATCATAATAGTAATACATGGCTGCCAATTATTCTTGAATGTATGTACCTAATACACAGGTTCAAGGACCATGCTATAATACCACTGTAATGTCCCTTGTTAGGAATTTTATTAAAATTGCAATTTTCCACTTTTTTCCTTGGTTCGACCTTTGACTAGTTTCGATCTCTAGGTCCCAAATTTGCCCCAAATGATCCCAAATCTTCTAAGAAGGTATATGAATGATATTAGAAAATAAATATGTGTTTCATGGATGCCTTTGTACCTTTAAAACACTTCTGCAAATACTCTTTCAATTATGGTCAATGTAGGTAACTTTACTAGTGATTTCCCTTTGACTAGTATTGGTCTCTAGGTCTCAAATTGACTCCAAATGCCTTCAAATATTCAAGGAAGGTGTATGAATGATATTAGGGATTGAATATGATGTTCAGGGATAACATATGGCCACCAAAAGACCTCTACAAATTCTCCCAAGATTCTGGACCAAGTATGCAATTTTACTAATAATTTGGAGTTCAAATCCCCCTGAGGTAAGTACTGAAAATGGCTTCCCAAATGCCTCCAAACCCACTCAAATTTATGAACAGAGGTATGTAATGTGTTAATTATGTTATTAAGGTCTCATATGCACCATTAATGGTTTATTACAACTGTTCTCACCCTCTCCCATTCAACTGCAAAAATCCCCAATTCGACCCTTGGGGAAATGGCACTATTTCACCTCCCAATACAACTAAACGGAGTAAAAATGCTTCAAATGCTCAAGTACAGTACATGAAACTTGTAGAAGACATCCATGGCAGTATATTGATCACAAATATATCATATAATCATCCATTCATTCGAAATCATCATCAGTACATTGGTTCACAACAAGGTAGTGGGGAAATGGCATTGTTCTTCCATTAAAAATGAGATTTATACATTTCTACTTGGAATTTCGACCTGAAACTTTTTGGAGATGAAGAAGAGAGTACTTACTTCATATTACAAAATAAATGGGGCATTAGAATCTCCCCCAAAGAGTACAATAGCTCACCAAAAATGCCCTCCCTCAAGGATCAAGAATATGCCATCAAAACTGGAAATGGTTGAAGGAGCGAGCTGCAATAGAATAAACCATGAGCTGCCCTGTAGCTTACACCTGCAAATAAAGACTCCATTAAAGCTCCAAATGAAAGGTCTGAATGGCCTTTCCAATTTCCAACTTGGATGGGAATCTTTCACCGTCGAAATTGGCTAAGGCAAGAAACTAGTCATCCACTAGCTCTCCCTCTTCACAAATGCAATTGCAAATTCTACAAATGATCAAAAGCTGGTTTCATTCTTTGTTATTGACATTTATAAACTTCTAATGTCCTCCATGGGTCGAATTCCTTCCAAGAGACTCATGCCAACTCAAGTTGGGAAGAGATTCCAAAGAACGCCACTTGTACAACAATTTCTAGTCTCCCACTTCCACCAAATCACATGTGGAAGCATCTTAGCTGCCCTAACACCCTTGAGCGCCCTCTTGGAGTCTATTTTTAGCCCTGACATGTCATATATGTCATATTTCAGCCTTCAGGTCTGATTTGTGTCATAGGTGTCATAGCATCTTCATCATTGTTGTCATAGAGCTAGGGAATCTAGCCCAAGTGTCTCACTAGCTCCAAATTGCCTCTTCCTCTTCCATGGGAGTTACTCTTCCTCTATATTTTGACTTGGATGAGTAATGCAATGAATAATACCTTTTGGACTCCCCCAAGTATGTTACCATTCACCTTGAATTTGAATTGGTGAGAGAATGATGCCAAGTGTAGTGGGGAAATCTAGCCATATGTGGGTCCCACTTCCTCCATGTGTCTTCATGATGAAATGCCACTTTGATTTTCACTTGTATATATTTATTTATCTCCTTTATTAAATATTTATCCCATTCTAATGTTCAAACATCATTTATTATCCCCATTATTCCAAATCCCAAAGCTTCCACCCCAAACCTAGGAAACTAGTAATTTTCCTCCTTGGCAATTATTTGACCTTTAGCATCAATTTGACAAACTCTAATGAATAGGGCCAATGTGATTAGGCCATTTTGACCCAATACCAAATTTGGGACATGACAGTTTCAGACCCTGAGGATCCAAAATTTCAGAGATACATCAGAAACAATATGGCATATAATGTTGTCCAAATAGAATTGGATTCTGAGCACTTTCATTTTTGGTTTGTCACTGCTGCGGGAAATTAGGGTTTCTGCAAAAGTTGGAATTTTTGGAATTTGAGACCACGGCTGGATGCTCCTCATCAAAATCAAAATTTAGAGACCAAGATTGAATTTTTTGGCTAGGTAGAACCCTAGGATCCATCAAAATTTACTTCGGGATTTTGACCAGAAAACCAGAATTTGACAGAAGTTGCAGATCCAAAATTTGCAAGTCAATTTGAGAGGTCAATTTTTGGAGTTCTCAAAATCGGAGCACACCAGCTTGCTCACCTTAGTCAAATGCATCTCCCTATCCAGAAATAAGTTTGAAATTCCAAGTTTGGATTTTTATGGTTTCTCTATCAAAACCTAGCAAGCTGCAGATCCAGTCTCAGCAAACCAAAGTGGATTGGATTAATCCTAGAATAGAATGATTTGGACACCTACATAAGTGAAGAATTTCCACTTCAATAGGGAGATGAGGCTAAGGATTTACAAAATATGACTACAAGAAATAAAGACAAGTATGACTTGAGGAGATACATGTATGTTTTGAAATTTGTTCTTGATTAAGTTTGTCTTCATATTATTGAGGTTAGTACAATCTAGATTAATTTTAGACTTGTCTTATCACCTTAGTAAAAGTATGAATGCATGTTAATGATAGAAGACATTCATTGATTAGGGCCATGGCACTTATGATTGTACTAATGCGCTATGGTATTGTATGAGGATGATGTTGTCCGCTAACATGAAAGGTACATCAAGAAAGACAAATCAAGTTCTAGATCGAGAACATATGACCATGATGACATGAATAAAAAGACTCATCCATAGCCATTGATCACATAGAATATCTACTTACGAGGTATGTATAATTTGGTTCTACAATTATTAACTTATGAGATATGCAGGTTATTAGCAAAAGGTTTCTAAATCCTTGAAGAGAACAAAGAAGATATTGTTTGTGTATGTCAGTCATAACTAGCAAACATGATAATCCAGGCATTTTCTTTTCCTGTATCAACTTAGAATCCTACCTTGTGTTAGGATCTCATATAAGTATACTTTCGTATGATTGATAATGATTATTCATGAAGTTATAGGTTTGAGTAATCATGGATTTATGCATGTTATGCTTCTTAGTTTGTTTAATGATATGACAAACCAGAAGAGTCCTATGGTCAAATAAGAATATGCATGAGCAAAAGAAGTCCACCCTGAAACCCTGTATACTAACGCTTGTGATAAATTAACCGTGTATGAAATGAGCATGACCATACATATTTAGAATCATAATTTTTTGATAGTATTGAGATTATACTAATGAATGTATGATTATGTATGAGATCTTGAGGATGACATAATGATGACACTAGTGCACACTTAAGCATCCATAGTGGTCCAGGATGGATATAAGTTCAAATATAGATAATCCAGGAAGCAAAGATCATGAGGGAGCACACTCTAGTAGTTCCTGCAAGGAAGCATAGCAGAGATGATTTTAAGAACCCCCCCTAAATTTATATGTATAAAAAATAGGTGAATCTCCATGATACACAGGAAAATGTGAAGGCTATTTTATCAATATTATAATATGTATATATAATTTTTTAACAAATCTTTCACAGAATTGTAAAATCTTGTAAATTTTGGGTGAATCTTTCACAAAATGATAAAAACTTGTAAAAGTTTTGGCGAATCTTTCACAGAATTAGAAAATCTTGTGAAATCTTGGCGAATCTTACACTAAACTATAAAAACTTGTAAAGTCTTGAAATATTCGTTGAAATTTGACTTAATAAAATTTCCTAGATGATTTTTTATTCACTTTAGATTCCCATGTACTCATGCATTAGGACAACTTGTAAACAAAATTCAAGTTTTTTAGGTGACCTACTCTATCATTTCATAGTCCCACTAATAGATCCCTTGTAATTGGTGCCTGAATTGCACACACCAAAATGATGGTTTATGTGTCTGCTAGGACCTACGATTGTGAAAATATTCAACCACAAGAGTAGGTTACAAGGAAGCATGTGTTCAAATTCACAAGTGGATCACCCATTGAGATGTGTGCCACCTTCAATCACTCATCACAATCTCCCAGATAACCTACCAACCTTGAATATAACACTATTTTTGGAACTACGCATCTAAGGTTAGGGAGTCAAAAATCCATGTGTCGCAAGCACCCTAACCACTCCAAACACAAATCCCTAAGTATTGCATGTAGGTGGCGTTCTCTTCAAGTTTTAGGCAAGTAGATGGTTGCATAACCATTTATGTCAAGAACACTTCTCCAAGCAACAATCTGAGTAGGGCATCCCACAGGTGCCAAGATAATCTTCCTTCAAACAAACTCCATTTCCACCCTTGAGTATAAAACCCTTTCTCGCTCTATGCACCCAAGGTTAGGAAGGCACAAATCCACATGTGCCAAGCACCATAACCACTCCAAACAAAAATACCTCAATATCATACTTAGGTGGTGCTCTTTTCGTGTCCAAGTGTTAAGCAATTAGATGGTTACATAACCATTTCCGTTGAGTGCACCATAAATTTGGATATAATTGTGTTGTGTTGATAGCCTATTAATTCATGGTGTGTGTTTGACTATGAGAAAGCTCACCCAATAACAAGAAGTTTAGGCCTCCAAATACACATCATCCATGCAACAATGACCTCATTCATCAACATATAATTTTATAGGTAAGATATCAAAACAAGGTTTATTGGATGAACCAAATAAGCTACATGAATGTTTTGCAACTTCAACAAATATATCGAAGCAACCCAACCAAATCTCAAATTTTCCCACTATTATATTAAGCAAATGTATCTTTATTCCAAAGGGATTTATAAGCTTACACTCACTCAACCATTTTCATACAAGATTGTAGCTTACTCTATTTGCATGCCTAGTAAAAAAAGCGATGGGTGAGACTATTTCAACATTAATTTTGTGACTATGCACATATATACATAAATGTGATGCATGAATATACTCTGTAACAATCACCATAAACCAAATCTACAGATCTCAAAGATTCAAGCATGCACTATGGCTTATATTTATGAATGGATGTATGCCAACATTAGATATTTTATGTATGTAACCCCTTAGGCATGATGAGAAGTATCTGTAAAACCTATTGTATTACCAAAATATGCCAAACCATTGTAAATTCACCACTAATTCAGAGCATCGATGCACATAACAATTTTTTTATATGCATGCAATCCTCGAAACCATTTGTGGGAATAAATAAATATGCACCAATAATGAATAGAATTAACAAAGTGAGAGTGGTTCAGGAACATAATTAATTATATCTATTAAAGAACAATAGTTTTTATCCAAATCTAGTTGCATATTTCACATTCAAAATAATTCCAAAAAAATGCACATCACCAAGGGAGTTCCTGAGGGCATTAGTAATTAATCATGCTATGGAAAAACCCCCATGCTTGTGTATATCTTATTCATATCTGTACATATATCCAAACCCATTATGTATGACATCCGTGATGTGGGAACCAAAATTCCAATCATCTGCAAGCTACAACACTTCACCTCTTTATTTTTCACATGAAGTATGGAAAATGGTGTCATTTATATGCATTTGGATTTGAAACTATACAAAGAAGGGATGGTGACTAATGCTATATAATATGCTTGATGGTGACAAACTATAGTTACTTCTACATAGCTCAATAAGTTGCATAGGCTTATGTATGTGCTCATTTTCTTTAGAGCATCATATCATGAAACGTTTACAGCAGATCAAAGAATGCATCAAGTTCAATGGTATCATGTTTTTCCTTGTGAAATGAATCAATATGTCAAACTTTGTTGATACCAAGGCCTTATATTACTCTCATAATGCACAATTATGAGAAGGATAAATAACTAATAATGAATGGGGTCAGTTTTGTTGGATCTGCTAAATACAAATAAGCAATAGAATTTGAAAAATACCAAATGTTGAAGATTGAGAATAAGATATTCACATTCCTCGTGAAGATTTAGAATAAGATCTTCACATTCCTCGTGCATATCTAGACTAGCGTATTTTTTAAAAATTCAAATACTATACCTAAAGTCTTATTTTCAAACAGTGGAGTTTCAAGAGTTCCTCGTAAGTCTCAACACTCAAAGCATTGATATGTTTCCAATAATTCATAGTTCAGATCATGGTGTAGTGTGTATAGTTTTGACACTTAAAACCACAATGAGATGTTTGGATAGGTACCGTGAATAGTTTTTGTTAGAAAAATAGGATATAACGTGGTTCACCCAAGATGGACTATGTACACATACAAATTGCAAATCCTTATTATTATACCATCCAACAAATGAAGGGATACAACCTGCAGCACATCCACTACAACTTCCTCTTCACTCTCTCACAATCTCTCTCACACAATCATAGAGATATTTGTAATGCTACAATACCTAGCCATATTACAATCCCTTCCTTTTAAAGAGGGATTACCATAGGAAAATACTATGGGACACCCAATACCATGGGCCCATAAATCACCCATTATTGACCAAGTCATTACTATGAAATTACAACATTTTACAAGGCATTTTTTTAAAAAAAATTCGATACGAGGGTGCTTCCCCCGAACCCCCGCCAGGGGGGATCCTAAAAGTAGTCGTCACCTCCCCTGGACACCCAATGGAAACTATTTTGAGGGGGAAATCCCCCTGTTATGGATTGGGATCCAGACACATCTAAAACACAAACTTTGAATAAGGAAGACCAGGATCCACAACCAATAGTTTTGACACTCAAACCTACCTCTTTGATATATATTTCCATTCAAGGCACAACCATGTACGTTTTCCATTGCACTGAATAAACTTTTCATGCTTCTCACCTTACACTGGACAAGGGGGAACATCATGGATTAGTATTCAGGATTCAAGTTTCAAATCCCTATCATATGCTATAACAAGTGATCCTAATCCATATCTAGAACTAGATCCAACAACCAGAGCCTCGAGCTAGATCCATATAAAGACTCAAACTTGTAGCAAGAAGACAGAGTTAGATCCATGTTTCAAAGCACCCATTGGTTTTTGGTCATCCTAAAACCTCCTTTTTGGTTTGTCGTGATCCTAAAACCACTATTTAGAAAAAGAAATCAACCCCTGTTGCTTTTGTTAGATATCAATTTGTGATCAACCTAAAACCACCATTTAGTAGAAGACATCAACCTATGTTGCTTCTTCTAACCTTCAATGGTTTGTGCTCAAGTGGGAAAGGTTGAGCATTTGGTAGCTATCCACTTCCAATTTTTATCTCTCTACTTGGACTCACATACACCCCTTCGAATAAAGGGGGGAATGTTGGAAACCTAATCCTTTTGGATTTGCTAAATTTTATTCACTTAAATATTATAGTTGAATATGGAAGATCATTGGAAGTCCAAGGGACATCTTGGAATATGAAACCAAGGGTCACATAACTGTACTATAATGTATAATTTATCTTAATGAGAAAATATGCATATTGACTTATCTTCATATTGGGTGTTCCAACACTTCCAGGTCAACTTATCTTCCACTTTTAGTGCCAATCAGAATTCCTCCTCTATCTAATACAATTCATGCAAGCTATCTTCATCTTGAATTTGAAATTTTAGACCATTTACATATCTTGATATCCCCTAGTCTTATGGCACATCAAATCCCATATCAATTTTATTTTTTTAGAATTCCTCAATGTACTATTGTATATTTTTCTCATTATCCTCAGATCTTACATTTGATTACACATTATGTGTTGATAATTAGAAAGAAAAAAAAAATGAATTTTATCGCTATTTTCCCCCACATCCATATCTTGTATCTTTTCTTACAAACTTGTTTCTTTTTCACAAAATCCCATCACAATGAAGCATGTACCTTCAATCTACTAGCATCAAAATTTGTTCTTTAAGGTTCGTCTATTTTATCATGCTAAAATTAATGGTCCATTTTTTCCCTATCCAAGTAACCAATGATTATATCATATTATTTAGGGATTTATACCCATGAGTTTACTTGATTCTTAACATATTTCATTAACTATATCCCATTTTATTCTCTTCATCATTGTGAACATCCTCCTCTTCCTCCGGTTGTAGTTCTAATTCATCTTTCACGCACTTTATAATTATGACTTTCTTCATAAGAAAATTCCTAATATTTTCTATAGCTTAAATTCACCATCATTCACTACTAGGCACTAATACCAAATTATGTAAGAGAGAGGTATATGCCCTCCTTCATAAACATAAAAGTAATTCTTTATGTGGATCCTTATGCCACTTTGTAAAGAAACAAATAATTTTTCGCCCATGGAAAATTAAATACGATGATAATCTTTTCTATCACTTAAATTCACCACTATTCACTACCTAGGCATTAATACCAAATAGAGGCAATTACAATCTCAAATTATGATATACTTAAACATCTATGTTTGATTGGCAGGTCTCCAACTCTCTACTTCCTCAAATCTTTTCTACAATTCGCCAACCAACCCATCGAACTCGATCATCTTCATCTTCTTTATTTATACTTCCATACATCACCACTCTAAATGGCATCCTTTTGTCTCTTTTATGTGTCCATGTCATCAAATAGCATACAACTTATGTCCTAGTTGATAACTCAAAAGTTGTCTAGTTGAATTATGCCTCATCAACTAACCTTACACTTTTGCTTCTTACTTTTATGCATACTACTATGCAAAGATTACCATTAGTGGTTTAATGGCACATAGTTTTGGGTAACACATAGTATTACATGTGAGAAATCCTACTATACAAAAGAAAAAGAAAAATGAAAAGAAAATAAAAATTATAAAAATTGATTAAGGAAACAAACTCATAAAATAGTAAGAAATCCTAAACAATCAAACTAAAAAAAAAACTTATATTAAACAATAATATATATATTAAAAAAAGTGAATATTTATGTTGTATATTTACTATCTAATAATAATAATACTCAATAGAAATGAGATTTGTAACATCTATTTTATAAATAAAAATACAAATAAAATTATAATAAATTTAAGTGATGATTCTTATCATTAGTGGATGGCATCTTTAATAAATTAGATGACATCTTTAATATATTAATATGCTTTATTTAAAAAGAATTAGTCAAATACATATGAAATAATTTTATTGGTTGAATCATCTACACAACATATTTTGGATGGAGACACTATAAATAACACATTTAAATCCCTCAATAATACTAATTTGGTTAAACATTTGATTTTTTATTTTTTAAATTTCATTATTTTAACTAGTTCACTTTTAATTTCAAGAGGTATGGCCATATCACTTAAAAGAATTAAAATTGGGTGGGAATGCTAAAAATCATTCCTCCTAACTATCCAAACAACATAAATTACATTAAAAATCAATAAATTTGTAAAATCATTTTTTATTTATTAGAAACAATTCAGAGTTTTTTTTATTCAATAAAAATTTTAATTAAGAAATTGTGAAAAATCTTAATAAATTCAGAGTTCATAATTGTGGGAAGCATAATTGACATTAAAAATATTAATAAATTATTATTACATACTACACCTATCAAATTAAGTTTGCATCCATGGTTGAAGCCAAGGCATTCAAATATTGGATTTGACGTGTATAGAATTCTCTGGTCATTTAAGCATCGCCTTGTATAGAATTCTCTGGTCATTTAAGCATCGCCTTGAATACATATAAAAAAGTGTATATTTTGAAGGAATATGTGGTTATACATGGCAAGAAAAGCTCAGTCAACCATGGCCATCGTGATCATTTTCTAAGTTTTGCTCGGAAACTCGCTCATTCTTCATATATTATGAGTGTTTTGAGCTGGTCCTTGTTTGCATTTTCTATTTCATCATCGCCGATGTTAAGTTGTTAACCATGGGAGCACTGCCAATCTTCAATATCCCGACCTCCGAAGGCTGCAGTCGGAGTGATTGGGCAAGAACGTCCACAGTAACGTCAGTCACGTATGGATGCAGGAGAGCCTCGGCAGTGGTGATCCTCTTTTGCGGGTAAAAAACAAGCATTCTCTCCACTAAATCCACTGCATCGGGGGGCGCATGATAAACCACGCTTCTTACAGAAGACGTGGGCATCGTTGGAAACAAATGATGTACGTAGCTATGGATGTTACCGCTCTCATAGAAGTCGAGGGGATAGTTGTCTAAGGGCTTTGGAATCACGCTGAGGATCTCTCTAAGGATGACCGTGGTATCCAGGTTGTCGTTCATCTTCTGAAAAAGAGCACCGTCGTTGTTTTCGTGGCCGAGCAACTCTACAAAAATGAAACCGAGAGACCAGATATCGATTCCTGAGATGTCATAACAAACTTGTACGTTGGCTTCGGGGTCGCACATGTAGAGGAGCTACGGGGGCCTGTATTTGTCACTCACAACGTATCGGGTCATCTCGCTAGTTTCAGTCCGAGAGACTGAAGTCCCGTATTTTTACTATGCGGTTGGGTCCAATGAAAACATTTTGGGGCTTCAGATGTTAGTGGGGTATGTTTGTACTGGAGGCCTCGTAGCAGATTCCAACAACAAAGTAAACATTGCAATCTTGTTATTATTTTTATATCATAATAGTGCAAGTGAATTCATGGTATTTTTTAACTTTTATTTCGAAATTTTGGATTTTTTTTCATTTGGTTATAGTGATGATAATAACTAATCCAATTTTGGTTTATTCGATTTTAATAAAGAAAAGTAAGAAACCCCGTAGTTCTGTAGCTTAAAATTTGGACGATTTGGTTTATGAGAGGACACATGTTTTGGGCATGAATTTGAAATTTTAAATTAGGAAATAAATTTTTAAAATCCTATAAAACAATGGAAAATTTGCATAATTTAGATAAGGGCACCGAATCCATCTATACCTTCATAAAAACAATTTAAACTATTGAAAATTAAATTGCCAAGACTTTTTGGTAAGAAACTACTTTATTAAGTTTGAAAAGAACTATTAGAAAGTTAAAAAATTATGAATTTAAAATATTATACAGATTTTCTATCTCAAAAATGAAAGAGCGATCTCAACCCTCGAATATGTTAAAAAAATTCATATTTCAAATTGAAAATTAGATCACGTATTGTATTAGGATATAGATACCTAGTTCAGAATCAGTTTGCATTCATCATTTTTCTCTTTTTTCTTTTTCTCATCATCCCTGCTACTCTTCTCTTTTTTCTTTTTCTCGTCATCATTGCTACTGTTACTAGAAGATTCGTTTCCCCAGTAGAGGAAATGATGCAAATAGAAATCCATTTTGTCCAAAAAAATGGCAAGAGAGCCAAACCTGGCTCCATAATATTAATGAGTCTGATGATAAAAGGATAGGTGACATGCCGAATAATTAAAACCTCTCGCAGAAGTGTCCTGGTGTTCAAAGTGTCTTGGAACATTTCGTAAAATACCTTGATGGCAACAGGGTGGGCACGAATCCATGCAAGACCTAATGAATTCATGAATCAATCTCTGGTCAAACCAAGAAGTGGAAATGAAGTGTTGTTGGGATTTAAAACCACATTTCCTTTCAATTAATAAGTGCAATTGTTCGGAAATACTTTCCCGATCTAGTAGATCTATTACCATATAGTGCATTGACCCCAACCACTAAAACCAAATAAGAAAGAGGACCTGTAAACTCTCCCCTTAAAGAGATAAATGGGATGCAGTGATATGTTGTCTTCCATTATCTACAAGTCAACGACATGAATATAACAGAGAGTTGTAATATGACTAGAGTAATAGAAGCTGGCCAATGATATGTCACTTTTAAAATGAAACTTAGAATGAATCTGAAGAAGCAATTTCAACTTAAAATATTCTCGAAACATAGAATCAGAAGAAGCAAATTCAAAACATATATTCACTCCATATATTTGAGATGTATATGAATATTATGTATAATACGAGGCAATTGTTTTCAAACGAGCTCTCAGGAGATATATGAAGCTGAATTAAACACTCAGATTTAGATCAGTGCAACCTTGTAGTAGATCCTATGGAAAAACTAATATCCTAAAAGCTCTAGATATGTAATTCCTCTAAGCTATATCGTACCAACAAGTATATTGAACCTACTTATGGAAAATATTTTAATTCTTGTTTTAAAATTCAACGCAAGGCAGCTATCGGCATCTGGGTAAGAATTAGAAAATATTGAAGATTTATGGCAAAAATAAACAAAACTGATCCATTCAAAAGATAGAACATTAAATTACCTGGAATACTCATTTGAGCATGAAACTTGAAAACAGATGAATTACTCCGTCGTAGAACTCACAGGATCCAAGATCAGTTTTAAGATCACGAAAGCTTGGGCAAAATGTATTGCTTGATTCTGTAAATTTGAAACCCGAATTTTACAGAATTCATGAACACAAAGCCTCAACACCTATTAACCTTTGAAATTTGGTTATGCATAATTATATATACTGGGATGAAATCATTACTATCTTCCCTGATTCCATGATATATGGATGGATTTATGTTAAAACATTCTCCAAACGGATAATTTAGGGGCAATGACAGTTGTATCTCGATTTACAAGAAAAATATAGGGTTAAACTATTATTATTAACCTCCATGACCATAAATCCGGGGGCGATTGAGGCATCCAAGACAAATTTAATTGATTTAAATGGGAAAATGAAGGATTTTACATAATTTTCGGGGGGTGAAATCCGTTTTCGGGGGTTCTCACTCATGGAAAATGGAGGGTGATTGCAACCTTAAATATTAATTTTTAAATAAAACGTGGACGAAAATTTTAATTTTTTTTTTTGCATATAAAAATTCACCCATTAAATTTTGGAAATCCCTTTAAATTCATCTAATGGCGAAGAATCGCCCCTAAAATTATCCATGAAGCATAGATCAAGAGGGAGTACACTCCAGTAATTCTTGCAAGGAAGCAAAGATTGAGAGGGAGTCCATCTCAACAAGAAAACAAAGATAAGTATTTGAATTGTGATTTCTTATTACTTAAATGATGTTGTTCATTCATGTACATACTTATGTTCCTAGATTTAGGATGTACATTATGCATTTTAGAAAAGTTGCATTAATGAACAAGATACTACTAATATAGTAATGGGTAAGTGGCCTATGGTACTGTACAACAATCCATTGCTACTTATCTAGAATGAAACCTCTTTGCTGACATATTGGGAGTTGTGCACACTCTTAAAAATGTTCTAGTAGAGATGGAAGCCATCTAGAAAGTTACAGGATATGGATAAATGTTGTATTGAAGCATTGGCTAAGATAATTGCATGAATGTATGACATATATCTTTATGTGTAAGAATTTGTTCTAAAATCTATGAGATGTTTCTAATCATGCAATTGAACTTATCTTGTAGGAAAGACCGTGTACCATCACCTACAAGAGAGACTTGTTTTGAAGAACAAGTGACAAAGACTCAACAACAACATTTGTTCCAACAACAAAGTTAAAAAAAAACTACCTATTGAAGATATTGGAGAATTTGAAGTTCCCAGGATCTGGGATGCAATAATGGAAGGATGCCATCATCGAGGAATACCAGTCGATCATGAAGAATGATGTTTGGGATGTGGTCCCAAGACCAGAAGGGAAATCTGTTGTGACTTCCAAATGGATCTACAAGATCAAGCATGTTGTATATGGTAGCATAGATAAATACAAGGCAAGGTTTGTGGCTCGTGGATTCTCCCAGAAAGAAGGGATATATTATGAAGAAATGTTTGCACCTGTAGCCAGATACACTTCTACCAGAACAATACTTGCTTTGGCTGCAGTAATGAAGTGGAAGATACACCAGATGGATGTCAAGACAACTTTCTTGAATGGTGTAGTCGAAGAGGAAGTGTATGTGGAGCAGCCACTCGGTTTTGAGACACATGACAATATTCATATGTGTCAGATTGAAGAAAGACTTGTATGGCTTAAAGCAAGCACCCAGGACATAGTACGACAGGATAGAAATCTTCCTGTCCAGTTTGGGATTTACCAAGAGTAAAGCGGATTCCAACCTTTACTACAAGGTTGATGAAGGAAATCCAATGATACTTTTATTATATATGGATGACCTGTTTGTGATAGGTGAGTATAGGTTGATTGCTGACACAAAGAGGAAGCTTACTGCCAAGTTCGAGATGAAGGACTTAGGTATGATGCATTAGTTTCTAGGTATGGATGTGTGATAGAGTGTAGATGGAATCTTCCTTGGACAAGGGAAGTATGCAGTAGATATCCTGAAGCAGTTCAAGATGATGGACTGCAAGGCCATGGCCACACCTATGGCATCGAACCTGAATCTATTGAGTGATGCTTCATCAGAATCGGTTGATGCCACTATGTATTGTTAGATGATTGGGTCCTTGATGTACCTGACGAACACGAGACCAGATATTTGCTTTGCGGTGAACACCTTGAGCCAATTCTTGACGGATCCTAGACATGTTCACCTGATTGTTGTAAAGCATATTCTGAGGTACCTGAGGGGTATGGTTGATTATGGGCTCAAGTATGATGCGAATCAAAAGTTTAACCTAAATGGTTATGTTGATTTAGTTTGGGCAAGCAGTGTTGTAGATAGGAAGAGCACTTTGGGGTGCTGCTTTAGTATGGGATCAAGTATGATCTCTTGGTTTAGCAGGAAGCAATCCTGCATAGCACTAATTACAGCCAAAGCAGAGTATGTTGCAGCTTGTTCGGCTAGTTGTGAAGAAGTATGGATAAGGAAGCTACTGTCTAATTTATTTGATCTTCGGTGGATGTTACTTGTATCTATTGTGACAAACAGAGTTGTGTGAAGTTGTCAGAGAACCCAGTCTTCCATGACAAGTCAAAGAACATCGAGATCAAATATCACTATATCAAGGATATGGTGCAGAGAGGAGTAGTGAAGCTCCAGTATGTTGCGACAGATGAGAAAATTGTAGATGTGTTGACCAAACCACTAGTTAGAGTGAAGTTCGATTACTTCAGAGAGAGGCTTGGTATTCTTCATATAGAAGATACTTTGATGAGGAAGTGATGCAACACATTTGCAGGAGCCATTCCAAGCATATTGGTAGGAGGATCCTTCTCATTGATGTGGATGTAAGTGTTGTGTGATGAGCATCAGGACGATGCTCTGGATGATGTTCTACATGATTATGATCAGGATGATCATATGTGTTGATATGCATCAGGATGATCATATGTGTTGATATGCATCAAGACGATGCTATGATGATGATCAAGATGATCATGTGATGATATGCATCATGACGATGTTGTGATGATGATCAGAATGATCATGTGATGATATCTATCATGATGATTATATGATGATGACTAGGACGATCATGTGTGGTGAGTATTAGGTCGATACTCCATATATGGTACATCAGGATGATGTATTGTATGATGATGATCAGTAGGATCATGACCATCAGGATGATGCTCGATGCGAAGAAGATGATCAGTGGGATCATGAGTATCAGGATGATACTTTGTGGCTGTGTACAAGTTGTGCAGTTGGATAGGGACAGGTTGTGCTAGGCACGGAAAAGATCCTCGGATGCTCTTTAGAGATCTTCCAGGATGCAAGATACTCTTTTAAGGTTTTGCAAGGGTCGCATAGAAAAGAACCTGGAGATCCGGACAGGTTGTGCTAGGCACGAAAAAGATCCTGAGATGCTCTTTAGAGATTTTGAAGGATGAAAAATACTCTTTTAAAGTTTTCCGAGTTCACATGTAAAAGATCCCGGAGATCTAAACAGGTTGTGCTAGGCACGAAAAAGATCCTAGGATGCTCTTTAGAGATCTTGCAGGTTGCAAGATACTCTTTTAAGGTTTTGTGAAGGTCACATGTAAAAGATCCTGGGAGATTTGATAAGTTGAGCAGTAAGCTTGTAAAAGTCCTGGGATACTTCGAGGTTTTGTTGACGCACGCAATCAGCCCTGAGAATTCCACAGGATGGCACACTCGTAGAGATGATGAAGATCTATAGGAGGCTAGGCCTACATCCAGCATGAAAAAGGACTAGCTCTATAGAACTTCCTATGATGAGAAGAATTGAGAGATAGCACGAGTGATCGAGATGACGAGTACAGTAGGAGTGACGATGATGCTCCATGATCTAGTGACGATGATCCAGCTCCAGTATTGAAGACTTGTGTCTATATGTATTGATGACTTGTGTCAAGAGAATACCTTTCCTAGTTAAGAGGGAGTGTTGATGTATTTGTAACTTCGGAAGATATTCACTTGTATATTGTATGTATTACATTTGTACTTTATTGTATCTCCAACGAAGATGTATTCTTCCTCCGATTGGAAGTGTCATCATTTGTATTTGCAAGTGTCGCAAGTTATATTGTAAGTGTCATAACTTATATTTGATGGGTTATTATACCACCTAGAGGGGTTGGCCTAGTGTCAATTAAAGGGTTATTAGACCACCTTAAAGGGGTCGGCCCAGTGTGGGTCAAAGGGTTATTAGAACACCCTAGTGGGGTTGGCCTAGTGAAAAGTGGTAATGGGTTATTAGACTCTCCTAAGGGAGGTCGGCAAAGTTAGAGTAAAAGGCAAGTCAAGTCATTGCATAAATAGAGAGTGTGTCTCTCTCATTCTATTCATTCATTCACTCACTCACTTCACATTAGTGAGAGAGAGGAGAAGTGCACACAAGGGGAGGAGAAGAAGCTGGTAGGATACTATCTCTTGTTTTGGGGTTTGATCTTTGTGATCTTTGTATTGGTGCTCATTCTATCTCTAAGAAAGTTGCGGGGTTTCTCACCTTCTTGGTTTTCCTTGGTGAAATGATTTGTGTCTCTTGTCTTTTGTGTTTGATATGTTGTACATGTTTTTCTCTCAGTTAAGATCCTAAATCATATTGAATTAAATGATGAAAAACTAACAGAGAGGAGAGAAATTTTTCACCGGAATGGCACCATCGGAGAAGTCAAGATGCAATGGAAGCACCTTAGTCTATAAGAGGCTACTTGGGAATTGGAAAGCAATATGCGAGAGGAATATCCAATTATATTTCAGAATGATTAAAAATAACATTGAGGACGATATTAATTTCTAAGGGGAGGTGTATGTAATACACCGAAGAACCCAAACAATTATTTTTATTAAAATAATATATGTTATTATTTGATTTGACATTATTGACCAAGTGAGGTCAAGACATTTCTAATGAATTATTGTTTTTAAATTATTAAATAACTAAGGGAATAAAAACTGAAATAGTTGTTGAAGAGTGTTTGCTGACCCACAAGGAGGAATGAAAAATGTTAGAGACAAAGGCCCAAGTGGCAAGGACTTTTATTAAATAACTCAATGATGCAGGACACATCTTTCCTAAAAATCAGGTCGAGACTCCTATTGGTGAAGTTACGAGTAGGTGGCTCATTAATGACCTAAGTCCTAGGAAAATACTATAAGTATGATCCCATCGAGTGAGCAGGAGGGTCATGGTGGAGGGGAAACTTGTGTTAGTCTATGCAAGAGCACATAGAAACCAGTGCAAGTGAGCATTGTGACTAGTCTCAGTCCTTGTGGTTTAGCAAGCAGTCTCAGGGGTTTCAGAAAAAGTAGTTTAGTTGTTCTAGAAGTTGGTTGGGAGGAACAACAACCTTCAGTTTTGATTTTCCTCTGTTGGTTCAGGTTACATTTATTTATTTTCTAAATTGTCCGTTTACTGTAAATTATACCTAAATTGATAGGAATAATGATTACATTGCTTAGGTATGTTATCTTATTATTATTTCTACCATCCTAGATCCAAATCCTAGGCTCTATCAAGTGCTGAGAGGGATCAAATTTTAGGAGGTGCAAACCTCAGCTCAGGTATTGCACTTAAGGAGCTATTCAAGGAGAGCTAGTAAAAATAAATTACTATACCCAACATAAGAGATATAAATTACATGATCTCCCTCATATTTACTTTTTACTTTAAACTATTCGTTTTTGTTTACTTTGTATTATTTTGTTACTCTGCAAACACTCAACAAAGGTTACAAGATCTCCCTCATATTTACTTTTTACTTTGTATTATTCCTTTTTGTTTATGGCCGACATAATCTTTATTAATTTTTACTTTGTATTATTCTTTTTTGTTTAGTTTGCATTATTTTGTTACTTGACAAACATTAGACAAACTCGACAAACACTTGACACATGTTACAAGATCTCCCTCATACTGGGCTATAGAGTGCCTCTCAGCGCAATTATGAAATTGTTCTACATTAATGTTTTAGTGTAACATCCTTCATTCAGTTTTTATTCAGAAATTTATCGTTATGCATCAAATAATGTATCGATGATTGTTTATTCCCTGACTATTATAAGCAAATTTATGTACATGGTTTATGGAAAATGGGATTATAGAGTAGGCATTTGATATGCTTATGTTATATAGATATAATTAGGATAATGTTTAACAGATCAAAAAGATAAATTTATACATTTAAACCCTAGATCTTGAATAAATTGTAATTATTTACAAGTTCAAACCATTTTCTAATATCTGGTTTTATCTATTAAATGTTTCCATAAGCCGTTGAATCCATCAAATCCGCAATTTCCACAATCGGAAAGTCGGAATGTTGTGGGTTTCTTTTCAGAACTCCCTATGTGTGAAGAGGAAGAAGAACATGAGGCGGTGTTTAACACACAACATCCTTATAATACAAGGTCAAGAGCACATCCACCTCAACAACCTTCATCTTCTCCCCCAGTTCCCACAAAAAACAATCCTGTCCCACAGAAGGATACAATTCTCCCTCAAATGGAGTAAAACCTGGTTGAAGACTTAAAAACAATCAAAGAAAACATCTCTCTATTTGAGCTACTCAAGATTCTTGCTATGAGGGATTCTTTACCTAAAAACATGATAGTCAAATAGCCTAGAGAGTCCCAGAATAATAATCTAGACTCTGTCACTAAAACTAATGATAAAAAACCAGCAAGTAAGAGAACTCCTCCTTTCTTGCTAACTTTTGAAATTTTCAACTAGAATGTACACAACTGCATGATAGATTCAGGAGCATCGTCAAATGTGATGCCCCTATATGTTTGTAGGAAATTAAATGCAACATGGGAACCCTGTCCAACCCAGATTGTGCAACTTGATAGATCTAAAGTCAGAGTGGTTGGTAAATTGAGAAATGTCCTGCTCACGCTGTCAGCTGATCGTAGGATCCATCAGACAGTTGACATTGTGATAGATGACATCCCAGAAGCCTATGGGATGTGGTTAAGCAGGGACTGGTTACAGAAACTTAAAGGTTATTTTGCAACAGACTGGTCCCACTTATGGTTTCCTTACAATGGTCAACCAAATAAAATTAAGATCAGCAGAGAACCTTTTATGAAACAGACAGTTACTAATCTTAATGATTCAAGTGAACCTGCTGGTTATCTCACCTCTCGTACAAAGCACTTTACATTTGATACCTTTTTCAATGAATTCCCAGCTAATGCCTCGCCAGAAAAAAAAGCATCTAAAACAAATCACATATTACTCAAGTTACTTATGTACCTTTTTCTGGTGAAATTGTGCATAATGTATATACTGTGAATACAAATTTTAGATTAGACCTTGTCGAATGGACTTTGTTTTTCGATGGCTCCAAGTCTAAGGAGGGAGCTGGAGCGGGTTGTGTTCTTATCAATCCTAAAGGAATAAAAATCATGATTGTTTGCAGGTTAGAATTTGACTGCACTAATAATGTTGCCGAATATGAAGCTCTTGTGCAGGGGCTCAAGAAGGCCATTGATTTAGGTGTACAAGCAATAGAATGCTATGGAGACTCCAAAATTATAGTCAAGCAAGTCAGGAATAAAATACACTGCTTATCTCTGCGTTTGTCTAATTATCAAAAGTTGGTAAGGGATCTAACCAACTCATTTTTGGCATTCAATATTAAATCAATTCCTAGGTCACCAAATTTTGATGCAGACCTGTTAGCAAATATAGCGTCTAGACGGATCCCGCCAGAAGGTCTGTCTCCTCAAACTTTTTCTATCGAATTGATGTACAGACCATCTGTTCTGGATAATGTGACTAATTGGAAAGTATTTGATGATGACTGAAAGATACTCGATTTTCTCACTGCTCAGGATACGTTTCAAGACATGGCCATCAACGAAGCAGAACATGAAAAGTCTCTCACTGATTCCTCAAACGTCATCTCGAATTCTGTGATCAATCTAGAAAAGTTTTATAATTTACAGGACAAGTTCAAATCGCAAACTAATTGTAAAACTCAAAGCTCATCTTTGAATTATGAGCGGGTCAACTTAGGCACCAAAAAGGAACCTCATTTCATCAATTTGGGAGTTGATTGTACCCCTGAAGAACACAGAGCCATCATTGCATTGTGTAAAAAGTATAAGGATGTTTTCGCCTGGACGTATGATGAGTTGAAAATGTTTGACACTAACGTCATGTTTCATAACATACCCATGAAACTAGAGGTAAATCCATTTCAACAAAAGCTGTGGAAGATGTACCCCAGTTTGGAGCCTTCTGTAAAAAAGGAGCTGGAGAAGCTACTCACTGCTCGAATTGTCTTCCTGGTCAGGCACACTCAATGGATCGCTAATTTAGTACCTATCCGTAAGAAAAGCGGTGAAATTCGACTGTGTGTCAATTTCAGGAACCTAAATCGGGCTTTTGAGAAAGACAACTATCTCGTTCCACCAATGGAGAAGATTCTTCAAAAGGTAGCCGGGTCAGAAATGTTTTCCCTCTTAGATGATTTTTCAGGGTATAACCAGGTTATGGTTGCCCCAGATGATCAATTGAAAATAGCTTTCAGGACCCCATGGGGTACTTTCGCCTACAGATGGATGCCTTTTGGGTTGATCAATGCAGGAGCTACTTTTCAAAGAGCTATGGATATAGCTTTCCAAGGGTTAATGCATAATTCTGTAGTAGTTTACCTTGACGATATCACTATTTACTCTAAAAAATGACATGAACATTTGTTTGCTTTGAAACAAGTTTTTGATCGCTGCAGAAAATTCGGTATTTCTCTCAACCCGAAGAAATCTATTTTTGCAGTAACGAAAGGAAAGCTTCTGGGATTCATTGTTTCGAAAGAGGATATGATTATCGATCTTGAACGTATAGAGGCTATTTTAAAGATTGGTTTACTAGGCTCACGCAAAGCAATGCAATCTTTCTTAGGTAAGATTAATTTTGTACATAGGTTTGTACCAAATTTTGCCCAAATTGTCAAACCATTACAACTTTTGGTCAAGAAAGATGTGCAGTTTACTTGGTCGCAGGAACAGAGAGATGCATTTGTCCGAATTCGAAAGGCTATTGCAGAAGCTCCTGCTTTCATGTCCCCATATTTTAATAAGGATTTCATTCTTTATACTTTTTCCACTGACTTTTCTTATGCAGTTGTCTTAACTCAAAAGCATGACAATGATGCTGAAATCCTGATCTCTTTTATGAGCTAAACATTCAAAGGTGCAGAGCTTAAATACTCACAGATCGATAAGCAAGCCTATGCGGTCTATAAATCCGTCAAACATTACAGACCCTACTTGCTAAAGTCTCGAACTAAAGTCATTGTTCCATATTCTGCTATCAAAAATTTCCTAGTCCAGAAAGAATTGGGGGAAAAGAGGGCCCATTGGATGACCGCACTACAAGAATGTGATCTTGAGATCAGACCGGCTAAAATTTTAAAAGGCCAAGGCCTTTGTCTTCTTATTGTGCAATCCAATGACCCCTCACAGCAGCAGTCTGAATGGGATCATGAGGAAGAAATTCCCTCAGGTGTAGTTAATGTAATTGATGCCCCGACATCGGAATGGTACGACAATATAAGATTTTTCCTGAAACATGGGTTTGCTCCCGAAACCCTTGATTTTAAGAAAAGAAGAGCTTTAAGACTCAAATCTGCTCCTTATCAATTAATTGATCATGTTCTTTTTAGAAAAAAATATGGTGGAGTATTTCTTCGATGCTTGGAAAAACATGAAATTGATGACATCTTGTTTCAATTTCATGCAGGTCCTGCTGGAGGCCATTTTTTAGGAGAGACTACAACACACAAGATTCTTAGGGCCGGGTATTATTGGCCCACATTGTTTAAAGATGCTTATGCTTATGTCAGGAAGTGTGAGCTGTGCCAGAAATGCACAGGGAAGTTAGGAAACCTGCATTTTTTTTACAACCGGTTACAATTCAGTTTCCATTCCAACAGTGGGGATTGGATTTTGTTGGGCCTATAAACCCTCCCTCATCCCTCCAACACAAGTATATCCTCACAGCCACAGACTATTTCACTAGATGGGTGGAAGCAACTCCTCTTAAACAATGTAATGCTGCCCAAGTAATTTCTTTCCTTGATAGCCATATCGTCACACGCTTTGGCGCTCCAGAGTACTTAGTTTTCGATAATGCATCCTACTTATCTTCAATCGATATAACCGAATATGCCTTTGAGATGGGTATTAAGCTTAAGTTTTCTGCCAATTATTAGCCTCAAGGTAATGGTTTGGCTGAGTCATCGAACAAAAACCTGATAAACATTCTCAATAAAAATGTAGCTTCTCATCACAGAGATTGGCACACATAGTTGTATAATGCATTATAGGCAGATTGAATTACCCCAAAAGCAGCAATTGCAAATTCTCCATGTTGTCTGGTTTATGGAAAAGAAGCCATCCTTCCCACTAATCTTACCATTCCTTCGCTACAATTGGCCTAGTCTATCCAAGAAGATGATTCTTCTCCCCTCCAGCAAAGAATTGACACCCTCTTGAAGCTAGAGGAGGACAAGGAAATATCCAAGAACAAGTTGTATCATCATCAACAGATGGTGAAAAGGTGGTTTGATGAAAAGTCTTCATCTGACAAGGAATTTTCTATTGGTGACCTGGTTCTGAGGTGGGATAAGCAACGTAAAGATAAGAATCAGTACACCAAGTTCCAGCGCCTTTAACTAGGACCTTTCATTATTACATAAAAGATTGGTCCCAACACTATTCGATTACAGATGCTAGAGGGAGTTGTAGACACCTTCCCAGTGAATGTGTCTCTTCTCAAAAAGTATTTCGTTTGAACGATCTGATGCACTTGTACATAGGTGTGGTTTGTTTTTCAGTCATTTGTTTTATCCCATTGACATTTTGGTTGGTTTTCTTCTTTTGTTTTGGTTTTCATTAATAAGGCTTCACACTTGTGGTAATGGCTTATGATCACTTTTCTTAGCAACAATTGCTTCTGAAGCTTCAGCATCGTCATCAATCTTACTTTCTGGCTTTTGATTATAATTTGCTCTGAAGAATAAACAGTCAAATAAGTGCAGTTCCTTTGGATACTTTTCACTTTGATCATTATCTTTCACCATGCTTTATTTGTGTAATTGAGGTACGGAGGATGGTCATCATTTCTCTATCTAGTGTTTCATGGTTGAACGACATATCATAATAACCTGACTAGTTTTGATTGCTCATGGGTCCTTTTATGATCCCTTTGAATATGAAATTTGTTTAAAACTATAAGTTACAAGGTGGGTGGTCTTGTTATCAAGCCAGCCCATTAGGTTCATAGGTGTTTAAAGTGGAATGACATCTTCACATCAAGCCACCACACTTGGAAGATGACTTTCAGTTCTACTGGAAGGTGGAAGATCCTATCACAGGTCGGTCCATTCATGTTCCACAAAGCACTGGTGACTAATGCTATCACTATATGGTTGCCAAGCCATGGTAATGCTTGTAGCCTATGCCAAAATAAATTGTTTCCTTTTTATAAGATTTTTTTATATACCAGAACAAGGGGGTCTTATCACAAGCCATCCCTGCTATGATCATGGGTTTGACCTTGGACTGGAATTATCACTATGTGGTCACCAAGCCACGATAATTTCTTTTGGTCTTACAACCAGAAGATAAGGAGTCTCGTCATCGAGCTGGCTTTACCAATTTCTGGATCAGGCTTGTGAATGGCACTGTTTCATCTGATCACCAAGTCAGTATAGTGGTCTTGTATTAACAAGGTTTTATGTCTTGTTATTCAAAATATATAAAAAAAAAGAGAGAGAGAGAAAGAAAAGACAAGAGAAAAGATAAAGAAATCCATAGAGGATCACTGAATATACATATAATTAATAAACCAAGGGGATCTGTAATTAGGATATCCAAGAGCATTTCTAAGACTGTTCCTAGGTTCAACACAAGTTGGTTGGTTACATCATGGTAAAGATTTGGCATTACTCTCTAAATCTCCTTATCGAATGAGAGTTATCTTTAAAATGGTCATTGTTGAGATCTATCCATTTTCATGTACATTGCTTGTTAATTGTTATCTTTTGAGTATTTTCTATGAATTGAGTTTCAAGAAATTGGTTGATTGACATGTTGTCTCTAGTTGGATTTGATTGAAGAGATAACTGGTTCTTCCCAGCCAGTCGCCATTTGTTGTGGCCACAACAGATCCCATGCTTAGCCAAGCATGGGAACCCCCCCCCCCCCAATTTTAATAAACACAAAGGTATTTGGGTGAGTCATCTTGAAAATTCTAGATTTTGATTTTACCTCTAAAATTATTCACCCATGCTTTTGATCTGCTTGTTTGTAATGGTTTGATCATTTCTTCCAAAGTGTTTCGGTCTGAAAGGAGCCAAAATTTTGAATATTTTGTTGACTGTTATCTTCATCCCGAAACTCGACATTTGGAAAGCCTGAATCCCACAACCCGACAGATGCAGGTTGCGTGACTCTTGTTTTATGTTTTGATTTTGATGATTCCGAAGTCCGCAACCTGATGGTTGCAGGTTGTGGAATCATTATTTAATAAAAATTTTAAAAAATAAATAATTACCCTGAAATCCAAACCCCGCAAGGCATTCAACTTTCGGGATTGTGATTTTTTGTTTATTTGGTGTGTGCTCCCTAAACCCACAAACCGTAGTTTCGGAGTGCGGGTTTTGAGATGGTTATTTTACATCACAGATTTACGTTTCCGAAGCCCACTACCCGCACAGTCAGTTTTCGGCTTTTGGAAATCCTTTTATTTCTGTTTGCAGACCCGCAATCCGCAAATCCGCACTTTCGGGTTTCGGCTTGCAGGATCTTTGAATAAGAACTTCCTCCAAACTTTTTTGAGCTCGATTCCACGTTCCAGCCTGGTTAATCTCAGTGGTCCATCTATTATAATCTTGCGGTCATGTTGATTTTGGGCAGTCATTCAAGTCAAGCCTTCCATTTTGTCTTTTGAAAGTTGGTTCTGCCAAATTATCATTTTTTGTGCAATCCATGATAGAAAACACTAATACCAATCTATCGGTTAGTTCATGTTGGATGGACACCATTTTTTTTTTCGCCTTAAGTTCTCCATGTCTGGACTCAAGTTTTGACATCTTGTTGTCTTTTGTTCCACTTCTTAAAGATCGGATTTGTTACGTGCAAAGAGTTGATAGCCTGTGTACTGGAACTCTTAGTCGAGACCGTTTTGCACATCAGCTTTATCACCATAACCTTCGTCTCCATTATTAATCACCAATCATAATTATTGATAGGAGATGGCTTATAACGATGTGATTGTAAGGCAGTTTGAAATCATGCAAGCAGTAATTGAACTCATACTTCGCACGGGTTTTGATCTGACTGGCACATACCTCAGCTTTTGTCATTACAATTGAAGTAATTACAATGAATTGATTGGATAACTTTAATCATTGCAGATAGCCCCACCCGATTATCATCGACCTGCTTGTTGGCCTTTAAATAACAACTAACATAAAAGTTCTAGTTCATCCATTGCCTTCTGAAAATAGGAAACACTCTGTTTGGCATTCTTCTTATATCCTTCTATCCGAGACTCATTCAGAATGAGTAATATTCATGCAGATGGTGAATTTTCTAATGTTCATATTGAAAATGTAGAGCTCTACCTCTTGTTATATCAAGAAATGTTGTCAGCACCATTTGATGCAGGTGTTCCTGATCTTAGCAGCGGTAGCAGTGAGGAAGACTTCGAAACTTTGTATGCCTACATTCACAACCCCGAGAAGCAAAGAAAGGAAATTATGGAGGGCTCAACTGATCTTGATACTGATGTTATACAAGATTTTATAATCAATGAAGAACATGACGTGCTGGCTACCATTCCTAAAGTAAATCCTCTAATGGATTTCTCTGTTTTTGACAGTGGGTTCTCTGACCCTGAATTTCCTACCGTGGATGCTTTGCAGGCTACACCACCTGTCGATGCTAGTGAGCAATCTATGATTAAATTTTTATGGTGCCATGAAACCTTATCATATTAAAGAACAAGTCTTTCTTTTGTGAAAGGTGGCGGAAAATCTTTTTAGCTTAAAAGTAGAAAGATTTCTTGGATCGATGGTTAGATCCGATTTTGTAAATATCTATTTTGTAGAATTTCTCCTTTTGGAACTCTGATGTATAAAAGGAGGAATGTTTCCCTTAGTAAAGGGTTAGGAATTTTGGAATTGCAATTCAATGGGAGTTTGGAGTGAAGATACTATGTTTATCAGAGTCATTGTAATTTTTGTACAAGACTTCTCTATGAAGGAAAGTTATCTTTTAATTCACCTCCTATTGTTCTTCAAATTTCTTTGGGAATTGTTGAGTTCATGTTTCAAATTCGTCATCGGTTATGTGTTTAATACTTTGCAGGACATTCATTAATGCATAAGATCTCTCATATTGATTTCTCTGTATGTCTGGATTATGCTTAAAATTGCTTTATTAAATTTCTTTAATTGAACGCTTTTCACTTTTATATTTCTGCAAATGATTCGATGCAAATAAACATGTATAATCAAACGTTAATTTTTCAATTAACACAATGATTACAGATCGAGTATTTGAATAAGCTCAAGCATTTTGAAGAATTGTCACTTAATTTCTTAATTGATAAAACTTTAAATTAACAAGTGAAAAACCCGAAGACATTTTTGTTCAAGGATCTTACTACTTGTTCATCACACTTTAATTATGATCTGCACAACATCATTTTACCCTTTTAGGTCAGATCTGACTTAGAATAGGTTATTTCCTTAGGTAGGTTAAGATAGGTTCGTTAGTCAGCTTTTATGCCCCATTTTTTGTTATAGGAAAACTGATCTTTCAAGATCAAATCTTTTACTCATAGGGTGCTAGCGGAGGCCAAATATATGTGGGTGCTCACCACACCAAACAGCTCAAGGATAGAATTTCCCTTGCCTAGGGTCTTTCAAAGCCTTTGGCTAGGTTTTCATCCCCTGTTGTGTGCCTTGGAACCCATTCCAGCATCTCGCACTTACCTTGCACCCCCGAGGCATCAACAGTCTCGCAATCTGCAATGTGGAAGGCGATAATGCAGAGGCACTAAAAACTCATCCTTGTGAGTGAAGGAACCGCAACCCGCAATCTGCAATGTGGAAGTTGGGAATGCGGAGGCGCTAAATATCAAACCTGTATTTGAAGGACCCGCAACTCGCAGTATGCAATGTGGAATTCAGGAATTTGGAAGCACTAAAACTCAACTTTGTAATTGAAGGTCCCGCAACCTGGAATCTGCAATGCGGGAATGCAAAAGTGGTAGAAATCAACCTTATAAGGTAGAAGTCCCACAATCTAATTGCAGAAGCCAATTTAATGAATCTGTAAATTAGACTAATACTTGTTAGTAATCTAAATCAAGTTCATGCAAGGTTTTGTAGGGTTTAAATCCTCATCATGCTATAAGTACATAAGTATACATGCATAGACTTTTGTTTTGTTTATATAGGTATTTTGGGGTTTGTGACACTCTTGCAATTTGACACTAGCATGTTCCATTTCATATTGAAGCTCTATCTATTCATACATTCTCCTAATCATGCCATCTAGTTTTTATGATTCACATTGGATCAACTTCAACACAGGGATTCGCAATTGAATTGGTAGAAGTGCCTCTTTTCTGTATACTAGTTGGAAGGGAGATGTGCCAATTGATCTCTTTATACTTATTCTATCATCCTAGAGAGCATACCTCAAGTTCACGTCCCAATCCTTTTTGTTCTATGTCAACATATTTTTTATTATCCTCGGTAACTTTTGTTTGATGATTCTGCCAAGCCATTTCCTTGAGGATAGTATGGAGTGGAGTTTCCCAAATCAATGTTATATTTGTGACAAAATTATACCATTTTTATTGATCTAAAAGCTTCAACATTGTATGTTATGATCTTCTTTATACACCCAAACCTTGACAAGATATTCTCTTATAAGAAGCTTATAATCATATTATCATTTGTTTTCCTAGTTGGAATTGCTTCAACCCATTTGGTGAAGTAATCATTTCCTGTGAAGATCCATTTATGTTGACCACTAGAGTTGGGATTTATTTCTCCAATAAAATCCAAACCCAACTACTGAAAAGGAGATGAAGTTTTTATTGTCTTTGGTGGCAAAGGTTTCAGCTTTGGCTTTCCTACTAACATTCAACACATGCTCTTATCATATGATTTTCTTCAGAAAAAATATTTGGCCAATAGTATCCATCTCTCAAAACTTTATAGGAAGTAACTCTCTAAGCATGATGTCCTCCACAAAATATTTTATGAAATTCAATGATTATCCTTTGTGTCTCTTCTTCTACCACACAATTTAGCAAGATACTTTGGGTGTACTTGAAGTAGATATATTCATCAAAAATACAATATTTCATTGCCTACAAATTCATATAACTAGCTTGTGACTTTTTCATATGCTCTAAATATTCAAGATTTAACAAATAAAAACAATGTCTCTGTACCAATAAGATTCTTCTAATTTTGGGTTTACCTTCACTTTATTGTTCTGAAAATATTCCAAGGTTTTCATCTTTTCTTCTTCTATGGGTTTGACAACTAGATTGAAGTCTAATGCTTCACAATTTGATTTATCCAATATATTTGAAATTCCTTGACCCTTCACCATCTTCATAGGCTTGATCTCCAAATCATACTCTTGTATCTTGGAAATCCACTTTCCTCTCCTTCCTTCATTGACTATCTGGAAAAGAATGTATTTTACTATTCTATGTGGGACATATACAATTACATGAGAAGGTAAGGCATAGAATCTAAATAAATTCAGGTATTTCATCATAACATAAGCTTATTTTTCCATTAGATTGTACTTGAATTCAACATCTCTTAATGCGTTATTGAAAAATTCTATGGCCTGCTCATGTCCTTCCAATTTTCTCTATAGAAGCACAACTAATATGGTATGTGTTGAAGCAAAAGAGAAAATCATGAAAGTTTTCATATAATCAGGATTGATTAGTACATGAGCCTCACCTATGTACTTTTTAAGCTGTTGAAAATCCTCTTTAGACTCTTGATTCCATTTCACCTCATTACCTTTTTTAGCATGTTGGTAATGTTATTTATCAATTTTGCCAAATTTGGGATGAATCTTCTCAAAAAAATTATCCTCCCTATAAAATATTGGAGTTCTTTCTTATTCTTGAGAAGTTCTATAAACTGAATAACTTCTACCCTTTCAGGTTTTAACTTAACACCATATTTGGAAAAAATGTGCCCAAGCAACTTTCCTTCTTTTAAAGCAAAATGTGACTTCTTTGGGTTAAGAGATAGTCCATATTTCCTACATTTATTGAATGTTTTCTTTAGATGTGATAGGTGTTCATCATATATTTTAAAGAAAATAATCATTTCATCTGGATAAAATACTATGAACCTGTCTATATCTCTAACAGATGTTATGTCCATCTCCCTTTTGAAAGTGGCTCCTGCATTCATCTTCCCAAATGGAATTTTATCATACATAAAAGTTCCCCATGGTGTGGTGAAACTTATTTTTTCTCTATCTTCTCTACTCATAGCCACCTCATTATAACCTGAAAAACCATCCATCATGGATATTGTATTAGATCCGACAACCTTCTGTAACGTATGGTCCGTTTTTGGCAGTGGATAACTATCCTTTAGGTAAAATTTGTTTAGATTTATGAAATCCACGCACAGTCTTATCTCTCCACTCATTTTTCTTACTGGGACCTATCGATGTATTTGTAACTTCGGAAGATATTCACTTGTATATTACATTTGTAATTTATTGTATATCCAACAGAAATGTATTATTCCTCTGATTGGAAGTGTCCTCATTTGCATTTGCAAGTGTCACAAGTTACATTGTAAGTGTCGTCATTTGTATTGATGGGTTATTAGACCACCACTGAGGGGTCGGCCCTAGTTAGGTCATGTGGTTGGGTTATTAGACTTGACTAGCAAGTTGGCCCCAGTGATTTATTGGCAAGTCAAGTCAGTGTATAAATAGAGAGGTTGTGTCTCTCATTTGATTCATTCACTCACTTCTCAAGCTCGCATAGCTAAGAGAGAAAGTGGCACACATGTGGAGGAGGAGGAGCATCTGCTAGAGACACCTTATTGGGTTTGATCCTTGTGATCTTGTATTGGGGCTTATTCTATTTTTGAGGAAGTTGCAGGGTTTTTCACCTTCTTGGTTTTCCCCAGTGAAACCACTAGTACAAAATTAGAAATTAATGACTAAAAAAATGACTAAAATTCGACTATAAACGACTTCATTTGAGTCGATGACTAATAGTATCCGATTTCCACTATCTTATCTCTAGTCGTATTTCACTAGTCATTAATTGAATGACTTATTAGTCATTGATTTAGTCATTGATAGTCACTGATTAAGTCATTGATTTAGTCATTGATACTCACTGATTTAGTCACTAATTTAGTCATTAATTATCACAATTAATGACCAAATATATGACTAAATAAACTACTAGATGATAAAATACTAATGACTAAGCTAAATGCGACTAAACATTACTCGCTCTATAAGATACTGGAAATTAACTACTAATAGTTGTATATATGTGAATTTAGTCATTTTCTTAGTCACTAATTTATCATAGGGTACAGAGGAATCGAACCACCAATCTCCTGCCTATAATTAGGTAGATGCTCTAACATTGAGCTAGCACCCTTTAAGAACTTGTTATTGTTTGACAATGATGATATTCAAATACCAATATACTAATCAACATATAAACAATATACTAATCAAATACAAAATAATGATCTATAAGTCTAACTAAACTTTGGAACTATGCAATCGTTGTTGCAAACTTAAAATTGCACTATTTCTTACGGATAACTTATCATTAGCACAACTCCTTCAACCATGGAACTTTGACTCCTTTAGAGATTATTTACACCTCATCATACACTTGTTCAGGGTTGGTTGCAGCTCAGATGAAACAATTAAGGACAAGCAAATTATATAAGTTTGGGAACAACAAACAAGGGATAAGTCTAGATATGAATTCAAGAACTTTTCAGCAATGAGAAACATAATTCTTACAAATTGTTTTCCTGCAAGAAAATGTGTCCTAGACAAAAAAGGTCAAAAAGAGATCATAAAGGAACTTAAAAGTAGAAATATTCCAAGCTTGACTTAGAAAAGAAACATTCCAAATTCATCCTATTGATTTTGGCATGTGAGCTATGTGCACCATTTTCTTTCCTACATCAGGATTGAATCTTATTATTTGACTTTTACATTGACATTTTGTTTTGAAAATGCAAATTCTATTCCATGTTTTGTGATCTTATTTCTTCTCAAACTTGCATAGATCAGTGGGTCTCATCATAATGCAAATTAGGGAACTTTGATTGAAATTTTTCTTCTTTTTGCTTGGAAACTGTAGAAAACTGATTTAGTTATCTAAGCCTATCATAATTTTTTCTATAACAATAACCGTTTCATAATATAAGGAACCATAAGGATTGGTAAATTCGTCCACAACAGTCACCTAAATCATCTACTTGATATTTCTAGACTATTTGGTTAAAATGCATGATCAGAAGGGAAAATCAATTGGTTAAAAACATAGCGCACCTGGTGCAAGTGGCCCCCTTCAAGTTTTTGTCTTTTCACTGCTCGGTTGTCTTGGGTAGCACTCCTTTGAGGTGTTTTTTCTTTCCTCAACATGTCCTTAATGCACATGATCATCAAACATGAAAAAAAAAGTGAGAACTGTTATAATTGAGGATCATAATAAAAATAAGTTCTCTTTCAAGGATGAAAGCTCCAATATTTAACCATATCTTCTAAATTAATATCCTGAAAATGATATTAACCAAAAGAAACTCTCCACCAAATAGTTCCTACATAAACAAGTTACCTTGATTTATCCTACTTGGTATTCTTAACTTCTTTTCTCCCACGTATACTCAAATCAAGCCTCTTTGCCAAGTGGCTTGCTCTAGGTTTTGTTAAATTTGAGTTGCTTGTGAAAGGTGGAATTCTTTTAACAGTCTGTTGTGTTGCAATTACATTAACTTTAGCTTTAGGAGTGCAAAGCTCCACAATACAGAAACACAAGAATCAACAACACAAATATCAATAGTATTATAGGACATCAAATCAACAAAGGGAACAAATGATCAATGAAACAAGTAGCACAAGTATATGTTTGTCATTAGTGTTTCCAGAAGACCCATGCGTTTCTTGCTATAGCAAATCTGAATCTAACTTGCATTGTACATAGATATCCAAGGTAATGGCAGTTTTCATCTTTCTAATGAATCCTAGAGAAATTCAGACCAAAAATGAAACCTCCCCTACTCAACTACATTGCCTTTAGGATCAACTATGGCTGCAAGGCCTTCACATTTGATAGGACTCGACTGTTTGCCTAGGTAAATAAAATGGTATGGATTATCTATCTCCACCACCATCATTTCAACTTGATTTTGAATCTACAAGGAATTTTTTGAGACAAATGACAAGCAACCAATGAAGCTCAGATTTTTGAATTGAGTGATTGACAACTACAAAGTTTCATTATGTCCAAATTATGTCTACCATGGAAACTTAAAGCAAAAGAGGAATGTTTTCAATCCATATGCTACCTATTTTCATTATTATGTAAAGCAACTTAGACATCAAAGAATCCTACCTTGTGGATTAAGCTCAAAACGTACATTTTGCAATGCTAAGCGGGCAACTTCACGTTCCATCTCCCTTTTTCGTTTCGCTTCAGCTGCAGCTTCTGCTTCAACTTTCATACGAACTGCTTCCGCAGCCTTTGCTTCAGCTAGTATTCTTGCTTTTTCTGACAAAAAAAACAGAAGAAATGTCAACAATTTCATACAAGCTTACAACACCGTGAAACAGGACAAGACACTTCCTACATTCACCAACCTTCTCGTTGCCTCTTTTCGAATTGTTCCCCGTATTTTTTCTGGATCTCTTAGCAGTAATTGAACTGGCATCATTCCAATAATCAGTTGAAACGGGATTCCCAGCCTCATTTGCCATAGCATCTCCTTTACTACCCTTAATAATCAAAGTTACAACTGTCACCAATATGCATAACAAACACCAAACAAAGTCCAGTTTCCTGACTCGATGCTTATAATCAATTAAATACCTGATTGAGTGTCTTTTCTCGAGCTTTCAAAATTGTTTCAGCAAAACGGCTTCTCAACAAGGCAGCCCGAATGCTTTTGTCTGGGGAGACCTGTCTCTCAGGCGGAGCACTCTCCCCTAACAAGGTATCATACTAAAAAGATAAGGGCCAAATCATAACATGTAAAATGCAAAATACCAGTACACGATATTTATGATCCTAGATAGGCACTTGAATAACCTTCTTGGAGAGCATCTGTCTCAGAAATAGCAGCATTTGGCTGAGCATTCTCTTCCTCCAAATTCTCATCATCCAAAACACTTACAGCTCCTGTGCAAGCCACAAACTCTATTAGAAGGCAAACAATATAATCAAATACAGATTAACAGTACAACCATTGAAAAGCTTAGATACACAAACCACAATCCTGAACTATATCTAATGAAAACGCACTTTTCGCACCAGTAGTCTCGGGATCAGAGTTGTCCCTGTCAGCACAGTCCGCACCTGACTCCATACGTTCCTGCAGCATTTGCTTAATATTATAAGCCACTTTCACCTTAATACTCATGCAAATCATAGAAAATTCCTTCAGCAATTTAGCCCCCACCAAATGTCAAATCATTCTTGATATCCAATATACAACAAAAAAATAACGAAAGCTAATTCTGCTAAAAGCTCGAAAATTCAATCCTACGTAATAGTAATTCCACCAAAAAGTTTGAATTTCCACCTTAAGAGGTACATCCGTAGAATTTGCTTCATTTGCATCTGACTCACTTCCTCAATCAGAATCTGAAAAGGAACGACCAAAGTCAACGAGTGGACTCTAATACAGAATACATCAGTGAGAATACCACTTGAGGAAAATCGAAGATCAACTCCTGTACAAAGACAATACCACTAGAGGAAGATCCAGAATCACTGCTCGAGCTGCTTGAGCTGCTACATTTGATGCTAACTGCAGCTGTATCTTTCTCAATATCAATACTAGGGAAGTTTGTTGCAGGTATATCATCCCCACCAACCTCAACATATTCATCACCAGGATCATCACCACCTACACATGTATAAAAGCTTAACACCAACATAGATCTATCTTAAACCCAGATCTATTAAGCACGAGAGGGATCCAATTTCTTGAGGGGTAATTTTTTAAAACTCCCTAATAGAGAATACCACTTGAGGAAAATCGAAGATCAACTCCTGTACAAAGACAATACCACTAGAGGAAGATCCAAAATCACTACTCGAGCTGCTTGAGCTACTACATTGGATGCTAACTGCAGCTGTATCTTTCTCAATATCAATATTAGGGAAGTTTGTTGCAGGCATATCATCCCCACCAACATCAACATATTCGTCACCAGGATCACCACCACCTACACATGTACAAAAGCTTAATACCAACATAGATCTATCTTAAACCCAGATCTATTAAGCACGAGAGGGATCCAATTTCTTGAGGGGTAATTTTTTAAAACAAAAAAAATTACACCTCAAGAAATTGGATCCCTCTCTTTTAATTTTTAATTACTTTTTATTTTTGATAAGTTATGAGCGAACATGGAATTTTTAATTACTTTTGATTTTTTATAAGTTATGAGCCGAAATGGGAATGTAATGTAACAAACATCACACACGTTACAACATCTCCCCCATACTGGGTTGTAAGCACCTCGTTACTCTTGGTGCAATAAACAACATGAAACAAAATGCATAAATTCTATCTAGAAGGAAACATTACAAAGAATTTTAAACAGAATAAACAGTAAACCTTGCTGGGCTACTTTTGCAAGCTGACTCTCCAATTGTGATCCATCTCTAGCATTGACGGGCTGCTGTAGAAAATCAGTGTATCTCGTAAGACAAAATGAAGTGAATTTCCTAAAGAACCAATATAGACAATAAGGCCATCCGAGAAAATATTTAAAATATAAGCGAGTCATAATGAGAGCACAACATACCTTGTGGTTAGGAGGCTCTACTGGAGGCTGGGCATTTCTGGTTCCTTGGCCTTTGTCTTTCAGGCAATTGGTAACAAGATTTTGTAGCTCCCATAAAGCATTATTATCAAAGGCATCAATATCAACTTCTATTTCATCTTCACTCTGGCTTAGACCTGTATGCTTTCTTAAGAATGTAATTATTGGCTCTGGCATGTCAGCTGGTAACCTAAGTCACCTAACACGGGGACACGGGACACGTAGGACACGAAAATACGAGAGTCCGACACGGACACGGTGACCCCCAAAATCAGAACACATAGGATACGTTTTATATACATATATATATTTTTTTAAATATACTAAAATTTAAAAATATAGACATATAGATCCAAAAATATTTAGAAACTAGAACATTTACAAATATTCAATAGAAATTAGAATAAAAACACATTAATGATTACACATTTGTCATTCACAAATCACGATTCACAACACATTTGTCATTCACAAATCACAATGAGACACAGATGCATGTCGGAACCATATTTCTCATTAAGTCATCAAAATCAAAATGTATACATATATGTCGGAATGCCACTGGGCACTGGCAAATGCCAAATAGACTAATAGTAAATACAAAAAGGGTGGATCAAGATGGGAGAATCCCATATGTCAGTAGTCCTCCTCCATGCTTGAATCAACATACTCATCACTGCCACTGCCACTGCCCTGATCCTCATCCTCCTCCCCCTCCTCCTCCTCTATGCCCATCTGACGATCTGCATCTGCTACTGTGGAGGATGACCCCTCTATACGATCACTATCATCAAAAGTGACCGGCTCTAGCATTGGATCACTAAGATCCATGTTGGCTAATTCCAACTCAGTACTGTTGTCCAAACCCATATCATCAGGAAATACATCCCACATCTTTGTCTTTCCCTTCACCCACTCCTCCCTCTTCCTGTAAATAAGACGAAGGTTGGAGTGCACATACACCATCGACTCTGCCCTGGACTGCTCAAGCCTGCTCTTCTTCACACTGTACAAGTTCCCATATGTGCTCCAATTCCTCTCACAACAAGAGGATGATGTAACTTGAGAGATGATCCTCAAGGCTAACTTCTGTAGAATAAGGGATGCTGCCCCATGAGTTTCCCACCAAGCATAGGGTTTCTTACCCCCCCTATCTCTAAGCACATCACAGCCTCCAAATCTTCCAGTGCCAGTGGAAAAATCAACAAAGATGTCCTTCGCCTCCTCAAGCATGTCGCTATCCTGAAATAGTCGTCTAAGTGTTATCTTCCTCCCATTTGCAATCTCTACATCCATGTGAGGAGGGAGTCTCTGTGAGGCCCCCGATCCACCAGTGAGCCACTCCTGAGTGTAGAACTTGGGGTTCAAGGAGTGGGCCAAGCAATGCAAAGGTGTGCAATTCTTATCCCACCTAGAGATAAGAATATCCTGAATAATGGTCCATAAGCTCTCTGCTGATGTCCCATACTCGGGACACTCATTCTCCATGACAATGGACCTCGTGGACTCAATCATGGAATCCCACCCCTCATAAACCTCTGCTAGGATGGGTTGGTCCGTGTCTGCAAACCGCAACAAAGAAATGATTGGCTCCATGATCTTAATGCTAAGATCTACCGTGTCCCACCAACCATCATTTAACACCGTGTCCTTCACCTTTTGTGAAGCAGCCTGATCCGTCTTTCTCCAAAAATCCCAAAACTCTGAAATCACCATGGACCCAAGAGCGGTTTTGACCTCCCTCAACCTCTTTAGCATGATGAATGAGGAAGCAAACCGAGTATCTGCAACCTTCAACAATGAAAGTTGTGTGTACTGTTTGTAGATGGTGAGGGCATTTGTGTGGTTTTGTACAAAGTTACGGATATGGCGTGCATCCTCAATAAGGTTTCCAATCCATGTCACATCCGAAGCAATGGCTTTCAGTGCTAAATTCAAGGAATGGACAATGCAAGGTGTCCAAAAAACCTGTAAGAGCAATAAAAGCATGTATCAATGACTCTACAACACTAACATTGCAATGACCAAATTCAAACAATGAGCAAATTAGAAATGAAAGGTGTCCAAAATGAACATACCTGTGGATATTTAGCTTCCACAATCATGCCAGCAGCCTTGCAAACAGGTGCATTGTCCGTGATGATTTGTACACACGAATCAACACCTACTTCTTCAATGGTTTTGATGAATAAATCGCCCATAAATTGTGCATCCTTGTATTTCCCAAGAGCATCCACCGCTTTCAAGAACAACAGTCCATTTTGGGAAGATACCATGAAATTGATGAGTGGATGGTGTGCGGGATCCGTCCATCCATCAGAAACAACACTCACACCGCATGAGGGACATGTTGTTCTAATTGGCTCAAGGATTTTATCTACCTCCTTCTTTGCTTTAACCAACAATGTGGTTCTAAGCTTCTCTGAACTAGGAGGCACATAACCACTTGGAGCTTGATCCAAGATAGTTTTAACCGTCTCAAAATACAATGGTGACCGTGCAACATTGAATGAGATGAAGTTGAGGTAGAAGAAAAATGCAATGGTAAGGTCTACCTCTTCTCGCGCCTCTTGTTGGAAAATCCTATCCATTGGACCACCGGTAGATTGCCTCTTTCTTGTTTGATGAGTATCCCCATGCCCATGACTGCTAGAGCTAGGTGGAAATGGAGGCTTGGTGCTAGAGGGCTTTCTAAAAAATCGAAGAGGATCATCCTCTTTTTTCTTGCTTGCTGCTGCCACCTTCCCTAACCCAACATGATCCTCTTTTTCCATATTCCTCCTTTGGTTAACACTCACCGCTTTGCATGAAGAAATCCCACAAGAAGGAAGGGCCAACAAATGGCCCTTAACCCGGAAATATGTGCTCATGAACTCATGCTTGCAAAAATTGCATCTCCAAGACACATTACCTCCCCACCAAGCTTTGCCTCGGGCCCATCTTTTCTTGTCACATACTTCCACAAAGGGTATTTTTTTTCTTGGGCTTGTTGTCTTGCTAAAACAGGTTTAAATGGAGCATGAGCTTGAGCTCCACTAGCAGCCGATGGAGCACTTGACGGAGGAGGAGAACCGCTTGTGCTTGGTGGAATAGGAGGGGAGGCACTAGATGGTGCATTTCTCCCTCTCCTTTTCCCCCTAGCTCCTGTGCTAGCTAATTGAGACATTCCTTTTGTTGTGTGATGGTTGAGCTTGCAATCCTCTCCACAAATCCACCGGAATGCACTTGGAATTGCTTGGATAGCCTTCAAATCACCTTCAAATCGCCTTCAAATCTCCTTCACCTGCACATACAATCACTCTCAGCCAACTCCTTCCTTGCAAATGACAAAAAGAAACTCAAATTTTGGTTTTAAAACATACCCGGCTGCACTTTTTTTGTTTTTAGCGCACTTTACTTGTCCTGTTTTAGGGACGCGTGTCCGACAGTCGGGACATGTTAACAATTCGTGTCCGATTCGTTTCAACTGCGTGTCCGAAAACAGGATTCGATGAAAGTTCGAATCGGACACAACCTCAGGTCGAATCATGTCCGATTCGATAGGGACACGACACGCTGAGGGTTTTGAACGAATCCTATTTCTTAGCTGGTAACTCTTCAAGATCCTGACTAAGCTTCTTCTTTTCATTAAATGACATCGGCTGTTTGCATCTTTCAATCTTCGGTTTCTGCTCACTCGGTGCATTGGAAAGAGGAGCATAATTTGGATGGTATGTCTTTGGTCTTTTTCTTGTTTCTATATTTTTGTTATTACACTGTTGCTTCTTGGTTGGGATAAGCTGCACATCCTGGGTTAATTTTCTATAAACTTCTTCTCCAGGTAACTTTTGCTCAATAGTTTTCCATTTGCTCTCAAACAATTGTTTCAAGGAAAGTGCCATAAAATGAACATCATTACCAGGAGGATTATATTTCATTGTATTGGCAAAAGTCAGTCTCAAGTCTTCAGCAAATTCCATGGGGGTGGAATAGAACTCGTTATCCAACCTACTTTGTACTGTGCCCAAATCCATGGGTTTAGTGATGATGTTGAAATAGTCAGGAACGTTTAATTTAATTGGATCAACAGGCTCATTAAATACCCAACCAAATTTATGTGTCATGAGCCTCTTCAGAGTATTAGCACACTGGTTCATGTACTCGACAACTGTCTTTCTTTGGGCAGGATCCATTTTCTGCCTCTTCACCTCTTTAGACTCGAATCTTCCAAAAGGCCCTCGCTTGACACCTATAACACCACATCTAGACTTCTTCTTTTCAGTTGGAGGCATCTTGTCATTACCAAAAACATACTCAGAATTGGGATAAAGTTGATTCACTTTAGGAGTTCGCTTATCTTTACCAAGAGAGCATTGAGTACCCTTGCTTCCATCACTCACAAATGAGGACTATCTGCCAAAACTAGGATCTTTTTTTTTGAACTAATCCCAAAGCCTAAACTGCACAACGCCCAATGATTGATTTCACAGGAATGCCTCCTGGGAAACTATTTGCCAACCTTGAAATGTGTCCATCACTGACGGTTGGAACACTGCTAGACGAAGTAAGCTGTAATTCTTCAATTATGTGTTTAACCAATCTCACTTGGTCCAGTTCCAACTTGAGCTTCTTTCTCATCTCCATCCTTTCACCCTTAAGACATCTGAGAAACTGCAATAACATATGTGGGAGCTCCAAGTGCATCCATCTTTTGGCGTGTAGAATTAAGGTTTATAGACTTTCTCTTGAGGGTACAGGAATCCTCTGAAGCCGTCTCGGAATCAAACCTGGCAGAAGCTCCAACACTTTGAGATTTTACATATTGAACCTACTGCCTCCTTCCATCTGACTCTCCTGTAACTTCGACTGCAAAAGGGTAATCAGGAACTATATTTTATGAAGCCCTAGCTGTAACCTTCTTAGATTTCTTCATAATGGAATTCCTATTGAGGTTGTTCTGAGATTGATGCCACTCATGCGTTACTATAAGGGAAGAGGCCATTCAATGAATTAGTCACATAAACATAAAGTCCTATGCAACTGAAGAATGGGTTCCAAGATCAAGGAATTAAGAGTTGCACTTAAAGTTCCAACTTCCAATTGCAAAAGAGAATCAGCCTGAAAGGAAAAAACACACCATAAGCTATTTTACACATCATAAGCTACAAATCCAATACAAGTCCAACTTCAGAAATTGGTTGTCTACCATGCTCATCTTAAATTGTTGATATCAAGTCCAACTTCAGAAATTGACTGTCTACCATGCTCATCTTAAATTGTTGATATCAGTTTAATAATCTAAAGCAATATTAGGCAATAGCACAGGATCATGACATCTCTTATCATTCCATTTCAGTTCAATAATGACCTCACTCCTCTCGAATCTTGAAGATGAAAGAGTGAGCTAATTTACTTTCTTGGGTAAATTAAAAAATTCAAATATTGCCTAATACAACATCACTCTGTCTTGAATGGCATAAGATAAAATACAATTATTTTATTAATATCGAACAAATGACCACAATGGCAGGTCAATGGGTCTAAAAAATGCATCTAATATAACTACAAGCCAAAGCCTGCTGAGCATTTTACAGAGAACGGGTCAGATGCTTATCTAAACAACTTCTAAATCCTTACTTGAATGTTAACCGAGGTTCAATAAATCAAATGTTGAATCAAACTACTATTAGTATCTCCATCAAAGCAACACACTGATTACATCCCAGAAAGAGATCGTGCCGGAAAAAATCAAACAGCAAAAGCAAGTTGGAAATGATGAAGGTACACATCACATACACCAAAAGCGAGTAAAATTTTCTTCTAGATAATAGCAGTTGTAAGACAAGTGCCATGACCAACACCAATCCTAGTACACCATCACAGATGAATTCTTTAATTCTTCTAATAAGGCCATAAGAGGCTCTCGTCTAGGATCAACATATCTCCTTCAACATATCTCCTTCCACTTTATTTTATCTTATGCCATAGTTATCTTGAATGGCATAAGATAAAATACAATTATTTTATTAATATCGAACAAATGACCACAATGGCAGGTCAATGGGTCTAAAAAATGCATCTAATATAACTACAAGCCAAAGCCTACTAAGCATTTTACAGAGAACGGGTCAGATGCTTATCTAAACAACTTCTAAATCCTTACTTGAATGTTAACTGAGGTTCAATAAATCAAATGTTGAATCAAACTACTATTAGTATCTCCATCAAAGCAACACACTGATTACATCCCAGAAAGAGATCGTGCCGGAAAAAATCAAACAGCAGAAGCTAGTTGGAAATGATGAAGCTACACATCACAAACACCAAAAGCGAGTAAAATTTTCTTCTAGATAATAGCAATTGTAAGACAAGTGCCATGACCAACACCAATCCTAGTACACCATCACAGATGAATTCTTTAATTCTTCTAATAAGGCCATAAGAGGCTCTCGTCTAGGATCAACATATCTCCTTCCACTTTATTACTGTGATAGAACTTGCTACTATCAAAACCAAGCGAAGTTCATTATATCCATAGATTTATCACAATCAAAATGAACAACTCAACCATTTCCATCGATAAGCCAACGTCTACTAAGAGTTTTACAGAGAACTAAACTTTAAAAGAAAACAAAGCCCTATAATGCCAAATAGTAGAAACTTGCCTAAATTAATCAAATGCTACGAAACATGCACACAGAACCATCCAATTAGGACTTAAACGAATATTGACAGAAGAAATTAATGTGTGGCCTGATGAGTTTCACTTTAAAAATAAGGCCAAATCAAACTTCTTAAAGAGGGACTGCTTCTAGACACAAAGAACAAGATGAGAGGTGCTGTCCTACATTGGATCAACAATATGGGCATGTTTAGTTCATTCAAATGCATGTTCCATTTCATAAATGCAATCCATACATTTATAACAATCAAAATGAGCAACTCAAATATTTCCATCGATAAGCCCACCTCTGTTAAGAGTTTTACAGAGAACTAAACCCAATAGAAAAATAAAGCCTTGTAATGCCAAATAGTAGAAACTTTCCTAAATTAATTAAATGCTTCGAAACATGCACACAGAACCATCCAATTAGTAATTGAAACACATCTTGATAGTGTAAATTAATTTGTGGGCTGATGAGTTTCACTTTTAAGAGTAAGGCCATATCAAACTACTTAAAGAGGGACTAATTCTATATACACACAAAGAACGAGATGAGAGGTGTTGTCCTACATAAACATGTGCCGATTTTTCATCTACTCAAAGAAATAGTATATTTTTTCCTACAGAGTCGAAGCTATAAAGGATTTCAGATTTTAGACGTCCATACGCATCAGGCCTTTATCACTGGAGCCAATTCTAGCCCGTTGCTAGCATGTAGATCATAAATTTGGATCGTTGATGCTGCCTGGTGATGCTTTAATAGCTCGTTATGTAGGTCTGAAATTTGGGTTGTTGATGCTGGTTGGTGGTATTTTAATAGCTCATCATCGGTAGCATGTGAGGACACCAACCACGTCTCAATGCCATAGGGAACCAAAATGGGCACTTGGGTCAGGTGCAAGTGCTGGGTAATGTGGACAAAAGGCTACCCTGACATGTCAACTTAGCCAAAGCAAAGCCCATGTGATTAGTGTTTCGCCTTTCAAGGGAGGGCGAGCGCCACTTACAGTGCCAAACAGACTCAAGACAGTCGTAATAGATTAGGGGTTTTAGGGACAATGCACAAGGACAAAAACAAAAGAAAAAGGTTAAAGTAGAGATCAAACCAGATCACCGAACAAATGAATGAACTAAGCATCCTTATCTGAAAAGGAGTTTGCAATATGGAAGAGATTCAGAATTACTGAGCATGGACATGGCCACGCCATTGACAAGAAATCACTTAGGCATGCACTGTCAATACTGACAGGGAAGTGTCGATCCATTTAGTACACTGTAGTCCTTTTATGAAAATAATAACAATTAAAAATAAGGAAATTGTATTTATAACAACCCTAAGAGGGCGCATGTTCAAGTCAATGACTTCTTTAATCCTGAGTACATGTCTACGGCAGGTATTTGATTGTGGATACCCTATACGGCAACACCGTCAATCTGTTCCACGATTATATTTCTATGTGGCAAGGCTGTGAGAACCCCGTTACTAGACTCCACTCTCGATTTACAATTATAGGGCTTCAACATGACCCACTACAATTAGGACTCCACTCCACTCTCGATTTACAATTATAGGGCTTCAACATGACCCGCTCCAAAAGCCCTGTTCGATGTGCCCAAATTTTCTGACCCAAAACCAACAGCAGGCTCTTTCATGAGACTCGAACCGTCGCCCTTCTTGCTGCAATCCTTGAATTCTCTGTTCATATGACGGATTTCCTTTTTACACCAACTTTAACACAGAATCTTCAAGAAGCGGTGATAAACTGCAAGAAGCCCTAAAAAAACCCTGCTTTCGGTACCGAGTATGAAACCCTGGCCTTGGATCTCGATAAATATCCGACCTATTTTTACGGCTGTTAAGTGGCTGAAGCCCTCGATTAGCCGTATAAAAATCGCCTATTTCCACTTCATGCAAAAGAAAATACCACTAGATCTTGAACTGCCCGCGTAACTAGTGGTGAGTTTCAATCAAATATGACGTTTTCGATTCCTTTTCGAGCCGGAAAATCCACCGGCTGTATCGGGTTGGTGAAAGAAAGCAGGATCCGCTGCACCCAAAACTGGAAAATACACCCAGCGTAGCGCCCTGAATCCCTCTGCTCGCTACGATTTGCTTGGTCAGGCCTTGCCTTGCCTTCCTTTCAGTGCCTGGAGAACTCAGCCCTAGAACATGAGATATTCCCAGTTTACAGTTAAAGGCACAAATATAAGACCTTAGACACCAGATTAGGGGATGGGTTTAAATGGATTGTCTATAAGCCAGGAACACAAAAGCAACTGGTATGGCTTCTATTAAATACCTCTTTGTTCACTCTTTCACCTGCTAAAAGTAATAGAGATGATAACATATGAAATAAGGAATTGGAGCATAAAATCATTATTTTCCCATTGTGGTTCCACGCAGGGTTGGAATTTGACAGGCATTTGCTCATTTTGGAGCTTTTTTCCCGTCCAATAAGGGAATTTTTTTTATCAAAACGTTTTATTAGATGTTTAATTCTTTTTGTAAACCGTTATTTTGACGTTTTAGATTTTATGGAAAACTTCATTAATACCTATATTGAATTAGGAGTCCAGGCTTTGGTTGTAGTCTAGGAGTGGGCCCAGTCCCTACCACTTAGAGGCTAGTCTGATAGTAGACAATGGCTGTTAGGTAAAAATTCTTAAATGTTTATTGAATTCAAAATTGATGAAGGATCAATGGAATTGGATCACAAACGGTTCACTAATACTATGGTACATGGTGAATTGATGATGTCCCAAGCCCAAATCCAAATCTCCAATGGGCCAGTGATTGGAAAGCAGCAGGCCCGCAACTTGCAAGCATACCACATCCTGCTGGTGTCTAGATTGTTTCTTCATTTACTGTCAATTTTTCTATTTCTGTTCTCGGCTTCTGGTAAGATTGATTGCATTTGTGTTTGTAGTAGTTAGGGTTTTTATTCGGTGCCTTTTGGCTAACCATTTGTACTATGTGAATGTGAGCAGGGCCCTCCTCCAGGGGTAGTTTACTAAGTTACAACTCTGACCATGCATATCCCAGACTCCCAACTTAAATCAATATTTACCAAATTACGAAGTTACAACTCTGACTGTGCATATCCCAGACTCCCAACTTAAATCAATATTTACCAAATTACCAGTTACCACAACCACTCCAATACTAATACAGGCAGCCGGGGGCAGGGATTGAAAGTGGAATTTGGTGGTTTTTTCCCTAGACAAACCAGCAAAGACATCATTCGCCTATGCCTCTTCTCACTTGGATTCCCCTCCAGGCTCGCACTTATCACCGCATTCCAAATTAGAAGCATCGACGACTCGACGGAGCAACACCGAAGCTTGGAAATCGGGGCTGGCAAATTTGGGAATAAAGGCTTGCTAGATCTTGCAGTTCCAACTTACAACTTACGACGATTGTGAGTAATGGCCCTGCAAATGTAAGGAATCAATCCGTCCATTATGCTTTGCGCTCTTCTTATCATATTTGTTAGCATCAATATATATTCTTAATATTTAATGGGCAACTCAATATTCTGAAAACCTAACACGCCACAAATTCTCACTTAGTATTGTAAGCATTAGTCAATACTAGCTTAGTAAATTAGAGTAACAGGTTAGCAAATTATATTTGACCAGTTTTCAAAAAAAATTGGGGTTAACGGAGTTCACTCTCAAAGTGATTTAGATCTTCTAAAGCTTGCCTTGCCAATGAGCTCTTGTATAACGTGAAGCTCTCGAGTCTCCTCAGCTGCCCTTTTAAAGTTATTCCGGAATCCTCTTTGAAATAGAGAGCTGGAATGGAGGAGTGATCGATTAAGACAAAACTGATTGCTCTCTCTTATATAAATCCTCCCTGACATGTCTTTATTTTTAGGAAAATTTGTAACCATTCCAGTGTCCATCATGGAGTAGTGGAGATCATTGGCAGGGAGTATATCCTCTGTGGTAAGATCTTCCCTGACTTGCATAGCTTTAAGATACTTGTCTTTTTGCTCATGAGCTTGAGCTTCTTGAAAACTTTAAGGTTCTTCCCCATCAGTATTTTTTAGACTAATTTGAATGACTCCATTCCTTGTTGTATGATGATCTACTAATTCACACTAAGTTTGGAACCATGCACCACAGGGGACCCATTTAGTTCTTGGGATGGAGGCACTACCTCATTTTCTTTTCAGTGTTTGTGCATCATTGCTGATTGGAAATTGAAGGATGTGTTAGAAGAACAAATCCAAAAAAGTAAAGGAATGGTTCGATTAGTACCCGAACTTGCAATCTGTGCTAAGCTAAGTGCTAGCACTTCTAGGCGTAGATATGTGAGCAAAAACAACAATAATAAAGTAGGTCTGAAACATCTATGGGCATCCTTTTCCTTCTAGTATTCTTGACATTCAATTATGGGTTGGCGTGTGCAAAAGGACTATGGTTCTTGGCTAGATTCTGGGACAAAATCATATGGGCGAAATCCGAAATTTTAAAAAAAGAAGCTCACTGACCTAGCTGAGTCCAAACTAGTAACTCTAGAAACCCTTTTTTTAAGAGCCATTTCATTGTAACATTGCAAAGAAACCCCACCATAATTTGGTCCTCTCCCTGTTGAACCTTTGGTTGATTGCCTCCCACATGCTTTCGCCCTTACTACATAGCTATGGTAATTAAATTTTGTGAGCTAAAATATTATTTCCATAAAAAACACAACCAACAAAATGTCCTCCACTTGGAAGTAAAATGATGCATGAGCATCAATTAATATGAGTTTGATGACTTTTGGTAGTTGGTCTTTCGAAATTAAGAATCTAGTTTGGTTATAATGATTTTTAGTTGTATTGGCAGTTATATTGTGAAGACATTCGGTAAATGGAGAGTCAATGTCTTTTTATTTTTATTTTTTATTTTGTAATGATCAGTTAGATAGTTAGAAAAAATGAAGAGTAGTTTATAAATGTTGGTGAGATCTATTGTAAGGGTAGTTGTTGGAATATTTGGGAAAAGGCTTTATATGGTTCAATGATACTTTGTATTGGGGAGAAGAAAACAATCTATCCTTTGTTCCAATGATTGAGGAATTAGCTTCTACGTCATTTAATCCATTGTGAATGTATGTGAAATCGATTTGTGCTAGTTTGTGTTCATTACAGTGAACCTTCAGATTCTTTTCCTTTTATGAGATATTAACTAATCCAGTCTGCAAATTATTTTACCTACAAAAGAAACAGAGCATCTTACCTGTAGTTATTTGATGAAGGTCGTAGTTTCAAATCCGATTGTAATGTGATGACTGGAATTTAAGTCGGGATATAAGAAGGGTGATGTTTCCAGAACTGGATAGCTCAGCACATGAAGCCTAAAGAACCACAATTTCCCTAGAGAAAGAGTAAAACCCTGCGATTGCTACATAGGAAAAACAACTGAGGTGTATTGATCTCTAAGGTAAAGAATTTACTCTAGACCTTCTTTCAGTTTGTTTGAAGTTCAAGATTGCAGAGTTGTGGAACAAGACCCTCCTTGGCGTTGTTGGTTCTCTAAGTGAAGGCGTATTCCAGGAAGGTGAACAAAGAGAAGTTTTCTCTTAACAGAATAAGAACAAAAACCTAAACCCCAGCATAATTGTGAACCGCTGGATTCCATTCAAACGATGGTAAAGATCTGTCTTGAAGTGGTCAAATTTTGTTGACAAGAGAATAGAATCTGCATGTCACCCAATCACATAACTGCATGTCACCCAATCACATAACTTCAAGATGTTTAAACTAATTTTATTGATGGTTTAGTGTCTTAAATATAGTTAGCATAGACCAAGCTCTCGTCATTGGTTGGAAATTTCCACCATGAAACAATCCTTAAGTTTTTATGATTTCGAGATTCTAGAACCAAGGATCGCAACCTCCCAATCACCTCCTTTTCAGCCAAACATAAACCCTTAGCACGGTTTTCCTTGACCATGAGTTATGTTTAGGAAGTAGATTCTCTTTATTTCCCAAAATCAAACTTCCAGAAATCAAAACAATCTAGTTTCTCATACTCATGGATGTCCTTGATCTATATTTAATTTGTTTTATACTTCCAAATTACAATACTAAACGTTTTATTATTGACAGGTACATATTTAAGTAAAATGTTGAGTGAAGGGGAATGTTAAACCCCAAAACATAAAAAAAATAGTATGACAGGTAAAATTCTAGTGAAATTCCAACACTGGTTCCACCATCAATCAAAACCTCCGGGGAGCTTCAGAAGGGCGGCGACTTGGCCACTTAATAATTCTTAAGATTTATCTCACATCAAAAGAAAACACATGAGCACACTTTTATGAAGTGAAAAGATAAAACCAACCTAGAGTTGAGGCGAGAAACCTTGGTAAAGAGTGAAATTTATGAGAGTGCCATTAGCGTGACTATCAACATTCCCAGATGTTGATCTGTGGTGAGAGTTCCATTAGCTTGACTATCATCAGACGAATGATCATCAATCCACTGGTTTTGGTGTTTTGGTTTTCATAAGGAAAGCAAGAAACAAAATTCTCCAGAAGGCTAAGAAGGCTAATTCATTGTAATAGCTTGCTCAAAGATTGAGTCCGTTGCAAAAGTTTGGGATTGGGAGCGTGCTCAGTGTAATTTCTTCCCTCCAAAGATACCAATGTTTCCATACTCAGCAGTTCTTCCAACAAGAACGCCAAACCCTAATTTGGAAGCACACAAAAGGGGAAAGCCACTTACCAGCTACTGAAAATTGCACCACTCTCGACGGGAAAGACCAAACCCTAAGTCAAGATCGAGTGCCCAAATCCATGTCTCCAGCACTAATGCATGCCCACGTATGGACCTGCAGGGTAATCTATGTGCACTACACGCGTTGTTAATGCCCATACCACCTGTTAAGCGCATAAACAAATACTGATACCAAATGTTGAGTTAAGGGACACATAACCAGTTCAGATAGACCAAATGCAAACCTCATATCTATTTACCCGACAATCTTTACTCTTAGGACAAAGTGAGATGCTCAATTTCTTGATCACTTTGTCAGTTTTGGCATGATTCAACCCTTTTTTCGGCATCCATTCAACTCGAACAGATCGGATCTATTGAAGCTTTGTTTTTTTTCCCTCCCTCTCTTTTTTTTATTTTACTCATTTTTTCCAGCTAATTCACTTTTTCCTCTTTCATTTTTTTTTAAATTTAATTTCTCTCTCTTTATTATATTTGTTTTATTTATATTCTTGGTTTTTTAAATTTGTTAATACTAATATAAATATATTACATATATTAACTATATAACTGTATAATAACTATATAACATATTAATATACTAACTATATTATATTAATATGTATATAATATATTAATATATTAACTAATATATAGTTATAACTATATGATATATACATTAGCATATAATAATAATAATAATAATAATCTATTTTGAAGGTCACCGCAAGACACCAAGTTGGTGTATGAGACCACCTTGTTTGTGGGACAAGGGACGCCTTCTACCAATAAATATGGCAGTTGGAAGGGGGTGAGTAGTAGAAAGGGGTATAGGATAAGGCATTTTTGTTTATAATTTATTTTCTCCATTATGTTTTAATGAAACTTTTGGAGACATAGGGAAGCAGGGTGTGTGGCTATGCCATAAATGGGGTCTTCTTTAAAATGGATTTTCGTAATATGTAGAATATATAAAAGGGATAAGGGTTAATGAAAAGGGACCCCTTTTAATTAAAGTGGGGAGAGAGATTGTTGCATAATTATAAAATTATAATCATAAAAGTAGAGTATAAAAGATTTAAAATCTTACTCTTTGGGGAATAGAATTTTGGAAGGGGTAAATTATAAAGATGGGAGTTTTAATATAAAAAGGAGGGTTTTTATTTTACTTTTAAATGGAGGATATAGGCCTTTTTTTCCCCACAAGAATTTAACCAAGGTGGTATTTATAACATTATAGACATAGGCATGATGAGTTGGCATCCATAGATAAGATCAAAAAAATAACCGAGAGGAAGAAAATAGGTGGATTTCAACTGATGAGATGCAAAAGACTCTTACTTACCGAAACTTCAATCGAGTGCCGAAAGGGTCAAACAATGACGATTTTGTCCAAATGAAATATGAGCATGATAAGTGTGATAAGTTGAAGACAGTGGTATAAAATTCAAGATATGATGATGCTTTTAACGAGAAACGACCAATCTTCGAGACACGACACTAATTAGATTATTGAAATAACCCACTGAATCCTTGAGGGGGTCTACAATTTACAAAATTTTAACACTACAGATGGATTCAAAGACCCCCTGACAAGTTCATTGTCAAAATTGCAATTTTCCTTTGTCGAAGTGACACAACTAACAATGGCCAAATAAATGACTAATTCATATTCTTAATGTTATTGTTATGTGGTCATTTTTAGTTTAGTTACATGTTATCTGGTCATATATTTTATCTCATGACCCAATTGATCATTCCTCTGGTCATTTTTAGTTGGCTCACTCAAGTTTGGTCATTTATACCTTGAAAAAACTATGGTGACCAAATGTTTTGGTCGCCTAGTCATTTATCTCTCATTTTCTACTAGTGATGGGATGAAAGTTTTGTCTGGATTAATGCTTCATATGAGGTGGAGTTGTTGAGATGCGGGGAATAGCTTTTTGGGACGACATTGTCTATAGTTCTGTGTCTAATGTTGATCCCGAGTTATAGTGGCTATCCGATGTAATTTTCCTTTTTCCAAGTAATATATGAAGTTATAGCTTATAAAAAAACCTTATATTAGAAACCATATATAGTGTTCTAAACTTCAAAAATATGAGCACCACATCCCACTTCCAGGCCAAATATACCCTGTGGAGGGCCAATATGGTGGTTTGGGACCACACACATGGACCATGACCCCCAAAGTAAGATCTCTAAATCCATCTGCATTGTTAAAATTTTAGTAAAATATTGTACAAATTAATTATCAAAATTGTAATTTTCCATTGTGAGTGTGATGCAACTAAAAATGACTAACATAAACGACTAATTCACATTAATCGTTGTTAGATAGTTATATTTATATTCCCGTGACTAAACTAGTCATTTATGTTAGTCATTTTTATTTTAGTCACTTGTTATCTAGTCATATATTTTATCACGTGACTAAATTAGTCGTTTATGTTAGTCGTTTTTAGTTGGTTTATTTAAAATTGCTCAATTTTAGTCATTTATCACTTGAAAAAACAGTGGTGACTAACTTTTTTAGTCACCTAGTAATTTATCTCTTATTTTGTACTAGTGAAATTTGCGTCTCTTGTGTACTTGCATGATTTTTTTTATGATTGATATGCTATAGATATGCTATACATGTTACTCTCTTAGAGATCCTAATGATAATGGAATGAAATTATCAAAAAATTAACATGGTAGTAGAGCTGACCTAAGAAGAAGGCATTGTGCAGCTGCGAAAGCTAGGGCTTCTTATTATTTGGGTTTCTCTCCACAAATCACCAAAGGCAGGAGGCTATATTGACTCTCCTAGCAAAGGCGCATCTTTCTATCGAGACATAATTCAATTCTAAGCATTTTCAGTTTTTGACCTAAAAATTAGGGTTTCTGCAAAAATTGGAATTTCTAAAATCTGATACCACGGCTGGAAGCTCCTCTACAAAATCGAAGTTTAGAGATTTGGATCGAAATTTTTGGTTGGGTGAAGCTTCGAGAAATTCAAACCCTAATTCAGGGTCTTGTCTAATGAATCTGGAAGTCTCAAAAGCAATTTTGAGGGGTGAAACTTTGTAGAATTCAAATTCTGAGTATACCATCTTGACCAGCTCAACAAGGCGCATCTTTCTATCCTTTTAGAAGTTTGAAATTCAAATTTTGAATTTTTAGGGTTTCTCTGACAAACCCTAATCCGGCTCTAGATCCAGTTTTTGGCAAATCAAGTGGTAAGACCTAAATCTTTTCTATTTCCATTTGAAGTACTCTTTAATATGTCTCACCACACCAAGCTTGAGGATAAGCTTGAAGGGGCTGATAATTTCCGAGCCTGGAAGTATAGGATTGGGTTAATCCTAGAAGAGAATGAGTTGGACAACTACATAAAGGAAGAGGTTCCAGTTCCAAAGGGAGATGAAGCTAAGGCATTACACAAGAAGAACTTGGTAAAAGCCAAAAGAATCATTGTTGATTCTATTAAGGACCATCTCATTCCCCATGTGTCTTCCCTAAAGACACCTAAAGAGATGTTTGACTCTTTGACTAAGTTGTTTGAAGGAAATAACATAAATCATAAGATGACTCTACGGAACCAATTGAAAGGTGTAAAGATCCAGAATGGAGAGACCATTCAATCCTACTTATCTAAGGTCTCTCAAATCAAGGAACAACTTGAAGTAGTGGATGAAGTGGTGGAGAATGGAGAAATTGTCATGACCACATTAAATTGCCTACCTACGTCATGGGACTCCTTCATCCAAGGAATCTGTGCAAGAAAGAAATTGATCTCCTTCAGTAGATTGTGGGAGGAATGTTCACAAGAAGAAGCTAGGCTTGTGGCTTGAGAAGAAAATATGGGAAGTCAGGATCAAGCTCTCACGGCACACACCAAGAAAAACAAGTTCAAGAGAGAACCGTATCATCATCACAAAAAATCTTCTCACTACCATCCAAGAGATAAGAAAGATTTAAGATGATTCGCATGCAATGAGAAAGGACACTTTGCTTCTGAATGTCCCAAGAGAAGGAAAGACTCCAACAACAACAACAGCAAGAACATCAAGAAGAGGCATCATGCTCATGCTGTTGAGGATCATTAACCTCGCAAGAAGAAAAATAGGGAAGAAAGTGAAGGCTCCTCAAGTGAGGAAGAATATGTGTTGATCTCTGCTCTCACAGGTACCATCTCACATGGATGTGATGATTGGCTTATTGATAGTGGGGATTCCAAACACATGACGGGATTTAAAGAATCCTTTGTATACCTATCTGAACATGAGTCACCTCACAAGGTAAAACTTGGGCATGACTATTAATATCAGATCAAAAGAAGTGGTGAAGCCTCCTACAAACTAGACTCTGGGAAGTCTTTGAAAATGAAAGATGTTCGATATGTACCTGGGCTCAAGAAGAATGTCCTATCCATATTATCTTTGGATGCAAAGGGGATTAGAGTTGCATTTGTGGATGGCCAAGTACTCATGTGGCCAAAGGGTAAGACCATAGATAATTCAGTAGTGATTGGAGAGCAAGAGGGAGGATTATACAAATGGAAGGGACAACCTGAACATGCCATGGTACATGAATTCATGGATCCAAGTGAACTTTGGCATAGAAGGCTTGCTCATGTGCACTATAGGGCACTACCAATTGCAAGCAAAGCAGTAGAAGGTCTTCCTCAAATCCAGTCAAAGCATGAAGGTATTTGCAAAGGATGTGCATAAGGGAAGAACACAAAGAAAACATTTCCAAGCAGTGAAAGCAAAGCAAAAGGAATCTTGGATATTATCCACTCCAACGTATGCGGTCCAATGTCATCCAGTTCTCTGAGTGGGTATGTATACTATGTTTCTTTCATTGATGATTTCTCTAGGAAGACTTGGGTTTATTTCTTGAAGAACAAAGATGAAGTATTCAGCAAATTCAAGGATTTCAAAGCCTTGATAGAAAACCACACTGAAAAGAAGATCAAGACCTTTAGATCCGACAGTGGTGGTGAATTCACTTCAGCAAACTTCAAGAAGCTATGTAGTGATTCAGGGATTAAGAGGGATTTGATCATTATTTACAATCCACAACAGAAAGGAGTAGAAGAAGCTACTTCAGAGTAGGACTCCAAGAGCTCATGCAAGGAAGCAAAGATTCAGAGGGAGTCCACCCAACAAACAAACAAAGATAAGTATTTGAATTGTCATTTCTTGTATATTTGATTGTTTAAATAATATTGTTCGATGATGTATATACTTATGTTCCTAGACTTAGGTTTTGTATTATGCATATTAGAATAATTGCATTAATGAACAGTATACTACTAATATGCATGTGATGGGTGAGTAGCCTATGGCACTGTACAACATTCCATTTCTACTTATCTAGAATGAAACCTCTTTGCTCACATGTTGGGAGTAGTGGAAACTCTTAAAAATGTTCTGGTAGAGATGGAAGGAATCTAGAAAGTTACCATATGAATACGGGATATGGATGAATGTGGTATTGAAGCATTAGCTAAAATAATTGCATGACTGTATGACATATGCCTTTATGTGTAATAATTTGTTCTGTAAACTATGAGAAGTTTCTAATCATGCAATTGAATTTGACTTGTAGGAAAGATCATGTACAATCACCTACAAAAGAAGGACTACAACATTTTGTTCCAGCAACAAAGTTTAAAGAAATCTATCTATTGAAGATATTGAAGAATCTGAAGTTCCCAGGATACGAGATGAAGAATGGAAGGATGCCATGATCGAGGCGTACTAGTCGATCATGAAGAATGATGTTTGGGATGTGGTCCTAAGACCTGAAGGGAAGTATGTTGTGACTTTCAAGTGGATCTATATGATCAAGCATGCTATAGATGGTAGCATAGAGAAATACAAGGCGACGTTTGTAGCTCGTGGATTCTCCCAGAAAGAGGGAATAGATTATGAAGAAACTTTTGCTCCTATAGCCAAATACACTTCCATCAAAATAGTACTTGCTCTGGCTGTAGTGATGAAGTGGAAGATACACTAAATGGATGTCAATACAGCTTTCTTGAATGGTTTAGTCAAAGAGGAAGTGCATGTGGAGCAACCACTCTGTTTTGAGACACATAACAAGGAATCATATGTGTGCACATTGAAGAAAGCCTTGTATGGATTGAAGCAAGCTCCTAGGACTTGGTATAGTAGGATAGACAACTTTCTACCAAGTTTGGGCTTTACCAAGAGTAAAGCGGATTCTAACCTTTAATACAAGGTTGAGGAAGGAAATCCTGTGATACTACTACTGTATGTGGATGACCTGCTTGTTACGGGTGAGGACAGATTGATTGCCGACACAAAGACAAAGCTTGCTACCGAGTTCGATATAAAGGACTTGGGGATGATGCACTACTTTCTAGGTATGGAGGTGTGGCAGAGTGCAGATGGAATCTTCCTTGGACAAGGGAAGTATGCAGTAGATATCCTGAAGCGGTTCAGGATGATGTACTGCAAGGCCATGGCCACACCTATGGCATCGAACCTGAAGTTTCTGTGTGATGCTTCATCTGATCCGGTTGATGTCACGGTGTATCATCAGATGATTGGGTCCTTGATGTATCTGATGAACATGAGACCAGATATTTGCTTTGCGGTGAACACATTGAGCCAGTTCTTGACGGATCCCAGAGGTGTTCACTTGGTTGTTGTAAAGCATATTTTGAGGTACCTGAAGGGTACAGTTGACTATAGGCTCAAGTATGATGTGAATCAAAAGTTTAACCTGGAGGGTTATGTTGATTCAGATTGCGTAGGTAGTGCTGCAGATAGGAAGAGCACTTTTGGGTGTTGCTTCAGTATGGGATCAGGTGTGATCTCTTGGTTTAGCAGGAAGCAGTCCTGTGTAGCACTGAGCATAGACAAAGCAGACTATGTCGCAGCTTGTTCGACTAGTTGTGAGGCAGTATGGATGAGGAAGCTACTGTCTAAGTTATTTGATCTCCCATTGGATGCTACCTGTATTTATTGTGACAACCAAAGTTGTGTGAAGTTGTCAGAGAACCCGGTGTTCCACTACAGGTCGAAACACATCAAGATCGAATATCACTATATTAGGGATATGGTGCATAAAGGAGTAGTAAATCTCCTGTATGTTGCGATGGATGAGCATGTTGCAGATGTGTTGATGAAACCACTAGCCAGATTGAAGTTTGAGTACTTCAGAGAGAGGCTTGGTGTTCTTGAGATAGAAGATACTTTGAGGAAGAATTGATGGGACACATTTGCAGGATCCATTCCAAGCATGGTGAGAGGAGGATGCCTCCCATGGCCATGGATGTAAGCACTGTGTGATGAGAATCAGGATGATGCTCCAGTTACTGCTTTGGATATGCATCAGGTGGATTCTTTGTATGATCAGTTGGATCATGTATATGTATATGCATCAGGACGATGATCAGGATGATCATGTGTGATGAGCATCAAGACGATGCTTCAGTTACAGCTTTGGATATGCATCAGGTGGATACTTTGTATGATCAGTTGGATCATGTATATGTATATGCATTAGGAGGATGTAGTGACAATGATCAGGATGATCATGTGTGATGAGTATCAGGATGATGCTCTGGATGATATGCATCAGGACAATGCAATGACGATGACCAAAATGATCATGTGTGATGAGTATTAGGACAATGCTCTGGATGATATGCATCAGGATGATGCAGTGATGATGATTAGGATGATCATGTGATGATGATGTACATCAGGATGATGTACAGTATGATAATGATCAGGTTGATCATTAGGATCAGGATGATGCTCCGTGCGAGGATGATTAGGTGGATCATGAGTTTCAGGATGATACTCAGAGTTCGAGGATATGTGGCAGGTTGTGTGAGTAGCATGTAAAAGATCCCGGTAGATCCGATAGCTTGAGCTGTGTGCTCATAATCAGTCCTGGGATGATCTTTCAAGGTTTTTCTAGGGAGGCATGTAATCAATCCTGGAGATCCGAAAGGTTGAGCTGTGTGCTCGTAATAAGTCCTGGCATGCTCTTTAGATATCTTGCCGGTTGTGCTTAGGAACGTAAACTGTTCCTGGGATATTCTTTTAAATTTTTTCCTAATAACATGTAATTAGTCCTGGAGATCCGATCAGTTGAGCTGTGTGCTCATAATAAGTCTTGAAATGCTCTTTAGGGATCTTGTCGGTCGTGCTGAGGCATGTAAACTGATCCTGGGATACTCTTTAAAGGTTTTTTGAAGGGATGCATATAAGCCCTGGGATATCTTGTCGGTCATGCTTAGGAACGCAAACTGTTCCTGGGATACTATTGTTAGGCATTGCATATGCACGTAATGAGTCCTGAGAGACCACCTCTATTAGACCACTCACAGTGATGATGGATACCTACAGGTGGTGGGCCTACATCCAGCATGAAAAAGGGCTGGCTCTATAGAACTTCATATGATGAGCAAAATTTAGAGATAGCCCAGTGATCAAGATATCAAGTACAATAGCAGTGATGATGATGATGCTCAGTGATGCAGTGATGATGATCCAACTCCAGAATTGAAGACTTGTGCCAATATGTATTGATGACCTGTGTTCAGACTACCTTCCTAGTTAAGAGGGAGTGTTGATGTATTTGTAACTTCGGAAGATATTCACTTGTATATTACATTTGTACTTTATTGTATATCCAACAGAGATTTATTATTCCTCTGATTGGAAGTGTCATCATTTTCATTTGCAAGTGTCATAAGTTACATTGTAAGTGTCGTCATTTGTATTGATGGGTTATTAGAACACCAGTGAGGGGTCGACCCTAGTTAGGTCATGTGGTTGGGTTATTTGAATTGAGTATCAAGTCGGCCCCGGTGATTTATTGGTAGGTCAAGTTAGTGTATAAATAGAGAGGTTGTGTCTCTCATTTGATTCATTCTCTCACTTCTCAAGCTCGCATAGCTAAGAGAGAAAGTGGCACACATGTGGAGGAGGAGGAGCATCTGCTCGAGACATCTTATTGGGTTTGATCCTTGTGATCTTGTATTGGGGTTTATTCTATCTCTAAGGAATTTGTGGGGTTTTTCACCTTCTTGGTTTTCCTCAGTGAAACTCTGCATCTCTTATGTTCTATCATGATTGTGTTTATGATTGAATTGCTATATATATGTTGTACATGTTATTCTCTTAGAGATCCTAATGATAATGGAATGAAATTATGAAAAAGTTAACAGGACCAAATTAGATACCCATTATAAATATCTCAAAGGAATTATTATCTTTGCATCTAATGATTTCCTTACCTCCTTTCCAAATATGGGCAATAATATTGCATTAGTTTGTCTCAATTTCTATCTGAAAGGATTTACCACAGGTTTCAAAGAGACCTTGTTATGAATGATGGTTGTGTCATAAGTCCCGAGTTATTCATACCTTCAGGAAAACACATCAATATATTCTATAAACAACTTCAAATACTTATGCTTCACTTTAGTAGGAATCAATTTAGATAGTTTGATGAAATTAGGCTCTATTTATGTACCAATGTTTATACTCTCCACATCTTCTTCACTTGGGTGAACTGTTGGTTTTGCAAGGATATCATTTTTGTCAAAAATGATCTCTAATGGTAATAGGCCCTTTGGAATGAAATTGTTCTTGAGATGCAAAATCTTGTGACTGGGTATTTTTTTCCTAAGTCATGGTTTTATTTCATTTCTTCTTTCTTCCCCTTCTGGAAAATATTCCTCCCCTTGCATCATTTTCTTCATCTTGGTTTATACCTGATTTTGAAAATTCCTCAATTAGCTCCATAAATCTCTTTATTTGTTGGTAATCTTTGAACAGTTGCCAATGCTTCACATTTTCAGGTATTGAAGGTCTCTATATCAACTGAAATTCATTTTTCTATCAAGGGCCAAGTAGAAGTTTGAAGCTGCTAGCAGCTATAGCCAATGAATCTTCCTTCTGATTTTCTTCTCTTAGTATGGAACTAATATTAAATCAATAAAGTAATTCTCTATTAAATCCCATACCCAATTTGTGTATGCTCTCATCCTGGGATATTTAGTTTGGTACACACCTATGATTTTCTACACCACCAATTCTAAGTCTCCAAAGGCAAACAATTATTATATTCCCATTTTCTTTCTAGTGTCAACTAATATAAAAATCAATGCTTCATATTCTACCACATTATTTGTAGTTTAAAAATTTAATTTGAAAGACAAAGCAATTTCTTGTTTGTTAGGAGCAACCAAAATCATACCAACTCCTACTTCCCCTTTGGCCTAGGATCCATCAAAATACATCTACTAGATTTGATTTAAAGAGGGTCCAATATTTGAGACGGAAAACTATGTTTGGGATGCTTCTTCGTATTCATCATCCATAACCAATATGCAACACCAAATGTCTTCTTCTAATGCATATATAGGGTAATTTATGGATCTACCTTGATCACTAATCACATACGCAAATGTGGCTTCTCTATAGAGTATTCTTGTTTCACTCACAAGCATTGGGAGAGTGCCATATTTTAGGTCCATCTGGATAGTACCTCCCACTTTCTTGGCCCAAGTTCTTGATAACAACATCCCAAATCTTGCTGGTACATCTGCCACTACCACATCCATTACAATACTCTTAGTAGGGACCTGAGTGAAAGTAACTACTAAATCCTTTATCATTCCCATACATTTTACTTTCTTGGATTCAAAACTATAAAGGTCATGATAAGGTTTAGTAATTTCTATATTTAATTGTTCCATGATCGCCTTTTGCATTAGATTGTGTGAAGCTCTAGAACCCAACATGTAGTTATGCAACAACTTATGATGCACTTTCAGAGTTATGTAAAAATGATCAAAATGATCATCAACTTCCCCTTCAACTGTTGGACCAACTGATATATAAGGACTCTCATCTGCTAAATTTAGGGTATCATGGGGCAAGATTGTTCTAGTTAGTTTCAGGGCCTTTTCTATTTTCCTTAGATACACATGAATTTTGTCCAACTCAGGAAAAGGAACAAAGATTTTCATTTTAGACAAGTCATGCTCTAGATCAAAAGGAATGGAGGATTTATCTTGTTCTTTTCTTTCTAGTTTTGTATACTTTGTGGTTTGAATTTGAGATGGATTTTGGTTAATTGGAATTGCAGTTTTTCTTTGAGGAAGGGTAGGATTTACAAGAGAAACAATATTTGCAGGGGTACTTTCATTAGGAGAGAGACAATAGGCTTCAGATTTAAGGGATTATTCTTTGACCTTAACTTATACCTCCTCTGCACTTATTTCTCATTTTGGTAATATTCCTCTTTTAAATATCTTTCATAATCTTCTTCTGTAGGATGCATCATATTATTCTCATATTCCATCCACAATACCTCTTTAGGTTGTTCAATATCCACTTTATATGGAGGCATATCAACTATATGATTATCATTGTTTCCTTATCCAACAAGAGGTTGTATGGGGGGATCATTATTTCTCCTTTATCTATTCATGACTTAAGGATTAAAAGGCCTCTTGTATTGGTTTGGATTTCTCTATCCAAAAGCTTGAGGATTTCTATTTTGAATATTGCCTTCCATTTCCATCCTACTAATTTTAGTTGAAAGTCCTCTGAGTAGTATATACATTTATTCCATTTTCATTTTCTTTACTATTGCCAGAGGTACATGCCTCATAATTGAACTTATTTTTGTTTGAATCATGCCAATTTATCAACTTGCATGAGGCATTCATATTACCTTTTGCATCTATTGCATCGCCCATCATACTTAGAAGAGTTGTGGATCTTCTTTCCCTTAGAATCATGGCAAATTCAGAATCAAAATATCCTGCATATGTGACCTTAGAAACAACTTGTGAAGTTTTAATATCGTGGTGTATCTTGTTATAAATCTTGGTAAAATTTTTAATGAATTCCCTTGTAGTTTCTCCATTTTTCTTTCCTAAGGAAGCAGACTCATTCAAATAGTATAAGTAATCCCTTTTTTCACCCCATTGCTTGATGAAAACATCTTCTAAAGTAGGATATGAGTTTAAAGAGTCCGTTGGTAAGGATTTAAACCACTTCCTTACTTCACCTTCTAAATTTTGTACAAAAAATATCATAAACACATCATCATGTTCAATATACAGACTATTAGTGAAATCTTGAAACATAGCCATATTTTCTTTAGCTATTGTAACTTTCTATCCATCAAATGTTGGCAATATATTAAAATATATATTAGGCAGGTCATGTAGGTTATTTGGAAAATTTAAAGGGCCATGAATGGAAGCTATCCAAGGGTTTGCATCTCTGGGAGGCCCACCTCCTCTCCCTACCATATTTAAATGTTGCAAGATTGTATTCTTGGCTAGGGGAGTAATAGGAGGTATTTGAGTTCTTACTTATGTTTGAAAAGGGATTGAAGTACTTGTAGAAGGAGAGAGAGGAGACAAATGAGGATCAAGTATAGGATTAATATGAGTCCTTGGGTTTTTTCCATTATTTAAATTCTATCTACTTTCCTGATTTATGAAAGAAGGGGAAATTAAAGGAGAATTAATTCAAGGAATACATTTCTCCCAATTGCTTTGTTCAGCTCGAAACTTTATCCAATGCTTTCTTGAGTTAGGGAGACTAAAAAATTCATCTGAAGTAGGATTTCCTCTAGTATGTGTCTTTCTATAAGCCAACTTCAAAATAGTGGAGTCACCATGGTGATAATATCAATCATTTTTATATGATCCAAGCTCATTGATATGGATCTAATCTTAACAATGTCATACCCTAGGGAAAATATATCTTTCAATTCCATTCAACGAAAGTGACATCATTTATCATGTTAATCCCTGAGTAGTACTGGATTGAAACAATACTAGCCATGACATGACATGAGATCAAAATTTAATGGTATTAGGTATAAATCGAGTTAATTAATGTGCATTATTCACTTCTTGAATATATCTCTTTCTTGCAATCTCGCGATCCAATCGTTTAAGAAAATAAGGTCATCTAGGATGAGTTTTACATAATGAAATATTTCTTTAAAATATGAATGGATATGCTTAGCATATGGATACAAAAAAATAAGAATACCAGGGGTGTTCTATAGGACAAATATCTATTGTTCAATGACATAAGGTGGAATGATATTTAGTTAAAGAATTGAGTATTTGCACAAACAATAAACATCTCATGAATGGATACTAAAATGATAGCATGCCGCAAATATGTGCAACAATAAATGAAAACATCAACCCAATTGTTCACATATGGATCTGGAAAATTAGACGAGAGGTCAAATGAAATTGAAATATTTGCAACAATCTTACATTCAACTTTATTTGTATTAACAACACATATAGGAAAAAAATACTGTTCAAATATTTATTTCATTTCATGAATATTTACATGGACAAAAGTAGATACAAAATACATGAAGGAAACAAGTTACAGAAGAAGAGATCTCTACAACAACTCTATAATCTTAATATCAAAAAATCATTTACATACAAAATAAAATACAACTAACTCAACAATCCCTAGAGTATCTCTCAAAATTTCCATCCCTTACAAATGAATTCGAGTTGCGTTATGTAGACTTGGAGAGTAACTGAATCTGTTTGATTCTTACTGATTTGTAACAAAATTTAAATTGTAACGTTTTACATTTCACTTTTACACTCTAGTTTTGATAGATTTTAACTTTTAACTTTGCTTCTTAGTTGTGCATTTCTTCTTTCCTTTACTTGGTGATGCTTGTACCCTCATGTAGACTTGAGGTTGCACATTTGGATGACTATGTGGTATACCTACCTTGTTCATTATTTCATTCATTATATACACATTTATCTATCCTCTAGGTGGCATAAAGGCCAAGTGGGTTGGCTAACCCATTGCTTGTGGAATTGATTGACCTATTGATTGTACCTTTACTGAGATGGAAGTCTTCCCTCTCCTCTAACTTTGAAGTGGCAGTGCTATCTTATGATATTTGATCACTTTTTTCTTGTGCTGTGAAAATCTCCCTACGAATAGGTAGATATCCCCTTAAGATTCGAAAAGGCCCCTAATTTCCTACCCAAGACAAAAAGGAAACAAATAGACACTAAAGTCCTCCTAGATCTATCCCATATAGAATTTAGCAAGTTATGGAAAGAAAAATCATGTAGATAGTGTACCTTGCTTTGATGGTTTTCCTCGACAGTCTTATTTTGCTCCAGCTCCAACATTTGATCGTGGGATTATGAACCTATTCAGAAATGAAAGACGACACCTTCTCCAAAGAAATATATGTATAAACAAAGATCTACCTATGAAAATAGATACAATTTCATGCATTTACCATACAAGGATGAAACTAGGAGGAATTGTTAATTTTATTTGGGGACCACTACTCCCTCTGGATAGCCCTCAGATCTCAAGAGGTTTGAGTCTCTATAAATTAACAATACAATAAATACTTAAGAATTAAACACTATAGATTTCTTAACACTTTCACAATGAAAACACAACAATCACACAATACCGAATGTACCCAAGAAACCACAAATAGGGAAAACCAACTATTTGTGGGGATTTATTCTATCTCGAGCCCAGAGAAAAGTAATAAGAATACAAGTACATACAATGTTACATTAGAAGGAACCACCAAACCTGACATGGTCAAAACCATAGATCCACATGCAACAACTGATACATTCATAGATGAAATGTGCCCTAGTTGTCAACTAGATTTGGATCTGTCTGCAGGTAACTCTATCTGTATTATCTATCTCACTACACTGCTCTGATATGCTCTGCTATGGAAGAAGTCTAACTAATAGATCTGATGAATGTGCCCTTCCTCTGCATGGAAAATTGCACCCTCCCTCAATATGTCATATGCTCATACATAATCAAATCTCAATAGATTTGATCTCTGATCGTCACAATCCTTCCGCAAAAAATGAGGCAAGGATACTTCGAAAGTATCAGCTTCCCAATCAGTCAATCGAATCCAAAACAAGATCCTCTCTCCTCTAGTAATGCACCCCTCTCTCCTCTGGATCTTGCCTCACTCAATATTTGCAAAAACCACTTTGATGAACTCTCTAAGTCCATAGAACTAGGTGCTCAAGTTCCTCTAAACAAGTGGTGTATGATCTATATGATATCACCCCACTCTCCCTTCTGCACAAGCTCCTCTCTCTTGCAGAAATTTTCCCTATGCATGTACGATGCGCCCTCCTCACTCCTGGCTGATCTCTCTTTGGTAATTCAATTGAGAAACCTCATCTGGGTTCCTCCTTCCTCTATATATAATCTCACTGATAAATTAGGTTTACCAAAAACCTAATATTTGTGCCTGCAAAAAGTCACTTTTTCATGCATCTTTTAATTAATAATTGTACATGCAAATATCATGCATGCATGAGGAAGAACCCGCCATAAGGTATGCATGCATCCACCAATGGATTCATGCCACTAAGTAGAGTGCATCTCACCCTCTACTCCATACTGATGTGTATACTATTGATGTACCTCCATGCAAGGCATCTGCATCACTGAGGACATCCCAAGATATAGAGGACATCCTGAGATACATCTGAATCACTATGTCTAATAGGAATCAGCTAAGTTATAATAATAGGAAATCCATGAAAATATGTACATCAAAATGTTTTATACTTGACATTGTTGCAGCATGATCATCCTCCAATCTCTCCTTCACCACCCTTGCAATACTCTTAGGATCATATATTTGATGCTTCCAAGATCAATCCCCCCCTCACCCCCCCCGCCTTAGCTCATGGATGGACTTCTTCTTATAGGATTTGGGAGGATAAACACTAAGAGGATATCATGGATCTAAGTGAGGAAGTTGTGGATAAAGGATCTAAATCATGCCATGGAGTGAATGTGAGATGGGATTCGAATGGGGACCTCATCCCTTGAAAATATCCTCGAGATCCAAGATTCAAAATCTAAGGAAAAAAACTATTTATGGTTTTTTGCACTGCCATAACTGAGAAAACCGCGAAAATGTTGTAATTTATGTGCCACCATAGGCATGTAGAATGCGAAAATAAGGAATTTTCACACCTTGCACCACTAGTAGGGTGCGTAAATATCTCTAGGAGGCTAATGAGTGGGTTAGGTCAAGTGGTTTTCGACCCCTAAGTTATTGGATGTACTTCCAATTGTTACTAGGGGAAGGACCAGCATAATGACAAAGGGTCCTAACATCCTTAGGAGGCACAAACATCATGTTTCTCATGGTGATATGACATGAATCCTCTCAATGGTACACAATGTGACAAGTTGAGGTATAGCATTGCCATTACAAGAAAGAAGGTCATTGGCGAGGGTAAAAAAATGTCACCATAAGCTCATTGGTGATGGTCAAAAGGGTCTCCGTCACCAAAACTTGAGTGTCGCCAAAGGCACCATCACTGAAAGTGGAGGGTATGTGGTGACATTCAAGGTCCGCCACTAATAATTATTATTATTCCAGGTTGTGACCGTCACCAATCGTTATGAAGTGTTGGTGATGGACCGAAGGGACTCCATCACCAAAAAAACTGAACCTCACCAATGAAATATGATGAGGGCCTTGCAATGACCCTCACTATTGAGGATATTTCCATTAACATATCAATGGTGACTACCTCTATGAGATTGTCACCACTTTTCATTTTGAAAATATTTTAATCACACAACATAACGGACCGTTTCCATTTCAATTAAAATTGTAAAAATAATAATTATAATGGTCCTTAAAGGATAATGGTGAAACGTCACCACTGATTTCCACAATGGTGACAATATTTGGTATGTATGAAGATGGATGGTAGCAATACATTCATGTATCGACGCTAAGAAAAATTTAATAAAACAATATTCTTGCCTTATTTATAAATTTATATCCATATCGTCTAAGCCTTAATCTTTTTTTCTTGCTACAATGGTTCTCACTAATAATGATTCGTTATCCCTTCTTCTAGTCATGTTGACTTATTTTGGTTTCTTGTGGACATTACTATATTTCTTTATTTATATTTTGGAAATATCAAAGAGGCAATGGGATAACACTGTATTCTATGAGATGAGAATTCCAATATACATACTGCCAATATACTTGTTAGTAAAGAGGTGGAAAGAGGTGATCCATAGCTATGAATTTCAACAAAGCTTAGGGGTAGGCCTCATAGCCTATTCCACATATATCATACACCCCCAATCCCAACAAACAATTGCTTAGAAGAGAAGTATGTCCAATCATTGTTGATAGAGCACCTTCCTTGCTGTTCTAGGTGCCTTTTCAATTCATCCTACATAGATTTGAAGGGATAGTTTTATGTTGTGTTGAATTTAATATGATGAGGGCCTTGCAATGACCCTCACTATTGAGGATATTTCCATTAACATATCAATGGTGACAACCTCTATGATATTGTCACAGCTTTTCATTTTGAAAATATTTTAGTGACGCAACATAAAGGACCATTGCCATTTCAATTAAAATTGTAAAAAAAATAATTATAATGGTCCTTAAACAATAATGGTGAAACGTCACCATTGATTTTCACAATGGTGACAATATTTGGTATGTATGAAGATGGATAGTAGCAATACATTCATGTATCAAAGCTAAGAAAAATCTCATAAAAAAATATTCTTGCCTTATTTATAAATTTATATCCATATCGTCTAAGCCTTAATCTTTTTTTCTTGCTACAATGGTTCCCACTAATAATGATTCGTTATCCCTTCTTCTAGTCATGTTGACTTATTTTGGTTTCTTGTGGAAATTACTATATTTCTTTATTTCTATTTTGGAAATATCAAAGAGGCAATGGGATAATAATGTATTCTATGAGATGAGAATGCCAATATATATACTGCCAATATACTTGTTAGTAAAGAGGTGGCAATAGGTGATCCATAGCTATGGATTTCAAAAAATCTTAGGGGTAGGCCTCATACCCTATGCCACATAAATCATACACCCCTAAGCCCAACAAACAATTGCTTAGAAGAAAAGTATGTCCAATCATTGTTGATAGAGCACCTTCCTTGTTGTTCTAGGCGTCTTTTCAATTCATCCTACATAGATTTGAAGGGATAGTCTTATGTTGTCTTGAATGCACCTTACAAAGGCATATTTCTAAGTTAGTTGGTTGTAGTACTCTATAGGGAAATTTTTTTGAGTTGTTGGTTGTACTTGGCAGGGGCAGATTTTTGTTCTTGTTGGTTGTACTTTACAATCATAGGAATTGTTACCTTGCATGGATTAGTTTCAGCAGGCCTATAAAATTGCTTGCAAAAAATAATGCAGTAGGCCTATAAATATTTAAAAACCAAACTATGGTAATTAAAAATGTTCTCTAACTACAATTACATCATGCCTATTAAAATTCCTGGATCATAATTCTCTTGGCCATCATTATTTACGATTTGAGAAAATCCTAGGGACATAAAAATTTACTATCTAAACTTAGTTTCACATGTTCCTTCAAAAGAGAATTTTGGAGAATGGATTCAATATGTTGGAACTCACTCTAGTATATTGATTAAAAAACATGCTTGTACCTGCTATATAATTTCATGTTGAATATACTGCCAGTATTAAAGACCTCTTTTCAACAAATCCATCTGAACATAATTTTCCTCATAGTGGATTTTATATGACATCTTAGGTACATATGCCCCAAAATGGATGGTGTGGACCTCCCAAGATGGTCAATGTAGACCCCCTAAGCCACAGTGAAAATGTGGGGACCTAAAAACCAGAGAGACACATTTTAACCCTAAGATTTTCCAACAAATAAGAAAAAAAAATCTATGGAGTCCAAGATATATAATAAATTAAATGGTTTAGTAAAAGAGGCTATGCAAAAGATAGAGCCTCCATCTTTAATCTATATTTTTTTCTCATTGTAATTCTTGAGAATTTTCTCTTTATATTGTCATGTTCTAGAATCCAAGCATTAGTTTCAGCAGGTATATATACGTGCTTGAATAAACAACAAAGTAGCATATCCTGTTAATTATCGGTGTTATCTCAACTTACATGCATTTTTTAATTCTCATATATAACATAAATGTAGAGCACCTATAAAAGTTCAAAATTCCTAAGATTCATATTGGCATGAAATTACACATTTTTATTGGGACATGCTTCAAGAAACTTCCTCTGATGGGTTACATAGGGTAGACTTTCTTTTCTTACCTCCCTAATATGAGGTGTAGCTATACCCATCAAAATTGCTTGGGACTATTGCCCGGCCTCATCCCTTTTAAACTCATGTCAGTCAAGTGGAGAAAGTCACAAGCAGAATGTAACCCTAGTAGATGGTGATGACCAATGGCTTGTTGGAATAAATTGAACATTTGGTTATTATTATTATCACATTTTACTAATTTGAAAAAGCAAAAATATCACATTGTTATAAGTAAAGTAAATAGAACTGATTCACTAACCTGTTTACACAATAACTAAAATAGGTATATAATATTTTTTAAGCATATGGAAACAAGATAGCAAAAGATGATATAAAATGTTGTAATAACAGTTTAATAACATATATCTACAGGCTCGGCCTAAGCTTGTAAGATGAGTTGTTTTTTACACTTACAAATGCACAAATGGAAATCAGACATATGGGCCTTCTTTGGAATCATGTCACCCATCTCATCCTCCTGTTTCTTCCTCCAAGTTCGTTCTAATGTTAACTGAGGAGTGGATTTATTGCAGACTGGTCACAGAACAAAGGAATCATAGTTTATGCTTCCGTTGTGATGAAATGTTAATGAAGGTTAATGGAAACTAAACAAGCACTATAAATCATCACTATTGACAACAACAGAAGCACAATAAACTATTCAAAAAGCTATTCAAACAAATTTTGTGAACTCCAGCAAAAAACATGACCATACCTTAGTCATTATTTCTACCAACTGCTTGACAGTGACCTCATTATTAGTATTGCCAACATTGAAAATGTGACTGTTTTCCCTGGAAGGAATTTCCTGAAAAATGAGATAGGTAAGTACTATAAATATATAAGCACCATACAAGATTAGTATAAATCCACCAAGGATTGTTGTTACTTACAATCATCAAGAGAACAGGTCACCTAGCATATTGTGTCCCATATGTTTAAAGACTGTTTATACAATTCCAAGCATGCAAAACCAACACATAACAACACTATATTTCTTATTAAAGAAAATTCTATTATGGAATAAATCCAAGTGAATGATTTAAAAATAAAAAAAAATACAAAACACAACAAAAAATACACCACTATAAAATCATATAATTCCATACCCAAGTTAACACATCTAGAAAGTCAATATGAAGTAATTACAACCACATAGAAGTCAACTTACTTTCTAAGAGAATAATCAAACATAAAGGACGAGTTGTAAATAATCCACTGGATAGTCCAAGAACATCTTAATTCAGTCCAAGGCAAAAGATCAAAACTAGCATTTATCAAGAATATCATTCATTCAATGTAAATCAAAGCCATTAGTGACCCAATATGCGAAGTCTGCAAATGTATATACCATGTAAAGGTGAATATAGTATAATCAATATGTTTTATTGTTTAATATTCAACCATATTCCTTCACAATCTGAACAGACATAATCCACGTTCACATCAACGTCAACATCTCCATCAACTATATCTTCTTTATTTACATATTTTGCTTCTTGAAAGTCTATAACCCTTGACAAATCTACATACTCGGGTTCATATGATGTTCTATTTCTCAATCCTTTTGGAGGACATGTTAACACTACATACTAGTCGGTCTCAATTGGATCTTGTACATAGAATACCTGTTTAGCTTGCCATGCTAGAATAAATGGATCATCTTGCCAATGATTATGACTTAAGCATTTCTTCATATTCACCATTGCAAAACCCAAATCATTAGTTTTAATCCCTCTCTTATTGTATACATCGACCCAATTACATTTGAACAATGTGTACTCCATACAAAAATAGTCCAATGTAATTATTTCCTCTATTACTCCATAAAATGTTGTTTTCTGAAGTATAGGGTTTGCATCTTTGGAACTTGACCTCATCATTGTTTCGGATTCCAAACACACACCACTATTTGGGTGGTTCTCTCATTATCCATTCTTTTTGTATGGTATCTATAACCATTGGTTATGTATCCCTTGTACTTATTCACAAATTTCCTTGGGCCCTGCACTAGCCATTTAAGTGTATCAGACACCTTTCCATCTCCTTCCACCTACATATTTTCAGTGTTTTGAATGTAGTTAGAACACACACATCCAACCTATGATAAAATATTTAAATTTTTACATAACAATATTCAACATTTAATGATTTTTAAGTACTTACAATATAAATAGTATAAAGTTACTTGTTTTTTTAGCCAACTAGAAAAATGTTGGGTATGGAGTCTCTGCAATAGAGATTCATCTTTTTTGGTTTGGGTAAATGAGTTGAGAATATCCATTTTGTGCATTCTAATTTGATAGATATGGACATTAAAAATGGTTTTTAATGTGTTTTTATTAAATATGAATAAAAATAATTTGAAATGTCAAATACATTATTCTATCCATGGATATGTGTTTTGTGAACCACAAACAAACAAAATTTTCAAGGTCAAACATGTTACCTACTCTATCCATGGATCAACTTCATTTCTGTGAAATAGAACCCACATATGGGCTTGTTCCCAACTAATGTTATCCAATTCTGATGGAATTGAAGCAAATAATGGCTTTCCATCAAGAATTACTTCTTCAACTTCGTCATCCCACACTTCATTTTGACCATGTGTGGTTCCAATAGCTTCCATACCTTTCAATTATCCTCTGCAAAACTTTATTGGTTCCTCCACATTGTAGCTTTCAGCGATGCATCCTTAAGCCCTATTTTTGTTCTTAACATAACTCTTGTATACTTTCATACACCTACAAAAAGATCATATTTTTTTCAAGTAATGTCAAAAGATTAGAATAAATTATTCTTCTTGTGGTTCTTGATACAAAGTAAATTTTCGTGTACCTCTCAAAGGGGTACATCCATCTCTATGAAACTGGGCCACAATATCAAAGCTCACGTACCAAATGTACATTCAAATGCATCATTATATCAAAAAATGAGGGAGGGAAGTACTTTTCAAGCAAGCACATTGTCTCCGTGGTATCATTTTCCAACTTGTCAAGGCTCTCTATTGAAACCGATTTTGCACAAATTTTCCTATAAAATTAAAAAAGCTTACAAAGTGTATTTCGAACAACAATTGGTAGCACATGGCATAGAGCTACTGGGAGAAGTTGTTGCATTAGAACATGGAAATCATGTGATTTCATTCCATTGAAATTAATCTCTTCCATAGATATATGATTTTTTGGATTAGAACTATAACCATCCGACACTTTTAATGTGAAAAGAACATGACATAGGGTCTCTTTCTCTTTCTTTGAAAGAGTATGCGGTGCAGGTGGAAGGAATATTTTTTTTCCTTTAACTTATGGCCACAGTGATTTTCTCAAACCCATTTTTTGCAAGTCATCTTGTGATTTCTTTCCATCTTTGGACGTCCCTTTTATATCCAAAAGAGTTCCAAAAATGATTTCACACACATTCTTCTCCATATGCATTACATCTAAATTGTGACATTGTAGGTGTTTCTGCATTCCAACACATTGAGAATATTGGAAAATCATTTAACATGGAGGAAATCATAAACAATGAATTCACTGAAGACGTCTAAGCACAATGACAGCATATAAGCATGCAATGTATAATAATTAGGAATGTTTGATGTCTCTACATACCTCCCAATATGGCATATTGAATAGGATTGATTGTTTCTTCCACACCACAACATTAGTTTTTTCACCTTTTTCCTTATTTATTTTTCTTTTCTTTGATTCACTCTTCCCCCAAACTCTTTCATTTCCCTTTGTTCCTTAAAAATATCTAACACTCTTACAACTGGAGGGGCATAACGAAGCTCCTCCTTCCCATTAAATGGTCCCTTATGTGAGCAAAACTTATGATTTTGAGGAAGAAATTTCCTATGTCCCATGTACACACATTTCTTGCTACAATTGAGGTACTCTGATTCTGTGTTCTTTCCACATATGGATCATGCATTATAGCCTTTTTTTGTGCAACCATCCATATTCCCATAATCAAGAAAGTCATGAATCACCCACATAAGAATCGGCTTCATGTTAAAGCATGTCTTATTGTAAGCATCATATGTCCATACTCCTTGGTCTCATAATTCCTTTAGTTCATCTACCAAGGGTTCCAAATACACATCAATGTCATTACCTAGTTGCTTGGGACCAAGTATTAACAATGTTAACATACAACAATTCCTTTTTATGCACAACCATGGTGGGAGGTTGTATGTAACCAACACTACAGGCCAAACAATCTATGTACTTCTCAAGTCTCCAAATGGATTAAATCCATGTTCTTCCATTGCAGGGTTTGCCTGAAAACCCAAGACAAGTTTCATCAATAGTTTTCCATGCTGGGATATTGACAGGGTGGTGCATATGACCATCATTGCTTGCATTCTCTCGATGCCACCTCATTTTTGTGACATGTCTGCAGAGCTAGAACAACAAATAAAATATTTCATTTATATATAATATTATCATATAATAACACTATGAAAAATGGTAAACATAATACAAGAAGGTGAAAACTTGAATACAATTATGGTGTTGAAAATCATACCCATACATTCTCTTTAGCCTTGTTGCTATGGGGAAATATATTAACACCTTTGCAAGAACACCTTAACACACCTTTTGAGATTGAGCATCTACCTTCCATCGAGATTTTCCACATGTTCGGCATTAATCTTTACTTTTTTTACTTCCTCGATATAAAATGAAATCATTGGGACATGCATGTATCATATCATAGTTTAATCACAATGATTTTATCAACTTTTTTGCAGCATATGCAAAATATGGAAGTGTGTTATCTCTAGAAAGTGTATTTTTATGCCATTTTAACATTTGGCCAAAACTTCTATCAAACCATCCACTATTCACTTTGAGATTGTAATATTCTACAGTTGTTGATAGTTTTGTGAAATAAACACAATCTAGGTAAAATGGCCTCTTGGCATCTTCGATTAACTTCCTATATTCATTAACTTCATTTAGTACATTTGTTGATGCCAACCCCACATTATCACAACCTTCATTTAGGTTTTGATCAAGACATGGATAATCATGATTCACCATATGAAGCACTTGATCACCAACAATGGTTGTATCATCATCCTTTTCGAGGGGATCATTATCATTGTAAAACGATGTTCCAAGCTCATCAACCTAATTATCGTAATGGCATTCTACATGTCCATAACCCTATTAATAAGAAAATTAAAATTCATGTCAATGATTTTATGGTTTTTATGAAAATTAGAATGAATAGAAATTGGTCAAATAGGGGCCTTTACCAATGCAAATTAGCTTACCAGTTGAGATGATATATGCTATATAACTTCATGTGGATCATTTTTAGAGCCTTCCCTAGCCTCATCAATAACAGATGGAATATAAAGGTGAGAGGAAAACATATTTTTTCACATATAAATATAATTGATATCTTTATTGTAATACAAGTAAGTTTGAAACTAGATCAATTCATTTTTTTCAAGATACCTAACTGTGAATGCTCTCTCCATGAAAATACCAAATTCGATATTGTTCTATTATTTTATCGAAAATCAAGTGCTCGTGTATTTTATCAAATGTTTGTACTTTGACTATGCCACATTTATTACATGGACATTTTATGGACATCTTATTCCTTGAGTATGCCTCAGAAAACTTTAATAATTCCTCAACTCCATCTCTTTATTCTTGTAGTGTCTTACACATAACCAATTTCCATTAAGTCACATAAATTTAATTGAGAAGAAGTTAGCACTGATACATTTTTTTGGTATATCATAGTGAATAATCAGATATAGAAACTATACCTATTTTTCAAGTTCATCCAGTTTCTTTTGTCCATTTGATAATATGCTCCAATATCCTTTGAAATTATGTCTACAATGAACTAAAAAAGTTAGTTGATACTAAACCTAATATATATTGAAAACACTCAACTTTGCACTAAAAAATTGCGGTCAAACAACTGCATAAACCCACATTTCTTATTAAGAGGTATTCTGATATAAAAAAACTACCTAAACTGTTCAAATATAGATCTCCTGGAAATAATCTCTACGGCTTAATGCATTATTGTAATTGTCTCTTTACATGTCATTTTGTAGAACCATTGAAATTCGAACCAATATGGCATCTAACTTCTAAGAAAGTAGAACCCATAAAGATTCTACCTAGACTCAAAATTAATTCATTCCAGGCAGCCCTTCAATGTAGAGTGTTCAACATCACTCCTCTTCATACTGAGCGTAATTCCAATGTAGTCAACACTCAACCTTAGATCTTAATTCAACCTTAAAGTTAAAATGTAGCCCAACAGAGAGAAACACAATTATCATATAGAGGATTCAATTCATACCATCGAATTCAATATCCTCTCTTTAAGAAAATATGACAATCGTCCTGATAAGAATATAGTATTCTTGTAACTACATATCACAGAAGGAATTTGACTTTGAACTTTTTTCCACGTATAATATTTAATCTTATGATTAATGCACATGAGTATTGGATATATATGTGAAAGGTTGTTAACATCAAATAAGAAGTGTACATAATCTACCAATATGCCCAAACATTATTTCCAGTATTTGAATTCGTTGCAATCCTTCAACACCTTCACACAAATCTAGACAGTTTCAATCTACAGCTCATACATGAATCATGTACAAATTCAATTGAACCATCATCTATGGTCATTCACACAGCTTGATTGTTCTTCCTACGATAGTTAGAGCACAAGCTAACTAACTCATTTCTTGGTTAGCTTGTATATTCACCAGAGTTCATCAATCACATAGACATATATGAAATCAGTACATAGCATCATCGAAAACAATCCTTTTCCATTTATTACTTGGAAATTTGTAGGCTCATAAACAAAATATGACCTATCCTCTATTTTTCTTGCCTTGATTCTTACATTGTATAGCTAACCCTCATAACCATCATTTTTGAAGCCTCTCTCTCTAACCTCTAATGTTTGCATGCATACAATATATACTTGGAAACATAACCTGTAGCTAAATAAAAAACTTCCTACATTTATGGAACTAACTCCTAAAGTTCTTGTAATTGTAATTGTCATTATTATGTTAAAATAAATTGATTTTCATCCTTAAGACAGTTTAATAACGTATATCTAAAGGCTTGGCCTAAGCCTGTCAGTTGATTTGTTTATACTTACATATGCACAAATGGAAATTGGACACATGGATATTATTTGGAATCATGTCACCTAGACCATCCTCTTGTTGGTTCCTCCAATTTCATTCTGATGTTACCCGAGGAGCGGATTTATTGCATACTGGTCGCAGAAAAAATGAATCACTTTTTCTTCCTAGATTAGAGGATCTGTTGATTCTTTGAATCTTGATAGATCCTCTCTGATTTGTTACGATGTAATTTCTCTTTTAATTAAGTTGCATAAGATCGAAGAATCTCAATTATATTCGCATATTCCCTTTTCTTGCTTTTTTGTTTCCTTAAAGGGTGGAACTCATGGTTGAGCCTAAAGGCAAGAGTTCTACTTATAATATTAGTTCTCTCCTCCATTTCCATATATTAGTGCTCCATTCTTGTTACTCTTTTTTACTTTTTTAACTTGCAAGAGAAATGGAAAAATATCATTTCACAATTCTTGTGGCCTTTATAAAAAACCCTTACATATGCTGCTACATACAAAATAATTCCACGACACAATCAAAACAAGCCACTAGCAGTTGCAATCTTATCAATCAAGACACAGAGTAACCCCAGTAGATGATGGTAAGGCATATCAGACCTCAACAGTCCCTCCTCATGCCATAGCTCAACATATCAGGCCTCAAACAAACTCACATTCAAAGTTGTCAATTTTTGACATACCATGAGGTCTTGTCTTAAAATAGGGAGGGATTCAATGTAAAAATCTTGTAAATGTTCAATAGTTTGCAAGGTTAATCTAGGAGTTTCCACGTGTGATGAGGTGTCAATGATGAGTCATCCTTTAGGATAGAGCCAAACTCTTATTTAGGGAGGCAGTTACAGAAATATAGAAAGGTCGTTAGGGCTAAACCGTTAAATTGATTCTTCATATATACGATTGTAAGCCTACGGGCCATGGCATAGGTAGAGCTGAGGTAAGGTAGAGGAAGAGAGGATAGGAAAATAGAGAGGAGAGGACGAAGGTAGAATACTCCCATATTGTGTAATAAGGTCACGAAATTCCGAGCAATTGAATTTGATTAATGAAATCATTTTATATGCATATGGACTTGTGAATATCTCTTTCTATGTATTTTTTATGAAGATCATTGTCTCTATTGAATGTGAATGGCATCTAGCTGAAAACATAAAGTCATTTACTCTGGAATTTATATGTAATTCCCGAAGTGAAATATGAGTACATAGGCTTTGGTAATTGGCTGACTTCCTGACATTAAGAAACTACATGAATATGCAATTTCTAGGAAGGATTTGGAATTGGAAGACCCTTCTAAAAACTCACTCGATGTGATTGTTTATGGCTCGAGTGTCCTTATGTTATGAGATCTCAGGTTATGCAAATCAGAAGGAAGTGAATCGATCGAAGTTGGAACTCTGCATTAAACCCTAACCCTAACCAAAATTTAACACAATAAATAAATGTGTTGGGTGAGAATCTACACTAAAGGTAAAATATTGGAGATTTTAGCATTTGTTTAACATTTTTATACAGAGATTGAGTTATGGAATGGATTTCCAGATTCCATATTTTAGGGTTAGGGTCTGAGTATTTGGAAGTGTGTTGAAGGATAGTAGTTATTTTTTTCCACTTGTTCATGAAAAACTAAGTTTCTCAAATGTTGAAACAAACCCTGAAGAAATGAACGACAACCTGGAGGAAAAATCGTGGCAAATTGTCATTCTGCACAAATTTGAATACCCACATATACTCTGTTTGGGAATCGAATTCCATTTTAGATTCCATTTTTGTACGAGCAACAGTAGATCATGGCCCAATTGTAATCAAATTATTAAAGGGAAAATGCCATTTGTGAACAAATAAATTGAATTTATACTCAAGTTAAGAGTTCAATAATTTGGGGAAGTGTTTTTTGTTGAAATTGCAGGTGGTTCCTACATCAAAAATAAAAAGAAGAGCTTCATGGATAGCGTTGGAACCTGATTTGCGTAGTTTGTCTCACTCCCTTTCCTTTCAATCCAAACTTATGTCTTTCTGTCCATGTGTGGTTCAACCCAACAACATTTCATTCCGATTTTTGTCTATCTCTCCATGCGTGTGGTTTAAACCAAAGAAAATCATTCCCACCCTTTCATCTGGACCAATATTCAAAAATTGAATTTTTTAAACTTTGAAAATTGTATAAAATTGTATCTTTTGAATCTTTGAAAATTGTATAAAATTGAATATTTTTAATCTTTAAAAATAGTATAAAATTGAATCTTTCGAATCTTTGAAAATGAAGGGATCATTTCTTTATGTAAATTAATTTACAATATACAAAGTGACAAAGTGTTACCATTATTGCAGTTTATTATTTAAATATTTTTGAATGATTATTATTGTAGTTTGTTTATTATTGATCTCCCCATGGATTTACTAATCCACTAATTTAAAATGGTTTATTTAACCAATTAATTAAAAAAAATTCCTTGTATGGGGTGTCTCTTAGCCACATGGAGGAGGGGATAAGTGCCACCCGCGAGAATGTTTCTCGTGGAAATCACGTGGGAGACCAACCTCCCAAATAGCCTAAGCAAAATTATATCCCCTCTAGTTTGATGAGATGGGGATGTTATTCCATAATTATATCCCGACTGCAACTTGACACATATGCTAGTAAATGATCATTCATCACCGCATGCACCATCAGTTGCTGAACAATCGCAATGTGAAATTAGAAATGTTCACGGTTTTAATGGAAGCCATTATGATGGATATAGCTGATGGGAACTGGAGTAGTGGGTTCTATCGGTCATGGATCAACTCACCATTTAAAAGTTTCTATCAATCAATTTGGGCCTGGTTGAAACTTTGTTTGCGAATTCTCGGTGTGGAAAGGTTTTATGGCATGGGAAGGTGGTGATCGATATGATTCGAGAACGGAAATGGGGCGTTCCTCGACACGGTGAACAATTTGGTTAATATTGGGCTCTACGATGTGCATGTTGTAGTTCAGAGCATGGGAGAGGATACTCACATTTGACTTTGCGAGTTGGAGGTGTAGGTTCAAAGTTTGTCCAAGCCCTTGGAAGACATTGCGGGTACTACGAACATAACTACTGCTAGGATGGTGGAGGTCTATGAGAAAATATTTGCTGAGCGATCCATCCACTGGCTTCGTGGCATTGGAAAATGCGATCATCTCTCTGACTCCTCTCACTTTTGTTTCTAGCATTAAAATGGAGATGCCCTCTCCGTTTCATGACAACGCTGTGATGGGTGGGGAACTCCCTCCTCCTGTGAAAGTGTCTTCGGCTATAATGAAAAAAAACATTATATAGGTGGTTCTTTCAAAAATATAATGCAAAACAACATGCTTACGTTCGAACTTCATCCCTAGATATGAGGGTAGCTATAGCAACAGTAAGAAAATAGGATCACATGTATATAGAAAATGCACAACTACACAACATGTATCATGGGAAGCCCTCATGGAGGATAAAACCAACAACCTTTCACGGTGATAGAATCCACAAAATCAAGAGTCATTCATGACTTCACAATGTCTATTGCCATAAACCCTAGGCGAAGGCATAGCTAGTGGGAGACCATGCATTATACATCAAAGAATACACTAGTGTAACTGCTCTACTACAGAAGGATAGTGAGCTAGAGAATAATGAACCCCAATCATAAGCACAAGAGTAAGACCAAGTTGATAGAACATGATGAGAACATGACTCTCTCATATATATAGAGGTCTAGGGGTAAACCTTTAATAAGTATATGATCCCACACAAGACCGACTTAACCAACAAGTTAAGTTAGGGGTCACACATCATGACCAAAATTCCAATGTTAGGTGAGGGGCTCGCAACCACATAAGGAATTCTCTATACTTATGACACATGGAATACCCATAAAGGAAACTATCTCAATCCACCATCATTAAGTGATACCGCCATCAAGGGATAAAATAGGTGAGGGCCAACAATTTGCTGAGGGATCCATGCCCTGGGTCAGTGACATTGGAAAATGCTAGTACCGTCTCTCTGACTAGTCCTCTAACTTTTTTTTCTAGCATTAAAATGGATATGCACTTTCCATTTCATGACAACCCTGCGATGGGTGGGCCACACCTTCCTGTGAAAGTGTCTTCAGATATAATTCCAAACAACATTATATAGGTGCTTCTTTCAAAGCTATAATGCAAAACAACATGCTTTCGTTCAAACTTCATCCCTAGATATGAGGGTAGATATAACAACAGTAAGCAAATAGGATCACATGTATATAGAAAATGCACAACTACACAACATGTATCATTGGAATCCCTCATGGGGGAGAAAACCCTATTACAACCTTTCACTGTGATAGAATTCGCAAAATCAAGAGTCATGCATGACCTCACAATTTCTCTTTCCATAAACCCTAGGCGAAGGCATACCTGGTGGGAGACCATGCGTTATACATCAAAGAATACACGAGTATAAATGCTCTACTACAGAAGGATAATGAGCTAGAGAATAACGAACCCCAATCATAAGAACAAGAGGAAGACCAAGTTGATAGAACATGATGAGAACACTCTCTCATATATATACAGGTCTAGGGGTAAACCTCCAATAAGTATATGAGCCCACACAAGACTGACTTAACCAACAAGTTAATTTAAGGTTCAGACATCATAACCAATATTCCAACGTTAGGTGAGGGGCTCGCAACCACATACGTACTGCTCTATACTTATGACACATGGAACAACCATCAAGAAAACCAACTCAATCCACCATCAAGTGCTAGTACTTCCATTAAGGGATAAAATAGGTGAGGGACAACTATTTGCTAAGGGATCCATCCCCTGGATCAGTGGCATTGGAAAATGAAACCATCTTTCTGACTAGTCCTCTCAGTTTTGGTTCTAGCATTAAAATGGAGATGCATTCTCTATTTAATGACAGCCCTGCGATGGGTGGGCCACACCCTCCTCTGAAAGTGTCTTCGGCTGTAATGCCAAACAACATTATATAGGTGTTTCTTTCAAATCTATAATGAAAAAAAACATGCTTTCGCTCCAACTTCATCCCTATATATGAGGGTATCTATAGCAACAGTAGGAAAATAGGATCACATGTATATAGAAAATGCACAACTACACAACATGTATCATGGGAAGCCCTCATGGGGGAGAAACCCAATTACAACTTTTCACTGTGATAGAATCCACAAAATCAAGAGTCATGCATGACTTCACAATGTCTCTTTCCATAAACCCTAGGCGAAGGCATACCTTGTGGGAGACCATGCGTTATACATCAAAGAATACACGAGTATAACTACTCTACTACAGAAGGATAATGAGCTAGAGAATAACGAACCCCAATCATAAGCACAAGAGGAATACCAAGTTGATAGAACATGATGAGAACACTCTCTCATATATATAGAGGTCTAGGGGTAAACCTCCAATAAGTATATGATCCCACACAAGACTGAATTAACCAACAAGTTAAGTTAGGGTTTACACATCATGACCAATATTCCAACATTAGGTGAGGGGATCGCAACCACATAAGGACTTCTCTATACTTATGACACATGGAACACCCATCAAGGAAAGCAACTCAATCCACCATCATTAAGTGCTACCACCATCAAGGGATAAAAGAGGTAAGGGCCAACCCTCAACATTGTGAAGGTGTCCCTAGACATCTCAAGGCCTCTACCCACTATGTCCTCACCGACAGAGAGTTGGACTCATCATGGGTGTGTCATAAGACAATGCATGACTACTACCCATTAATGTGTCCTCATCGAAAAGGAGTGGGACTATTTAGGGGCTCTAACCACTTTGTCGACATCAATAGGGAGTGGGACTGATCATCATATAACAACACAACTGTTATACTATCCAACCACTTTTCCAATGTGGGAAGAGACACACCATTCTACCAGTGCATGGAGAACGTATCACCGATCCTACAAACATAAAAAATAAAGACTTTGAGGAATGCATCCATCTTATGGTTCATTTGATTCAAGCCATCTATGTGGTTACAATAGTCTAATAGTAGGTGAAAACAACAAGGTTAAAATGCATGGTTTTTTTGCATTTGTAAAGGTGTTAATTCCTCAACGTATAATCATATTAATGGATAGGGTATTTTTAGAATAGTGATAATTGCAATCCATGAGAAGAACCTTGGATCACACATTTTGGTTTGACCTTATCTTAGGCATCACTCATGTTTGATCAAGGAAGCAAATCACTAAAATGGATGAGGGTGAGAATTTACTCAAGAGACCTTTCGCATTACTAACCGAGAATTTCCACATATTTAGAGGAACTTTTGCATATTTGAAGACATACCTCACCATTAAGGTTCATATATATGTTTTTAAATGTCTTTTCTTAGATGGTATACTAGGTCTTGGCACCTCTTTTATGGTGTGAGAATGTGTTGTAGGAAATGAAGTTTAAGTAGATCCATTTCAAATTTATTTGATTGTTTCATTAGTTTTTGTAGGAGAAAGGTTAACATTAATAGAAAACCAATGCATTACACTCACAATTACAAAACAAATTTCACACCACTAGTTTGATTGAGAAATTATATTGTTTGAGTAATGATTTTACTCTTGTAGATGTGAAGATGCTAACTTTATGTTTTTTCAAATCCATATGCTTTCCTTCTAGTTGTGCATTTTTTTAGTGGCTTGTGTATCTGCTATAATCATGACTACCTAGTCAAATTTTTAGGATCCATACTTAAAAATGTATAAGTCTTGGAAAAACCAACCAATTCTTAAATTCTAACTATAAAATATTTGGTGATACTTTTCTAATTTTTAAGTATTTTATGTACTTTATATAATAATTTGGCAAAAATAGAAACATCTGTAAATGGAAATAGGAACATCTATTGTCAAAAAAAGAATGTTTGGATTTATATTTCCCTCCATTGTTTTTAGTATTTAGATTTCCCTCCACATTTTTATTCATTGTGTAATATAAATAGGAACAAAGCTCATCTCTTTTCAACAATATTTTAATTGAAAACATTTATTGCTTGGCGTTGGAGTTAGAAAGCTATGAAGACTAGAGGAAATGAGAAGCAATCTCTCTTACAATAGGAAATCTTAACCCATGGAAACAAAAAGAAGTACCATTGCCTTGTACTACTGCTTGTACTATATTGCTAATACTATTGTTTTGTCCTTATTGTGCCTTTCCCCTAGATGAATTATGATGAGTATTATGTTGAGTATTTTAAAATTTAATAGTATTTTAAAATCCATATTTGCAAATGACATTTACCATGGATAATTGGCCTTTTGCGAAGACATTTTTTTTTATCTTGTCACTTGTTTTTGTCTTCATGAACTAGATATCCAAATCCATTACATCATCAAATTGGGGATTTGAAATATGTAGGCCAACATGCATTTTTATCCCAAGTCAATTTTGAAAACACATGTGGTGCCGCCCTTGTTTCCAACCATTTCCACCCTTGTTGATGCAGGAGATGGGAAGACTAGCTCTATTCACTAATCTTGTAATATTAGACAATGTTCAAAACTAGTCCTGCATACATTCTTGCCATCAACACCTCTTAATATTCATTCAAAATTGAAGAAAATAAAATCTCACCATAACTGTCTTGCAATATTTAATGTGTAAAATTTCAAAGGCCTGGAAAGATACGTGCTACAAGAATTTTGTATTTAAAGAACTTCTAGTAGTTTTGTCCATGGGTTAGCTTCAAATAGGGTTACCAAAAATTACTAGAAGTATCGTTACTAGAAATCCACTTACTCACAAATCCAAACAAAAAATGCAGATTCGCTCTTTCCAAAAGTTACAGATGCCTTCTAAACACCCGAGTCAGTCTCTCCAACATCTAGTTAGCAAAAGTCGCAAAATTTCTTCAAGGAAAATTATTGGAATCTAAAGCGGGAGTACATGGTGATATTTATAGATTCTAAACTGGTTAAGGAAATTTATATCAAAATTCTTAGAACCGCACATCTGCTCAATATTTAGAGCTGTGCAACATAATTTCCAAACACCTTTCATGAATTTGCAGTCCACAAAAAGAGGTTTTGTAGTTTCAGCATTCTGCATACACAAACAACATTTGCTAGGACCAATCATTCCTTTTTTTAAAATATTCTCCGATGTATTGAGACGCCTCTGTAGTACAAACCAAACCAAACATTTTAATTTTAAATGAATCTACCTATTCCACAGTCTCTTATACCACCAATGATTTGGGTAGATGCATTTATCCTAAATAATCCTTTTGTATAGTCACAATACCAGTGCTTGAATTTCCAGTCCAAATAATCTTATCTCTTTCTCGATAAAATCTACATCCGGTAGAATTCAGAGACTGGATATACAAATCCCATTCCTGTGCAGTACTACCAGAAAGCCCTAAGTCCTTGGAGTTCAGCCAATACTCATTCCTATGATCAATGCTTCCTCTTTCTTAATCATGTTTAGGGTAGTATAATCATACCCTTTTAAAATCTCAATCAACCCATCTAACAGCCAGTAAGTCTCCTATAATCCTAAAATTGGATCAACACCAATTAGGATTTCCTTTCCCAATCCAACTTGCCAGAAAATATCCTTGTCCAGCCCATTATAAATCTTAAGAAAACCCCTCCAGATCAGAGAGACATTTATGGAAGTTTTTCTTGGATTCCTGAACCAGTTAATAACATTAGATTTTATATATTTTTCCTGTAAATCTTTTGACCACAAAGTATTCCCAAAAAGCCCCCTATAGAGAAATTTTAGCCTCAATGCTATACTGAAGGTGTTCAGATCCTTAATACCCAACTGCCATTGCTTTCTGGTATGTCTCTCACTAGCTCTCTGAGGACATAAGAACAGTGTATGTATACTACTAAACAACACTTTTTTGTATTATGTATTCTATATTTCAATATACAATGTTAGACATTTTATTAGGAATGAGTTAAAGATATTTGTATAATGTTCATAAATACTATTTTATTTTCAGAATTTTGTTAGTTGGCTTGTTTCAATGATGTGTTAATAAAAATGATTTTTTTTGTTATGCAGTTTATTTGCGGATGTCCATATCAAGGTAAGACATTTTTTTTGTTTGGGACTTTCATATTTTTTTAACAATTATTGTCCTTTCTTTTATACTATAAAAATTTTCTAACTTTATTTGAGCAAGAGTTGCAATCCATATTTGTAGGGAGCTAATAGGATTAAATTAAGAAGTTGCAATACATCACTTTTAACAAAATCAGGTCGCATTACCAAAAGAAATGACAATGTTATATTTGGTACAACTTCAGGTAAATATTTTAAACATGATGGTAACTTATTATTTATTTTTTAATCAATAAACAATTGTATTAAAAAAATTCATAATATACTTGACCATAGGCTCTAAGATGGGAAACAAATTCCCACAAAATATAGCATTGGGATCCACTGTCCCATTACAAAGTGAATCTTCTTGCTATAGTGTCAACATATTCTTGATAAATATGTGAAAGAACCACTGGAAGGTATGATCATTTCTAAAAAAAATTTGTCCTATACAAGTATTTCAAGATTTCCTATTAACAATTTCACATTGTCATTGTCTGAAGAGGGGTACTGGTTTGTTTTTCCAGAAAATTTTCAACATGAACCATCACAACAAGATCATGTTTTGGAGTAGGATCTACCACCACAAAAGCATGTTTGGGAGCAGGATCCACCACAACAAGAGCATGGTTTAGAATATGCAAATGCATCTACCCAATATAGTATTCCAATAAATGTGAAAAGAAGGGGTAGAGGACCAACAAAATGTCTCTTTGGAACCACTGTAGAGGGAATTGTATTGGATGAAATTAAATTTAGTGAGAGGGGCCAACCTATTGGTCCACATTCAGAGAAATTCTCCTCATTTTTAGGTGTTCCTGCAAGGGAAGTTCTAGGCATAAAGCACATGGAATGGGAAAAAGTGTCTGAAGTGCAAATGAAAGACATGTGGAGTGCAATCAATGCAAGCATCAAATTATTCTAAACTTTATTGATGCATATTGAGCATGTGTGTGATAGGTTTAGTTTCGAATAACGCTTGTATCTAATAATGGATTGTTTAGCCATTGTAGCGTACCTATCGAAAAGATCCGTCAGCAAAGAAATTGTGTCATAAAGCAATATATCAGCGCTTGAGAACCTATTGACATAATTTGTACAAGAAATACTATTTGAAATACGAAACAGATGAAGAGAGGATTGCAAACCTTCCGATTGGAGTAAATGAAATTGATTGTATTGAATTTGTTAGATTACGATCTGACCCTAAATTCAATGTAAAAATGAAAGACAAATTTGAATGTTATCATCATTGATTTTGAATCCTCTCATACAATCAACTATAATCTTAACATCTATTTTTTTATTGAATTGCAAGAGAAGTCAAAATCAAATAAGGAAAATAGGGCATTAGAACAAGATACCCACACTTCTAGCCGTAGAGGTTACTTTAGGGTTGAAGATGACCTTGTAAGTTGTAACCAATTCTATTATTTGTTCACAATTAACAACTTTAAATATAGTTAACTAGATTGTTGTCTTCTTTGATACTAGAATCAATCTTGTGGTCCAAATGATAAGCCTATAACTAGGGCTGATGTGTGGATGAAATGCCTAAAAAAGAAGGATGGCACTCCAATGTCATCATTCATTACAGAGAAAATAGTAAGTTCCAAACCTATTGTTGTATCATTTATGCTTTTTTTTAGAGTTAATGATGTTTCTTATATGAGTTTGTTGAAATGTTGGCATTGATAGAATCAAATTGAATCAGCGCAAAACGAGTTAGTGTCTCCTACATATGCTACAAAGAAAGATGCCCTTGCTATATTTTTGGGGCGTGAGAGGAGGGGTCGTGTACATGGGGTTGGATTAAGAGTCACTCAAACTGTATTATTTGGAAAAGAGCATTCCTACAATAAGGAATTGCATAATACTGAAGAGAAATTAAGAGAAAAAGACAAGGAACTCAGAATATTGAAAGAAGTTGTCGAAGAATTAATGGAAATTATTGAAATTTTCCATGGAGGTGGGGAAAGAAAGCGGCAAAGTTGTTCCAAAATCCAACAATGTAAGGATTGCATGTGTATACTCTAATTTTTTATGTAGGCCATCTTTGAATTTTGGGATTTCAAAATCATAATGCTAACATGAACATGATCGTATTGTTGTAGGGTATGTAATATATGAATTATTGTTTTTGCATCCTAACCCTTTATATTATGAGTTCATGATATCTCATGCAAACTATTATATTGGCAGAGTAATATTTCCATGTCAGATGTTGCATCAAATCGAGGACCTCCGCAACTCTCACCTCTTAATCCAGTCACCCCAATCCATGTAGTTTTTTAAATCAACTCTTATGTTTTCCATTCTTTGAAAATTGATCACAAGTGTTTATTTTTTAGGAGAGTCTCCAGAATCATCCAAGTCAAGGTCTATTGGAAAAAAATACAATGGCTCCTAGACCATCTAATAGATTTCATACTCCAAAGTCGACGGTGAGTTTTGAAACTATTTAAAATTTAGTGCAATGTTATAATCGTTATTTCACTATATCCTACAAGTATGTATTTACTAACAGGCTTCTCTGAGTCCTAATCATGATTTTCCAAAACAAAATCCATTGACTTCGGGAGAACATAATCGTGACCCAATTAGAAAATCAATACAACAGGTAAGTTCTAATCCTGTTTATTTTTATGTTTAATATTCCCTTCTTATTTTGAGGAATCTCACAGGAATTTGTTTATTGGCATGTTCAACTGCAATTACCATCTTCAGATGCGGGATTGAATGGAAAAAATGTTTATTGACATATTTTAATGGTCAATTGAAGGTTGAAAAGGGTCACATAAAAAGAATTGAACCAAACTTTGTCAACCCTAACGGGCAAGAATTAGGTGAAGGATATTATCTTGTGTGCCCACAATCAATTTTGGTTTATCCTGATTATGAAATCAAGCTTAAGCATAGAAGTAATCAATGCAAGTATTTAGCGGATGCAATTAACAATTTTATACCTTGGAAAAGAAATGACATTGAATTAATCAAAGATCGAGAAGAATGCCAATGAATATTTGTATTCCTACTAGAACAAGTTCATACTCTGTTGTCGAATGTCTTACTATACTCTAGTTGTAGTTTTTGTGAGTAACAATTGTAATGAAATAATTTTCTGTGTTCAAGGGAATAGAGATAACGAGACAGAGTGGACATGTGATATTGTTTGCAAGGAACTTGTCAATGTACTCCAAGTGAAATGTAGGCCCATAGATGATTAGTTGTTGTAGCTTTTCATCTAATTGGTCATCCCTGAGACACATAACACACCTACAACAACACCCAAATAGATTTGGGCTGTAGAGAGCCTCAATATTTGTGATATTTTATCCCTTAATCCCCTTGTGGGAATAACAAATCTCTTTGTGAGATTTTATCCCTTAATCCCCTTATGGGAATAACCAAACCCTTGCGGGAATAACCCCTTCTTCCCTAGACAAATTGCCTAGTAATTATTTGCCAGTTATGTTGTTTTTATTCCGTGGTGCTTTTGAGAGTACTTTTTATTGTTAGTAATACATTTTATCACCTTACATGTGATTGGTCTTATTGAGCGGTTGTCAAGAGTAATTTTGATATAAATCTACTAGCATTTTAATAAATTCATCAGTAGAACCGTGAATGAAGAAACGCTTGATGGTCAATACATTGAAATGGAGAAAATAGAGTAAAATGGTCCTCATCCAACCAAACATGGGAATATAATCAAGATTCTTTGATCTTATGCAAATGAATTAAAATAGAAATTACATCATAACAAATCAGGGAAGATCTGTCAAGATTCAAAGAATCGACAGATCCTCTAATCTAGGCAGAAAAAAGTGATTCCTTTATTCTATGACCAGTATGCAATAAACTTGTGATAAGCAAGGTTGTCATTGATGACATCACATTAATGAGAAAGGTGAATGGAAATGTAAAAGGACAAGACATGGCAAAGGACAAATAACAAGGATATAGCATGGTAAAGGACAAAGTATGACAAGCATGGACAAGCATGGCCAACAAGCTAGAGGACAAAGACATGGAAAAGGTGACATGGAGGATTGATGACAAAGACTTGACTAGACAATGAAGGATAAGAAAAAGAAATCAAAGAACATGACATGGAAAAGGAAAAACTGTTGGTTCTGGAGCTAGATCTTCTAGTCTAATAGATGATATTGTATCAGCTGTGTTTGTACCCCAGTTTTATATGATATGTAGGTGGACTATACAGTCACCCCAGCGGGGGAGCATCACCCCCTCATGGGGTTCCAGGGGGGATCATCCCCCCTGGCTGGGGGGTCTGGGGGCAGCGCCTCCGAGAAATGGGGGTTCGGGGGAAACGCCCCCGAAGAAAATTTTTTGGGGTTGTTTTTGCCAGCTGTTTTGCGGGCCCATGGTTTTGGGTATCATGTGGTATTTTCCCATTGCATTTCCCTTATAAAATAAAGACATTGTAATACGTGTATGGATGATGACGTATTAGGTTTTATTCATTGTAAAGATCTCTGAGATCAGGAGAGAGACTGTGAAACAGAGAAGAGGAAGTGCAGCGGTTGTGCTGCAGGTTGTATCCCTTCACCTTGTTGGACGGTAATAATAATAAGGACTGGAAAATTCAGTGTGGACATAGCCCAAGTTGGGTGAACGACGATATATCTGTGTCTCTCTTGTAATGTTTATGTGTGATTATATTTGCAATTATGTTTATTGTTATTGCTCTGTGATCCTGTTTTCTAACAATTGGTATCAGAGCCAAAGGTCTATTTGGCAGTTAAACCCGTAGGAAGCTAGGGTTTCTGGTTCGAGTGGGAGCAATGGCAGAAGAAGGAAAGTTTAAGGTCGAGAAGTTTAACAGCCAAAACTTCGGGTTATGGAAGATGCAAATGGAGGACTATCTGTACCAGAAGGATCTATTCCTACTGTTGGGAGGAAAAGCAAAGAAACCAACGGTTATGAAGGACGAATAATGGGAGGTTCTTGAAAGAAAGGATCTGGGAACAATACGGTTGAGCCTGGCTTCGTCGGTGGCTTTCAATATCTCAAAAGAAACGACAACAGAGGGTTTGATGAGCGCATTGGGTAAGCTGTATGAAAAACCCTTGGCCTCCAACAAGGTATTTCTAATGAAGCATTTATTTAATATGAAGATGTCTGAAGGTGGATCTAATAATGATCATTTAAATGAGTTTAATACGGTTACAAATCAGATAAGTTCTGTAAGTGTGAAATTTGATGATGAGGTTAGGGCTCTTCTAATCTTGTGTTCATTGCCAGAAAGCTGGAATAGCTTGGTCATGGCTGTAAGTAACTCTGTCTCTAGTTCAAACACCTTGAAATTTGATGATGTTATTGGTGTTATTCTTAGTAAGGAAATGCGAAGAAAAAGCACAGGTGAGACATCAGGTAATGCGTTGACCATGGAGAGCAGGGGAAGACAAAAGGAGAGAGGAAAGAGCCAAGGTAATCATGGAAAGTCTAAAACGGGAAGATCCAAGTCCATACTGGGAAAGATAGAGTGCTGAAACTGTGGAAAGAAAGGACATTTGAAGAAAGACTGCAAATCTCTAAAGAAGAAAGGAGATGCACAAAAGGAAACTACCCAGGAAGAAAATGTAGTAGGTGATGTGTTATAAGATGCTTTGATTCTTGCATTAGATAATACTCGTGATTATTGGGTAGTAGATTCAGGAGCTTCATGTCATGCTACACCCCATAGGAAATACTTTCATGAGTATGTTCCTGGCAACTTTGGACATGTTTTATTGGGTGATGATGAGCCATGTAAAATTGTTGGAATGGGTAAGGTATGGATTAAAGTTAAGAATGGAACTGATTGGTTGTTGAAAGAAGTTAGGCATATTCCTTCTATGAAAAGAAATCTGATCTCAACAGGGCAGTTGGGAGATGGCGGCTGTCTATCTACGTTCAGAGAAAAGTATTGGAAGATCACTAAAGGATTAATGGTGACAACAAAAGGAGACAGAGTAGGTACGTTGTATTTATGTCCTCATAATACTAACCATTCTATCTCTTTAGCTTCCACAGGAAAAGATACAGCATTGTGGCATCATAGGCTTGGCCACATGAGTGAGAAGGGGATGCAGATTCTCCACTCAAGGAAGTTGCTGCCGGATTTGAAGCAGGTAAGCTTGGAATTCTGTGAAAACTGTGTTTATGGAAAACAGAAGAGAGTCAGATTTCTCAGGGTTGGGAAACAAAAGAAGAATGAAAAATTAGAGCTTGTGCATACATATGTATGGGGACCGGCTCAGGTACAATCTCTTGGTGGCTCTCATTATTATGTTACATTTATTGATGATGCAACTAGAAAAAATTGGGTTTATTGAATTAGACAGAAATATGATGTGTTTGCTACTTTTAAGAAGTGGAAAGCTTTGGTTGAGAATGAGACAGGAAAAAGATTGAAGTGTCTCAGATCTGATAATGGAGGTGAGTACTGCGGCAAGGAGTTTGATAGTTACTGTTCATACCATGGGATTCGTAGAGAGAAGACAGTCCCAGGAACACCACAGGAAAATGGTGTGTCAGAAAGGATGAACGGAACGATCATGGAGCGTGCAAGGTGTATGAGACTGCATGCAGGGATGCCCTTGCAGTTTTGGGCGGATGATGTAAATACTGCTATTTATTTAATAAACAGAGGACCTTCAAGTGCTTTGGATGGTGGTATTCCAGAGGAAGCATGGACAGATAAAAAGGTAAACTACTCATTTATGAGAACGTTTGGTTGTGAAGCATTTGTCCATATTGATAAAGAAAATAGAACAAAGCTTGAAGCTAAATCCAAGAAATATACCTTTATTGGATATGGGGTTGATGAATTTGGTTATCGTTTATGGGATTATGAAAATAACAAAATCATCAAGAGTAGAGATGTGATATTCAATGAAAAGGTCATGTATAAAGATCAGTTGTAGGGAAAGAAACAGGAAAAGGAAAACACAGAGTACATAGTGCTTGATGAAATTAAAGAAAATGAAGTTCCGAAGGTGCCAGAAAATCAAGGGCGGCAGCAAGTACCTGAAACTCCTGCAACTGTAAGAAGATCTACCAGGTTAAGTAGACTCCCTGAATGATACTCTCCTTCAATGTATTATTTATTGATGACTGATTCTGGTGAACCAGAATGTTATGAAGAAGCAATGCAGGTGGAAACTAGAAAGAAGTGGGAGAAAGGCATGAATGAGGAGATGGACTCATTGGTAAGAAACCAGACTTGGGATTTGGTTCAGTTGCCTGCTGGTAAAAGAGCATTGCAAAACAAATGGATTTACGGGTTGAAGGAAGAAGAAGGAGGTAAGAAGCGGTACAAGGCCAGACTTTTTGTAAAGGGGTTTGCACAGAAGAAAGGTATAGATTTTGATGAAATATTTTCTCCCGTTGTTAAGATGACTTCAATTAGGACTATCTTAAGTCTAGTGGTGGTAGAATATTTGCATCTTGAACAATTAGATGTAAAAAAGACCTTCCTCCATGGGGATTTGGAGGAATAAATATATATGCAGCAGCCACAAGGGTATGAGGTCAAAGGTAAGGAGGATCTAGTATGCAGGTTGAAAAAGAGCTTGTATGGCTTGAAGCAAGCTCGAAGGTAGTGGTATCTAAAGTTTGACAGGTTTATGACAAAACAAGGTTATAGTAGATGTCATTCTGACCATTTTGTTTATTTCAAGAAGCAAGACAATGGAAGATATATTATCTTGTTATTGTATGTGGATGACATGCTTGTTGCAGGGTCTGACATGCAGGATATAAATGTACTCAAAAGGAAGCTAGCTAATTCATTTGCGATGAAGGATTTGCGTGTTGCAAAGCAAATCCTTGATATGAGAATAACGAGAGACAGGAAAAATCGCAAATTGACATTGTCTCAAAGTGAGTACATACAAAAGGTGTTGGAGAGGTTCAGAATGCAGAATGCAAAACCTGTAATTACACCTTTGGCTAGCCATTTCAGTCTAAGTAAGGAAATGTGTCCCAAGACACAAAAAGAGATAGATTACATGTCCAAGATTCCCTATCAATCAGCAGTTGGCAGCTTGATGTATGCCATGGTGTGCACAAGACCAGATATTGCACATGCAGTGGGAGTTGTGAGCAGATATATGAACAATCCAGGTAAAGAAGATTGGAAGGCAGTACAGTGGATTCTCAGGTATTTGAGAGGTACTACCACTGAGGCATTATGTTTTGGAGGTTCAGACACTGTTCTACAGGGATATGTTGATGCAGATATGGTAGGTGACAAGGATAGTAGGAGGAGCACCACAAGGTATGTGTTTACTGTAGGTGGAACAACAGTAAGCTGGATTTTGAAACTATAGAAGGTTGTTGCACTTTCAACAACAGAAGCAGAGTATGTTGCCATTACAGAGGCTTGTAAAGAGATGATTTGGTTGCAGAGGTTTATGGAGGAAGTGGGTAAGAAGTAGAAGGGTAGCAGATTGTATAGTGACAGCCAGAGTGCCATTCACCTTGAAAAGAACTCAGCATTCCATTCTAGGACTAAACATATACAGCTCAAGTACCATTTCATACCGTCTGGTCTGGAAGATGAACTGTTAAAGCTAGAAAAGATACATACTAGCCAGAATCCTACAGCCATGTTCACAAAGGTAGTGACCAGAGAGAAACTGAGTTCGTGCTCGGTTTCAGTTGGCCTTCTAGAATGAAGGTGAAGAGGAGAAATTTTTCAAGTCCAAGTCCAGCAAGTGCAGCAGTGGTGGAGTTGCTGTGATCAGTCTCCAAGTGGGAGATTCTTGGTTGTGGATCCAGATCTTCTAGTCTCATAGATGATATTGTATCAGCCGTGTTTGTACCCCAGTTTTATATGATATGTAGGTGGACTGTACATTCACCCCAGCAGGGATCATCCCCCCTGGATGAGGGGTCCGGGGGCTAGCGGTCCCCCGGCGGGGGTTCGGGGGCAACGCCCTAGAAGAAAAAATTTTGGGGCTGTTTTCGCCAACTGTTTTGCGGGCCCATGGTTTTGGGTATCCCGTGGTATTTTCCCACTGTATTTCCCTTATAAAATAAAGACATTGTAATACGGCTAGGGATGATGATGTATTAGGTTTTATGCATTGTAAAGATCTCTGAGATCAGGAGAGAGACTGTAAAACAAAGAAGAGGAAGTGCAGCGGTTGTGCTGCAGGTTGTATCCCTTCACCTTGCTGGACGGTAATAATAATAAGGACTGGAAAATTCAGTGTGGACGTAGCCCAAGTTGGGTGAACCACGATATATCTGTGTCTCTCTTGTAATGTGTATGTGTGATTATGTTATTGCTCTGCGATCCTATTTTCTAACAAAAACAAGCATGAAGTTGATGACCTGGAAAATGAGAGAGATTGAGGACTTGGAAAGCATGAAGTTGATGATGACAAGAAATCATGACTAAGGACACTTTGCGGGCATCACAGTGAACATTTTATAAGGGCCCTATGGGAATTTCAAAGTTCCCTTATGGAAATATTTAAGACCAACCTATGGGAATAATTTAAGGGAATTCAAGAGCCCTTGCGGGAATTCTTGAAGGCCCCTTGCTGTCATTTCAAAATTCCCATGCGGGCATATTTTAAGGGCTGTGCGGGCATATCCTGGAGCTACGGGAATGTTTCAAGTAAGCCTCTGCAGGCATTATGAAAGCAGGATGCGACCATTTCTAATGGTTCCTTTGCGGGAATTTGAAGCCCCTTGTGGGAATTGTATAAGGCCTCTGTGGGCATTTGAAGCCCCTTGCAAGCATTGTATAAATCCTATGTGGGCATTTGAAGCCCCTTCCAGGCATTGTATAAGGCCTTTATGGGATTGTTTTGGAGCCCCTTACGGGCATTTTATGGGAGCTATGAGGAGCCCTTCCAGGCATCTGTAAAAGGACCAACTACGGGCATATGAGGACATGAAGATAGGCCCTTGTGAGCATCACAAGAATGAAGTAGATTTTTGCAAAGAAGATGGCTACCATATGGAAAGCCAAGCTTAAGGTCTCTCAAAGACCTTAGGTGTACATCTTGAGTTCATTGTTAGAGGATGGACTCAAAGGTATATGGTGGTCACTAAGAAACAAGTCCTAGGATTGGATTTCTAACATTAACAGAAGGAAAACAGGTAGGGATGAAGTTTGTAAAGTATGAAGTAATACAATTTGGCCCTATGTGACTCAAGGAAGATGCATGTTGATAAGGGGAGCTTGAAATGATTAAAACAGTTGCAGAAGTATACTTTGAAGAGAATTTTACTCAACTTGATTTAAAAAGGAGTTTGAAGATGATGATATGATTGATATGGGGAGTATGTATAGAAAATTACGTGAATCAACAAGTTGATGTTTGTAAAATTGACACAAGCTTACCTTCTAAGAATTTACTAGATGTTTGTTGTAAATGAATTCCTCTAGCCTTGGATATGATTGACAGAAATATCTTCACTTGTCGTTGGTATCTGATTGTATGACTTAGTTTGATGTATCAATCATCGAGAAGACACCTTTTAAATGTCCCAAGGATAACATCTATCTCAGAACTAAGTAAAAGGAAAGAATAACCTACATGTGATGAAAGTAAGCAGTCTAGAGAGTTATGAGAACAGGAGGATGATCTCTATAGGAAATCTACAAACCTAAGAGAAGAATTGAAGAATTGTCTTAAGCATTTTTTTTTGGCACAATAATTTGTGAATGCATTTGAGAACTATTCAATGGAAGATTTGAAGGCTTTGAAGCTATTTGGGAATGTTCTAGTAATTCCATAAACAATGAAGAATTAGCATGTGGATATACAAAAGTATTGACAATAAGATGCTTGAGTTCAATCTTTCTCAGAGAAAATATACATCAGAATGAAATCGAAGCAACCAACAGGAGGATGGGCTAGGTGACACGATTCCAAATCAGACCCATGTGTCTGATTTCCATTCGTGCATATGTAATTATAAACAACAATTCAACTTACATGCTTAGGCCAAGCCTGCAGATATACATTATTAAACTATCTTAAGTATGAAAATAAATTTTAACATAATAACGACAATTACAATTACAAGAACTTTAGTAGTTAGTTCCATAAATGTAGGAAGTTTGTTATTTAGCTATAAGTTATGTTTTCAAGTATATCTTCCATGCCTGCGAGAATTAGAGGTTAGAGAGAGAGAGGCTGGAAAAATGATGGTTAGGAGGCTGGAATATTTATGGGTTCTACTTTCTTAGAAGGAGAATATAAAACACATATATGTCTGTGAACAATCAGGAATCATGTTGGATTAGTGCAAATCTGTTAATAAAAAAAATAAGCATAATAAGCATAATATATTTCTAAAAGTGATTACAAAGTTACAATGAACATTTCTATAGCATAATAAGCATATCTGTGTATGAACATTTCTATAGCATAATAAGCATAATAGATTTGAAAGTGATTAAAAACGTTACAATGAGCCTTGTTCTTTGATGTCAAAAGAAAGGTAAATAACGATATAGGAGGTTAAAGGGCATTTCAGAGGACACAATAATGGTCAAAATAGGGGTTAAAACATAGACAATTCAAGCACCAAGCATCTTCCCTAGAAGGAAGTTGTTGCATGTCCCTATGCAACTTATTCCCCCCGTAGTAAATTCTGATGTAGCTTGGTCCAACTATAAGATTGGTGACTTACTTCATTTCTTTCCCGAAAGCCTAAATGACGATCCACTTCCATCCATGAAGAGTTCTCTGCAAAATCATACCACTGCCCAGTAACACTATACTCATTTTTGCTGCACCAGAGAAAAAGAAAATGGAACCTTAACCCAAGCCATTGAATACCATTTCTTCATAGAGAATTCACATAAAAACATGTTCTTGAAAAGGAAACCTGGAAAAAGGGGTATCCCATGGGGTCTTGTTGTTTGAGTATTGGAGGAAGAAAATTCCAAAGAGTCTCTGAGGCCTGCAAAGAGGCCAAAGTCCCACAAGATCCAAGCTCTTCGAAACTTTGTAATGCTGATCTCTGATTCATTCTAAATTGTTTCACCCTCATAGGATCCCTGAGGAATTCACTGTGACTAGAAAAGGATACTTCAGGATCTGGATGCTCTCCTTTGACATGAATTTCAGACTAGAATTCCAACTTATAAAATAATTTCATCCCTATTTCCCACTTAATTTGATTCTTAATAAAAGATGAAAAGGCTCGTAACTGAATATCTCCTACTACAGGATTGGGATTCTATTCCGATTCATGTTCTAGAAAGAATTTAAATTGATACATTTCACACAAAAAATACTTTTCCCTTGTAGATGAGTCATTATAAATATCCACAAAGTCATCAACATTTCCCATCATGAACTTTTTGTTATTATTCAATCTCATATTTGAAGGCCTACCCATTGTTCATGTAGGTACATTGAATAAATTCTAGCAGGACTTCTACAGGAAATGGCTTGCTCAACAAATTGAAACATTTGCCTCTTTTCTTCTTATTTAATCATTAATTGCTATTGTAAAGACTGTATTTTAGACTTCCACATTTGTTCTTGAACCAAGTAAGCAGAAAACCAAGTTTCTTGCATACATTGTACTTCAAATTTATATCGTTGTTGATAAATAAGGACCAAGTCATATAATTCATCATTTCTTCCAGTCCATTTAATGGTATTTACTTCACATGATGCTAAAGACAGGGTTTTAGTTGAGACATCATCAATAATTTGATTACAAAACTCATAGAGAACTTCTATGAATTTTTCTCTATCTTCAAAACTTTTAGAAGAAGAAGGAAGAATGTTTTCTGCATCTACTATAGCCAATAATTCCAAACGTGTATTATCCTCAGCTAGTGGTACTGATTCCTTTAGTACTCATTTATCTCTAAGAAATTTATTTTGTTTCCTCAACCTTTTGTTTTGCAAACTCCATCGGTGATCCTGACTTGTCAAAATTTTCAGTCTTTTCTTAAGAACATCATTCTTTCTTTGTAATTGTCTGCTCCTTTGTTTTAACTTTTCATTTTCATTTTTAACATATCTATCCAAAACTTGAAATGCATGAACTTGCTTCTTAAGTTTCTTAATGCTCTTCTGTAACTTACTTGAAATTAAACCAGGAGAATCAGGCCTTTCCACTTGATTAGTTTTGTCTTCTTCCCTCTGAGCTTGGTCTTGAAATTGAGTAGCTTCCAATTCTGGTTGGGGTGTTCACTCTAAATTCTATCTCTATGTATAACAAGTTCTTTGACGTTTGGGTATTGTGTATAACATATCTTCTCACTATACCTGAAATTTTATTAACCTCTTCATCATCTCTATGCCTCTTTGGAGATGGTTGGTTTTGAATTGGTTCAGAAAATGTTGGTGCTGGATCAAATTCTGTTTGAATTGTTGGAGGGGGTGATACAGAATCCTGAGGATCATCATTAACCTGCTTCTGAAACCTTTTTTCCACTAAAAAATGTTCCCACGTTAGGTTTCCCTTTTGTAATTCCTCCATGATCAACCACTTAATTAATTCATGATGATACAAGCTATTACTGAGTCATCGATCAGGTCACTTTTGGGAAGCTGAAGCCATTTTAGAAAGGTTCTTCAACAAAAGGTATGGAATGTTCATCAATGTTTCTCCTTTAATGTGAAGGAGAAGCCGAATATGATAAAGAATGACAAGGCTATATTTTCCTTCACAAGTCAAATATTTCTGCAAAAAGAAAATGGCATTACCCCATTCAGTAGTGAAATAGTTGCGTTCAGCTCCCTTCTTCCAATGAATACTAGAATTAACCACTTTCAAAAACTATTTCCAACAGTCAGGGTTTTCCAAACGACCAGCTTTAAACCATATTTTCCCTATTTCTAGTAATCCTGCAGCTAGAGAAATGGACATTTATGAAATTGGAAGCAGAAACCCCCAAATGTTAGAACAAGCTCCATCGAAATTGAGATCAAATTCCTTGGTCACATCTTCGTTGTGCCCTTGGAATTTACTAAAGAACGCATACAATCTAGTTTGCTTAAAAATCCTCTTACTAGAGGGATCTTCATCGAACAATTCAACGGAATATGGCTCCTCCGTACATGCAACAACCATGCCAACTGAAACTTTCTCTGCTGAAAGGAAGTTAGGTGATCAAACTGGTATCCTTTAACCCAAATTGCTATTTTTGTGCAGACTTATGCATAATGAAGAAATCCAACTTTCAAATTGGGTATAGATATAATTGTTCAGACATGGTACAAAATGCTAGAGCTAACGACAATTGATGGGGTCAAATCAACATATACCCATTTGTCCAAAAAGCAATGAGTTAACGGTCATTCCATTTATGGAAATTATTTGAACAAAAAGACTTGGTCTGACAGGTCACATTATATAATAAGCCATGAAATGACCTTGAAAAGCTAATTGAAATGCATACAAATAATTCTTATATGCTAGAATTTATACACATTATTAGGAAAAATATATTGAATTTAACCCTATGGACAGAATACTACTTGTGCAGATTCAAAGAAGAATTTGAATAGAATACCACATAGGCAGGGGATAAAACTGAGATCCAATCCTTCCAATCATGCAAATACAGATCCTCCATGGATTTTAAAGATATAACTTTGTTGGAAGAAATCATTATATCTGCAACTTGAAAAGAAAAATTCCAAATAGAACTGAAAGTTTGCTTGTACCGGGAGGGATGAATTCAAGATAGTATCAAGAATCTGTTCATTTTCAGGATTCCCTTCCCAAAACATGAGACATTCTATTTTACCAACATTCTGTTCATTTCCAGGATTTTACTAAAATATTTAAAAAACACAGAAACTGGAGGTTCTAGAGGATTGATCCAAGCCTGTAATTATCTGCTAAAAGATGTTTAACAACAAATTCTTCAACCAACCCATTCGTGATGCAATACAAACCATGTGAATTAAGATGTTGGAGTAGAACATGGATGGATATACGCATTCGTCCAAAAAACAATGAGTTAATGCTCATTCCATTTATGGAAATTATTTGAACAAAAAGACTTGGTCTAACAGGTCACGTTGTATAATAAGCCATGAAATGACCTTGAAAAGGTAAATGAAATATATACAAATAATTCTTATATGCTAGAATTACACATTATTAGGAAAAAAATTGAATTTTACCCGACCGGAACAATACTTATGTAGATTCAGAGAAGACTTTGAATATCATACCACATAGGAAGGGGATAAAACCGAGATCCAATCCTTCCAATCATCCAAATACATATCCTCCGTGGATTTTAAAGATATACTTTTTTTGGAAGAAATCATTATATCTACAACTTGAAAAGAAAAATTCCAAATTAAATTGAAAGTTTGCTTGTACTATGAGGGATGAATCCAAGATAGTATCAAGGTTTTGTTCATTTTCAGGATTCCCTTCCCCATACATGAGACATTCCATTTGACCAACAATATGTTTATCTTCAGGATTTTACTGAAATATTTAAAAAACACAGAAACTGGAGATTGTACAGGCTTGATCCAAGCCTGTAATTGTCTGCTAAAACATGCCAAACCACAAATTCTTCAACCAAACCATTCATAATGCAATCCAAACCTTGTGAATTAAGGTGTTGGAGTAGAACATGGATGAGTATACTTCCCTCCATTAATGCCAATGGGTGTCAAAGCAACGAAGTACAATCTAACAGGATATGAATCAATTGTGTTGATGTCGAATACCCAAAAGATTATATTTCTTGTCGATCCATTTTGAAACGATACTTACCAGCATAGATCCAAATCATAGGCTCTATCAAGCACTGAGAGGGATCAAATATCCCGAGGTGCAAACCTCTCCTTGAATAGCTCCTTGAGTGCAATACCTGAGCCACCTAATCCTAAACTCTAAATTCTCTAGTTTAAGTCTCATATTTACTTTTTACTTTGTATTATTCTTTTTTGTTTATGTCCAACATAATATTTATTACTTTTTACTTTGTATTATTCTTTTTTTTTTACTTTGTATTATTTTGTTACTCGACAAACACTCTAAAATCTCATATTTACATTTTACTTTGTATTAAAAGTAAAAAGTAAAGTCTCTAGTTTAAGTCTCATATTTGCTTTTTACTTTGAATAATTCTTTTTTGTTTATGACCGACACAATATTTATCACCTAATACTAAGCTCTAAAGTCTCTAGTTTAAGTCACATATTTACTTTTTACTTTGTATTATTCTTTTTTGTTTATGGCCGACATAATATTCATTTCTTTTTACTTTGTATTATTCTTTTTTGTTTAATTTGTATTATTTTGTTACTAGACAAACACTTCACAAATTCGACAAACACTCGACAAACACTCACATGTTACAAGATCTCCCTCATACTGGGCTGTAGAGCGCCTCTTGGCGCAATAAATTGCTAGTGGTTTCTTATGGAAAACCACTATAGATTGCTTATAGACCTTATGAGTGGGTATTGTGACTAGTATGACCTTGGAAACATATTAATTACAAAGAATCCATAACAATACTAGTCTTAAACCATTATCTTTTATTGAAAAATATAGCAAATATCACATAGTGTCATCAAAAACCAATCATAATGATAATTCGTGACAAACATTTTCTACACTCACCAAAAGTAAAATAAAAAAGCATTAGCGAGGGATAATAAAATATTGTCACCAGAAGTGTCACCAAAGAGAGAATCAATAACGGGCCTTTAACAACCCTCACTAAAAGTGTCACTAGAAAGGGATTTTTTGATTAAACTTAAAGGACAATCTCAAAAGGCACCTATAATGACGATTTTTTAAGGACCGTCATCATATGTGACATTCGTGAAAAACCTTAAAGGTTCATCCCATGTAGGACCCTCACCAATGACCTTTTTTCTTGTAGTGTTAATTTCATTAGGAGAGAAAATAGGCTTTAGATTTAAGGGATTATTCTTTGACCTTAACTTATACCTCCTCCGCACTTATTTCTCATTTTGGTAGTATTCCTCTTGTAAATATCTTTCATAATCTTCTTGTGTAGGATGCATCATATTATTCTCATATTCCATCCATAATACCTCTTCAGGTTGTTCAATATCCACTTCATATGGAGGCATATCAACTATATGATTATCATTGTTTCCTTATCTAACAAGAGGTTGTATGGGGGATCATTATTTCTCCTTTATCTATTCATGACTTGAGGATTAAAGGGCCTCCTGTATTGGTTTGGATTTATCTATCCAAAATCCTGAGGATTTCTATTTTGATTATTCCCTTCCATTTCCATCCTATTGATTTTAGTTGAAAGTCCTCTGAGTGGTCTATACATTTATTCCATTTTTTCATTTTCATTTTCTTTACTATTATGAGAGGTACCTACCTATCCTTGAACTTATTTTTGTCTGAATCATGCCAATTCATCAACTTGCATGAGGCAGTCATATTACCTTTTGCATCTATTGCATCGTCCATCATACTTATAAGGGTTGTGGATCTTTTTTCCCTTATAATCATGGCAAATTCAAAATCAAAATCTCCTGCATATGTGACCTTAGAAGAAACTTATGAAGGTTTAATATCGTGACGTATCTTCTTATAAATCTTCTTAAAATTTTTAATGAATTCCCTTGTAGTTTCTCCATTTTTCTTTCTTAAGGAAGCAAACTCATTCAGATAGTATAAGTGATCCCTTTTTTCACCCCATTGCTTGATGAAAACGTCTTCTAAAGTAGGATATGAGTTTAAAGAGTCCGCTGGTAAGGCTTTAAACCACTTCCTTACTTTTCCTTCTAAAGTTTGTACAAACAATCTCATAAACACATCATCATGTTCAATATACAGATTATCAGTGAAATCTTGAAACATGGCCATATTTTCTTTAGCTATTGTAACTTTCTATCCATCACATGTTGGCTATATATTTAAATATATATTAGGCAGGTCATGTAGGTTATTTGGAAAACTTAAAGGGCCATGCATGGAAGCTATCCAAGCGTTTATAGCTCCAGGAGGTCCACCTCCTCTCCCTACCATATTTAAATGTTGCAAGATTGTATTCTTGGATAGGGGAGCAATAAGAGTTATTTGAGTTCTTAATTCTATTTGAAAATGGCTTGAAGGACTTGTAGAAGGAGACAGAGGAGAGAAATGAGGATCAAGTATAGGATTACTATGAGTCCTAGTATTTTTTCCATTATTTAAATTCGAATTCTTTCCTGATTTAAGAAAGAAGGGGAAATTAAAGGAGAATTAATTCATGGAATACATTTCTCCCAATTGCTTTGTTTAGCTCGAATCTTTATCCAATGCTTTCTTGAGTTAGGGAGACTAAAAAATTCATCAGAAGTAGGATTTCCTCTAGTATGTCTCTTTCTTTAAGCCAACTTCAAAATAGTGAAGTCACCATGGTGATAATATAAATCAAGTTTATATGATCCAAGCTCACTGATATGGATCTAATCTTAACAATGTAGTACCCTGGGGAAAATATATCTTTCAATTCCATTCAACGAAAGTTACACCATTTGTCATGTTAGTCCCTGAGTAGTACTGGATTGAAACAATACTAGCCATGACATGCCATGGGATAAAAATTTAATGTTACTAGGTATAAATCGAGTTAATTAATGTGCATTATTAACTTCTTGAATATATCTCTTACTTGCAATCTCGCAATCCAATTATTAAAGAAAATAAGGTCATCTAGGATGAGTTTTACTTAGTGAAACATTGCTTTAAAATATGAATGGATTGCATAGCATATGGACACAAAAAATTAGAATACCAGGTGTGTTCTACAGGACAAATCTCTAGTGTTCAATGACATAAGGTGTACTAAGATTTAGTTAAAGAATTGAGTATTCACACAAACAATAAACATCTCATGAATGGATACTAAAATGATAGCATGACACACATAAGCACAACAATAAATGAAAACATCAACCCAATTGTTCACATATGGATTTGGAACACTAGACGAGAGGTCAAATGAAATTGAAATATTTGCAACAATCTTACATTCAACTTTATCTGTATTAACAACAAATATAGGCCAAAAATATTGTTCAAATCTTTATTTCATTTCATGAAATATTTAAATGGACAAAAGTAGATAGAGAATACATGAAGGAAACAAGTTACAAAAGAAGAGCTCTCTGCAACAACTCTATAATCTTAATATCAAAAAATCATTTACATACAAAATAAAATCCGACTAACTAAACAATCCCTAGAGTATCTCTCAAAATTTACATCCCTTACACGTGAATTCGAGTTACGTTATATAGACTTGGAGAGTAACTAAATCTGTTTGATTCTTACTGATTTGTAACAAAATTTAATGTGTAACTTTTTTACATTTCACTTTTACACTCTAATTTTGATAGATTTTGACTTTTAACTTTTCTTCTTAGTTGTGCCTTTCTTCTTTCCTTTACTTTGTGATGCTTGTACTCTCATGTAGACTTGAGGCTGCACATTTGGACGACTGGGTGGTATACCTACCCAGTTCATCATTTGGTTGATTATATACACATTTATCTATCCTCTAGGTGGCATAAAGGCCAAATGGGTTGGCTGACCTATTACTTGTGGAATTGGTTGACCTGTTGATTGTACCTTTACTAAGATGGAAGTCTTCCCTCTCCTCTAAATTTGAAGTGGCAGTGCTATGTTATGATATTTGATCACTTTTTTCTTGTGCTAAGAAAATATCCCTACGAATAGGTAGATATCCCCTTGGGATACGAAAAGGTCGCTAATTTCCTACCCAAGAAAAAAAGGAAACAAATAGACACTAAAGTCCTCCTAGATCTAGCCCATACAAAAATTATCAAGTTATGGAAAGACAAAGCATGTAGATAGTGTACCTTGCTTTTATGGTTTTCCTTGGCAGTCCTATGTGGATCCAGCTCCAATGTTTGATCGCGGGCTTATGAACCTATTCAAAAAAGAAAGACAACACCTTATCCAAATAAATATATGTATAAACTAAGATCTAACTATGAAAATAGATACAATTTCATGCATTTACCATAAAAACATGAAACTGGGAGGAATTGTTAATTTTATCCAGAGACCACTACTCCCTCTGGATATCCCTCAAACCTCAAGCGGTTTGAGTCTCTATAAATCAATAATACTTAAGAATCAAACATTATATATCTCTTAACACTTTCACAATGAAAGCACAACAATCAAACAACACCGGACGTACCTTGGAAACCCCAAACGGGCAAAACTAACTATTTGTGGGTCTTTATTCTATCTTGAGCCCAGAGCAAATTAATAAGATTACAAGTACATACAATGTTACATTAGAAGGAACCACCAAGCCTGACACGGTGAAAGCCCTAGATTTGCATGCAACAACTGATGCATTCACAGATGAAATGTGCCCTAGCTTTCAACTGGATTTCGATATGTCCGCAGGTAACTCTATATGCACTATCTCTCTCACTGCACTGCTCTAATCTGCTTTGCTATGGAAGAAGGCCAACTACTAGATTTGATGAATGTGCACTTCCTCTGCATGGAAAAGTGCACCCTCCCTAAAGATTTCAGATGCTCGTACGGAATCAAATCTCAACAGATTTGATCTCTAATCATCACAATCCTTCCTCAAAAATTTAGGCAAGGATACTTTGAAAGTATCAGCTTCTTAGTCGGTCAATCAGATCCATAACGAGCTCCTATATCCTCTTGTAATGCACCCCTCTCTCCTCTGGAATTTTCCTCACATAATATCTACATAAACCACTCTGATGAACTCTCTCATTCCACAGAGCTGGGCACCAAGTTCCTCTAAACATGTGGTGTCTGATCTATCTCATATCACCCCACTCTCCCTCCTACAAAAGCTCCTCTCTCTTTCAGAAAGTCGCCCTATGCATGCACAATGCACCCTCCTCACTTTTGACCGATCTCTCTTTGATAAGTCAAATGAGCAACCTCATCCGAGGACCTCCTTGTTCTATATATAATCTCACTGATCACTTAGGTTTACCAAAAACCTAATATTTTTGCATGCAAAAAGTCACTTTTGCATGCATCTTTTAATTAATAATTGTAGATGCAAATATCATGCATGCATGACGAAGAACTCTCCAGAAGGTCTGCATGTATCCACCAATGGATTCATGGCACTATGTAGAGTGCATCTCACCCTCTACTCCATACTGATGCATACACTACTGATGTACCTACATGCAAGGCATCTGAATCATGGAGGACATCCTGAGATACCACTATCTCTAACATGAATAGGCTAAGTTATATTAATAGGAAATCCATGAAAATATGTACATAAAATGTATTATACCTGACATTGTTGCAGGATGATCATCCTCCAATCTCTCCTTCACCACCTTTTCAAGACTCTTAGGATCGTAGATTTGATGCTTCCAAGATCACCCCCCCCCGCCTTAGCTCATTGATGGCCTTCTTCTTATAGGATTTGGGAGGCCAACCACTAAGAGGATATTATTGATCTAAGTGAGGAAAATGTGGATCAAGGATCTAAATCATGCCAAGGAGGGAATGCGAGATGGAATTCAAAGGGGGACCTCATCCCTTGAAAATATCCTCGAGATCCAAGATTCAAAATCTAAGGAAAACAACTATTCGGGGTTTTTCACACCTCGATAACTGGGCAAACCGCAGAAATATTGTAATTTATGTGCCACCATAGGCATGTAGAATGCGAAAATAAGGAATTTTCACACCCCGCAGCACTAGTAGGGCGCATAAATATATGTAGGAGGCTAATGAGTGGGTTAGGTCAAGTGGTTTTTGACCCCTGATATGTTGGATGTACTTCCAAGTGTTACTAGGGAAGGGACCAATATAATGACAAAGGGTCCTAACATCCTTAGGAGGCACAAACATCATGTTTCTCATGGCGATATGACATGAAGCCTCTCAATGGTACACAATGTGACAATTTGAGGTATAACATTGCCATTATTTTCCCATAGAATTGGGACATACCTTCAAAGATTCCAATGCTATTTCAGCTTCTAAATTCTTCTCATATGATAATGGTTCCAAATATTTGAACATGCTTGTCAATCTGATCCATATCTAAAATTCAAGTCTCAACCTCTCAACCATCTGATCTCCACTTCTTATTCCTTCCAATGTACCAACTTGAGGAATACCTTTTCTTTTCTGATTCAATTTGATTTGGTACTCTTCCTTGGAATAAAAGTTTCCATTTCCATCCCAAGGAGTTTGTAGTACTAATTTTATGAACCCACTGAACATGATTTTGAATGACGAGATATCATTTGCTTGGTAATCTATGTTATTTTATGTCCTTTTTAGTAGGGTTTGTTTTAAAACCATCTGTCTAGCTATCTTTATATATGGGTTCTATTTGTGATATGCATATATTCTAGCTGCTTTATACTCCTTTTGAAATTATAAATCATAGTAGATCTAGGAGTTGAGTATACCTCATAGAAAAAGAATGAGCATAAAATATGAATTAGAGTGAAAACTGCAATAAAAATGAGGAGACAATTAATCATGCATGAGAACTGAGATAGGAGTAGAATAATGCCACATGATCCACTAATCAATATAGTCAACAATAATATTGGAGTATGTGGGGGAGAGCGGTGATGAAGGCAGGAGGAACTATGGAGAACTAGGGTTTACATGTTAGAATAGGGTTTCTGTCAGGTTCTAGCCGGAGGGAGGCTATTTAGGGAGCCTCCTCAGAATACAAAGAGTTAAGTGGGCATGAGTGAAGCCATGGAAGGGGGGGATATGGATCCTCCCATGAATAATGACAAAGGTAAATAATTATCCAATGGGATAGAAGCTTACCTCCATACCAGAATGGGAGGAGAAGGGACGAGTGAAATCAACAAATCGCCTCAGGCAGCGGGAGAAACTAGAAAACTAGGGAAATGCGTGCCAAAATCTAAAAAGGTTCCAAAGCTTCAGATCAACTCAGAAATAGTCAGGGATGATATTTAGTCTATGAAATATCATGTGCTTATTGGTAAATTTGTTGGTCTAGCCAGCGGAAAAGGCTCTAGTCTAGTGGATTAATACAAATTGGAAACCACAGGGCCATTACGATCCTCAAATTGGGGCCAAAGGGTTCTTTACGATAATATTCTTCAATGAGTTAGATCACACGTGCATATTTGACAATGGGTTGTATTTCTTTAAATCTGCAGAGCTATACTTACATCCTTGGAAAGAGCGCATCAACCTTGATAAATAAAATCTGACAATTGCCCATGTTTAGATTCGCCTGTATTCATTTCCTTCAGAATACTGGAAGGAGGAGATCCTTAATGACATAGACATCAACCTAGGGGTGTTTTTTAAGATATATGAGCAGGAAAATAAGAAGAGGTACACCTTGTATGCTTGTATCTATCTTTATATGGACATATCTCAAGATATGTTGGAAGGGATTGAACTCACCTGGGAAGATGAGGATTGGTTCCAGGAGATCGACTATGAGAAGATCCCTTTCCGTTGTCAACAATGTCATGAGAATGGACATATTTTTCACGACTTCCCACTAAATAAATAGCCCATATTTACCTCTAATTCAATAGGAAAAGAATCAGAAGGTTTCATTAAAGTCGCGAAGAAGAAGCATCCAACCAAGCAAGGAGTCAGGCCATAGCTTCACAAGAAATACGAGACGCATAATCGGTTCGAAGTCTTGGAGCTAGCATAGGATAATGTGGTCATGGCAGAAGGAAAACCCAAAGAAATGTTGGACAAAGATCCCACCCCCACTTTGGATAACCCCATCCAAAACGCAGAGAAAGTAGCAGGGGTAGAGGATGTAGCCATGCATGGGGAGGAAGCAGAGTAAATTGAATCGGGAGAACTCGACCTGGAAGGTTTGGAAGCAGCATGTATTGACAATGTTTCATATTCAACTCCCCCGCAACAGGTTTCTCTGTTAGGTAAAGATATTATTAAGACTAAATCCATCAGGTACCTGGTAATAGCTACAGAATCCCATAAATAAAATGAAGGGAAAAAGAAAGGCCAAGGGGAGAAAAGAGGAAGGAGAAACAACATACAAAGAATCCAAATGGTCGGGGGAAGCTGGTAGCATCAGGCCAATATCCCACCATAGATGCGGCAGTAGATTCCTCCTCCCCCAAGCAGTTATAAGATGCAGATCATATCCTTGAATATTAGAGGTTGCAAAATCCCTCTAAAGACCCATCTCCTGAGACGAAAGATAGAGATTGAAAGGACATCCATATTTTTCCTTCAATAAACCAAATGTTCGGAAGCGAATATCCAACTTCTTTCAAAGAAAACCTGGAAACAATGTGAGGTAATAACAATTAAAGCTACGAGAATGGCTGGGAGGCTTGGCATTCTCTGGAACCTTAGTGAGGTAAGTATTTATGGATTTATGGCCTCCAATTTTATCCTATTAGCTTCTTTCCATGTGGTAGGAATGATAAATCGAAGCTTCCTATCCAATGTTTATAGGCCCTCAAAAGCTAACCAGAAGACCCCATTATTGGAATTGCTGCTTAACTTAAAGGAGGTGGCAGGCTCGCGTCCATGGGTCCTAGGGGGTGACTTCAACTTGATCTGAAACCTTGAGGAGAAGAGAGTAAGAATCCACCTCTTGAACCCTTTTAGTGAACAATTTAATGAATTAATAGAGACTCTGGAATTGATTGACGTCAGAACTTCCAACATCACCTTCACTTGGAACAACAAAAGAGCTGGGGACAAAAGTATAGCTTCTCAGTTAGACCAGTTTTTAGTTTCAGAATCGGTTATGATGGATGGGGGGGAGTTGGATGATGTGGTACTCTCCTCCGCTGGATTTGACCACTATCCGATCAACTTGGAATGGAAGAGGATAGGGGAGAACCTCAGGAGAGCTTTTCAATTTTACCAATTCTAGCTCGTCCATCTGGACTTCGTGTAACAACTTCGTCAATGGTGGCAGGACTTGGATCCTATCTAGGGAACATTGATGTACCAATTTCAATAGAAACTTAAGTACCTAAAAGTAAAAATCAATCATTGGAACTAGGAAACCTTTGGGAACATCTTTCAAGAGAAAAAACAATTAGACCACAATATGAAAGAGGTATAGAACGCAACAATGTCCCAGGGTTACATTGCAGAGCTCATGGAGCAAGAAAAAAACCTCATAAAAGAACTCAACCTCAAAGAATAGTAGGAAGAGATTCTTTGGAAACAAAAATCCAGGAATTGATGGCTAAAAGAAGGAGAGCGTAATACAAATTTTTTACACAAATCTGCCATTCAACATCAATAGGGGAATAGGGTGGTTCGTCTGAAGAAAATAGACGGCAGCTATGTAGAAATGCAAATGGATATGGATCAGAACCTAAATGAATTCTTTGCAAAACTCTTGGAGTATCGTAACATCAACCGTCGAACCAAAAGGGATAAATTCCTCCAACACATCCTGACGGTGATTACGACTGACCATAACACCATGATAATGAAACCAATAAACATGGAAGAATTGGACGAGGCTGTCAAGCAGGTGGAAGTGGATAAATCCCCAGGACCAGACAGGTTCACTACTAATTTCTTACATACATGATGGGACTAATTAAAAGAGGAAGTACTGGAGTTAGTAGAGGACTCAAGACGCACTTGAAGCATTATGAAGGCCCTCAATGCTACTTTCATGATGCTCATTCCAAAGGAAACAGACACGGAAAACCCAGTAAAATTCAGATGTATTTCCCTCTGTAATGTCATCTATAAAATTATAACAAAGGTCATTGAAAATAGGCTGCACCATCTCCTATTCATGTTGATTTCTCCCGAGCAAGCAGGTTTCATCGAAGGATGGAAAATTCTAGATGGGATAATCCTAGTTCATGAGACTATCTACTCCCCAAGGACAAACAATATTACAGGTATGCTATGCAAACTTGATTTATCCAAAGCTTAAGACAAACTTAATTGGACCTTCCTAGCAGAAATTCTAAGGACCTTTGGATTTAATGAGCAATGGATAGAATGGGTGATGAGCATAGTCTTCTTGGCCTTATTTTCAATTCGGGTAAACGGAACCCCTTCGCAACCTTTCTCTTCCTCACACGGGATTCGTCAGGGGGACCCTTTATCTCCGTTCCTGTTCATCATCATAGTTGAAGGGCTTGGTAGAATTCTCATAGCCATCCAAAGGAGAAACTACATTCGAGGTCTTACCCTCAAGGCAGGAATGGATCCTAAAACCCATCAACAATTTTTCGACGACACTATGTTGATGGGCCCCTCTTCTATCCAGGAAGCCAAAGGAATAAAAAAATTTCTTAATACCTTTCTAAAAGCTAGCATACTGGAAATCAACAAAGATAAATCCCAAGAATATTTTTTTGACAATCCGAAATTAACTCCCAAAAACATTCTTCATATTTTGAAATTCACAGAAGGAAAACTCCCTTCTAAATACTTGGGCGCCCCCCTGGCTGACTCTACGATTTGCCAAATATCTTGGAAGGAGATTCTGGACAAGTTCAAGGGGAAGCTGGAGCTTTGGACTTATAGAGCCCTTAATTTTCCAAGACATCTTATGTTGGTCAAATCAATGCTTCAATCCATGCCCATCTCCCTCTTCTTGGTGTTGGCCATTCCCAAATCTATTCTGAAGCAAATATGCACCTTACAGAGTAATTTTCTTTAGGGAGGAACCTAGGAGCATCGAAAATGGGCCCTAGTAAAATGGGACACCTTGTGCAATCCTAAAGCAACAAGAGGCCTGGGTTTGCGCGACCCGATGAGTATCAATAAGGTAATGGGAGAAAAAATCTAGTGGCAATGGACCATGCACATGGAGGAACCCTGGGCATTGTTATGGCACAGCAAATATGCACCTCATTGTCCTAAGAAGAACTTGACCAAGTTTGGGGAAGATATTCCAGGCTCGCATATATGGAAAGCTGCACAATTGAACAGGGGATTAGTCCAGAGAAACAGTTTCTGGGAAATAAGAGATGGAACCTCTGCCTCTTTCCTCAGGGATTCCTAGAAACAATCACCCATATTGGCAGATAGACATCATATAGAGGAATTAAAGTTACATCTTCAGATAAGTCCTATGGAATTCGTTCATGATTTATGGGATATTACTACAGGAGAATAACAATTCAGATAATGGAAGCCGAAACACTGGTGGCAATCATGCGTTCTGGAAGAGAACTTGGAAAATTTCTACGAGGATCTTTGTACTCATCATATCCCAAAGGTGCATGGGCTGGATAAAGTTCGGTGGGAATACACCAAAATTAGGAACTTCAACATCGCAGAGGTGGTGAGTGTTCTTGAGGAATTCCATAGGGTTCCCGGGGAGGAGAAATGGAGAAAGGTATGGCGTTGGAACCTATGGTCCAAAATTGCAACCTCTAGCTTGCTTCTCATCCACTGATGCATCTTAACCTCAGAAAACCTTTTGAAAAAAGGTGTGACTGGGCCATCCTGCTGCTTGTCATATTACAAAGACACTGAAACCATCAACCATTTTATTGGACAAATTCCCATTGGCTTCCTCACTCTGGGACAAGGGGGAGGCAAGGTTCACAAAGAATGTAAGAGTCAGGGGTCATCAAGACCTCACCTTGGATACTTGGTTGTCCTAGCCCTTCAAGAACAATCTCCTCAAGAGAACATGGGATTTATTCCAGGGGTTTGTGGTCTGGGAGGTGCAGAAAGAGAGAAACCGGTGAACGTTCGAGGGAAAGGAGCAGAACCTTGTAACAGTATGGATGTTAGTTGAATTATACCTGAATGAAATGATAAAACTCAACCATTAGACACCAGAAGCAATGAAAAAAGACACAACAAAGAGGAAAATCCTAAAAGTATGGGATATTTTCAACATACCGGTGAATATTGGTCAATTGCGCATGCAGAATGCTCAGCACCAAAGCTTGACTTTTTGCAATACCCACCAGCTAGTACCTTCAAGCTTAACTTTGATGGTGCGATGAAGGGGAATGTTGGACTGGCTGGATTCGGTGGAGCAATAAGAAATGAAGAAGGAAGAGTGCTCAGTGTCTTCTTGGGAGACATGGGAGAAACAACGAATAATGCAGTTGAACTAGAAGGCCTAGTCTACGATGTGCAATGGGAAATACAATAGAATTAGTTACCATTGATAGTGGAGGGGGACTCCATGATCATGATAACAATGGCAGGATGCATATAGTGGGGTTTCGCCACTGCCAAGGTTTCATAGAACTGGAAGTGGGAGTGCAGATTGCATCAGCTTCAACGTCTCTTGTTCACTACCCCAGTTGTTCAGTTCATGCATGACCTTCGTTAAGGGAATAAGGTGGCGAATGAACTAGCGAACAAGGGAGTAAGAGCTTGTGTCTCCTTCCAAGCAATCCTATTGGAGGACATGTGTGATCACGCTTTGAGGTGTCGCTATTTGTAAATCGAAGCAACTAACATCACCCATGTGGAAAGAGTACAAAGTTGAAGTGGGGCACGGTCACATGGGGCAGTGGACACATGGCCCCACTTGGGACAGGGGTCTCTTCCCATAAATTACCAACTGAATCATTTAACCACAAACCTTGACCACATTATTACGATAAATTGAGGTGGGGATGAGAGGACATCCGGTACTGGCATCTTAAGGCTTCCCACTTAAAAGATTATACAAAAGTCCAGTTTTTATCTGCTGTGAGTTGGATTTGTTAATGCTCGAATGAGGATGGATGGACGACTCAAGGATGGAAATTACGTATGGATCGACTTCATCATGTGGAAAGGTACAAAACCCCTTCAGGCACCAGATCTCATCAACAACGATGCATGCGGAACCCATGGTAGGGAAGATGTGGTAATGATTATCAAGCATGGTTTATTGAGGGTCTATACAATGGCCAAATCAAGGAATAGGCCTCGTGCTTTACAAGCTATAAAGCTATAATTCTCAAGGATGACCCAAATTTGAAAGTTTGGCTTCCTTCTGTGGCGAAGTGTTATGCTGTGTCTTTTTCATTACGAAAACTGTTGGTTACAGTTTGTAGGTGGAATATCCCTCACATTAGGGACCATTTTCCTGTGCATAATGGCTCCCCATATGCGAATGCGTAGACGCAGAGGTTCTCGACAGAGCACTAGGGGGAGGAACCTACAATTGGGGGAAGGGAATTCACACTAGGCGAGGGATGAGATGGAGGATGCTCACCCTCTGGATTTTAATTGGGCATCTCAATACCTGGTGGAGACGGTTGGCGCCACTAAGGTGCAAATAGAGCGCATGGAAATATCCCTCCAACAGGAGTTTAAATTCCACCAGGGGAGAATGATAGAGGAAAATCCCTTCTTGGGAAGGGGGTATTTTGCTCATTCGTGAAATCTAGGCTCAGGACTAGTTAGTAAAAGAGATTCGAGGATTAATTGTTGAGATCAAACACCATCATTAGAGAAGCTCAGACAGCCTGTGCACTCTGGACTAATTTGTGGAGGTGTTTAGTGCTCTGACCCCTCGAGACGCAAGGAATCAGACCACCGGGAATGTAAGTGAAACCTCGACACTCTGAATCAAGTAGCCCTGGATATCGCAGGTTGTTCATGTACAGTCCCCTGTTCTGTTTTGTTTCTTGATATATTTGGGTTTATGTAATGGTACTTTTAAGACATAGGCATAACAATCTTGTTATGTTTCTTGTTGGTTTGAAGGTCTTCAGGACAATGCTAGGCCTATTGGCTGCCTCTGCTGTGTATAATTGTCTTGCTTTGTTTTCCCAACTTGGGAGGGGCTATTTTGTGGCATAATGCCTTAATATTCATGTAAAGTTTTGTAATATTTTTTACACTATCAATAGAAGGTTCAGATGCTTACTTACAAAAAAACATAAAGTCAACAATGATGATATGATGGAGAGAATTCGAATCACATAGGAGAATTTGAACTTCAATTGGTCTAGCATAGGAATTGTCACCGCTGGAGTGCTGCGAAAGACTCAAACTCAATTGAACAAAACCTAAACTCAATTAATTGAAGATACAATCATTTAAATGACTAAGGAGGGTGAATCCATGAGTTTGTCATGAAAATAAATAAAAAAAGGGTGCATGATGTCACAATCAGTGGCATCCGAAGCTCTAACCCCCCACAAGAGTCAGCTAACTTAGGTGGATTGCACTAGAACACTGAGTAGGTTCCTATAAAATAGGGAAGTGACTAAAGTGGTCCTAAAATGATGCATGCAGGGCTCATAAGGTGGTAGATGGATCCTGAATGACATATTCACACCACTAGGGGGGAAATGATGTCATCAACTACTAGGAAAATGAAATAATGCTAGGTAGGACAAGGATGGAGTATTAAAACATAAAATATCCTAACACCCCTCCTTAACCCATACTTTTTCATCCCGGGGCTTGGTTACTAAGACCAAAGGTCACCCATACAATCAAATAAATGATAAAAAATAAATAATTTTCCATGAACCAAGGAAATGGAGAAAACCTCATGAGAACCCCCTCCCCTCAAAATAGAATAGTAGGAAGCTCATACAACTTTCACACCAAGTAGAGATCTGAGATAGAAAAATCTCTTCTAAGTGAAAATTTTAGTTTAATATTTCTACAATCATCTCCTCTATAGGACAATAATTGTAACATCCCCAACCCCTCCATTTCCTTCAGAGGTGATGGGAGACCACCTGTTCCATTTTTTTCTCCATAAACTCTCCATTGTACAGACAACCACAATGACCATCAATCCGCAATCCACAATATGTATTGTGGGATTTTGGAATGCAAAACTGCAAATTCCCAACTTCATCAAAATCATATTTCTGACTTCTGCAATCCACATTGCAGGATTTGGAATGTTGGAACGACCACACCACCATACTGGAAGATTTCCGCTTCTCCAATCCACAATCTGCATTGTTGAAGTCCAAATCCATGACCGAAAAAATACCCTTCCACAATCCGCAATATGCATTGTGGGATTCAAAACTACAGAAGTCTGAATTCACGACTGACAAAATATCCTTGCGCAATATGCAATTGTCATTACGGGATTTGGAACTGTGGAAGTTCAATTTTATCGTCCAGAGAATTTTCCCTTCTGACTTCTACAATCTGAAATCCGCATTGCGGAATGCGGAAGTGCAAAATCCCAAAATCAACTTGCAAAAAATTTCTCCTTCCACAATCTACAATCTGCATTGCAGAATGCGGGAATGCGGAATCCCAAAGTTCTAGTCCCGGAAAAATTCTCTATCCAACTTCCGCCATCCGCAATCTGCATTGCTGGTGCAGAAAGGCATAATTCCAGCAACACGAATCCAAAATGTGTTCCTGATGTTTGCAATCCACAATCTGCATTGTAGATGCGAAAATGCGCAACCACCTCCTCTACAACTGTAAACTTCCCAGGCTGATAAATCCTTCATCCTTAAGCCAAATGGGGCAAATTTGGTACCGTTGGAAATATCTTGGAGAGCTCTATGCAGCTACCTGATCTTACTCCACACCTGAATACTTTTTTCCTCCTTTCATTCCATTCCAGATATATCCTTAAAATCCATCTTTTCCTCTTTCATCACTCTATAGAAGCTCTGCTCCATTCTTCCATGCCTCTCCCCCTTGATCTAATCCTCAGGGTGCCCTTCTTTTTCAAGTCTTCACTGGAGTGTCCTAAAAACCATAGCTGCAAGCAACATCACCAACACACCATGGAGGATACATTGACCAATCAATAACATAGACCACAGAATGAGACATATTACATGGACATTCAACCCTATTACCCTTTTTGTATCAAATCATGCATTCAAACATAAATGAACACATATACATAGATGTAGAACAAGAATCATTCAAGGCATAAGGAACACTTATCTTTTGCATTAAAACTCCAAGAAAATTGGCTATGGTCTGCAACGTTCCAACCTAACCATAGCTCTCTTCCCAACTTGTATTATTTCAGCTCTTAGATACCACCCCTGAGCTAGGATTATGTATCCACTAAGGAGGTTTAAATGGGTTCTTTCATAGTCACATCTCCACCCTCATGCTAAGCTAACATACATTTGGGTTATCAAGCATACCCACCTTCCATTTAACCTTCTTCTCAGTTAATCAAGCTGAAACCTTATGCGAGTTGTGGCCAAAGCTCTGTATTGCAACTTAATCTCCTACTATCAGATCCAGGATTTCTCATGGGTTCTCTAAGCTATTCACGCTCTATAACATATCCCTAGGGTCGTATCCATGGCTTTGTCCCTTGGCTTGCTTCCTATGCAGGGTATCTAGGACTTTCAGCTCTATAATTTTTCGACTCACACATAAATTGTGATTTTCCTTCTTTGCTCACAACTTTCTCTACAATGCGTGATGAATGAGTGAATCCCCCCGGTTTCATGGTCAACAATGAATTAGTCACTAGGATGGTTGAATTCCTAGGTGTTTTAATTGCTGGAGGGAGAAGTAAGATAGGACATACCCTACCCTACAGACTCACAAGCATGCTCCATACTCAATCGCAATCAACATTAGGGGAGTTTTGAGGTAAAAAATGGGCCTCAAAACAAATAATGTACATTAAAAATTCACTTTATAAGAACCAATAGGATTCAAATGATGATTTCAACCATAAGGGTAAAATTTGTAAAACAAATTGGATGGAAAAAGAAAATACTACTTTCTCGTATCATGTTTTTGACATATCTCCTTAATGGTTTACCCAAATGTCAAGTTTGGGCACTCGTTGGATGCATATTTTAATTCACCATCCAACCCATACCCACACTGCATACTTCTGAGGCATCCATGACATGAAAAGATTAAAATTTCAATAAAAAATTTATTTTAATATTAAAATAGATTTTTTTATTGAGATTTTCATTTTTTCATGCCATGGGTGCCTTAGAAGTATGTAGTGTGGGTATGGGATGGCTGCGGAATTAAAATCCGCATCCAACAAGTGCCCAAACTAGAAATTTGGGTAAACTGTTAAGGATATATGTCAAAAATATAATAAGAAAAAGTAGTTTTTCTTTTTCCTCTCTAAAATTTAAAATTCTTCTTTTATTATTATAACTCTTATTTTATTATTTGCCTTAGGAGGCCCATTTTAGACCTCAAAACTCCCCTAATGGAATAGGTCTTCTCAACCACCCTCTTACATAGAAATAAATGTTGGCATGGAGGTCAAACGGGTTCACAAATGGACATGTGGAAGCCTAGGGTTCCATCCCACACCACATCACCTCTCCCTAGTGGATACACATAGCCCCCTCAATTTAGTTGTAGCCATAGCCAACCCTTCGTATTTTATTTACATGGTATCATTTACATCCTTTACATTTTCCATGGCTTATTAGCACATGGGTACCAAAATACCAAATACTTGCCTTTTAACTAAAACTTGGACATCTTCTAGTGGGGCCTTGGCCTTGAGATCCACACTACGGAAGCACACATTACATGCATACAATATTTACATTACACCCAATATGGCTTAAGGACCAAAATGGGGCCATTGACAATTCGCTTCCCAAATAACACTATCCTCGGTGTTCCAATACTTAGGAATACATACACAATTTATTCATGCCCAAAATTTCAAAATGTTGCAGGTCTACCTCTGCATTGCATCCTTTATTGGAAATTTCAGGACCAAGTCCTTTTTTTCCACAATCTGCTCCAGATGGCTTTGATCTTCCATCTTATCTACAAGTCTAGGAACTCTGTGGCTGCTATCCGTCTTGATACTCCTTATTGGGAAGTTGAAGAGGTAATGATTTCCTCCACATTTCCAACCTTTCAGTGGTTTCTTTATCCTTTCCTGCTCTATTTACTTTGAGTCTTCCCACCTGGTACATTTCTTAATGGGATGATGGGATGAATGTTTCTTTGTTAATCCACTTTCCTTCCCACTGTTGATGTGCTCCAAAATGCTTTTTACTTTCCTTTGCATCCTAACAGAGTCTTGCAAAGCCTTGTGGTTCATCTCATCTTTCTACTTTTGTAGCTTGATCATGTCTCTAAGTTCTTCTTGGGTCTTGGAAATTGTTTGTAGAAGGTTTCTAGCTAATTCCAAAAGTATTTGGTCTATTTCCAAGGCCAATGTACACAGTATCCCACTCTTTGCTTGCTAGAACAACTGTTTTTGTAACAACTGCAACCAATTAACTTCAATTTATCACCTTTGAAATACATGATTTCAATTTTGTTAGGTCAAGCATAACATGACATTAAAATCAGTCAATTAATTTCCCAACTGAAATGAAAATCCCATGCTTTATCCACGAAACATTCACATTTTTCATGCTTTCCCAAAATGCACATGAACTCATTCATGTTCATCCTTTCACAATAAAATTTACTAGTTCAACATTCACAATTAATTCAAGCAATTGACACAATCACTTTTAGCCATAACATGCATTCAACAATTCTCTGTTTTCTAAATGCATCAATAAAAAGGAAAGAGAAGAGTAAGATTTTTTCCCCTCTTAATCTTGTCCCAATATGGAGCCACAACACAACTATGGTTTCATGCTCCCTGGCCTCTTTAACTTCAATGTGAATGCTTGACTTTCCATTTCTTGGCTATGAAACTTAGTGTCTATGGTTTGTTCAAGACCTCTCAACCATGGAACACTTCAACATCGTTTGTCTACAAGACTCTTGGCAGCTAGGACCCACACAAGTCCACTAGCACCATCATTCATTGCTTCTCATGTTGATATTTTTAGGACAGTCACATGCCCACATGCATCCTTAGGATTCCTTCCTAGTTCTTGCTTCCTACAATGACCAAGGTTTCAAACAAAGAAACAATAGTGTATCATCTTGATTTTCATAAGACTTCTTCATGAAATTTTCATTACCCAAAATAAGAAATGAATGAAAATTAAATACTTATATGTATTGGACATTTCCTCTCTACTCTACAAGGTCCTTCATTTCTTTACAAGGCTTGGATCACCTATGTAATGGATGTTGTCTAGCACACAGGCCACTCCATGCTATCCAAATAGTGAATGCCAAGCCAGTACACTGACTGGTTTTATCAAGCATTGATGGTGCCAAACCAATCCCATACCTGGTTTTCCCTCTCCATTGCCAAGCGAGCACATCCATCTGGGTCATTATCCAGTTCAAGGATCTGCTACATATCCATAGGCATATCAAGGGTGTTCAGCTAGTCTCGACACCCCACCTCATGGATGACCCAATGGATATTTTATGCCTTCATCAATATCACCACATTCCCACTCACAAGGCCCAACCAACATACTGATTCTATCACTCCCAACAGATAAGGAGGGCACCCTTCTTCAATTTGCTTCTTGGTGTGCAACACCATCTTCCATCTATTTAAGCTGACAACATAAGGTGGGTGACCAAGCTCATCAATATTGATTTTCGAAAATTGAAGCCATACTTCATAACATTCACTATCAAGTATTGAAACACTAAGAATGTGTCCATTTCATTAAGGTGTAGTCAATATTGAAAACCCTATCATAACCCAGCACCAGAAAGGTATGCATCCCTTTCTGATGTGAGCCATGTAGGCCCTAATCACACTTCAAGTAGTCTGAAATGATAATGAAAATAACAAACATGTTCTACATATTAACTCTAGTAACTAGTCATGTACATATTTCAGCTAGGGTTACAAAACACTTATCCATTTGTAGGTGTATCCTCTCTTCATTTTCGAGGAATGGGGGATCCCTTATTTGAGTCAACAGTCCCTCGGCTTTCCACCCCAATACTTTCACATTTCACAACCCAAATATGCCCTTTTGGCATAATTTTACCATCTCACTCACATGGTTTACCAACATGCAGTGCATATGAGATATCCTCATACTGTTTAGCTCTTGTAAGTGGCACCACTCTGTTCATTAGGGTTTTATTCCTGCTACCATATCCAAACAAACACCTGCAACATGCCCTCCTGACATGGTTCTATACAATCCAAACAGTCAACATGTAACATCCCATAATTTCATAAAAAATTAAAAATTTTTATAACAACATTAATTATGATATTTATAATTGCGGAAGTAATAATTGTTGATTATGACAGCAGTAATGAAAAGTTGTTAGTACTAAACATACTTTAATTTCTGTTTAGCAGCAAAATTATAGTGACAGATTTAATAAAATAATCAATGAACATGATTATGATGACAAATGAATTAACAATTTGAAAATATGATGCGACACTTTTCTTTTGCAATGATGCTGACAGTTTGACTTTTGATGCATAAGGGTGTCCTACGAGGTACCCTAGAGCTTACTTAGCTGCAATGCTAAAGCAAATTGAATGTTCTATTGTCCAGACAACAGGCAAAAAAAAAGTACGTGTATAGTTCAGTTTCAACGTCGTAATTAAATAAAATGTTAGAAATTCTGTTGCGACTCACCATGTACGCAGGTATGAAATGCATTGCTATAAATACTATTTTCAAAAGCTGTCTTACTACTCGACAATGTTTGAGAACATAGTTATCTATGAAATCTTCAAGTTGATAGGGTTGTCGCTATAATCTTTATGGTTGTAGTAGTTGGTTTGTTGTCGTCTTGGACTAATTAATTACCTCCATCTTTCTGATGTAATTGATGTATCGCAAAAGTCATTTAAATGTTTGTAGTGAGAGAATACACCTAACATTTAGTTAGCTATTGATAATCATTTATCAATGGATTTATTGAAATGTCTACCATACAGACTATCTATAGTTGCGATAAAATAATTTATATGAATGCAATCAATGTTACCAAGATAGTGTTAAAGTCTCTCATATATGGAATTCACTAGTCGTAATTCTATAATGTTTAACTAGGCTTGATACTTATAAGCTTTTTAAGGGCATATATATATATATATATATAGTATCAATGCATATAAATGAACTATTCCAATTGTATGACTATAGTTGTACTAACAACTATTACATAAACCATAATTCTAATAATTTAAAAACAATAAAACTTACCTTTGAAAATATATAAACTTGAAATGTTATCCTATATAATAACATGAATCTATAATACTACATAACTTGGAACTATGTAGTCGTTGGTCGACATAACACTATAATGTATGTCGTGGAATGTAATATGGAACCATACAAACTTTAGATTGAATTATCATAACATAAATTGTTATATTATTATGTATCAAACTTTTGAATTCAGAACGTTGGAAAGGAGTACTGACATGCATTTATATTAACTGACAGGTTGAAGGTTTTCGAGTGATATGAATCGTTGTGGGTGATTGTGTTACAGATCTGTAATAATGACCATCCATAGTGTGCTATGTGACTAGGACCTTCGAGCTCCACATGAATGTAACGAGTGCATATGGTGAACGTCAATGCTGCCATGTAAGACTTGTCTTTGATAGTCCTCTGAGCTGGCTGTAAGGTTATCCACCGTGTATACGAGTTGGTAAGGTCGTACTACGTTATTGAATGAGCAATAAATGGAATCACTGTTTGCTCCAATGCAACAGGCAATGGAATACTTACAACCGTTGATCATCTTTGATCCTGATCGTTGGATCTAACCCTAGCATTGCATCAAGTGTTGGGTTGATAGAAGTTTTCGTGTTCTAAGTCATTGCTATTATTTCGGTCTGTTAGGGCTGACAGGATGCCAAAATTTTGGTTTAGAAAGTTGTACGAGGTTTCGACCTCGAGACCTGCTGGTTTAGAAGGGTTGCAGGTCTCTTCCTTCTGTAATGGCATCGTTTTAATAGACTGGGTATCTGGTTTGTAGTGTCAATGGTTGATAGTTTTTGGAACTTTTTGTTTTAGTTTGAGTGAAAGATACGCCCTGGTGTAAATGGACAAAGGGTTTCCTGTCTCATCTTCAACGTGGAATCATCGTTTAACTGGTGAAAGTGGAAAGCGTTGGTCGCTTACAACAAGGTAAACATTCTTGTAAAGATTATTGATATTCCTTTGTTGCAACTCGTCTTTCAGTTTGAAAAGTATCAGTTGTCTAATTCCAAATGATTGTCTTGTCAGTTTCAAGTTGTAAAGGAATGGTTCGAGCAAGGGTTTGGAAAGAAAGGAGCACTTCCAAACTAGTAAGCTCCGGGTCTTCCAAAACCCTCGTAGGTGCTCTCCGTCTGTGTGTTGAAGTGGTTTCAAGGGATGAGTAACAGTATTCCTCCATGCCTCAGCATCATCTATCAGTTGGAAAACTTGAAAACTCTCTTGTTATTCAAGTGATGCTTGTGCAGGGTTGTAACCTTCATTTAAATGTATGATACTTGGTTTTTAAACTCCGTTGTTTAACTCGTCGAACTGAGGGTTATGTTATTTCGTCAATACTGAGGGTTTGTTGGACTTGTTTTGCACGGTTAAAATTTTTGGGAATAAACCCTGTGCGAAAAAGTTGGAAACATAATGTAATATTTCGTTTCTGGGAACATTGTTTTAAACTTGGAAATGTGACTCGTATTGTTTTACACTTCAAACACGTCCTATAGGTTTATGTTATGAGAAATGAGGAGAAAGAAAATAGAGCTGAGGCTCGTTCATCTGTGATTACAATGTTTTCTTGTCGGCAAAGATAATAAAATTACAATTTTCATACTGTGAAATTCGTCTGTGTTATATGTTGATTCTGTGTGTTGATATCATGATTGTTGAACTGGATTAGAATCTAAATACTCACTGTGGATGATAACTCTGCCATAAGTGATGCTCGAAATGGTGTTCATTTGATTTGTAATGGAAACGAATATGGCCATACCCTAGTTTGCATTTGGTCTTGAAAATGGATAAGTGTTTAAAAAAAAATGACTTCTAAAAAGATCTTGAAACCAAAACTTGATTCGATCCATAGTTTGTGTAGATTGAGATTGTTTCTATGGAAAAACGATGGTAAGGAAATCGAAATTCTAACTTAGGGTTTGATAGAAACCAAGTTCTATTTTGAAAATAATAAAAGTAGTTCATAATAGATATAGTTTATAATATAGATGAATAAGATGGAAGGAAAACGAAATATGGTTTATCATGTTTTCAATATTGCTAGAAAATAATCTTTGAAATGTTTAAAGAGGAAAAATGAAAACAATGTGTACGTGAAATATGAAGATATGAAGACTGTATAAGTTGACTGTAATTTGTGACTTGTGATCATAACTAGCACTTCTAGTTATTACAACAAGAATATTTGTTTCTAAATATAATGTACAGAACTTTTAAATGTATTGATTTCCTATGTAAAAGATAGAGGTAAGAAAACAAAATGAAATTGTACAGTCAATAAGCTATAATTTTTTTTCATGAAAATAATAGAGTCTCCTCTATATTGTAATAAGTACTATATAGTAATTATTACTGTTAGTTATAGGGCAGAAATGAAAACATAATTCAATCACTGCACTTGTCTATTCGAATCAGTGGCATTTTCCTATCTTCTAATCTATTCTTAATTTGTGTATCTATACTAGAGTATGATGCATAAAACACCATGTGGAAAAATATAGATACTAGTTTATCAATTTGAAATCAGTAGTAAAATTTAAAATTCAGACTTTAAACAAATTTACAGATAGATTCTTCTTTCAAACATAAAACAAAGATTACTAACTTACTGAACAAAACTACTAGCTGAGATAAAGTAGAAAATTTGTAAAACCTAGATAAATCTGTAGGGAAACAAACAACCCAAGAAGACTATTCCACCCAACCAATTCGTGAAAGCAGTTAAGTACTTGCCTTAGGACCCCTGAGCCTGTTCACTGAACTACCAGAAGGAAGAAACTTAGGAATTTAGGATCTCTTCTTGTAGTAGCAAGTAACTTGTTGAACCTCCAAGAGTTAGCAGTCCAAGGGACTTGCTCCACCACCTCTGGTTCTCCTTAGCAATAATTTGCAGACTTATGATTGGCACTGACCACCAGCCTCCCTAATTCAAATCTCTTAGTGATCACCTGATGCACATGAGGAAATATTTCTGCAAAAAACATTGGGTAAGAGCTTCCTGCTCAATTCGAATTTTCCTTTTGTAGGCTACCTAGGCCTTTTCAGATGTTGCTGGGTCATTAAATGAGCTGACTGCTCATTCCCTCCACCTAGGGGATAATGCCACATTTTTAGGGGTAGTTGTCCCATAACCAACAGCTAGTGGTGTGATGCAATTGCTGCCATCTGTCCCATACCTTCCAACAACTTCCATTCCTCCTAGTGGGTTAGTGAACACTGATTTAACAGTCACCTTGGGTGTTTGTCTCCTAATTAATTTATTTAAATAATAATATTCAGTAATTACATTCATCCTTGATCAAAACTGATCATAATTACAAAACTTTGTAATTAAATTTAACATAAAGTATTTTGCAAATAAAATAATAATTTTCAGAAATTTGGGTAGGTGACACAACAACACCTAGAAATCAAATTCAAATTTGTTTTCCATAGACATTCAATGTCATTAATAATAATTCAATTCAGCATGAATTTGCAATTCTGTCTACTACATAAATAAGATTTGTTTTATCATGATTCTATGCTCATGTTGCTTGGCTCCTTGTACATGGTAGCCTCCAGCCTCCAAGATGGACTTTCCCTCATGGACCTGTCTAAGACAATCTATCTAAAATCTAGAAAAAATCAACCAACACTTTCTAAGTTTCTATGGATATAATGTTTCATTGTTGCAACAGTCACTGGAGTGATTTATAGAATTATAACACTCAATAATTCAAGTACTTTCAGTTGTTAGCATTTCAATTGTAATGAAATATACATCACAACCATGCATTCACAAAGTGCATCATAATCATGTGCAACCACTCAAATGCATGCACATTCACAACACTTACCTAAACTTTTAATGTATATTTACTCAATGCATAACTACCAAGTTTACATAATATTTTAATGTACATTTAATTAATGCACCCAATGCATTCCAACATTCTAGTCCACCTTATGGTCTACCCATGACTATCTCACATATCATGCACTATCATGATAGGACCCTAAGTTTTCACTTGTTGGATGATAAACCCATAACCAACATACCCATGGAATAATATACATTCATAGGAATACATTCATCTGACATGCATACCATTTTACAATTATTAAACATGGTTCAAGGAATTCTTACCCAACTCTTTGTCAACACTTGTAATGTTACACAAAGAAAACATATATGTGTGGCTCCCATTAGCATCTTTGGTGTTATCTCACCTATCTTACCTCTTACCAGGGACTACACCGTCCTTCCATCAATCATCATGATCACAGATCTATTGCACTATCCTTCATCATAGGGTTGTTGGTCATATGCAACATCATCATGTACATTTTAGTCATGCTTTTGTTGTCTTTGGTCCTACAATCCATACCAACACCAATAATGATTATCAACCACCTTGATTTTTCCAGGTAGCTGACTGCATATGCAAAACCTCAATAGTTTTACCAACACGCAACCTCATATACATGCAATAATCATCTCCTTAGGTACTATTAAATACCTTGCAGCATGCTCACTAGTGCATATGTATTTCAATTATCTAATCACTTGCATCCTTGGCATTCTCATGCCCTAATTTTCTGTACATGAAGATCACAAAGCATAAATACAAGAACATGGTAGGGTTAAGGAGTTCTCCCTTTTCCAACCCCTTGATCGCTATATTTATCCATGTGGATGCCAGGAAGAGGGCTAGATTCCTAGCTGGAACCGAAGCAGCCTCTCTATGCCAATTTGACCATCTTTGTTGGTTGTCAGGTCACACTCAGTCGAAATACTACATGGTTGTTGGTCCCAATCTCTGTTCTTCCGCAACTCTAACACACCTGTCAACTTCTAGTTTTGTCTCAAGTAACCCCACTTCTAGGGTACCCTCCTTATGTGTGGGGAGTGATATAATCATTATGTTGGTTGGGACTTGTGATTGTGAATGCGGTGATATTGATGAATGCATAAAATGTCCATTGGGTCAGTAGTGAGGTGGGGTGTCGAGACTGACTAGACACCCTTGAGATACCTATGGCTCCATAGTAGAGCCTTGACCTAGAACTTGTAATGGTGTGGTTTCGTTTCATTGGATGATGACCCAGACGGATGTGCTGGCTTGGAAATGGAGAGGGAAAACCAAGTATGGGACTGGTTTGGCACCTTCAATGCCTGATAAACCCAGTCAGTGTACTGGCTTGGCATTGACTATTTGGATGGAGTGTAGTAGCCTGTGTGCTAGCCAACATCCATTCCATAGGTGATCCAAGGCTTGTAAAGCAAGGAAGGACCTTGTGGAGTAGAGAGGAAATGTCCAATACAGATAAGTATTTAATTTTCATTCATTTCTTATTTTGGGTGATGAAAATTTCATGAACAAGTCTTATGACAACCAAGTTGATACATTGTTGTTTCTTTGTTTGAAACCTTGGTCATTGCAGGAAGCAAGAACTAGGAAGGAATCCTATGGATGCATGTGGCCATGTGATTGTCCTAAAAAGCTCGTCATGAGCAATAATGAATGATGGTGCTAGTGGAATTGTGTGGGTCCTAGCAACAAAGGGTCTTGTAGACAAACCATGTGGAAGGGTTCCATGGTTGAGAGGTCTTGGATAAACCATAGACACTAAGTTTCATAGATAAGAAAGGGAAAGTCAAGCATTCACATTGAAGTTAAAGAGGCTAGGGAACATGAAAGCACAGTGGTGGTGTGGCTCCAGATTGGGACAAGATTAAGAGGGGAAAAAATCTCACTCTTCTCTTTCCTTTTTATTGATGCATTTAGAAAACAGAGAATTGTTGAATGCATGTTATGGATGAAAGTGATTGTGTTAATTACTTGAAATAATTGTGAATGCTGAAATAGTAAATTTCATGTGAAAGGATGAACATGAACAAGTTCATGTGCATGTTGGGAAAGCATGAAAAATGTGAAAGTCTCATGGATAAAGCATGGGATTTTCATGTCAATTGGGAAATTAATTTATTGATTTTAATGTTATGTTATGCTTGTCCTAACATAATTTCAATGATGTATTTCATAGGTGAGAAATCGAATTTAATTGGTTGCAGCTGTTATAAAAACAGTGGTGCTAGCAAGAAAAGAGTGGGATGGTGTGAACATTGGCCTTGGAAATAGACCAAAGACTATTGGAACTAGTTGGAAACCTTCTGCAAACAATTTCCAAGGCCCAAGAAAATATTGGAGAGATGCTCAAGCTACAGAAGCAGTAGGATGAGATGAACCATAAGGCTTTGCAGGACTCTATTTCTATGCAAAGGAGGGTAGAAATCATTATGGAATACATCAGCCTTGTGAAGGAAAGTGGATCAATGAAGAAGTAGTCATTCAATCATCCCATTAAGAAACATACCAGGTGGGAATACTCAAAGGAAATTGGGAAGGAAAGGATAAAGCAGCCACTGAAACGTTGGAAATGTGGAGGAAATCATTGCCTCCGCAACTTCCCAACAAGGATCAACAAGATGGATAGCAGCCACATAGTTCCCGGACATGTTGATAATATGGAAGATCAAAGCCAACCGGAGTATCTTGTGGAAAACAAAGGACTTGGTCCTGAAAGTTCCAATTAAAGGATGCAATGCAGAGGCAGACTTGCAACAATTTGAATTTTTGGGCATGAATAAACTGTTTATTAATTCCTAAGTATTGGAACACCAAGGACGACGTTATTTTAAGAGGAGGGGAATTGTAATTCCCCCATTTTGTTCCTTAAGACATCTTGGTTATAATGTAAATATTGTATACATGTAATGTGTGTTTCCCTAGTGTGGAGCCCAAGGCTAAGGACCCGGTAGAGGATTTCCAGGTTTTAGTTAAAAGGAAAGTATTTGGTATTTTTGTACCCATGTGCTAGTAAGCCATGGAAAATGTAAATGATGTCATGTAAACAAAATAGCAGGGCTAGATATGGATGCAACTGAAATGAGGGGGCTATGTGTATGCACTAGGGAGAGGTACGAGGATGTTGGATGGAAACCTAGGCTACCACATGTACAGTTGTGAACACCTTTGACCTCCATGCTGACATTTATTTATGTGTAAGAGGGTGGTTGAGAATCCCTGTTCATGAGGCCGATTGAGTATGGAGCATGCCTACAAATCTGTAGGGAGGGGTATGGCATGTCTTACTTGTCCCTCAATCCATTAAACTACTTGGGAATTTGGTCGTACTGGCGACTAATCCATTTTTTACCACGAAACCAGGGGGATTCACTCATTCATCACGCATTGCATAGCAAGTCGTGAGTAGATAAGGAAAATTGTGATTTTTGTGTGAGTTGAAGAGTTACAGAGACTAAATCCATAGATACCCTGTGTAGGAAGAAAGCCAAGGGAGAAATCTATGGATCTGGACCTAGGGATAGGTTAAAAAGTGTGAATAGCTTCAATAACCCGTGAGAGCACCTAGATCTAATAGTAGGATATTAAGTTGCGGGATAGAGCTCCGGCCGCAACTCGGAGAAGGTTTCAACTGGAGTAACAGAGAAGAAGGTTAAATGGAAGTTGGATATGCTTGATAACCCAACTGTATGTTGGCTTAGCATGAGGGTGGAGCTCTGACTATGAGAGAACCCATTTAATTCTCTTTAGTGGATAAATTGCTCTAGCTCTGGGGTGGTCTCTGAGAGATAAAATAATACAGGATGGGAGGAGAGCTATAGTTGGGTTGAAACGTTGCAGACTATAGCCAGTTTGATTGGAGTTTTAATGCAAAAGATAAGTGTTCCTTATGCCTTGAATGATGCATGTTATAGATCTATGCATATGTGTTCATTTATGTATGAATGCATGATTTGATCCAAAAAGGGTAATAGGGTTGAATGTCTATGTAATAGGTCTCATTATGTGGTGTATGTTACTGATTAGTGAATGTATCTTCCATGGTGTGTTGATGATGTTGCTTTCAGCTATGGTTTTTAGGACACTCCATCCATGAATTGGAAAAGAAGGGAACCCTGAGGATCAGATGAAGGGGGAGAGGCATGGAAGAATGGAGTGGAGCTTCTATAGAGTGACGAAAGAGGTAAAGATGGGGTTTAAGGATATATTTGGAGTGGAATGAGGGTAGGAACAAAATCTCTAGGTGTGGAGGAAGATCAGGTAGCTGCATAGAGATCTCCAAGATCTTTCCAACAGTACCATACTTTCCCCATTTGTCTTAAGGATGAAGGAGTTATCAGCCTGGGAAGTTTGCAGGTGCAGAGGAGGTGGTTTCGCATTTTCGCTTCTGCAATGCAGATTGTAGATTGTTGATGTCAGGAACACATTTTGGATTCATGTGATTTTGGGCTTCCACACTTCCGCATTCCGTAATGCGGATTGCAGACGATGATTTTCGATGATAAATTTGAACTTCCATAGTTCTGAATCCTGCAATGCAGATTGCAAATTGTAGATGGGTATTTTGCCAGTCATGAATTCATACTTTTGTAGTTTTGAATCCTGTAATGTGGATTGTGGATTGCAGAAGCGTATTTTTCCAGTCGTGGTTTTGGAATTCCGCATTTCTGAGTTCCGAAATGCGGATTGCAGATTCCAGAAGGGGAAATATTCCGATATAGTGGTGTGGTGGTTCCGAATTTTCGAATCCCAAAATGCAGATTGCGGATTATAGAAGTTGGAAAGATGATTTCAATGGAGCTGAGAATTTACAATTCCACATTCCCGAATCCCGCAATGCGGATTGCGGATTGTGGACCGATGGCCATTGTGGTTGTGTGTAAAATGGAGAGTTTATGGGAAAAAAGTGGATAAGGTGGTCTCCCATCACCTCTGAAGGAAATGGATGGGTTGGGGATGTTACAATTATTGTCATATAAATGAGATGATTGCTAACATATTCACTAAAGGTTTCACTTAGAATATATTTTTCTATATCGGATCTCTACTTGGTGTGAAAGCTGTCTGAGTTCCTATTGTCCTATTTTTAAGGGGGGGTTCCCATGAGGTTTTCCCCATTTCCTTGTTTCATGGACAATTATTTTTTTTATCATTTATTTGATTGTATGGGTGACCTTTGGTATTAGTAATCAGGGCCTGGGATGAAAAAGTATGGATTAAGGGGGGGTGTTAGGATATTTTATATTTTAATACTCCATCTTTGTCCTACCTAGCATTATTTTATTTTCCTATCAGTTGATGATGTCATTTTACCCCTAGTGGTGTGAATATGTCATCCATAATCCATATACCAGCTTATGAGCCCTGTATACATCATTTTAGGACCACTTTAGTCACTTCCCTATTTTATAGGAGCCTACTCAGTGTTCTAGTGCAGTCCACCTGAGTTAGCTGACTCTTGTGGGGGGTTAGAGCTCTGGATGTCACTGATTGTGGCCTCATGCACCCTTTTCAGATTGATTTGCATGAAAAAATCATGGATTCAACCTCCTTATTTATTTAACTAATTGTGTCTTTAGTTAACTGAGTTTAGGTTCCATTTAGTTGAGTTTGAGTCTTTCAGAGCACTCCAGTGGTGACAATTCCTATGATAGACCAACTGAGGTTCAAATTTTCCTATGTGATTTGAATTCTCTCCATTGTATCATAATTGTTGACTATACTTATTATTGGATCATGTGACATTATTCTCACTATTACATAATGAGGAATTAATGACTAAAAAATGACTGAAATTCGACTATAAACGACTATTTTTGAGTCGGTGACTATTAGTATCTGATTTCCATTATCTTATAGCTAGTCGTATTTGACTAGTCATTAATTGGTTGACTTATTAGTCATTGATTTAGTCATGGATAGTCATTGATTTAGTCATTGATAGTCACTGATTTAGTCATTGATTGCCATAATTAATGACCAAATATACGACTAAATAAACTACTAGATGATAACATATTAATGAATAAGCTAAATAAGACTAAACGTTAGTTTCGCTATAAGATACTGGAAATTAGCTACTAATAGTCGTATATATGCGAATTTAGTCATTTTCTTAGTCATTAATTTATGATAGGGTATGACGGAATTGAACCACCAATCTCCTTCCTATAATTAGGTAGGTGCTCTACCATTGAGCTAGCACCCTTTAAGAAGTTGTTATTGCTTGACAATGATGATATTCAAACAAATTTTGCATCATTCAAGCATACAAAATAATGATTACCAAGTTACTTTAGATCCATAATGGCTTGTCAAAGTTGCAGATGGTGTTGAGCTATTATCATGGTGCCCAAAATAAACTAACAAATCTTGGACAAATAAATCTATGACATAACTTCCCTTGAAATTTTTTCACATGAAATAAATTCCATTGAATTTTTTTAATGGAAGCAACAAAAAGCATGGCATTGGTATAAAACAAAAGAAAAGGGACATTTAAAGTGTAAATAACAATAATAACCAATCCCCATTCATCAACAATAATGGTCAAATTCCAACTAGCTAGACAGTATTACAGGCACAAACGAACAAATCTTTCCTTGGAAACAAAACTAGACAAGTAGAATTAGCTGCTGGATTAGCCCTACAAAATCACACATAGGGACTGCCATGCAGAATGCACCACATCAACTGATGTCCTGTTGATGTGCCAACAGTAGTACTTGAAATAAGTAGGTAGCATGGAATTATTTTTAAGGTATGTACTACTCTTATTAAAACCTAGGCCCTCCTGATTCCTGTATTTCTTTGAATCAAGATCGATAACCCAATTAGCAAATATAATCAGTATTCTGAATTCAGTTATTCATTTTAGAATCATGTCTCCATTATCATGGCCTTGGATTCAAGTTTTGACTGATCCATCAAAGAACCTTAAAAACATAAGGTGTGCTGCATTTAAACATATAATCCTTCTAAATTAAGCTTTGCATATAATAAGGTTTAAATTTTAGGTCTTCCAGGATGATAGCAATTAAAACATGTAAATAGAAAACTATACAGATATTAAAATAGTGTGATTTGAACGTCTCTTGAATTTTCAAATAGCAATCAAATTTAAAAAGAGACATAAAAACATGGGGACAAAATGAATGTCAAACATATTCAAGAAAAATGCTTCAAGTACTAAAAGAATTCTAAGATATAGTAGTTCAACTATGACAATGATGAAAAATCAAAGAAGAATGATCTTACAAACTACGCATGAGTACAATAATCCATGGCTATACAAATTATCAGGAACAAAAGCAAGCTACTTCCCTTCACAAACATAAAAGAATACAAGATCCAACTTGCAATAAATTTGCTTTAAGTGTCTATCAATTGTTGATCTCTTGACAACAAGAGACATTTGCCTGTCTGAGATCCAAAATACATACAATTATCTTCAACTTCACTTCTTCAAAACCAGTTCCAGTAAAAATTGTTCTAAGAATTTTCTCATGAGCAACAACCACTTTTCTGAACAACAGGCCACCCTTTCATTTGTATAGTAGCAGGTCTGCTGCTATTCATGGCAGGCTGAGTTGCCATCTTGCAATACAAAATAAATAGATTTAAGTCAATAGTATGTCATAGAAAATAGAAAATATAATCTCCTTAAAAGCTAGATGTCACAATGAAGACTCTGTCTAGGACGCTCTATTCTAGAGTATAGGGGAAGTTGTTTTGTCAAAAACCCTCTTTCAAGCCTACACTGCATCTTAGGAAAGAATTCGATGTAAAAAGAGAAACATATTAGTCTCTCCGTGGTTCAACAATTTCATGAAAACAAGGCTTTGCTCGATAAATATGCTTAAGATGCTGGAAATATTTTAAAGCCTGGAGCCTCAACAAAATTGTTACGAAGATGGGTTAGTGATGCAAATGCATGCAACCCAGAAATTACAAATGTCTAGGCCCAGGCAAAAGCTTAACTGAAAATGGAATTATCATTGGCACTGTTGACTCTAAGAAATTGTTTAGAAACAACAAATAAAGTGTGGGATATAGTTCTTTGATGCTTTGGATCAAATGCAATCAATGAGAGGTTAATCAGATTTGATATTTAAATTTTTGATGTTAAAATATCTGAGTCACTCGAACAAGGACAAGTCATATGGTAATGCCACCACAAGTAAAGAGGAAAACAATAATAGAATATGGTTGAAGGTTCAATCCATATGCAACAAAATTTCAAATAAATAAATGATGGGCATGAGTATTTATAATTTTATATGCTTGCAACATGCAAAATTTTGGATACAATTCACTTGGGAATGAATATCTTGAGCATATTGATAGATATGCTCAAGATGCTTGCAAGATTTTGTAGCCTGGAATCCTGGAGCCCAACCAAAATTGTTATGAATAAGGGTTACTGATGTGAATGCATGCAACCCAGAAATTAAAATGTCCAGGTTCAGGAACTGAAAATGGCATAATCATTGGCACTATTGCTCTATGGAGACAAGACATACAAGAAATTGTTTAGGAATAACAAGTAGAGTGTGGGATGTAGTTCTTTAATGCTCCTTATCAAATGCAATCAATGAGGTTTATCAAATTTGATGTTAAAATATCTAAGTCACTAGAACAGAGACAAGTCATACATTAATGCTCACACAAGTAAACAAGCAAACAATAATAGAATATAGAAGAAGGTTCGATACATATGCAACAAAATTTTCAAACAAATACATGATAGGAATGAGTATTTATATGCTTGCAAAATACAAACTTCTATATACAATTCACTTGGACATAAAAATTTGCGAGTTCATCTATAGTGTTGATTTCAAAGCAATGAATGGACAAGGTATATAGTTAGAGCACTTTATCACGACCTGAAAAAACCAGTATTTTCCCAATGTTATATCAGCTATGCCCAATAAAATAGACAATATGAATGTGTCTCAAACCAACAAGATTACCAATAGTCGCGACATGTAATTTGAATTATGTATCACCACTTAACACTTGAGAAACTGCTAAAATAGCTTTATCATAAAACAACATGATTGTAGAAAAAGGAGAATCTCAATCAGATTCATTAGGATTTGCCGGCATAGGTTTACACCATTACACACAATAAAAACTAGGGAGTGAAACAAACATCTAACATCACAATTGTATAATATAGGTGCTTGTTAAAGGTTGGAAAACATCATAACAAAAAAGTGCACCTGTTCTTTATCTCAGCAGCCATGGTCATGAAAGCCTGCTCCACATTTGTTGCATTCTTTGCACTTGTCTCCAAACATGGAATGCAAATCTCATCAGCAAATTCCTTGAAGAACAAAATACACAAAGCATGTCAAGAAAAATGTAGACTGAAAAGTGACAAAAAAAACTAACCCTTGAGATTAATAAAAAAGAATCTACAAGCCAAGTCAACAAACTTAAGACAACAAACTGCCATAGTGTTGCAATTAAGAAAAAACAGAGCACCAACAACTTCAAGGCACACTCACATTTAAATCCTCATCAAGTCAAAGAGGATGATGCATACAATGAAACACATAGTAGTGCACATGATGCCAAAGCTACTAAGCATTTAACATTACCTTGGTTGTATCATAACCAATAGCTCTATTAGAAGTCAAATCACATTTGTTTCCAACAAGCAACTTATTGACATTCTCACTCGCATAGCGATCAATCTCATTCAACCATTGTTTCACATTATTGAAACTCTCCTTATCAGTAACATCATAAAGATCCTGCCAACAGAAGAAAAATATCATTATAAAACCATAAATTTAAATAAATAATGGAGCATACCAAGGATACCAACAACACATTGATAAGATCCCCACAACTAAAAAGGCTCCAGGCTACCACTAGTAAATCCAAGGATTTATTCATCTACATGAATAGAAAAATTAATGTAGCACCAAAGTAAACATCCACTTAAGCAAAATAGGCACTTGCAATGATACCATGGGCACCACAATAATACCTGCAACTTTGATTAGTGGGAGAGGGCACATTATTTCTAGTGGAGGATACAACCCCAAGAGGGTCGTGGGACTCATTTCTTTCCTTCTACTAGTTAGAGATTTGAAACTGAGGTAAAAAGGGGAAACTTACTATACTGCTGGGCATATTCACTTTCTAAATCAGCTAATATACATTGCTATCCAACAAATTGAGTTACCAAGGAGGAATTATTCATCGTTGGGATTGATTGTTGTGGCTAGGAGTTTTCTACATCATGTTGTTTCTAAATTTTTGTGTGCCAAAGGGAGATGGTCAATTCCACACTAGCAAGTTGTCATCTATAGGGAAAAACCTCATCAATTTATGCCTTATTCGTGTGGCCGAGAAGGAGAATCTATTATGTACCAGCATGCTAATAACCTACAGGCAATTTCCAGGTTTGATTCATTTTAGAAATCCAATGTAATTGGAGATGTTACAATTATTGCTAAAACAATTGAGAATTTTAGTGATCTACATCACACATTAGTATGTTGTCCATGTTTATATACTCTGAATGCTATTTGAACGTTATTCATGACATGTTGAATGTTATATTTGTGTATCAATATTACCAGTCATATTGCTCCTGGTGTTGTAGACAATGATCTTTTTGGGCGACATACTCTACAGCATTTGATGTGCATGACTCACACCTGGGATTCAACCATGTCAATGTTACCAGAAGGTGGTGAGACAATTTGGGGTAATCTAGACTGGGCACCAAAAGAAGTATATCAATGCCATCCTAAGGACAAACATCATAAGGTACACGATGAAAAGAATTCTAGTACATGAACCCTAAAATTCTCAAAGGAAACCTGGAACAAATATGGAAAGGATTATTTGATTTGGGAAGGATGGAGCAAAACTGCCTTCAACCAAGCTAGTCATGAGAGATTACAAGGCCAGTTCTGAAAATAATGGCCTCACTAAGTCAAATGTATCCTGTGGAGATGTCTGGACTGAGTTCCATGAAATGACCCGGGAGAGTATTGAGGCTATTGTTGACCATAAAGTATAAACCACATAAACTGTCTTAGATTTGCTACACTTTGTTGATCCAAACTAATGCAACGAGGAGATGCCCATTTTTCTTATGGCATTGCCAACAATTTGGATGATCCAGAATACAAGCATTACAAGTATTGTTCTAATCTCTTGAGACAAAACTACTGAACACACCAAATACTGAAATATACTCTATAGTGTTCGAATTCCTACAGAAAGATCATATGTTTATAAACTGTCTGTTCGAGCATGTCAACCTATATAATCCTTCAAGCATGTCAACTTATATAATAAAATACCTATGTACTCCTTCAAGCATGTCAACCTATAGAATCCTTCAAGCATGTCAAGCAGATACAGTTAAGGGGTAACCCCCTAGAGTTGGCATGCACCAGACCTAAGAGAGAGGCACGTACATCGAAGGGTCAGTGGGAGTAGCATCTACAAATTCCACTGGGTCTCCATTGAGGAATCAATGTAGGTTCAAGTGTAAACACAACCAAAGTCCAATAAATTCCCAAATCTTATAGTATGCACCTAGGTCCCATATTTGTTGAAATTGATAACAAGAGTAATGTTGCTAAGACAGGTATGGAACCAGAAATGCATCCTCATGCATTTGAGAAGCCCCAAATTTCTGAAGCCAGCCTATTCTGGGAAGAAAAGAGGGTAGGGTTGACTTATATTTATGAAACCTGGGACCGACTTAATTTTTTTTTTCATAACTAGTATATATACTAGATTTGAGGGCATTTTTTTGGCATTATTGTTGATCTTTAAGGACAACTTGATTGGTAGTTGTTGGGAAGTCAAAGGGTTGAAATTTCAGACCTAAAATATTCATAAACTAGAGCCAGAGATGGGTCATTACATGGGTGTTAATATACTCTGAAAATGCACTCACAACAACAATAAAACCCCCAGGTCAAGCTAGCATTATTGTGCCTTATTTACAGCCAGGGGAGTGATGTACCCAGTCAGTGTTTGAAGGATACAAAGGGCCAATTCATCTTCAGAAATTCATGTAGACCTGTAATTTCACCTGTAGCAATCAACCTCTCTCACTTGGAGGCATATTTTAGTCTTTTTCATAAGGTTTTATGCCCTAAATTCATGGCATTTGAGGGGCTTGTTACCACCCAGTTTGCATAGGTTGTTCAGTAGACAGAAGACACCAAAGAGCCAGGGAGCCATAAGTCCATTCATCGAAGTTGTACATACCCTGCATCTTTCATGTGCTTCAATAATATCTAAATTTTTGCATATATAGTTTTTTTTTGTGGTTGGGAACTATCACATACTGCAAAAGAATGAATTGTGTTGCTAACCTCAATCTAGCTCACTCTAGGTTCATTTTTCACTCCATTTAGTTTCATCGACATACTTCCTATTCATCATAATTATCTTGCTTACACAACCTCTTCTTAAGTTTTTCCTCTTGCTACTGATGGAGAGGATACAGTGCCTTCTTCCTAAGATCGAGTAGGAAGATTCAGGAAGGAAGAGTAGCCAGTCAGGAGAACCCATTCTGGTGCATTAACCTTGTCTCAGCCATTTTGATCATATATTTTTTTCTATCTCTGGAAAATTAGAGTCATATCTTTTTAGTAGACTGAAAATGAATGAATTACACAGAAGGAAAACAAAACAATTTAAAATCCAATTTCACTACAAAGTAACATGGGAAATAAGCTTAAACTTGTTCAATAACAATTTTTTGAGAAACCTTCCAAGCAACTGTGGTTCATAAAGAAAGAGAAAGAAAAACATCATATTAATGTCCAAAAGTTACCAAAATAGGTCAATGGGACTAGAACTACAACACATCATAATATAGAGAATAAAATAAGTTGTGTGCATCCCATAGGCCCGACAAAGAAACTAGGGATGTGGATAAACCCAATTAATTCATCTAATGTGCTTGATCTGTATGAAACAAGCACTAGTGAGATCTATTTGCTCACAGACATTAAGTCTTTTAGTCAATTTACCAAGAAGCAAAAACTACTATTTTAGTTATATTCAGCTCAAAATGTAACAAAAATTATGTATCATTTATAGGTCAGAAAGTGTATGTAATTTCTAGTTTCTCACTATGCCCATAATACATTCCTACTGCTGTCATAGGTGGAGAAATGTAAATTTTAACCCAAGTATGTAATATTGCAAGATACTCCATGTGATCAACCAATTTAAACTAAAAATAAATTGTATTATGACAGATACTGATATGCAAAGAAATATTGGCCATGGGACACATAATACCAAATCTCCCATTAAGACTTGACAGATGTTGCAGATTCTCACTAAATGCTACTAGCTAAAAGACAATGATAATAAATCCATAACAATGAAGTGGAAACGGGGAATTTGTAAACTATCCAAAGAGTAAGCACACTATATCCTTTTATCACCATGAAAATGGAACTTATATATGGCTATTTGCATTTACTTCCCTTAAGTAATACATAATTGAGAAATATTTTCCATAAGATAACGAAGGAAGCCGCAAACCTAGAGTGGGTACCAAACAAAACAAAGAAATGATTTCCTTTCAAATAAGTTGGAAGAGGTGGGTCCTACAACATTAAAAAAATAGTGTGAATTAGAAGAATTTTAAATGGTTCATACTTCATAGAAGCCATTAAAAAATGGCATTCAAGTTCATTGATATTTTCATTAGTCCTTAAAATTGTCCAAGCAAATAAGCTAGTAAGTTATAAAAATCACTTTAACCATTGAAAACTTGTATCTATCAAATTAATTCATGTATGATAACTTCAAAAAGTTTAGGTAGACGTCATGGCAATGAAATGACAAAAGATGTTCCATCCATACATAGAAAAACTGGGTTAAAAGAGATGCTACTATATGTAGGCACTTACATTTTTTGCTCCTAAAATATATTCTTTTAAAGGTTAAATGCCTCTTTCTAAAAACGTTTGTTGCACTTGTTTTTTAGCAAAAACAAATTATGTAGAAATCTAAAATTGAGATCCACTAAATGAGTGTAATCATAAGAACTCCTATTAGAACTGTCAACAATATATGTTCAAAAACCTATTAGTTTCACTCCCTTTGCTCTCACCTCTCATGTTTTTGGACTACTTGAATATGCTATCTCCAGCCCCACATTAGTTAAAGGCTTGCTGCATAAGGTCTCCTCTTCGATGGGTTGATATCTTATTGATTTGATTATTGTTATAAGGTGTATCAGGCTTTGTCCAATCCCGTTATATTCATCTTCCCATATCAACACCTTAAGGAAGGTTCCAGCACAACTTGTGAGTGAGAAAAGTAGCTTATAACTTAAAACCCATCAATGCAAAACAACTTAAAACAATGCCCTTATTTCTGAAAAATAGCCTCTGCTGCTAAATTATCTTGGTCAAAATTCAGTGCATTCTTATCTTGGTCTACATGTAAAATATTGCTAAACATATCTTTGTTTAGATTTTCCACTATCATGCTTAACTTTTGAAGCTAATATGTGTACCTGAATCTCATTCAAATGTTCTGAGTTGTTATCATTTGCAGTGTCTACAGCTAAAAATTCAGGTTTAGGATCTATAATTACAACTTCTAGTTTGTTTTCCCAAGAATCCACAGGGGTATTCAAATCCCAATGAATTCATAGGGGTACTCAAATCCCAATTGGAAGATCTGAATCCATAAGGGTATTCAAATCCCAATTGGAAGATCTAAAAAAAATTTATATGGCTGTAATTTTTGGATCTCACTTACAGGAAATTGAAGTTTATTCAGATTTTAGGCAGTTAAAGAATGGTGCCAGTTCCTTTTTCTTTTTATTGTGCTAATGGGGTTTGATGAGGATTCAAGGTAGTTGATCCTAAGGAAAAAGATTGATGGAAACAAGCCTGAAGCATACACTCAATGGTTCCTTCTTTTTGTTGTCTTAAATCTCAGAAATATGCAGTCAGGGTTTGCTAGAGCAGTCAAAATCTATGGTTATGGAGTTCATGTTTCTCATTGACAAATTATTCATGCATAAAACTAAATGTATATAAGATAAGATAATTTTCTTAATGTCCAAAAAATGACCACAAAAGTAGGTCAATGGGACTATGTGGTACCATGAGATATGTCACATGTGTGATCTCCCATAGAATAATGTGCCCATTAATTGGTAAAAGGTGTAGTTTGACTCTCTCTCTCAAGTGGCACTTGTAGGATCTCCATGTGGTTCATTCCCCTCATGCATATGGCTTGCACAATATATAGTTTTCTAAGAGGTGAGAATTCCAATGTGTTGGCTTCTCCAAAGGTATACCATGCCATTCTAAGTGAAATGATGCACAAATAAGCCAAGGAATTCAAGTAAGAAGCTCTCATGTGGTCATCAAGGGGTCAATAATGAACCTAGGTTATCATTCCCATGAGAAAAACACATACAAAAGGATAAACCTTTACTTAGGGTCATCAAATATGTCTTGGAATCACACAATGTTCATGAATTAGACCCTCAAGTGCTAGGCTGTTCATGCTTGGTATCCCGCAACCACACAAAACCACTAAAAATATCTCCACAACATGTTGCAACTATGTAAAGTGATCAATAAAAATATGCACCATGCCATCATATAAGAATACCATGAACGTAAATATATCATCCAAGCCCAATATAATGCCCACTTTCCAAGGGAAACACCTCCACAATAGATATGCATCCTAGAAATATCCATCTCATGCATCAAGAATATTATGTGATAAATACCCTGTAATCAATATGGAGAGATAAACTTGTATCACATACTCTAACCATATCAGCTGCTCAAAACCTATGATACCAATGCTAGGCTCAAAAGTAATTGCAAATAACTTTTGCATCACACTTTCCTCTAAACATCACACATCAACTTGTTGAGGTAGTTAGCCAATAGATGTTCCTAGCTGTTGAAACTTGAGTTAGCTAGTAGGTCATACCATGAGGGAAATGCTAGGGAAAATGCATGCATCTATAATAACCCGTAAATCTATTAAGTGTAATGTATCTTCTCGACATCAATCATTAGGAACCATAGGAAATGGAGGTGGATTGTCATTACAACATGGGAAGTAACACCTTTCATAGCAAAATATTATGGTACTATTTACAAAGTTGATGCTCTCAACCAAAGGCTTCTTAGAGGTGCTATTGATTTAAAGAGAAGGATTCAAAGTTCCCCTTACCTCCTATCCAACAGCTAGCCCCCAATGTAAGTACTAAGATATTTTAGAAAACCTCCTCTGGGAAGTAGTTATCTTGTTTACTAGGTGCTTGCTTAGCTAAATACTAAATAATAACGGTTATTGATTCCACTGGGACCACAACAACTGGTTAGTTTATAACTTGGTCATCTCCATTGGGTGGTTTGTATTTTCTTTAATAGCTCATTGTATTTCACTAGTCATTGCTTCTTCTGGTGATTCTCTAGACTTATGTATCCTATAGAGGCCGTGCCTCCATATTTAGAGGATGATATTTCACAGTCATATTATTCTTTTGACATGTGAACTCTTTTTGGAGTTAGTTTTCTTTGTAGGGATCACCATTTTTAGGAAATTGTTCTCATCATCTGACATGGTACAATTCACATGTGTTCTTTCTCATCACCTTCTCAACTTGCAATATGGTGTCCCCCTACAATTTATTTGTTTTCAATTAAGTTTGATACATTTAGTGAATTGACTTGATTTTCTTTTGCTTCATCCAACAATGGTAGCTCATATATCTCTAGTTGTTTTACACTGAATGTTGGATACATGCCCAAGTATTGCGGGAAGTTCAATTTGAAGGCATTGTTTCCCTTTTGTTTCACTATCTAGAATAGACCATTCTTTGCCCCTTTATTGTCACAAGTCACTAGTTGAATTATTGTAGGGTGTAATCCATTTTGGATGTCAGTTTTTGTATGAGTTAGATTGTGCAATGAGATGTCATAATGGCTTATGGTTGGTGTGGATTGTGTTCCTCTTTCCCAACAAATAATGTTTCCAGTGCTTCATAACTTGCATAATAGCGTACAGTTCTTTTTCGTAGGTTAGATACGTGACCACCACCCTAGATATTGTCTTTTGTTTGGTGTTACTTGTTAGTCTTGTCTAGTGAGCATGGTCTCCTAGAAAGGAGTTTCTTATATCTGTCACTATCTCAAAGGATAGTCTAAGGTTTGGTAGTGCTAATAGAGGTCAACTATAGATCACCTCTAAAATTCATTAAATTGAGTTCAACTGGTCAATCTAGATGAAGTTGGAATTCCCTCGTAGCATTTGAAGGTAAAAAAACATTGGAGTAATGAGATGAACTTATGCTAGTTGATTTTCATTCCCAAATAGCTTCTTAAATTTGACGGTTTTGTTATCTAGTATTACCCACTAAATCACAACCCTTAGCTTCTATAAATCTATTTGTAGTGCTTCCTTGTCAAGTAGGAAACCCAGATAGAAGATTTAGTTCATGGTGGATGAACTCTTCTTACTACACAGCTAGAATTTTTGCTTTCGTTTCGTAAGGTAGCTTCAATGTGTTGCAAGTGTTCGTAACACATCTTTCTAGATATAAAAATGTCAAGGAATAAAAAATACATGAATCAAAGTATAGCCTAACCACCTTGTTCATCTCTCTTAGAGATTCTTGGTACATTAGTGAGCATAACCACATAACCATACTATTGTATGACACCTATCATGCAATACACCTAATTTATATTAAGTATATTAAATAATTGGTATAGAGGGCCGTGTCTTCAAAATAGTCAAGTTTGTTGAGGGTTGTTTCTTCAAAATGTGTGGAAAAGGCTTGGTAGAGGAAATTGAACTATTCATCAACCTTGTATCTCAGAACAAGAGGCTACATTACTTTCCTTTTTAAGAGCAAAGAGGACAGAGAAATGATTGGGGTTGGTTTATAGTTTTAGGACAATTCTACTCTCTCTTTTGACTACTGGTCTCCCTACTTTGATCCTGTGAGGGAAAATCCATTAAAGCACCTATATGGATTAAAATATCTTATCTATCTTTGGAGTTTTGGCACAAATAGCTATATAGGGTCATTGGAGATAGAATTGGTAGATTACTTATTCTGGATGAGAAAACTAGGAGGATGGATAGTATCTCTATGACAAAAATTCTAGTATAATTCGATTGAGGAGATGGTATCTTGGATGTAATTGATATACATGTGAAAGGGTAGACTTTCAGATAAACTCTAGCATATGTGAACATACCTTTTATAGGTGGATGGTGCAATCAATACAAGTATCTAAAGCTTGTGTCTTCTAAGAGAATAGCAGAGGACACCTTGGATGATATGCATTTGATGCTCAGTTCAATAGGATACGGTAGGAACATGATCAAAATTTTTGGGGTTGAGAACCCAAATGCCTTGTATCTAGTGTCCATATGGAAGACATCGAAAGGAAGGGTAAAACTGAAAGAATGTTGTTGGTAGTGTTAAGAATGATCTAGATAAAACCACAAGAGGCATATAGACCCTATAAGAGTTGAATATGTGAGATGTAAAAAACTAAATGAGGAAATTAGGTATGTTTAGGAGGAATTGAATTTGGTTATGGGCCATAAGAAACATACCACTAAGAGAGGAGATAGTAGAAGGACAAAACTACTATCCTTACGAAATTTTAAAAACTAGGGTTTTCATGGAGGTATGAGGAGGATTGGGAATTGAAGGACAAAACTACTATCCTATTTCACTCTGTCACCCTCCACTTATCAAGGGGGTGACAAGGGAAATTTTGATTTGTGTTGGCAAGGGTTTTCTACAATGTTGGATCTGTTGAATAGTCTGGGTTTTGAAACAATTCTCAAGCTTATTTCAATTCTTTTCTACAGAAGTATTTCTAGGTAATCCTGTGCATAAAAGCAGTGGTAAGAAGCATTGAAAGGGAATGTTTTCACCTCATAGTAGTGATTAACAGTAGAAACACAGGCCTGGGCATATTTTGAGTGTGGTTCCCTGTAGCAGAAGCAGTGAAAAATAGAAGAGAGATTACTAGGCAGACCCTAACAACAAAATACTAGAAATAAACCCTTAATTTTCAACTCTGGGAAATTAAATAGCATAAACAACAACATCAGACAAGAGTTTCCTAAAATAAGGTAATGAACAAGGTATTTCATATTCCGAGCAGAGCTGGGATAATTCTAAGAGTTCTGGGCATGGATATGGACCTGAGTAGCAATCTGAATGTTTGGGGCCATATTGGGCCTGTTATGAGCAGTTCTGAGCATAGTAGCAATATTCGAGTACAATTCAAATATGAAGAAGATTGATTTAGAAAAAATATGTAAAGAAAAATTCTAATAACCACTACAAACTAATAAGTAACTATGAATTGAAGATATAGTTATTTCCATTTAAAGTAACCACTTTTTCTTTCCATCCTACATGCATGGACCACTTGTACTGATTGTCGAAGAAAAAGTTGCTAGATGTTTCACATAACTCCAACTTTAGAAATCACCAAATTTGATAAGTATTGTCAATGGCATAATTTGATGTTTTTTTATAATGTTTATCATAAAATATAAGCAATTGCATTGTTGTTTTTCATTGCAGCATATGTAAAATATTTTTGAAATTAATGAAATCTATTTTTCGATGAAAAAAAAGTGTGTTTGCAAAACATTAAATAAATCACCATACCTGATAGAAATCATCAACAAGAAGTTGAGGCCTGTACCATGTTGTGGTGAATGTCTCGATAGAAAATGCTACAAATCGATCATGTAAACTGGCGAACCAATTACTAACATATGTTGGTAGAACACAAAGAATCAGTCAATAAAATGCACCAGCAAATGCATCCATTTCCTCTATCCCTATTGGCCATAATGCCTCCACAACAAAATATAATGAGTTTGTCACATATGATTGTCTTGCAGTAGCTACAGCATTGGTTGCTTCAATTACAACTACACTACCTTTCTTCTTTATACCATGTGATGAGCTTTGATTTAATGGTATATGCTGAAACAGGAAATCCAACAATGTTGAAGGATTGCCAAAATCTAGTACATATTGTACCATTTGTTCCCTTATTGCTGATAGAGAAGACATTGCTTGAAGATGAGTAAAAAGTAATGACTATGCTAATAGATACAGAACCTACAAATGTACAAGATAATACACATGAGAGACATAAATGACAAACCTATTGCATATCAAAAGTAACTTCTGAAACCGAGCTTGAACAATTTTTTTGTTGTAGTAAAATTTTCAGTTAATGCACAACAGGATTGCATTACCTTATTATTTGCAGTTAGATGGCTTTCAAATAGCTCCAATGGTGGTGTTTGAAGAACACAATGAATTCCCTTCTCTCTTGATCATTTTGTGGGAGCTTTAAACTATAAGTATGCAAATACACTTTTGGACAATGTGCACATTTGTATTCTAAAGGATGTGAGCTGTCATCTAGAAACACTTTCAACTGAGGGAAATGATAAGGAATCAAAATGTTTTGGGAAACTTGATTGAATTTCCTAGAGGTAGTAACATCGACAGTTTATATGGTAGAATATATTTCAACTCAAGGTTTTAGTAGTCAGCTGGGATAGAAAATTTCTCATTTTAAGCTTTTGAATTTCAACTACTACACCATATTTCCTTCCACAAAGCTAACAATTTTTCAGTTTATTTGTGATGAAAACATGGAGGCTAAGGATGTTCGAACAAAAATCAACATGTGGGTAAACTTTGAACAAGATACAAATGCAGATGCGAAAATTAACTTTTCTTCTGGTGGATCTGGATTGATTGGAAGAAATCCCTACTATTTGAAAAGAAAGATGGTTTCTTGTACCAAAGCAGATGGGAAGAGGAGGTTCAATCCAGGTCAAGTGACACTTGAAAACAAAAAATTTCATTTAGACAATTCCATCTCATAATACAAACATAGTTACTGTAAAAATGAATAGACCGAGTTTACAAGTTCTCCGGGTGAACAATGGAGAGGATTTTAACAGTTGTGAATTTTGCCTAAAGGATAATACCTATGTGGAATGGATGGGAATTTGATTTTTTGTTATGATTTCCCTTCTGCATATCATTTTCGATGTGTTGGTCTTTCGAAATATCATTTACCAGAAGGGGCATGGTATTGTCCAGAGTGTGTTGTGGATAAAATTGATGCCTAGGGATCAAGAACATCGAAGTCATTGAGTGGAGATGAGATATTTGGTATTGACCCATATGGGTGTGCCTTATTTGGTACTTGGGGATACCAATTGGTGTCTGCTTCTACATCAAATCCAACTACCACATACAAGTATTACAATAGAAGGCATGCCATAAAGTTCATGGGGACATTACAGTTCTCAGATGTCTTTTATGACAACATAAGAAACTCAATATGGAAGAAAAGATTCTACTTGCTTTCAAAAGATAGACATGGATTCTGGAAATAGCCTAGTAGCCCTTGTCATGCCTATCTGTCTCTGAGCATTTGGTTGACTAGGAAGATGTTAGTGCATCGGGTGTTTTAAGTGTGAGCTTTGAAAGAAAAGCATAAAAGGATTGTAGTGTTACGAATCACGAGTGTTTTACATGTTTCAGACAAGGTACACCACAAGATAGAAAATGAATTGTTGGTAACAGGACCTTGTAATTTTAAAGAAAACCGAGATTAGATCTTATGAAGATGCTATATGAGTTGTTCCAAATAGTTCAGGTGGGTTGGAATTCACAAGAATGTGGAAATGCTTTAGAACAACAATTAGATCTTGACATTATCGGGACAACTATACATATATAAATTGTTAATTGCAGTCCCATACCCGGGAAACAACAAGCAAAAGAGGATACGCATGATAGGGCAAGTGTCCAAGAGGATAAGAGTATATGAAACTTGAATGTTGTCCATAAAAAAATTGGTGATATTGGCAAAGCAGTTGTGAATATGGATTTGGTTAGTAACAGTTTGGTTTGTAAAGCAAGTTTCAAAACCATATGCAGTACACCAATTATTATGTTCATGGTGATATTGTTGCATCTATAGCTGCGAATCCAACATCCCTCTCGCTCAATGACAACATATTAGTGAATATACAGGGATATTTAAAAAGACTTTTTTTAGCAAAAATCTCAATGCAAGTACAAAAATATTATAAAAAAAAAGGAAGCTGTCAAATTTTGTTGGTCATTAAATGACTAAAGAGTATATCAAACATCACATTAACCAGAGAAGAACAAAACTCATGTATATGGTTTTAAAATCTTTGATTCTCCTAATTTTTATGGATCGTCAATAAACTGAAGAGACACTAGTATTAATCTTGAATGTAAATGGAAACAATAAAGAGAAAAACTTTCTCAATCAGCTCTCTAAGACTAACTCATTCACTAGAATTCTCTTCATCTTCAACAATTTAAAACAACTGAATGTGAATTTCCAAGTTTCTTGTAACAGTAATTCTAATACACGAGACTAGATAAGATAAGATGAAATAAATTTATTGATTCTTATGGGTGACCATTTGAAAGAATAGGTCAACTGGACTAGAAAATAGAGCAAGTCACAATTATGATGAGAAAGCACCAAGGCTACTCCCGAGTGCCAAAAGAAAAAGAGCTACAACTGAAAAATAATAAAAGGTACAACAAACATTACCTGTACCTGTAGCAATTTTTATCTTGGCATCCTAGTTTTATCTCATGATTATTTTCTGCCATACAAGATCATTTTAGTGGTTTTTGCCTAAAGAGTAGTCTCATATCCCAATTTGTTGGATGGCCAGCTTATATTAATTGCAGTATTTCCTTACAATGACCAGGACATTTCAATGGAAACCAATAGAAAATGCTTACGATACTTAACAGGTCATGAGACCAATAATTACAAATTATATAACAAAAATCCAAGTCCTATAACCTAAGCTTTCAAACATGAAAAAATTACAAACTGACTTCCATATCAACCTACTCATTCATAAATTTCTCCTTGGCTATGCACATTGTTATAAACAAACATGTTCATCAACTAGAAAATATCCAGCATAAGAGCAACAAAGAGTTGTAATCCATAGAATATAGAAAATAATCGATATATGATTGTTGATTGATTCAATGACATGTGACATTTTTAATAAACAATGAATAGTCATATACTGAAGAGACATGACTCATGACCATTAAATTTATTATCATCATCATTATTTATGTAAAATTAGTCACAGCAGATCTAATGAACAAGTAAATCAATCACAACAGATGAACATAGAAAATATGGTGCAAAACTGTGCAAAACATGCAGCAGTGCTCTCTATCCCAGAAAGGGTGAATGAATTACAATAGAATACAATACAAACTGTCACAATGACTGAGCAATTCGAATTGACTAAGTAGGCCATTCGAATCACTGAATGGAGTAGCTTGACTCTATCTAGGAGTCCTCATCAATCATCGGTGGTGCTCATCAATCACAACAACCAGTCATCCAGGTGTCAATCTGAGTCTAACTGAGTGTAATAAATGTAACTGAAGTGTGTAGCACTGATATAGGATATGGAGGCTCAGTGGGGGCGCATGGGAGGCTAACTGAAGTCAGAACAAGTCACCTAATCAAACTGGAGGTCAAACGGAAGTGATACAGTCAGTCGGGAGTGAAACTAGCCTCAAATCAAGGAGAATCGGAGCTAACTGAATGTAACTGAAGTGGAACTGCAGTGGTAGGTGAACAAGTGCGCCCGTCTCCTGGCAGTAGGTGAGAAGTGGGCGCCTTTCAGCTTAGGAGGGCTAAAACTCTGTGGTAGGTGGCTCCCGGGTGCTAGAAGAAGGTGGATAAGGTGCTGGAGGCATCAACTGGTGACTGGGATGCATGCCTGTGCATGCAGAATCCTGAAATAGATCATATCCTGAAATAGATCATGCAAGATCCTGAAATAGATGATGTATCCCGAAATAGATGATGTGGATATCCGAACACCCCCCCCTCAAGCTAGACTATGATGTGCCAACTAAAATAATGTGGGGCCCTGGTAACTAAGACCAAAGGTCACCCCAATACAATAATCCAAAAACTAATAACAGTCAATAAACCGAGGAAATGGGGAAAACCTCTATGGGAAAAATACCCCCCCTCAAAATAGACTGTAGTACACCAAAAGATTTAACTGCTCCAAACTAAAATAGATATGTCTGGAGGTATCTTACTCTTGGGAGTAAATGGATTATGCCTCCCAAAAAACATGTGCTTGAATTCTCCATCAGTGGATGCAAGCGAATGTGGAGACTTTAAGAACTTGCTCTTCATACCGAAAATGGTGAGAACAAATCTGAAAATATAAGGATGATCCTGGAACCTGTGATTCGAACCAAGTGAGGTAGGAATAGGCTCCAATCGGATAAAATAGATCTTGAAACTTGAACTTCTTATCAATAGAAGTTAAATCAGCTCCAAAATAGATGAATGGTTTCTTGAGATCTCCCTTTGGAACCAACAAGGGTGAGATCAAAACCAAAATCAGCAAAAAGTGCATGAGATTTGAACTCAAAGCGAATGGTAGTGCTCTTCATCTTCATTAAACATCTGAGAAACTTTGCAAATGATAGAACATGAGTCTATAGGAGGCATGCAATCAAGGAGGGCGAATGCTTCACCTCCAAAATCAGATTTTACCTCCAAAACTTCAAGTAGATCATTATTCTGCATGCCGACAAACTCATGTGAAAGAGAGGATTCAAGAACCTCTTCAGAATCTAGAGTATGAGCTTGTTTATCTTGCTCAGAATTCGAAATAGAAGACTTTGAGAGAATGAGTGTTGAATCTACAGTTTCTTCTTCATCTTGAACAATTGTTGAGGCCAACACATGATCGGAAGGAACACATAAGGAGATCTCATTGGTCTTGTTCTCCAAAAGGATAGCATGATCCTCTTCTTCCTGCTTTCCAAATTCTCTGTCAAGTTGGACCCATAGATCACTTGGATTCTCAGCAGTATTACTGAGGTAGCGCATACAAGGAGACATAGCAAGACACATTGTTCCAAAAGCTCTGTCACAATCATTGAGCCAATCATTCTCCTCTTCATCGGAATCAAAAACTCTTGTATTAACCAATGCACATATCAAAAAGACATTATCTCTTCAAGAATGCAATCATCTTTGGTTTCCATTCATAATAGTTGAATGGAGTAAGAATATTTTGTGAAGAAGAAGTCTCCATCTTTGCATTAGCGAATGCACATGGAGGAAGTAAGAAAACCTGCAAATCACACACAAACAAACACTATGTTTTCAGCCTTGCATGCACATGAGCGAATGCACATGAGATTTTGCATGCCACTGCTGAAATATATTGGTGAGCAAAGATTGCTCTCTCTTCATGTAGAACACCCTGTAGAAAAGAAATCTTGTCCCTCGCGATGGCTCTGATACCATGTAAAATTAGTCACAGCAGATCTAATGAACAAGTAAATCAATCACAACAGATGAACATAGAAAATATGGTGCAAAAACTGTGCAAAACATGCAGCAGTGCTCTCCTATCCCAGAAAGGGTGAATGAATTACAATAGAATACAATACAAACTGTCACAATGACTGAGCAATTCGAATTGACTAAGTAGGCCATTCGAATCACTGAATGGAGTAGCTTGACTCTATCTAGGAGTCCTCATCAATCATCGGTGGTGCTCATCAATCACAACAACCAGTCATCCAGGTGTCAATCTGAGTCTAACTGAGTGTAATAAATGTAACTGAAGTGTGTAGCACTGATATAGGATCTGGAGGCTCAGTGGGGGCGCATGGGAGGCTAACTGAAGTCAGAACAAGTCACCTAATCAAACTGGAGGTCAAACGGAAGTGATACAGTCAGTCGGGAGTGAAACTAGCCTCAAATCAGGGAGAATCGGAGCTAACTAAATGTAACTGAAGTGGAACTGCAGTGGTAGGTGAACAAGTGCGCCCTTCTCTGGCAGTAGGTGAGAAGTGGGCGCCTTTCAGCTTAGGAGGGCTAAAACTCTGTGGTAGGTGGCTCCCGGGTGCTAGAAGAAGGTGGATAAGGTGCTGGAGGCATCAAACTGGTGACTGGGATGCATGCCTGTGCATGCAGAATCCTGAAATAGATCATATCCTGAAATAGATCATGCAAGATCCTGAAATAGATGATGTATCCCGAAATAGATGATGTGGATATCCGAACAATTTATTATGTGATGTATTATTATTATGTATTTCAGTTTATGTACATTTCATGGATTCCACTCAGGTTTCGTGGATAAAACGTGCAAAGGGGTATGAATGTAACATACCTCCCTAGGTACCCAGGGAAGCCAAGTAAAGGTAATAATATAATAATTAGTAGTTCGCATAGACCCCTATGAATACTACTGAGAGAGTATATATACATGAGTAGTATTGTATTGAGATATGTTAAGAGATGTATTGTAACAAGCATGGCTTGTCGAGTGATCCCTTCATTAAGGAGTCTTTGATGGCGTTCCCCTACCTTAAGGGTTTTCTCTATATTCTTGTGCTTATTCTTGTGGGGATATATTGGTGATTCTAAAGTTAAGGGTTTTATCTTTTATCTACCAACGTTCAATTCAAACTAAGAGACCTTTTCCCCAGTGGCAAAATATACTTCTATCAAAACTATCATGTCTTTAGCATCAGTTTCTAGTTGGCAGTTATATAAGATGGTTGTAAAGACAACATTCCTCAATGGTGTTATTGATTAAGAAGTATAACTATACATTAATCAACTGAGAGGATTTTAGGTGCATGGGCGAGATACCCATGTGTGCAGGTTAAGGAAAACCCTTTACAAGATAAAAAGAAAGCACTGTGTGTATGGTACTCTAGGATCAATGAGTACTTGTTAGGATTGGGTTTCACCGAAACCTTTGCAGATCCCAATATTTATTAGTTATTTGAAAGATATGATATACTTCTTTTGGTCTTGTATGTAGGTGAGATGAAACTTACAAAGAGTTCTGAGAAGCTAATTGCGCGGTGCTAGGTAGAGTCGACATGAGAATTCAGATGAAGCACATTGGACTAGTGCACTATTTCTTGTATCTAGAGATGTGGCAGATTTCAGGTGAAGTATTCCTCAGACAGGTTTATGCAATTGAGTTTCTTATCCCAAGTCATGCTCACAAAGCCACACTGTAACTTGACCTCGAACCTTGCATTTATAGATTTTGTAGGCACAACAAAAAGTGTTAACATTGGCTCCATTTGGGACAACATCTCCTTATGGAAAGATGAGAACCTCAAAATATTCTTATTAAAAATTTAAAACTGCTTTGTACAACCTATAAGAAAAGTGAGAAGTGGACTAGATTTCACTCTAATTTCAACATTAAAACTCTATCATTTCTAAATTCTGATCATGAACTTCTATCACGATGACACTTTTCGACTCAACATGTAGACTAAAAAACTCAATTGATACACCTAAGTAGACTCTACACTAAACTAGCCTACTTGACAAGTTTACACAGGTGTGCCTTACTGATTCTAAAATTTCATGACTAATAATTATATCCAAAAAGAATACAACTAATCATGTAAGCAATCCACCTTACAAAATTTCTTCACAAAGTCAATTACTTGATAAACAAAGAATACTTATGATCGCAACCAAGGATTCCTCCACTTCATAGTGTCTCAACATCAATGTCATTTATGTGATCACCATGAAAACCATAAAGCTCATGGGATTAGATTCTCATGGCCATGTCTCTATCTATTTCATTCTTAGCTTTTCATAATGCAAGGGAGGAAATTCTGATAACAGACGTGTTAAAATGAGTAGTCGAAGGAAAGCTACCTTATTTGGCTGCATTTGTGGACATTCAAAAATCTTTGAGTGGAGTTTCAAAATTATAGCCATTTAATCCAATTTTTTTGCTAAGGCCTAGCCAAGTATTTGGAGCACGGTAGTTGAAGATAATTTCAAGATCTCTTGCCAAATGTATTAGTCTACAAATCCTCTAGTAAACATTAGTTGAATTTCTAGTAAGTTATTTCCTGTTGTATCACATAGATATGAATGGTTATCACCCTTTGGTTTATGGATATCAGCAGACATAGGTACTCTTCCAAGACATGTATGTGTGCTATGTATGTTGGTTAAAATCATATGAATATTATACAATATTCATGGTCAAGAATAGCAGGAGAAATGTGTCAGTGATAACACAATTGCTTCTAGTTTATGTAACAAAAGCTTTAATGGAGAACCTCCATAGGATCAATTTAACAAAAAAGCGCATAGATCCATTTGTTCTTATGTTATGGTGCCAATTTTTATATAGTTGTGTTGTTACATGAGAAATGCATGTTAGTTCAACTATGAGCTTAAAGAACTATGTTTCCTATCAGGATAGGGAGATGGATGTCAACACCCACAACTATGTTGCATATGGAGAACCCCACAGGCCATCATCCTAACTCCTAGATGAGTTGGGGCCCATACTTTACACTTGAAGCACATTTTCAGATTCATTTTCTTCCACTACATGATCTGCAAAACTAGTAACTCAATCACTCATATGGCCTGTGTGTATCTAAAATGACATCATACATACCAGGTCCATCCAAACCTACAAACTAGATTTTTTTTTCATCTATTTCTTTTTTCCAATTCATAACAATGACAACAACATTAGGCAGATATGCATCGAACACAAGAAAGAAGTTATTGATAAAGTAAAATTTTAAATTAAGGAAACCCTTGAATTTTGTAGGCTAGAAGTATAATGGGAATAGAGCGAGCAAATATGAAAGAAAATGAAACACACAGTAGATTTTGGAACATATAACTAACTTCTAATATAAAATCATAAATATATAATAGAAATGGAAGATCCACTACGAAGGTTTTCCAAACTTATCCACCAGATCTGAGACAAATCAATGAAAGCAAAAATTGAAATTTAAAGCATTTGGATATCGATTAAAAGCACAAGTTTCATGGGATCCACATCATTTTTGTAAAGCAGTATCAATAATGGTTATGCAAAAATATACAAGTACCAGAACCCAGAAACCCCCCTATCAAGAAATGAACACTAACCTCAAGCTGTCGTCCTCTGGTGCGTGCTTTTGAAAATTCCATCCACTAATGTGTGTTCAGGTTTTTCTCGGAAAAGCTCTTGGAAAAAATAGAAGAAGAGGGAGACTAGCTTTTTCTGTCCAAGGATGATGATTCCATCCGTCATTTGGGAGAATGCCAGTTCGAATCCCTCCACTTGGGGATTTTTTTCTTGAATATCGCCCCATCTTCACTTCAAATGAATTCTCCTTCAAATTATCTCCCTTGTTCTCCACTGCAAACTCCTAAAAATTCAAGATCCTTCCCAACAATACGAGTTTTAGTGTATGCACCTGAAACTCATAAGTGCTCCAAACTCATTTCATTTTCATCGAACTACAGAGTGAGTATTTGTAATGGCCAAACCCCAAATTAGTGATTAACATGACAACTACCTGGATGAGTGGAAGTGAGGAATAGATGGGAAGGCAATGCCTCAATATGGGAGGAACTGTTTCAACAATACTTCTTTGACTATGACTTCTTGGAATGTGATTTCTTGAATTGAGCAGGATTTCTATGCATTTCTCTGAGTTTTGATGGGTTTTGGCATATATATCAATGAAATTTAGAAATGCCAAAATATAAAACACAAACACAAATATATATAAAACATATATAAGAAAATCATTTAAAACAAAGGTATTCAATTCCAAATTATAGATTTAGGGATGGAATAATGAAATTTGGTGGGAAAATATTTTTTTATGGTGAACTTAAATGGCATCCATGAGAATGATAAATTTTATACTAAATATTTTTATTAGGTTAGTAATGCATTAAATCATATAAGATCATTTATTTATGAGTCTATTTTGAGTGCACATGATGATGACAATGTATCACTCATATTTATGAGTTCTTCTAAATTCAAGATGACAGAATGAAGGGAAATATTGAGTCACTATTTCATGAAAGGAGACTAGATGCTAGACACATCATAAATTTGGTGTCTTGCTAAGACATCATAATCACTAGCACTAAACTTATCTATATATATATATTTAGACTCCCTTGTAAAAAATTGCAATGTTTTCCATTGTCGAGCTATGACACGTGAGGGGGTCTCTAAATCCAATATCTACATTGTTACAATTTATTAAATTTTAACACTATAGATGGATTCAGAGACCCATTAAGGGATATCTCAAACCATCTGCCAAGGAGTCTCTGAATCCATCTAAAGTGTTAACATTTAGCAAATTGTACAAATTCATTGCCAAATTGTAATTTTCCATTACCAGGGTGACACAACTAAAAATGACTAACATAAACAACTAATTAATATTCTTAGTATTTTTTAGTTAGTCATATTTGTATTTTTGTGACTAAATTAGACGTTTATGTTAGGCATTTTAATTTTAGTCACTTGTTATCTAGTCATATATTTTATCCCATGACTAAATTAGTTGTTTGTCTTAGCATTTTTAGTTGGATCACTTAAAATTGCTCAATTTTAGTCATTTATCTCTTGAAAAAACTATCGTTACTAAAACTTTTAGTTGTTTAGTCACTTATCTCCCATTTTTTACTAGTGTCTGCTCCTATCTGAGTTCTCGTGCATCATTAATTTTCTACTCATTTTTCCTGAATTTTTCACACTAATTCATCTTTTATGCTCATTCTTTCTCTGTGAGGTATACTCAGCTCCTAGATCTGTTGTGATTTTGAACTTCACAGGGATTACAAAGCAAATAGAAGATATGCATCTCACAAATAGAACCCATATTATCAAGATATCTAGACAGATGGTTTTGAAACATACCCTACTAAAAAGGATAAAAAATAACATATATTACCTAGCAAATTGTTACGGAGAAAAAAATTCCTATGGCTTAGGGAAGACTACAGTAGACATATGACTACCAAAAATCAACTCAATTCCCAATTCAATGTTATTATACATGTAAATGCTAAGATGTGGAGTGAATAACTAACATTCAACCGGATGTTCAAAGTAGATCCCCGTTGAGCTTTCAAATCTCTACACTTGAACCTGCAGATTAGCCTCAACAACAAATACAAGCAAGTGCAAATAATATGTGAAAGATATTAGCATAAACAATAGCATGGTCCATGATATAATAAGAAAATGTAACCCAATGTAATTAAACAAACATTTACAGGATCAATTTGATGAGAAAATGAGTATTTCTTTTAATGAAAACAAGAAGTACATCATACAACCTCTTGCCGACAACTCATCTGAACTAGGAACTAGGTCCCTCCACTTGTGCCTCCACCACTTCAATCCCCCATGCAATGGAAAACTCAAACTGTCAAAGTATTTTGGTAGGTGAACATAAGAGGTTCAAAACAACAAGGATTAATGGATGTAGACTCAAGTTGCAACAAAAATCCAATAGAGTTTCTATGCTCTCTCTTTTCTCCTCTTTCCATGCACCATAAGAGCTCAAGATATAGCCTTCCAAAGGTAGGTGAAAGATCAAATGGATTCATTTCTGGGGTACATGGATGGCCAAAGGTCACCCTAAGATAGCTTTTTGGAGTGAAAATTCATTTTCTATTGGTTTTTACCATTTAACTCGATATACGTGGGCTACATTGTTGCAGCCTGCGTATACGCTAGGTATAGTGGAACAACTAGCATACAGGAACAAAAATAGGGAACAATGGGTTCCTAGAAGATAAAATGTGGATCTAAGTCTCTAAAATGAATACTGAAGGTTAATGAGTGATGATGCTCACAAGGTGGAAAATTACACTGTAACAGATGCACCCTAATGTGTGAGGTCATAGAAGGTACTACGATGACCGAAATACATTATAAATATTAGAAGTGGAGTGATGGAGACACAAATGGAAGGAGTAGCCCGCTCATCATAATACAATGATATCACTGAATACATGTCGGTACAATACAACAATCGGATACCATGGCCATGAATAGGCAGTATATAGTAAATACATGTCATAAGTGATCATAGCCATGACCCATATACAGTAAGATGTGCTCTCCTACTGAAAAGGAAACCATTGGTGCAAACTGAAGGTACAAACTACTGATGTATGAGAACGACATATCATAAGTACAATCACGATCATGAGTAGCATACCGAATTCCACTGAAGTATGGGGTCTTCTACATAAATCACCAATGGTGCATTCCCTATCAAGTGAATAAAGGTGCTAAAGTCGAACCTGATGTGGCATCATTTGATTACCAGCCATTGATGTATATCGTTAACAGACACGAGATAACCCACCAATAATGGAAATGGGCATGAAGGCACATAGTACATTCATCAAAGTGTGAATAAAGGTGTTGACATCAAACATTCTGACGAATCTATCGATCAAGAGGCATCGCTGAATCCCCAACTGTCGATGATGAGAGAACCTACCACTAATGACTGCAAGCCTCAAGGTACTCAACCATCTCTAAGTCTCAATTCCAGAATAAATGGGTTGAGGTCGAGTTAATGAAACTCAATGGAAGGACGACATTAATGCATCCCCCTTCAACCAGAACGAGGTAATAGATAAAGTGAAAGATTTGGAAGAACTCAGACCAACAGATCGGACTGACTCAAAAGGGATGGCCAACATGAAATAGTCAAGAGATATGAGGAGTGGCCAACTCTTGTTTCAGAACTTCCTTTGAACAAGAGTATGAGTAGATGGATAGAGTCAGGAATCATAGACTCAATGACTAGATGATAATAACACTGTGTGATGTAGGAGGCATTAACAAAGGGATCCATAATGACTGGAAGCTGAACCATCTAGTGGAGTAGAATATGCGAAACGAGTATAGTTTCGAAGGTACTACTATAGTCCTAACTCATAATGAATGGAGTGGAGTGAATGCTCTGTTCAAATGTGACACGACAACTGCCAACAAGAAGTAATAAATATTTTCTTGTCTGGATTTTTGGAATATTTGATTTTTTGGTCTTTTTCATATTAGGAAAGCTTGGAAAAGAATAAAATTGTTTATAGTACAATAAATGAGGAAACGAGTGTCAAATGGAAAGCAAACTAGTCCCAAGCAGTGGAAAATACCTATGATCAATGCAAGGAAGCATGTGCAAGATGTCAACACTTGGGGGGCTGTTTCCTCACATTAAAGGGTCATCAAATTGTGAAAGGTAAATAAAAGCTCTGCTTGGCTCGAAAGGGAAAGTTCTCAGGTACATGGCTAATAAGTGAGTAAGTGGGAGCTGACATAAGGCTCAAGCGGCAAGAAGGATGATGCAATGCAATCACAACTTGACATAAATGGGGGAGTCCTTATGGGAGATGGCCAGCATAAGATGAAGTAGAGAATGAGTCTTCATCGCAAATTCATGGCATGACTACGGAGGACTCCCAAACCTAAGGAGGAACAACGACATGGGCTCCAAAAGACATAAAATGGTTCTAACTAGGGCACTCATGGTCGGACAAGCACTACCACCAAATAACGACACTTCTATAACAATGTGGAGGTTTTGTGTCGGTTAAAAAGCGGGGTCGCACCTAGGGTTAATAACCATGGTCATAAGGTCAAATGCATAATGCAGGTGAAAAATGACATCTGACATATATAATGGGTTTAAAATATACTTGTTGAAGGCGCGAAACGGTCAAAAATCACTCTCGTCAAATTAATATGTTCAAAATGGTACTCCAAGATGACATATTAGTCCAAAAGTAGCTCAAAACGACAAAAAATATAGGAAAGTGGGTTTTAAAAAACTATAAATAGTAAAAAGAAATTACTATTACTATTTCATTTTCACTTTTCACCCAAAATAGAGTTTTTGGTTAGTTTTTCCCTGGATCTTCAGTTGCTGATTCAGGGAGCTACGGGCATTGGATTCACGAGCCGTCTGGAGCAGGTTCGTAGTCTCATCCCCCTCTTCCTTTCCATGTATTTTATTTCAAATTTTAATGGTTAATTTTTTATCTTTTCCAAGATCTACATCTATTCGGCATTGTATGTGAGCTATAGATCCACGGGTCGCATGTAGGGCATCCTGCATGCGGTCAACGGAAGCATTGACCACGTACGGATGCGACTGTATACAAACTTGACCGTGTACAATGCTCTGAGGGTGTTTTTTAACACATGGAATCTAAAAAATGGCCTTGTGTTTCCCTTCAGAATGGTCCTAGAGTGGAGATAAAGGGAACATGACATCGTTGATGAGTATGTGTGCAAAGATTTACCTGCCTAACAGGCATTACAAGAATGTGGTCTATACAAGTTTTGGAGCATTGGGGGTTTAAGGGCCCAAAACCAATTGCTCTGCAATTTGGTCGATTACTGGGATGTAGATGCACATAACTTCGATCTGGATGGTCAACCACTTCTGTTGGAGGTGGAGGATATCATTTTCATCACAGGGTTGTCCCGCTGAGGGGATGTGGCAAGCCTCAGGTCCTGCAATGTCGGAGGTGGAATTGCTACACCTAAAATCCTACCATCTTGAGATTCAATGTACACATCCCTAAAGTTCCATTGACTAATTTATCTACCTAGGAAGGACTTCATTGCATTTATGCTAGGTTTTGAGAGGCCGTTGCAGGCTGCACTCATGCAACCTGCGATGTCACACCTTCCTCTATTACAGGGTGGGACGAAGTCAATTAATTGGGAAAAATAGCTTCTTCGAGCTCATTCTTGAAGCTTGCTGACTTGCATCCTCATCCCTGACCACTTGGGGGAGATGGCATCCAATTCCTAACCTCTTGGGAAGATCCCTTACCTCTCTCCTACCATATCTCAACCTACCCTATCCATATCCTATCTACTTATTCCTATATAAGTGAAGCTATACCCCTCTCCAAAGGGAGAAAGTCTATAGTGTCTACATGTTGGTGAAATCACCTTAGAGAGACCTCTACTCACTCATTTATAGACTCTTGCTTCCTTGAAGAGGTTATGGCATTGTCTTGGATGGAGAAGGGTTGATATTTTAAGCCTCGGTGGTGATCTATTCTCTTCTATGTTCTAGAAAAATAGGATCGCAAAGAATTAACAATAAAGAAAAATGAAAATATAATCTCACAAACACATTACAAGAGAGACACAGATATATCGTGGTTCACCCCAAAATGGGCTACATCCACACTAAAGTTGCCAGTCCTTATTATTATTCTATCCAGCAAAGTGAAGGGATACAACCTGTAGCACAGCCGCTGCACTTCCTCTTCACTGTCTCACCGTCTCTCTTCTTGATCTCAGAGATCTTTACAATGCATAATACCTAATACATCAACCCTAGCCGTATTACAATGTGTTTCATTTATAAGGGAAATAAAATGGGAAAATACCACCGATTACCCAAAAACATGGGCCCGAACCCCCTGGGGATCGTGCCGAGATCATAACCAAACCTGGGGTACAGACATGGCTGAATAATAATATCTCTGAATCTGGAGATCAGGCTCCACAACCAACACTATGTACTTTCCCTATTTATAGTAATACAAGTGTTTTCCACCAATATTGTTCAGGCGTGATGATGTTGTGTATTTTACCTGCTTCACTGTTTACTTAGATTGGTTATTGTATAGGTATCGTTTACTTGCTTGTATTTGTTCTATGCCTTTACAGGTTTTGCAGCTGAGATCTAATGACCGTGGAGCATGGAACAAACGTCCAGGGGAAAGGATCATGAAGTTAAGGTAAGATATCTAGTACTTGGTCCTTAATCAAATCTAGGAAAATATATTGGTGTCTATATTATTTGTTCTAGAATCACATTGAGCTAGGGAGATCTAGCTCGCGTTCGCTCGAGTGGACTGTCCATCAAACAAATCTAGCGACCATACTAGGGAAAGGACATTGCGTTATAGTTGTCAATTTGGATGTTGTTTTTAGTTGATTTCTTGCCAAGCCATTTCATTTTGTCATTTCCTTCTTTAAGTTGATTTCATCATCAGATCTTCACTTTGAAGAGTCTGATTAGCTTCCTTTGAGTTTGTAATTCTCATTTGCAGACCCTTTTAATGCTCATTTCTTGGAGAATTGATCCATTTGTGAACTTAGATATCACCTATCACAATTGTTCAGTGTACCAAGAGCAACAATGTGTTGTTTTTTTATCTCTGTTCTTTGTGTGTTAGTATGTCGTCGCATCCCTTTCATTGGTCTTCTGTGACGCCGTTGCACTCCCTACATTGGTGACCTGCGACATCGCGTTGTGTACAAACAAAGAGTGCGTTGATCTTCCATTTTTTCCATATAGGCACCATCTCTCCAGTTATGTTTTGAGTTTGGTTTGTGTGCATGCTTCCTCTGTACTGTGTGATCCAGTCAGAGATCTCTTTTTGCTTTGTGTGAATTAGTTGTTTGGTTTTGTTGGAGTTTTGTTGGGTTCCATTTTGGACAAGTATGAGATTTTGGTAGTGGTGGACACTTTGGTCTCCCCCACCTACATCCACTCACCCTTGCATTCCCCCCTCTCCTTACCAGATCCGGTCGAGTGTATTGGATCGGTTTCAAGACCTCACTTGCATTCATTTTTGTGAGCTTTGTTTGTTTTAGTGCGGCTTGTTACTGTTTGAGTTTTGAGTGTCTGTATGTACTTTTAGTCCATAGAGTGCTCGCCTTCTCTTGAGATTTTTTGAGTTGTTAGAGTGCTGCAAGTAATCTTTTCATTTCAAAAATCCATGTTTAAAAGCATAGTTGTTATCAAATTATTGTTTTGATGCATCCATTGAAAGATCAAAGATACTTTGTTTCCAGCATTTTTGAAATCATTTGAAAAATTGTACATGCATCGGAATGTTTCGTTTATAAATCTTTTGTGAAAAGTGAAGAAAAATTGCATTATTTGGGTTTTTCATGAATTATGGATCATTCATCTTCTTGAAAAACTCAGATAGTTTTCAACTTTTGCAAAAGTAGTTCCATGCTTGAAAAAGTTACGTTGTATCTTTTGATTTTTTATGCTTTTGGAAATCATAGTGAAAGTGAAAGCTTGCATACTCTGTTTAGAATCTCTCTCTTTTCATTACTTAGCATAATTTTTGTTTTGAAAAGATAAAAGAAAAAGAAAAAACATGTTTTTATTTGGTTTAGTAGTGTTGTATTTTATGTTTCATTGAAAAGGAAGAGAATGTTTTATTATCACTTTTCATAGATTTGGGATTGTGTCACATTGCATTGATTTGGTAAAGTTGTTGGAAAGAAAAATAAAATTTTCTCCTTCCCATACGTGGCATTCATTGAAAGAAAAGCATACTTTTCACATGTAGTTAGGGCCTGCATTATGTTTCTGATTATGTACTAACCTCATGCATTAACCTAACCATCCAGATAAAATTAACGGTAGAACTAGGGTAAATTTTTTTAGCAACTTGTGTGTAAGTTAGAGACGTGTTCCGACATCGTTAAGCATGGCAGCTGTCGTTATTTTCCCGCATTGTATCACGAGGGTATTTTAGTCTTCCACATACTTATCGATATATCTAGCTCCTTCACGTACCCATGAAGTCACCTTGAGTACTTGGCGTATATTGAAGGGTGTATCACGTACTCATTAGTATATTGGAAGGTCTCTTGCCTAACGGTTGTGCATTAGACAACACCACTACAGATTTGAGATCCAACATACCTTGCGTATATCGAGAGACAGCCTTAGGATTCCTGAAACCAACCAAGTTAACCTTTTGGTCGTCTTGGCGGAGCAATACACTGAAAACAACACTCGGGGAGCTACTACGCATGTACCATCCAGGTAATTGGGTATGCAGGTAGGGTCCCAATCCTCCTTGTTGCATCATATTGTTGGACCCTACGGTATATCATGAGTTGTGAAGCCTTGAAAATCTTGTAAGGTTCCAGACCATTGAATCCACTCTTATAACATAAGTTTGCTTGTGGCCTTAGTTTGTGTAGGGTTTTGTCTGGTCTGCTTTTTATTTTAGCTTGCCTTAGGAGAAACTCTTGTTTCAGTCACTCTAGCTGACTTTCCTTGGAGAAGGTCCCATAGAATTCAAAACTTACCACCCGAATATCCCCTTAATCAGGAGGTAGTTTCGAGGGTAAGGATGGATCCACATGCTAGGGTCAGGTCACATGAAGTGGAAAATCCCACTTTGAATGTTGGAGGACTTGTGTTTCCTCATACTCCTCCAGATTCACCTGTCTCTCATCTGTTAAAATTCAATATGCTAAGACAGAAAATAGCAGCATTACATTCCATTTCACAATAATGGCATATACAGGATCACTGAAGAAACAACAAGCATAGCATAAACACAAGAGACACAGATTTATCCTGGGAAACCCTCATGGGGTAGAAAACCCAGTAAAGCTTCCTCAATGTAGATGACCAGCAATATACAAAGATGCAAACCAAAGACATGATCTCCTCCTCCACCATAGCAGACCTCTCCTCCACAAGTGCGCCTCTCTTAAGTGAGTGAGTGTATCAAATGAGGAACATACCTCCTCTATTTATAGACTACACTGACATGTATTTTACACAAGTACATGTAGGCTCGTATTTAACCATTAGGTTAAATACCCTATTATAACTAACTGGGTCGACCCCCACATGGTGGGTCTAATAACCCTAGTTACCACAATCAATTCGGAGGAATAAACATCTCCGGATTCATAGTATAATCACATCGGAGGTATGGAACATCTCCGGAATAAATAATATAAAAATATAATATTCTTAGAAGTTACAATATTCAACATCATCCCCCGTAGGGTGAAGAAGCACAACTTCCCACTTCACAAGACTTGCCTCCCGTTACATCGAGAGAGACTGGGTCATTGAAATGGATAAATCAACCCCAGGACGATGCCACAGTAGTTGTTGGTCCTTCATTAGCTTATTGGACATCTTCTATCGGTCACCCAGTGGCCCATTTTGCTGTTGCACCCCCACCCAGTTGGGCTAGTCCCGACGATCGCTTAGCACCTTATTGCGAGCAATTGGCTCGTTTACATGCTATGGGTGAAGAGTTTAGAAATCGAAACTTTCAAATAAGGTTTGATGATCGACCAATCCTAGATCGCTCTTTATCTTTCAAGTCACCGGAATCATCCACACAACACGTGACCACTTCTAAAACTGGTCAACCATCCATTCCTGCACATGCATCTCCTAGATAGGAGACCGATTTTGTACATCCTATTTCCCAACCTGTTGAACATCAATAGTCCAACACACCCATGACAACCACGGTTACATTACCTGTTCCTCCCCCACCCCAAACTTTGAGGGGAGCATACTCCTTACCCCCTACCCTTTTTACAAGTAACGTTAATCCTATGGTGAATAATCAACAACCAGTTGTAACGTCCCCTCCCGCCTTCCAAATGTAGGGGAGAGAACATGACCAATCATACGGGGCTTTTGGCAGACTTAGCCCCAATATTCTTTCTTTACTCATAAATTCATAACAATTAAAAACTTCTGTGTGCAGAATCAACTCAATATAAACACAGCGGAATTAAACATAATAATACACAAACATAATGGAATGCATTAACATGTTTATCTCAAGCAAAGAGGTGATTCCATATGCAGAGATTCAATCTCATTCCAATGCCATGCATGGATTCCAAATTAAGATAATAAATTCATTTCATTAAACATGGACAATTTAACATATTGCAGAACACAAAATGCAAATAATTTATAATACATAGAATACTTATCTTGAAGATGAAGCTGTCCAAACAACTAGCTATGTGAGAGCAACGTTCCACCCAACCATAGATCTCTGTCCAGCCTATATTCTTTCAGCTGAGAGATCACCCTTGAGTTGGGTTGTGTATCCACTAAGGAAGAACTAGCTAGGCTCACTCACAGCCATGGTTTCGGTCATCAGCGATGCTAAGCCAACACACCGTTGGGTTTATCAAGCATATGAATGACAAATGAGGAGGATCCTAAGCCAGTGAGCTCAACCACAAAGCTACAGGCATCTCAAATGAACTCAGCAGTCATGGCACCCACAATACCTACCGCACCCAACACAAGGAAGGTCCCCTTCTCTGCTGCATAGTCCCTCAGATGTCCCTTCCCTCTAGTGCTCTTCAGGGTGGGCATAGAAAGGTCCAGCTGCTAATTCCTTGAGATTCTAGCCTTCGCTGGGTTTATCAAGCAAACCAAACCTCTGCTCAGTCATTCACACTTCGATTTCTCACAGTTCTGTTATCCAATAACTCAATCCCGTCACTTCATTTCTAGGCTGTAAAAACTGGGTTTTCCAATGGATTTCAGGATATCTAATACTCTCAATTTCTCCCCAAGGTTCATATCTATGGATCCCCCATTGGATTTCACTATCAAATACCAATTTTGGGTGTTTATGGCTCTTCAAACGTGGGTTCTTTCAAAGTTGCAATTTCTGGTTCCATCACTGGTTTTCTGGGCTGCAAAAGCTGGGTATTCCTATGGATTTTGGGATAGCTAATGCTCCCAAATTTGCCCCAAGGTTCATACCAATGGATCCCCCATTGGATTTCACTGTCCAATGCCAAATCTGGGCATTTTTGGCTCTTCAAAACGTGGGTTCTTTCAAGGTCGCGATTTCTGGTTTTTCTCTCTGCTGGCAATTCATTTTTGGATGGAAAAATGGTGCTGGTAAGTTTCACAATGGAATGGGAATGAGGAAGAAGCAACTCCCATGAGGTAGAGTGGCTTGCGGTACAAGAAAACAGAGCCCATACTCTTCCATACGAATTTCTGGGCTGCCCATGCTCCATTGAAGCCATGGACTGAATTCCTCAACCACTTCCTTACAACATCAATAAATGTCAGCAAGGTAAGTCAAATGGGTTCTCAAGGTGACATATGGCAGCCTAGGGTTCAATCCCTTAGCCCCCTCACCACTGCCTAGTGGATACACATGGCCCCTTCTCATTCGTTGCTCCCATAGCCAGTTTTGGTATTTTATTTCAATATTAAATATTTACATCAATTTACAATATCCCATGGCTTAATAGCACGTGGGTAACACAATATCAAAGCGTGTCTAATTTAAATAAAATCTAAGCATAAACTAGTGGGGTCTTGGCCTTGAGCTCCACGCTAGGGAAACATACAACGTGTGTATACAATATTTACATTAGAAGCCAATATTTCATAAGGGTCAAAATTGGGGTATTACACCAATGTTGGGTCAACCTTTACCTACTGGTCACCAAGTTGTTGCTCGGGGACAACCCCCGTCTCTTAACCATAATACCACAGTTGGCGTTCCCATCGGACCTTCCGTTGGTAATTACCTATCTCTTGGACCTTCCACTATGGGACTATCCCATATCAAAGGACCATCCAATGTAATTCAACCTCCATCGAGTCAAGCGTATCCAAGTCATCCTCACCTTGTGCTGGGTCAACTCAATCCTAGAAACACACTCTACGGGGTACCCTACCCAAGTAATCCTTACACTCTATGGGGACAGCCAAATGTTTTACATCATGGACCCCCACTTATAGTCCCGCCACCTCCCTTTGGTCCACCCCCACCTCCAATTGGAGGTGGCGAGCCCCCACATAGCTATGGAAAAGGAAGACCTCTACTTTCTGGCGGAGGACCACCTCATTTCAGTCATCATGGCCCACCTTCCCTTGGAGGAGGTGGTTGAGGACCACCACCACCTCCTGACAGTGGTGGTGGTGGAGGACATCCTTATCCTGGTGGCGGTGGTGGCGGACCACCACCCTACTATGGTGCAGCAGGCCCTTACCCTTCCGTCAGCGAAGGCGGCCCACCACCCCCTCCTGGAGGAGGTGGTGGAGGCCCATCCTATCCCAGTGGTGGTAGCGGTCAACCACCTCCTCCTGGTGGACGCGGTGGAAGACCATCCTACCCTAGTGATGGTGGTGGACCCCCATGTTTTGGAGGCATCCCACCTCCCCCCGGCAGCGGAGGAAGGCCCACACCTTACGATAATGGACCACCTTAATATAGTGGCGGACCTCTTGTTGGTCTGGGCAGCCCATTCCCCTATGTATAATTTCCTCGTGGTACACCTTATGGTTGTACTGGTCCTTACACGCCTTATCCGTACTATCAGTACTCACAGCCTAATCTGCAGCATCCCTTTCTGGCTACTTTGGACCTACCCGATCTATCTCGTTTGACCAATGAACCCATCTACCATGGAACTAATTGGCCACCTATTCTGGTGAAAATTCCGTTAGATATCCTGAAATTTGATGGTAAGCCTGGTGAAGATCCCAAAAACCACGTGATGACATACCACTTATGGTGTTCATCTAACTACTTGATAGATGACTCGATCCGTCTTAGATTGTTTCAAAGGACTCTCATTGGTTCGCCTGCCAAGTGGTAGATCGAATTACCACCCCATTCTTTTCCCGATTTTGGTTCTTTCGCCATGAATTTTTTGACTCACTTCCAACTACCTATATGGTATGAAACTGGTACAGAGCTTTTGACCTCGCTCCGTCAGAATACCGTGCTCCGTCAGAATATCACCACTCACATTTCTGATCATATACATGAGTGGCGAAGGATACATTGTTTCATTAAAGCTCCCATTCCAGATCAACTCCTAGCAGACTGGTTTACAAAGTCTCTCATCCCTACCATAGCACGAGATGTTGCCATGGGAGGTGTTATCACTGAAGAACAAGCCATCGCTCGTGCCCACATGCTAGACTTAGTCTACGCTCAATCCGACACATTGTTTGATATTCTTCCTGATGCACCCCGCAAGGCTTACGATGCCGTGAAACCACCCAAGGGACCCTAAGCTGATGGCATCATTGGATCCCTTCACACCCAACCTCCCTCTCAAACTATTGGATCTTCAAACCCCCAGGGTTCATCTCCATCACCAACATAGGCTGGTCTCAGCACCACCAAATCTTCCACCCCTATTGTTACTGAAGAAATGAATTATGTTTCATCAGCTTCACCTCAAAATTCTGATGGCAAGAAGAAGAACAAGGGGAAACCTAAGAAATATTCCACCCAGTAGGAACAAAAGAGCACCCCTGATGATACCAAACATAAAAGGAAGTTAAAGTTTCCTTGTATACTGTGTGGTGATGATAATTTTTCCAAGGAGTGCCCCCATAGAGACAAAGTTCAAAAGTTTCTTAAGGGAAAGCCCACACCCGCAGTTCTCAAAGACCCCTTCGCTGATCAAAATCAACAGTCAATTGCTCACACTTCTTCTTCCTAAGGAGAAGCATCTACGACCACACATGTTCTCATGGTACATAATGAGACTATCAACTTGAACACCCGATCTCGTTTGTATGACTTCATTCTAGCCAAGGAACCCATTGGAATTAATACTAAAAAAGATTTCACTTCGATGCCCGATGTCATCGTACCGGCTGCGTGTTGCACCATTGAGAATCCTTCACTCGAGTCAGTGTTGCGTCCACCCAAGAGCACGATTTGAAAATCGGTTTTTAATCCTAATGCTCAGGCTTCTCAAAACTACAACATTGTAGAGGACCTAGCACAAGATCCTTATGCTATATCAATGCTAAAGGTCTTGCAAAACTGTCTGAATCAACGCAAGACTCTCCTCACTGCCATTGGTGCCATTGACCCAGATTCATCAAATACCATCATGTTCCGGCTCGAATACTTCAAACCAAGGCTCTCTCATCAATTGGCATTTCAAGTTGCCACAAATATTGCTGGGAAGATTATCCATCATACCATTTTAGATGAAGGAGCCTCTACGTTAGTCATGTCGATCGCATGTTGGAGAGCCATAAGTTTTCCTGAGTTGAATCGTTCTCCTACCACTTTGAGAGCCTTCGACGAACGTGGCTTTCAACCTCATAGGATGTTACAAGATTTATCAAGAGAGTTGGGGGGAAAGACCGTAACCCTTAATGTGGAAGTGGTCACTGCCCCGTTAGATTACAACATTTTGCTTGGTCACAATTGGTTTTATGCCATGACCACGGTTGCATCATATGTCTTCCGCATAGTGCAATTCCCCCATCAAGGTCGAATTGTCACAGTTGACCAACTGGATTTCTGCACACCTGACACCACTACTCACCCAGGCGATAACGTTTCTTCAATTGGACAGTCTTCACAAAAGTATGAGAGTGTGGGGGTTGGCCTCCTTAAGGATTCATCCCTTATGGGCATCTTTCCTATTTTGGATCCCCCAAACCATGTTTCCATGGTGAACATGATCTCCTTGTAGTTATCATCTATCTCTAACTCCACTGATTCATGGCTTGTACCTGATGAAGCCACCACACACTTGATTGGAGACATCATGACTCTGTCACCCGCTGAACTCATTTACGAGGCCATCCAATTAGACCCGGAGGACCACTTAGTTGTTCCCTCCACCTCCCATTCTCTACAATGGACATCATCTTATCCTCTGCTACAGACTTTTCATTCAGATGAGTCCATTATGGAAATCATGAGGGTAGATGATCCTCCGTGGGAAGACCTCCACCACCATTCGTCTTTCCTTCCTATTTCGGATATTGTAGAGAACAACATTCACACCATCCTCACACTGGAAATCTATTCTGGCTCTCACCTCTTGATACTTAGGTGTCAAACGGACTCTGAAAGCAACTTAGCCAACACTGAGCCTACCACTTTGATAGACATTTTGGTCACCCCTGGTATAGTGGAACACATTCAGTTAGGATAGAAGTGCTCCCTTAAAGAGATCATCATAGCTATGACCTTTTTTAAGCAATTTCAAGACGTGTTTGCTTGGAATTACAAGGAGATGCTTGGGATAGACCTCCCCATTGTTTTACACGAGATTAAAACATATCCCAACGTCAAACGTGTCCTCCAAAAGTTGCGACTGGTACACCCTCGGAAGACTGCGGAAATCAAGGCAGAGATTGAGAAACTATTGAAGGCCGGTTTCATTTACCTTGTCCCATCGACAGAATGGGTCTCTCTCGGGCCTGGCCCAGATGGGGCAATTTTGAACATGAAGAATTGTGAGAACTGCAGAGCTAAGTGTAGTTAAGTTTGAACAATTTTGGGATAAGTTTTGGTATGCTGCGAAGTTGTGCACAGCATAGTGTTAGAGGAGCTGTGAGGTTGGTGATACGAGGAGTACAGCATCGTGATGTGCCATTTTAACGAATATCCAACTAAGCACAGCATCGACGGATGAAGGAAGTTATTTTGGTAAGGTCACAAAAGACCTATTTTTGGCAAAGATTGTCGATAATTACTAAGTAGTGGGTAGGTGCAGATCGGAGGTAGGTGACTGATCACAATAGGCAGAAGAATACTACTACTCGAACCATTCATCTAAGGTCAGAAAAGAAGGAATAGATCGGTGGAAGCAACCTATTGGCATGCATATAACAGAAGATCCACTACCAGATATCAGTAATCCGGTTTTGGGAAAACCGTGACAGTTTTGTAAACCTAAGGGTTCTGCTTTCATAAATGTAAAGACATGACCTACAGGTCTTGATCTATATATAAGTAAATTTTGTAAAGAAAAAGGGTTAACTCTCATTTTGGTTAATACTATTGAATATTGTGAGATCTGTTAGAGAAAAACATTGTAAAGGCTCTACAGTTGAGTGCGCAGAGACCTAATCTTGAGAGAAAGAAAGAAGAACGTCTGTAGCTGAGTGCGCATACGAAAGAACTGTTGTACCCTTTCCTAAATAATAAACAATAGTCCTTGTGGACGTACCTTCCCATCCGGGGGGGTGAACCATGTTAAACCATTGTGTTATGTGATTATTGTGCATGATTATTTATTAAGTTATATTTAAATTACTTGTAGTGCATACATAAGGTTATTGTTACATTATATGTGTTTATTTTTATCTGTATTCTCCGTGGAAGGGACGAAATAAGATGATAATAGTTCATGTATGGATGAATGTTAGCAGGCAAGCCCCTGACCACACAGTTAATTGTTAAGAGTGAATCGCAGTATCAAAGCACATAACACTGCGTATCTCACTCGTCTGCATAGATCACAATGTTTATCAGTCTAAATAATGATGAATGCTTAAGGGCTATTGAATAAGATTGAGTAGAAGTGATTAAGTATCATAGACCCCACTGCACAGCCTATGGACGCGCTGAGGGTGCAAATATCCTTGTTCGTGAAAATACTTGACGTGGAGTAGGAGACTCTGCACAAACACTAAACGCAACTGTGTAGTCTATCACCGTGCTGGGAATTAATCAGATGAATCAATTGCATCACATGGTTGTGGAAACTTGCTTCTACAACCACCCCCTCAACTTCGCCTTGGGTGAGACCTCAGGCTACTTGCAGTATATTGCCGAAAGGGAGGTGAATAGGGGTTTTGTTGGTATCTTTTACTGCAAAGTATCTAGGTCTATATTAGAAAAGCTCTAGAATAGTGTTGCGACCAACAAATGGTTCCATTTCCGCGCTAAGACCAGTGATGCAACAGTGTATTCATAAAAGTAATGTCCAGCAGTTGGCATCTAGAATAGAAATAAATTTCGGCTTGGTGCGATAAGATCGAAAGAGACTTTGCAAAGAAAGAAAATAGACTTCTACAACTATCTAACATACAATGGTTGAATAGATACTTGTGGAGAGACATCCATGAAATTTGTTGGGCGTCGTTTCCAAACAAGCTACACGAGTGGATATCGCGCCTAGCAAAAAGAAAGAATTGCATAGGCCACTTAGGCCACTTACCCATCACATGCATAATTAGCGATGGAATGTTGTACAGTGCCATAGGCCACTTACCCATCACATGCATATTAGTAGTATACTGTTCATTAATGCAATTATTCTAATATGCATAATACACACCCTATGTCTAGGAACATAAGCATATACATCATTGAACAATATTATTTAAACAAACAAATATGCAAGAAATGACAATTCAAATACTTATCTTTGTTTGGTTGTAGGGTGGACTCCCTCTCAATCTTTGTTTCCTTGCAGGAACTACTGGACTGTGCTCCCTCTTGATCTTTGCTTCTTGGATCAGCTGTCCTTGAACTTATATCCATCCTCAATCACTATGAATGCTTACTAGTATCATCATTGTGTTATCCTCGATATCTCATACATAATCATACATTCATTAGTATAATCTTAATACTGACAAAACACAATAATCTTAAGCATGTATAGTCACGATCATTCCAAACATAGATAATAAGCATTGGTATTCAAGATTTATATAGGACATTTCTGGTTAGTCATATTATTAATCAAAGTAAGGAACATAATATGCCTAAACCCATGCTTACTAACTTCAATGAATAATCATTATCAATCATGCCATGTATACTTATATAAGAGATTCTAACACAAGGTAGGATTCTAACTTGATATAGGAAAAACATACCTAGATTAGCATGCTAGCTAGTTATGTCTAACATACTCGCATAATGTCTTCTTGTTCTCTTCAATGACTTGTGCTAGTAACCTGCATATCTCATAGTTTAACCATTATAGAACCAAGTTATACATACCTCGTAAGTAGATCTTCTATGTGATCTATGACAATGGATGAATCTTTGTCTTCATGTCAACATTCTCCACTACTTCATCCACAACTTCAAGTTGTTCCTTGATTTGAGAGACCTTAGAAAAGTAGGATTTAATGGTATCTCCATTCTGAAGTTTTATCCCTTTCAATTGGTTCTACAGAGTCATCTTCTGATTTATATTCTTTCCTTCAAACAACTTGGTTAAGGAGTCAAACATCTGCTTAGGTGTCTTTAGGCAAGACACATGAGGTATGAGATGCTCTTTGATAGAATTAGCAATGATTCTCTTACCCTTGACCAGATTCTTCTTGTGTAAGGCCTTAGCCTCTTCTCCCTCTGGGATAGGGACCTCTTCACTGATGTAAGTGTCCAAATTATTTTCTTCTAGGATTAACCCAATACTATACTTCCATGCTCGGAAGTTATCAGCTCCATCAAGCTTATACTCAAGCTTGGTGTGATGAGACATCTTTAAAGAGTACTTCAAATGGAAATAGAAAAGATTTAGGTCTTACCACTTGATTTGCTGAAACCTGGATCTGGAGTTGGATTAGGGTTTGTCAGAGAAACCCTAAAAATTAAAAATGTGAATTTCAAAATTCTCAAAGGATAGAAAGATGTGCCTTGATGAGATGATCATCCTGGTATATTCAGAATTTGAGATCTACAAATTTTTACCCTTCGAAAATGCCTTTTAGTCTTCCCAGATTCACTAGTGGGGAAAATGCACCTATAGTTTAGGGGAGAAACTACCAACTTAAGGTGATAAAGATAGACTTACAAACATTCTGCAAGTACAACAAATAAATGAAGAGATTAGGGTTTCGAGATGTAGGCACCTCATTCAGAAGGTTGATCCTAGCTTTGCCTCCCTTGCTCTTCAATGCTTATCTAGTGTCGCAATGCCTAGACCTGCAAAACAACTTGATACCTTTCTCAAATACATTTGACTACACATATAAGACTGATATTCATAATAGAAGAATACATCAGATTATAAACAAACTGTAATCAAATCTAAGACACATTAATAGGTCATATTCGGAAAGGAAAGAATGTCTGATCTTTATTGATGAATGCAAGCAAGTACATAAAGTTATACCTTCTTTCAAGCTTGGAACTTCATGAAACCTAGATTCAAGGTCTCCTGCTTCCGTTCTCCAAGGATTCCATCCTCTAATCAACTGTGCTAGGGTTTACCAAAATTGAAGCACAAGAGGGGGGGATGAGGGTCTCCATTCCTCCAGCATAACTTTGTAATTAGTCTTAGTCCCCTCACATGGTCCTTCTACCCTCCTTATATAGTCACTGAGGAAGATGAAAAGAAGTTATAACTGCTCAAGAGGTTTCCCAACCAACTTAACTTACTCGAATTTCAAGATTTTGACCAAAACAGGGGTGTATGCTACTCTACAATAGACAAAGTCGCGTACACATGTAATTGAGCGCTACTATTTCAATAGTGGAGTCACGCTCAGAATGGTTTGAGCGCTACTATTTCAACATTGGAGTCGCGCTCATGTTAAAAAATGGCCAAAAAAAGGCTTTTTCTGCTAATTTTCAGGAGATGGTTTGGTCTGGAAAAATGTTCCTAAGGGTCATATACATCAAATGGGTCAAGAATGAGGTAATTTCAACCATTTTTAGTGTCCCAAATGACTCCTCCATCCACAAATGTCCTGTTGTGTGACTGAACTTGATCTCAAGAAGTGTCGTCATGCGACCAAGGGAAACAAGTGTCGTCACGGATGGAGAGGTGTCATTTCAAGATATAACAGATGCCCCCTAATGTATGAGGTCAGAGGGAGTGTGGGAAACGATGGACAAAATACATTATAAATAACAAAGAGTTGAACCATGGAGGAATGGAGAAACCAAGAATCATAGGCTCAAATGAAGTACCTAAAAGCAAAGGCAATGTCAGACAAACTCATCCTTGGGGTAACTGTCCATGTTCAAATGGTGGAACATGAACTCCAAGAGGATACAATAATGATCCAAATACTGATGCATATATCATGGCCACTAAAATACAAGCGTGGATCCATGAGGAACATAAATTTAAACATAGCCACATAAATACAAGGTGGATCTTTGTCAAAACTGGAGAACATAGCCATAGAGAACAAGCTGGATCTATGTCTCATAAGAGCCAAAAAGAGTGTGGCTTAGCCTTGCGCAACTTGGGCGATAACATAAATCAGGTGATGCTATCAAGGATCCCAAGGTCTTCATCCAAGAAAACAACCCAAGGTACAAACCTATCCATCCGAATAAATGAGTTGATGTCGAACATGGGAGGTATCGTTTGATTACCGGTCATTGATGTATACCGTTAACAAACGTGAGAGTGTCCACCAATAATGAAAATGGAACCCAAGGTACCTAGTACATTCAAGCAAGTGCGAGTAGATGGTCTTTCCATCGAACACTTGAAGAATCCATCGAATAGGAGACATTGATGTATTCCCATCTATCCAATAGTGAGGGAAACTACCACTAATCACTGCAATCCCCAAGGTACTAACTGAAACTCTAAACTTCATTCCCAGAGCACAATGAGCTGAAGTCGATGGGAAGAAGTCCGTTGGAAGGGAGGCCTTAATGCATCCTCCATCATCCAACATGAGGGACACTCAAACAGGTATGAGCTGATTTGGAGTAGGACTGAGCACATTATGAAACATATTGACACCAAGGAAAGGCCGACACATGAGGTCAAGGAAATTGCAGAATGGATGACACAGGTTATATCCTTGAACAGTGAGCACGACACAAGAGTGACTTAGGAAGCTTTGAACACAAAGGGACCACGACGCAAGTCTGCAATGTAGGAGACATTAACAATTTCTCCAAATGATTGGAAGACTAACCAAACGGAGGAGTAGGAACTCTGAGATCAGGTTTACCCTAAGGCCAACACTAGAACCCAACTTGTTTGATAGACTCAAAACAGGTGCTTTGTTCAAGGAGATAGTTGACTTGCTGCCATCATATTGAAAGATATTTTAACATTCTTCCCTTCCCTTTCCTTTTTCATTTTTTAACGAGCTTGACAAAGAACTAAAGCATGCTCGACGGTATTTTCATATTTAAGGAGTCTGAAAAACCTAGAAGAAAACTCCATACGCCTATCCATGGATTTTATATCGAGCCCGGATTGGTCTGTGCTCGACAGTGTTTTCTTGCTTATAGAGTTGAAAAACTTAAACAGTCCTCTATACACCTATCTGTGGATTTTATATCGAGCCCGGATTGGTATGTTCTCGACGGTGTTTTCTTGTTTATAGAGTTGAAAAACTTAAACAGTCCTCTATACACCTATCTCGTGGATTTCACATCGAGCTCGAGTAGGTGAATGCTCACTTGGTGTTTTCACATTTCGAGGGTCTGAAAACCCTAAAGACGACTCCAAAGGTCCTTTTTCGTAAAGTTAGTCTCCTTCCCCGAAAAAGTGTAAAATGATGGAAGAAGAACTCTTCTAGCTCATACAAGAGTATACCTTTTCCGTAAATTATCCACCAAGGCCCGGAAAAGGGGTAATTCTATACCTAAGTGGATGTCAGTTCAGTTATTTTAACGAGCCTGAAAAGCCAACTATGCTTGGAAAGCTTTTCATATTTAAGGAGTCTGAAAAGGGCTTAAAAGAACTCCATAGGGATCTTTTCCGTAAAGGTTTAACGAATCCGAAAAAGTAAACTCATGACCTCCTTACTGTTTTTAACGAGCTCAAAGGAGATACAGAAAATGCTCACAACTTCCTTACTGTTTTTAATGAGCTCGAAGTGAAGATGAAAGAAATGCTCATAGCCTCCTTACTATTTTTAACGAGCTCGAAGGAAAGGTGGAAGAAATGCTCGTAACCTACTTACTGTTTTTAACGAGCTCGAACTAACAGAAGAATGCTCACAATGGGAGGAGACGAGTGTTAGGGACATGCAAAACAAGCTCCAAGCACATGGAACAAAGCTATGCCTAATGCAAGGAACATGAGAAAGATAAGGACACTCAAGGTGTGTCTCCTCCAGGTAAAAGGTGTCAAATTGTGAGGGAAAAATGATACAGGGCTTAGCGGAAATGAGATCAGAGATGGAGGCTTGTATAACGAGCTAAAAGCGTGGAAGCCGGCATCAGTCTCATTAGCGCAAGTGATATCATATTAGATGCACATACAACTTGAACATAAAGATGGGAGCCTTATCAGGGATGGCCGGAAATAGATGAGGAAGAAAGATATGAGGCTTCTTCTCAAAGACATGGTAAATCTAAAAAGGCTCCCAAGCCTATGAGAAAAACTCAGCATGGGCACCAGAATGGCATAAGGGTGCTAACTAGGGTGACCCATGTTAGGTAGGCTCTGCTGTCGGATTGGTGCATGATGCATAAAGAGATGGCTAACACACCAATATCCAACAGGTTTGACCCTATGGCAAATTCGGATGGAAAAAGGTTCAAATGCAACATAACAGAAGGGAAGCCTAAACCTATATGCAAGGTTCTGAATATACCTGACATGGTCGCACAAGGTGTTGAAAATGACCAGTAAGCAAGTATACATCCAACTAAGAATCCTGTCTCCAAGAAACATTAGTACCAGGATCATATCTAAAACATATGTAAGGAAAGACCCGATACAAGTCATTGTGCTAGAAATACTTTCAACTTCACTATCATCAACAACAAGCATAAACAAGGTAGAGTTTTCGAATGAAGACTCTATGGTACCCAAGCCCGAGGACTTACAATCAACAAGATCAACTTCAGGATGAAGATCAAAGTTGAAGGACATGATGGAATCTGCAGAAACAAATTCATCATCACGGGAGTTGAAAATTCTAGAAACATAATCAAACTCAGCAGGAACACCGATTTGTGGATCTATAGGAGAGTTCAAAGACTCAACAGTAGGAAGATCTAGCTCTAAGGTCAAACCGGGGCTGGAAATGACTGCGACTGGATCAACATCCAAGTGAATGGCAGACTATACTATAGAATCTAGGAAAACTTCATCGGAAGGAAGCATATCATCCCAGATAGAATACATATCTAAACATTCAGATGGAAGTGTCACTTGGTCAAAAGATGGGACTAAGTCCCGAGAAGGTAAGCATGAACTCATAGACTTCTTCTCAGTAGCATTTGAACTCAAGGAACAATATGCCACAGCATTCCCATGTGACATAGTAGTGCCTAATGACGAGGGATCCGACTGGTCTACAGTTGGGTAATAAGGAGGATCAACGAATGCAAGCTGGTCGATGGTGACAATGTTTTCGTTATGAGGGAAATGCATCACACGAAAAAGCATAGACACCACAGCATGCATAGCATAAACGTAATCACGCCCGAGGATCATATCAAAGTCCATAGGGTCCTTTAAAACCATAAAATCAACTAAGATTGTTTTTTCACCCAAGGTAACAGGTGCCTGACGAAGGAACCCGATCGGTTCACTAGTTCTTCTATCAAAGGTCAACGGCCAATTAGCAGCTGGAATAACATTAGGGAAACCCAAATCTCTCCAAGCATAAGCGGATAAGATACTAACAGAAGCACCTTCATCAATAATGCATCGATCAACCGTATGGTTCCCAATATCAACCTTTATCTGGAAAGGTGTCGAAGAAGGAAGACAAGGCTCGGCTAGACTATTCCAATCAAAGGAAACAATCCTAGGGCTTGGTAGGGGTTCACATGGCACAGAAGAAGTGCCCCCTTTTTCACGAATATCCAAACTAGTAATGCATAAGACTTCAGCAGTAGGTGCATCAATATCTGAAGGACTGATGGGATTGGTCGAAGATTGCATCGATTCGATCACTTCACTCTCCGAAGGAAGAGTGGGGTCGACCAAAGATTGCATTGGTTCAACCACTTTATCAACCAAAGGTTGATCTGACTGCAGGGAATCTATAGACAACTCAGGAACATAGGTTCCTTCAGACATGGACCACACTCTTCGTGCCTCTGGAATGGCAGGGCATCGGTGAGTAAGGTGATCTCGCTTACAAAGTTTACAAGGGAACTTTTGTTTCCATCCTATAGGTTTAGACTCCTTTACAACGTCAGTACTCTCGGCATGACTAGCATTGGCTAACAGCTTGCCCCCAGCATGACTCACAGAGGCTGGTTGCTCAGAAGCATCAGACTTTTGAATTAAGGACCACACTTGTTGCACTTATGGAAGTACAGGGCACAAGTAAGTAAGGTGATCTCCCTCGCAAACCTTACTAGGGAACTTAAGCTTCTGTTTGTTTGGTTTGTCGACAATGTCAACTCCCTCAGTATGACTTGCAGTGGCTGATCTGGTGTCTCCAGTATGACTCACAGGAACTGGTGACTTGTCATTAATATGACTAGCAGTGATCAATGACGTGTCCTGAACATGACTGACAGTGGTTGAAGACAAACTTTCAGTATGATTTTCAGTGACTAAAAGTTTTCTCCCAGCATGACCTCCAGAGGCTGGGTAGGTTCCCCCTGAATGACTTGCAGAGGAAGGGTGCTTGCCCCCAGCATGACTTGTAGCGGTTGGGTTCTTGCCCCCTTGTTTTGGCATCTTCTTCCTATTCTTCTTCCGTCTATTCCTTTTAGACTGTTGGCTACTAGTATTTCTACTTTCGCCACATGAGGTAGAAGGAGGAGGAGAAGATGTTACTGGCAAAGGAAGCACAGGGTTCTGATTCTCTTGATTTGAGGTGCTCACAAAAGAAGCGTCAGGATCATGCAAGGAATTCAGAGTGGAAAACAACCAAACCGACAGCCCAATAGTGAATCCAGGAAGATTCAGAGTAGCCATTAAGGGAGTACCAATGTTTCCAATGCATGGAACAACACAAGGATCCCCCGGAACAGGGATACCTTGATTGGCACTCACCGGAATGCTAGACATAGTTTCCTGCTGAAATGAGCAAGAAGTTCTCTAAGGCAAACTAAAAAAAGTAGCACAAAGATCACACCACTAAAAAAGGTCCTAGGTAAATCAAACCAGGCAAACAGATGCCTTCCGAAGAAGAGTCTGGGATGATGAGGGCCCAAAACAGATCAATGAAGGATGAAGAACAGTTACCAGGGGTCGACAATGCAATGACTAAGGGTGCAAGCGCTGGAATCACCCAACCGCCCTCCTGAAGACCTACAAGGGATTTCCTCCCACATCTGTCCTAGGTACAATAGATATACCCTCCACTGTCACCTGTGTATGAACCTATGGTCAGATACTAAGGATACCACAACACCAAAAACTCCTGGGGGAACAGTCACTGATCGAATCAGAAGGCATGGGCAAGGTAACTGAGCTTGAAACTCGAAAGAGTCCCCAAACATGATCCAATCATGGCGTATGCTCAAAACAGAAAGTAGGAGGATTATTCCCAACAATCTGATCTCGCAATGACCTACTGCATAGATCCCAGGCAAGCTTTGAGTGAAATGGATTTACCTGTGATAGTCGAACTACGATTTTTGCGTAATGTGTGATCTTGGGTGGTTTAAGGTGTTTTAAACCCAAGATCTTAACCAAGACTAGTTGGTGTAGTGTAACCTAGAAAAGAAAACGTTCTAGTACATTTTATTAGAGTTCATTTTAAAGGTTACTTGCTTACTCAAAAAGGTAGTGGGTGTGTGAGAGTGGTTATAATAGAGATAGAGTACTGAAAAGGAAATATTTACCACCAAACAAATCTTTTTCTTTTCAATGCAAGTCTTAAAATTCTGATCTAGAATGCATGTGCAAATGCAATTTTTTAATCTTTCAAATGCAAAAAAGGTAAAAATAAAGTCTAAATGTACAAAATTAAACTCAAAACCTAAGAATGCAGCTACTCAAGCAACTAGGTATGCAAAAGAAAACGTGTTCTTTTTTATGCAAAGCACTCTAAAATCTTTTAAGCCACTTGCAAGGTACTCTATTCAGAAAATGAATCAAAATTCTTTATGCTTTCAAAGGTAAGAAACAAAACTGAAACTAACCTACTATCAAAGCAAAGCAAAGAAACTTTCAGGTTCTCTTTATTGAAACAGTAAAAGCTACCAAATATGACCTTCAAATTCTTATTGATGTAAGCATGCCAAACATTGGGAAAAGAGTACAAAAACTACTTTTAGACCCAAACGAAGAAAATGAGCTACAAAGAAGTATGGTTTGGTAAATTCAGGTATGCACATAAATAATGCAAACAAGGTCTTGAACAACAGCCAAAACACTTGAGATTTCACTACAAAAGAAAACTTAAAAGCATAAGGGAGGATAAAAAACCAATCTAAAAGAGAAATTTCACTCAAATAGATACAAACAAGGTCAAGAAGACTCAAGAGGTTTGAAATCCAATGGAAATGGGGCAATCAAGTTCAATCAGACTCAAATTAGCGTACAAAACACCAAACAGGTCCACAACCCCCCAACTTGGGTCAACAAACCCCAAAACTTTCCAAACAAGCCCAAATTGATCAAAAGAGGTTCAAATCATGAATGTAGGATCAATACAATGATGGGAGACCACTTACAGTGGTTTAACTAAGACCTAGGGTCATCAGGGACCCCAAAAAATGCAGCCACAACCCCCAAATTTGGGTCCACAACCCAAAAAATCAAAAAAATCAGACCTAGATTTTGAGCGCTACTGTGTATGAAGGAAACTAGCGCCCATAGTAGGATGGGTGCTACTGTGTAGAGGAGAAGTAGTGTATGGGCGCTACTGTGTTGTACAAATAGTAGCATACAGGTGGAAAAAGTTGAAAAAATGGGGTTAAAACCACCACACCTGGGTCCACAAGGGTTTGCAAGGGCTGGGAAGGGTCTATAAGAGCCAAGGGGGGTTGAACAGAGCCTACTAACTGATCCTAATCAAGAAAATGAACAAAGACCATCAAACAAGACTGAAGAAATGACCTTGGATACCCCTAAGCAGTTAGGCTTTCCCCAGCGGAGTCGTCATTCGGAAAGGAAAGAACGTCTGATCTTTATTGATGAATGAAAGCAAGTACATAAATTTATACCTTCTTTCAAGCTTGGCACTTCACGAAACCTAGATTCAAGGTCTCCTGCTTCCGTTCTCCAAGGATTCCAGCCTCTAATCAACTGTGCTAGGGTTTACCAAAACTGAAGCACAAGAGAGGGGGATGAGGGTCTCCATTCCTCCAGCATAACTTTGTAATTAGGCTTAGTCCCCTCACATGGCCCTTCTACCCTCCTTATATAGTCAGTGAGGAAGAGGAAAAGAAGTTATAACCGCTCAAGAGGTTTCGCAACCAACTTAACTTACTCGAATTTTGAGATTTTGACCAAAACAGGGGTGTACGCTACTCTACAATAGAAAAAGTCGCGTACACATGTAATTGAGCGCTACTATTTTAATAGTGGAGTCGCGCTCAGAATGGTTTGAGCGCTACTATTTCAACAGTGGAGTCGTGCTCATGTTAAAAAATGGCCAAGAACAGGGTTTTCTGCTCATTTTCAGGAGATGGTTTGGTCTGGAAAAATGTTCCTAAGGGTCATATACATCAAATGGGTCAAGAATGAGGTAATTTCAACCATTATTAGTGTCCCAAATGACTCATCCATCCACAAATGTCCTGTTGTGTGACTGAACTTGATCTCAAGAAGTGTTGTCATGCGACCAAGGGAAACAAGTGTTGTCACGGACGGAGATGTGTCATTTCAAGCTATAACAACTAGGGAGGACCCTGAATTAGGGTTTGAGTTTCCTGGAGCTTCACCAAACCAAAAATCTCGATCCAAATCTCTAAAATTTGATTTTTCCAAGGAGGTTCCAGCTATGTCTTCAGATTTCAAAAATTCCTATTTTTGTTGAAACCCTAATTTTTAGGGCCAAAACTGTAAGTGCTCAGAATTGAATTTTGATTGGACAGATAGATTCTCCTTGATGAGTAGATTCAATCTACCTTACTTATTTTCTAAACTCTGTGGAGAGAAACCCAATAAACAAGAAACCCTAGTTTCTACCACTGCACAATGTCTTCTTCTCAGGGAAGCTCTGATACCATGTTAATATTTTAGCATTAATTCAATATACTCTAGGATCTTTACTGAGAGAATAACATGTATAGCATACCGAGTATAAAAATCCACATTAATCATGTCAATCATAACAAGATGCAACCATAAGAGACAATAGACACACAAAGTTTCCATGGGAAAAACCCTAAGGTGAAAAACCCCACAACTTCTTCAGAGATAGATAGAGCAATAATAAAACCAAGGTACAACCAACGTACAAGAGATAGTCTTCTACTAGCAGCTCCTCCTCCTCCTCAACTAGTGCGCCACTTTGCAAGTGATGTACAAGTGAATAAGGAGATGTCCAAATAGAGATCTCCCGATCTCTATTTATACTTGTTTTGTCCTGCCCAATAAACTAATGGGGCCAACTTGTCTAACTTAGACTAATAACCCATGGTTAACTTAATCAAGGCCAATCCCACACATGGTGGTCTAATAACCCATCGACAAGTTACGACACTTGCGACACTTGTCAATACAAATGACGACACTTCCGTATAGAGGAATAATAACATCCCTATAGGAGTACAATATACATAGATAAAATACATGGGTGAAATACATTCCGAAGTTACATATATATCAACACTCCCTCTTAACTAGGAAGGTATTTCTCAACAGAGATTTGCTAGCACAAGTCTTCTTCATTGGGTCACCATCACTAGATCATCGTAGGGGTGAAATACGTGCATAAAGGGGTATGCACAGATAACTGTAGCAATAGGTGAAATACCCTACATTGGGTATCTGTGCATCACTAAAAGCTTCTGCACTAAAATACGTGGGTGAAATACATTCTGAAGTTACATATACATCAACAATATCATGTGTAAGCAAGGGTTGATGGTTGATCTTGCAAAGATCACAGTTATTGTAAACTTACCTACACCAAATTCAGTTAAACAATTGCGCACTACACTAGGGCATACTGGCTACTATAGGAAGTTCATAAAGGGGTATGCACAGATAACTGCAGCAATGGAGAAGCTTTTAAAAAAGGTTGCACCATTTATTTGGAATGAGGATTGCGAGAAAGGATTCGACACATTGAAAGAAAAAATGGTCACCGCGTCGATCCTAGTTTTTCTAGACTAGGAAAAGCCATTTCACGTACATGTTGATGCTTCATTTATAGCATTGGGTATCGTTCTTGTGCAGCCAAAGAAGGAGGAATTGACCATCCCATTGCATTTTCCAGCAGAAATTTGTCATCTGTTGAGAATAAGTACACCACTACTAAAAGAGAAGGACTTGCAATGGTATATGCACTACATCAGTTCAGACACTATTTGCTTGGTGCGCACTTCTCAATGTTTACTAACCATTCTGCATTAAAATACTTGGTCAATAAGCCAGTGTTAGGGGGACGAATATGCAGATGGCTCTTACTCTTCCAAGAGTATGATTTCAAAATAATAGTTAAACCAGGCAGATTAAATTTAGGCCCTGATCATCTATCAAGGATCGAGTCAGGAGAGGAACCAATGAATCTAGAAGACAATCTTCCTGATGTGCAATTGTTTGCTATACAGATTGCCAATGATTATTACCAGGATATCATTGACTTTTTAACTACCGGACTTGCACCTACTGAATTTACTACGCATCAAAAGAAGCAGCTGGTAGTGCGAGCCGTAGATTTCACCATTATTGCAGGACAACTCTACAAGTTAGGACATGATGATGTGCTGCGAAGATGCATATTAGAACATGAGAAGCCACTTGTATTAGCTGATGGACATTCAAGAGTCATAGGAGGTCATTATGTAGGAAGGGCTACTGCACAAAAGATAATGCGTGTAGAGCTATGGTGGCCTACAATCCATAAGGACTCCAAAGAACATTGCTAGAAATACGATGTCTGTCAGAGGATAGGGAAACCGTCAAGAAGAGATGAAATTCCGTTGAATCCTCAGATGACCTTGCAAGCATTTGAGAAATGGGAAATTGATTGTGTTGGACTTATTAACCCTCCGAAAAAAAGAAGTGGTGCGAGGTACATTATTACATCAATTGACTATCTCACCAGATGGGCAAAAGTAAAACCAGTCAAAGACTGTAGCGCAGCTACAGCCGCACAATTTATTTTTGAGAATATCCTTACATGATTTGGATGCCCAAAACTTTTGATGAGTGATTAAGGTACTCATTTTCTGAATAGAACTATTGAAGCTTTGACTGAAGAATTCCACATCCATCATCAGCGAAATACGCCTTATCACCCACAAGAGAATGGTATTGTTGAAGCATTTAATAAAATACTTGAGAATGCGCTAACCAAGGTATGCAATGTAAGCCGAGATGACTGGGACTTGCGCATTCCATCTATATTATGAGCATACAGGATGACATGTAAGAAATTAACTAGACATACACCTTTCAGTTTGGCTTACAGACAAGAAGCAATAATGCCAATGGAGTACATTATACCCAGCTTGAGAATAGTTGCATTTACAAGGATGGAAGATCACCTATCACGAGAAGAAAGGCTATCACACTTGATTGGGTTAGAAGAAGAGCGCTTCATTGCGGGATTCCACCAGCAAGTGCAGAAAGAACGAGAAAAAGCATGGCACGATCGCCACATCAAGAATAATTCTTTTCAGGCAGGTGATATAGTCCTATTGTATGATAGTAAATTCATGAAGTTCCCTGGAAAATTTAAAATGCATTGTCTTGGACCATATACTGTAATAAATGTTACTAACGATGGTAAAGTCCAGTTAGCCACTTTAGTTGGTGATACATTATCCAATCTGATAAATGGGAGCAGACTAAAGCTTTACCATGATAGTCCTGCTTCGCAGCATCCATAATGATCAGAAGAAGGAAAAGTTTCTAGGTGCCAAGTATGGTCGGAATTGCGCACTAGAAACTCTGAAAAAGTCTGTACATAGACTGATAGAGATAGATCTATATAGTGCACCGAGTTGAGAAAAAAAAGAAAAGAAAAGAAAAGAAACAATGCACCTATTGCAACATTAAAAAAGAAACAACTGGAAAGAAAAGAAATTATACACCGTGAAATCACTGCGCATAACCAACAATGACCTGCCGTGCAGTTCGACGCAAGAATCCAGAAAATAGCCATTACAAGTATCGGTTGGGAATATAGCCATTATACAGTAATTCCCTGCCGACCGCTCGGGCATTTAAAGCACTGATATCCGTTCTGATCACAATTTTGAAAGACAAGACTGCAAAAGCAACCATATTTGGCCAACGGATACCACCATTAAATGCATATCTATCCGTTCAAGGGAATGGAGGAGGGTCTATCGCGCCTATAAATAACACTGCTTATCATCTCGTGGGCGTATCAAACAATTATAATTTTCTGCAAATACTTCTGTCTGAGCTAGTTTTCATAAGCCGCTTACAACCGTTGAAACTGTTTGCATGCCTAAGAGATTTTTATTTCAAGAAGACTTCACGGTTGAAGAGACTGTGAGGTTGTTCCAACCTGGAGGAATTGACGAATTAATGAGAACCCCAAACAAGAAAACCATTAAAGAGTCAGAAAAAAATCCAAGGATATCACCAAGATACGACCCCTCAATGCAAGACAAAGGGAAAAATCCAGCAGCACCCAGATCAAAACTACTACAGACAAGTTCGGTAGGGCCAAAAAAGCCCCTTGTTGATAAAGAGATACTGTTAACTATGACTCCAGACTACATCTCGCCGCGTGCAGTGGATGTGCCGGCCATTAGACTACTAAAGAGCCCAAAGTATGAGATACCGCTTTCACCAATATCAAAGCATGTTGAGGTGGAAAAAAATCTGTTAGGAAGGATTCCAGATTGCAAATGGGAGGATTATGATCTGCTAGAAATGTAGAAGGAGAAGCCAACTGAACAAAAGTTCCCACAGTTCCAGCCAAACAAACACATGTGTTGGAAAAAGAATGCAAAGGGTGACCTAACCTTGGTCGCAGAGAGCTGGTTGTCAGGAGTAGCCAAGTCGGGGATCCTCAACTTGCTAAGGCTTCCACATTTCGACAGATCACCAGAGCTCAACGTGGTGGTGTGAACTCTTATGTATTGCATCCACCAGGGATATTTATGGCTAGACTAGAATATCGACCTAACAATTGACTTAATCCATCGTATAACTGGATTAAGCAAAAGGGGAGAAGACCCAAGGAAGTTCTTCCAGGGAAAGACAAAGGATAAAGAGGTAGCAACGTTGATGAAGAAAACACAATCTGTGGTCAAAGGGAAGCAAGGCTTCCAGACAGAGGACATAAAGGATGAGGCAATACGGTTTTTCACGCAGCTATTAGCGGGAAAAATATTAAGAAAGTGTAGATCGTTAGAAGTAAACGCAGACACAGTACTACTTGGCGCTGGAGCCTCCGAGGGACAAGAATTCAATTGGTCCCAATTTCTATTAAATGAATTCCTTGAAGAATTAAATGATACACAAATCAATGGTGGATATTTTCATTTCACCTGGATAATCAAATTGATCGGATTCCTGGGGTGGAGGGAACCGAAGCACTATGTTGGAGTGGTCACAAACACTTCGGATTGCAGAGGTGGTCGATTTCAGAATATATGGGCGAGCCTGAATCCAGAAAGACAACACAAGATAGCGCTGGTGTTTTACACATATTATGACCAGCTGTGCGGGGCCATCATGCTTACACCTCACATACCGAAGCAAGTGACAAGCAAATATATCCACATTATAAATTTTTATGCTGCGATGAAATGCATCTCCATTTCTCCCAAAGCACAGAAGAAGAATGTTGATTGGTACCCAGGAAACTACCATCTGTACGAGGATGATATTGAGAACTTAATGAAATAATGGCCAGCTAAATTTCGAGTTGAGGTCGTGGATATCAAAAGTGATTCTGTCGAGGATAACCCTATACCATGTCCCATTGTAGAAGATAAAGAGTCAAGAAAAAGGAAGGATGTTGGAAGTCCTTCGTGGCACAAGGAAAAAAGGAAGAAGCAGAAAGCAAACAAAGACCAATTAGACATAGTGCTTCATGAAGATGATTATTTAATGATTTTTGTGAGGGTAACTGAACAAATCGAGGATCTTTTGACAGACAAAGAAAAGAAGGAAAAGTCAATTCAAGACAGCTTAAAGCAGAACCTGACTACACTACAAGGGATATCCCAAAAATTTGATGAAGTCAGCAAAAGATTACCATTGCACCATGAGTCAGTACCTGGAAAAGGGTCCGCGAGGACTTTGCGGCAGCAAATAACGGTTCCCACGAGGTCCCATATTGTCCATTTGCAGCCACTATCTATTAGGTTTCCATTACAAGATTGTTGTTGCAGCAACATCCCTCCCCAAAAATTTATAGATATTGGGGCCCCTCCTTTTTATTTTCCTAAGAAAGTCTGGTTAAAAGGATTAAACCTCCTTTGAAGAGCCATGAACTTAGTTTTGTTTCAAGTGGGGAACCTGTTTTTAAAGGTTTGAAGTTTTTCTTCTAAGTCAAAACTCAAATTTTTCTCCCGAAATGGCGGAAGAACTCGGGATGTTCACCCGCAACTGCGGAAAAACTTAAAGTTTCTCCACGAAACAGCGAAAGCACTTACATTTTTTATTTTTTTGAACTTCGGAAGAACTCAAAGTTCTCTTCCGAAATGGTGGAAGCACTTGAAAATTTTTGCTGCAACGGACGCCCTCTTACCAAGTTCCCAGGCCATCCACTTTGCGGAAAAGACTTACCAAAATTTTTATCATTTGCGGAAGAGCTTACCGAGTCTTTCCGCAACGGTGGAACAACTCAAGAAACTCCACCGTGATAAGCTTTTGAGAGAATCATTTTCGAAAGAACTCGCAAATTCCTCCCGAAATGTCGGGACAACTCAGGAACTTGCGCTGCAAAAGTTTTTTTTTAGCTTGACAATTCTGGAAGAACTTGTCAAACCTTTCCGCAAAAGGAGAGCATCTTTCGTTTCTCTCCCGCAATAAGCAAAGTTTGCCACATTCGAACTCCAAGTTCCTTCCACACTTCGGAAGAAAATCACGAAGTCCGCCTGCAACTGCAGACGGGACTCATCTTTTCCTCCCAATATTGACGGTGGTGCATAAATGCCAAAAGGATGGAAGTGACCCCTCCATACGGGTAATTAACCCCGTCATAGTTTTTCCACCTACCCAATTTATTACCCACACGTACCAATCTCAATATAAGGGTGGCAGGTTTTCTATTGTACCATTGTTAGATTTTGATTTGGAGGACGCCGTTCGAAGTCGCACGAATCGATTCACTCTAGCTCAGCCCATTTGCCACCAAGCCAACCCCATTTTCACCGTTTCTTCTCTACCAAGTAAGTGCTTTTACCGTTAATATTGTCTTATATATACGTCAAAGCTGTTTCGGGCATTTTTTATCTCATTACATGACCTATGGGAACGTATAGTAGACTATCCTAAAATATTTACAGCCATTACGGCCCCATAGATTTCTCATTGCTTGTAGCTAGAAGTCATGACCAAGCCAAATCATTCTCTGTTGGCCCATTGTTAATTCAATCCTGCTCAGTCCCACCAGCCGCAAAGCCATCACACGCCTGCCCAAGCCAAGCCGATGCTCTCAAGCTGAGTTTTTTCACGTTTAAACGAGAGAAAGTGCCAGTCATAGCTGGCTGAGATACTCAACTGGTCCGCTGCTTGGCTTGGATACCAGTCATTAAAAGCAGCTACATTATGTGTTTTGCTTCCTAGCCAGCCTGCCCTTCACATGTCAGCCATTAGAAGCGCCTATAATTTAGGGAATCTTATCTTCAAGAATGAGTAAGGAAATAAGTTTTATGTGTCACCTTTTTTGGAAACATCTCAAAAGGTTCCTTCCTTCCTTTGCCTCCCTAGACCAATCAAGTCTGACGACCATATTTTGTTTTCTAGGATAATCTATGTTTGGTTTTCTCCCCCAACATGCAGCCTTATATTTTTCTTATATTTATCATCAGCATGATAAATATGCCTTGCTCTTTCTTACGCTCTCATAATGATTTAAAATTTTATATTCATTCACATATAGTTGTTGACAGGGATAAGCCTCGATGCCAAAATGTGGTAGAAAGAAAGCTAAAATGATGGAGCCAAAACTAGTGCAACCAAGGACTGAAACTCTTTTTCAAGACACAAAGTGCACTACTAGCATCCCTCCCGAGGTCAGGTGGGGAGATGTTTACCGGATGATCAGGGACCAAGACATCCCAGACGTGTTATTAGAAGAAGAACAAATCTACCTAAACATCAGGACCTCTGGCATAGCCAGAGCTTCTACTCGCCCTGAGCTATTCCTGTGCTCAGAACTGATCAGGTGGATATTGGAACATGCCAACCCGCAAACAAGAGTGTTTCATGACAACAAGGGAGAGCCATTTGCTTCATTACATCTAGCTTATATTGCAGTAGCCTACAAATTTTCATGTCCCCAGTAGGCATTGAACGATGAATGGTTGGGACAGATGAATAATTTCAAAATAGCTAAGAGGCTGTTAATCACGAGAAAACAACTGAGGAAAAGGGGCAATGATGAGTATGACGTTTAGAGCCTACGACCTCCTTTCAGGTTGATTGCCCTTATGCTAAGATGAATTTTTGGCATGCCCGACAGGACCATATATAGGATACAATTGGCCCCCATAATCCATGCCATAGCATTTAAAGGGACTGTGTTTGATTGGGCTACTATCCTCTCAGATAGTTTAGCATCCACTATGGCCGTAGCTAGAAAAGGTTTGGCCTTAAAAAAGTTAGAGTTCTTCATGTCTTCGTACCTCATTGATTGCATCTTGTCAAAGCTCCCTTTCCCCAGGCTAGGCTGCTCATGGGATCAATCCAACACCCCGGTATACACTGCTTATAAGATACTGTGGGATAAAAATTACAAGGCACACTATAATCTCATCTGTGAAGAGTTCATTATGCCTCTGTATGAGCAGATGTCCAATGAAGAGCCCAATTTCTTGTCAGAGAATGCCATGGAAGTCTTGGAAAATTCTGGCGATTTCTACTTCTCAGGAGAAGGTACCTATATCAGGATGCTCCGAGGTACTAAGCCACCATACATCTTACCAAAATACGCCACTGATTATGTGGTCCTAAAAGAAGCAGTCAGGCAAGTTTTCCTTGATGGAATAGGAGGAGTTCTTAATAAGCAACATAAGGCTTCTTTCCCTCCCTTTCCTTTCTATATAGGGGCCTATAAGTTCTCATGGGTTGCAGCAGCCGAAGAGTTCATTCAGGATTTGAAATATTTTCACTTTGGTTAGGTGATCTTTCATAGAAATGACAGGCGAAGAAAAGTTGCAGAGCATTGCAAGGAATTGTATGCTCATTTTGAGTATTCCCATTACTATGATGACGAAGAAGAAGTGTTCAGGGGAATTAGTAATATGAGTGAATTACAGATTTGTCGTCACAGCAGTGGAGCTAGATCTAGCTCTGCCACAACCCGAGAATCCAGTCTGCAAAAAGAAAGGGAAGCAACTGAGGCCCTAGCCCGCGAAGAACAAAGATTGAAAGAAGAGGCAAGGTTGCAGCAAGAAGTTGAGGAGGCAAGGTTGCAGCAAGAAGCTGAGGAAGCAAGGTTGCAGAGGGAAGCTGAGGAAGTTAGATTGCAGTAGGAAGCCAAAGAAGCAAGACTATAGCAGGAAGCTCGGGAATAAGAGCAGAAGGAGGAAATTGAAAATCAACAAGAACCTGAGGAAGTAGAAAGAAAGAAAACTGATGAAGGAGAGAAAAATGTTGAGGGAGAAATTAAGGCCAACGAAGATGCTCAGGAAGGTGGCTTTGGTACCCGAGATATGAAAATAGACTCATTGCAAGTACTGTAGACCCCACCCATGGAGGCAGAAATCCATATAAGAGACCTCTCGATCATCCCTTTCACCCCATCCGAAGATTATACAGTGTTCCGATGGGATAAATTTGTCTACTATAAGAAGAGGAAGGCTGTGGTCTTGAAGTCAGAAGAGAGGAGAAAGAGACTTTTCTAGGCAGATATTGTCACCCAACGAGAAACCATGGTCATGCAAAATACAAATAAATCCCCATAGCCATGGCATCCGTCGCTGTGTCGACAACAAAAGAAACAGAAGACAATGTGATTGGCATGGTCAAAAATTTTGAGTCGACAAAGAGAAGAGCTCGCATGCTGCAACATACTATGGCTAATGAGCAAGCTTATAGGGATCTCGTAGTGAACAAATATAATCGCCTGTCTGCTGATCACAAGGAGTTGTCGGATAAATATTGACATCTGGAAGAAGAAAAGGAGCACTTAGAAATCTAGATGATGGTTCTAGAAGCAGAAAAGAATGATTCTAAGGCCAGAGTCTTTCACCTAGAAGTAGAAAAACAGGCAATGGTTGAGAAGTTAGAGAAAGCAGAGCGATGGATATGTCTCCCTTTCATGAGCAGTCTTGTGACATCTTAAGTCAAATGCATGCCACACAAGAACTGATTACTGAGGAGGTGTGCAAGCTCCAGACTATGCTGTTCAGGTTGAAAGAAGTCAATGCTGAAACCATCAGGATTAAAGGCAAGTACACTCGGGTTAAAGCAAACATTTTGAGACAGATGGAGTGGAGAGAAGGGAAGGTGGATTTCCCAAAGCATCTCCCATTCAAATCTGTGTATGGTTTTAAGGAAGATGTAGCTCTTATGGATTTTTGCAGGAATTGTGGTGCCAAGCTGATGGCTAAAATCCACGGAACAATTGAGAAAGTTAACGGCCTGTATCAAAAGATTCATGAAGTACATGAAAATTGCAAGCTTATTTTTCCTCAGAACCTGGACGATTTTCCAAGTAAAGAGCAACGTTTGTTAGACTTGAAGGAAGAGATGGGCATTCAAATAGAGTATGTAAAGAAGATTGATTTGCTTGCTACCGATGATCTTCATCATTACATTGGGCTATCATTAGTATACAATCATATGTTCAAGGAGATCCACCAGGAAGCAATTGCAGAAATTCAGGGTATTGAAGTAGAGCTTGATAAGCATGTAACTTCACAGAAGATCCCACTCCCCTCACCAGCAAATGTGTTGGTAAGAGACACTAGTATATGGTTCAGTTATATTGCAGAAGAAGAGAAGAAGGCAGCAACAGTAGTATCAGCCGAGACAGTCACATCATCCCCAGCAGAAGCGCCACTTGAGTGATAAACACGCTAGTCATAATGCGCTATTTTATTTTGGTTTACTCCTTCCCTATGGTTAGAGCGTGGAGTTACAAGGATAGCTGTCCTTTTCTGTTGTAAGAAAGAATTTCTATTATAGAAAAAGGCCACGAATTGTTATTTCTTGGTAAAATATTTAAAGGACAAGTGTAAAAGGCCATGTGGCAACCCAAGAGGGATTTTGTAAGCTTATAAATAGATGCATAGGGAAGAGTGTATAGGACTTTTGGCAGGGAAAAGGAATTTTTTGAACTTGTACGAATTATTTTGCACTTGCTCCAAGAAAGTGAATTTTGCCTAATAAGAGCCTGGAGAGGACGTCTTTTGCCTGGAAATGTGTGTTGGATGCATGCTAATTCATTCTTGTGTCATTCATATCTTACTGTGAGATCTTTCCTTGCTGTCCTGAATTATTTCTGAGTATTGAATGATCTTACTATTTTCTGTGTAATGATGTTCCTTCTAAATGAGTAATAGAATGTGTTCTTATGAATTGAAAGCTATCTTTTATGTCTTTAACCTCATGCTGTAGATGCATCTTTACGATTTAATGGATACCTATTGATCTTTATATGTTTCTTGCAGCATATTACTCATATTTACAATTTTCTCCCTACAGAGATAGATTAGATTTATTTCAGTTTTAGATACATATTTGTTTCAAGTTCTACATTTAGGTTAAATTAGCTTAGGCACTTGCATATAATATTAAACATTAAAATAAAAAAGAATGGTGGATCGGGCCATGACTAGTGTAAAGGAAGCAAATCTCCAAATCTAACGGTAGCCGGAATTGTTAACCGGACATATTCCCCATATCAAACGGTGGACAATCTAATTGGGATAGTTTATCAGGGAGAATTACTTTCTGCTTGATGCTACGATCTTCGAGGCATCAACAAAGATCAAGCAATTCTAGATACAAATAATGTAGAGCACTTGGAGCTTGAACTTGCAACCATACCATTCCCAGGACTCCATTACTTACAAATGCAACTCAGTGAAGAAATGCATGACAAAACCATAGAAGCGCTGAAAGGACAGGTAGAGTTACAAAAGAAACTTGAGGAAGAGAGCTCACAGAGTACTATGCAATTACAAGATGAAACAGATCATGGACTGATATTGGAGAACATGATCACTATCGGTGCATGTAATATAGATGAGTTTGAATTTCAAACAAAACCAATAGATACCATCGTCAAGATTGGCGATTTGGTTAATAACCTAAGGATTGAGAAGGAAGACATGGATATTCTCCATGAATCCAAAATTTCCTCCCTAAAAGCACAGATCAATCCACATACTCCACCAGATGAACAACAGTTGAGACAAGGAGTAGTGAAGACCACGGCACAAAATATTGCTATTGAAGTCACTAAGTGCCAGAGTCTACTGGAAGCAGCACTGAAGGCATTTAGTACCCTTGAAGAAGATCAACAATTACAGGAAGTAAAGAAGGAAGTGAAGGGAAAACAAGAAGTACTAGAAAAGATGGGTGAGGAGGTTAAGGCGCTACCAACAAGGGAGAAACTCCTCAAATATAAGGAAATCAACAACCTCAAGAAGGAAGTTAAAGCGTTGTGGGAGAAGGAGACAAAAATGGGCAGTAAGTCACAGCCATTATTAGAGGATGCCGACACGATATCACAAGAGATCGAAGAAAATTTGAAGGAGTTGAACAAGAATCAAGAGTAGGTGGAAGGCCATATCGACCAGGAGATAACATTAGAGATGGTGGAAATAGTTGGGGAAATTGAACAAGATACGAAAGCCATAGTAGAAAAGCTGACTCACACATTTAAGGAGCTCGTTGCGAAGATCAACCCACAATCAACGGAACACCTTCACGGAGTTCCAGGTGGATCCGGGGTGAGCCACATGTAAGTGTTAGGGGCCTTTTGGGCCCAACCCAGATGGGGAAATTTTGAACAGGAAGAATTGTGAGAACTACGGAGCTAAGCGCAGTTAAGTTTGAAGAATTTTGGGATAAGTTTTGGTATGCTGTGAAGTTGCACACAACATAGTGTTAGAGGAGCTGGGAGGTCAATGCTACAAGGATTACAGTGCCGCGATGTGCCACGTCAATGAATATCCATCTAAGCATAACATCGATGGATGAAGGCAATTATTTTGGTTAGGTCACAGAACACCTATTTTTGGCAAAGATCGTCGATAACTACCAAGCAGTGGGTAGGTGCAGATCGGAGGTAGGTGACTGATCACAATAGGCAGAAGACTACTACTACTCAAACCAGTCATCCAAGGCTTGGAAAGGACGAATAGATCGTCGGAAGCAACCTGTTGATGTGCATATAACATAATATCCACTGCCATATATCAGTACTCTAGTTTTGGAAAAACCGCGACAGTTTTGTAAACCTAAGGGTTCTTCCTTCGTAAATGTAAAGACATGACCTATGAGTCTTGATCTATATATAAGGCAATTTTGTAAAGGAAAATGGTTAACTCTCATTTTGGTTAATATTATTGAATATTGTGAGGTCTGTTAGAGAAAAGCATTGTAAAGGCTCTACAGCTAAGTGAGCAGAGACCTAATATTGAGAGAAAGAAAGAAGAACATTTACAACTGAGTGTGCAGACGAAAGAACTGTTGTACCCTTTCCTAAATAATAAACAACAGTTCTTGTGGACATAGATTCCCATCCGAGGGGGTGAACCACGTTAAACCATTTGTGTTATGTGATTGTTGTGAATGATTATTTATTAAGTTGTATTTAAATTATTTGTAGTGCATACATAAGGTTACTGTTACCTTATATGTGTTTATTTTTATCTGTATTATCTGCGGAAGGGACGAAATAACATGATAAGAGTTCATGTATGGACGAATGTTAGCAGGAAAGCCCCTAACCACACATTTAATTGTTAGGAGTGAATCGCGGCATCAAAGCGCACAGCACTGTGTATCTCACTCATCCCCATAGATCACAATGTTTATCAATCTAAATAATGATGAATGCTTAAGGGCTATTGAATAAGATTGAGTAGAAGTGATTAAGTCTCATAGACCCCACTGCGCAGCCTCTGAATGCACTGAGAGTGAAAATATCCTTGTTCCTGAAAATACTCGACGTGGAGTAGGAGAATCCGTGCAAACACTAAACGTAGCTACGCAGTCCGTCACCGTGCTGCACATTAATCAGCTGAATCAATCGCATCACATTGTTATGGAAACCTGCTTCTGCAACCACCCCCTCAGCTTCACCTCGAGTGAGACCTCAGGCTGCTTGCGGTTTGTTGCTGAAAGGGCCGGTGAATAGGGGTTTTGTTGGTATCTTGTACCGCAAAGTACTTGGGTCTATATTAGAAAACCTCTAGAACAGTGCTGCGACCAACAGTCTCAAACGTCGTCCCTATGAACAAAAAGCAGGGGACCATCCGTGTCTGCGTCGATTATCAGGATCTCAACAAAGCTTGTGTTGATGTATATGTAACTTCAGAATGTATTTCACATATATGTATATTGTATTCCTATAGAGATGTTATTATTCCTCTATATGGAAGTGTCGTTATTTATATTGTAAGTGTCGTAACTTATACTTGATGGGTTATTAGACCACCTTGTTGGGGTCGGCCCTGTATAAGTCATGTGGGTCAAGGGGTTATTAGACCACCCTATTGGGGGTCGGCCATGTGGGTTGAAGGGTTATTAGACCACCCTATTGGGGGTCGTCCCAGTCAACATTATGTTATGTGGTTAAGTTCGAGCCTACATGAGTTAGGTAAAAAGGCAAGTCAAGTCAAGTATAAATAGAGTGCGGGAGGCACTCTATCTACTCACTCACTTCTCACACATGCACTCAAGGAGGAGTGGCGCACTTATGGAGGAGGAGGATCTGCTGCTAGGATATGTCTATCTCTTATGATTGGTTGTATCATTGCTCTATCTATCTTTGAGGAAGTTATTGGGGTTTTTCACCTTTATGGTTTTCCCCAAGTAAATCTTTGTGTCTCTTGTGTGCTTGCATTATTGTCTCCATGATTGATATGCTGTAGATATGTTGTACATGTTGTTCTCTCAGTTAAGATCCTAGATCAGATTGAAGTAAATTCTGAAAATTTAACATGGTATCAGAGCTAGCCTGAAAGAAGGCATGATATGGCATGTATGACACTTGTTGCACTTACGATGCTAGGGCTTCATATAGCAAGAACCAGTCATCGTAGCAATTTCGCTATAAATCCGTTTTGGAGAATTTTTTGGATCTAAAATCGTTACAGGATGAATATTAAATCTCCAGGTACCTTTTGTCCAAAGGAAAACCTCTAATTCGTTGTACTTTGTGGTTTATGATCTGTACAATATAGGGTTTCTGCCTCTTCCAGATCTGAGTCAAAATCAGGTGACCTTGGGAAAAAGGTCATAACTTGGGCTAGGAAGCTCCAAATGAAATTTCGTAAAAAGGTACTGGTAGTACACAGACTGAGCTATCTCAGAAAACTTTTTCAGAGGCCGAATTTGAAACAGTGACACGTGGCACGTCATACAAGTTCACTCTCATGTATTATCCCATAAACAGGTCACGTTGCGACACTTGGTATAACTCTCTCTCAGAGAGTCCAATTGAGGTCACACCTATCAGGATGGAAATACAACAGGCCAAGCTATCTCAAAAAAAGTTTTCAGAAGCCGAATTTCAAACAGTGACACATGGCATGCCGTACAAGTTCGCACTCCTGTATTATCCCAAAACAGGTCACGTTGCGACATTTGGCATAACTCTCTCTCAGAGAATCCAATTGAGGTCAGACCTGTCAGGATGGAAAGATAACAGGTCAGGCTATCTCAGGAAATGTTTGGAGTTACACCAGAAACAATCAGGTACATATTTCTGTCAAAACAGAATTATTTTTTAGTACCTTCATTCATGGCTTCCGAAATTTAGGGCTTCAGAGAAAGTTGGAATTTTTGTAATCGGAGACCACGGCTGGATGCTACTCATCAAAATAGAAATTTAGAGACCAAGATCAAAATTTTTGGTTGGGCAGAAGGCCGGGCTTGATTAGACCCTAGTTCAGGACTTTGATCAGAAAAGTGGAAAATTAGGGCTTCTGTAAAAATGGGAATTTTTGAAATCCGTGACCACGGCTGGAAGCTCCTCAGAAAAATAGAAGCTTAGAGCTTTGGATCAAACATTTTGATTGGGCATAAGAGTGAGCTTCATCAAACCCCAGTTCAGGGTCACGTCCAGTGAATCCGGAAGTTTCAAAGGAAAAATTGAGGAGTGAAACTTTGCAGTTTTCAAATTCTGAATATACCAGCTTGATCAGCTCATCAAGACGCATATTTCTATCTTGTCAGAAGTTTGAAATTCAAAGTTTGAATTTTTGGGGTTTCTCTAACAAACCCATATCCAGCTCCAGGTCCAGTTCTTGCAAATCAAGTGGATTGGGTTAATCCTAGAAGAAGATGGATTGGTCACCTACATAAGTGAAGAAGTTCATGTTTCAGAGGGAGATGAAGTTAAGGCCTTACATAAGAATATTACAATGCATAACGGAGTTGAAATAAATCAAGCAGAAACCTATCGAATTGGTCTGGGAATTCGACCAAAAATTCAAAACATTGTTGGACCAAGTGAGCTTTGTTATAGCTCTGCAACAGCATCAAGAATGGTTCATTACTGCGTTGTTACCCCACATTAGACAACCACTAATGCAACAGAAGGTTGTATCTCAAGATGAGGCCTTGGAGATCGCAATGAAGTTGGAAGCTTCACCAATTGCAGAAAGTAGTAGTTGGGATGATACAGATCCAGAACCAATTGGCTACCTTGACATTAGAATTACAAGGTATGAAGAATGGAAAAGAGCAAAGACATGAACAATGACATGAAGTTTCGTGCATAGGATGCAAAGGAGAGGTCCACACTAGAGAACATTGCCCCTTGCTAATAAAGAGATACCGTTAACTATGAATCCAGACTATATATTGTCGTGTGCAGTGGATGTGCCAGCCATTAGAATACTGAAGAGCCCAAAGTATGAGATACCACTCTCACCAATATCGAAGCATGTTGAGGTGGACAAAAATCTGTTAGGAAAGATTCCAGATTACAAATGGGAGGATTATGATATGCTAGCAATGCAGAAGGAGAATACAACTGAACAAAAGTTCCCACAGTTCCAGCATGACAAATACATGTGCTGGAAAAAGAATGCGAAGGGTGACCTATGTTAGGATATTCCTATACTCCATCCTAGTCCCACCAGTATTTTGATCCTTTACATTTTCAGTCATGCATGCACTTTTAGGGTTTGCATGCATCCTAGTCATCAGTCTAGCACCTAGCCCTCAGTTATCCAGCCCCCAGGAACTTCTCACTATTCAGTTTTATCCCTCTAGTTGCTTAATGCGCCCTTCTTCACCTACCAGTCCAGTTGTCTTCAGTTTACACTGAGTTACACTTAGTAACACTTAGTTACACTTAGTTACACTCAATTACACTCGGTTACAATCAGTTACACTTAGTTACAGTCAGTTACAGTCAGTTAGAGTTAGCTACACTTAGTTACACTCAGTTACACCTACTAGAGTTAGTTTGACAGATGATTGACAGTTACTTGAGCATTGATGACTCCACTGATGATGATGAAGACTTCTAGTTGTGCTCCGATGACACTCTATTGATCTTATGATCACTCTGAGAGGCTAATTCGAATTTCCACCTTAAGCATTCGAATCCTCTCTAGCATTGTACTATTTATTTGTCCATATTGTGATTAATTAACTAGTGTGTGTGAAGTATTATTGCTTCTATTCGAGTTCTACTGTACCATATTATTTTGTTGCTCATTATACTATATTGATCACTCTTCTTCTATTTTCCTGCTTAATCATAATTACTATTGTGAGGTATACATCATCTCTTAGATCAGCTGTGAGGATTTTCACATGGTATCAGAGCATGTTGAGAGTATTGTTTATCTCCATTCTTGAGAGTTTTTTGCAGGTTATTACCAAGATTTCGAGTACAGCAGTTGCAGCAGTTTCTGCATTTTTGCAATAGTAGCAATTGTAGTTATTCTATATTGTTTTTGCAGGTCTTCTACAACTTCAATGAATTCAAAAGAAATCAATCCTCTTTCTCCTTTCTCTCCTCTTAGCTATGATGATTGGAAATAAAAAATGATAGCATACTTGAAGAGCCATGATCTATTTGACTGTTGTTTGAAAGAGAGTTCGAATCTTCTGAAGAGAAGATTGATTGGTTAAATAAAGTTGATGAAGCCTTTGGATCAATGTTGGATTCTATGTCTGATTGGATGTTATATGACCTCCCTGATTTTTCATCACCAAAAGAGCTATGGGCTCACCTGGATGAAATATTTGGAAGAGAGAATGAAGGACTTGGTCCCAACCCATTCGAAAGCAAACACAGTGATGCATTCACTCATGTTGATGGTCTCTAAGATCATGAACTAGTATAATCTCATATTGAAGTTGTTGACAAAGAACTTGCATATTCTCCACTCATGCTCAAACTTTCTTCTCTTTCTGTGCTAGCTCACACTCTAGATATTGCAGAAGGTCCTAAATCCTCTCTTGCACCAGAGTCTGTTGGTTTGCATCATGATCACATGATTATTTCAGAGGTCAAAACAGCTACTGAAGGTAATGCATTCGCTCCTCTCTAGCTATCTCCTCTTTTATACTACTATATGATCATAAATTCATGCTTTCAGAAGGTTATTGAAGATTATGGCCATTGCCATTCGCTTGGGATAAATTCTCATGCAATTACTAGTTTTGATCTCACCTCTCATGGTTCAAAGGAGATCTCAAGAAACCATGATTCAAGTCTTGGATCTAATTTGGATTCTAAGCAATTACTGCTTGGGATAATTTCTCATGCATATGATAGTTTTGATCTCACCCCTGTTGGTTCAAAGGAGATCTGAAGAAACTGTTTTTTAAGTCTTAAATCTGATTTTGATTTCAAGCAAACATGTAATAGTTATTTTTGGCATAATTTGACCCATGGTGGTTCGAAGGAGAAGACAAAAGACTATATGCACTTTCACAGATTTGATCCTACCTCAGCTGATTCAAATCACAGGTTCAAGGATCATTCTCATACTGTTGGATTTGTTCTCATCAAATTCAATTTGAAGAGCAAGTACAAACACATGCTTTTTGAGCATGATCCACTTCTTCCCAAGAAGAAGATACCTCCAGACATATGACCAAGCATCACACCTACTTGAGTTTGGAGCATTTATTTTTATGTGTGCCTTACAGTCTATTTTTTGAGGAGGGGGTATGTTTCCCATGAAATTTTCCCACTTCCTTGGTTTGTTGATTGTTATTATTCATTGTATTGGGTGACCTTTGGTATTAGTTACTAGGGCCCAGTATGGATTAAGGGCGGGTGTTAGGATATTCCTATACTCCATCCTAGTCCCACCAGTATTTTGATCCTTTACATTTTCAGTCATGCATGCACTTTTAGGGTTTGCATGCATCCCAATCATCAGTCCAGCACCTAGCCCTCAATTAGCCAGCCCCCATGAGCTTCTCACTATTTAGTTTTAGCCCTCCAGTTTCTTAATGTGCCCTTCTTCGTTGATTTTAGGGAGCAACTCACCCTTCTTCACCTACCAGTCCAATTGTCTTCAGTTTACACTCAGTTACACTCGGTTAAACTTAGTTACAGTCAGTTACACTTAGTTACACTTAATTACACTTAGTTACATTTAGTTACACTCAGTTACACCTACCAGATGTAGTTTGACTGATGGTTGACAATTACTTGAGCATTGATGACTCCACTGATGATGATGAAGACTTCCAGTTGTGCTCCGATGATCATAAGGACACCTACTTGTGCTACGATGACACTCTATTGATCTTATGATCACTCTGAGAGGCTAATTCGAATTGCCACTTTAGGCATTCGAATCCTCTCTACCATTGTACTATTTATTTGTCCATATTGTGATTAATTAACTAGTGTGTGTGAAGTATTATTGCTTTTATTTGAGTTCTACTGTACCATATTATTATGTTGCTCATTATACTGTATTGATCACTCTTCTTCTATTTTCCTACTTAATAATAATTACTCTTGTGAGGTATACATCATCTCTTAGATCTACTGTGAGGATTTTCACAACCTAACCTTGGTCGCCGAGAGATGGTTATCAGGAGTAGCCAAGTCGGGGCTGCTCAACCTGCTAAGGCTTCCACATTTCGACGGATCACCAGAGCTCAACGCGGTGGTACGAACTCTTATGGCTCGCATCCACCAGTGATATTTATGGCTAAACCAAAATATCGACCTAACAATTGACTTAATCCACCGTATAACTGGATTAAGCAAAATGGGAGAAGACCCAAGGAAGTTCTTCTAGGGAAAGACAAAGGATAAAGAGGTAGCAGCATTGATGAAGCAAACACAATCTGTGGTCAAAGGGAAGCAAGGATTCTAGAAAGAGGACATAAAGGACGAGGCAATACGGTTTGTCACGCAGCTATTAGTGGGAAAAATATTAAGAAAGTGTAGACCGTTAGAAGTAAACGCAGGCACAGTACTACTTGGCGTTGCAGCCGCCAAGAGACAAGATTTCCATTGGTCCCAATTTCTATTAAATGAATTCCTTGAAAAAGTAAATGATACACAAATCAATGGTGGATATTTTAATTTCACTTGGATAAGCATATTGATCGGCTTCCTGGGGTGGAGGGATCGAAGCACTATGTCGGAGTGGTCACAAACACTTCGGACTGCAGAGGTGCTCGATTTCAGAATCTGTGGGCGAGCCTGAATCTAGAAAGACAACACGGGACAGCGCTGGTGTTTTACACATATTAAGACCAGCTGTGTGGGGCCATCATGCTTATACCTCACATACCAAAGCAAGTGACAAGCAAATATATCCGCATTATAAATTTTTATGTTGCAATGAAATGCATCTCCATTTCACCCAAAGCACAGAAGAAGAATGTTGATTGGTACCCAGGAAACTACCATCTGTATGAGGAAGATATTGAGAACTTAATGAAAGAATGGCCAGCTGATTTCCGAGTTGAGGTCATGGATATCGAAAGTGATTCTGGCAAGGATAACGCTATCCCATGTCCCATTGTATAAGATAAAGAGTCAGGCAAAAGGAATAAAGAAGCAAAAAGCAAACAAAGACCAATTAGACACAGTTCTTCGCGAAGATGATTATTTAATGATTGCCGCAAGGGTAATAGAAAAAATGGAGGAAATTTTGATAGACAAAGAAAAGAAGGAAAAGGCAATTCAAGACAACTTAAAGCAGAACCTGACTACACTATAAGGGATATCCCAAAAATTTGATGAAGTTAGCAAAAGATTACCATTCCCACGAGGTCTCGTATTGTCCATTTGCAACCACTATCTATCAGGTTTCAATTACAAGATCAAGCAATGCTAGATACAAAGAATGTAGAGCACATGGAGCTTGACCTTGCAACCATTCCATTGCCAGGACTCCATTACTTACAAACGCAACTCGGTGAAGAAATGCATGACAGAACCATAGAAGCGCTGAAAGGATAGGCAGAGTTACAAAGGCAACTCGAGGAAGAGAGCTCACGGAGTACTATGAAATTACAAGATGAAACAGATCGTCGACTGAGATTGGAGAACATGATCATTGCCATTGCAGGTAATATAGAAGGGTTTGAAATTCAAACAGAACCAACAGATACCATCATCAAGATTGGTGATTTGGTCAATAGCCTAAGGACTGAGAAGGAAGACATGGAGATTCTCCATGAATCTGAAATTGCTTCCCTGAAAGCGTAGATCAATCCATAAACTCCACTAGATGAACAACAGTTGAGACAAGGAGTAGTGAAGACCGCGGCACAGAATATTGCTATCGAAGTCACTAAGTGCCAGATTCTACTGGAAGCAGCACTAAAGGCATCTAGTACCCTTAAAGAAGATCAACAATTACAGGAAGTAAAGAAGGAAGCGAAGGAAAAACAAAAAGTACTAGAAAAGATGGGTGAGGAGGTTAAGGCACTTCCAGCAAGGGAGAAACTCCTAAAGTACAGGGAAATCAACAACCTCAAGAAAGAATTTAAAGTGTTGCACGAGAAGGAGACAGAAATGGGTGATATGTCATAGCCATTATTAGAGGATTCCGTCATGATCTCAAAAGAGATCGAAGAAAAGTTGAAGGAGTTGAACCAGAATCAAGAGCAAGCGGAAGGCTAGATCGGCCAGGAGATAACATTAGAGATGGTGGAAATAGTTGGGCAAATTGAACAAGATACGAAGGCCATAGTAGAAAAACCGGCTCACAAATTTAAGGAGTTCACTGCGAAGATCAACCCACAATCAGCGGAACACCTTCAAAAAGATCCAGGTGGCTCGGGGGTGAGCCACATGTAAGTGTTAGGGGCCTGTTGGGCCTGGCCTAGATGGGGCAATTTTGAATAGGAAGAACTATGAGAACTGCGGAGCTAAGCGCAGTTAAGTTTGAACAATTTTGGGATAAGTTTTGGTATGCTGCGAAGTTGCATGCAGCATAGTGCTAGAGGAGCTCCGAGGTCAGTGTTACGAGGAGTATAGCACCGCGATGTGCCACGTCAATGAAGATCCAGCTAAGCACAGCATCGATGGATGAAGGCATTTATTATGGTTAGGTCACAGAAGACCTATTTTTGGCAAAGATCATCGATAACTACGAAGTAGTGGGTAGGTGCATATCAGAGGTAGGTGACTGATCACAACAGGAAGAAGACTACTACTACTCAATCCAGACATCTAAGGCTGGAAAAGAAGGAATAGATCGTGGAAGCAACTTGTTGGCGCACATATAACAGAAGATTCACTGCCAGATATTGATAGTTCAGTTTTGGGAAAACCACGACAATTTTATAAATCGAAGGGTTCTTCCTTCGTAAATGTAAAGACATGCCCTACGGGTCTTGATCTATAGATAAGGCAATTTTGTAAAGGAAAATGGTTAACTCTCATTTTGGTTAATATTATTGAATATTGTGATATCTATTAGAGAAAAGCATTGTAAAGGCTTTATAGCTGAGTGCACAGAGACCTAATATTGAGAGAAAGAAAGAAGAACGTCTGCAGCTGAGTGTGCAGGCGAAAGAATTATTGTATCCTTTGCTAAATAATAAACAAGAGTTCTTATGGACGTAGCTTCCCATCCGGGGGGGTGAACCAAATAAAACCATTGTGTTATGTGATGGGTGTGCATGATTATTTATAAAGTTGTATTTAAATTACTTGCAATGCATACATAAGGTTACTATTATCTTATATGTGTTTATTTTTATCTGTATTCTCCATGGAAGGGATGAAATAAGATGATAATAGTTCATGTATGGACGAATGTTAGCAGGAAAGACCCTAACCACACAGTTAATTGTTAGGAGTGAATCGCAGTATCAAAGCACACAACACTACATATCTCACTCGTCTGCATAGATAACAATGTTTATCAGTCTAAATAATGGTGAATGCTTAAGGGCTATTGAATAAGATTGAGTAGAAGTGATTAAGTCTCATAGACCCCACTGTGCGGCCTCTAGACGCGCTGAGGGTGCAAATATCCTTGTTCCTGAAAATACTCGACATGGAGTAGGAGACTCCGCGCAATCACTAAACGCAGCGGTGCAGTCTGTCACTGCGCTGCGCATTAATAAGCTGAATCAATCGCATCACATGTTTGTGGAAACCTGCTTTTGCAACCACCCCCTCAACTTCGCCTCGGGTGAGACCTCATGCTGCTTGCAGTCTGTTGCTGAAAGGGCCGGTGAATAGGGGTTTTGTTGGTTTCTTGTACCGCAAAGTACTTGGGTCTATATTAGAAAACCTCTAGAACAATGCTGTGACCAACACTCGTAACCTTGCTTCGGCATCCTGGGTACTCTATTCACCTACTGGTGAGATCATTAGCTTAGGGGGAATGTGTCTAGGTTTTGCGACTAACAATGTTGCAGAATATCAAGCAGTCATTGGAACCCTAACCAACGCTATTTATTTGGGTATGGACCATGTTGTCATCCACCTAGATTCTCAACTAGTGGTCTCTCATCTCAACCGAGGCTATGCCATCCGCGATCCATTTTTACTCTGTCTCCTTAGACGAGTATGTCTTCTAGAAAGGTCCTTTGAGTCCATTCAGTATCTGCACATTCCACGAGACATGAACATAGTTGTTGATTCTATGGCCAACTTCATTTTAGATTGGTACATTGCACACACATAAGCATATTTTGTGAACTGTTAAAAGTAGACATAACATGTAAATAATTCATTTCATAAGCAACATAATAACAAGACCACATCATTCAATTTTTTGAAACACATAAATATATAAATCGTTGGAATGTATGTATATATATATAATCTCAAAAAGTAGTGATGGTACAAGAATCTGAAGCATGACAGCTTTCAGTAAGTCTCGACAAAATCTTAAGCTCATAGCTTTCAGTGGTATAAAAATTCGAGGCCTCTAATCTCTCAGTACATGCATGACAACAAAATCAGGCCTAACGCCTAGCTCATACAACCCTAGGTGGTCTAACAGCTCAAGCCTGCTGAGTGTGGAAATAGTTAACCGCTCTCGCAACCCTAGGGAGCAACGCGTTGGAGCGTGTAGTTTCTCCAACCGCGTACACCTGCATGGGTCGCGGCACCTCATCTACCATCGGCTCGGGAGCATATAACGTCAACCCACTTAGGTTGGTGTAGACCCCATCCATCTCTGCAATGGAAACATGTACGATAGGACCCATGACTGCTCCCTCTCCTCTATCTCTCCTCGTGAGAAGAGATATTCCCACTGGTCGTATGGGCCCCACATTTCCACACACATGTTGTCAACTTGTCAGCACTATGTCAAAAAAATATTAAATGCACAAAACATAAAAAGTACAAGGGTTTGTTTGTTCTTACCTAGGTCTCTTCATGCTGCTCCTTTTGGCAGTGACAAGTCAGGATCATCTCTGAAGTCCGTACCACTGTACGGAAAGTCCTCCACCATCAGTAACTAGCCCTCGAGTCAAGTGAAGAACTTAGGACCATATCGAATAATGGGACCCCCACCATGATGGGCCATCACACCTATCCATCTAGCCATGTGTGGATCGCTAGAATCCTTGTCCTCCAGTGGTACCTGAGGGTACAACAAGGGAACTCGTTCCAGTAAGAATGAGATCACTATCGAACCATAGCCAAACTCTTTGAGCTCAACTCACCAACACTTGGTCAGCTGAGCTCGCATGTTTGCAAGGAGTCCCTCGCACCGGTTAAAGATCTTAGGAGATATACAGTCCTCCGTATAGAGCATATGTGACCTGGTGTCTAACTATGGAGCTTAGCTCCCTGCCATCCTCGTAATGGTGAAGAGTATGGCATGCAATGGACGTTCCTGCACATGTTTTATGGGAATATTCCCACTAGAAGCAGTGGTGTGGGGAGTACAATGCTGCAGGATTGTGTCATCCATAGTCCGATCACTCCCACGTGATCAATTCAGAAGCACATTGTCCCTTCTGCGGGACAATCTAGTCACGAAATAGATGGCCTCGACATATATGGTAAGCACATGATCACTGATCATGAAATATTGTTGGGCCGCATCCCAGCATCGGAGCATATGGGTCAATAGTGGGATCTAGGACCTCATCCCCTGAATCTCGAAGAACTTGAGGAGCCCACAGTTCCTCAGTGCTTCTACACAACATGGATCATTCAAATGATCCAACTAATCATATCCAGCATCCAACATGATGAGTACATACATATACATATAAATAATCCAATTAATCATATCCAACATCTAACATGATGCGTACATACATATATAAATGGTCCAACTGATCATACAAAACAGAAACCAGAACATCATCCTGATGCTCATCATCCAATGCTTACATCCATAGCCATGTGAAGGATCCTCCTTCCAACATGCTTAGAATGTATTCAACAAATGTGTCCATCACTTCTTCCTCAAAGTGTCCTCGATCTGAAGAACACCAAGCCTCTCCTTGAAGTACTCGAACTTCACCCTGGCTAGCGGCTTCGTCAGTACATCTGCAATCTGCTCGTCCGTCGCAACATACAGGAGCTTCATAGCTCCTCTCTGCACCATATCCCTGATATAGTGATATTTGATCTCTATGTGTTTCGACCTGTCATGAAACATTGGGTTCTCAGACAGCTTCACACAACTTTGGTTATCATAGAAGATACCAGTAGCATCCAATGGGAGATCACATAACTCAGACAATAGCTTTCGTAGCCATACTGCCTCACAACTAGATGAACAAGATGCAACATACTCTGCCTCAACTGTACTCAGTGCTACGCAGGATTGCTTCCTGCTAAACCAAGAGATCACACCTGATCCCATACTAAAGTAGCACCTAGATGTGCTCTTCCTATCTGCAGCACTGCCTACCCAATCTGAATCAACATAACCCTGCAGGTTAAACTTTTGATTCGCTTCATACTTGAGCCCATCATCCACTGTACCCTTTAGGTACCTCAGAACATGCTTTACAACAACCAGGTGAACACTCCTCAGATCCGTCAGGAACTAGCTCAATGTGTTCACCACAAAGCAAATATCTGGTATCATGTTCATCAGGTACATCAAGGACCCAATCATCTGACGATACATAGAGACATCAACCAGCTCAGATGAAGCATCACATAGAAGCTTCAGGTTCGATGCCATGGGTGTGGCCATGGCCTTGCAATCCATCATCCCAAATCTATTCAGGATATCTACTGTGTACTTCCCTTGACCAAGGAAGATCCCACCTACATTTTGCCACACCTCCATACCTAGAAAATAATGCATCATTCCCAAATCTTTCATATCGAACTCAGCAGCAAGCTTCCTCTTAGTATCTACAATCAATCTATCATCTCCTGTTACAAATAAGTCATCCACGTACAGAAGTAGAATTACAAGATTTCCTTCCTCAACCTTGTAGTAAAGGTTGGAATCCGCTTTACTCTTGGTAAAGCCCAAACTAGATAGGAAACTGTCCATCCTACCATACCAAGTTCTGGGAGCTTGCTTCAAGCCATACAAGGCTTTCTTCAATCTGCACACATATGACTCCCTGTCATGTATTTCAAAACCGAGTGGTTGCTCCACATATACTTCCTCTTCAACTACACCATTCAAGAATGCAGTCTTGACATCGATCTGGTGTATTTTCCATTTCATTGTTGCAGCCAGGGCAAGTATTGTTATGATGGAAGTATACCTGGCTACAAGTGCAAAAGTTTCTTCATAATCTATTCCCTCTTTCTGAGAGAAGCCACGAGGTACAAATCTTGCCTTGTATTTCTCTACACTTCCATCTGCAGCATGCTTGATTTTGTAGATCCATTTGGAAGTCACAACAGACTTCTCTTTAGGTCTTGGGACAACATCCCAAACATCATTCTTCATTATTGATTGGTATTCCTCAACCATGGCATCCTTCCATTCTTTCTTTTTCGCTGCTTCTTCATAACTAGAAGGTTCTTTGTTCATAATGTCACAGAGTAAGGAAACATAGCTGGTATGTGATCTGGTTCTCTTCTTTGCTCTGTTTTCTTCTTCTGGAATGCCAAATCTTTCTGCATCTTGAATGAGCTCTCTAGCCCATGCAGGTTTCCTCTTGTGGGAGTTATCCTCACAGGGTGGATCTATAGGTTCTTGCGGATCTTCAAACTCATGAACAACTTCTGGAATTGCTTCAGTCATGGTAGTGTCTTGAAATATAGTTTCCTTAGGTTCTTCATAAGCTTTGATAGGTGCCTTCCTTGATTTGATGAATGCTGAGTTTTCATCAAATGTTACATCCCTGCTGACATCAATCTTCTTGAACCCTGGAAAGTATATTCTGTAAGCCTTCGAGCTTTCACTGTAACCCAAAAAGATACCCTTCTTTCCTGAAGGATCTAGTTTAGTCCTCTTTTCCTTTGGGACATGAGTGTATACTCGACAACCAAATATTCTGAGATGGTTGACTTCAGGTTTCTTACTAGAAAAGACCTCTTCTGGTGTCATGTTGTCCAATATCTTGTGGGGTGTTCTGTTTTGCACATATACAGTTGTTCTAGCTGCTTCTGCCCATAGATGCATAGATAGATCCTGGTCATGCAGCATTTCCCTTGCTACTTCCATGATTGTTATGTTCTTCCTTTCTGCAACACCATTCTGTTGAGGATTATAAGGAGCAGTCAACTCCCTCTTAATCCCTGAATCACCGCAAAGCTTCTTGAAGTCACCTGAGGTGAATTCTCCACCATTGTCAGATCTGAATGTTTTGATTTTCTTGTCAGTTTGATTCTCCATCAAGGTTTTGAATTCCTTGAACTTATCAAACACCTCATCTTTGTTCTTCAAGAAGTAGACCCAAGTCTTCCTGGAGAAGTCATCAATAAACAAGACATAGTAAACATACCCACTTAGAGAACTGGATGACATAGGACCAGATACATCTGAGTGGATGATTTCCAGGATATCCTTTGCCTTGCTTTCACTGCTTGGGAAAGCCTTCTTAATGTTCTTACCTTTTGCACCTCATTTGCAAACACCTTCATGTTTGGTCTTGATTTCAGGAAGACCCTCTACAACCTTGCTTGCAATTGGAAGTGCCCTATAGTGCATATGAGCAAGTCTTCTATGCCAAAGTTCACTTGGTTCCATGGATTCATGTACCAGGGCATGTTCAGGTTGTCCCTTCAATTTATACAAACCTTCCTCTTGCTTTGCAATCACTATTGCATCATCTATGGTCTTTCCCTTTGGCCACATTAGGACTTGGCCATCCACAAATGCAACTCTCATACCTTTTGCATCCAATGCAGAGATGGAGAGTAAGTTCTTCTTGAGCCCAGGTACATAAAGGACTTCTTTCATCTTCAAATATTTTCAAGAATCTAGGTTGTAGGAGGCTTCACCACTTCCTTTGATTGGTGTTGACACCAGGTCCGAGGAAACCTAAAAGTTTTGCTAAAGGGTCCCAAGAGAAAAAATCATCACAAAAAGGGTTGAATTGAGGGTTTTTATATAAAAAGTATAGGATAAAAACCCATATTTATAAAGTCCGCTAGCAGATATAGTTAAGGGTTAAACCCCGATCAAGTTCCACCGGCGGAGATTATACAGATCAAGATCTAAGGCTAATATCACCCCCGCGTCGCCAAAGTGATCGTCAACAAACAACGGTGGGCGGTAGCGGACATAATACCACCAGGGCACGTGTCTGATGTTCATTCATCCGCGTATGGATAAAGTGGTATTGGAAACCACCATAGCGCCGGGCGGAACCACCCATTATGAAAATACGGAGGGATACATTATGTGGCAAGGTGGGGCCTAACACGTGGTGAACAGGAAATGGTTTGGTAGGGCCATGGAACGTGGTGTTATACTTTGTAAGGATCGGAGGGCTGATACATACCTAAATAAAATCAACGGCCAGTGTTTCATCCGCGGACAGGAACATGCACACGGGATATAAGGAAAAGCGGTCGCGGAGAATAAACCACCATAATAGGTGTCAACAAATGGTGTATCCGCGCGGGGAGCAAACCGGGAAAGGAAACAGCCTTTTCGATCACGGATACCACTGGTGGAATAAAGGGAGACGAGATCGGACGGCCCAAAATAAAGCCTCGAAGATCAACGGTTGGATATGACCAGCGTTCATAAAGGTGCAAGGATGTTAATTTAAAAAGGCTTATATAAAAAGAAAGGGCTCCACATAACGGCATTTTGCATGTGTCGTTATCCTGGAGAGCTCCGAAGACTGGTGGAAGCTGGCGATTGCGACAGAAGCCGAAAAGCGAGCACTTACAGGTAGGGTCTGGTGACCTGTCACACTTTTTAAACAGAATTTTGTTTAAAAGAAGCGTTTAAATGGAGACTGTGCAAGATATAGACATTTTTAGGTCAAAAGATGCCCTAGAAGACAAAGATGAAGATGTTTACGATACCCTAATTAGGTTTCCGGTCTCCGATGTAAAAATTAGATTGTCTGAGTTATTAAAAGAGGTTATAGACCCCCATAGGGTTCACCAGTCGTCTCTGATAGCTTTTTGCCCAGACCAATTTCCTGTTTTCCCAGAATTCGTCTCCTGGTGTGCCGAAAATTATTCTCGGGAAGAAAGAGTCGTTTTAAACAGCCAGAAAACCAGAGCCATTTGCAAAATCAAGCCAGCCGAATTGATTAGAGCCCTGGAAGTAGATTTGCCCCAAACCCTGGACCCTGAGGTTTTTTCTGAGGTCTCAATTATTGAAAATTTTCATCATGCTTCTCAGAGTGATAGGGAAATATTTTTGTCGACGTGTCTCAAACCAGAGACTAGCATTTTGGAACTCCCTTACCCTTTAGATATCAATCTTTTTAATGAAAATACTCAGTTGGTCTTGACACTGTTGGCCGTAGTTTTAGGGTTAGATTCGGATTTGTATATAACTGAGTTTCAATTGAGTCTCTTGTACAGAATAAGTATAGTCCATTCGGGGATTGACGAAAGTCAAATTCCCCGACTTAATTTTGAAGCATTCATAGCAGAAAGGATTCATGACCAGATGGTCAATTTTTCCACCCACAGACATTTCAGGTTTCAAGCCTTTTTAATGAGAAATATTATGGTATCCAGTCAGGAAGAATTACAGTTCCCAGAAATTGTTTTCACAACTCTACTGGAAAATAATATGTTCAATTTTATCAACTACATGCTCTCAACGATCTTTAGGATGATTTTCGGAAAAAATCTGCCTAGAGTACTGCCGGAAATGCAGGTATCAATGCAATTGAATACAGAATATGCTACAGGGGATTGGTTTTTATCGAAAGATAGTACAGTAGTCAGATTGTATGGATTCAAACATAAACCCTATGTGTTACCAGCATTCCTCACTTTGAGGATTTTTGCCTTGGAATTCTTAAGACAGAAGTTGATTGTAGAAGATAACAATTTTTTAGTTCACAGACAAGCAACGGACATTAAATACCCTTTCACATTAGGTCCGTTCACAATAAAGAATAAGAACGCTGCTGTATATATAGAGAAGTTGTTAAAAGACATGAATTTTGAGACAGATGCAGCTATGGAATATGACCCATTATATATCATATCCAAACGAAGAATTGAGCATCGTATCAAGGCTCTGAATCATCAAATTGTTGAAGGGATGGCAGACAGAGCCAACTGGCTCGAATACAAAGAAGAAATTATTCCAGACACGTCCGACAAAGAAATATCATTGGAAGAAGCAATGGCAGAAATAGAAAGCAAAATAAATACTGCATTAGTGGGGTCCAAAAGACCTATACAGGACATTATGATCATTGATGATGAAGAGACAGAAAAAGGAAAAAGATTGAAAACCGATGAGTCACAAGAATTGACAACAATTTCGGAAGAAGCAAAAGCAATAGAAGATGAGATACCAGAGGTTACAGTGAAGGAATACAACATTGAAGAAACCCCTGTAGGGGGTGATGTAAATAGACCCAGGAATATCATGGACGTATTTGATGAACATAGTAAAAATAAACAGGAATCCACGAAACAAACAAGTCAATTGTTTCCGAAGGTCAGGAATATATCTAATAATGAAGTGAGCTTATTTACCAGCAGGAACATCAAAGAAAATTATTTGAAATTTTCAGTTGTGACAAAAAACAAGATCTCAGAGATGAAGATAGACTTGTCAAAAGTAAATGCCCCTGATAAAATTTTGTTACATAGACAAGCTGGAGAGGTCATATACTCAGACTATTTGGGGGCCACATTGAGAGCAGACAAACTGAAGAATTCAGTAGACAAATTAAATAATCAGTTGAGACAGGAAAAGGCGGAGAATAAGTCTCGACAATAGCAAATTAAGAAATTGCAAATAGATTTGACTAATAAAGATGGAGATGCAACCACAAAACTGCTCAAGGAAAAGGAAGATACAATCTTAACGTTAAGACGAAAATTAAAAATTCCAGACACTGTACTTATTCAAGGTGCAGAATTGATAGTATTAGAAAAAGAGAAAGAAGAACTATCTAACGAAGTCAATGATGTCACTGCTAAAATGTTAAAGCTTTCTGATGAAAAGGATTGTTGGGAAAAAGAAAGGTTCATTTTAGAAGAACAGTTGGCAACAGCAAGAAAACAATTAGCAGAGAATAGTCAGCAGCAAGTACAGACAGGCTCAGAAGAGGATAAGACCGTTGTAGATGGAATTTTACAGGCAATGTCACAAATAAGTTTAAAAGATAATGAAATCAAATTGTTAAAGACAGAAGTATAGAAATTGAAAGAAGAAAATGAAGTAAAAGAGAAAGAAATAAAAACTTTGCAAGCAAAAAATCAGGAATTGAGCAATAATAATAAAGGATTAGCAGCTCATGTAACAGGGCAAGCTGCTATGCAGGGGTGTAAACATATGGTGTGGGACCAAATCATTAAAGAGGTTGAAAAACTTAGGCCATATCTGGATTATATAAGAGTTAAAGAAAAGGTAGCCAAAGATGCCTTCGAAAGTTGCCGAGCAGTCAGGGAGAGCCTAAATAGAAAGACGAAAGAAATAGCCCAGAGAGCAATAACATTTTTAAACAGTCTATCTGAGGCAGACCTGACAGCCATGAGTATAACGAACAGAATTTCTGTCATCACTTGGGCCAGAGGGATCTTGGGAAAATACTCACATGTTGAAAATGTCGAGGCTAAAGCAGGAGAAATAAGGGAAGAAGTAATCCAGTTCAAAAAGCAATTTGAAAAGTTAGTGAATAAGGGATTCCCAGCTTTCTGGAATGAAAAGAGTGAATTAATTCCTCCAAATGAATATAAAAGATCACTGTTTGATATCAGGATGGATCACCGAAATTTCCAGCAGCTAGATCATATGCTCACAGGAAAAATTTTAATGGAGAAAATGTCAGGGGAATTTGAAATTTTAAATATGCTAATTTCAACTTGTGCAAACCTTCTTCCTGTTTCTTATGCAGGTCATATTGAGATGCGAGTCTTGGTGAAGGAAATGACCAATTATGACTTACCCACGGTTGACCAGTGGAATTATGTGGAGAAGTACGGAAAGACCAGATATTCTGTTCATACCTAGATGCACTTGAAACTCTTGCCATGTGGCGAAAGGATGATATCCAAAAGGTTTTGCCAAGTGGCAAAAAGACATTTTAATTTTAAATTTGTAATATTATTTGAAAGACAGTTATGGGTTGCTCGAAGACAGTTATCTTTTAGTTAAACATTTTTAATTATTAATTAGAAGAAGCAGTTATGTGGAGCTTCTTCTAAAAATTTTGTATAAAAACAATGGAGGTCATTGTTGAAAGGGTTGGAAATTTTTTGAGAAACAAGTATGTTTTGAAGTTTATTTTTGAGAAATAAAAGCAGTACAGTGATGGTACCTATCTTTTGATATCAGAGATTCATGAGTTAATCAGTCTTACAGTCTGTTATTCTCCTTATCTTTATATGTGCCTGTTTACTTTCTTCGTTATATCTCCCATAGTGTTTTTCTTCCATATTTAAATGAGCACTTGAAATAACTTGAGATTCATACTGGTTATGCCTCATTTTATTTGCATTTAAATATCCATTATATTCTCCAAAGTTGACAATAGTTTCATCCTGGATAGATGCCTGTTGTTGATGGAATGTCTTTATTTCTTTCTATGCCACCTGAAAAATCGAATTGACTGTAATATGATTACTATCTTGCCTCTGTGTAAATTTGTATGGTCAAAATCTCTTACTGGTTTATTATACATTTGAAAGCTTCGACTCCATGCCCAATGTTTCTTGTTTACCTTTTCGACCATAAAATATTTTTTTTTTTTGAGAAATTTTAAGAGAACCTTTGTATATTTTAGCCTTCACATATATATCAAGAGAGAGCCCTCTCTGGTGGAGAAAATGGCTAGTTTTTCTACCTAAAGCTTGGTTTGAAATAGGTTACCTTAGGTCTTATTTTCTTACAACCGGAATAAAATCTAAGTGCTAACAATTGGGTATTGATAATCATCTCCAAGTTTCACAACTGCGCAGCCCAATGTTGGACCAAAGAGTCAGCATGTTGAGCACCATCTAGCAATGTTCTTCAAGGATGAATTTTGTCTTGGTCCTCAAGAAAGCCACCTGGAATGCCATTGACACTAGCTGCAACAAGTGGTATAAGTCCTATAGAATTTGAGCAAAAAACGACAACAAATGTTGAAGAGGTCATACGCCGTATTAAATGCATTGCTCCACAATGCTTCTCGGAAGACGACAAAAATGTTATTAAAACACTAGGGTCTGTACATCGGAAGGTGGCCGAGCTAGTCAAGGCTACTATACAAGCAAATGAGTCAATGGTGAAAATTTTAAAATGCATTGTAGATTCAATCATGTTGAGCAGGCCACTGAGTTTTCAAGTTCTTTTGGAGACACGGATTCTTTTGACAGTGATAATGATGGTTCAGGCTCTATGATATATAATACTACTAGAATGGAATCATACTTGTAGAATTGTAATGGAGCTACAATTTCTGCAGAAAGTTGATGCAAGTGAATTAAAGAAGAGGAAGAAGGCATTAACACTGGAAGTGGAAAGAATATAGACACCATATTGAATGGCGGTACCAATGACTTGAGTTGCAGGCTAGAGAAATTTTATACCAAGTTTCCAAATATAACAATTTACCGGCAAATATACAAGCTAGCAAATCGTAGAGGGATGAACTCCAAGTTGTGAAGGCATTAACAGCAAGATCTTTCCCTTTAATAGATAATACTTACAGGCACCGAATTTTGCATCACAAATGAAGAAAGAAGATTGAAAATACAGCAGAACTGTCCTCAGATATCTCTCGTCATCCCTTGTTTTCTTTATATGAGAAAAGCAACAATTCGTAGGCTTTCCGCAGCAACAACTTGCATGGAGAAGTAATGAAAAGAGTGGTCGCAGAACAAAAAAGACCATCACACATGCCCACTCTTGATACATTCGCATATGGAAAAGCGGTATTTCAAACCACTTAGAAAGCTATGCGGAAACATCCTACGTGGCACCCAAAAGCATTCTCTATTTATTGGTGAAACTCATCATTTTATTTGTTTCGAGAAATTGAATGGAGGAAATAAAAAACATAAGAGAAGCTAAGGCATAAACCCTAACACCACATGGAAATACCATTTTTTCCAATCAACGATTGGAAGAGGTTTGAAATTTTGCATTTTAAAAGAAAGTTGTTTCCGCAATTTCTTCGGAAAACAAAAAACAGCCAGCTACAAGCTCATCACCAGAATACTTGATAGGTTGAAAAGAAAGATATTTGAAGTCCTGGAATCAACAGGTTAAAGAAAATTACAAAAAAATTCTTTATATTTCTTCATTCAAAATATTTTGTAACCGCTCCAGATTTGTTTTATTCGTAAACATTAGTTAGAAACCATTTTTAGACAAATACAGTTAGGGTTTGCTTGGGGAGCAATTTTTGTATAAAATATGCATTTTGCAATGTAAAAGGAGGAATTTTCAAGAATGAGAAAAAACCGTTCTGGGCATTTGAAGTTTATCTCAGAAATGAATAAAGATTTCAAAGTTTGAGCAGTTTTAAATCAAAGATTCATGCGTTGTTGGTGTTTACAGTCTATACCTTTTGTTTTCTCACTTGTGCATGTTTACCTTCCCAGTTATGCTATTAATTTTTGTCTTTTATTCTATCCTTGCACGAACGTCTAAAGAAATTGTGATTCATATTGTTATGCCTCAGTTTATCGCGTTTAAGTATCCATTTGCTACTCTAAAATCGACAATGGATTCATCCTAGTCTGATGCCTATTGATTGGTGGATTGTCTTTAATTCTTTCTTTTCGCCTGCAAAAAGCTTTGACCATAACCTAACAATTACCTTGCCTTTGTACAAAAATTATGTTTTTGCTGCTTATATATTAGTTTTCTGTTTCTTGACTCCATTGCCCAATGATATTCCATTTCCTGTTGTTCTAACCATATGACTAAAAAAATCCATAAATTTTTACCGTTATTTTACAATTTGGCCATTGAATTTATCGTCAAGCTGCTGTTGTGGTGACATTGAATGGAAGATTTGCTGAGAGAGCCCTCTCTGGCTGGAGGAGGCAAACTTTCAGTCTAAAGATTGGTTTGAGGTTACCTCGGGGTTTCCTTGATACAACCCAAGGAAAATCTGAGTGATAACATTTTGGCGCCGTTGCCGGGGATCGAAGATTTCATTTTCCCTGGGTATGAATGACAAAGTTTCCATCTATGATGGTTGATGGTGAACAATGGTTAGATATCAAGTAGGTTGTACATCTTTCACCTGGAAACTCCATCTTCAAAGAATCCAGTTTTCAGAAACTTCATGGCCACTCCACATTAAAGAAATCCAGTTTTGCATTGGTTCATAGGCTGGTTTCCTCAATTTTTCAAATCAGAATCTGCAGCTCCAGTATTTCGAGATGGCCTCTTTGTTAAGAAGGCATGCTCCTATGAACAGGTCTCATATTCCTGGTTTTCCAAATCAAATTCCCAAAATAGATTGGCAAACCTAATTGCCCAAATTCAGAGATGAAAACAGTGATTATGCTGCTTTACATTTAATCAAATTCCATGTACATGTACACAAGCTGAAGATTAGGTTTCATGAGGACTGTCTTATGAAGATGTTCATGGCTTCTTTAGAAGGAAAAGCAAGGGATTGGTATGAAAGTTTAAGACCTGGCAACTTGTTTTCTTTAAAATATTTTCACATAGCATTTTATGGGCATTATACAATAGATTTTCTAGCTTTGTCTTTAATGGAAAATTGTTGTGATAAGTTTGAGGGTTTCACACAATACCTTGAAAGTATTGATGAAGATCTAGAAAATATGAATGATGAAGACCTATCTGAAACACTCTATCATTTCTCTTCACAATTCTATGGCCTTGATGATCGAGAAAAGCTTGTTGTAGATGAGATAAATGAAGAAATGATAGTAGTATCCCATGATCCCTCTTTGGAAACAAAGGTTGGTTCATCTACTCCTTTGTATACAAATGAAGAATACATCTAGAATAATGATCAACCTACAGAAGAAGAAGAAAATAATAGTTTTTTGATTCAAGAAATGCACATACCACCTCCTCTTTTAACGGAAGTAAAAATAGATCAGCTCCTGCAGAGTCATGCTACAGCCCCTGCTTATATAGATTTGCAATCTTCACAGAGTCCAGGATATGTAAGTGAAACTTCTTCCATTATTGGACATGAAAATCTGAATTTGAATGATGACAATCATGATAATTTTATGAAGGAATCCATTTATGATGATGATCCGCCGCAAGGAAATCAGCTATCAAACACCAGTTTCTTTCATCAACAAGATAGAGCTGTCATATTTAATGATCTTGCAGAATGTTCATTGTTTGACGATACTTTAGAGTATGAGGTTAATCATTCATTTCTAGAAAAGAATGTTAAGGAAGAAAGAACATTTCAGCTCTCCCGTCAAATTGCAGAAAATCCAAAGGTACTTCAAATAAAATATATCTTCTTTGATCCTATAGTTGAGTATATGAAGAAATTTCTCAGTTTCAATTTGCAGCTAGGTTTTTATTTTGAGAATAAAGAGTATCAGTGGTTGCCTATACTGTCATATTTTCTATTATTGGCTTATTTCGAACACAGAAAAGGAGTTAGATTGTTTGAACACCTAATGGATTAGCTTTTTTGGTGTTTCCAAATTACTTGATTGATGGAAAGTCTTTGACATTCTAAAGGTAGGGTAGGTAGGAGAAATAAGTTTTCCAGGCAAGTAGTTTTCAGTATGTACAGTGTTGTTTTCAGTTTTCTACAGTTAAAGTGGTTTTCAGCTACAGTTTTTGGATGAAAGATTGATTACAGGATATAGGTTATAGGTTGCGGTTGTCAAGGTTGGGAGCCGCCCAATGGTCAAGCACATGGTATACGGTGTTCTTTGCTGCCTCGTTGGGAGGACAACATCCCCAGTAGGAGCCAGTTGTTAACACTCAATGAATTTTGTGATTAGTATTCTTCTGATAGCATTAGCGACACAATAATTTCATGATTAAGGTACCGAAAGACAACCAAAGAAAAAGTATCTCATCTCGGGTTGTAGACACCATGGTCGGAAAAGGAAGAAGATGTCCTGTGTGTGTGAACTAAAACTTTATAAGGGACCTAGAAGATTTTGGAGCTAAAAGTCAAAAAGGAGAAAAAACTCTATGTTTTCATGAAAAAACCTAGGCCAAAACACATGAAGAAAAAGGTTTGATATTCTAAAGGCAAAGAACTATGTATGGAGAAAGAATTTCATAGTTTTTCATAGTCGGTAGTTTTATGAAAAAGAAGGGGGCTTCGATATTTTGTTTGCCAAAGTCAAAAGTTTATGAAGGTTTGATATTTTAAACTTTTAACCCAAATATCGACTTTTGATGTGTCTTAAGCTTAATTAAAGTTTTAGCCTAAGGTTCGTCATATTTTTAGTTGAGCCAATAGTTTAATAAAGTTGGAGCAAAATGTATATATGCCCAACACCGAGGGCTTCACCATGGGACCACGCACCAAGCCAAAGACAACCAACATAGCCACCAGCATCCAAGTGAAAGCCCTTCTTTCATTGTTACTTGGTATGTATTGAAGACATTGAGGTATATAAAGACATAGAAAAAGTCTTGTGCTTTGCATGTGGGATAAATCCCCAAGAGAAAAATGAAACATTATGTCAAGTTTAAGGAGAATATAATTTCATGTGTGTAAAAGTCAGTTTGCGAAGAAACTTGATGTCGTGTTAGTAATTGGAAAGGAAAAGAAAACTGTTGGCATATACAAACTGTTGGAAGGGAAGCCATTCTCATCCTCTACACTCGATGCTCAATTTCAGCCCACTCCTGATAAATACAATGCCAAAATTTGTCGGGATTGTTTGTTGTCTCTTATAGTCAAAGATCACCGGTGCCAAAGCTTGATAAGAAATGCAAATGTTAAGAAATGAAATTTCAAATATAGGTTTGACCTTGGAATCCACTCGTAATGTTGCTTGTCTTTTGGGTATTTAGATCGACAAATTCCATCTTTTGAAAATCGAAATGTAGTTAATCGAATGATAGCCTTTCCTCAAAATTTTACTGTTCAGATATTTAACAGATTGTGAAGACCAGTGTACGCCATGGCACATGTGCTTACTGGTATAAATTTGGCTAAGATTGTTCTTGCATCTCTTGATAAAAAACAATCCTGTGACAAAATAAATCTCATACTCGCATGACAGAGAGTTTGTTTGTTCATTCTTTTGAGGTGAAGATCAGTTAACATATGGCCAGAATTCAGAAAACAATTTGTAATTCAACAAGTGTTGTCAAGGTTCATGTCATATGTCTTGCAAATTGTTGGGCGAGCTCCAAGCAAAATTTTATTTGCTAAAAAATACAACTGCGCAGCCCAATGTTGCACCAAAGAGTCAGCATGTTGAGCACCATCTAGCAATGTTCTTCAAGGATGAATTTTGTCTTGGTCCTCAAGAAATCCACCTGGAATGCCATCGACACTAGCTACAGCAAGTGGTATAAGTCTTGTAGAATTTGAGAAAAAAGTGACAAGAAATGTTGAAGAGGTCATACGCCGTATTAAATGCATTGCTCCACAATGCTTCTCGAAAGACGACGAGAATGTTATTAAAACACCACGGTCTGTACAGCGGAAGGTGACAGAGCTAGTCAAGGCTACTATACAAGCAAATGAGTCAATGGTGAAAATTTTAAAATGCATTGTAGATTCAATCCTGTTGAGCAGACCACTGAGTTTTCAAGTTCTTTTGGAGACACGGATTCTTTTGACAGTGATAATGATGGTTCAGGCTCTATGATATATAATAATACCAGAATGGAATCATACTTGTAGAATGGTAATGGATCTACAATTTCTGCAGAAAGTTGATGCAAGTGAATTAAAGAAGAGGAAGAAGGCATTAACACTGGAAGTGGAAAGAATATAGACATCATATTGAATGGCGGTACCAATGACTCGAGTTGCAAGCTAGAGAAATTTTATAACAAGTTTCCAAATATAACAATTTACTAGCAAATATACAAGCTAGCAAATCGTAGAGGGATGAACTCCAAGTTGTGAAGGCATTAACAACAAGATGTTTCCCTTTAATAGATAATACTTACAGGCACCGAATTTTGCATCACAAATGAAGAAAGAAGATTGAAAATACAACAGAACTGTCCTCAGATATCTCTCGTCATCCCTTGTTTTCTTTATATGAGAAAAGCAATCGTTCGTAGGCTTTCCATAGCAACAACTTGCATGGAGAAGTAATGAAAAGAGTGGTCGCGGAACAAAAACCACCATCACACATGGCCACTCTTGATACATTCGCATATGGAAAAGCAATATTTCAAACCACTTAGAAAGCTATGCGGAAACAGCCTACGTGGCACCCAAAAGCATTCTCTATTTATTGGTGAAACTCGTCATTTTATTTGTTTCGAGAAATTGAACGGACGAAATAAAAAAGATAAGAGAAGCTAAGGCATAAACCCTAACGCCGGATAGAAATACCATTTTTTCCAATCAACGATTGGAAGAGGTTTGAAATTTTTCATTTTAAAAGAAAGTTGTTGCCACAATTTCTTTGGGAAATAAAAAACAACCAGTTACGAGCTTGTCACCAGAATACTTGATAGGTTGAAAAGAAAGATATTTGAAGTCCTGGAATCAACAGGTTAAAGAAAATTACAAAAAGTTTCTTTATATTTCTTCATTCAAAACATTTTGTAACCGCTCCAGATTTGTTTTATTCGTAAAAATTAGTTAGAAACTATTTTTAGACAAATACAGTTAGGGTTTGCTCGGGGAGCAATTTTTGTATAAAATATTCATTTTGCAATGTAAAAGGAGGAATTTTCAGGAATGAGAAAAAACCATTCTGGGCATTTGAAGTTTATCTCAGAAATGAATAAAGATTTCAGAGTTTGAGCAATTTTAAATCAAAGATTCATGCGTTGTTGGTGTTTACAGTCTGTACATTTTCTTTTCTCACTTGTGCATGTTTACCTTCCCATTTATGCTATTCATTTTTGTCTTTTCTTCTATACTTGGACGAACGTATAAATAAATTGTGATTCATATTGTTATGCCTCAGTTTATCACATTTAAGTATCCATTTGCTTCTCTAAAATCGACAATGGATTCATCCTAGTCTGATGCCCATTGATTGGTGTATTGTCTTTAACTCTTTCTTTTTTCCTACAAAAAGCTTTGACCATAACGTAACAATTACCTTGCCTTTGTACAAAAATTTTGTTTTTGTTGCTGATACATAATTTTTCTGTTTCTTGACTCCATTGCCCAATGATATTCCATTTCCTGTTGTTCTAACCATATGACTAAAAAAATCCATAAGTTTTTACCGTTATTTTACAATTTGGCCATTGAATTTATCGTCAAGCTGCTGTCGTGGTGACATTGGATGGCAGATTTGCTGAGAGAGCCCTCTCTGGCTAAAGGAGGCCAACTTTTAGTCTAAATATTGGTTTGAGGTTACCTCAGGGTTTCCTTGATACAACCCAAGGAAAATCTGAGTGATAACATTGCTAAAAGTGGATTGGGACAATGGAGGAAGACCAATCTATTGGATTTCTTCATTAGCGATCTTGAGGAGAAAACCCTCGAACATATTATATGGAAATAATCGTAAAGGATCGATTGTTCCATGTTGAGATATTGACCAAGTTAAATGTGAATACTTATTTGAATTTTTCTACGCAATTGAACTAATGTTGGCACATATTGGAACTGTATTCAATCTAGGATTTTGTAATCCACTATTTCCATTGAGTCATCAAACCACCATTTATAAAAAATATTTTATAATTGTAGAATGTGCTTTTTATTCAATAACATTTATACCATGAATTTTGATAGACATCTAATGTGTCAAATTTTGATGTGAAAAGAGTTCTCTTTCTTTTTTTTCCATGTAAGGAAATAACAGCATTCAATGCCAAAGAGTGCAATATACAGTCTCTTTTTGAATTTCCATTCATAAGATTCACACTTTTATAGCTTTCAGCTATTGATTGGAATGCAATTTTTGAAATACATTTATTTTTACAACAACATGCAGTCCTCATTTTTCTAGAGAATCAACATTCATCAAATGTTTCTTCAACGTTTGTGCTCAACTTCCTTCCAAATGATGGATTCCCAATTTGTTGTTTAACAAAATTCGATATCCTTATTGTAACATTTTTTTTATTGACAAAGGAATCATTATCCACAGTGATCCGCATGTGGCCAGGAAGCATGAGGGGGAAAACAGTTCAACTGATTGTGTCGGCTCTGTTATGGTAGAAGCTTAAGAAACAGGATGCGCAAAGAAGGAATACACTACACAGACATAACAAAAATATACACAGACAATATGCAGGAGTGTTAACTGATCTTCTATTACTAGATATGAGATCCTCGATTGATTCTATCTCCTTTATATTACAATAGTTTACATTCGTATATAGAGACTGCTGTGACGCTTGGGTGCTTGACCGTTTCCTTCAGTTACAAGAGAAGTTAGAACGGTTCGTCAGTTCAACCGTTGCAGTTGACTAGAAGAGAGAGAGGCAGTTTGTTGAAGTTCGACAGTCACAAGTCGCATATCGACGCTGCATGTCAGTGTCACGAAACTGTGAGGTCGCAGAACTTATCGAAGTGGCGGAGGTGTCGAAGTCGGAACTTGTCGATGTTGATGACTTGTCGAAGATGTGTCGAAGTCAGCATCCGACAATAATTCCAACTGTGATGTGGATCATACCTCCTCCCTTAAGAAACAATGGTCCCCATTGTTTTCTTGTGAAGATGAGGAAACTTGTCAATTATTTCAGTAGTAGAGTACCACTTTCCTTGTGTTGGGACTTGTCCACCTTTAGCAACCTGAAACAAGGGAATTGTGTTTGTCCTTGTATGGCGTACTCGTCGTCCTACAATGGTGTCGTAAGGAAGAGGCTCCTGAACATATGGATTGATGTCATCAGGTTCTGCTGTCAGTAAGTCGTTCTGTTCCAACAGTGGTGCATGGTATGGTCGAAGTCGATCCACATTGAATACAGAATGTAGACCTAGGAATGTAGGAACGTCAAGCTGGAAAGCGTTTTCTCCAATATATCGAAGAATAATGTACGAAGCATATCGCAAAGGTTTGAAATTCATGAATGTACTAGTGAAGCGCTCCTTCTTGATATGTAATGAGACCTTATCCCCAATTTGGAATGAATGAGGAATACGATGCCTGTAGTGTCGGGCCTTAGCTTTCTCGGTTGCTCATTACAACATTTCCTGTGCTTCCATTAGAGGAAATTTCAATTTAAAATGGGCCTTCCAAAAATAATACAAACTCCATGTCATCATGTATTAGCCAATCAAAATTCCTTAAGATTCAAAAAGGGAGCACCTAAAAAAATTGGAGGGAAAAAATAAAAACTACTTTTTTGGATCGTATTTTCAACTTATCTCCTTGTAGGTTTACTTAAATTTCAAGCGGGAGGACTCGTTGGATGCATAATTAAATTATGCATCCAACTAGTACCCATGTTGCATACTTTTAACAACATCCACACCATGAAAAATCGAAAATACATTAAAAAACGTGTTTTCTCTCACTAGAAACACGTTTTTTAATGTATTTTCAATTTTTCATGGTGTGGATGTTGTTAAAAGTATTCAACGTGCGTACTCGTTGGATGAATAATTTAATTATACATCCAATGAGTCCTGCTACTTGAAATGTGAGTAAAACTATAAGGAGATAAGCTGAAAATACGATCCAAAAAAGTAGTTTTCTTACTCTCTACTATTATTTTATTATTATTTTCCTTAGGAGGCCCATTTTTTACCCAAATTTCCTCTAATGCTTCTGGATGTCACAGATTTGATATCGAAACTTCAAGGCTTTATCAACTTCTCACTAGCTGTAGTCAGTGTCAAAGTTTGGCTATGCCGAGGAGCTGATCAAGTCGATAGGCATTGATGGTTGAAATCTGTAACAGATCTCAAATGGACTCTTTCCTGTAGAGATATGCTGAGCACAGTTTTAACTATGTTGTATGTATGGAATACTATCATCCCATGTGCATTGATGCATGTGGTTGTACATGCAAAGCAGTTGTAAGACCAAGCGATTCACAACTTTTGTCTATTCGTCGATCTGAGGATGGAAAGCTGTTGACAATGAGAGTTATGTTTCCAGTTGTTGCAAGAGAGTCTTACAAAACATGCTAACAAATATGGCATCTTGGTCAGAAGTAATGGTTGTGGGTAAACCAAAGTGTTTCTAGACATGTGTGAAGAAGAGTTGAGCAGTCTGTTGCGCTGTCGTTGTCTTCTTGCATGGTATGAGAATGGCCATCTTGGAAAATATGTTGACTAATAATAAGATTATGTCATGCTGATGTTTGGTAGTAAGTTATCCCATCAAGTAGTCCATAGAAATATATTCCCATGGTTGACTAGGAACTGGAAGAGGTATGTACAATCCCTGTCGTCGATTAGGCGGTTTAGCAATGGCACAAACCACACATGATCGAATGTACTTGTTGAAATCAGTTTTAACTGTAGGCCAAAAGAAATACTTATGCAGAATAGAAAGTATCTTTTCTATTCCAAAGTGTTCTGCAGTCTTGTTGTAGTGCATGTCCCAAATGAGATATTGTCTATGCTCACCGGTCAGTACACAATGTTGTCCAAGCTTGTATAGCAAGGTGTCTTCCAAGAAATAGTCGGTGGTTGATGACTTGTTAGTCTGAAGCTGTTGGTAGACTGGTGAAAATTCGATGTTGTTTTGATAGAACTGAGGCCAAGTAGTGGTGTCATATCCTTGCAAACTGATCATCACTGTAAAAAGGAGAGTAATGGGCGGTCTACTTAGAAAATCGGCGGCTATGTTAGCTTTACCTTTCTCATACTTAATTACCAACTGGAATTGTTGTAGGTAATTAATCCACTTAATTTGTCAAGTTGTTTGTAGTTTTGACTGGGTCGGAGTGAACTATAGAGGTTTATGGTCAATGAGGATGACCGTGTCCTTTCCAAGGATGTAATGCCTCCATTTCTTGAGAGCTTGCACGGTCATCTACAGTTCGTTTTCGTACATCAAATATCTTATAACTTTGTCGTTAAAAGTTTAATGATGAAAAGGGATTGAGTGACCAGACTGAGTGATCACTGCGCCCAAGGAATAGTCTGATGCGTCCGTCTCAATCTCGAAGGGCTTATGCAAATCAAGTAACACAAGTACTAGTGCAGTGCAAAGCTTATGCTTGAGCTGTTCAAAAGTTGCTTGTTGTGTTGATGTCCATTTGAAGACAGTTTTCCCACTTCCTTTCGTCAACTGATTCAAGGGCCAGACTATGTGACTAAAGCTGAGTATGAATCGTCGATAGAAATTTGTTAAATTTTCTGAATTTACTTCAATATGATCTAGGATCTTAACTGAGAGAACAACATGTACAGCATATCTACAGCATATCAATCATGGAGACAATAATGCAAGCACACAAGAGACACAAAGATTTACTTGGGGAAAACCATAAAGGTGAAAAACCCCAATAACTTCCTCAGAGATAGATAGAGCAATGATACAACCAACCAATAGAGATAGCCATAACCTAGCAGCAATCCTCCTCCTCCATAAGTGCGCCTCTCCTCCTTGAGAGCATGTGTGGGAAGTGAGTGAGTAAATAGAGTGCCTCCCGCACTCTATTTATACTTGACTTGACTTGCCTTTTTACCTAACTCATGTCGGCTCGAACTTAACCACATAACATAATGCTGAGTGGGCCGACCCCCAATAGGGTGGTCTAATAACCCTTTGACCCACATGGCCGACCCCCAATAGGGTGGTCTAATAACCCTTTGACCCACATGACTTATACAGGGCCGACCCCAAACAAGGTGGTCTAATAACCCATTGACCCACATGACTTATACAGGGCCGACCCCAAACAAGGTGGTCTAATAACCCATCAAGTATAAGTTACGACACTTACAATATAAATGACGACACTTCCTTATAGAGGAATAATACCATCTCTATAGGAATACAATATACATATATGTGAAATACATTCCGAAGTTACATATACATCAACACTCCCTCTTAACTAGGAAGGTATTTCTCAGCACAGTTCTTCTAGCACAAGTCATCTTCTCTGGATCATCGTCACTGGATAATCGTCATCGAGTCATCATCATCGTCACTGCTGCTACTATCTCAATCAATCTCTGAATCTAATCGTCATAGGAAGTTCTACAGAGCCAGTCCTTTTTCATACTGGATGTAGGCCCACCACCTGCAGGTCTTCGTCATCACTGGCCATACTGTGGAATCCTCAGGACTTATTACGTGCGTCACAAAACCTCGAAAGAGCATCCCAGGATGTTACGGGTACACAACTCCGACCTGTAGGATCTCCCAGGGCGCTATTACATGTGACCCCACCACAAAACCTCGCAAGAGCATCTCAGGATGTTACGGGTACACAACTCCGACCTGAAATCTCCCAGGGCACAAATTACATGTGGTCCACCACAAAACCTCGCAAGAGCATCTCAGGATGTTACGGGTACACAACTCCGACCTGAAATCTCCCAGGGCAACGAATTACATGTGGTCATGGAAAAACCTCGCAAGAGCATCCCAGGACTGATTACGGGCACACAGCCCAACCTATCCGATCTCCCAGGGAAACGAATTACATGCCATAGGACAAAACCTCGCAAGAGCATCCGCCAGATATCCCAGGGCGCTATTATATGCCATAGGCAAAACCTCGAAAGACTATCTGCAGATCTCCCAGGGAAACGAATTACATGTCCTCCCAGAGCAAAACCTCGAAAGAGCATTTGCCAGATGTCCCAGGGCACCGAATTACATGCCATAGGCAAAACCTCGAAAGACCATCTGCAAATCTCCCAGGGCAACGAATTACATGCTCATCTGCACAACCTGATCCACGGCCATAGAGTATCAACCTGATACTCACCATACATCATCCTGATGTATCCATGATCATCCTGATCATCATCACTGCAACGTCCTGCTGCATGTCATCTGGAGCAACATCCTGAAGCTCGTCATCTATGATCATCCTGATCATCACTGCAACATCCTACTGCATGATCCACCTGATCATCAATGCATCTACCTGATGCATACCAAGTATCATACATGATCCTCCTGATCATCAATGTATCCACCTGATACAAATACATGATACATATCATCATACATGATCCTCCTGATCATCAATGCATCTACCTGATGCATACCAAGTATCATACATGATCCTCCTAATCATCAATGTATCCACCTGATACAAATACATGATACATATCATCATACATGATCCTCCTGATCATCAATGCATCTACCTGATGCATACCAAGTATCTACCTGATACATATCATCATACATGATCCTCCTGATCATCAATGTATCCACCTGATACAAATACAAATACATGATACATATCACCATACATGATCCACCTGATCATACAATGTATCCACCTGATACATATACAGATACATGGTCCAAGCATCCAACATGATGCATACATACATACATAAAATGATCCAACTGATCATATCCAAGCAGAAACCAGAACATCATCCTGATGCTCATCATCCAGCGCTTACATCCACAGCCATGTGAAGGATCCTCCTTCCAACATGCTTGGAATGGCTTCAGCAAATGTGTCCATCACTTCTTCCTCGAAGTATCCTTGATCTGAAGCACGCCAAGCCTCTCTCTGAAGTACTCGAACTTCACCCTGGCTAGTGGCTTCATCAGCACATCTGCAATCTGCTCGTCCATCGCAACATACAGGAGCTTCACAGCTCCTCTCTGCACCATATCCCTGATATAGTGATATTTGATCTCTATGTGTTTCGACCTGTCATGAAACACTGGGTTCTCGGACAGCTTCACACAACTCTGGTTATCACAGAAGATACCAGTAGCCTCCAACGGGAGATCAAATAACTCAGACAGTAGCTTCCGTAGCCATACTGCCTCACAACTAGCTGAACAGGCTGCAACATACTCTGCCTCAGCTGTACTCAGTGCTACGCAGGACTGCTTCCTGCTAAACCAAGAGATCACACCTGATCCCATACTGAAGCAGCACCCAGATGTGCTCTTCCTGTCTGCAGCACTGCCAGCCCAATCTGAATCAACATAACCTTCCAGGTTAAACTTTTGATTCACCTCATACCTGAGCCCATAATCCACTGTACCCTTCAGGTACCTCAGAACATGCTTTACAGTAACCAGGTGAACACTTCTCGGATCCGTCAGGAACTGGCTCAATGTGTTCACAGCAAAGCAAATGTCTGGTCTTGTGTTCACCAGGTACATCAAGGACCCAATCATCTGACGATACATAGAGACATCAACTGACTCAGATGAAGCATCACATAGAAGCTTCAGATTCGATGCCATAGGTGTGGCCATGGCCTTGCAATCCATCATCCCGAACCTCTTTGGGATCTCTACTGCATACTTCCCTTGTCCAAGGAAGATTCTATCTGCACTTTGCCACACCTCCATGCCAAAAACAAATAGTGCATCATCCCCAAGTTCTTCATCTCGAACTCGGTAGTAAGCTTCCGCTGCGTGTCGGCAATCAATCTATCTTCACCATACCAAGTTCTGGGAGCTTGCTTCAATCCATACAAGGCTTTCTTCAATCTGCATACATATGACTCCCTGTCAGGTCTTGGGACTGCATCCCAAACATCTTCTTCATGATCTACGGATCATGGCATTCCATTTCTTCATCCCAGATCCTGGGAACTTCAATATCTTCAATAGATATCTTTCTTGCTGGAACAAATGTTGTAGTCCTTTTTTAGGAGATGGCATATGATCTTTCCTACACAACAAGTTAAATTGCATGATTAGAAAACATCTTATAGTTTTCAGAACAAATTCTTACACATAAAGAAATATGCCATACAGTCATGCAATTATCTTAGCCAATGCTTCAATACAACATTTATCCATATCCCGTAAATTTCTAGATGCCTTCCAATCTCTACCAGAACATTGTTAAGAGTGTGCACAACTCCCAACATGTCAGCAAAGAGGTTTCATTCTAGATAAGTAGCAATGGAATGTTGTACAGTGCCATAGGCTACTTACCCATGCATATTAGTAGTATACTGTTCATCAATGCAATTATTCTAATATGCATAATACACAACCTAATTCTAGGAACATCAGTATATACATTATTGAACAGTATTATTTAAGAAATGACAATTCAAATACTTATCTTTGTTTGTTCGTTGGGTGGACTCCCTCTGAGTCTTTGCTTCCTTGCAGGAGCTGCTGGAGTCCTAATCTGAGGTAGCTTCTTCTACACCTTTCTGTTGGGAAATGTAGAGAGATGATCAACTCCCTCTGAATATCTGCATCCTTGCAGAAACTACTGAAGTGTGCTCCTTTGCTTTCTTGCAGGAACAACTAGAGTGTGCTCCTTTGCTTTCTGGCAGGAGAAACTGGAGTGTGCTCCCTCTTGATCTTTGCTTCCTGAATTACCTGTTCTTGAACTCATATTCATCCTTGGTCCCTATGCATGCTTATTAGTATCATGAATGTGTTATCCTTGTGATCTCATATAAAATCATACATTCATTAGTATACTATTAAAACACAATAATCTCAAGCATGTATAGTCATGATCATTTCAAACAGAAATAATAAGCATGAGCATTCAAGGATTCTTATGGTTAGTCAAACCATAAGAAACATAACATGTCTAAACCTGTAATTACTCAAGCCTATGACTCTTCAGGTTAGTTGAATCATCAATCAAGATAAGAGATATAAAATGCATAAAACCTGTGATTATTCAAGCCTATACTTTCATGATTCTTCTGGTTAGTCATATCATCAATTATAATAATATACATCCAACCATGATTATTCAAACCTATGACTTCATGAATAATTATTATCAACAACAGTATAAGATACTAACACAAGGTAGGATTTTAGCTTGATATAGGAAAAACATACCTGGATTAGCATGCTAGCTATTTATGTCTAACATACCCGCATAATGTCTTCTGGTTCTCTTTAGTGACTTGTGCTAGTAACCTGCATGTCTCAAAAGTTAACCATTATAAAACTAAGTTATACATACCTCGAGAATGGATATTCTATGAGATCCATGGCAATGGATGAATCTTTGTCCTCATGATCATATGTTCTTGAACTAGAACATGATTTGTCTTCTTGGTGTACCTTTCATGTTAGTAGACAACATAAAACTCATACAACATCACAATGTGTTAGTACAAACATAAGTTTCATACTCCTAATAAATGAATGACTTCTATCATGCATTCATAATTTTATTAAGGTGATATGACAAGTCTAAAATCAAGATTGTACTAACCGTGATAATATGAAGACAAGCATACCATAAACTTAATTATGAACAAATCTCAAAACATACCTCGATGAGTCATACCTGTCGAGATCACTTGTAATCTTCTTATGTAAGGCCTTAGCCTCATCTCCCTCTGAAACAGGAACTTCTTCACTTATGCAAGTGATTAACCCAATCCACTTGATTTGCAAGAACTGGACCTTGAGCTGGATATGGGTTTGTCAGAGAAACCCCAAAAATTCAAACTTTGAATTTCAAACTTCTGATAGGATAGAAATATGTGCCTTGATGAGCTGATCAAGTTGGTATATTCAGAATTTGAAAACTGCAAAGTTTCACTCCTCAATTTTGCCTTTGAAACTTCTAGATTCACTGGACGTGACCCTGAACTGGGGTTTGATGAAGCCCACTCTTTTGCCCCATCAAAATGTTTGATCCAAAGCTCTAAGCTTCTATTTTTCTGAGGAGCTTCCAGCCGTGGTCACAGATTTCAAAAATTCCCATTTTTACAGAAGCCCTAATTTTCCACTTTTCTGATCAAAGTCCCGAACTAGGGTCTAATCAAGCCCGGCCTTCTGCCCAACCAAAAATTCTGATCTTGGTCTCTAAATTTCTATTTTGATGAGTAGCATCCATCCGTGGTCTCCGATTACAAAAATTCCAACTTTCTCCAAAGCCCTAAATTCCGAAAGCCATGAATGAAGGTACCAAAAAATAATTCTGTTTTGACATAAATATGTACCTGATTGTTTCTGGTGTAACTCCGAAATTTTTGATCCACAGGGTCTGAAAAAGTTTCCTGAGATAGCCTGACCTGTTATCTTTCCATCCTGACAGGTCTGACCTCAATTGGATTCTCTGAGAGAGAGATATGCCAAATGTCGCAACGTGACCTGTTTTGGGATAAAACAGGAGAGCGAAATTGTACGGCGTGCCACGTGTCACTGTTTTAACTTCAGCCTCTGAAAACATTTTTTTGAGATAGCTCTGCCTGTTACCTTTCCATCCTGACAGGTCTGACCTCAATTGGACTCTCTGAGAGAGAGTTATGCCAAATGTTGCAACGTGACCTGTTTATGGGATAATACAGGAGAGCGAACTTGTATGGAGTGCCACGTGTCACTGGTTCGACTTCTGCCTCTGAAAACGTTTTCTGAGATAGTGCAGACTGTGTACTACCTGTAACGTTTTACGAAATTTCATTTGGAGCTTCCTAGCCCAAGATATGACCTTTTTCCCAAGGTCACCTGATTTTGACTCAGATCTGGAAGAGGCAGAAACCCTATATTGTACAGATCATAAATCACAAAGTACAACGAATTAGAGGTTGTCCTTTGGACACAAGATACCTGGAGATCTTAGCTTCGGCCTGTAACAATTTCAGATCCGAAAACTTCGCCAAAACGGATTTATAGCGAAAGTGCTACGATGACTGGTTTTTGCTATATCAAGCCCTAGCATCGTAAGTGCAACAAGTGTCATACATGCCATATCATGCCTTCTTTCAGGCTAGCTCTGATACCATGTTAAATTTTCTGAATTTACTTCAATATGATCTAGGATCTTAACTGATAGAACAACATGTACAGCATATCTACAGCATATCAATCATGGAGACAATAATGCAAGCACACAAGAGACACAAAGATTTACTTGGGGAAAACCATAAAGGTGAAAAACCCCAATAACTTCCTCAGAGATAGATAGAGCAATGATACAACCAACCAATAGAGATAGCCATAACCTAGCAGCAATCCTCCTCCTCCATCAGTGCGCCTCTCCTCCTTGAGAGCATGTGTGGGAAGTGAGTGAGTAAATAGAGTGCCTCCCGCACTCTATTTATACTTGACTTGACTTGCCTTTTTACCTAACTCATGTCGGCTCGAACTTAACCACATAACATAATGCTGAGTGGGCCGACCCCCAATAGGGTGGTCTAATAACCCTTTGACCCACATGGCCGACCCCCAATAGGGTGGTCTAATAACCCTTTGACCCACATGACTTATACAGGGCCGACCCCAAACAAGGTGGTCTAATAACCCATTGACCCACATGACTTGTACAGGGCCGACCCCAAACAAGGTGGTCTAATAACCCATCAAGTATAAGTTACGACACTTACAATATAAATGACGACACTTCCTTATAGAGGAATAATACCATCTCTATAGGAATACAATATACATATATGTGAAATACATTCCGAAGTTACATATACATCAACAAAATTTTCCAAACAAAGAAAACTTCTTAGTTCTTGAATGTTGTGAGGAATGGGCCAATATTTGAGAATTTTTTCTTTGTCTGGATCGACATGAATTCCTACAGATTCAATTACAAACCCCAAATATTTGATGTTGCTCATCGCAAAGGTGAATTTGTCCATGTTTAGGTAACGATGATGTTGTTGGAGAGTGTTAAGGACTTGTCGAAGCTGTCTGACATGTTCTTCCCATGATTGACTGAAAATCAATATGTCGTTGAGATAGAAAATGACCCATTTGTCAATGAAAGGTCACAGAATGTTGTCTTTGTATCGCATGAAGGTCGCAAGTGCATTGGTTAATCTGAAAGGCATGACTAACCATTCAAACAATCCTTCCTTGGTCTTGAAAGCGGTTTTACACACATCTGAGGGCTCAATATGAATCAGATGATATCCCGATTTGAGGTCGTCTTAGTAAAGAATTTAGCACCTTTCAGATAATCGATGACTTCGTCTATCCATGGTAGAGGGTAGCAATTCTTTACAAAAATTTTGTTGAGTGCCCTGTAGTCAATGCACATGCGCCAAATCTCGTGTTTATTCAGAACAAGGACAAATGGACATCCACAAAGAGAGGAGCTAGGATGGATATGACCTTTGTTGATCAATTCTTGGATTTGTCTGTGAATCTCTTCATTTTTGAGAATGGATCTTATGTAAAGAGATGCATTAGGAAAAGAAGAACCAAGAGAAAGTTCAATGGAGTTTTTTACCTGTCAATGTCAAGGTACTCCATCCAGATCTTGAAATAAACTCCGATACTCATCGAGAACGATGTTGATCAGCTGCTTCTATCGGGATATGCATTGGTCTGTGAGTCAACTCGTCGCTGCAGTATTCCTAGAATGTTCACTAAATGTTGCGGTTTGCTCATGATTAACGCGAACTTCTGAGGATGATTGATGAGCTTCTTTGTATGTTTAGAAGATATCATTGAAATCGTCGGTGTAGGTCATCTCTCTCTAATGTTGTACCATCGATTCTGGATTCTGACAATCAGCTTCTACGATCATGACTGATAACTTCCATGGTGATCCCATAGGTAAGGCTTCCCAAATAGGGCATCGGCTACGGAGAGTGGTGCTATGTTGCAGAGTACTTCATCTTCAAAAGGCTTTATGAAGTAGGCGAGTTTTCATTTTTAGGTGATCCATAGTTCCTTTCCATCCTTCATCAAACCGATGTTGTAAGGATGAGGATGCGAAGTGGTAATAAGACCTAGTTTCTTTACGCAATCTTTAGAAATTAATTTCTTCTGGTTACCGTTATCCACAATCATATGTAATGGGTTGTGATGGAACCATATCCGTGTAAGGAATAGACACTCTCATTCCTCCTCGTCGATGATAGTCGAGGCGGTTGGAGTGTTCGATGTCGATGTCAGAAGAGTCTTTGCGTCTGGATTTGATTCTTCTAACATATTGTCGAATGCGTTGGATGTCGACATGTTTTCCAAAAATGTTGTAACATACCCACCCATCTATCGAATGCAAGGAAGGGAACAAGGCACTAAAATCTGGTCTTTTAGAACAACTTATCCAAATTCATAATGAATAAAGGATATGTCATTACAGTAAAATGCATAGGTGTGTAGGTGTAAATCAATTGAACATGCATAGAGGAATAAAACATCATCCACACACACATTTCATGCTTATTCAACATATCAAAATAACCATCAATTAAACGCTTTTGCAGAAGTAAACACAATAAAATACTCATCTTGATGTAATGTTGTCCCAAACAACTAGCTATGTCACTACAATGTTCCACCCAACCATAGGTCTCTGCCCAACCTATATTCTTTCACCACTCATAGATGACCCCCGATCTAGGCATGATATCTACAAGGAAAAAGGGGCTCTCAAGCTTCAACACAACCTAAAGCAATGGATACCCAACTCAACCCCAGAATTCTCTTGCACACAAAACTGAGATATGGGCTTGGAAACACAATTTTAGCAATGGGACTTAGAAGCTAGATGGACATGGGTTTTCCCCAAAATGTAGGCACACCAAAAATGGTTTTGTGAGAGGGAAAATCGACCATAGGGAAGAAAACTATTTCTCCCACAGATATACAAGAAATCAATGAGACAAAACAACCTCTATGGTCCTCAAATTGATTTCCCTTTCTTCCCCACTATTATACAACACAAAAACGCCCTTCCTAGCTAGGAGAATGAAGGAAAACACAACAAAACCATGGAGTAAACGCCCTGGTAGCTCCAAACTCATGAGAGAGAAAAAATGATGGGGGAATAATGGCTTGGGGAGCAATTCATCGCTCCTTTCTTGCCCAAGAAGCCAAACACGATTTTCCATGAAGAGTGGCTTTCCCATACTCGAATTTGGGTAGCCATACCTGTCCATTCCCCAAGGCATTAACTACCTCAACCAACTCTTGGGAGAGTAAGTGATTGGGTACAAAAGTCAGCATGGGTAGTTGAGATTTTATGGCTCCTCTCATTGACACTTGGCTTGAATCGACTGGCTAAAAGGTTTGAATGTCCCCCACCAATTTCCTTATAAAAATCATGCCACCATCTCTTGTTGCATTACATAGCTAGTTGTGGGCATTTATATTAAAATGCATATTTACAATTCCCATGGTTCACTAGCACATGGGTAGCATAATATCCAATACTTGCCTCTTCAAGGTGGAGCATTCACTAGCGGGGCCTTGGCCTTGAGCTCCGCACTAGGAATCATACATAATATGCATACAATATTTCCATTATAGCCCAAAATATTACAAGGGTAAAAAAGGGGGACGTTCAAATGTCTTTCGAGCTTTGCATTTAGTTGTATCATGCCAAGATGAGTGTTGGTAATTGCACCATTTTTCGGTCGGTGGTTGTTTTCTAAGTTCCCTTTTCTGAAAAGGATTTTTGTCGTTATCTAGCTTTGGCAATGTCGGATGAGAATATTTCGACTTTTCGAAGTCAGCTGATGTCTTCTTGTAAGGTGGTCATCCTGATGTTGGCTTTCACTAGCAGTTTTGAACCCAAAATATGACAGCATAGATGTCTGATTTTCAACATCATGCTGATGACCATCCAAAAAGAATCTTAGTTTTTAAATGTCAGTGGCATGTGGGAAAATATCTGACATCAAAATGCAGTTGTCGGATATCGGACCTAAAGTTAGATATCCAAAAAATCTTCGTTGAATATTTTCGTTGCATATCCGACAACTATAAGTTTATAGGAAGTAAGATATCTAACCAATATTAGTTTATAGGACATTGGATATCCGACACCATACTTTTGAATATCCGACAAGGTTTGCATTGTAAGATGTCCCATATCTGACGCGATTTTCATTGTAAAATGATTGATTATCGACGTTTTCAGTTGTCGTTGGTGTGGCGATGGTGTCGGATATCTGGGAGGTGTACATCTAATATCCGACGGGAGTTGCATTGTAAGATGTCTGATATCCAATGTTTTTAGCTGCCGGTGGTATGGCAATGTCATCAAATATATTTGAAGTGGACGTCCAACATCCGACAGAATTTGCATTGTAAAATGTTCGATATCCGACGGGATTTTCATTGTACGATGCCCTATAACCAATGGGATTTTCATTGTAATATGACTGAAGTCTGACATTTTTTGTCGTTGGTGCTATTGCCGCATCGTTGGATTTCTTGGAATGGAGGGTCGGATATTCGACGGTATTTCCATTGAAAGATGTCTGTTATCCGAATTCCGTTATCCGACGTTTTTTATCTGACGTTTGTTATCTGATGTTCATTATGTGACGTCTATTTATGTCGGTGGTATGGCCACATTGTAAGATATCTTGGAAGGGGGAATTGAATATCTGACGCAGTTGTGTTTTTTTTCCAAAAATAGACCTAAAAACATACACCAATATTGCCCTTTTGATGCACCCAATTAGTTGGACGAATCAGAAAGGTGCAGAGCATACAGAATGGGAGTCTTGATTGGTTTTAAAGGTTTTAACAATACATTTTTATATAGAACATAAAAACAAAACATGAATATGAGGATGTATAACCAACTCACTTACTTGAGATTAAATAGCTACTTTATTATCATTCATTCTAATAAGATTTGCACATATAAATATATGTTTATCTTTTAAACAAAAAGAAATAATAATTATATTAAGATTATAAGTAGAGTATCTACGACAACACCCATATATATTTTAAGAGATATCATATAAACATTACATAACCCCTATAGTTCAAATAATCTATATTTGAAATAAGAATGACCCAAACTTAAGTTCTTATTGCAATATATATATATACATATATATATATATATATATATATGAATGAATCCTTCTAGAATTTCCAACCAAACTAGTTTAGGACAATATTTTACTTTTCTAATACAAAAGTTATGGTAGGTTTTCCATGTAGTGTTCATGATACTTAGTTCTTGTGGGAAGAGTGGCATGTTGATTTCATACTGGAACCTTTGAGGAAACAATATTTGTTGTGATGTGTAATGAATTGAACTTCCTCCTTTCGTACTGTTTCCAAAAATTTCATTAAGTTCAAAATTTATTTTTGGTGACTCTACTATCCTTTCCGACTTGTGCGTCATTGAATGCCTTTGTTATCAAATTGTTGAATATTGTAACTTCTAAGAATATTATATTTGTATATTATTTATTCCGGAGATGTTCCATACCTCCGATGTGATTATACTATGAATACGGAGATGTTTATTCCTCCGAATTGGTTGTGGTAACTAGGGTTATTAGACCCACCATGTGGGGGTCGGCCCAGTCAGTTATAATAGGGTATTTAACCTAATGGTTAAATACGAGCCTACATGTACTTGTGTAAAATACATGTCAGTGTAGTGTATAAATAGAGGAGGTATGTTCCTCATTTGATACACTCACATACTTGAGAGAGGCGCACTTGTGGAGGAGAGGTCTGCTATGGTGGAGGATGAGATCATGTCTTTGGTTTGCATCTTTTTATATTGCTGGTCATCTATATTGAGGAAGCTTTACTGGATTTTCTACCCCATGAGGGTTTCCTAGGATAAATCTGTGTCTCTTGTGTTTATGCTATGCTTGTTGTTTCTTCAGTGATCCTGTATATGCTATTATTGTGAAATGGAATGTAATGCTACTATTTTCTATCTTAGAATATTGAATTTTAACATGGTATCAGAGCTAACCTGAAGGAAGGCAATTTATGGCACTTACGACACTTGCTTCTCTTGCGACAATTTGAAGGTTAGGGTTTTATATAGCAAAAACTAGTCATCGTGGAACTTTCGCTATAAATCCATTTATGCGAAGTTTCAGGATCTAAAAAGTTTACAGGTAGTAGATAACATCCCCAGGTACCTTGTGTCCAAAGGGAACCCTTAGATTCGTTGTACTTTATGAGTTATGATCAGTACAAGATAGGGTTTCTGCCTCTTCCAGATCTCAGTCAAATTCAGGTGACCTTGGAAAAAGGTCATAACTTGGGCTAGGAAGCTCCAAATGAAGTTTCGTAAAATGTGACAGGTATTACACAAATGGCACTATCTCAGGAAACTTTTTCAAAGGCCGAAGGTGAACCCGTGACACGTGGCACGCCGTACAAGTTTGCTCTCCTATTTTATCCCATAAACAGGTCACGTTGCGACACTTGGAATAACTCTCTCTCAGAGAGTCCAATTGAGGTCAGACCTGTCAGGATGGAAATACAACAGGGCGAGCTATCTTAGGAAAAGTTTTCAGAGTCCGAAGTTCAAACAGTGACACGTGGAATGCCGTACAAGTTCGCTCTCCTGTTTTATCCCATAAACAGGTCACGTTGCGACACTTGGCATAACTCTCTCTCAGAAATCCAATTGAGGTCAGACCTGTCAGGATGGAAAGATAACAGGTCAGGATACTGCAGAAAAGGTTTTCAGACCCTGTGGAGCAGAAATTTCAGAGTTATTGCAGAAACAATCAGGTGCATATTTCTGTCAAAACAGAATTATTTTTGGAGCACCTTTATTCATGGCTTCTGGAATTTAGGGTTTAGGAGAAAGTTAGAATTTTTGGAATCAGAGTCCACGGCTGGAATCTCCTCAGAAAAATAAGAGTTTAGAGCCTTGGATCAAACCTTTTGATTGTACATAAGGGTGGGCTTCATCAAACCCTAGTTCGGGTTCCTCTCCAGAAGATCCAGAAGTTTCGAAGGCAATTTTGAGGGGTCAAATTTTGGAGATTTCAAAATTGAAGAATGCTAGGTTGATCAGCTCAGCAAGACACATTCTTCTATCCATTCAGAAGTGTGAAAGTCAAAGATTGAATTTTTAGGGTTTCTCTAGCAAACCCTAATCAAGCTCCAGATCAAGTTTCAGGGGGAGTTGAGGCTAAGGCGTTACATAAGAAGACTACAAAAAATATCGACAGGTATGACTTAAGGAGGTTCAGGTATGCCTTGAAATCTGATTCTTGATTAAGTTCATAATGTGTTTGTCTTCATGTTATTTATTAGTACAATCTTGATTAATGTTATTAATTGTCTTATCACCCTAGTAACAATATGAATGCATGTGAATGATCGAAGACATTCATTGATTAGGGCTATATGATTGTACTTATGCATTATGGTGTTGTGTGAGGTTGATGTTGTCTGCTAACAAGACACAGGTACATCACAAAAGACAAATCAAGTTCCATGACCATGACAACATGAAGACAAAGACTCACAAGGTATGTATGACTTTGTTATATCATGTTTAACCTACGAGACATGCAGGTTCTAGCTCAGGATCTCTAAATCATTGAAGAGATTGTTTAGGTATGTTGTACATAACTAAGCAGGTATACTAATCCAGGTATGTTTTCCTGTGTCATGTTAGAATCTTACCTTGTGTAAGTATACTTGGTATGATTGGTTAGTAATCAAGGGTTTATGCATATTATGTCTCTTATCTTGGTTGATGATTTAACTAACTAGATCAAACAAGAATATGCATGAGTAAAAGAAGACTTCCTTGAAACCCTGAATACTAATGATCATGACTGTACATATTCAAGATTATTTAGAATTAGAATGTTTTGATAATATTGAGAATATACTAATGAATGTATGTGTGTGTATGAGATCATGAGGATGACACTAGTGTACACTTGAGCATGCACAGTGGTACAGAATGAATAGAAGCTCAGAAGACATACAGAATATCAAGCGGGAGGCAACCACACAAACATAAAAGATAAGTATTTGGGTTGTTATTAGAAATAGTAAATGATATTGCTTGTATGCATATTTGTATTCCTAGAATATATCATGCTGAGTATAAACATTCATAAAACATTAAACAGTATACTACTAATATGCATATGATCGGTAAATTGGACAAACATTCCATTGTTGCTTGTCTAGAATGAAACCTCTTTGCTGACATGCTGAGAGTTGTTCACACTCTCGATAGTATGTTCTGGTAGAGATGGAAGGCATCTAGATAGCCACTGTATGCATACAGGATATGGGAAAGTGTTGTGCCAAAGTATTGGTCAAAATAGTTGCATAACTATGTAAATGATATCTGTATGCATAATAGGTTATCATGTCAATATGATTTGATGATTATGAAGTATTACTAATCATGTACTTAATTTTGATTTGTAGGAAAGATCATGATGAATGACGAACTCTGAACAAGCGATGGATGTTCAACAAAAGATTTACAAATCAAACACACTATAGAAAGCTTGTGGTTAAGAGATTCTCTTAGAAAGAGGAAGAGAATCATGATGAGATGTTTTGCTCCAAGGGACTAGATAAGACCATTCTCTTAATAATGTAATCAGGTTCTGTATGGGTTCCCAGGATCGGTAGTCAATTGATGAGCTTAATGATCATCATGAGTGATGTGGATCTCAACCTTTGCTACAAGGTTGAATATGGGTTCTATACACATATGACATGGATGCAAGAAGGAACTCACCATATAGTTCGAATGATTTTGAGGCTCATTTTAGTAGACCCATCTGACGAGAGATGGCACACATAGATATGCAGAAGATCACTCAATGCTGAGTGTGAATAATGGACAATTGACAGCTTCATGACAAAGCTTGGGCTTTACCAGAAGTAAAGTTGTTCCTAACCTTTACCTTAAGGTTGTGGATGATGAACCTATCATACCATTATTGTACGATGATGATCTCTTTCTGACAAGGAATGAGAAACAGGTCATGAAAATGGCTGCAGAAATGAAAATGAAAGATCTCGGATTAATGCACTACTTCTTAGGTCTAGAAGTATGGCAAGATCCAAAAGGAATCTTTTAAATCAAGGTAAGTTTGTTGTGAAGTTTCTAAAAATATATGATATGTTGGAGTATAAATCCATGGGCTCCAACTTGAAGTTATTAGTTAATGACTCATCATATTTAGTGGACCTAACCCTATATAGACAAATCATTGGGTCATTGATGTATTTAATAAATACTAGGCCAGATATATGCTTTGTTGTAAATACCCTAATTCAGTATCTAGTAGAACCTAGAAAGGTGCACTTAATAGCTACAAAGAATGTAGTGAGGTACCTAAAAGGTACATTAGATTTTTGGTCTATATTATCTTGGAGGTCATGAACTCCGTTTACATGGTTACTCAGATTCTAATTGGGTAGGAAGTGCCTCAGACAGAAAGAGTACATCAGGTGGATGTTATAGTCTTGAATCTGCCATGATCTCATGGTTCAGCAAGGAACAATCTAGTGTGGCTCTTAATACTGCTGAAGCAGAATATATATATAGCTGTCTGCTCTGCCAGCTGTGAAGCAGTGTGGATTCAGAAGCTTTTATATAGAGTGTTTGACTTAGAAATGAATTCCACTATGATTATGTGTGACATTCAAAACTGCATCAAGATAGAAAATCTTGTATTCCACGATAAGTCAAAAACACATAGAGATCCGATACTTCTATTTAGGAGATATGGTGCAGAGAGGAGCTATCAAGCTCGAGTATATAAGCACTGAGGATTAGATTGCTGATATCTTGACTAAACCTCTGTCTCGAGTAAAGTTTGAATACTTCTAAGACAAGCTTGGTATAGTCCAGAAGGACCCTCCTCGAAAGGGGGAGTAGTATAGTATCTGATAACAAGTCTGTCTCATCAATGATGAGGTTACCTTTTTACTGCACCTAGTTACTTAGAATTATTTAGATTTAGGAATCTTATATTTTTTCTTTTGATGATAGATGTATACATGCTTTTGATGATAGATGTATACATGCTTTTGATGATGAGGATAAATGTTTTGTTATACATGTTTTGATGATGAGGATACATGTTTTGTTATACATGTTTTGATGATGAGGATACATGTTTTGTTATACATGTTTTGATGATGAGGATACATGATTGACACATGTTTTGATGAAGTTCTTGGTGAACATGTGAGGGGATTGGATCGTCTCTAGACTTCAGTCTGAAAGAAGAGCCGTAGACGTATGTCTTCGAGAATGAAGTCCTTGGTGGACTTGAGGGGATTGGATCATCCTTGGACTTCAGTCCTGAAGAGAGCCGTAGACGTATGTCTTAGACAATGAAGTCCTTGGTGGACTTGAGGGGATTGGATCATCCCTGGACTTCAGTCCTAAAGAGAGCCGTAGACGTATGTCTTGGAGAATGAAGTCCTTGGTGGACTTGAGGGGATTGTATCATCCCTGGACTTCAGTCCTAAAGAGAGCCATAGACGTATGTCTTCGAGAATGAAGTCCTTGGTGGACTTGAGGGGATTGGATCATCCCTGGACTTCAGTCCTAAAGAGAGCCGTAGACGTATGTCTTCGAGAATGAAGTGCTTGGTGGACTTGAGGGGATTGGATCATCCCTGGATTTCATTCCTAAAGAGAGCCGTAGACGTATGTCTCCGAGAACAAAATCCTGAATGAACAGGTAATGGGATTGGATCATCCTCGGACTTTAGTCCTTTGAATTGAGCCGTAGACATGATGTCTCCGAGAACAAAATCCTGAATGAACAGGTAAGGGGATTGGATCGTCCTCAGAATTTAGTCCTTTGAATTGAGCCGTAGACATGATGTCTCCGAGAACTAAATCCTGAATGAACAGGTAAGGGGATTGGATCGTCCTCGGACTATGGTCCTTTGAATTGAGCCGTAGACATGAGGTCTCCAAGAATTGAATGATAGGACTGGATCATCCCTGGACTTCGGTTCAAAAGGTACATGATAGGACTGGATCGTCCCTGGACTTCGGTTCAAAAGGTACATGATAGGACTGGATCGTCCCTAGACCTCGGTTCAAAATGTACGTGACAAATCCTAGAATTGTTCTAGGTTACATCCAGCATGAAACAAGGCTGGCTCTGTAGATGTGATACATCCAGCATGAAACAGGGCTGGCTCTGTAGATGTGATACATCCAGCATGAAACAGGGATGGCTCTGTAGATGTGATACATCCAGCATGAAACAGGGCTGGCTCTCTAGATGTGATACATCCAGCATGAAACAGGGCTGGCTCTCTAGATGTGATACATCCAACATGAAATAGGGCTGGCTCTGTAGATGTAATACATCCAGCATGAAACAGGGCTGGCTCTGTAGATGTGACACATCCAGTATGAAAGAGGACTGGCTCTGTGGTGGTAAATCCTAGATCTGATCTAGGTCACATCCAGTATGAAAAAGGACTGGCACTGTGGTTGGGATTAGATCGTCCCTAGACATGAGACTTGTCTTAAAGAGATAAGGATTGATCATCCTGGAACTTGATCTAGATTGTATCATCCATGGACCTATGTCCTAAAGAGAGCAGGATTGATCATCCTGTAATATGATCGTGTGATGACGATGCTGATCGTATGATGACGATGCTGCTGATCGTGTGATGACGATGCTGATCATATGATGACGATGCTACTGATCGTGTGATGACGATGCTGATGATTGTGTGATGACGATGTTGTCGATCGTGTGATGACGATGCTGATCATATGATGACGATGCTGCTGATCGTGTGATGACGATGCTGATCGTATGATGATGATGCTGCTGATTGTGTGATGACGATGCTGATGATCGTGTGATGACGATGCTGCCGATCAGGTGATGATGATGATGATGACAATGCTGATGATCGAATAATATCAACTCTGATGATGTTGATGTTCCAGTAACTAGTTGAGTTACTAATGATGATGAATTGAAGAAAGCTTTCGATGATATATAGATGTATCATGTATGATGTATGACTCATTGCTCCTGCGGATGTTGTTATAATATCCTTCTCGTTAAGGGGGAGTGTTGAATATTGTAACTTCTAAGAATATTATATTTGTATATTATTTATTCCGGAGATGTTCCATACCTTCGATGTGATTATACTATGAATCCGGAGATGTTTATTCCTACGAATTGGTTGTGGTAACTAGGGTTATTAGACCCACCATGTGGGGGTCGGCCCAGTCAGTTATAATAGGGTATTTAACCTAATGGTTAAATACGAGCCTACATGTACTTGTGTAAAATACATGTCAGTGTAGTGTATAAATAGAGGAGGTATGTTCCTCATTTGATACATTCACACACTTGAGAGAGGCGCACTTGTGGAGGAGAGGTCTGCTATGGTGGAGGATGAGATCATGTCTTTGGTTTGCATCTTTGTATATTGCTGGTCATCTATATTGAGGAAGCTTTACTGGGTTTTCTACCCCATGAGGGTTTCCCAGGATAAATCTGTGTCTCTTTTGTTTATGCTATGCTTGTTCTTTCTTCAGTGATCCTGTATATGTTATTATTGTGAAATGGAATGTAATGCTGCTATTTTCTGTCTTAGCATATTTAATTTTAACACAAATGAATGCATGCACGCAAACATTCTTCAATTGCTTCTATAAGATGTCTACGAGCAATGTCTGGTTAGATACTTCTTGCATATTTCTCTTGCTCTTTCATGTATTATTGCTATCTAATCCTTGCCGCTTATTCTTCCTTTGATTGCAATGACCTCCTTGTAGCTAGGGTTTTACCCCTAGCTTGTGCAAATGAGCACCTACTAAGGAGAATGGACTCCTTAGTAGCAGTTCAGTAAATGTAAATTATTAAGCTAAAACAGAAATATAAACTAGTCTAAAACACATGCATGAAACATAAAGAACAAAACATAAATAATGGTTTTTGTATTGATATTACCTCCAATGTGGAGGTTGATGAAGCTCTTGCAATGTCCAAGAGGGTTGCTCCAAGCTCCAATGTGTTCCTTCTCTTTCTCCAATGGTGGAAATGGGCCAAAAGGGGCTCTCAAGGTGAAAGTGGCTCAATGGTGAGCTAGGGTTTCGAGAGAGATTTTGGCAGAGTAAGGGTATACTTGATTGTGGATATGGAATAAGGGATCTCCATCACCTATTTATAGTTTTTTGGTGGTGGAGTGCTGACCCATGGTTTTGGGAACCATATGGTTTAGGGCAGCTGTATAGGGTTTCTTCCTCCTTTTCCTCATTATTTTATATTTTTTATTCCCTTTTTAGAGGGATTTTGCTATTTTTGGAGGAAAAAGGGGTTTTTTAGCCTTTTTGAGGCTTTTTTGATGGTTTTGTGGCCTTTTGGAGGCTTTTTAGTGGGATTTTTAGGGTTTCTAAGGGAAATATGGTAGGAAAATGGACAAATGAGCCATGTAATGTGGTAGATGAGATTCCTTTTGCACAATTTCATTATTCAATTCCTTTTTCATGCAAGATGTTCTGTATGTATTTAAGCAACTAGATTCAATGTGTTGTTCATATGTTCTAAAATATGTAAGATAGATGTATAATTCTGCATATATATATATATATATATGGTGCTCCCAATAGCCTTGGTTCAAGTGAATGTTCGATGTAGAAATTTTCAAGAACTGTGAACTGTTTTTGAACTATTATGGAATTTAACATGTTCACTTTGACAAATAGTTTTAATATCACAGGGATATGTAATGTCTCTTACCCTAGGTCTATAGACCTTTGTTTATGGGGGAATCTACTCGTCTGTTACTTTCATGTATATATCAAATTCATCAAACATGTTCACCGCAAATACGTGATTTTTGTCACCCTTATGTCCCTTTGTTTGATCTTTTGTTGTTTGTGCTTCTTGCATCACTCAAATAACAACTGGGAGTTATGAAAAAATGTTAGTAGGAGGAGAAGACGGAAAAAATGCCATTGACACATTCAAATGCTCCTAATAAATAGAGAGAAAAGTTATAAGTTTGAAATACACCAATAGGCATCAACCTAGACTACAACAAGCTAAGCTTTGTAAGAAAAAATGAAGATGGTAAAACACTAGAAATTCTAAAAGGTATTAATAGTCTCAATTTAAAATTCCCATAAATCCCATGACAACATCAGTTAATATTTCCCCAGATAGTAGTTTCTTTATAAGACAACATTTAAATACAAGACATGCTGGCCATCTGCAAAACCAGTAGCAATTCTAGAGCTTTGAAAGAGCAATTCCCGGACTTGCAAATGGAAAATGTTTAGAATATGTAGGAATTTTCAGAATCAAATTTGTCACCATAGATGTTTTTAATATTATAACCTCAAAAAATAAGAAACTTTTATTGTCATCCTTGAAATACCCAAGAAGGATAAGTAAATAAAATTTATACACATATGCTCTACAATATAGGCATATAAAATAAGAGGGTTCAGCGTGTAACAAGGAAGTCCTGGTCTATGGTTCCATCATGCTATGTCATGATGGCATTGATTACCTAGCAAATTTGATGGCTGGCATCGAGATCTATCCAAACTGTCCAATATATCAGGTTTACTATCAGAAGAAGCAGTCAAATCAAAAGATCAAAGGTTGGATAGGTGGCAGTAAATCAATGGTTGGAATTTATCTAATGGATGGGACATGAAGATACAGGAGGTAGAGGGAGTAAAAGTGTAGTTAGTGGAATTTGGGTGAACTTGAGATGCATGCTCTTAGGCATTATACTAGACACAGAGGACATGTGGATACAAGTGTCCGACATGAGACATGTCGACCTTCGAAATAGGGAAAGGGCGACTTGTTCTATATGCGTGTCTTTTAAAAAAATTACAAATACATAAAGATCCTTTTTTTTTAGAAATTGGAATATTTACAAAATATTGATACCAACTAATTCAATGATGATCAAGCATTGGGAGACTATGGATTAATAGATACATAGGTCATTTCAAGTGGTTGGGACCAGGTGCAAGTCCTCAACTACTTTGGTGGAATAATTAACCCTCCCACCCTCTGCTTCTTGGCCAAAGGAATCTTGTTGAAGCATTGTCCGCAAGAATAGTACCCACATAGTGAACATAAGATGCATTTTGTTCGGAAAATAAATAAAATTACTTGTTCCAACTATGGATCATAATTCCCTAAAAAGAACAGCAAATAACATCAAGTATGATCAGTTCTGAGGTGATTGAGGCCCTAGTTCATTATCTCTGGGAAAAAACAACATCCCATTTAATTTATAGTTAAGATTCCATGAAACCCATACCAACATCCACGATAACAAGACCTAATTAAACTTGAGTAAAAAGGACATAATTATGTAAGTATGTTATTCCTTGCATCAAAAACAATGTTGTATACTGACATCCTAATTTTGTTGTTCTCTAGTAGCAAAAGGAAAAATTGTGAGAACAACTATTTTTATGACAGTCATATGGTTTCATTACTTTTTTATATTTAGGTGTTTGTGTCCACAATTCAGGTAACCATCATTTGCAACATTCCTTTTCCTATCAAAAATCATGTAAAATACTACAAGTTGTAAATAATGTTAGGAACCCATGTCAACCCTTCTATTTACTTTGTTAGTATATTGTTGTTAGACGCATATGCTTTGTAAGTCGTCCCATAGTATTTGCTGATCCATAGTTTGTATTATTGTTGTTGGACGCATATGCTTTGCAAGTCGTCCCGTAGTAATTGTTGATCCATATTTTGTATTGGCCCATGGTTTGTATTGACACATGGTATTGACCCATGGTATTGGCACCTAGAATTAGTATATAAGTTTGTGTTGAGACCAATGAAGGCACTGTGAAGTTATTTGTATTGAGCTTGCTCAAAGGAGGTTGCCCCCTCGAAGTGGCCTGTGATCAATATAAAAGTGATTATGAGTTATGTTATTTTTGCTATCTTGTGTGTTTTCATTAATTAAATATTGCAGGTTCTTCAAATCTAGTATCAGAGCACTTTCTTGGGCTCGCTGGGTGAAATTTCTGCGAAATTTTTTTTTCGCATCTGTTGCAGCTTCGGATCTGGGAATAATCCCTATCCGCTTAACTGTGGGATGTACTTGGGAATAAGCCCTAAAACTCATTGTGAGGAGTACCACAAGAAACCCAAAGTAGCTGGCCCATTGAGAGGACCTACTAGTGAAAAGGGCAATGACCCCTACATGATTGACTGGTTCCCACCCGTGAGGTAAACCAAGAGCTGTCGTTTGTGGCAAAGTGATTATCAGTTTTGTTAACACCCAAAAGGTGCTCACTAGCTCATTTCCCTATTCACATGACCCATTTGTCCACTTTTTCACCATTTGAGCCTCTAAAGCCAACAAAAGGTCACCAAAAGACCTTAATACACCCCTTTTCCCACTCAAAAAGATTATTTTTCCTAAAAAAGCATAAAAAACCCTCAAAAAGGGTCCAAAATTCCCAAAAATATTAAAAAGGGAATAAAAATATTAATTTTATTCAAAAAAGGAAAAAGGAGGGAAAAGTACCTAAACCATGTTGGTCAATACCATTGGTTTCCACAAAACCATAATGGTATTCCCCACCACCAAAACCTATAAAAAGGTGGTAGGGGCTCCTCACTTTACATCCATCCATCTTCCTATCCTCATGCTGCCAAAATCTCCCTTGAGTTTTTGGCCATTGTAGCAACATTGGAGAAAGGACCCTTTGGAGTTTGGAGCTGCTCACCCTTGGAGCTTCTCAACTATCTTCATCAATCGGAGGTATTATTATTGCAAGCACTTGCTTGCCCCCATTTTCAATACAAAAATTATTTTTTATATATTTCTTGTTCTTGTTTTTTAATTCAAAAATGCACATGCTAGTTTAGTTTAGATTTAGATTTAGTTTATTGTTTTTGCTTATTATTGAAACTGTTGCTACTAGTTAGCAGGTGCCCATAGCACTAAGCTTGGTTGCAAAAACCAAGCCAACAGTTTTTGGCGACTCCGCTGCTTTCAAACTTTTCGATCTCACTTTTGCTTTAGATCTTAGTTTTTTATTGTATTAGTTAGTTTAATTCATAGATCTTCCACCCTAGACAGCAGATCCATTGCTGTTATAGATCTTGGCCCATTTCATTGCCATTAACGGCCCGAAATTTTCAATTTTCAAGTTCTTTTTTTGGCGTCGGCGTACGGCTTTCGCCTTGCGGCTTTTTTCCTGACAGTCGCACGGCTCATCGTGACTGCGCGACACTTTTCCACGCGGTTCACCGCAGCTTCGCGGCCAATTAGCGCGCTGCACATCGCGGGTTCGCGGACCTTTTTCGCGCTGCACATTGCGACTGTGTGACGAAATCCCGTGCTGCACATTGCGGCTTCGCGGTTGAAACACGCGCTGCCCATTGCGACTATGCGACAGAAACCCGTGGTCCATCGCGGCTGTTCTGTCCAAACCCGCGATGCCATTTTTTCCATTCGGCCAATCCGTTTAAAAAAATAATTTTTTACTGTATTTTCTGCCCACTTAGCTATTTTACAGTATCAAAAATTCCTGCATTATTACAGCCATTTAATCTTTTTTCTATTTAGAATGCACATTTAAAAAATCTTTTTAAAAATTTTCAGAAATTGAAAGAAGGATTTATTTTGCATTTTATCTAGATTAAAAAAAATTTGCTGTTTACTTCTTTAATATTTTGCCCATAGATATTTTCGAAAAAGAAATCCATTTATTTCTTAAAGAAGTCATAATATTGCTTTCCTATTTCAAAAGATCCTTTGTTTTTTGAATAGTTCTTGCAAAGCATTTAATTTCCATTTATTGAAAAAAGTCATAATATTTGCTTTTTTATTTCAAAAGATCCTTTGTTTTTTGAATATTTTCTGCAAAGCATTTACTTTTTTCAATTTCAGTTTAAAATACCACACGTGCAACCACTCAAACACATAAATTAAACTGAGCCTTAAAATTTACCCTAACTTCAAACCAACTTTTAACCCCACTTGGGGAACACTTAAAAGAACTTTGTAGCTAGGTAGAACTGGGGGGATAGGTGTTCTAATAACACCCCTCAGTTATTACATTTGAGACATAGAAGTTGTCCATTAGGGAACCAAAATCTCCTAGTATTTTTTGGCACGGTCATAACCAGTTTATCGGAAGGCCTCTCCCCTAGGAGGGTTGAAGTCACGAGGATGGTTCCGGAAGCCTGAGTGGAATACCGAAATCCATTCAGTAACCGAAGGGCTACCATTCGCAGTTATCGGGATATCCCTGTATGGGGGTATTGCGGTAAAAGGACCAAACGACATATTTACCTTTTCTGGACGTGTCATGAACGGAGTATCCTAGTTGCCATTCTTTAGGATTGATTACCCGGTGTCCCTCCCGGTAGGGGGATATCTAGCTGTTGATTCAACACTCAATATTGTCTGACTTGGATTTCATCACCTTGCAGAGAATATCGTTTGTTGATTCACAATACTTTTAGTTAGGTGTTTGCATGATACAATACACCTTTGGTCTAGTTACACCTCTTTTTTCTAGAAGTTGTTTGCATGTTGGTATTCTGACCATTTTTTGCATCCCTCCACTTATTATAGCACAGCTGCTATAATAAGTGCCTTTTTTGAGGTTGATTTTTTGGCCTGAGAGCCTTCATTTTCACTCCCCTTCTTGCACCCTTGGTTGCATTAGCGTTTCTAGTCTTTTATACATTACGACCTTATACTATAGAGATTTTTACACAAAAACTTATTTCTCACCATTGAGAATTTTAGACGCTCTCGTCGTCTTCAGGGTGAACTCCCATAGTTTAGTCTACTTGGCTCTCCATGTCACCGACGCAGAGCCTTATCCCTTGACTCGACACATCGCCGGTCAACCATATAGTCATCCGATTTTGACACACCTCACTTCACATCTGATTCTGAGGCAGAATCCGAAAACCCCACTACGTTAATCCCAACCAACCTTATGGCTGGAACACCATTTGACCCACTTTTTACTAGCACCATAGGAGATACGTCCACAGACCCTTCTACTGCGGTGCCATCCATGGCAACAACCACCCCCCTTGGTATGCCTAATATGGGGAACACTCCACCTTTAGGAATGCCCAACACAAGGCCACCTCCTGTTATAGGAATTCCCAACACAGGGACACCACCTGTTATGGGTATGCCCAGCATAGGGGTCACACCCCCTCTGATTACTACAACCCAGATTCCAAGAATCACCACTACTATTCCTAACCCCGGTGTAACCCATGTTGCACTCGGAAACGCTGGCCCATACCAGACCACAGCTATTGGAGGACACATACCTTCAATACCTAGTATACCTTTAGGCGCTACTGGACCACCGTATCATACCACCATGACTAGTCATATCCCAGTCACTACGCCACATCCATCTGCTACCTTACCTTACATGGCGAGTCTGAACTTACCAAACTTAGCCAGGCTCACCAATGACCCTATCAGACACGACCCTGCGTGGCCTCATATGCCCACCAAAATCCCCTCCAACATTCCTAAGTTTGAGGGAAAGGCAGGTGAGGACCCCCAGAACCATATCATGTCCTTCCATCTATGGTGTTCCTCCAACTCCATAGTGGACGACTCTGTCCGCCTCCATCTGTTACAGTGCACCTTCACTGGCTCTGCAGCTAAGTGGTATATCGAGCAGCCCCATGGGACCCATGCCACCTTTACCTCCCTTGCTTCAACCTTCCTACAGTTCTTTCAGTTACCTGTCCGCTATGATGCGGGAGTCGAGATCCTACTGTCTTGCACACAGAACACGGACACCCACATCACTGACCACATTCATGAGTGGCGTCAACGCCGAAGCCTCTGCAAAATCAAGTTAGACGACCGTATCTTCTTAGATTGGTTTCTAAAATCCCTCCTCCCTCTCATTGCGAAGGATGTCGCATCCGAATGACCCCAGTCTGAAGAATAGGCCATCCTCAAGCCCAACAGTTTGACCTCATTTACGCCTAGTCAGGTTACCTGTATACCATTATACCGGACGCCCCTCGAGCTAATTCATCCCAACACGATGCGGCGGGGGCATCCCATGCCGCAGATGGCATCATTGGTCGTATTACCCCGCATCCCCAACCCTTTTCCATTGCACATACTAGCCATGGTCCCGACCTTTCATGGGCTACATCTCAATCTGGAGCAACCAATTCATATGCTCCCATGGCATATCACCACCATACCCATGGACCTTCATGTCCACCTCAGTGCTTTGTTCATGCACCACCCGCATACGCACCCCCAGCCGCACCTCAAACAGGGTACTACCCACAGCTAGCTGCAATAGCTAACCCAACACCTCCAATAGCTCAGTGTTACCAACAACCCCAGTAGGTAACTGGTCCACCTCTATCCCCACCGGCTTATTATCCACCACAACCTGCTCCTGCACCTGCGGTGAACCAAAATCCTCCCACTACTCAAGGGAAAGTGTACACACAACACAACCAGCCCCAGCACCAAGCCAACCAGCGTAACCAGGGTGGGCAACAGAACCATGGAAGAGGACGTAACTGCGGTAATAACAAACAACAACATCAAGGTCCTCCACCTCCCAATCCTCTGCAAAGTAACAATGCTGCTCCTCCCAACCGGAATCCGAATCGTAATCCCAGACAGCCCAAAAACAATAACCTCAGAACAAACCATCCTTGTTCTATTTGCGGGGTTTATGCTCATTACACACATGCTTGCCCACATTTGGAGCGAGCTCGGCAACTATGGACTGACGATGCCCATCGTCAAGGGAAAGCGGCTCCTCAGCTCCCACCCAACCCTCCACCACCTCAACATCAACCTTTGGTGCTGCAAAACCTCTTTCCAAACCAAGGTGTAGTGAAAACTCAGCCGTTAGCTCCCCCTCAAGGCAACGCGCCACCACAACAGATCTCTTATGCAGCCCCTGATCAACCCATGTTCGATTCAGGTACTCACCACTTGTTGATGATGTCATCCACCGAGACCAACCTCCAAACCCATCAGAACCAATATGGATCCACCTCTGAAGCCCCTCCTGCCGACAATAACACTAACGTTAATCCCACGGATCAAACATTACGTATACCTCCGGCTCCACTCGATGGCGCTCCCAAAGCACCTCGCTTCCCACTTCGTCGCATCAATAATAACCCCAATGCTCGCGCTGCGTCAAATTACAACATTGTAGACGACTTAGCCCAATCTCCTGCATCCATGTCTGCTTTAGAAGTTTTGAAAAATTGTCCTTCACAGCGCAAGACTTTGCTCTCTGCCATTGGCACTATTGACCCCAATGATTCACAACTGATCGCATTCGATTCAGACTAGTCCGAACCACGCTTGCCTTCCACTTTAGCATTCCAAGTTTCCGTTTCCGTTCGGAATATTGTCATCCATCGATGCATTATTGATGAGGGTGCCTCTACATGTGTTATGTCCACATTCGTTTGGCAGAAGTTGGGATCCCCTACTCTCCAGCAGTCCACCACTGCGTTGCGAGCCTACGACGGCCGTTCGGCTCAACCCCAGGGTCTCTTACCTAATGTCCCCGTCCAGCTGGTGGGTAAAACCATGCTCATTGACATTGAGGTCATTAATGCCCAGCTCGATTATAACCTCTTACTTGGTCGCAGCTACATGTATGCCATGCAAGCGGTTGTCTCATCCGTTTTTCGTACCATGCAGTTCCCCCATGAGGGATGCGTGGTCAAGGTCGACCAACTCACCTATTACGATCCCAAGGCCCCCGCTGCACCTGAAAATGTTCTCCCCATGGTTGAACAACCTGTTTGTGGTGCAACTACCTCATTCGTTTCCTCGGTGGGACCCGGACTTTACTCCGACGCGCCGATGACTTCTACAGTCCAGTCCATTCCACCACCGTCACCGGAGACCCACGTCGCTAACCTTTGTACTCTTTCCCACAATACACAAACACCCAACAATCAACCATCCTTGTTTCCTAAACCACCATTGTTACCTAGTCACATTGGGGTTACACCCATCCACACAATCCCCTTTCTATTCCCTCCTTCGGGCGTAGTAAGCGTTCCGGTTATGGATACCCTTAGTCTCCCCGGGCTAACCTTGGGATTACCCGTGTGGTATATCCCGCCTCCCGTTCCCCCGCCGACACCAAATGTCATCCTGCAACCGGTGCAACCCATTGTCACTTCCACCCAACCACCTCTGGGTATCACTACCCCTTCGTCATCTACAAATCCCCCTCCTCCCATCAGGCCCACTGGGGGCAGAGGCCCACAACCATACACTGCGGTACCCCCACCCAAAGCAGTCAAACCTCCCCCTGTGTTTCGTGCTCCTCCTAAATGCTCGTTGTGTGATGAGTTAGGCAATCCAACCCATCAGTGTCCACAGTTACCTGCATTACAGGAACACATGCAAATGCTTGACGACGACCCGAACATCCCGGTTGTCAAACTCGACTCAAACCCCAAACCTCATGATAAATCACTGCGCACCAATCACCCATGTGCCATATGCAGTGTTTACAACCATTACTCACATCACTGTCCTGATATCCCAGATTACAGAGCAGCGTTGTATGAGTTGAATAACGTCGACTTAGAAATATCTCCTCCTCTCATTGAGGAAATCTTCCCTCCCGTATCATCCTCATCCGGAGAGATTAACACCATTTATATGATCTCTTCGACTACCCAAACCTCGTCAACTGACTTGACCACTCACAGCTCCCGCAGTGATAAAGAGATTCTAGAGGCTCCTACTGCCCCTGATAATCCCGGGGAAGACATACACCATCGTTCATACTTCCTCCCAGAAGAGACCTTATCCACCACCGCCACCCAATTTGCGGTTGAGTCCAAATATTTCTTTCCTACTAAAGTTGACTGGTTCAAGGATCCTATTCCTACTCTTGATGCCTCTGAGGAAAATAACATGGCCAATATTTCTCCCGTCATCCACATCGACATCTCTGACCCACCTAGTGCCCTTCATACCATTACATTAGGAACCTCCCACAGTGAGCATGAGATTGGAGAATACAAAAAACTGTTCCGAGAATTCACTCATGTCTTTACTTGGTCAGATATAGAAATGCCTGACCTTGACCCCGCCATTTATACGATCTCCACTGGATACCCCTCTGTCCGGTCGACCCCTTCCATTGATCCCATTCACACACATGTTCCACTCTGCTACGTCGGTTTCGCCGATGGTGCAAGCCATTGGTCCCCCAATCTGGCCTCCGCAGCTTGGGTAATATATTCCCCTTCACATGAGTTGATCCACATCGATGGAGTGTGTTTGGGTGCCGCTACCAACAACCAGGCTGAATATGATGCCGTGACCGGTCTCTTGGCCGCAGCTCTCCAAATGAGCATACGCCAGCTTAACGTTTTCTTGGACTCGCAACTCCTTCTTTTCCAGCTCAACAATGATTACCAGGTACACAATCCCTTTCTTTTCAGAAAATTGTTGCGCACTAAACAAATGATTCGACAATTTGAATCCATTTCATTCACACATGTCCCAAGAAACCTCAATAGTGTAGTAGACCATATGGCCAACAACATTCTATACTAGCACACTAATCGCATTATACTAAAACAAAGTGTGCATCCACGTGCATAACATGTGCCTCCCCGGGCATATACAAAACATCAAAGTGTGCATCCACGTGCATAACATTTGCCTCCACGGGCATATACAAAAAATCTAAGTGTGCATCCACGTGCATAACATGTGCCTCCACGGGCATATACAAAAAATCAAAATGTTGCATCCACGTGCATAACATGTGCCTCCATGGGCATACAGAATAAAAACATGCCTCCACGGGTGAACATAAAGACAACAAGTGCATCCATGTGCATACACGACCATAAATCCAAACATATATATACATATATATATAAAACATGATAGTCAACATGTCATAGGTGCCCTCAGCACCCAATATACAAAAAATACATCAGCCGTACAAAAAAGTGCTTCCCCATATCCTCATCAGCATTTGGGGGCAGATACAATATCATCTAGTCATCAGGATCCCTAATCTCCTCTGGCGCCTGCTCCGTTGGCCCCGCCGGATCATGGCGAGCCCGAGCTCTCCGCTCTGTTGGCCCTGCTGGATCATCCCGTAGACGGATCCTCCTCTCAGCCGGCCCTGCCGGGTCATCCCGAACACCATCCCTGTGCTCGGCCACAAAAACCGTTGTCCTCAACAAGATTGACCACCACTCAAGCGGCGCACCGAAGCAACGCTCCACGATGTCCCGGTCCAAGTCTCTCCAGCCATCCTCGGGGAGTCTAGCTAGAATCATGTCAAATGTCTGTCTGACACCCTCTATGGCATCATCTCGAGGGCCAACCCCTCACCCATGAGCCGCAAATCCTCCACCATGTGGAGGCGGTACCACTGCAGGAGGTTGAGCAACCACCATCGCCCACCCCCGACGCGCCACGTAGTCGGTCGGTGGTACAGGACCAACATCTGCACAATGCAAGTAAACCATCATATACCTATCTAACTATAATCATAAACAAATCACATGATATAGTAGAAAACAAACCACAAAACATACCGTCTAAACCCGAGGCCTATCCTTGGGCTCGAGGCATCTCTAGGTCGCCTCGGTAGTCCATGCCAGCATATGGGTAATCCTCAATCACCAGGGGCATCTGTTCCCACTGCTCGTATACCTCCTCCGTAAAAAACCCGCGGACACCACCACCACCACGAGGCATCATATGCCCCCACTGCACCATGCGCGGCTCGCTCACCAAACCATCACGAATGGGCACCCGTGGTCACAAGGTCGGCACCCGCTCGAAGAAAAAACAACATAGAAAGGAGGCATAACAGAACTCTCCTCCCTCTCGACAGACCTTGTCCAGATCTCTCCGGACACCAGCTAAAAACATCTGACCCCACGCATAATAGGCCCCCCTCAACACAGAATCTACCATCATCGTTTGTCCCCCTGACAAACGATGTGGCACCACGGCACTCAGCACCCGTAGCACACATGCCCCAAAAGCCCTCATGTCCCACTCCCGTGGTGATCGCAGACTCAAAGCGCTATTCTGCAAAATGGCCCCATCAACACAGAAGGTCTGCAGCAAATCCTCCATATCAACACCTGGCGGGATCCTCGGCAGAAGATCTCCCACCTCCCCTAAACGAGGCAACCCAGTGAGAAAATATATGTCTGTGAGGGTGATCTCCAACCTTTGTCCCCCAATCATAAAAGCACCCTCTGCAGGCACCCACCAACTCACCAACTTGTTCAGGAGCCGTCTCACTGAACGCATTGGTGGGATCTGAGCGAACTTCAAGAGTCCACTCACTGCCAGAGTTTGCCGGACCCCCGGATCAGTCTGAATCCTCTCCATCAGATCATCATCTATCTCCCGCTCTCGCCATGAAGTCAACGGTCTCCTCAACATCCTGCCAAAAAACAGAAGAAATTTTTAGCCACAGCAAAAAAAAAAAAAAAAAATTTGCAAAAAATACCATCGCGGCTTTTCCATCAAAAGCCGCGGTGACCATCGCAGCCTCCATACAAGAACCCGCGATGAACATCGCGGGTATTGGCTAGACAGTCGTGATGAACATCGCGACTGTCTCCCATGAACTCGCAATGAACATCGCGGGTTCCAACCTCACAGTCGCGATGAACATCGCAACTGTTAGCCTAAAACCCGCGTGGTTCATTGCGGGAAGAGACTTGAAACCCGTGATATTCCACGTTGGAAGGTCAACGTGGAATTTCACGGCCTTCGGGGGCCCGCCGCCAAACAAAAAAGACATAATTGAAAAGGCTAAGGCAAATAGGGTTACCTGAAACTCGCAGAATCAAAAACCAATGGTCAAATCTCCCGAAAATCGAGAAAGAGCCCTGATTGCTCTGCCAAACTCGCACGTAACAATGACACGTCATATTGGCCCCACGCCCTATTTATAGAAATTCCACCATTTTTCAAACAGCCATTCCAGTCTCATACGACGTCTGTTTCTCAAATTGTTGGTACCATTGGAATCAGCACAGCGAGAACTGCATGATAGATCTTTCCTTTTCTTGTTTTCATCAGGTCCATTTTTTGACCATTTTTTGGATGCCCTCGTCGCCTCGATTTGTGTGCCACATTGACCGTCGCCCATTTTCGATGAGCCTTATATCACCGGATTCAGTTTTCCGCGCTCGTGATGATGCTTGAGATCATTTCTCGCTCTCACGCCCAGATTTTTTGAGCATTTTTCCATGCCCCCCCCTCGTCACCTTGGTTTGCGTGCCACATCGACCGTCGCCCATTTTCGATGAGCCTTATATCGCTGGATTCAGTTTTTCGCGCTCGTGATGATGCTTGAGATCATTTCTCGCTCTCACGCCCAGATTTTTTGGGCATTTTTCAATGCCCCCCCTCGTCACCTCGGTTTGCGTGCAACATCGGCCGTCGCCCATTTTCGATGAGCCTTATATCGTCGGATTCAATTTTCCGCGCTCGTGATGATGCTTGAGATCATTTCTCGCTCTCACGCCCAGATTTTTTGGGCATTTTTCCATGCCCCCCTCGTCGCCTCGATTTGCGTGCCACATCAGCTGATGTCTGTTTTTTACGAGTCTTATATCACCGGATTCTCTTTTCTGCGCTCGTGATGATGCTTGAGATCATTTCTCACACTCACGCCCAGTTTTTTTGGGCATTTTTCCATGCCCCCCTCGTCGCCTCGATTTGCGTGCCACATCGACCGTCGTCTATTTTTGACAAGCCTTATATCGTCGGATTCAGTTTTCCGCGCTCATGATGATGCTTGAGATCATTTCTCGCTCTCACCTCTAGATGTTTCAGGCATTTTTTAAATGTCACCCATCACCTCGGTTTGCGTGCCACAATGGCCGTTGCCCCCTTTTGATAATCTTTATGTCACCGGATTCAGTTTTCCACACTCACGATGATGCTTGAGACCTTTTCTCGCTTCCATCAATCCCTTTTTGTTCGGTATAGTTTTATCCCTTTTTCAGTCCGAGAAATCCCTTTTACGAAAAATGCACTTAGGGAGTTTATGTTAAGCTCTTTTCTGACTCCTAAAACAATGAAAAGATCGCCGAGCAATCTTGCTTCCTTTCATGCTCGCTAAACGTATCTGAAAGGGTGTCTACCTGGTATAAGTTTACCCCTTTTCCGGACCTTGAAGTCTAATTACGAAAAAGGAATACTCTAGTCACATCGGCTAGAAGAGTTCTCCATTTGCATCATTTTATGCTTTTTCGAGCCTTGGAGACTAACTTACGAAAAAGAACACCAATGGAGTCCACTTACCGCTTTCAGACTCTCTAAACATGAAAGCGACCATGAGTAATTACCATCCTAGGCTCGTAAAACCAACAGGACAGTAGTCATAACCACTGCAGAGTCTTCTTATCGTTTTCAGACTCCTTAAAAATGAAAGCACCAACGAGCATGAACAGTCCTGGGCTCACAAATCCACAAGACAGTACCATTTCAGAGCACACTTTTATCCCTTCTTGGAGATCATTAAAACTATGAAGAAGGACCCAATGGTGCTTCTCGGTGCCACAACAGATCACGTCTACTCATAGGGAAGCTTCCCCATTTTGGTCGCCTTTGTTCAAAGTATTCTGCAGTATGTCACCCTGAGAATCCCTCGACAGCACCCATCAGCTAGACCCCCCCAGAGTCAAACATACCCTTCAGTCCTTCAAAGCAATGATACCCACACCTACAAGTCAGTTCCTTTCGCTGCCAGGTCAACCATGCCGTCATGCTCTGAACAAAGGAAGTTTGAGTCTTCCCATTATGACCCCAGTTACTTCCCATCCCCACAAGTATGTCAGTCCTACCATCAGTACTACCACACTTCAGTTCTACACCTCGGGCTCCTATCAAGGAAACATCATTGCCTTGTTAGTTGCTGGTCTCCCTCTGTCGACGACAACCAAATTTATTCCAGAGGATAGACCTAGAGGTCCCTGTGTCTTGGACTCATCACCATTTATGATGAGTGGCTACGAATCATTTCGAGAAGAGTCCTCAGTGCTTCTCCAAATGGTTGTTTCTCACATGTTCGACTTCAATACCTTGATCGCATCGTTGAGACTTGCACAGGGCATCGGTCCGTTCAGTTATTAGTCGAAGACCCCGGATACCTCCTGACTCTTCCACATTTGAGAGTCTGCTTATGGAAACAACCAGTTATATTTTTTCTATAGATATCCGGGTTGCGTATGGCGACAGTATTCAGATGTACCCCAGAATCACACTCTTTGAGTCCCTACAGATGTTGGACACCTTAAGTTTCAGCAGTTCATCAGTTATTCCAGTGTATCAGTTATTGAGATCAGTCATGTTATGATCATGAGTATATCCCAAAATAATGTCCCCTCTGGACCATTATGATGTACCAGTAGATTCTTTATGTAATAGATCCCCCTTCTTGGGACTAATTGTTATGTATATGTCTTGATACGAGCATGGGTATGCCTGCCTCGTCCATTATCAGAGATTATTCCTCATTCATATTGAGGCCATGTAATATTTTTTGTTTTTTGCAGCTTCCAAGGGCCGTGGATCCAGTCTCCAATCGGTCTCTTCTCCTCCCCAAACCCTAGAAAAAAGACAAAAGAACTATGATGTCTATCGGCCATACGATGAGCTCCTGCCCTCACACATCAGGGGGCAATCTGTTAACACCCAAAAAGTGCTCACTAGCTCATTTCCCTATTCACATGACCCATTTGTCCACTTTTTCACCATTTGAGCCTCTAAAGCCAACAAAAGGTCACCAAAAGACCTTAATACACCCCTTTTCCCACTCAAAAAGATTATTTTTCCTAAAAAAGCATAAAAAACCCTCAAAAGGGTCCAAAATTCCCAAAAATATTAAAAAGGGAATAAAAACATTAATTTTATTCAAAAAAGGAAAAAGGAGGGAAAAGTACCTAAACCATGTTGGTCAATACCATTGGTTTCCACAAAACCATAATGGTATTCCCCACCACCAAAACCTATAAAAAGGTGGTAGGGGCTCCTCACTTTACATCCATCCATCTTCCTATCCTCATGCTGCAAAATCTCCCTTGAGCTTTTGGCCATTGTAGCAACCTTGGAGAAAGGACCCTTTGGAGTTTGGAGCTGCTCACCCTTGGAGCTTCTCAACTATCTTCATCAATCGGAGGTATTATTATTGCAAGCACTTGCTTGCCCCCATTTTCAATACAAAAATTATTTTTTATATATTTCTTGTTCTTGTTTTTTAATTCAAAAATGCACATGCTAGTTTAGTTTAGATTTAGATTTAGTTTATTGTTTTTGCTTAATATTGAAACTGCTGCTACTAGTTAGCAGGTGCCCATAGCACTAACTTGGTTGCAAAAACCAAGCCAACAAGTTTTACTTGAGACGTGGAGTGAGGGGTACTGCCCCAATACACAAGCTGTCAAACAGCATTGGTGGCCAAGTGAATCCCCTGAACCGATAGGAAGCCGAACATACCTGGGGTCCATACCTATTTTAGCTGAACTATTGTTGATCACTTCCGTGCCATTTCAAATGCATTCCAAGCCGTTCTAGATCTAGCCATTTTAGATCTATTCTGAAAGTCATTTCAGATCCAGCCATTTCAAATCTATTCTGAAAGTCATTTAAGATCGAGCCGTTTTCGATCCATATGGTGTCATTTGAAATCTATTTGTTGTTGATCCCTTCTACACCATTTTAGATCCAAATGTTCTAATCCCTTCCGCGTAGTTGCAGATCCATTTCTGAAAAAAAAAAAAATTATGTTTTTTGGTCATATATCCCTTGTTTTAACTTCGTCTCCCTTAAAACTTTCCAGACACCCCTGCAATCCCATTCTGCATATTTCATTCCTGAGGACCCTATCCCAAATTCCATTTCCCAAAGCCCGAAATCCCACATTTGTCTATTTTTAGGGTTTCCCATAACTTCTTCGGATTTCACCCAATCACCTTCAAATTTTACCACCGAGTTACTTTTCTAATTCTACTTCTTTGTCCCTCTTTGCCAAATTTTCTCATTCTTTCAGCCCGCTTCTGAAATCCCCATTTTTTGCTTCCCTGTCCATCAAAAAGTGTCCAAAACCTAGTCAAACCCCAATTACCCCTCCAATTTTTTCCCAAATCCAAATTTCACTTTGCTAAATAATCTTTTATTTGTGTTTTTCTATCCATTCCCCCCCAAAAAAACTCATGATTATGGTTTTCACCCTCGCAGGAGCAACAACCATGGAGGAAGTACTTGTAGCCATCCAAACCAAACTCCAAGATCTAGATGAGAAATTTCTCAGCCTCCATCTTCAGCATTCAGCCATGAACAATAACCAACAGCACGAATCTTTGGCAGCCAATGGGTTCTCTTCTTCCAGCAATTTCTGTGGTCTGAAGCTTGAATTTCCTTGCTTTAATGGTATTGATCCAACTGGATGGATCTATCGTGTAGAACAATATTTCAATTTGCATCGTACTTTTGATGTCCAAAAAGTTCCACTTGCATCCTTTCATTTGGAACAGGAAGCCCTTCAATGGTGCTATTGGTACATCAAGGCTCATGACGAGCCAAAATGGACAGATTTTTGCCAACTCCTTTTGCAACTATTTGGTCCTAGTGCTTTTGATGACTTCACCGGAGCACTCACTAAACTTCATCAAAGTGGCACTGTGAGAGAGTATCAGACAAAATTTGAGAAACTAGCCAATCACACAGAAGGATTGTCTGATGAATTCCACAGGAGTTGTTTTATCAGTGGTCTTAAGGATGAAATCCAGTCAAAGGTTAAAATGTTATGTCCCAACACAATGATGGAAGTCCTAGGGTTAGCTAAGTTGGCAGAAGACAAGATTGCAGCCCAACAATGCTCCAAACCCACTTTTGTTCCCTTCCGAAATATGGGTTTTCAATGACCTCCCATCCCGCCAGCTCCTTGACCACCTCCTATCGAGCATTTGTCTAAAATGGAGATGTAGGAACGCAGAGAAAAGGGGATTTTTTATAATTGTGATGAGAAATTCACTCGAGGACATAGATGTGTTCAACAAAAGCTCTATCTCTTGGATATGGATTCTCCGCCTACCTCTACAATTAGTCAAGAAACTCCAGATACAATGGATGATCAGATTGACATTCAGGAGCCTCCTATTCACCCCCCATCTCATGGATGAACAACAGAGATATCTCTCCATGCTTTATTCGGCGTCACTGCCCCCCAAACAATGCGGGTCAGGGGTTACTTCAAGAAGCTTCCCCTTACAATACTCATGGATTCTGGTAGCACTCATAACTTCATTGACCATCAAATCACCAAACATGCTGATTGTTTTGTCCATCCTTCCTCCAACTTTGAAGTCATGGTTGCCAATGGGGGCACCTTACCTTGCAAAGGGAAGTGTCACAATGTGCGTATCTCTCTGGAAGATTACAACCCACGCTCTGACATATTCACCTTGTCCCTAGGTGGATGTGATGTGGTTTTGGGCATTCAATGGTTACGCACACTTGGCCCCATCTTATGGTATTTTGCTGAAATTTGGATGCAGTTTTTAGTAATTGGGAAACAACACAAATTTAAGGGCTTACAACAAAGGTATCTCCACATCATCAATTCACATTGCCTGTGTTGGCACCTATAAATTTTTTTGCACAAGTCCTAAGAGAAGGACTAACTCCATGGGTGAATTCCTCGATGAGAGGGTTAAAACCCCCTCCCTAATCATGTCCAGGTTGCTAAGGCCAGGAAGCAGCTCAGTCAGAAAGGAAATAATGAGAAAAATAAAGGGTTTGGGCACTTTAGGCATAAGAAGGTATCCCAAATAATCAAAAATTGGTAAAAAGGCCAATAATTAATAGTCCAAAAGAAAATCAAGTGAAAGTTAAAGATCAGACAAGTCCCAACCATTGATTGGTCGTGCGAAAGAGATCCACAGTCTCCGATCGCCCTCGCATCATGAATTTGCACGGAAAGGGATCACAGGATGGTGGTCGCGAGGGATAAACCACCAGGACAGATGGCAGTTGGAGCAGCCCTTGCATGAGGGTTTCGGCGGTAAGCGAAAATCGCTAGGAGGCTTGCGATACCACCGCATCGGAAAATCAAGGTAGAAGATCAATGGTGCAGGCTACATGGTCAGAGATCTGACAGCATGGAGGACAAGTTGTCACATTAGCATGGAGGTCAGGGAAGATCAGTGGCTTACGATAGAAGGAGATCAAATCTATGGCTGACAGAAATAGGAGATGCAAGGTTGATAACATAACGGGCTCCACCGGCGAGAGTGTTGAAAACTAGACACTTGGATATCTCCCCACCGTTTATATGTTAAAGGAAAAGATCAATGCTCCTTGACAATCGTCGCAAGGTGAAAGAGCACCCCAGTTAAGCGGAGAAGGTGGTTGTGAGGATGTATACCATCTGCCAGGTGTCACCACCTGAACACCTCGCAAGGAAGATTAAGTGGTAACCCAAAACCAGAGGTCGAGTAGGGAGATCGCCATATCCTTATAAGCTATTAGATATGATGGATGGCTAATATTTAAACAGATAAAATATCCTACAGTGGATATGAAAAGATGTCAAATCAGAAAAGTTAAATAAGGGATCAGATCAATGGACTAGAATCAATGCCCAGTAGATCGACGAATGGGAAAGAGGGACAACTGGCGAAAGTGAACATAAATTATTCAGAGAAGTTATATATATATAATGCAGCATGTGCAAAATAGACATTTCTTTCTTAGACCTGTCGGAGTTGGAAGCTTCTAGAAGTGCAGAAGCCAAAAAGGACGATAGGGAAAAAGGTCGCTCTCAAGCTTTCCGTGATAGGTAGGGTCCCAAACTCCTTTGTTCGCAATGTGCAATGTATTTTATAGTCATAGAATCGCATAGAAACAGGTTTCTACGAGTTCTAAGGTCAGAGTAACCCTAGAAGACAGAGATGGTGATGTGTTTGACCCAATCCTTCGTCTCCCTATACCAGAAGTTAAAGGAAGGCTGAAAGCCCTGCTTGAACAAGGGTTAGATGTCCATAGAGTCCATTAGTCCTTTTTCATTTTCTTTTTCCTAGAATAGATAATGCCTTTCTCGAAGTTCATGACATGGTGTTCATTGAATTACTCAGAACCACTACGAGTAATAATGAATGCCAAAAGGTGTAAAATCATCTGTAGTGTCGATCCTGCCATTGTCAGAAGTACCCTTGCCATGCCAGAGTCTACAGCCCAAACCCCTGAAAGATCCTCTGAAGAGTAAGTCATTACTCTGTACATGAAAATTTCTCCTGAAATCCATAAATCTTTCCTTGACACTTGTTTAAAACCCGATGTAGAAATCACAGACACCCCCTACCCACTGGACGTCAACCCTTTTAATGACCACACCCAGTTTGTTTTTTCTTTGATAGCATAGTTTTTAGGTTTAGACTTAGACTTATAAATAACTAAAGTACAACTAATCCTGTTATTCAAGATTAGTGTTAGTTCCATAGAGGCGGGAAGTGAGTCAGTACCATCCCTCAAGTTTGAGGAATTTTTGGCAGAGAAGATCCATACACAGTTGAGTTGTTTTGAAAATACCATATTTTTTCGGTTTCAAGCATATTTGACTAAGATGATTCTGCATAGCAGTGCTGACAAGTTAAGGTTCTCTCAGGTACTCTTTACAGGGAATTTGGAGGATAGTTTTTTCAATTACATGAAATACATTCTATCTTCTGTGTACAAAGTTAGGTTTGAAGAAGAACTACCCAGAGTACTACCAGCAATGCAAACTCTGATGCAGTTGAAAGATGAACTAGCCGTTGGCGACTAGTTCTTGCTGAAAGATGCCACAATGATAAGGGTGTATGGTTTTGTACATGAACCATACATTTTTCCATCATTTTTAACTTTGAGGGTTTTTTCCCTTGAGTTCATTCGGTAGAGGTTAATTGTAGAAGAGGAGCAGTTTGGGCAGAAAGGTTCTGATATAAAGCTCCCTTGGAAAGTTGGCCCTTTTATTGTAAAGTTTAAAGAAGCTATTAGCGAAGTGGAAAAATTGTTTAGAAAGATGTGGTTCAGAAAAGATATAGCGATAACATATGATCCTCTGCATATCATAGCCTAAAGGAAGAAGAAAAATGGTTTGAAGGCATTTGAACACCAAGAAGCTGAAGGATTGTTGAAGAGGCAGAATTTATTGCAATATGAGCCCAAAGAGGTAGAAGACATAGATTCACAAGTACAAGCCCTAATCGTGACTGATGATCCTATGGAAACAGACCAGCTGCTTAACACTCTAGAAGTAGGTGGGAAGAGAGATTCGCAGGAAGTCATTGAAACAGAAGGAGAGGAAGAAAGTGAAAGGAAAAGACTAAAATTGGAAATACCAGATGAGTTAACTGTCCTAATAAGTGACACAGATGAACAGAAAGAGGGGTTATCAACCCTAGTTATCCAAGTCCAAGAATATAAATTCCAAGAGGCAGCAGAAGGGAGTGAGGACAACAGATTTAAATTCCAAGAAGATATGTTTAAGTATCATGGGAAAAATAAGCAAGCATCTGCACATAAACTTTTTGAACTAATGCCCACTGTAAGGAATTTGTCTAGAATAGGAAAATACTTGATAACGAGTAGATATATCCAGACACACACTTTCAATCTAACAATATCTGATAAAGACAAAATGACGGAAGCAAAGATAAACTGGAAGAAGATACCATTTCCAGATAGGATTCAATTTCACAGGAAAATTGGAGAAGGTCTAGCTGATCACTTAGTGGAAGCATGAAAGGTTAGAGAATAAAGCACTTCAGCAGCATGTCAAAAAGTTGTAGTTTGATTTAATTGAAAATGATGGTGGGGGCAAAGCAAGTTAGAAGTTTTTAAAACATAAAGTAAATTTGATCCAGAACCTACATAAGAGAATGAAAATTCCCAACACCTACTTAATACAAGCTCCCAAAGAAACAAATTTAATACAAGAAAAAGAATATTTAAGCCGGGATATCAACAACAATAAAGATGAATTGCTAAGGTTTGCAAAGAAAGAAGGATGCTGGGGGAAAGAGAAGATGAGTTTGAAGAGTCGGATTGAAGAGTTGAAAAGCAGTTTGTCTAACATATGTTCACAGCAGGAGAGCGAAGGCCCAAATAAAGAGAAGGATGATATTGACAGCAGTGTACAGGCCATGTCCCAAATCAAACTAAAGGAGTTTGCGATACGAGAGCTAAAAGAGGAGAATCAAAGATTGAAAGAAGAAAATGATGAAAGGGAAAAAGGGACAAATTCCCTACAGAAAAAATATAATGAATTGGTAGCGATTAACAACAGGTTTTCTCAACAAATTACAGGGAGAGCAGCTATGCAGGGGTGCAAGCATTTGATTTGGGATTTAATTATCCAGGAAGCTGAGAGATTTAGACCTTATCTAGATCTCATGAGGACAAAGGAGAAGATAGTCACTGATGTCTTTAAGAGCGGCACTGCCATGAAGGAAAAGCTGCACAAAAGGCCAAAGGAGACTGCATATAATGCTATAAAAATTTTAAATGGTTTGATAGATAAGGATGTCATAGATTTGAGCATCAAAGATAGGATCACAACCATTGCAGCAGCTAAACGAATCCTAGGGAAGTATGCGTTGGACGAAGCTGTGGAAGCCAAAGAAAATGAAATGAATGAATAGTTAACAGAGTTGAAAGGACAGTTTGAAGGACTAGTAGAAAAAGGATTTCCTGCATTTTGGGATGAAAAGAAAAAATTGATTCCCCAAAGTGAGCATAAAAAATTGATGACTAGCAGGCATATGGATCATTCCAAGTTCAAACATCTGAGCCAATCGCTTTCGGGGAAAATCCTAATAGACAAGATGGACGAAAATTTCGAGATGTTGTACAAGTTGATCACTATTGGTGAAGGGATTCCTCCCATGTCTTCTGTTGATCAGCTTAACATAAGGGTCCTGGAGAAAGAGATGAGAAGTTATGACATTCTAGCAACTGAACTTTGGGTACCTATAGAGAAATACGGAAAGATGAAATATACCTATCATGCTCCACTGGAAGCTGCTACCCCTTAAATCTCAGATCTGTGCATTTTTAAGTATCAGCTTATTTTTTATATAAAAGTTTAGGATGTATTTAGTATTTTTATTTTCCAGGACGTGGCAGTGGGTTGCCCGTTATGTAATGAAGTCTCACCATTGGATAGATACTTTAAATATCTTTTATATCATTTAACGGCATACCGGAAAATGCAAGAAAGCAGTTAGGATTATCTTGTTATATTTTTTGTTTTATGATAGTGACATCTGAACTATGATGAGGTGTCCCTATATTGTAACTAATTTATGTTTCAAAGGGGCCGAGTATGAGACTCCAGGTGTAATATCCCCATTCTTTATGATATTTGGGTTGTAATGTAAATAATGTATGCATATTATGTATGATTCCTAGCGTGGAGCTCAAGGCCAAGTCCCCACTTGTGAATGTTCGATCTAGAAGAGGCAAGTATTTGATATTATGCTACCCATGTGCTAGTGAACCATGGAAATTGTAAATATGCATTTTTATATAAAATCCCACAACTAGCTAGGCAATGCAACAAGAGATAGGGGCATGATATTGCAAGGAATTGGGAGGGAAAACATTCAAACCCTTGAGCCAATTAAGCCAAGCCAAGTGTCAATGAGAAAACCCATAAAATCTCAACTACCCATATTGACTTTTGTACCCAACCATTGATTTCTCCCAAGAGTTGGTTGAGGAAGTTAATGCCTTGGGGAAAGGGAGGTATGGTTGTCCAAATTCGGGTATGGGCAAGCCACCCTACATGGGAAATCACGTTTTGCTTCTTGGGCAAGAAAGTGCCATGAATTTGCCTCCCAAGCCATAACCCATCAATATGTTTGGTCTCCCTGATGTGTTTTAGGCTACCTGGGCATTTTTCTGCTAGAATTTCTGGTGTTTTCCATCATCTTCCAAGCTGCGAATGGCGTGTTTGCTTGGGTTACCAGTGGCAAAGAGAGCAGAACAATTTGGGCTGTGATGGAGGTCGTTTTTCCGTCTCTCACACAGGTCTAGCTTGCTAGGTGTTTTCCTGTTCTCATTCTCCCTATGCATCCTTATTTTCTTTAGCTGGGGAAGGGCGTTTTTGTGTAGAGTAACTGTGGGGAAGAGGGGAAATGGATTTTGAGTCTTCCTGGGGACCGTTTAAGCCATTGGAAAGGATCATAACCAGTGGGAGAAATCGGTATTTCTCCCTGGGGTTGAATTCTAAATTCCACAATTTGTTTTGGGTGAACCGTGAGTTGGGAGAGCCAACGTGGACCCTATTCTGTGAACACCTCTGTTGTAAATGTGTATCCCTGCCCAATGAACATTTTTGCTGTGTGTAGAAAGAGTATTTTGGGGTATGTTCAATGGGTATCCATTGTTTTGGCTTCGGTTGAGTGCAAGCACCCAAGGTTCTGATGTAGCCTGATAAACCCAGCTATGGACTGGCTTGGCTTAAAAAAGATGTTTAATTGGCTGTGTATGAGCTGAATGTCCCCTTTCCTTGTGGATATCATGTCCAGCTCGGGGGTGGCCTTCGGACGGACTCAGTATATGGTGTCAAAGAGCCTACGGTTGGGTGGAATGTTGTAGCGACATAGCTAGTTGCTTGGGGCAATTGCGAAAGGAAGATAAGTATACTTTGTCTCTGTATTTTACTTCTGCAATGCATTAATTTGATGATTGTTTTGATATGCTGAATGGGCATGAATTGTGTGGATTAGTTGAAATTCCACTATGCATATTGCCTAATTTGTATCTGCACACCAATGTTTTTATTCATATGATGTTAATGACTGGGCTGATTCTTATGGAAAGCCCCTCAGATTGCTATCATGTTCTCTCTCTTATTGGGTCAACAGGTGGGTACATTACAGTTTGGTATCAGAGCTACTGGTTGCAGCATTGGGCTTTCATGGGGTACCTATTACAATTGCAGAGGTAAGTACTCCTCCTGCTCAAACTAATCCTTAAGAAAATTCAAAAAAATTTGAAATTTTGAAATTTCTCCAAGTATTTTTAGCTTTCTGCTAAGTCTGTATCAGTGGCGAGACTCAGCAAGTTCATCCACAGGTCAAAAGGAACTTGCAAGTAATTATTGAAATGGGAAAATTTTGGCGAGTCTGTCCACAGTGACGGCGAAGCTCGATGAGTTCGTTTGCAATGGGTTGGAAGATGATGATGAAGTCCACCGAAACTGTGGAAAGACTTGATGAAATTTCTCGGCAACGGATCGCCCAAAAAAATTTTTCCAACTTTGAAATGGCAGCAAATACCTGGTGAGTTGGTCCGAATTTGCAGAAGGATTTGGTGAGTCTCTGCCGCAACACAGGAAGAACTCGACGAATTCATCCACAATGTCGGAGGAGGCCGATGAAGTTGGCGGAGTAGAGCCGAATGAGCCGGCAAAGTTGGCTGAGTTGTGCTAATGAAGGGAAGAAAGAAAAAAAATTTCGAGAAATTTTCTAAGTATTTTCGGCGTCAAGAAGGAAGTTTCGGAAAAGATGGATGAGTTGCTCCGCAACGGCCGAAGGGATTAGCAAGTCTGCGCTGTAGCATCAGAAGGAATTGGTGAGTTGCTCCGCAGTACCAGAGGAGAATGGGAGAGTTTCCCCATAGTGCCGAAAGAGCTCAGCAAGTTCATCCACAATGACGGAAAGAGTTGGTGAGTTTTTGGCGAAGCGGCAAAAAGAATTGATGAATGGTGCCAAAGTTGTCGGAAGGTTGAAAAGCTGAGTTTTTAGCAGATAAACTCGGCGAACTTGTCCGCATGGAAGAAAAACTTAGTGATTTCATCTGCAATGGTCAGAAGAGAATTGCCAAGTTTGCTGAAACAGGAAATTTCAGTGGCTTTCTAGGGTGAATTTCAGGCACCGAAAGTTGAAAGTGTGGAAGGCATTTTGCATGTTTGGAATGTGCACTATGGATTGCATAAAGGAATTGTGGAATCCTCAATAAGAGAAATTGGTTGTGATATCCATTATGGAATATAAAAGGGAAATTATTCACCTTAAAACTAATTCTATTTGTAGCATAAGAATTGCATATTTGGAAAATAGCAGGAATAAATGATTATGCATATGTATATGTTGAATTGCTAATTCATGATAATATCATAGCTAATGATTGATTGTATGCTTTGTAGGGAAGCCAAGGAAAGGATTATCTATGATGTGGATGAGGAACTCCATGTCAGAATGAGGAATTGGGAAGAATTCCTTAACACCTCTCTTGCTATTTTGGAAATTATGGCATAGGGATGCTGGAAATACAAGAGAATAATGCATATGAATTAGTGGGCATGATTAGGGAGTCATTGCATAATGCATGTGAATTGCTTGTGCATGAGCATGATGTTCCATATTGATAAAATAGTGAAGTTACACATGCAATAGCTCATTAATGGCATTTAATGTTGATGATAATGGTTGTGTGAATCAGACCATAAAAGCATGATTGAAAACGCAAGAAAATTAGATTGATGAAGTGAATATGCATTAGTTGGAATACTAATTTCCATTGCACAATGCATGTGAAAATGTTTATGCATATATGATATTGCATCCTGGTAAAATAGTGAGGTTTTACATATGCAATGAGACACTTGAGATAATCATTGTGACTGGTAATAAGTAGCTGTGTTCGCATTGGTTGTAGGATCAAAGACAACCGAAGCATGGCTAAAGATGTGGATGATGATTGTTGCATATGGCCAACAACCCTATGAGGAAAGGTTGGTGCAACAAATCTATGTGATCATGAGGTTGGAAAAAGGACTGTGAGGCCCTGGTAAGAGGCCAACTGATCAAGTAACATCAATCAATGTTAATAACAACCATGCAGGTAATGGTTATTTATGCTTAAATTGCATGAATGTTGAAAGAGGATTTGGTAAGATCCCTTCAACTATGTTTAAAGTATGTTGATTTGGTTTGCATGTGGTATTGAGTGCCTGAATGTGAATGTCAACCTACCAAGTATGGTGAGGTGTGGGTAAGTGAAGGCAGTGAGCCTTACACCCTATAATTGCTTATAAATCTCAATGCATTCATATGAAATCGTACCATGCCATTTGTGGATGTTGGTTGTGAAGTTTAACAACCCAAGCAAGTGATGATTTATGGTCCGGTTATAATGTAAGCCATATGAGAGAGGCATGGTTAGGCCATAATATGTTTGAATGCATAATACTCATAAATTAATGCAAGGTTGCATTGAGGAGATGTGCATTAAAATATTAAGTACAATCTTGTGATTATATTATGTGAGTGATGTAAAAGAGAATGCATATGTATAGGTGCACATGTTGAGATGCATTGTGTGATTGCATGATTGTGGTGTATGTTTTATTACCACTAGATAATATATGAAATGGCATTATCAATCCTGAGAGCATTTCATGAGATGCTATGAATGCAAGAGAATGATTGCATAAAATGATGTAATTAAACCATGCAACTCTAGTATGGTAATGATTCACATGAAGTAGATGAATTTGGTAATATTAAAATGCTTCAGTGACTGTGGTAGCAATGAAATATTACATGCATAGAGACTTACAAAGCGTTTTGCTGATTGAAGTTTCAGATTTCAGGTAGACTGTTTTGGGCATGGAAAATGTGGGTAAGTCCATGATGAAGATTGGAATCTACCATGAGAAAGAGCCAAACGATACGAGAACGGACTCATGGATAAGCAAATCAATTTATGTAGAGGACAGAATTGCAAATTCATACTTGAATTTAATTTATTAATTCCATTGACTGATTCAAAAAATCAGATTTGAATTCTATTGTTAAATGATGCTAACTGTTTGGCTATTTGATAAATGTGCCAGGAAGACACATTGCAGGAAAACCAGGAGTGATGGCCTACAAAAGCAAAACTAGATGGGAAAGACCCCATGCTTTGGAAATGGGTTTCGGGTGAAACGCCATTGATAATGTCTCATCCAAACCGCATGTGGGTAAACCATGAGAGTGAGATGGTAAAGCTATGCCAAGAAGGCATGTGATACACCTGCAAAATGAATGAGTATTCTATGACCATAAACAAGAACATGCATGTCTAAATTATTAGGGTTAATATGCAGAGCATGCTCTATCTTATTATATCATTTTAGACTGCTTGAGTATGATTAGGGCCTACATGGAGCACATCGGAAAGGGGGTGCACACCTTTTCTGTTGCTGGGTCATGATAGGGTTTTCAATATTGACTACACTCTAAGGGAATGGACGCATTCTTGGTGTTTCAATACTTGATAGTGAATGATATGAAATGTAGTTAAGAATTTTAACAACAATACTGATTAGCTTGCTTATCCTTCTTGTGTTGTCAACCCACACAGATGCAGATTGATACTGCACATTAAGAGGCAAAGTGAAGAAGGGTACGCAAAAATACTGTACAGGAATTGGTAACCTTTTTATGCTCACGTGAAATATTACCAGAAGGGATGGAAAAGCCCGCAGAGCTGTGTAATAAGAAGAGGTATCATCCTTTTGTGAGTGGGGTCATGTTAACCTGCAGTCAAGAAAGTCACCTATAAAGTTCCAAAAAGGAACCACCAATTTGCACAATAGAAGGAGTGGTGTCCTTGTATGAATGAAGAGTTGATGTGTGTGTGAAGGGTTGTGGTGCAAGAAGGTGTGGTGATATTGGTGAAGGCATAAAACCTCTACTGGAACAAAAGTGGGAGGGAGGATGCCGAAGACTGACTGAAAACCCTGAGATGCCTATGGCTCCATAGTAGAGCCTTGACCTATAATGCTCAAGTGGTACAAGAAGGTGTGGTGACATTGGTAAAGGCATAAAATCTCTACTGGGACAGTAGTGGGAGGGCAGGCACCGAAGACTAACTGAAAACCCTAATATGCCCATGGCTCCATAGTAGAGCCTTGACCTATAATGGTCAGGTGGCGCATTTTCCTTCCATTAGTCGATGACCCAAACGATTGTGCTGGCTCGACACTAGAGAGGGCCAACCAGGTATGGGACTGATTGGGCACCACCAAATGCTTGGTAAATCTAGTCGGTGTGAAGGTATACTAGTGAAGCATTAACTACATCAAAGTCCATAGGCGATCCCAAGGCTTGCAAAGCGAAGTAGGACCCTATGGACTAGAGGGGAAATGCACAATACATATAAGTATTCGTTTTCATTTATGTCTTGTTTGGAATAATGAAGATTTCAGGTATAAATATTTTAACAGCTAAGCTGATACACTATTGTTTTCCTTGTTGGAAACCTTGGTCAGTGTAGGAAGCCAAGACCCTAAAAGACTATAAATTGCTGGTAAATCCAGAGAGTAAATGAGTAGGTGATATGAAATTTTTGATAAATACAGAGAGTAATTGGTTGGAAATTCACTACTGAATATTTTGAAATAGTGTGTATGCTGGCCCAATACCACTTAAACAATTGACAAAACCAATCCATGTACTGGCTTTGCGTTGCCTATTCGAATGATTAAGGAGTAGCCTACATGCTGGCCCAACATTCATAATTATGTCCATGGGAAATCCAAGGCTCGTAAGGAAAAGAAGGATCCCATGGAATAAAGTGAAGACGTCCAATATAGATAAGTATTTGGTTACCTTGCAGTTCTTGCTTATGAATATACGCGTGTATATGATTTGGTTATGATTTATCAGACTCTTGTTTAGAGAAAAACCTTATGAAATAAACTAAACATGTGAATTGATTCAATGTTTGAATGTAGGTATTGTTGGAAGCAAGGACCAGGAAGGCACCATAGGGATGCATATGGACATATGACCATCCTAAAGAACTCAATATGAGGAGTAATAAAGGATGGTGCTAGCGGACATGAGTGGGTCCTAGCAACCAAAGGTTCTATAAGCAACAATGGGAAGGGGTACCCAAGTTGAAAAGCATTAGACAGACCTTAGACACTAAGTGTCATAGCCAATAAAGGGCAATTCAAGCATTCACATTAAAGTGAAAGAGACTAAGGAGCATGAAACCACAATGATGGAATAGCTTCGTAATAAAACAAGACTAAGAAGGAGAAACTCTTACTCTTCTCTTTCCTTTTTACTGATGCATTTATAAAACAAAGAATTGTTGAATGCATGTCATGACTAGAAGAAGAATGTGTTTATTTGCTTGAATTAAATTGTGAATGCTAAAATAGTTATTTCACTGTTAAAGGATGAACATGAAAAAGATCATGTTTATGTTGGGAAAGCATGAAAAATTTGGAAGTCACATGAGTGAAGCATGGACGTTCCACGTCAATTGGGAAATAATTGGATAATTTTAATGTTTATATTATGCTTGTCCTAACAAAGAGTTTCCATGATAAATTTCATAGGGAGAAATTGAAACAATTGGTTGCCGCCGACACAAGCCAGTGTTGCTAGTGAGTAAAGAGTGGTCAGCTGTGCACATTGACCATGGCGGCATACCAAGGGCTATTAGAGTTGCCTGAAAGTATTCTTCAAACAATTGCAAAGACCCAAGAAAATCTTGGAGAGATGCTCAAGCTACAGAGGCAACAGAATGAGATGAACCACGAGGTTCTGCAGGACTCTATTCGTCTGCAAAAAGAGGTAAAAAGCATTCTGGGATCAATCAGTAAGGGAAAGGAATGTGGATCAGTGAAGAAGCATTCATCCAATCGACCATTAAGAAACGTTCCCGGTGGGTAGCAACCGTAAATTCTCCAAGTTCGTGGACCAGTTGGAGGGAAAAATAAAAGGAAGGAATTGTTTTGGAACAATGTCCTCATGCAGAGCTAGAATGTTCCATCCAGTAGGAGCAGTTTGTGAAGACCAAAGGACTTGGTTCTGAAAACCTGAGTAAAGGGTGAAATGCAGGACAAGCCTGCCATATTTCATGAATTTTGGACATGTATAAAGCGTGTATGAAGTCCTAGGTATTGGAACACCGCGGGCGATGTTATTCCAAGGGGGAGGGGAATGTAATATCCCCATTCTTGACCCTTATGGTATTCGGGCTGTAATATAAATAATGTATGCATATTATGTATGATTCCTAGCATGGAGCTCAAGGCCAAGGCCCCGCTAGTGAATGCTCGATCTAGAAGAGGAAAGTATTTGATATTATGCTACCTATGTGCTAGTGAACCATGGGAATTGTAAATATGCATTTTTATATAAAATCCCACAACAAGCTATGCAATGCAACAAGAGATAGGGGCATGATATTGCAAGGAATTGGAAGGGAAAACATTCAAACCCTTGAGCCAATTAAGCCAATTCAAGTGTCAATGAGAGAACCCATAAAATCTCAACTACTCATGTTGACTTTTGTACCCAACCATTGATTTCTCCCAAGATGGGGTTGAGGAAGTTAATGCCTTGGGGAAAGGGAGGTATGGCTGTCCAAATTCGGGTATGGCCAAGCCACCCTGCATGGGAAATCATGTTTTTCTTCTTGGGCAAGAAAGAGCCATGAATTTTCCGCCCAAGCCATAACCCATCAAGAAGTTTGGTCTCCCTCACGTTTTTTAGGCGACCTGGGCATTTTTCTGCTGGAATTTCTGGTGTTTTCCATCATCTTCCAAGCTGGGAATGGCATTTTTGCTTGGGTTACCAGTGGGGAAGAGAGAAGAATGATTTATACTGTGATGGAGGTCATTTTTCCCTCTCTCATGTAGCTATAGCTTGCTAGGCGTTTTCCCCTTCTCATTCTTCCTGTGCATCCTTATTTTCTTTAGCTGGGGAAGGGCATTTTTGTGTAGAGTAACTATGGGGAAGAGGGGAAATGGATTTCGAGTCTTCCCGGGGACCGTTTAATCCATTGGAAAGGATCATAACTAGTGGGAGAAATCGTTTTTGCTCCCTGGGGTTGAATTCTAAATTCTATAGTTCGTTTTGGGTGAACCGCGAGTTGGGAAAGCCAACGTGGACCCTGTTCTGTGAACACCTTGTAAATGTGTATCCCTATCCAATGAACATTTTTGCTATGTGTAGAAAAAGTATTTTGGGGTATGGATAATGGGTATCCATTGTTTTGGCTTGGGTTGAGTGCAAGCACCTAGGGTTCTAATGTAGCCTGATAAACCCAGCTATGGACTGGCTTGGCTTAAAAGAGATGCTTAATTGGATGTGTATGTGATGAACCTGCAATAATTAATTAATGCAAATACACATGATATCAGAAATAATAGAACTCAGAATCACTTTTATATTGATCACAGGCCACTTTGAGGGGGCAACCTCCTTTGAGCAAGCTCAATACAATTAACTTCACGGTGCCTTCATAGGCCTCAACACACACTTATATACTAAGTCTAGGCACCAATACCATGGGTCAATACTATGTGTCAATACAAACCATGGACTAAGTCTAGGCACCAATAATATGAGTCAAAACCATGGGACATATAATACTATGGGATGACTTACAAAGCATATGTGTCCAATACTATGGGTCAATACTATGGGCTAATATAAACTATGGATCAACAAATACTACGGGACGACTTACAAAGCATATGCGTCCAACAAAAATATACTAACAAAGTAAAGTCATGGGTTCCTAACATCCCCTATCCCTTAGAAAAAGCTTTGTCCTCAAAGCTTTAGATGTGGAAATTGATGAAGAATCTGAAGGAGTGGGTCCCCTGTTGCATCCTCGGGTTTCATTCCGAGCCATTGGCTCCTTTGGAGTTTCAGGGAGGATTGCATGGAAGGTTGTAGACGAAGAATAGCCATATCAACGATGTGAAAAGTGCGCTCAGAATGGTGTTGATCGACTTGTTGTTTCAGTCGAATTCTTGCCATGTGAAAATTGTCCTGCAGAATGAGAAGAAGCTGATCACAATTTTGAAGAATTGAGTCAATTGCCTGAACTGGGGAGCTGCTGAAGGTGTATGGAAGAAGAACTTGTGGTGCATGTACAAAGACTTCTTCATATGGTGTCCTTTGAGATGTGGTACTATACCACTGGAGTGCTTCTAGGAAATCCATAGAAATAGTTGTCCAAATCCGTGGAGGCATGGGTAAGGGTTCAAGCAATCTTGAAAGGAGAGTCGTTTCACCCTTGTTGACCTGGAAAGTATCACAGTCAACCACCAATTGTTGAATTGTCCTTTTGAGTCCCTGCCAAAAGAAGTTACATTGTTCTTGGTCATACATTTTGAGGAACCCAGAGTGCCCTACTAATGAAGAAGCATGGAGTTCATAGAATAGATAGCCCCGTTGAACAGATTGCAACCAATTTGGAACAAGCAGAGAAATAGCTATAAGAGAAACTGGGTCATCAAATGTGCGAGGAGGAGCATCTTCCACCATATTGTCCTTACCCTTATGGTAAGTGGTTGCATAGTCATAACCCATGAGTTGGATAACCCATTTCAAGTGTGTTGGGGAGGAGACCTGTTGTTCCAGGAAAGTTTCCAAACTCTGGAGATCAGTCTTGATGCAAAAACAATTCCCCAATAGGGATGGCTGCCACTTCTGGATTGTATGCAAAATAGTCATCATTTCCTGCTGAGAGGTAGATGCGGCTAAATTCTTACCGGAAAGGTCTCTTGAAGGAAACAAGCTCATTGGTTCAGCAAAGACACCTGCATATCTATCCAAGGTAGTAGTCGAGACTGTTGATGGGTGCATCTGAATGGAATGGAGCTGAGCGATGACACCATGTGAATTCTTCTTAAGTATTTTTTCCAGGCGATGTGAACTTATGATGCAGAGAGACCCTGGTTATAATCCCATAAATTTGTGTTGTGCCCCATTGATGGAAAAATGCATCCAAAGTTCAGCAAAATCCCATAAGATGGGGCCAAGTGTGCGTAACCATTGAACGCCCAAAACTACATCACATTTTCCTAAGGACAAGGAAAATATGTGAGAGCGCAGGTTATAATCTTCCATAGAGATACGCACATTGTGACACTTCCCCTTGCAAGGTAAGGTGCCCCCATTGGCAACCATGACTTCAAAGTTGGAGCAAGGATGGACAAAACAATCAACCTTTTAGGCAATCCTAGGATCAATGAAGTTATGAGTGCTACCAGAATCAATGAGTATGGTAAGACGGAGCTTCTTGAAGTATCCCCTAACTTGCATTGTTTGTGGGGTGGTGACACTGGTTACAGCATGGAGAGATATCTTGGGTGGGTCGTCCTGAGATCGGGTGTCAATAGGTGGGTGTTGAATTTCGACCTGATCATCTACTGTATCTGGAGCTTCTTCATCAAGTTTTGAGGCAGGCGGAGAATCCACATCCAAGAGATAGAGCTTTTGTTGAACACATCTATGTCCCCGAGTGAATTTCTCATCACAATTATAACAAAGCCCTTTTTCTTGATGTGCTTGCTTCTCTGTTTCAAACAATTGCTTGATAGGAGTTGGTTGAGGAGCAGGCGTGATGGGAGGTCATTGGGAACCCATATTTATGAAGGGAACAAAGGTGGGTTTGGAGCATTGTTGAGCTGCAATCTTGTCCTCAGCCAGCTTAGCCAACCCTAGGACTTCCATCATTGTGTTGGGACAAAACATTTTGAACTCTGAGTGGATTTCATCCTTGAGACCACTGATAAAACAACTCCTGTAGAATTCATAGGACAATCCTTCTGTGTGTTTGGCTAGTTTCTCAAATTTCGTCTGATACTCTCTTACTGTGCCATTTTGGTGAAGCTTAGTGAGTGCTCCTGTGAAGTCGTCAAAAGAACTAGGACCAAATCGTGACAAAAGGAGTTGGCAAAAATCTGTCTAGTTTGGCTCGGGATGAGCTTTGATGTACCAACGGTACTATTGAAGGGCTTCTTGTTCCAAATGAAAGGATGCAAGTGGAACTTTCTGAACATCAAAAGTATTATGCAGACTGAAATATTGTTCTGCTCGGTATATCCATCCAGTCGGATCAGTACCATTGAAGCGAGGAAAATCATGCTTCGGCCCATGAAAATTGCTGGAAGAAGAGAACCCGGTGGCTGCAAAAGATTGTCGTTGTCAGTTATTGTTCATGGCTGAATGCTAAAGATGGAGGCCGAGAAATTGTTCATCTAGATCTTGGAGTTTGGTTTGGATGGCTGCAAGTGCTTCCTCCATGGTGTTTGCTCCTGTGCAAGTGACAACCATAACTAGTAATTTTATTTTATTCTTTTTTTTATTTTTTTTGTTGGGGGGGGGGGGGAATGGATAGAAAAACACAAACACAAGCTTATTTAGTAAGGAAAAATTTGAATTTGGGAAAAACTCGGAGGGGTAATTGGGGTTTGACTAGGTTTTCGACACTTTATGAGGGACAGGGAAGCAAAAAAATGGGCATTTCTATGGTAAAATTTGAAGGCAATCGGGTGAAAATTGAAGAAGTTATGGAAAACCCTAAAAATAGACAAATGTGGGATTTCTGGTCTTGGGAAGTGGAATTTGGGATAGGGTCTTCAGGAATGAAATATGCAGAATGGGATTGCAGGGATGTCAGTGAAGTTTCAGGGAAAACAAAGATGAAATAAGGGAGATATGGCCGAAAAACAAAATTTTATACCTTTTTTTTAATTTTATTTATTTTATTTTTTTTCAGAAATGGATCTGCAACAGTGGCATCGACAACAACAGCGTGGAAGGGATCCATAACAGATGGATCTGCAATGGTGCGGAAGGGATCGAAAATGGCTGGATCTGAAACGACGACTAAATCTGGAACGACTTTCAGAATAGATCTGAAACAACTGGATCTAGAGCGGAAGTGATCGGCAACAGTTCAACTGAAAATAGATATGGACCCCAAGTATATACGGCTTCCTAACAGTTCAGGTGTTTCAATCGGCCACCAATGCTATCTGATGTTTTGCGTATTGGGGCAGTACCCCTCACTCCACGGCTCAGGTAAAACTGATAACTGCTTTGCCACAAATGACAGCTGTTGGTTTACCTCACAAGTGGGAACTAGTCAATCAGGTAGGGGTCGTTGCCCTTTTCGCTGGCAGGTCCTCTCAATGGGCCAGCTACTTTGGGGTTCCTGTGGTATTCCTCACAATGAGTTTTAGGGCTTATGCCCAAGTACTTCCCACAGTTAAGCGGATAGGGATTATTCCCAAATCCGAAGCTGCAACAGATGCGAAAAAAAAATTTGGCAGAAATTCCACCCAACGAGCCCAAGAAAGTGCTCTGATACCAGATGTGATGAACCTGCAATAATTAATTAATGCAAATACACGTGATATCAGAAATAATAGAACTCAGAATCACTTTTATATTGATCATGGTCCACTTCGAGGGGGCAACCTCCTTTGAGAAAGCTCAATACAATTAACTTCACGGTGCCTTCATAGGCCTCAACACACACTTATATACTAAGTCTAGGAACCAATACCATGGGTCAATACTATGTGTCAATGCAAACCATGGGCTAAGTCTAGGCGCCAATACTATGAGTCAAAACCATGGGACATATAATACTATGGGACGAATTACAAAGCATATGCGTCCAATACTATGGGTCAATACTATGGGCTAATATAAACTATGGATCAACAAATACTACGGGACGACTTACAAAGCATATGCGTCCAACAACAATATACTAACAAAGTAAAGACATGGGTTCCTGACAGTTTATGAGTTGAATGTCCCCTTTCCTTGTGGATATCATGCCCATCTTGGGGGTGGCCTTCGGATGGACTCAGTATATGCTCTCGAAGAGCATACGGTTGGGTGGAACATTGCAACGACATAGCTAGTTCCTTGGGGCAATTGCGAACGGAAGATAAGTGTACTCTATCTCTGTATTTTACTTCTGCAATGCATTAATTTGATGACTGTTTTGATATGCTGGATGGGCATGAATTGTGTTTGGATTAGTTTAAATTCCGCTGTGCATATTGCCTAATTTGTATCTACACACCAATGTTTTTATTCATATGATGTTAATGACTGGGTTGAGTCTTATGGAAAGCCCCACAGATTGCTATCATGTTCCCTCTCTTATTGGTTTAGTAGGTGGGTACATTACACCAGGCCACTATACGTTCCATGTATTTTCAAATGGAAAAAGAGGGGAAGAACTTTTGAAGCTCTGCATATTTCGTCCACTATTGTTATTTTGAGATATTTCTTGAATAAAATTGTCAGAAGCTTACATGCGTTTTTCAGAGATTCCTGTGTAATCGGTCTGGTAGTCTAATTTCCTTTCCTATGTGATATGTGTTTCTTTCCTTTGTTAATCCATATTGTTAACATTCCTTCGTACTTGGTTCAGTGTAGTATCTGAATGAGATTCATCGAGATTATGCCTTGCTCATTTCTTACCAAGTACTTCACAAAATATTTCTGCTAAAGTTGGTATAGGATTCATCTGTGTATGCCTTATATCAATGGATTGTTCATCTTTCTTTTGTTTCACCAATTAAATCACTTTGACTACTAGCTGGTTGCTACCTTGCCTCTGTGTGAATGTATCTACTAAGCATTTGATGATAATGTTTATGTTATACTTGAATTGACTCCATTTCCCAATATAGATCCCTGTTGTTCTCCAATCAATGGTTTACAAGAGTAAAGTTTGTTCTACAGAAATCTGACCTTCTGTGTATGTTTAAATAGAACATCTTGAAGAATGAATTCTAGTGTCCTTTTTCATGGTTGACACCCTTGATTATTTCCAGTTTTTCATTAGTTTATTGAGAGAGCCCTCTCAAATTGTGTTGGGTCAGCAACATCAGTCCAAAGATTGTTTAGTGGTTACCCCGAATTACCCTTCGTACGACCTGGGGGTCAATTTGGGTGTTAACAAATTGGTGCCATTATCGGGGACCGCAAGTTTTCTTGTTTTCCTTGCAAGAACAACAAAGAAATTTGAAGATTCAAAGAAAAGAGAGATCCCTTTGGGAAAATAGAGATTTCCATATTTTTGAAGGTTGTACAATTTTTCCCTGGCGACTCCACTCATAAAGATTTATATTCAAGAAAGAGCTCCACTGGGGAAGACCTCCGAAGCTGAATCCTAGTTCTGAAGAAGATCTCGACAAGGCATCCTGGCCTCAAGAAAGATCCATATGAGAGTTAACCCTATTCCTGAAACTCTACTAATTGTTGATAATCCAGAAAATCTGCTTAGGTGAAAAGCTGAAAAAGATAAAGTTAGTACTTCAAACAGTGAAAGATTACCTATTTTTCAAGAATTAAATATAGAGATTGACATTGGGGAACCTTTACCAAGATCAAGATCTGAATACTATCTAACCCTAGGTGAAGGAGTCCTTAATAATATTGAATCCTACTTGTTGGATCCTATCTAGCATGATTTACTAGATACTATCAAAGCTAAAAAAGCTAAGCCCCATTCTTAGAATATACCACCTCTTTCAAAAAATATGCCTGTAACCATGGCTGCTAGATTTGCACCTTTAGCCTTACCAGCTGTTTTACATGATCTAACTCAAAATTATGCACAAAGGATCATCTCCTGTTGGGGCCAAGGTCGCAGCTATAGTAAAAGCTGCGAATTTTGGGAAAAAGCACGAGTATGGAAGGAAAGTGCTAATTTTGGGACAAGCACTAAGTTTTGGGTAAGAAGGAGACGGTGCGCAGTACGGTGCCAGATGGATGATCTCAGCGCAGATCACGGACCGGAAATTGCGGAGCTCGCGCGCACGTCATCGAAGAATGAAGGTGGCTCAGCTACCATAATAAATAAGGCGATGGAGTAGAGGGCTCAGCTACCCTCATTTAAAGGCTCAGTACAGAAGTTATGGTTGCTCGGATCAAGGAGGAGCAACGGACCAGAGCATTGAAGGCGAAGGACGATCGCCCATACCCACAATCTGCGCCGGAATTCATGGAGCCTGCAGGAAGCGGCGACGTGACTGCAAGCGGCGCCTACAGTACACCTAGCCATGTGCGTGGTTAGGGTTTTTGGTAATCACTGTTGGGAAAGGCCCACAGTTTTGTAAAGGTGTGACCGTCATGGCCACCTATATATATGAATAATTGTAATGGGTAGACGTTTTTAGACGGTTAGAGAGTTAGAGAGAGTTAGATGTTAGACTGTTAGATAGCCAGTCTAAAGGATAGATCATGTGTTGATTATCCTTCACTGTATTTTCTACCCAGTGTGTAGACTTAGAGAGGAAATCGGATAGCCGAGGAGCTAATCCCTGAGTTGCCAGACAGTCTGAGTCGACGTCTGTGCCTTTGTAATCTCCATAGAGAGGAGACTAGATTGAGAGAAGGGCTCCCAGCTGTGTGCGTGGAGTTTCCTGGAAAGATCTAAGGCTGCAGCTGTGTGCGCAGCATATTGTATAACTCTATCATTTTCTGGTTAATATATCGCTCCCGTGGATGTGGTTTTCCTCGAGGAGATGAGCTTCACGTATATCTTCTTGTTATAATGTTTGTGTGAATGATAACTGTTTAGGATCATTAGCTGTGTGTACATCTTTTGCATCATCTTTGCGACTGTTTGAGTGAGTGTAGGAAGATCCTTTATTGTTATAATCGCCGAGTATAGAAGTAGCGGTGGAACGCTGTCGCTGCAGCAACCGAGCTTCGCGTGACTGCGCAGTAGGTCTGCAGGAAGGAAGGCACCCGCGCCGTTGCGTCGCGAGGCCTGCGGGAAAGTCCGACCGCCGATATTTGAGGGAGAAGGAGATATATAGAACAATCTCAGCATCACCACGGTTAAGGAAAGCTGATTCCTTAACCCCCCATAGCCACTTCGGGTGAGACCTCAAGCTGCCGCGCAGCTCGTTGCCGAGAGGGCCAGTGCGCCAAGGGGTTTTGTTGCTGCGCTTCATTAAAACCCGGGTCTGCCCAGAAAAGAAGCCAACAAATGGTTCCGTTGCCGCGTGAGCGAGACTTCTTATTCCAGTGATGTGCGAGATAGACGCGCAACCTAGAGAAAGAAAGCAACCAACAAATGGTTCCGTTGCCACGTGAGCGAGACTTCTTATTCCAGTGATGTGCGAGATTGACGCGCAACCTAGAGAAAGAAAGCAACCAACAAATGGTTCCGTTGCCTTATGACTTTTTGATCACATTACTTCCATGGCTTTGAACCGTGTTGATTGAGCCAACAAATGATTCCTTTGCCTTGCGACTTGTTGCTGTAAGACTTACTAGTTACGCGACATCTGAGATTGTTGCTGAAGACAACATAAGGTTCCTTGCTCAGTTAACAAATGTGTTACTGGAATCCTACAGCTAAAGAAATTGGAGATTGGTTTGATTTAAAGGCTAAAGAGTTCGCTGAACAAGAAAATAGAAGCCTTACGTTTCAAACAGAAGACTGGTTACAGAAGTATATTTATGCTGACCTTTACGAAATTTTCTTTGTTACGTTTGCATTGGAGTTACACGCTTGGATAGCCAAGTTAGCAGATTCTAGACCTACGCTGCATGTTGATCGACCCGTCACGTGGACGCCTGAGCTAGTCAGTATTGTGAAGCGGATTGACAATTCTGTTTCCCGCGCAGTAGACTTTTGGTTGAATAGTCTACTGGAAGGTTTCATTACCGAATTTGCAGTTGATACAAGAAAGAGTTTCAGTGAAGCTGAGAGGAGTTTCTTCCAAGTACACAGAGGTAAGTTCTTAAATTCTCTGAACTTATGGATTAAAATGCTTCTGTATGAAAAAGGAAAGCTATGTATTGCTTCTGATGAATAGCATAGACAAGTAATGTCCGTAGATTCTGATAGTGATCCTGAAGTTATTGGTTGCACTCGTAGTGGAAAACGATATAAAGTAGGCCTTGACCAATATTCTTTTGAATCTAGCCCAGACGATAGCCAAGTCCCTAGAGCAAGCCATATAGAAAGACAAGGGAGTGCTCATATCCCTTATTACCCCTTTACACCGCAAAAACCAGACGGAGCTCAGTATAATCCTACAGTAACACCTTCTAGTAGCCCACACGGTACTTCTAGCACCTCTGTACCACCTTTGTTTAACCATCCCGGGGGCACTGCTACAGTACCTCCACCTCAAACCCGCGCAAGAAGGATGGGTGATGACATGAAGCTACCAACTTTTAGAGGAACAGGGATAGAAGACCCTGAGCAGCACTGGTTCTTATGTGAAGCCATTTGGACAATTAAGCAAATTAATGACGATGCTGTTAAACTGGTTCAGTTAGCAACCACACTAAGAGAAAGAGCCTTGACTTGGTTCATGAAATACTCAGCAGCACAGAATAGGACGCTTGCTGAGGTAAGAAATGCTATGATTCGGGAATTTAAGAAACCTAAATCAGAATCACAGTGTATAACAGAGCTCAAGACATCAAACAGTTACCTACAGAATCAGTATGGGACTTTGACCAGAAGTTCAAAGCCTTGATAGATCAAGTAAGCTTCGAGTTTGCACCACAGCAACATAAAGAATGGTTCATTGCTGCGCTGCTCCCACACATTAGACTTCCTCTTATGCAACAGAATCTCAATACTCAGGAACAAGCTCTAGAGATGGCTATGAAACTAGAAGCTTCGCCAATTGCAGGAACAAGCAACGATGTTGCGCATTTACAGAACCAATTAGCAAACTTAACCTTGCAAGTGCATGATATTAAGAAAGGCAAGGAGATTAAGGAAGAAATTTGGTGTACAAAATGTAAAGCCCAAGGTCATTCAAAGGACCATTGTCCCGTTTTCATAGACTATATTGCAACTGGAGCACCTAATCCTTTACCACAGGCACAAGGGCCTTGGTGTGAAATCTGTAGAACTAGAGGTCATAGACCACAAGAATGCCACTTACTCCAGAAATATGTGCAAACCCCAAAGAATCTATATTGTAATTTCTGTAAATCAGTAGGTCATGATGAGAACAATTGTAGAGCATATGATCTTATGATAGAAAGAAAGCATGATGTTTATAGGGTACAAGCAGAGACACAAGGACCCACAGCAGGTCCACCTTATGACCAAACTCGGGACGCCTGAGCAGCAAATTACAGAGGACGCGGACGCACAACAAATTTTGGTCGCGGAAGAGGACAGATCACTTGTTATAATTGCGGAACACAAGGTCATTTTGCTAGGGATTGCCAAAATCCTACAACCCTCTGCAGGTATTGTAAATCTTCCGACCATATCATTGAAGAATGCCCTCAGTTACAGACTAAGATGCAAGCAAAGACACCACAGGTCAATCAGAATATTCAGTTGATTGGAGCAGAAAAAAGAGAACCAGACCCTACAGTTAATATAGTGACACGCAGTGGAGCAACCACTGGTGCGCAAGAGATGGGAACGGGAAAGCAAGCGACGCAATGGGTGCGCCGCGCTAACATTAAACCAGCCCCACTTAACCTGCAGAAGCAAAAAGAAGCATTTAAGCAAGCTCAAGAGTATTTCTCAGATCCGAGAGCTTCAAGTTCTGCCGCAATTCCGCAGAACATTAGTAGATCGCAAGTGCTAAGACAAGACAACCTGGTACAAGAACAAGCCACTACAGCTGGAAGGCCTGATGATGATGAGGAGCATGCACTAGGCAGTGTTCAAGCATTCCTGCGACAATGTTTAAAACTGTTGCGCAATGAAAAAGCAACTCTAGAACTCCAACACCTGTTGGATCAGTGCCAACACTCTGCTTCGACGAACACACCGCAGCGTGCTATTCACCAGATCAGGAGTCACATTAGAACTGGAAAAGAGATGAGGCTCACAGCGCAGATTGGGGCATTTGAAATGGATGAAGTCATGTTAGATTTGGGCTCCGAAGCCAATGTTCTCACTATGCAGACATGGGAACAGATGGGAAGCCCTCAGCTTACAAGATCCCCTATCCAGCTAAGACTCGCAAATCAGCAACGAGTCTCTCCATTGGGTAGATTACCCAATGTACCTATTGATATTGAAGGAGTAAGAAGCTCTGCATATTTTGAAGTAATCAAAATTATGGATGATAGTAGACCATACCCAGCGCTGTTAGGAATAGACTGGGCATTTGACAATTTGGCTGTCATTAACCTGAAGGAAAGACAGATGACCTTTGAGGATGACCAGATCAGGGTCATCGCACCTCTTGATCCTATTCAAGGACCAAGATATATAGAACCCATTCGCGCAGAAGAGGAAGCGCGCCACATGGAAAGCTTGTATCAGATGACCACTAACCACAGTGACTATGTCAACCCCACAGCAGACGGCCATATCAGCTGGCGATGTGATAGCTCGTGCACATCAGACTCAGATGCAGGATTGGAAAACTGGCAGAATCGTCTACATGAGGTTTCTGCAAGACGTTGCGCCATGATGACTAAATCCATTCGATGGATTGGCACAGAATTAACTGACACTCCAACTTTTGATGGTCTAACCGAAGTAACTAAATTCATACAGGAATATGAACAAAAGCTTCCAGAACCGCAGCGCATACAGGCACTAGATGTAGCATTGCGCGCTACACCCGCAAGATGGTGGATTGCGCATAAGGAGAATATTCATACATGGAAAGACTGTCGCAGATTGATACTGCGCAGATTTCAGGACACCACAGCCGAAGCGCTACGCAAATATGAAGGACAGAGTGACCCCAGGTCACACATTTGAAGCGTGTATTCAGCAATGGTCAGATATTCCGGAAGATGAATGGGTTCACCAATTCATCCACACATTGGATACAATTCCAAGGAATTGGTATACCGAAACAGAATTGCGCAAAGGCACTCTTACTTGGGCTCTTATGATAGAAAGATTTCAACTTACCTTCAGCTTTGAGTCAGAACATCCAAGCATTGATCAGGCTTTGAAGTGTATTAGAAAGAAGGTATTTGAACACTATCCAGTAACAGAATATTCCCAACCAGATTGGGCTGTCCAGATAGAACATGCCCTGGAATGTTATAACTTCACCGCTGAAGATGAGGAGGATGATCCTCGCAACATCAATATCCCAGAATCAGAAGGGACGCGCAATATTGAAGGTCCTGAGCTTGATATTCCTGCCATCACAGAACACGTCAAGCTCAAGAAAGTTAACATTGGCACAGAAGCTGACCCAAAGTTTGCTTCTATAGGAGATTATTGGGATGATGAAACTGTTGCGCATGTTTCAGATTTATTACGTGACTACCAGGATATCTTTCCTACCAAGTTCACAGAAATGAAAGGCATCCTAGGAGACTTAGGAGTGATGCGCATACCTCTGAAACCAGATGCCAAGCCAGTAAAGCAGCGCCCATACAGGTTGAACCCGCGCTACAAAGAAAAATTCAAAGAAGAAATTGATAAGATGCTTGCAGCAGGAATTATTGAACCAGTAGAGGAAAGCGATTGGATTAGTCCTATGGTGGTCCAAGAAAAGAAAAGGAAAGGTGAAATAAGAATTTGTGTCGACTTGCGCAAACTCAATGATGCATCAGCGCACGATCCATTTCCCACTCCTTTCACAGATGAAGTACTTGATAATGTTGGAGGACAAGAAGCAGTTATGCCCATGGAATACATTGTTCCCAGTCTCCGAATTGCGCAAATTACAGAAATGGCAGATCCTGATACTATGAATGAAAGACTTTCGCAACTGCTTGCCTTAGAAGAAGACAGACTCTTGGCCGGATTTCATCAACAGGTACAGAAGGCAAGACAGAAAGCTTGGCATGACAGGCACATTAAGCATAAGCACTTTGAAGAAGGAGACTTGGTACTCCTTTATGATAGTAAATTCATCAGGTTTCCAGGCAAGTTTTGCGTGCATTGGTTAGGCCCTTTTCAGGTGATAAAAGTAACAGACGGAGGCGCAGTTCAGCTTGCGAAGCTGGATGGAGAATTACTACCTACAATGATAAACGGGAGTCGGCTTAAGCTTTATTGCGATGGCCACTCCGCCCTGTCGACATAATATATTGCTCACGAGTGCAGATGTCTGGTGTAGTTGAAAGAGACATCGCATTCAGTCTACACGGAAGCTGCGACACACCCTCAGTTTCCAGCTTCCTGCGCAGTTCCTTGAAATATCCGCGCATCCTGAATAAAAATTGCTTGAAGAGAGCTTATCGGTGCGCTCTGGCGAAGTTTTGTTTTTGGACCGTTGAACTATCGCTCTTGCGGAGTCCCCTTTGATAATTTGCCGCTTGAAAAAGTTTTGTTGTGGACCCATAGAGGCACAGTTTCCTAAGTTGAAATGACCCGCCGGAAATTTTGAATTCAAGCAGTTATGTAGCCGCGTTTGAATAAATGAAGGATAAGGCCGCTATTTAAGTCTAGCCGTTCTGACGGATTCGGCTTAATCTCCGAAAGATTTGCATTTAACTCAGGCGCCGAAAGCATTAGCTTCTCCCGGAAGGCTGTCAGAACCCGTCAATCACACTAAATGCACCCCTACGGCAAGGAGGATAGCGTGTTGTCAACTCATCTGTAGCCGCCTAGAGCTACGTTACCCCACTTGGTCGCATTTACTATCCCCGCTGGCTATAAATACCTCACACTTGTATCATTTTCGGGTTACTGTCTCGAGTTGCATAGTTGTGTTTGAAGATCCAAATTATTGTTTTCAAGAGCCGAGTGTGCAGAGTATTTCCCCTTATTTTCAGCGTCCAGACCCTACGCAGGTCCGCCATTTGCTGTCCAGCGTTTTGTTATCTACATTGGTTCACCACCGAGAATTTATCGACAGAAGAAGTTGTTCATCAATTTCTGCGCCGAGGCTTGGACTTCGGCATGGCCACTCCGGTGACGGCTTCGACCTATGTACACCCCGGTGCTACTGATCCCAGAACATCTCCAGGCACAAGAGCATCTCAGCAGCAGCCGGAGGAACCTGTTCCAGAGCCGCTAGCATCTATGGTGAACTATATTCCGCCGCGTCCAGATGATGCGCCGGATGTACAGATTCCGAAGAATGCAAAGTATCCAATTCCGCTACCCGCCACTACCGGCTAGTGTGCGGGTAGAAGGCCAACTATTGGGAAACATTCCATTGGTTAAATTCTCTGATTTTAACCTTGGAGACTATAAGACATATCCTCAGTTCCAGTTGGACCGATATCTGGATATAGTGCATAATCCCACCAGAAAAGTTGACGAGTTTATCCCAGAGGGATTTGCAGCAAATCTTGAGCGCCCTGGACTCTTGAATTTGTTGAAGCTACCGCACTTTGGGCGTAGCAATGAAGTGAACGCAGTCGTTAAAACACTGCTATCCTGCGTTCATGGAGGTTACCTTTGGCTCGGGAGGCCAATTGATCTAAATGTTGATTTGATACACCGTATCACCGGTCTATCTAAGGTTGGTAAGGATCCCAATATCCATTTTGTGGGAAAGGAAAAGGACCGAAAATTGGCTGCAAAGCTAGTCCAGAAATATAACTTGACAAGAGGAGGTCGGGCTTATGACCTCACGACAGTAGAAGATGAGGCACTTCGCTTCACAGGAAGTCTGCTTGCAGGCAGGCTTCTCACAAAGTGCCAACCAAAAGAAGTTACTGGAGCTGTCGTGGAGCTCGCTATCGCAGCTGCGGAGGGAGAACAGTACAACTGGTCTCTCTTCCTGCTGAATTCTTTTTTGGCTGATTGCCTGAATGTGCAGGACAATGCAGCCCAATCATTCCATTTTTCATGGCTTCTAATTTTATGCGCTCTCGTCGGGTGGAAGGAGCCCCCGAATACTCAGTTCCTTCCGCGCCACGCAGGAGAGGTTGCCGGCATGCGCTACATCAACCTCTGGGATTCCCCTAATCCCGCGAAGCGCAAGATGAATCGCGCTGTCTTTTGTGAGTACTACTATCTCCTCCGAGATACCATACAAGATATGCCAAGGCTGAGCGAGGAGACAGCCACATTGTATGAAGGGAAGTTGGCTTTTACTGCCGACATCCATCAACTTTATCTTCGGCCTTGCGACATTCCAGGTGACTGGGCGCTAGGTCTTTACAGGATGACCACAGAAGATGTCGAAGAAACCATTAAGTCGTGGTCGGACGAATGGAGAGCAGCAGCTGACATCGCACCTGCGATGCCACCCGCCGCTGCGCAAGAGAAGGATAAGGGCAAGGAAGCCCCTGAGCAAAGAAGCGATGAAGGCTCAACAGAACCAGCCACCAAGAAGCAGAAAGTGTCGCATCCCACTGAGGCCATTCCCTCGGAGATCGACAAATACTTGAAAGAGCAATTTCGTGAGATGAGGAACACGCATGCTCACATCCGAAGTGCTCTAGACTTACAGTTTGTAGAATTGAAAGGTCTCGCAGGAAGGATTGCGCAGACCCATGCGCCAGCATCTACTTCGCAGGCGCCACAAGAAATTCCAAGTGATGAGCGAGTTGAAGAACTCACAGAAAGGCACACTGTCGTGCATATTCCGCCTACCAGCATGACACTTCCAGATCCTCTAGCTGAACTACAGGTAAGCACAGTTGGACCTGTAGAAATAAATTTGTCTTTGATTCCTATAGAAACTCTACAGCTTGTACAGGAGAAAGTCTCTCTTGAGTTGAGAGCTAGAGAGCTCTCTACTTTCCAGGCAAACCAACGACTGCAATCGCAGGAGATAGAGCTGAAAGAAAGTCATAAGAACATCTCTGCGAAGCTTGCACTCTATGAGGCGCAAGACACCGGCATCAGAAACGCAATAGAAGAGATTGCCCAGGAACTGCCGGCTTGCGAGATTCAACCAGACCTCCCTCTGGTTGCAAAAGTTCAAATTATTGGAGGAAGGGTGAAAACCCTGGAGCAAGAAATAGTTGCTATGGCAGAAGGCCATAGAACCCAGATTGCTGAGCTAGAAGCTCGCGTTGCTGCGCATCTTACGGATGATGCGCAGGTACAATTTGAATCACTGAGGAGAGCTTCCACACGGATGAAAGATCGAGTACAGGAAGCCAAGAACCTGATGAACCAAGCTATGGAAGCTTGGACAGAGCTTGTGAACCTCCCTTTTAAAGTGGGACTGTCAGAACAGGTGCAAGCTGCAGAACAGTCTCTCACTGTTCTCAATGAAGAAGCTAAGGCCCTAACAGGCCTACCAAAAATGAAGAAAATGGGCGAAGTGCGCAAAATGCAGCAGCAACTGCACAAGCTCAGAACTGAAGATGAGAAGCTCACCAACAGCATTCAGCCATTCATGGATGAGTATGCTGAAATCGTTGGCCAGGTTGAGACAAAAATCAAAGAGATTGCCGAGTCTCAGGAGATCATTGACACACTCACTAAAGATGAAGCGACCGCAGAAACGGTGCAAACAGCTGATGAGTGTATTGAGGAATTGGACTCCGCTATTGCGAAGTGGCAGAAAACATTCGCGGAGATTCAAGCAAAAGCAGATGCGCAAATGAAGCCACCACGCGCTAGTGCGAGTGGCTCGAGGGAGAGCCACAAGTGAGTGTTGGGGGCCTGTTGGGGCCAAGGTCGCAGCTATAGTAAAAGCTGCGAATTTTGGGAAAAAGCACGAGTATGGAAGGAAAGTGCTAATTTTGGGACAAGCACTAAGTTTTGGGTAAGAAGGAGACGGTGCGCAGTACGGTGCCAGATGGATGATCTCAGCGCAGATCACGGACCGGAAATTGCGGAGCTCGCGCGCACGTCATCGAAGAATGAAGGTGGCTCAGCTACCATAATAAATAAGGCGATGGAGTAGAGGGCTCAGCTACCCTCATTTAAAGGCTCAGTACAGAAGTTATGGTTGCTCGGATCAAGGAGGAGCAACGGACCAGAGCATTGAAGGCGAAGGACGATCGCCCATACCCACAATCTGCGCCGGAATTCATGGAGCCTGCAGGAAGCGGCGACGTGACTGCAAGCGGCGCCTATAGTACACCTAGCCATGTGCGTGGTTAGGGTTTTTGGGAATCACTGTTGGGAAAGGCCCACAGTTTTGTAAAGGTGTGACCGTCATGGCCACCTATATATATGAATAATTGTAATGGGTAGACGTTTTTAGACGGTTAGAGAGTTAGAGAGAGTTAGATGTTAGACTGTTAGATAGCCAGTCTAAAGGATAGATCATGTGTTGATTATCCTTCACTGTATTTTCTACCCAGTGTGTAGACTTAGAGAGGAAATCGGATAGCCGAGGAGCTAATCCCTGAGTTGCCAGACAGTCTGAGTCGACGTCTGTGCCTTTGTAATCTCCATAGAGAGGAGACTAGATTGAGAGAAGGGCTCCCAGCTGTGTGCGTGGAGTTTCCTGGAAAGATCTAAGGCTGCAGCTGTGTGCGCAGCATATTGTATAACTCTATCATTTTCTGGTTAATATATCGCTCCCGTGGACGTGGTTTTCCTCGAGGAGATGAGCTTCACGTATATCTTCTTGTTATAATGTTTGTGTGAATGATAACTGTTTAGGATCATTAGCTGTGTGTACATCTTTTGCATCATCTTTGCGATTGTTTGAGTGAGTGTAGGAAGATCCTTTATTGTTATAATCGCCGAGTATAGAAGTAGCGGTGGAACGCTGTCGCTGCAGCAACCGAGCTTTGCGTGACTGCGCGGTAGGTCTGCAGGAAGGAAGGCACCCGCGCCGTTGCGTCGCGAGGCCTGCGGGAAAGTCCGACCGCCGATATTTGAGGGAGAAGGAGATATATAGAACAATCTCAGCATCACCACGGTTAAGGAAAGCTGATTCCTTAACCCCCCATAGCCACTTCGGGTGAGACCTCGAGCTGCCGCGCAGCTCGTTGCCGAGAGGGCCAGTGCGCCAAGGGGTTTTGTTGCTGCGCTTCATTAAAACCCGGGTCTGCCCAGAAAAGCAGCCAACATCTCCTATGATGGAGAGGGAAATTTTTCTGCCAGACATGTAGACAGGTTTGAAGATTTTATTGATTTGGAGGAAGTAGATTATGATGATGCAAAAATGAGGTTATTTGCCCAAAGTTTGTTTGGAGAACCTAAGAAATGGTATAGGTTGCTACCAAATGATTCTATAAATGACTTTGCAGAATTTAAGACATTGTTCTTAGAAAGGTGAGAAATGATAGGAAGTCCTGCCCTAGTCTTGTCTCAATACAATCACATCAAGAAAGGAGGTTTCGAGTCTATGCACGAATTTTCTACTAGATTTATGAGGGTATACAATTCTATTCCAGATGACTTAAAGCCCTTAGCAGGCGCTGCGAAACTCCACTTTGCAGACGACTTTGGTGGATATTTCTCATGTATGTTAAGAGAAAGAAAGTTTGTCTCCCCACTTGTTCTACTAAAAGATGCCCTAGAGGTAGAGGCAAACATGATGGCCTTAGGAAAAATAAAGGGTAAAATAAAGGCTGAAAGAAAGAAGCAAGAGACCCAAACTTCTACCTCATCTGCTTCTAACAATGCAAAATTTGATACCATGATGAAAGCCATGGAAAAGTTGATGGATAGATTAACCATAGATACCAAGCCTCCTGCCTAAGAAAATCCTGAAAACCAGATCTGAAACCCAAATTTTAGAAGACCACCACCTCCTGCAAGAAATCAAAGAAATTCTGAAGAACAGCCAATGTGTCTTCCTTTTGTTGAAAATATGGTAGATAATGAAGTACCTAAAGATCCCACTGAGACCCATATTCATTTTGTTGACTCCCTAGACCTGAAATATACTTGACTGAAAGGGAACATGACTTCTTTAACAAAGGAAGTACTAGTAACAGACCTGAGTTAGAATCTGAGCAATACCTAATGGGTTATCGAAACATTGCGGATGATCTTCAAAGAAAGCTAAAATTGAGAAATAAAGAAGTTACCATGAATAAAGGAAAGCTTCCTTTAAACCAACCTCCATTCACCAAACAGGCTACATAAGAGCCGAAAGAGAAACAATAAGGAGCTGTAGTAAATAAGAGACCTGAAAATAAAGAAGAAGATGGTCAACCTTCAAAGGAGGTTAAACCACCAGAAGTCACAGAGATAGTCAAACCTGCCCCCACTTTTAGTCTCAGAGTTGAACTGTCAAAGGTAAAGATATCCATACCCCTTAATGAGCTACTGAAAAATAATGAGTACAGGGAAGAGATAGCAAAGATGTTTAAAGGGAAAAATGAAAACCAACATGATATCCTGGAGTTGTCCGATGATGGTCCTACCATAATCTTTGGATCTAAGTTCGAAGAGCCAGGAGATGAAGAAGTCCCTCCTTTCTATTTAAGCCTAAATGTCCATGATCAAATCTTTCACAATGCCTCAATAGACTCTGGGGCATCTCATAACCTAATGCCAAAATATGTGTTGAAAGAGGTAGGATTAGAAGTGACTAGGCCATACCAAGACCTTTTCTCCTTTGATTCTAGAAAGGTACCATGTTTGGGACTGATTAAGAATATGGTAGTGACTCTAACCCAACTCCGTGCTAAAAGTGTCATGATGGATGTGGTGGTGGATGATGTACCTACGAATTTTGGGATGCTTTTGTCAAGATCCTAGGTTTCGAAGTTGAAAGGAACTATGCAGATGGATTTGTCTTATGCCACAATTCCCATTTTTGGAGCCAATAGGAGATTATATAGGGAAAGCAGGATGGAATATGTTGTCAGCAGCAAAAGCAAGCCTAAGAATCACCCTATATATGTAGTTGATACAGACATGGGCTGCTCCATTTTTTTATTGATGGTCCTCGTTGTGATCATGATCCTCCCCCATATAGGGAAGTCGATGAAGATAAGGAATTTAAAGCTAGATATGAAGCTTCTGAACGAGAAAAAAATGAAGGCTGGTGGAAAATGTATTTTGATGGTTCTGTGAGCAAAAATGGTGCTAGAGCAGGGGTTTGGATCATTCCTCCTAACAAGGAGTCTAGGAAACTCTCATATAAGCCGACATTTGAATGTACTAATAATGTTGCCGAATACAAAGCATTGTTGTTGGGATTAAGGGCTCTAAAAAATTTGGGAGCTAAGAAGATAGAGGTGTTTGGAGATTCTGAGCTAGTAGTGAACCAGATAAATGATAGTTACCAGGACAAACACCGAATAATGAGAGCATATAGAAATGAAGCTTGGGATTTCTTTGGGAATTTTGTCACAGATCATAAGATCAGAGTAATCCCCATAAATGAAAATGGGGTAGTAGATTCCTTGGCAACTACTGCTGGGGGTTTTAAGACCCCAATCTTCTCCCAAACCAATTATGAGGTTGAAATAATAAACATGCTTTCTATTCCTGGTAATTCTAAGTATTGGCAAGTATTTGAGGATGACTTATAGCTCAAGATATTTTTAGAACTTTCTGATGAGTTTGAAAATGTGCATATTGATACTGAAAATGAGAACCTGGAAAACCTGGTAGAGGGAGAAAATGTTGAAGAAGAAATTGAAAAGCAAAGGTGGAAAAGCATAATGGGTGGTAAGGATATTATCCAATTGAAGAACAATTACATTCCTAAAGGTCTGATACCCCTGGAAAAGCTATTTGATCAAGATGATGCAGCTAAAAACCCAAAATTTGAACCTGCCCGTGAATCAGTAGAAGATCAAAACTTGGGTACAGAGAAAGACCCTCAGATGGTAAAATTGTCTAAAAGGTTACATGCTGACAAGAAAAGACGCTATGTAGAATTGATGAAATGACACACTAATGCTTTCACCTGGACCTATGAAGACTTAAAGGAGTATGATACCTCAATCATATAGCATACCATTCCACTCAATCCAGGTGAGAAACCTTTTAAGTGAAAATTAAGGAGAATCAATCCTAAGTTAACAGATATCATAGAGAAAGAAGTCAAAAAACTTTTCAAAGCAAAGATAATTGTTACCTTAAGGTTCTCATAATGGATAGCAAATCTGTTCCCAGTCAGAAAGAAAAGTGAAGAAATCAGAATCTGTATTGATGAAAGACAATTACCCTCTACGTAAAATGGATGATATCTTACAGCAGGTGGTAGGGGCCGAAAGAATTTCCACCATGGATGGTTTCTCAAGGTATAATTAGATCAAAGTGTGCCTAGAAGACCAGAAGAAAACCGCTTTTACAACTCCTAGGGGAACTTTCATGTACGCTAAGATGCCATTTGGTCTGATGAACGCTGGAGCCACTTTCCAAAGAGCTATGGATATTGCGTTTGCTGAAGAAAAAGATAAATTTGTGGTGGTATATATGGACAATATAACGGTTTTTTCAAAATCAGATGAAGAACATCTCAAGCATCTGGAAATGGTTTTCATAAAATGTAGAAAATATGGCGTTTCCTTGATTCCCAAGAAATCCTTTTTTCGCCCTAGATGAGGCTAAGATTTTAGGGCATATCATCACCAAAGATGGGATAGAAATTGATCCTGAGAGGGTCAGTGCTACTCAGAAAGTAGGAGAGCCGAGAAGCAAAAAGGAAATTCAATCTTTCATTGGCCAAGTGGGTTTTTTAAGGATATTCATACCAAGTTTTGCTGAAATAATGACACGTATTACAAATATGTTAAGAAAAGAGAATCGAATAAAGTGGATCGAAGAAGCCAAAGATTCTTTTAAAGGAATCAAGACAGCCATCACCGAAGCTCTAGTGTTGGCTAGCCCAAACTTTACTAAGGATTTCCTAATTTTTTCATATGCATTTGAACATACAATAGTTGGGGTGCTATTGCAAAGAAATGACCAAAATGCTGAGCAAGCTATTGCTTTTTTCAGTAGAGTGCTGAGAGAAGGGGAACTGAAGTATGATATCATGGAGAAACAGGATTATGCTCTCATAAAATCTTTGAAAGATTTCAGGGTCTATATTATACCCTCGCACATCATTGCTTATGTCCCAAATAGTGCTATGAAAAGCATTTTGACCCAGTCTAATCCTGAAGGCAGAAGGGCCAAATGGATTGCAGTATTACTGGAATATGATTTAGAGATAAAACCCACTAAAGTGGTGAAAGGTCAAGGGTTAGCAAAATTAATGACTGAAGAAAATTGTGACTCTTTGCAGCTAAATTTTTTGGAAGAGAATCCTAATCAGCCGAATGCAAACATACAGGTCAAGCCTGAATTCTCTAAGTCTCCTTGGTATACTGACATTGTTTTTGTACTACAGAATCGACAAGCACCTGTAGGGTTAAGTAAAAGCACGGCCAGGTCTGTAAAACTAAAGGCTACCAAATACTGTATCATGAACCAATACCAGTATTGGAAAGACCCTAGAGGGGTAATGCTAAACTATCTGATTAAAGAAGAGGCTAAACACATAAAAGAAGAATTCTAGAAAGGGGACTGTGGAGGACACCATTCCTAGAAGGCGACAGTAAACAAAATCCTGAGGGTAGAGTTTTACTGGCCCACAATGTTTACCGATGTTTACAAAGAGACTGTGGTTTGTCACCAATGTCAGATTTTTTATGGAAAGAGAAAGGTTGTTTCCCTCCCTCTACATCCTATCATAGTGGAAGCACCTTTTCAACTGTGGGGTTTAGATTTCATTGGGGAAATAAAGCCAAACTCCTCTAGACAACACAGATGGATCCTGACGACTATTGATTATTTTACCAAATGGAGAGAAGCCATACCTACCAGAAGAGTGACTCAAGGAGTAAGCATGGATTTTGTGGAAGATAACATCCTGTCCAGATTTGGATGCCCCAAACGAATTGTGACTGATAATGCTCCAGCTTTATGTTCCGAAAAGATGATTAATTTCTGCCATAAGTACCATATCAACTTAAATCATTCCACGACCTATTACCCTCAAGGAAACAGACTAGTAGAGTCTTCAAATAAGAGCCTGGTAAGAATCATAAAAAAGATGTTAGAAGATAACAAGATGTCTTAGCATACAAATTTAAAGTATGCTTTGTGGGCCGACAGAATCAGCACGAAAAGAGCCATCGGAATGTCACCATTTTAGTTGGTGTATGGAGCTGAAGTGATTTTTCCAGCATCCCTAGGTTTTCCTATCATGAGGTTATTACAAGGAATAGAAGAAGAACCAAATCACATGCAAAGAAGAGTAAATCAGATAGTTGAGCTGAATGAGCTAAGGAATAAGGCATATAACAAAGTAGAAAGCCATCAAGAAAAACTGAAGGAAGCCTTTGATAAAAAATCCAAGGAAGATTATTTTCAGGTTAATGACCTAGTTCTAAAATGGAACGCCCCTAAAGAAGACAAACATGGAAAGTTTGACCATATGTGGATGGGGCCATATATTATTGCAGCAATCCGAGGAATAAATTCTTTTGTCTTGGAACATCAAGACGGATCTACCTGGTCAGGAGGTCCAGTCAACGGGAGATTCTTAAAACATTACTTGTCCTAAGGGATGCAGGTATTTCATGTACCATAGCTTATGTATATATTTTTCATTTGTTTCTCAGTTGTTTTAAAATCTCTGACGAAAAACCTGAAAGACTTGAAACCCTAAAGAAAAGAAGATAAGGTCTAGAAGGCTAGCCATGGTTTCTTTTTCTTTTCATGTGTGGGAAACCTAGATATGCGGAAGATACAGTTGTAGTTCTAAGAAATCAGAAAAAGTTGTTGACTCCAAATTTTGAACCACCCAATGGACTAGGCACTTGTTCTACAAAGTTCTTTACTACCTCACAGGGAGGATAACATCCCCGGCTGGAGCCAGTTGTTGGCACCTATAAATTTTTTTGCACAAGTCCTAAGAGAAGGACTGACTCCAAGGGTGAATTCCTTGAAGAGAGGGTTAAAACCCCCTCCCTAATCATGTCCACATTGCTAAGGCCAGGAAGCAGCTTAGTCGGAAAGGAAATAATGAGAAAAATGAAGGGTTTGGGTTCTTTAGGCATAAGGAGGTAGCCCAAATAATAAAAAATGGGTAAAAAGGCCAATAATCTATAGTCCGAAAGAAAATAAAGTGAATGTTAAAGATAGGACACATCCAAACCGTTGATTAAACATGCAAAAGAGATCCACAGTCCCCGATCGCCCTCGCATCATGAAGTTGTGCGGAAAGGGAGCATAGGAGGGTGGTCGTGAGGGATAAACCGCAGTCGGAGGAGTCCTCGTATGAGCGTTTTGGCAGTAAGTGAAAACCACTAGGAGGCTTGCGATACCACCGTAGCGAAAAAGCAAGGTAGAAGATAAATGGTGTAGGCTACGTGGTCAAAGATCTGACAGCGTGAAGGACAAGTTGTCACATCAGCACGGAGGTCAGGGCAGATTAGCGGCTCACAACAGAAGGAGATTAGATATATGGCTGGCATATATAGGAGATGCAAGGTTGATAACATAGCAGGCTCCACCGGTGAGAGTGCTGAAAACTAGACACTTGGATAGTTCCCCGTCGTAGATATGTTAAAGGATAAGATCAACGCTCCTCGACAATCGTCACAAGGTGAAAGAGCACCCCAGTTAAGCGGAGAAGGTAGTTGCGAGGATGTCTACCATCTGCCAAGTGTCACCACCTGAACACCTTGCAAAGAAGATTAAGTGGTAACCCAAAACCAGAGGTTGGGTAGCATGACTGCCATATCCTTATAAGCTGTTAGATACGATGGATGGATAAGATTTAAACAGATAAAAGATCCTATGACAGAGATGAAAACATGTCAAATCATAAAAGTTAAATAAGGGATCAGATCAACGGACTAGAAGCAATGGCCAGTAGATCGACGGACAGGAAAGAGGGACAGATGGCGAAATTGAGCAGAAGTTATTCAAAGAAGTTTTATATATATAATGAGGCATGCATAAAATAAACATTTCTTTCTTGGACCTGTCGAAGTTGGAAGCTTCTGGAAGTGTAGAAGCCGAAAAGGACGACAGGGAAAAAGGTCGCTCTCAAGCTTTCCGTGACAGGTAGGGTCCCAAACTCCTTTGTTTGCAACGTGCAGTGTATTTTACAGTCATAGAATGGCAGATGAACAGGTTTCTATGAGTTCTAAGGTCAGAGTAACCCTAGAAGACAGAGACGTTGACGTGTTTGACCTAGTCCTTCGGCTCCCTATACCAGAAGTTAAAGGAAGGCTGAAAGCCCTGCTTGAACAAGGGTTAGATGTCGATAGAGTCCATTAGTCCTTTTCATTTTCTTTTTCCTAGAACAGATAATGCCTTTCCCGCAGTTCGTGTCATGGTGTTCATTGAATTAATCAGAACCCCAACAAGTAATAATGAACGCCAAAAGGTCTAAAATATCTTGTAGTGTCAATGCTGCCATCATCCGAAGTACCCTTGCTGTGCCAGAGTCTCCAACCCTAACCCCAAAAATTTCCTCCGAGGAGTCAGTCATTACTGTGTACAGGAAAATTTCCCCTGAAATCCGTAAAGGTTTCCTTGACACTTGTTTAAAACCTGATGTAGAAATCACAGACACCCACTACCCGCTGGACGTCAACCTTTGTAATGACCACACCGAGTTGGTTTTTCTTTGATAGCACAGTTTTTAGGTTTAGACTCAGACTTATGGATAACTGAAGTGCAACTAAGCCTGTTATTCAGGATTAGTGTTAGTTCCCCAAAGGCGGGAAGTGAGTCAGTACCATCCCTCAAGTTTGAGGAATTTTTGGCAGAGAAGATCCATGCACAGTTGAGGTGTTTTGAAAATACCAGATTTTTTCGGTTTCAAGCATATTTGATCAAGATGATTTTTCATAGCAGTGCAAATGAGTTAAGGTTCTCTCAGGTACTCTTTATAGGGAATTTGCAGGATAATGTTTTCAATTACATGAACTGCATTATATCTGTTGTGTACAAAGTTATGTTTGAAGAAGAACTACCCAGAGTACTACCAAAAATGCAAACTCTGATGCAGTTGAAAGATGAACTAGCCGTTGGTGACTGGTTCTTGCTGAAAGATGCCACAATGATAAGGATGTATGGTTTTGTACATGAGCCATACGTTTTGCCAACATTTTTAAATTTGAGGGTTTTTTCCCTTGAGTTCATTCGGTAGAGGTTAATTGCAGAAGAGGAGCAGTTTGGGCAATATAAGAAAGGTTCTGATATAAAGCTCCCTTGGCAAGTTGGCCCTTTTATTGTAAAGTTTAAAGAAGCTGTTAGCGAAGTGGAAAAATTGTTGAGAAAGATGGGGTTTAGATAAGATATAGCGATCACATATGATCCTCTACATATCATAGCCTAAAGGAAGAAGAAAAATGGTTTGAAGGCATTTGAACACCAAGAAGTTGAAGGATTGTCAAAGAGGCGGAATTTATTACAATATGACCTCAAAGACGCAGAAGACATAGATTCACAAGTACAAGCCCTAATTCTGACTAATGATCCTATGGAAACAGACTAGCTTCTTAACACTCTGGAAGTAGGCAGGAAGAGAGATTCCCGGGAAGTCATTGAAATGGAAGGAGAGGAAGAAAGTGAGAGGAAAAGACTAAAATTGGAAACACCAGATGAGTTAACTGTCCTGATAAGTGATACAGATGAAGAGAAAGAGGGGTTATCAACCCTAGTTATTCAAGTCCAACAATATAAATTCCAAGATGTAGCAGAAGGGAGTGAAGACAACAGATTTAAATCCAAAGAAGATATGTTTAAGTATCATGGGAAAAATAAGCAAGTGTCTACACAAAAACTTTTTGAACTAATGCCCACTGTAAGGAATTTGTCTAAAATAGGAACATCCTTGATAACAAGAAGAGATATCCAAACACACACTTTCAATCTAACAATATCTGATAAAGACAAAATGACGGAATCAAAGATAGACTAGAAGAAGATACCCTTGCTAGATAGGATTCAAATTCACAGGCAAATTGGAGAAGGTCTATATGATGACTTAGTGGAAGCAACCTTGAAAATATCTAACTTAGAGGTTACTGTAAATAAGATGGATATCTAGTTGAAACATGAAACATTAGAGAATAAAGCACTTCAGCAACATGTCAAAAATATGCAGTTTGATTTAATTGAAAATGATGGCAGGGGCAAAGCAAGTCAGAAGTTGTTAAAAGATAAAGACAATTTGATCCAGAACCTACAGAAGAGAATGAAAATTCCCAACACCTACTTAATACAAGCTCCTGAAGAAACAAAGTTAATACAAGAAAAATAAGATTTAAGCAGGGAGATCAGCAATAATAAAGTTCAATTGCTAAGGTTTGCAGAAAAATAAGGATGTTGGGAGAAAGATAAGATGAGTTTGAAGAGTCGGATTGAAGAGTTGAAAAGCAGTTTGTCTAACATATGTTCACAACAGGCGAGCGAAGGATGGAATAAAGAGAAGGATGATATTGACAGCATTGTACAGGCCATGTCCCAGATCAACCTAAAGGAGGTTCAGATACAAGAGCTAAAAGAGGAGAATCAAAGATTGAAAGAAGAAAATGACGAAAGGGAAAAAGGGACAAATGCCCTACAGAAAAAATATAATGAATTGTAGTGATTAACAATAGGTTTTCTCAACATATTACAGGGAGAGCAGATATGCAGGGGTGCAATCATTTGATTTGGGATTTAATTATCCAGGAAGGTGAGATATTTAGACCTTATCTAGATCTCATGAGCACAAAGGAGAATATAGTCACTGATGTCTTTAAGAGCTGCACTACCATGAAGGAAAAGTTGCACAAAAGGCCAAAGGAGAATGCATATAATGCTATAAACTTTTTAAATGGTTTGATAGATAAGGATGTCATAGATTTGAGCATCAAAGACAGGATCACAACCATTGCAATAGAAAAACGAATCCTAGGGAAGTATGCATTGGTCGAAGCTGTGGAAGCCAAAGAAAATGAAATGAATGAACAGTTAACAGAGTTCAAAGGACAGTTTGAAGGACTAGTAGAAAAAAGATTTCCTACATTTTGGGATGAAAAGAAAAAAATGATTCCCCAAATTCAACATAAAAAACTGAAGACTAGCAGGCGGATGGATCATTCCAAGTTCAAACATCTGAGCCAACCGCTTTCGGGGAAAATCCTAATAGACAAGATGGAAAAATATTTTGAGATGCTGTACAGGTTGATCTCTATTGGTGAAGGGCTTCCACGCATGTCTTCTATTGATCAGCTTAACATAAGGGTCCTGGAGAAAGAGATGACAAGTTATGACATCCCAGCACCTGAACTTTGGGTACCTGTAGAGAATACGTAAAGATGAAATATACCTATCATGCTCCACTGGCAGCTGCTACCCCTTAAATCTTAGATCTGTGCATTTTTAAGTATCAACTTATCTTTGATATAAACATCTAGGATGTATTTAGGATTTTTATTTTCCAGGACGTGGCAGTGGGTTTCCCATTATGTAATGAAGTCTCACCATTGGACAAATACTTTAAATATATTTTATATTGTTTAACGACATACCAGCAAATGCAATAAAGCAGTTAGGTTTATCTTGTTATATTTTATGTTTTATGATAGTGACATCTAAACTATGATGAGGTTTCCCTATATTGTAACTAATTTCTATTTCAAAGGGGTCGAGTATGAGACTCCAAGACACTATAAATTCCATGTATTTTCAAATGGAAAAAGAGGGAAAGAACTTTTGAATCTCTGCATATTTTGTCCACTGTTGTTATTTTGAGATATTTCTTGATTAAAATTGTCAGAAGCTTACATGCGTTTTTCAGAGATTCCGGTGTAATCGGTCTAGTAGTTTGTTTTCCTTTCCTATGTGATATGTGTTTCTTTTCTTTGTTAATCCATATTGTTAACATTCCTTCGTACTTGGTTTAGTGTAGTATCTGAATGAGATTCATAGAGATTTTTCCTTGTTCATTTCTTACCAAGTACTTCACAAAATATTTCTGCTAAAGTTGGTATATGATTCATCTGTGTATGCCTTATATCAATGGATTGTTCATCTTTCTTCTGTTTCACCAATTAAATCACTTTGACTACTAGATGGTTTCTACCTTGCCTCTATGTGAATGTATCTACTAAGCATTGGATGATAATGTTTATGTTATACTTGAGTTGACTCCATTGCCCAATATAGATCCATGTTGTTCCCCAATCAATGGTTTACAGGAGTAAAGTTTGTCCTACAGAAATCTGACCTTCTGTGTATGTTTAAATAGAACATCTTGAAGAATGAATGTTGGTGTCCTTTTTCATGGTTGACGCCCTTGATTATTTCCAGTTTTTCATTAGTTTATTGAGACAGCCCTCTCAGACTGTGTTGGGTCAGTAACATTAGTCCAAAGATTGGTTAGTGGTTACCCCGAATTACCCTTCTTATGACCTGGGGGTCAATTTGGGTGTTAACAACCTGGAAAAGATCCTTAAGAAGAATTCACATGGTGTTATCACTCAACTCCATTCCATTCAGATGCACCCATCAATGGTGTCCCCTACTTCCTTGGGTAGATATGTAGCTTTCCTTGCTGAACTAGTGGGCTTGTCGCCTTCAAGAGACCTTTCCGGTACGAATTTAGCCGCATCTACATCTCAACAGGAAATGATGGCTATTTTGCATGCAGTACAGAAGTGGTAGCCATACCTATTAGGGAATTATTTCTGCATCAAGACTACTCTCCAGAGTCTGGAAAATTTCATGAAACAATGGGTCTCCTCCCTAGCACACCTGAAATGGGTTATCCAACTCATGGGTTATGCCTATGCAATCACTTACAAGAAGGGTAAGGATAATATGGTGGCAGATTCTCCTTATCACACATTTGATGACCCAGTTTCTCTTACAATTATTTCTTTGCTTGTTCCAAATTGGTTGCAATCTGTTCAATGGGGCTATCTCTTCTATGAACTCCATGCTTCTTCATCAGCAGGGCACTCTGGGTTCCTCAAAATGTATGATCGGGAACAATGTAACTTCTTTTGGTAGGGACTGAAAATGACAATTCACTAGATGGTGGCTCACCATGATACTTGCTAGGTCATCAAGGGTGAAACGACACTCCTTTCGGGACTTCTCGAACCCTTTCCCATCCTTATACAGATGTGGACAACCATTTCTATGGATTTCCTAGAAGCGCTCTAGTGGTACAATACCACATCTGAAAGGACAACATATGAAGCAGTTTATGGACAAGTACTGCCAGTTCTTCTTCCATACATGCTCAGCAGTTTCCCAGTTTAGGCAATTGACTCGGTTCTTTGAAACTGCGATCAGATTCTTCTCATTCTATAGGACAATCTTCACATGGAAAGAATTCGACTGAAACAACAAGCCGATGAACACCGTTCTGAGCACACTTTTCATGCAGCTGATATGTTCCTTATTCGTCTACATCCTTCCAAGCAATCCTCCTTGAAACTCAAAAGGCGTTAGTGGTCCGGAATGCAACCCGAGGATGCTACAGGGGAACCACTCTTTCAAATTCTGCATCAATTTCCACATCTAAAGCTTTGAGGACAAAAAATTTTCTAAGGGTGAGGGGATGTTAGGAAGCCATGTCAACCCTTCTATTTACTTTGTTAGTATATTGTTGTTGGACACATATTCATTGTAAGTCGTCCCGTAGTATTTGTTGATCCATAGTTTGTATTATTGTTGTTGGACGCATATGCTTTGTAAGTCGTCCCGTAGTAATTGTTGATCCATATTTTGTATTCACCCATGGTTTGTATTGACACATGGTATTGACCCATGGTATTGGCGCCTAGACTTAGTATATAAGTTTGTGTTGAGACCAATGAAGGCACTTTGAAGTTATTTGTATTGAGCTTGCTCAAAGGAGGTTTCCCCCTCGAAGTGGCCTGAGATCAATATAAAAGTGATTATGAGTTATGTTATTTCTGCTATCTTGTGTGTTTTCATTAATTCAATATTGCAGGTTCTTCACAAATAATTAGACCTAAACATTGTAAATATTTAGACTCTACTCGTTACAATAATTCTTTTACAGAAATTGGCTCTCACAAGGAAGTGGGCATTACTTGAGAAACACACACACAACACTAAGAGGGGGGGGTGAATTGGTGTTATAGTCACTTAACTAAATTTCACTAAATTGATTGATCTAAAGTATCAATTTCAATTCAAATACATAATCATTGAAAACAACAATGACACCAATAATTTTTATGTGACAACAAGTATATTTATAATTATGTGGTCCAACACAGTCAAATAAATATTCAGAAATATGTGCTCCAACATAGTTAAAATGTACCAACTGCAATTGGTATAAGAGGCTTCAACCTCTTTTTATTTTTAAGCTTCAATTGAATAAATTATATTGAACTTCAACGAATTGTCCCCTTAGCTCCACCCTTCCATCCTTTATGTTGAAACCACTTTGTTCGATGCTGAAGAAAGAAAAAAAAAATCACCCTCAGAAATGCTTTACTTCCTTGCTAGACCCAACAACTTGTTTGTTGCTGCAACTCATCCTTTACTTGACAAAATTTGCATCTCCCCTCCATAGTCTCCCCCCCTAAACACAGAGCTCTCTTATGCATCCTGAATTCTTCCACACTTTTTTCACGCATAGAACAAAAGATTTAATCTTTATTTATACTTCTCCTTTCCATGTAATTTTGAGGCCAACTTGTCTTTGCACTTTTATTAATTCAAATAAATCAAATGATATATTATTCTTAACAAAATACAAATATATATATATATATATATATATATTTGCCACATCATCATACCATATCATATTTTTATGTTGTATTCATCCTTCTTAAAGGATGCCCGTATCTCCTTAGCATATGCTTGCACAATGCTCTTTTTTATGCCTTCAATATGCTTGCAAGGTTCATACCTTCAAACTTATTCCCACGGGGGTAAAAATGTCGGCAAGGGATATTTTTGCTTGCCCTTATGACTCCCATAAAATGTGCCCACATGGGCCTACTGAAAGTGCCCATGAGAAATTTTTCACTTTCCCTTTTAGCTCCTTCAAAATATGCCCGTAGCTGCCTTAGAAGATGCTCACATGGGCTCAATAGAAATTCCCATAGGAGGGCCTTAAGTATGCCCACAAGTGGTCTTAAGGATGCCCACAAGGTCTCGTTCTTGTTATATTTGTCATGCCCACATGGGTCTATAATATATGTCCACAGGGATCTTTGGAGTGCCTTTCAAACATGCCCGCATGGGGCCTCTAAAATTCCTGCAAGGGGCCATATTTATGCCTGCAAGGGAGCTTTAAAATGCCTACAAGGGGCCTTCCAAAATCCCACGGATGCTCTTTTAAAGATACCGACAGTTTCTCTTCATTTCGTCAATAAAATGCCCGCATGGGCTCAATAGAATTTCCCGCAGGAGGGCCTTAAGTATGCCCATAGGTGGTCTTAAGGATGCCCATAGGTGGTCTTAAGGATTCCCACAAGGGCTTCTTCTTCTTATCTTTTTCATGCCCGCAAGGGTCTATAATATATGCATGTAGGGATCTTTGGAGTGCCTTTCAAACATGCTCGCATGGGGTCTCTAAAATTCCCACAAGGGGGATTTGAAATGCCCACAATGGGCATTCCAAATGCCCATATATGCTCTTATAGAGATTCCCGCAGCTGGTCTTCCTTTACTCAATAAAATGCCTACATGGGATCAATAGAAATGCCCACAGGAAGACCTTAAGTGTGCCCGCGGGTGGTCTTAAGGATGCCCACAAGGGCTCATTCTTGTTATCTTTGTCATGCCAGCAAGGGTCTATAATATTTTCCTGTAGGGCTCTTTGGAGTGCCTTTCAAACATGCTCACATGGGGCCTCTAAAATGCTTGCAAGGGGCCATATTTGTGCCCATAAGGGGGCTTTGAAATTCCTGCAAGGGGCCTTCCAAATTCTTGTAGCTAGTCTTCATTTCATTAATAAAATGCCCGCATGGGATCAATAGAAATTCCCACAGGAGGGCCTTAAGTATACCCACAGGTGGTCTTAAGGATGCCCACAAGGACTCCTTCTTGTTATCTTTGTCATGCCAGCAAGGGTCTATAATATATTCCTACAGGGATCTTTGGCGTACCTTTCAAACATTCCCACATGGGGCCTCTAAAATGACGGCAAGGGGCCATATTTACGCCCGCAGTGGGGCTTTGAAATGCCTGTAAGGGGCCTTCCAAATTCCCACAGATGCTCTTATAAAGATGTCCACAGCTGGTCTTCATTTCATCAATAAAATGCCCACATGTCAGTCCTTCATTCACAAAGATAAGGTATCTACAATACAGGTAGCTCTGTTTTTTTAATGACATTCACAGAGATAAGGTATCTACAATATTGTTCTAAATTTTGTCAACAGGTCCATATATTAAAAATCAAATACTGTCATATATGAATGTGCAAAAAATGAAGCTAAGAGAATGTGTGTGTGTGTGTGAACTTTCAAAATAAAAATGGGCCGAAAAATAACTTCAGATCGTAGCCACACCCTGAAAAAGTGCTTGGGTTCTTCTTGGATTTCCAAGAAGCTTCTGTTTTCTTCTTTTTCTTATGCAACCCTTCCCAATTCTTCTTTAGAAGTTAGTTATTCATGTATGTGGGAAATTAAGCATGCTCTTTTACATATTTATTCTTTGGATACCATCAAGTCAAGATGGAAGAAGAGGACAACCAAAATACCTCCTTTACCAATATTGAATGGAGTCTTTTTGCTTACAATGTTACGCTTTTTGGACTCAATAATTAACTAGTAGTCTTCTCTATAATTGTGTACAAAAAACGCCAATAGTTTTGAAAGAACTATGAAAATGGATGGCTATAAATAAAAATGTTTTAAATCAGCTAGAATTTAAAAGAATGTCATATTGCATCATTGCTCTTACCTGTGTCCTGTAAATACACATCTATTGCCGATTCTTGTAATTTCTTGGAACAACTTCCCTTGATTTGTGGAGCTTGAAAATGTCTACATTTGCTTTACCTTTCAAAACATCTTTCAACACACTACAAATATTTTCTTGTTGCAATAATTTCATGGTAGGACCCCTAAAATAAATATTAGCTTGTTACGAAAATAACAAAATTAACCTAAAAAAACACATTCTGAGTAGTATCAATGAAGAAAAAAACATTAACAATGAACATTTTACATTTGATGAACATTTTAATTTAATAATGTAAATTACAATAATATTCAAGTAAAATAATGGGTAAGAAAAGTTGACATGAGGAAACATGGACACCACCAAATCAAAGTATATAATACCATCAATCACATCAAAACACAACTTTTTTTTCTTCTGAAATTTCAAATTTTTTCCAAAGGCTATTTGTAACACGTTTCAAGGGATGAGTGAAATAGCCATAGTAAAATTTCAACAGTACAAATATACACTAGAAGAAATTTTTTAAGTCATGGAATAAATTCTAGGACAATAATTTTTCAAAGAAATAACTATGGGAAATGGATAATTCCTTACCTTTTCAGAGGCTTGGAAAGTAGGATAAGATTCTTTAGTTTCATACCAAACCCCAAGAAATTGTCAAAATTTACATGACACGTGAGTGGGTTGTAGAAATGCAGCAACGATGTAGCCATTTATTGATCTCCTCTCTGTTTCAAGAATAATTTAATATTCTCTATTGAACAGGGCCAACCACATGAAGGTGTAAGATCCTATGGCCTGTCCTCCACTCACATCACTCTCAATTCCCCATACCCAATGCATATACTTGAAAAAAACAATTACATGCAAATTTCATCATAAAAAAAACATTTACCATTAATTCAATAAAATATAACATTCATTAAACCATTCGTTAATTCAGTCATCATATTCATTCAATATAAGCTAACATTCATTAAACCATTCATTCATTCATTAGGCCAAAAATCATGCAGTACATAATATTATAAAAAATAATAACACAATATTTTTCCAATCACTTCTTTTTAATTATTCTTCTCTTTACAAAATCTTTAAGAAGCTCATCTTCTGGAACTTGTCCTTCAGTTCTTGGTGCTTCATCAACTTGCCATGACGTTTTCCTTGTAGAGTGCTCGCAAAGTGGATTTTGCAACAAGGGTTTCGGATTTGCTGCAATAATGTGAAAATGTTACATCGATATATTTTGTTATTATAATGACATGTATTTCATTTAAAAAAACATTACAAATGTGTTTTTTTACCTGTTGTGGCCACATCATGTTCTTCATATTCATGTCTAGGCTCAACCTGTATAGTGTGACCCTCTACATGCTCTGCAGTTGAAATATGGAGGAGTACAATTAATGTTCACCATCTGCAAATGCTATATATAAAATTGTAGAATAGAAATAAATTCATTACCAAGATTCAAATGATGATCTTCAATTTGTTGTTGTCCCTCCTCAACATTAATGGGATCATTTATTTCCTGTTCAAAGCAGAGTCAATATTTTATGTCAATTATTTATAACAAATAGATTGCACAAGTAATAAATATTCATTAAACTATACAAATTTTATATACATGTGCACTAGATGGATCAATACCAGAAGAATTTGTTTGCCCAGACAATCTTTTTCAGCATTCAACAACAACTCCAAAGTCGTGCTGGAAGCCAAACTTCAAGTCTTCCTCAATGGGAACTTCTTTGAATCAATCGGCCTGTATATTTACATAATGTCATTAATTTACATTTTGTGAGGCAACCGTCTGATCAAGAGATCAATGGTGCAGATTGATTCGATGATTGGGATTTATCCAACATTGGTAGAGATTTTGAGTTTTCATGTGTTTCTAAGCACCGGGCTTACTATTGCTTATTGACGCGTAGTGCAAGGGTGTGGTGGGGGCTCTAGGTGCTTGGAATCCACGAGTAGTCACCATCCTGGAGCCTAGAATGTCCTTTTAGGCCCCCTACCTTTTGGAAGAAGCGACATTGATCATTGATTGACATTTTAAGAAGATCACGTTCGTTGGTTTATAAACAGATTTTTTTAAATTGTTCGTCTTACAGTCATATGTGTGATCATGGGCTTAAGAATTGTACACTATTTTGGTTGGTAGTAAAGACTGCCATTCTTGTCAAAGTTTTGGCATAATACCATTTTTGGAGGATCACCAAAGTTAGTAAAACCTCTACAAAAAAAACAAAGAAAATTACTTTGCATGAAGACATGGTTAGAATGAATCATTTAGGATGGAACAAAATTAAAACGACAAATTTGTTATGTTTTTATAAAAAAAATTTATGAAGAGGTGTGATAGTTATGAAGAGTCAAATTCAAGATTTTAACCTGTCGAGGTTTTAGACGGATTCTTTATAAAAAATAAAAGCTTATGTATGTGCACTTTTTTATGTCAAAGTACAACCAAATTATAAAATTCCCTCCGGTGACAAGGCCCGATGTCAGCATAGGGAAAAGTGCATACCCAAGTCATGTATTATTACCTGGAAATAAACTCAAATAGAATTTGGTCAAAGTGCATAACCACACAAAGCATTGATTTGTTGCTGAAATAATCTTTGCAGGAATAATTTGTGAGCCTAAAAATCAGTCTGTGGTCATAATTTGTGGGCCTCAAAATCAGTTTGTGGGCATAATTTATGAGCCTGAAATTCAATCTACAGGCATAATTTCTGAGCAAGAAATATAGTTGTTAATGGAAAATTTACCAAAGATGGATCTAAGGCGTGATCTCCCTAGCTTAACGTAAGTCTAGAACAAATAGAACGTAATATAGATCTACGTTCCTAGATCAATAGAAGTGCAAACTAGTAGATAGATAACTTACCTCATATTTGAAGGTCTCTTTTCTTTTTGTTGATCCAATGCTCCACTGTCATCAGATCTCAAGCTGTAAGACCCTGCTGAACATATAGATACTCGCAAACAATGAAAGCATACTTTTCATATGATTGATCTAAGTTAACACTTAAGGAAGAAAACTCTAAACATCATCAATGAGACAACAGTTTATGGAAAGAGATTACATTAACTATAAAAAAGTGGGAATTACATAGAAAGGATGAAGCTACAACCAAAGCCTCAACGTCGCGTCCTCCATCCAACATGTCCAAACCAAGCCTCCAAGGTAGTACAAGCATCCCAATCACCAATATGGATTCTATCAGCATAAGGATACCATAGACCTCCCCCCCTCTCATGGAGAGAGTGGGTGTTTATATAGGGATAAAGAGATAGGGTAGCTTGAGGATTAGAGGGAGATGGTTAAGGGATCTTCCCATTAGGTTAGGAACCAGAATGCCACCTCACCTAGAGTCTAGGGATATGTCTCCACCTCAACAAACTTCTAGAAAGACCTTGAGACTCCCCAAATTAGCCTTTAACCAACCTCATTGCACCCCGGTAGAGGACACAGAGTGACACTCTGTAGGAAGACAAATTGAGATAGTGTCTCACCCTAGCTAACCAGAAACTACGACGTCGCACCCTAGATGAAGGAGAAGTGCGTCAGCCTACTCAAAGAGGTTAACTAGGTAGGAAAAATCTCTCAATTGGATGTGTTTTAGCCCATAATGAGTTTAGGGGTTAGAGCACAGAGTTTACACAATGGTCAAGATGACAAATTTATCACAACGGTCATGATGACGACACTTGGTCATAAGGACGATACTTGCAACGGTAATGGTGATGACACTAAGTAAGGGTGACGACACTTGGAACACTTGCGACACTTGCATAAGGGTGATGACATTTTGGTGTAACAACAGTACGCGTTTATCACCTCACCTTCGCTTCAAACCTAGATAACCATGGTCAAACTTCAAACAGGAGTGTGTTGCTTGGTTTTTCAACCAAGCATGTGCAAGGATGCACCTGCTAACTTGTAGCAATAGTCTCAATAAAAATATGTAAAAACTAATGTAATCTGATCTAACATTAACATGTGCAAAGAAATAAAAAACTAGATTTAAGAACATAAGCAATAAGATCTATGAGAAAAACAAGAAATTAAAAAATTTGATTTTGTATTACCTCAAATGGCGATGATGATGAGTTTTGAGTAGCTCCAAGGTTGAGATGCTCCAATTTCCAATGGTCTCTTCTTCTCCAATGCTTCAATGGGGATCTTCAAACTTGAAATGGGAGGCAAGGGCTCTCAAAAGGAATTTGGTAGCATAAGGATAGGATGAAATGTAGATGAATAATGAGGAGCCCCTATCACCTTTTTATAGTTATTTGGTGATGGGGAATACCATTATGGTTTAAGGAAACCAATGGTATTGACCAAAATGGTTTAGGTCTCTTTTTCCCCCTTTTTCCTTTTTCTGAACATTTTTTTAATCTTATTCCCTTTTAATTGATTTTTGGGAATTTTGGACCCTTTTTAAGGGTTTTTTGTGTTTTTGAGGAAAAATACATATTTTGAGGGGGAAAAGGTCTATTATGGTCTCTTTGGTGACCTTTTGAAGGTTTCAGAGGCTCAAATTGTGGAAAAAGTGGGAAAATGGGTCATGTGACTAAGGGAATGAGCTAGTGAGCACTTTTTGGGTGTTAACAGGGTGTCCTCTACCATGAGCACAACTGAAATGTGGGCATCCTCCTCTGCAACCCCAATTGAAACATAGTCATCCACAGATGAAAGGATAAAAGAAAAAAATTCTACGAGTATTATGATGCATGGAGAGATGCAAATATGTGGCCACTAGGTATGGAAACTATCTTGTGGAAAGCATAAATTTCTGAATTTTTGTTTGGAATGTTCATTTATGTTGATGAGGAGATAGATGAGGAAATTTCGAAATATGATGTTGGGAATATGGAACTCATAATTTTTGGGAAGTGGGTATACCTCGACCCTAATTTGGTCGCTCGAGCTACAAATATTCTATGCAGAGGGGGAGCGATTTTAAGCTCAAGGAAAACCCCCGGACAGGAGAAGAACCAGATGGCCAGTAAAATTTGTGGGAAAAACGTAGATGTTCCGAGGAATGGTTTAAAAATGCAAGATGTCCCTTCTGGAATATACTAAACTTTGATTCAGATTGTGCTTAGGACAATTCTGAATCATCACAAGCATGAAATTTCGAGTGAATGTATGCAGGTAGTGATACATTGGGTGGAAGATATACTTGTAGATATTCCTTATCTATTGGCTAACCACTCTGCCCTACAAGAGATCCAATTAAGGAAGGTTGAATTTAGTTTCTCGGGCACACTTCAAAATTTATTGATTTATCTCAAACCCATGCTACTGAAATAGAGACTGGTGATATCAACCTACATGAAAATATATCTTTTCCAAAACGACATGTTCATAAAAATACGTTAGGAAACGTAAAAGAAGGGAACATAATGAGGAATTTCCAGTACAATCTCCTCAGCAGAACGAGGAATTAGTACAATCTCCTACGCACCATGGGGAATTACCATTACACCCTCCTGAACAGAACGAGGAATCACTAGTACAAAGTGCTGAGCACCATGGTGAATTATGAGTACAGTATCCTGATTTTGTCACAAATGATGTAGTTCGTGCTACCACAAATTCGAAAGAGTTACAGTGACATGTAGATAGAGGTCATTGGGAGGAGGTGACAGGCAACAAAATGGAACAAACTACTGCTTACTTTTCCATTCCTCAAGATTTTCTTGATAGAATTCCTCCTAAACAGTTGGCAATTGAGTATGATTGTTCTTCCAAATAAAAATCAAGGGCTTCTGCTATTCATTTAAACATTGCATCATATAAGTTTGATAGTAGGTACGTGTTATCCTATATGATAAAATGGAGCATTTCAAGGACCAAGCTTCCTATATATGCAATTGGGCAGAAGAGTGCTTGAGAAAAGATGATAATATTTTAGAGTGCCTCAAATAGATAATAGTGTTGCAGAATAAAGTTGTGGATAATCAATTCAAAGTGGACATAATTATAAAAGGGAAAAATAAATGGTTGAATTATTATCCAAAGAAGTAGAAAAAGTCACTGATGATGCTGGAAATGAAATTGAGTCAGTGAGGGTTTTGTACAAAGAGGCTTTGGAAAAAGCTAATGTTGAAGCGAGTGAACTCAAAGAAAAGTTGAAAAAACGACCACGTGTTCTCAATGTACCACCAGTGAGGACATAAATGGGTGCTTTATAGGTAATGGATAAGAAAATTAAAGAATATAAACAGGTAGTACAATAATATCAATTGAAGTTGAAAGAGTGTGGGGAAAGCCATGGAAAAAAAATTGGAGAATTAGAATCAATAATTTCCGATTTGAGAAACCATTTCTAAGCAAGATGATAAGTTGAAACGCACAAGCTTAGCAAGGATCTTTGAATCTTTAAAACCTAAAAACCAAAGTAAAGGAAAGAAAATTTCCAGTCAAGAAGTTGGTGAGGGTGAAGGTAAGGGTACCAAAGGAGACAAGGGTAAGGGTAGAAGGAAAAAAAAACCTACATGTACAATGTCCTTAGAAGAGTGAGAGAATTCCTTATCAAATCGAGATAAGATGCTACAAGAATTCTTCTCAATGAGCATTGCACTAGGTGATTTGTTTGGATCATCACCATTATATAAAGAAATGAAAGAGAAGATGGTTGGGAAAGATGCAAAAATAAGGGAGTTGGAATCAAAAATCTTAGATGGTAGAAAAGTTCAGCATTTGGGATGTGATATGGAAATTAAAAAACTTAAATCCACAATTGTTGATTTGTAGAAGGAATTAAAAGAGCCAGCTGCTGTGATGATGGCAATTCCTGTCCTTCCCAACAAGATAGAGTCAAGGGAAAAAGAGCAATAGAAAGAAATACAGAATCTGAAATGTGAATTGACTGATGTTAAAGATCAATTGAAAAATACCAAAAAAAAATTGGAAGTCAAGGAAAAATAGGAATCAATGAAGTATAAGAAAAATGTGGAAATGTTGAACAAACTGATAGAGGAAAAAAATGTTTTGCTTGGAAATTTAAAATATATTCACAGAGAGTTAAAGAGCTTGAAAACAAATTGCAAAATGTTCCTTGTACAACTCCGGAACTATTAGAGTCTTCTACGGAAGGCGAGGGAGACAATTCATATTTGTCTCCTGCTCAAGAGGATGGATTGCAACCATCTCTGAAACATGCTAGACATGTATAAATCAATGTATATATGTATTTATTGATAGTTAATGAAAACAAAAATTTGTATAATGCAGTTTTGTATTTATCGGAATATAATGAAAAATGTTTTTTAGTTGTCTTACTTTTTATGTCCAGGAGTTAGTGGTTCTACAGTTAATGCTTCTAAAGTATGGTATTCATGTTTATTCATTCCTCATTCATATGGTATGCATGTTTATGAAGACCTCATTTTTTTATTGAGATCTTCTTAATGTCCAGGAGTTAGTGGTTCTACAGTCAATGCTTTGGTTTATACTTTATTGTGATGTGAGGCATGATTCTCAGCAATCTCATAGTGACATTTTTTCACCTACGACCACTTTTTTTCATGGAGCTAAGTGATTCCTCACCTTCTTTGAGGGATTTTATATGCATAGTCTTGTACGAAAGGCAAGAGAGACCATTCAAAATTGTCTTCTGCTCAAATGAATGGATTGCATCCATCTTAGAAACATGTTAGACATGTATAAATCAATGCATATATGTATTTATCGAAAGTTAATGAAATTTTTTTTTGTATGGTGGAGTTTTGTATTTATAGGCATATAAGATAACATTATAGAGAAATCATCTCTGAATCCAATGTTTTTAGTGATTAATACGAGATGGCTTGTAGGTTGTGAAAGAAATCATCAATCGCTCCGAAATAAATTAAATTTATGTTTGTTAATTAAATCATAAACTTTGTTTTGTTTATGTCTCTTATTTATTTCATCTTTTTTTAATTAACTGGCTGAGCAATCTCTATTTAAATCCTTGAGCTTGTGCGGCAATCTGAAAAACTTGTTTAGTATATATTTTTAAGCTATGTGCTGGCATACTCATACACTATGTGAAAATGATTTTTTTTCAACTTGGAAGGCTATTTTTTCACTCATGTGACCTCCATAGCAAAAAATGAAACCTTGACTGGATAAACACTTTAACAAGTAACAAATACATGTCATTTGATGAATCAATTGACACACACACATCATCTGGTGGCCATTTGAAAATAGCATTTTAAACTACAAATTTAACACTTAGACAAAATTATAAAACCCTAAGTCAACATGAGGGATTTTTATTTTCACAAACTCCTGAACCAATGATACCAAATGATGTAGTAGATCTCATTGAGCACAACCAAACTGATTTCCCCTTTAGACTCATCTTCTGCTGACTTGGGTGGACATTTTACTAGACTAGAGCAAAATAAGCTAGAGGACACTTTTGGCATACTAATAACTTCATATTCAGAGATTTTTTGGACAAAATAATGATATTTTCTGATGCATCAATCAACACTCTAGAGATCCATACCCTCAGAACAATTTAATCCATCAACTATTGGAAATGGTGAGCATCTTACTGAGTCCACTTACGCATTTTTACCAATATTTTTATCAAACCCTAGGTCAACGTGATGAGATTTTTATTTTTCTCCAATTTGAAGTGTGAGACACCCAATGGGTAAAGGCCAACAAGGTGATTCCATAAGGACCACTTTCATCATCTGAAGCTTCTTTCTCTCTCCTCGGTGGGCATTTTTATGGAGCAGTGCAAATAAAACTAGGAGGCATTTTTGGCAAATCAATATCTTATCCTACATAGACTTTTTGGACTAACCAATGATATGGTTGTTGCACCAATCAACACTCTAGAGACCCATACCCTCAGAACAATTTAATCCATCAACTACTGGAAATGGCGGGCTTTTTACTGAGGTCACTTAAGCAGTTTTACTAGTATTTTTATACTTAAACAATTTGTGCAATTTCTAAGGTGGGTTTTTATTTCATCAAAACATTAAACCAATGCCACTAGATGATGTATTATACCTCCCTGATCACACCCAATTTGATTTCACTCACGGACTCATCTTCATTTTCCCTAGGCGGGAATTTTATTGAACTTGGTGCAAAATTGCCTAAAACCATGTTTTGGCAGACCCATAACTTCCTCCTCAACACTCGCATGAGAAGCTGAGACCATGGTCAGGTATAAAAATCAATAAGCTACAACCTTAACATATTTTGTGGGAATTTACTTTAACCAATGAATTGTGGCAGGCATTTTCCTGAGGCCACTTAGCTAGTTTTATTACCTCTGGTGCAAAACATCTTAAAACCTTGTTTTGGCATGCCTTTTATTGTGTCATCAAAAACCCTCTTTGAGAGAGGAGACCATGGTAACACAAATGCTTCAACAAGATACAACATGATAGTTTCAGATAATTTTTACCATTCACCTATGAGGTACGGCGTGCATTACCCAAAGGCTACTTGGACCAATTTTCCAACACTTAGCCATTTTTCAGAATGTCTAAAACTGCTTGAACGCTTGCTTTGGCAAATCTATAACTTTGTCATAAAGCACACTTTTGAAGAAATGATGGCATGGTTAAATATCCTATTCAACAAGGTATATCCTGATATGATGGTGCGGGCATTTTCTTCAAAACATGAATTATGGCAGGCATTCTCGTAGAGCAGTTTTGACTAATTTATCCATACTTAGTCAATTTCCAAAGTTTCACAAACTTGCCATACTTTTTGATAATGATGTAAGATTGCAACACTGACTTCATGATAGCACTAGAACACCATCATGTGCCTTTCCAGCCTCATCACACATGCCACATCATCATACTTGTCATGTCATCACTTCCTTTGTCATTCCTTTGTCTTCCACTGATTTTTCCCTGCCCTCATGTCCTTGGTTATTCCCTTGATCAACCATGCCACTTCATCATACATGTCATGTCATCATATTTTTTTTCCTTCCTTTGTCTTCCACTAAGTTTTCCTTGCCATCATGTCCTTGGTTTTGTTGAGTATGGTTGTCATTGATGTCAAAGGAGGTCATTAATGACAAAAGAAGTGTTGATGGGGCATTTGTGATGAGGTTGGAAAGGCACATGTTGGTGTCCTAATATCTCATGCTGTCATTGTTACATTTTGGTAGTAGTTTTTAAAGATGTGATAATTTTGGGAATTTGACTAAGTGATGAAAAACTGCCCTAAAGCAGCTGCCTTATGAAAATGTCCACCATAATTCGTAAGAAGAAGAAAATGCCCACTAGGACCTGCCATGCCATATTTTTTTGAAGTATCTATCTGACAATGGCCCTAGTTCTCAGAAAGACTCCTTGAAGAACAAGATACAACTCTCCCAAAAGAAGGTTTTTTTTTATCAAATTAGTCAAAATTTCTCTAGGGAAATGCCTGCCATAATCTATGGGTTGAAGCAAATTCCTGCACCATATGGTCATCCTGTAGGTTGGTGTTTTGTCTTCTTGACCATGTCCTCATCTTGACTTAAAAGTGTCTGAGGAAGAAGTTATGGATCTTCCAAAATAGGTTTTTAGGCAGATTGGACCAGTCTAAGAAAATTTTTCCAAGTATAGAATTAGTGGTAAAAATTGTCTGAGTGATCTCAGTAAAATGCCTTCCATCTCTTGTGGTTGATGTCTTAAATTAGTTTGAGAGCATGGATCTCTAGAATTTTATTTGGTGCATCCAACCATGGTCTCGTATTTCCCAAAGAGTCTCTAGGGAGGAAGACATCAATCTGCCAAAAGTGCCTCTGATGACCTTGATTTGCACCACTCCAGTAAAATGTCCGCCAAGGTGAGAGAAAGAAGAGTCTGAAGGTGAAACAAGGTGTGTTGTGCTCAGTGAGGTGTCCTACATCGTCTGGTATCATTGTTTCATGGTTTTGGTGAAATTAAAAATCCACCTTAGAATTTGGACAAATTGTCTAAGTATAAAATCTCCTTGCAAATATGCCCAAGTGGCCTCTGTAAAATGCTCGCCACCTCCTGTATATGATGGTTAAAATTATTCTAAAGGTCCAGGGACCTATATTGTTTAGTTTTGCATCCGATCATATGATTGTTTTATCCAAAAGGGGTTTCATGACAAAGATATAAGTCTTCCAAAAGTGTTATTTGGCATAGTTTGCACTGTGCCAATAAAATGCCCACCAAGGTTAGATGATGAGGTTGCAAGAGAGAAGATTGGAATTATTGGATTCAATATGATATTCCTCATATTGTGGATGTCTCACTTTCCAAGTTTGATGAAAAGAATAAAATCACCTTGGTGACCTAGGGCATGAAGAAATTTGTCTAAGTGTCAAAGCAAAAGTTTGAAAGACTATTTTCAAATGCCCGCCAGGAAATGTGTGTGTGTCAGTAAAATATAAAAGTGGCATGGTATTGTTCATTTTTGAAGTGGCTAGCTATCCATCCTCCTATTTTTCATTCTGGTGATCAGATAAAGAAAAAATCAATCTGTCAAAGTAGAAGGAAAAATGTTTTGTATATTCAAAACCATGAAAACTTGTCTGTGTTAAATTAAACAGTTTGAAAGCCTATTTTCAAATGCTTTCCAGATGATGGGTGTGTATCAAAGAGTTAAAAATATCACATGGATCTGATCCTTGTTGAGGTGTTTATCCAGCCATACTTTCAGTTTGCAATATGATGGTCATATATGCAAAAGATGAATCTGCCAAAAGTTAGATAAATATTATTTTACATATTAAGGATAAAATAAAGAAAATTGTTAAGTGTTGAAAAGGGGCCTTGTATGATGTCCATAGAAGGGGGATAAATATGCTCACACAAGGGGTTAAAGATGCCCACAGAAGGGGCCAAAGATTCCCACAAAAGAGGCTAAGGAAGCCCACATTCCTAAAGTAAGAATCCTGCAGGCTTGAAGGGTAGCCATGGGAGAGGAAGGCCACAATCCTGAGGATGTTAAAAGCCTCAAGGTGTGAACGATGAGAAATTTTTTTAGTTAATTAACTAATTAAATTTTGTAATAAACAGAATTACACATTAAAGAATAATCTATCAAATATTTGAAGAGTCACAATGATGAAAGGGCACGAGGTTTGTTTTGAAGAGATGTGATGATTAATTTAAACACATTTTTAGATGGAAGAAAGATGTCTTTGGTGTCTTAGTTGAAGCAGCAGCAAGAACAGGCTGGGACCAATAAAGTTACAGGATTGAAGAAAAGATACTCTGGAAGATGCGAAGAAGTCAGATCTGGGGTGTTGTAGCATCCTTGTCTGTAGCAGTAGGCAAAAATTGGGGTGTGGTTGCATCCCCTCAATAGCAGTGGATTAACAATTTTGTAAAACATCCTGAAACCTTGTTTTGGAAGGCCATTAACTTTGTCATCAAACACGCTCTTTGAGAGAGGATACCATGGTAAGATAGCATCTTCAACAAGCTACAACATGATAGTTTCAGATTATTTTTACCATTCACCTATGATGTACTGCGTGCATTTCCCCAAGGCTACATGGACCAATTTTCCAACACAGTCATTTTTTAGAATGTCTAAAACTGCTTGAACCCTTGTTTTGGCAGATCTATAACTTTTTCATAAAGCACCCTTTTCAAGAAATGAGACCATGGTTAGATAGCATATTCAACAAGGTATATCCTGATATGATGGTGCGGGTATTTTCTTCAAAACATGAATTATGGCAGGCATTCTCTTAGAGCAGTTTTGACTAATTTTCCCATACTTAGTCAATTTCCAAATTTTCACAAACTTGCCATACTTTTCCATAATGATGTAAGATTGAAACACTGAATTCATGATGATGATGATGATGATGAAGATGGACCCGTGCAGTACATGATAAAGCACATGGCCATTTGGGTTAGCATGATAATTGTGCATTTCCTTACTTAGCTTCTCTTTGTTTCAAGAATAATTTAATATTCTCTCCTAAATAGGGCCATACACGTGAAGGTGGAAGCTCATATGGCCCCTCCCCCCCCTCACGTCACTCTCAATTGCCCATAAACCGATAAAATCTATGAAAAAACAAAATAAATGTGTTTTTTGTCATACTTTATAAGAATCAATGTTTTTAATTATAACATATGCCAACAGAGAGGAAAATGGAAAAAACACTAAGAAACAATTAATTTATACCTACCAATAAATCAATTCAATATTTATATCGAATATTAAATCAAAATATATACAGTAGATATATTAAGGCATAGCTCGTACACTTTAGTGGACTTGAACATCATCTTCTTCATCCAAGTCACCATCTGTATCATCTGATCTGGAGTCAACATTGTAAGGATTAGCCATATCATCAACATCATCAATGTCAGTTACGATCATCATGTCATTCTTGATTTCATCTTCATGGACATTTTCTACTACATCATTTGATTCAACTAATTCTTTGACATCTTCTTCTGGAACATGATCATCTAACTCATGTTCATCATCTTCAACATCGTCTTCTTCTTCGATGTAATACCCCCAATTCGACCCTTAGGATATATTAGCCTTAAATGTAAATAATGTGTACATGTGATGTATGTTTTCCTAGCATGGAGCTCAAGGCCAAGGCCCCGCTAGTGAAAGCCTGAATTTTGGTTAAAGGGAAAGTATTTGATATTTTGATACCATGTGCTCTGAATCCATGGAACATTGTAAAAGGGTGTAATTAAACATCATGCAATATAAAATTTCAAGACTGGCTATGGAGGCAACGAATGAGAAGGGGCCACATGTATCTACTAGGGAGTGGTGAGGGGGCTATGGGAGTGAACCATAGGTTGCCATATGTCATTATGAGAACCCTTTGACTTCCCTAGAGGACATTTATTCATGTTGTAAGAAAATGGTTGAAGAATTAAGTCAATGACTTTGATGGAGTATGGGCAGCCCTGAAATTCGTATGGGAAGGTATGGGATCTTTTGACTTGTCCCACAAGTCACTCTACATCTTGGGGGTTGCTCCATCCTTATCCCCATTCCATTGTGGAAGTAGGGGACATCATTCTCCATCCAAAAACGAGCTCCCAGTAGTGAGAAAACTAGAAATCGCGACTGTGGGAGAACCCACGTTTTGGGAAGCCAAAAACGTCCCGATTTGGTATTGGACAGTGAAACCCAATGGGGGATCCGTTGGTAGGAACCTTGGGGCGAATTTGGGAGCAATAGCTACCCAAAAATCCATGGGAAAACCCAGTTTTAACTGCCCAGAAAATTAGTGACGGATTTGGGTTATTTGCTGAACAAAGCTGTGAGAAATCCAAGTGCGGATGTTCGAATGGAGGCTGGGATCGTTTGAGTCTAGCTTGATGTGTACCTAGATATGGGATTGAGCTCAGTGGACTAGCATTCCTCTCCATTTCCCATTGCATGCTTGAAGAACCCAACTGTGTGTTGGCTTAGCATGGTTGTCTGAGTGAAATCCTGACTGTGAGGGAGCCATCTAGTTCCTTCTTAGTGGATACACAGCCCAGCTCGGGGGTGATCTCTCAGCTGAAAGAATACAGGCTGGACAGAGATCTATGGTTGGGTGGAACGTTGCTCTCACGTAGCCAGTCATTGGATATTGCGTTGCAAGATAAGTGTTCTGTGGATTATAAATTATTCCATTTTGTGTTCTGCAATATGTTAAATTGTCCATGTTTTAATGAAATGAGTTAATATGGATTCTATGCATGGCATACGAATGAGAATGGGTCTCTTTATGTTGAATCATTCTCTGCTGTGGTAAATATGCTATGCAATTACGGTTTGTTTGTGTGCTTGCTAGTATGTTCATCCGCTATGTTTATATTGAAACGAATCTGCATATAGAAGTTTTAAAATGTTAGGAATTTATGTGCAAAAATTATTGGGGCTAAGTTTACAAAAGCCTGATGTAGCTAGGGTTTTACCCCTAGCTTGTGCAAATGAGCACCTACTAAGGAGAATGGACTCCTTAGTAGCAGTTCAGTAAATGTAAATAATTAAGCTAAAACAGAAATTAAATTACTTCTAAAACATGCATGAAACATAAACGTCAAATTTAAAAGATGTCTTTTTGTATTGATATTACCTTCAATGTGAAGGTTTGATGAAGCCCTTTGCAGTGTCCAAGAGGATGCTCCAAGCTTCAATATGCTCCTTCTCCTTCTCCAATGGTGGGAATGGGCCAAAAGTGGCTCTCAAGGTGAAAGTAGTTCAATGGCGAACTAGGGTTTCGAGAGAGATTTTGGCAGAGTAAGGGTGCTTGTGATTGTGGATATGAAATAAGGGATCTCCATCACCTATTTATAGTTTTTTGGTGGTGGAGTGCTGACCCATGGTTTTGGGAAACACATGGTTTTGGGCAGCTGTATAGGGTTTTTTCCTCCTTTTCCTCATTATTTTATATATTTTTATTCCCTTTTTAGGGGATTTTTGCTATTTTTAGAGGAAAAGGGGGTTTTTTAGCCTTTTTAAGGCTATTTTGATGGTTTTGTGGCCTTTTGGAGGCTTTTTAGCAGGATTTTTTGGGATTTTAAGGGAAATATGGTAGGAAAATGGACAAATGAGCCATATAATGTGGTAGATGAGGTAGTGAACACTTTTTGGGTGTTAACAGATTGCCCCCTCATGTGCGAGGGCAGGAGCTCATCGTATGGCCGATGGACATCATAAGTCATGAATGGTTTTCCTGGGATGTGGAGAGAAGAGAAGAAACAAACTGAAGCTCGGAACAACGATCCTGAACAACTGCAAGAACTAAAAGTACATAACCTCAAAAATGGATGAGGAATCATCTGATCATATGGACGAGGCGGGCATTCCCATGCTCGTATCAGGATATAACATAATAATAACAATGGGGTCCAAAAAAGGGGACCTGAAATATACATGACCTCAAATACTGACTGAGGAATAATCTCAATATATGGACGAGGTGGGCATACCCATGCTTGTATCAAGATACATAAACAGAACTGTGGGGCCCGAAACGGGGGACCTGTAAGATACATAGAGATCCACTGTGTACATCATAAGGGTCCAGAGGGGACACAAATCTGGGACATACTACTGAGCTGACCATGTCTGTGCGGAAGAGCTGATACACTGGAACAATCAACAGTGCTACTGAATGTGGTACCAAAGGAACTAATGAGCTGCTGGATCAGAGTGACAAGGGGTACACTCGCAATGGTACACTAAACTGGGACTGATCTGGGACTGAAACTGGGTACTCAAGGAAGCATGTAACTGGATGGCTTCCGAATACAAACGCCAACGCAGCCCGGACATCCACGGGAACATATAACTGGTCGTTCCGAAGTGACTCACCAATGTGCTAGAGTCAGGGGAAATCTGGGGTCTTCGACTAAAAATTGATGGGATATAATCCTACGCGATCCTCAACGATGTGATCAAGGTGCTGAAGTCGAGCATGTGAGGAACAACCACTCGGAGAGGCAATGATGACTCCTCTCAGAATGATCCGTAGGCACTTACCACAGATGGTGATAAGTCCAAGGCGTAGGGACCTCTGGGCCTATCCTCTGGAATAGAGGAGCTGTCGTCGACAGAGGGAGACCTGCAACTGTCAAAGCAATGATGTTTCCTTGACAGGAGCGCGAGGTGAAGAACCAAACTGTGATAGTGCTGATGGCAGGACGGACCGAACTGTGGGGGGACAACTGGGCAAGTAGAGTGGGTGGACTCAAACTTCCTTTGTTCAGAGTATGATAATGGGAATGATGTGGCAGCATATGAAACTGACTGAGGGGAAAGGGATCATAGCTGTAATGGATCTGGGAGGATAACTGGCTGAGGGAGACTCAAGCTGGTGTAAAATGGCAGAAGACTGCTGAATACTCTGAACAAAGGCGACCTGATTGGGGGTGCTGCCGAGATGATCGATCATAGTGCCAGGAGGCACAGGAGGGTACTTCTTCATGGGTTAGGGAACTAGAAGAAGCGTATGTAAAATGATACTGTCGTGTGGATTTTACGAGCCCAGGACAGTTCATGCTCGTGGTTGCTTTCAATTTTAAGGAGTCTGAAAGCGATAAGAAGACTCTGAAATGATGGAATGGTACTGTCGTGTGGATTTTACGAGCCCAGGACAGTTCATGCTCGTGGTTGCTTTCAATTTTAGAGAGTCTGAAAGCAGATAAGAAGACTCCAGGGGGTTTCTTTTTCGTAGATTTAGTCTCCAAGGCCCAAAGAAGCATAAAAGGATGCAATGAAGAACTCTTCTAGCCGGTGTGACTAGAGTATTCCTTTTTCGTAATTAGTCTACCAGGTCCGGAAAAGGGTTAAACTTATACCAGATAGACGCCCTTTCAGGTACTTTAACGAGCATGAAAGGAAGCAAGATTGCTCGGCGATCTTTTCATTCTTTTAGGAGTCAGAAAAGAGCTTAACGGAAACTCCCTAAGTGCCTTTTTCGTAAAGGAGTTGTCCGGTCCGAAAAAGGGATAAAATTATACCGAACAAAAGGAATGGCCAGGCAAGGAGGAAGTGTTCAATCAAGGATCAGTAATGATGACCAAGAACGAGGGTTGGGGGGAACACTGGTGGGCCTCCTTGCGGGGTAAATGAAATGGTGGCAAAATAACGAGACATTTGCAGTATGACAGGAGTGAATGGCTCATGTAAAAGTGTGGAACAATCCGATGGTGGCCGATGTGGCGCGCAAACCGAGGCAACAAGGTGTTTGGGACACAATGTTAAAATTGTACCAAGTGAGAGCGAGAAATGATCTCAAGCATCATCACGATCTCGGAAAAATGAATCCGGCGATATAAAGGGTGTCAAAAATGGGTAACGGTCGATGTGGCACGCACACCGAGGTGATGAGGGCGTTTTGGAAAAAATACCCTAAAAATCTGGGGGTGAGAGCGAGAAATGATCTCAAGCATCATCACCAGCTCGGAAAAATGAATCCGATGATATAAAACATGTGAAAAACGGAGAACGGCCGATGTGGCACGCAAACCGAGGCGACTAGTGGCGTCGGAAAAATGGGCAAAAAATGACGGAACAAAAATAATGCAATGAGGTGACCATCATGACGGTCTCGTCGTGCTGATTCCAATGGTGGAAACAGCTCGTAAAACGGACTCCGGATGGGGTCAGAATGGCCAAAACAAGAAAAAGTCAACTGACTATAAATAGTGGTGGGTCCAACATGACATGTGTCATTTGTACGGTTTGACTTTGACTTGTGATCAGAGTGGACCAGAGATTAGGTGGCATTTCTGGATGATCCGTCTGGCTGATTTCAGATCCGGGAGATACAGGTATTCTGTTAAACTCATACCTGCATGGTTTTTAGGGTCGGGGGTTGGGTAGTGGGTCCCAGGGCTGATTTGTACGGTCCACGTGGGGTGGACCGCGGGTTAGGGGATCAAAACCGTGGTTAGCGACCGCGAGTTTCGGGGTGAACCACGCGGTGGGAGACCACGTGTTTCTTGGTGAACCACGCGGTTGGAGACCGTGTGTTTCCTTGATGGATACGCGCTCTCCAACCGCGAGTTCTAAGGAGGAACACGCGGCTCTAGACCGCGGGTTTAGGGCTGACAGGCGCGATTAGGAACCGCGACCATAGGCCTGACAGCCGCGGTCGAAAACCGCGGCAGGAAGCCCGAGAGCCACGGTTTTGGGCCGAGCTATGAGGGTCTTCCGGGAGAGGGGCAAGGACTTATTTATGGGACATGGGTGTGATGAATTGCCTTTGTGTGATTGACAGGATGCCGCAGGCTCTATGGAGAGAGCGGGAGATTCCCGACGAGATCATGACCGTCATCCGAGAGGAGCGCCATGTGCGATCTGTGTTGGGATTGTGCGGACTACTGAAGTTCGCACAGATACCCATGATACGTTCAGCAACATTGTTGCTGAATCGGCTGATCAGCTTCTGGGAGCCGGACATACAGGCTTTCCGAGTACAAGGTGAGAGAGTGGACCTCACCCTGACCGATGTGTATTTTCTGACGGGGTTGCCCTGCCTGGGCAGGGTAGCAGACACACAGCCGCGGGTTTCCGTGGATGTTGACATGGAGGACATGTTGGAGAGATACTACGGTCCTGAGGCGAGGGTGCATAGGAATGCACTCCTGGTGAGGGACTTACAGGAGCTGGCCGTGCAAGCTATAGCGGCATGTGTAGTGTGGGTATTGGGTTCTCAGTCACCTGAAAAGGTGTCTGGGGGCCAGATGCAGATGGTAGAGCGCGTACTGGATGGGGTGTACTACGCGTGGGGCCAGATGTTCCTGACCTGCGTTCAGTGGCAGCTGACGTCAGCGAAGGAAGCTGGAAAGGGCTTTTGTTTTGGTTCCTTCTTATGTGCCTTCTTTATGGAGAGGGTACCCACACTGCGGCCACGGGTGCCGATCAGGCCAGGAGGGATGATGGAGCCGCGGATGGTGCGGTGGGGTGAGATGATGCGCCACCGTGGTGGAGGCGACGTGGGCAGGTACTTCACGCAGGAGTTATACCTGCAGTGGCTCCAGATACCACTGACACTGGACGACTTCCCGTATCGGGACGTGGACTTCACGGGAGATCCGGAGGCGCCACGAGCACCAGAACAGGCATGGGGACCCGACGGTACGTATGTATTTTTGTTATATGTTATGCATGTCAGGTTTTATTTATATGATAGTAGAGTGACTGACATATGGGTGATCTTGCAGATGTGGGCCCGAGACCGCCTCCAGGACATGTGGCACGGAGGGGGATTGTGGCTGTTCCAGCTCTGCCTGGGCGAGGAGAGGTGCGGTGCCGGGATCCAGAGGTGATCCTAGAGTCTGTCCGGGCACTATTAGACCGGTTGCTGATAGGGGTGACCGACGAGGGATGGTGGGACGTCGATCCAGACGTGGTTCAGGATTGCATGAGGGCACCCCGAGAGTTTAGATCCATCGCGATCCGGGTGGCGATCTTGGTGGACCGGGTATGGGCACAGGAGGCCGGAGGAGATGAGGACTTGCCGGAGGAGGAGCGAGGGGAGGACTCAGAGGCAGCCGATGCAGGCAGTGATGCAGGATACAACTCTCATTAGGGAGTACAGGGGACTCCCCCCGAGTTTTTGTAGCTACGGCATGTATGGTGATGAGGCTTTAGGCATGTATATCAATTTTTTGTATAGCTGAGTACAGGGGTACTCAGGACATGTATAGCACTGAACGTGTATATTTTTTGATATATATATATATATGCACATGGATGCACCTTTTTGTATGATGTTGTTTTATTTGTACGCACGTGGATGCGCTTTATGAGTTTTGATATGTTTATATTGCACATGGATGCAAGTAGGTTAGGAGGTTAGGCACGTGGATGCCCCTTATGTATTTTATGTGATGTGACATGATGGATGTGTGATTAGGCACGTGGATGCCCCTATGGATATGCATGTGGTTTTATGTACATTGATGCAAAATGTGGATGCGATGCAATCTTTTTGGTCTTTTATATATTTTTATGAGATGCTATGGGTTTGTGATGCATGATGTTACATGGTGTGATTGATATGCCAATCTAGGATGTTGTTGGCCATTTGGTCTGCGACACTATTTTGGGCTCTGGGGACATGTGTGAATGTGATGGATTCAAATTGTCAGCTGAGTTGTTTTGTGCGCAGGAATTTTCTATAAAGGCAGGGATCACGCACCTGGTAGCAATTGTTGAGCTGGGAGACAAGTAGCTGGGAGTCAAGGAACACATGAAGGTGACATATGCCCATTTGGAGGGCGGCAGTCAAGAGACCGGTCACAGCATCATACTCCTCCTGGTTATTGGTAGCAGCGCCTATACCTATCCTGTCAAGGTGAATCATCTCGTTGGAAGGGGAGTACAAGACCCATGCTGCAGAAGCCAGGTTGGGAGACCAGCGGCTTGCGCCATCAGCGAAGCCAGTGTAACAAGGTGGAAGATGGTCCATCTGTAATCATGCAGAAATGATGAATGTAAGATGATGGTAAAAAATGTGAAAAACAAAAAGAGAGCAAACTGTACAATGCGGGCCAATAAGGTCGCGAGTTATTCTAGGGATAGAGACTCTTTAGGAATCAACCCAGCATGGGAGTTGCGCAAAGGAAGGCCTTCAGAGTCGGTTTCAGTATGAATAGGAAGTTCCTCAGGCCGTGTGTCCATGTGATGGTTGAGAATGGCGGGGTCGAACCCAGACATTCCGGTAGAGGGCCAAGCAAAGACATCACGGTACTCTTGGAAGAGTTTATGGTAGTTCTCGATCTCCTGCGTGCTGCAGGAGACTCCTAAAGTGATGACTTCAGGGGTCCCAATTGTAGTTTTAACATCTGAGAACTGTGAGGGATGAGAGGGACGCTGTTTCTGACGAACGGGGGGTACATCAGGCCATGTGTCAATGTGGTGCTCTATAATTGCGGGGTCAAGACCAAGCATTTCGGTATAGGACCAGGCAAAGACATCACGGAATTCTCGGAAAAGGTTTATGTAGTCCTCAATCTCTTGTTTACTGCAGAATGCTCCTAAAGTGATGAGTTCAGGGGCACGTCCTGGGGCAGCGATATCAACTTGGATGACGGGTGAGATATTGGCCATGTTACCCTCTTCGAAGGCATCAGGAGCAGGAATAAGGTCCTTGAACCAGTCGACCTTCGTGGGGAGGAAGTCTTTGGATTCAACCGCGTATTGGGTAGCGGAGCTAGAGGAGGATGCTTCTAGGATGAAGTAGGAATGATGATGCATATCATCCCAAGGATAATCCGGGGCAGTAAGGGCCTCAAGAATCTCCTCATCGGTACGGAAAGTTTGCGTCGTCAAATCGGTTGACGAGGGGGGAGTGGTGGAAGAAATCATATAGATGGTATTAATCTCTCCAGAAGGTGAAGAGTCTGGGGGGTAGATCTCCTCAATGGTAGGTGGTGTCGTCTCAAGATCCAGATTGTTCATCTCATAGAGAGCCGCTCTGTAATCCGGGAGATCAGGACAATGATGGGAGTAATGCCCGTAAACACCACATATGGCGCAGGAGTGGTTGGTACGTAGGGACTTATCTTTAGGCTTGGGAGTGGGGTTGAGTTCAACAACTGGGATATTAGGGTCATCGTCGAGCATCTGCATGTGTTTCTGTAGGGCTGGTAACTGAGGGCATTGGTGAGTGGCATGGCCCAACTCGTCACACAGCGAGCATTTGGGAGGAGCATGAAACACTGGAGGGTTTTTGACTGTCTTGGGAGGTGGGACAGCAGTGTAAGGTTGTGGACCTCTACCCCCAGTGGGTTTGGGAGGAGGAGGGGGAGTCGTGGAGGACGAAGGGGTAGAGACACCGGGAGGTGGCTGAGTGGTAGTAGCCATGGGTTGCACCGGTTGGAGGACGACATCTGGTGTCGGCGGGCGAACGGGAGGCGAAAGATACCATACAGGTAATCCCAAAGTTAACCCAGGGAGGCTAAGGGTAGCCATGACCGGGGCGCTTACTACTCCTGATGGAGGGACTAGGAAGGGGATCGTATGGATAGGTGTAACACCAATGTGGCTAGGTACCAATGGAGGTTTAGGAAACAAGGGTGGTTGATTGTTAGGTGGTTGGTTGTCGTGGGACAAGGTACATAAGTCAGACACGTCCGTGGGAGCCGAGGGAGGCGGAATAGATTGGAAGGTGGAAGTCATCGGCGCATCTGAGTAGACTCCAGGTCCCGAAGAGAAAATAAACGAGGTGGTGGCACGAGAAACAGGTTTTTCAACCATGGGGAGAACATTTTCAGGTGCCGCGGGAGCGCTGGGATCATAGTAAGTAAGCTAGTCAACCTTAACCACGCGTCCCTCATGGGGGAACATCATGGTGCGAAAGACGAAAGAGGCAACCGCCCGCATGGCATACATGTAGCTGCGGCCGAGTAAAAGGTTATAATCCAATTGGGCATTGATTACCTCAATGTCAATTAGTACAGTTTTGCCACCTAACTGGACGGGGACGTTGGCTAGGAGGCCTTGGGGCTGAGCCGAACGACCGTCATAGGCGCGTAATGCAGTGGTGGACTGCTGGAGAGGAGGGGATCCCAGCTTCTGCCATACGAATGTAGACACAACGCATGTGGAGGCACCCTCATCGATGATGCACCGATGGATAACAAGATTCCTAATGGAGACAGTAACTTGGAAGGCTAAGCTGGAAGGTAGGCGTGGTTCAGACTGGTCTAAATCAAATGCCATCAAATTCAAATCATTTGGGTCAATCCCTCCAATGGCGGAAAGTAAAGTCTTGCACTGGGAAGGGCAGTTCTTCAAGACTTCTAACGCAGACATGGCTGCGGGAGATTGGGCTAAGTCGTCTACAATGTTGTAGTTGGACGCAGCGCGCGCATTGGGGTTGTTGTTAAGACGGCGAAGTGGGAAATGAGCTGCTTTGGAAGCACCGTCGAGTGGATGTGGAGGTATATGTAACACCTAATCAGTGGGATGGGTGTTAGTGGGTTTATCCGTAGGAGGGGCTTCAGAGGTGGAGCCATATTGGTTCCGACGGGTCTGTAGGTTGACGTCAGCAGATGACATCATCAACAAGTGGTGGGTTCCTGAGTCAAACATGGGTTGATCAGGAGCAGTGTACGTGATTTGCTGTTGTTGGGGCGCGTTGGCTTGAGGGGGAGCCAACGGCTGAGTGTTCACGACGCCTTGGGTTGGTAAGGGGTTTTGCAGCACCAAAAGGGGTTGTTGAGGTTGGGGGGGGTTGGGCGGTGCTTGGGGAGCCGCATGCCCTTGGCGATGGGCCTCGTCAACCCAGAGTTGTCGAGCTCGCTCTAAGTATGGGCAAGCATGTGTGTAGTGGCCATAGACCCCGCAAATAGAACAAGGATGGTTTGTTCGCAAATTGGGGTTTTTAGCCTGCTTAGGTGGGTGATCAGGGTTTTGATTAGCGGGGGCCGCATTGTTGTTGTCGGGGGGATTAGCCGGTTGACCAGCTTGGTCTGCAGGTTGGTTGTTCCCATGATTACGGCCCTTGCCGCGGTTCTGTTGGCCCTGGTTGCGTTGGTTGTTCTGGTTTTGCTGCGGGTTTTGTTGGGCGTAAACTTGCCCTTGAGCAGCAGGTGGGTTTTGAGGTTGTGCAGGACCGGGAGCAGGCTGCGGTGGATGGTATGTAGGTGGAGGCTGCGCAGGTGCGGCACCTTGAGGAGTTTTCTGATATGTCTGTGGAGCAGGTTGTGGATGTGCCGCAGGGGCTGCCTGTGGCGGATAGTAAGCGGGTTGGGCTTGTGGAGGCGCAGGAGCTGGGGCAGCCTGCGGATGGTAGTAAGGCTGAGGTGCGACTGGGGGAGCATAAGCAGGATTCGCATAACCGAAGCACTGAGGTGGACATGAGGGTCCGTGGGAATGGTGATGGGTCATGGGAGCATACGAGTTGGTTGCTCCAGACTGTGAGGTAGCCCGCGAAAGGTCGGGGCCAGAGGTAGGACGTGCAATAGAAAATGGTTGAGGATGCGAAGAAACACGACCAATGATGTCGTCTGCAGCGTGGGATGCCCCCGGCGCGTCATACTGGGAGGACTCGCCGCGAGGGGTGTCAGGTATAATGGTATAAAGGTAACCCGACTGGGCGTAAATGAGGTCGAACTACTGTGCCTTAAGGATGGCTTCCTCTTCAGACTGGGGTCTTTCTGAGGCCACATCCTTAGCAATAACAGGGAGAAGGGATTTGAGGAACCAATCTAGGAAGATCCGGTCGTCTAGTTTGATCTTGCATAAGCTACGGCGTCGACGCCACTCATGGATGTGGTCCGTGATATGGGTAGCCGTGTTTTGTCTGCAGGATAGGAGGATCTCAACGCCTGCGTCATAGCGGACAGGCAGCTGGAAGAACTGCAGGAAGGTCGAGGCGAGGGAAGCAAAGGTGGCGTGGGTCCCATGTGGTTGCTCGATATACCATTTGGCTGCAGAGCTAGTGAAGGTGCGCTGTAAGAGACGGAGGCGAACAGAGTCATCCACTATGGAGTTAGAGGAACACCATAGGTGGAAAGACATGATATGGTTTTGTGGGTCCTCACCGGCCTTTCCCTCGAACTTAGGGATGTCAGAGGGGAGCTTGGTGGGCATATGAGGCCACGTAGGGTCGTGTCGAATAGGGTCGTTGGTCAATCTGGCCAGGTCAGGTAGGTTGAGGCTAGCCATGAACGGCAAACTGGAAGAAGGATGTGACACAGTAGTGGGTTGGACCAAGTTGGGGCCAATGCCCCCAAGTGGAGGGACAAGATTTGGGGTGGTGCCCCCAAGTGGGGGAACTGAGGTAGTGGAGGATGGTCCAGCACCACCATAGGTAGTGTGAGCCACTGATGTAGTGGGGATAGGTATTCCCATTGCGGGAATAGGTACCATGAGGGGTACGGTAGATGAGGGTCCCATGGAGGGCATACCCAAAACAAGTGTAGTAACTGGTGTAGTGGTGGATGTGCCACCAATGGTCCCTATAACAAATGGAGTGGAAGTCGTGCCAGCCATGGGGCTAGTAGGGGCCGTGTAAATAGGGTTCTCAGACTCTTCGTCAGAATCGGAGGTAAAGTAAGGGGCGTCACTATGTGGTGACGGAGTCCTACGTCGCTGACGAGTGGAGTCAAGTGACAAGGCTCTAGATCTGTGATGAGTGGTATCAACGGATAATGATCGGAATCTATGACGTGTGGTGTCAAGAGAACCGTGCTGTGGGGGCTCGCCCCTGAGGCGCTGAGAATGTCTCGGGGACTCAATGGTGACAGATGGTGTCTAATCTCAGTGGGTTGAGGTGAGTATAAAAACAGCTCAAAAAGGCCTAATGCAACCGAGTGTGCAGAAGGAGAGCTAAAAGACAAGGCACTCAGGCCAACAACCAACTCAAAACACCCACTGCAACAGCTGTGCTACAATAGGTGGAGTGTCAACAAAGATGGTCAAAATACCAACAAGCAGCAGGTTTCCTAAAAAGAAAAAATGGTGGACTCACTAGACCAAAGGGAGGTAAAGGAGCATGCAAACACCTAACTAAAAGTATTATGACTCAACTAAACATATCCTCTGCAAGGTGATGAAATCCAAGTCAGACAATATGAGTAGGAAAGCCAAGTGGCTATGATATCCCCCTACCGGGAGGGACACCGGGTAGTCAATCCTAGAAGAATGGCAACTAAGATACCCCGTTCATGACACGTCCAGAAAGGTGAATCTGCCGTTTAGTTCGTTGACCGCAATACCCCTATACAGGGATATCCCGCGAACCGCGAAAGGTAGCCCTTCGGTTACTGAATGGAGTGCGGTATTCCACTCAGGCCTCCGGAACCAGTCTCCCGACTTCAACCCTCCTAAGGGAGAGGCCCTCTGATAAACTGGTCATGACTGTGCCAAAAAGTACTACGGGATTTTGGTTCCCTATTTGGACAACAACTATGTCTCAAGTGAAATAACCGAGGGGTGTTATTGGAAGCCTATCCCCCTGATCCTACCTAACTACAATGATTCTTTTGTGTTCCCCAAGTGGGGTTAGAATGTTGGTTCAATTAGGTACTTTTTAAGGCTCACTTGATTTATGTGACAGAGTGTGTGCTCGTGAGGTGATGAACCCAAAATAGAAGTGCCACAAGGGGGGCAACTTCTAACTATCAATAATGCTGAAATTGAAACTTTTAACTTGCAAAATTTTCTGAATTAAAAATACTTTTTTTTTTTTAAAAGATTCTGTAAAAAGGGTACAGAAATTATGTTGCAGAAAGGCTGTAAGGAAGTGAGCTGCAGGTAAGACAGGGGGCTGTTCAGATGCAGAAAATATTGCAGCAAAAGGGGCTGGGTTCAAAACAGGAAAAATGCAGAAATCAGACCGCGGGTCTGTGGCGAAACAGAACAGGCAGACCGCGGGTTTGAGGGCAACAGTGGCGGTCATGTCGCGGCTTTCGGGCCAACATACGCAGTCGGGACGCAGAAAATAGGGAAAAAGACGCAGTCGGGTCGCGGCAAAAGGGCTAACAGACGCAGTCGGGACGCCCGAAAGAGGCAGATAGCCGCAGTCGGGACGCGGGAAAATGGCCGACAGGCGCAGTCAGATCGCGGCAAACAGGCTGATTAGCCACGGTCGGATCGCAGGTAACAGACTTGAATCCACCGGCAGGGCGTCGGAAGCAGTCTGAGAGCCGCGGTCGGATCGCAGGTAAAGGCCTGAAAGGCGTGGTCGGGACGCGACTGCAGAGGGAAAAGACGCGGTATGCGACGGCCGAAAGGGACAGCCGAAAAGAAAAAATTAAAAACGGAAACCAGAAATTCAAAATCTAGGGGAGTCGCCATAAGGAGAAGGTGACATTACAGCGGTATGTTGTTAATGTTTCCCTTCCCTGCATTTCATAAGGAGAAGGTGACATTACATTCGAGACCATCTTCATCACCTTCCTCTTTGTTATAGTTTACCAGCCTTCCCCTTGGATCGTGTCTCACAACAAATGGCCAACTTGCTCTACTTGGAACCTCAGAGTAAAATACCTGTTCACATTGGCTTGGAAGAACATAGGGCTCCGTTCCTAGTTGAAACAACCTTGTATTAAACATGGTAAATCCATTATCATGTTCAATAATAGCTTTACTAGGATCATGTTGATTGAATTGTAACCTATACCATTTGACAACGAATAGAACTACCTTGAAAGAGTTAAAGTCACACTGAAGAATATATTCCAAATACCCATAGTATTGATTTTCTGATAGTTCTAGATGTCTGTCACTTCTAGAGGAAACACAGGTCACCTCAAAGACTGCAGATATCCCACAATATGATGTTTTCTTAGTTTCATCCAACTTTTTGATGTGATATCTACAACCATTGCATGACAAATCATTATGGTGTTTTACCTACAACAAGCCAAACACGAAAATATTACATAATGATCAATTATTTATGATTAAGTGCATGTATGTATTTATGCCATAAAGGGAAAAAAATCAACGTGTACATCAATATGTTTGCAAAAAAACTAAATACTGTGGTTGATTAATTATATGCTTTCTTTCTTATCTTTTAAACCATATGCTAAATCGAATCCCCTTTGTGTAAGATTGGTATCTGATCCATTGTGATGTGTTGATTTAACCAATGAAGCCACACCTTCCCATGATATTCCATGACCAGATTGTTCACATTCTTCAATCCATACCTTCATCTAGTCAATATTGTTTACAATGTACAAATGAAGTGCATCCCACTATTTACCAACTATTTGATGACGATAAAAATAAAATTCAATACAAATGTATATTCACTTAACAAAGTATACACTCTTAATTGATGCAATATATTGAATATAAAAATAGAATATTTATGATATATATACATAAAAATTGATAGTGAAATGTGTTATATTACCTTTCACTTTCCTTGATCTACCTTTCCCCTTTAGGTACTCCCCTTCAAAATTGTTGTTGGAGTCCGGATCACAAATGAGATGTAAATTGAGCTTTGACGCTAATTTAGGAATATATTCAGTAATATACAACATGTTTTGGTATACCATATATCCCTCCATCATAGAAACCTCAACACATGCTCATTGTCTAACAAAACCCTTCATAAATTTCAAGTGCCTCTCAACCATCCACATGGACCTTGAGTGGACAGGTCCACACAATTCAATCTCCTCAACTTGGCGTATGAGGTAGTTTTTTCGTGGATTGAAAAATGTCAAAGGTAGATTCTTCTGCATTTCACACATGAGACAAGGAATTTCTCTCCTCCAATACTTTATATCTTCTTTATGGATTTCTTTATATGACAACCATCTACAAGTGACTCAACCCAATCATGAGATTTAACAAAAAACAAATATTAAATAACATGAATTAGTGCACAAAAATCAAATATGAGTTCTACGATGAAGTAAACAAAACTAATTAGCACATGAAAAAAATATCTACTTACCTCATGTATTTCCCGAGATTATATATAACTTATTTGACATTGTTATCAAATTTGTACAGGAGAGAGAGAGAGGTAGAACATACTATAACAATATACAAATCGTTTCATTTTTTAAACAAAGAGTAGACAAACAAAATGCCAACAATATTCACTGGAATAAAAAAAAAAACAATAATTATATGCATACCATAATAATTACCTTCATGAAGACATGCCAATCATGCGTTTTCAACCCCACAAAATCACCTTTCTTTGTTATGATATTCTTCATGTTTGCACAAAATCTAGTGGGAAATTTAATTTTTTGCATGACTTCTTTTACAACATTACTTTGCTGCTCCGTTAACATCCATGGAAGTGAGTTTATATTAATTTGGTCTCCGTATCAATGAAATTGAATGATGTCTCTCATTGCATGGTTTCCTTCTTGAATTTCTTTGCAAATTTTGAATATTTTTTCTTTCTCACTCCTTCCATCCAATATTTGCCATAATGTTTCGGTCACATTCTTTCCGATATGCATTGTATCAAATAGATGAGCAATTTATAGGTGCTCATAGTAGGGAAACCTACTGAATTGTTTAGGATAAGTTTTCATTCCTCGTGGAAGCCCATTAATTCCTTCATGATCACAATGAAAATCATGAATCGTAGTTTATAAAGAAATTACAGAAATCAATGTCAATTACAGTAAACACAATAAAAAAATAGATAACATTTCATATACGATGATTCATACGTACCTTGACGATTTCTATTATATTGCAACTTCCATAGGTGAGGTGTCATTCTCTATGGTTTTAATGTAGTCTCTTGCTTCCCATTGAACAAATGCTTTTCAGTAGTTCGATACTTGTGATTCTTAGAGAGGAAGTTCCTATACTCATTAAACACATCCTTTCCTAAGCTTTTTGAATGACGAGATTTGATCTTAGGACCACAAAATGGACATGCAAATTTTCCCTTTGTCTGAAGACCTACATAAAGAGATTGAATATCTATGTCTATTATAATTATATACAACATGAATGGATTATTTAAAAAAACATTCTTGCGCACTATATTAACTAGTTCAAGATAAAATTAAATGCAATTAAAGTGGAACTTATAATTACAAACTGCAAAAATGGGTTAACCTTGGGGCATCATGTATTGTCCATACAATCATTGCATGGAATTGAAATTGCCTTTGTCGTATTGGTCTAGATACATCATACATAGTGATGTCATTCCATAACTTTAGTAGCTCGTCAATAAGAGGTTTGATATATACATTCATGTCTTTAACTTGGTACTTACCTGATTGATTTGAACATATAAAATATAAAATTATGAGTACCATTTAGATATATAAACCATGCACAAGAGAAAAATAAAAAATATAGGTATGACATTATGCAACAAAACACGACAAATGAGATGCCACTACATTAAAAAAAAAAATTGTAGACACAATATACATGGAACAATCATCGACAACATTATGTGCTCCCTCCTTATTGACAACCATGGAGGAATGTTATTGTTGATAACAAAAACAGGCCACGCCGAGTAAACAGATCTCATCTCTGCAAATGGATTGACACCATCTATTGCCAAAGAAATCCTAAGATTATGAGGTTCTTCTTTAAAGTGAGGCCATTTTTCCTCCATGTCTCTAAATGCAGACCCATCTGAGGGCATTCGAATTATGTCATCTTGACTTATGTTCTGTGCATGGTAATCCATAAATTGCACTATGTTTTTGCACCTAAGCAGTCGTTGCAAACATGGAATAATGGGAATATAATGAAGAACCTTGCAAGGCACATTTTTTGTTACTTGATCTGTTCGATATCTACTCATATGACATTCCAAACATTCTATTGCAAGTTCATGTTGATTATAATATATAACATGGTCATCGGGGCATGCATGATTTGTTTAATACCGCATTCCAATTTCTTTCATGATTGTAGATAAATCATGATATGTGTGAGGTAAAATATTTGACGGTGGTAACAAAAATTCAGCTCTCAAGTGACAACAAATTAAAATAAAAATCTAGTTAATATAATATATAAATAATATTAATGAAACACATTTCATTTGTATTAATTTGACTTATGAATTACCACTAAAATTATTAGACGGACAATGATATCCTTTAGCACAATCAAATATATTATGTCATGGAATATATTACATACCTTAACAACCGTGTGACTGATATATTTGAAAGACCATTGATAACCTTCAAGTTTATTATCAACAATATAGTAGAGCGAATATTTGTGTTGGATCCCTCATAAAGGGGTTCATATGGCTTCTCAAGAAGAGGTAAATCATGAATATCATCAAAATGATCATCACTTTCATGATGATGATGATCATCATCCATTCTAAAATTAAATGAATCATGGATCAAAGTATTTGTACGATCATATTCAACTATGTTATCAGTATGATCATCTTCTTCAATATGATCATTAACTTGTTCTCCATTATTCATACCTCCATGTTCTTCCGGTACTTGTTCTGAAACCACTTCCTCTAGACAATATGCCATAGGATGTCTTTCCTTTATAATTACATGAAACCATTAATAGATAAAATTTAATATAAGAAATATTAAAATAATACATACATTTACAAAAGCAATCAATATAAAAACATATATAATGCAAAACTTACAAATGAATGATATTCATGTCCCCCCTCAGTGTGTCCATGTCCCCACAATGTTCTCTAGTTGTTGTGATCTTTATTCTTCTCCTCTTAAATCCCCTGCATTGACTAGATGGACAATAACATTTCCCATCACCCTTTCTTTTTAGTCCATCCCACAATCTAGCAAGAAGTTGTTGATTTTGTTCATCTGGATCAGGAATATTGCAATTTGACATATTCCCATAAAGAGTTTGAATGAAGATTATCGATCTTAGAAAATGAAGCTCCACACTTCACTAATTTTAATAAAAAAAAGAAATATAAATAATTATGTATTCTTTTATGGAAAACAGTCCATCTAAAAATAAAATAATTTCCGTAAACCAGCGCTTGTATACCAAACATGTCTAAATGTTTCGAAATTTATAGATTTTAAAATAAAGACGCACGTCGAACATCTGACGCATTAAACATAGTTATCGTGGTGGTCGGAATTCACACAACTGTTGTTGAATATCCAACACCTGTTGTCAGATATCCAACTACCTTCAGAGATCGGACCGATCCTTCTATCAATTAATTTTTTTTTTATCAAATTTCAAAATTTTGAAGGTGAAATCCGATGAGACAGTCCTTTCCATCGAATTTGATGGGATTTTTTCATTGGATTTTGGGTTCAAATCTTGTAGTGTTTGTTGCAAAGCATGCTTTCCCTTTATGCTTGGTTTCAAGTTTGTTGGCATAGTGGAATGCATTAGCGAGCGTATTGATAGTCAGAAATTCCATCTCTTGCTGAATATCCTGGGACAATCCACTGATGTACTTCAGAGCAAGCAATTTTTCTTCTTCTTGGATGCCAAGTCTAGCCATGAGTCGATAGAAGTTGTTGGTGTAACTCTGTACTAATTGGTATTTTCATTTCCTTAGCTGCTACAACTGTTAAATTTTGAGCATTAATTCACAATACTCTAGGATCTTTACTGAGAGAATAACATATACAGTATATCAATGCATGACAATCACAATAAGTATGACAAGCATCACAAGAATCAAAAGCATGAGAGACAAGAGACATAGATTTTCCATGGGGAAAACCCTAAGGTGAAAAAACCCACAACTTCCTCAGAGATAGAGAGAGCAATGGCTCAACCAAAGTACAACCAAAATACACTGAGATAGTCTCCTAGTAGCAGATGATCCTCCTCCTCACTAGTGCGCCACTTTTTGAGTGAGAGTGAGATACTTTTCCGAGTGATCTAAATAGAGATCACCTGATCTCTATTTATACTGATCTGTTTTCCCAGTGACCTTATGGGGCCGACTTGTCTAGCTAGGTACATCCACATTATAATATATATAATTCAGGGCCGACCCCACATGGTGGTCTAATAACCCATCGGCAAGTACACACACTTGCGACACTTGTCAATCCACATGATGACATTTCCTTATAGAGGAATGACACATCTCTTATAAGGGTACAATAAATATATATAAAATACACAGATGAAATACATTCCGAAGTTACATATGCATCAACACTCCCTCTTAACTAGGAAGGTATTTCTCGACACAGATCTACTAGACAAGTCTTCTTCTTGGGATCATCATCATCGATGCATCGTCCTCATCATCGTCACTGCTGCTACTATCTCAACCAATCTCTGACTCTACTCATCATAGGAATTTCTACAGAGCTAGTCCTTTTTCATACTGGATGTAGGCCCACTACCTACAGGTCTTTGTCATCACTAGGCATACTGTGGAATCCTCAGGACTTATTACGTGCGTCATAAAACCTCAAAAGAGCATCCCAGGTTGTTACGAGCACACGGTTCTACCTATAGGATCTCCCAAGGCCATATTATATGTGACCTCACCACAAAACCTTGCAAGAGCATCCCAGGCTATTACGAGCACGCAGCTCTACCTATAGGATCTCCCAGGGACAGATTATATGTGGTCACCACAAAACCTCACAAGAGCATCCCAAGCTGTTACGAGCACGCATCTCTACCTATAGGATCTCCCAGGGACAGATTATATGTGGTCATGGAAAAACCTCGCAAGAGCATCCCAGGACTTCTTACGGGCAGACAGCCCAACCTATCGGATCTCCCAGGGACATATTATATGCCATAGGACAAAACCTCGAAAGAGAATCTGCCAGATATCCCAGGGCAACGAATTACATGCCATAGGAAAAACCTTGAAAGACTATCTACAGATCTCCTAGGGCCAAATTATATGTCCTCCCAGAGCAAAACCTTGAAAGAGCATTTGCCAGATATCCCAGGGCACGAAATATATGCCATAGGAAAAACCTCGAAAGACTATCTGCAAAACTCCCAGGGCCAAATTATATGCTCATCTGCACAACCTGATCCACGGCCATAGAGTATCAACCTGATACTCACCATACATCATCCTGATGTACACATGATCATCCTGATCATCATCAGTGCAACATCCTGCTGCATGTCATCTGGAGCAACATCCTAAAGATCGTCATCCACGATCATCCTGATCATATAATGCATCTACCTGGTGCATACCAAGTATCTACCTGATATGTATCATCATACATGATCCACCTGATCATACAATGTATCCTCCTGATACAAATACAAATACATGATACATATCACCATACATGATCCACCTGATCATACAATGTATCGGCCTGATACATATACAAATACATGGTCCAAGCATCCAACATGATGCATACATACATATAAATGATCCAACCGATCATATCCAGCATCCAACATGATGCATACATACATACATAAAAATGATCCAATGGATCATTTCCAACATCCAACATGATGCATACATACATATAAAAATGATCCAACTGATCATATCCAAGCATAAACCAGAATATCATCCTGATGCTCACCATCCAGCACTTACATCCACAGCCATGTGAAGGATCCTCCTTCCAACATGCTTGGAATGGCTTCAGCAAATGTGTCCATCACTTCTTCCTCGAAGTGTCCTCGATCTTAAGAACGCCAAGCCTCTCTCTGAAGTACTCAAACTTCACCCTGACTAGTGGCTTCGTCAGCACATCTGCAATCTGCTCGTCCGTCGCAACATACAGGAGCTTCACAGCTCCTCTCTGCACCATATCCCTAATATAGTGATATTTGATCTCTATGTGTTTCGACCTATCATGAAACACTGGGTTCTCGGACAACTTCACACAACTCTGGTTATCAAAAAAGATACCAGTAGCATCCAACGGGAGATCAAATAACTCAGACAGTAGCTTCCGTAGCCATACTGCCTCACAACTAGTTGAACAGGCTGCAACATACTCTACCTCAGTTGTACTCAGTGCTACGCAGGACTGCTTCCTGCTAAACCAAGAGATCACACCTGATCCCATACTGAAGCAGCACCGAGATGTGCTCTTCCTATCTCCAGCACTGCCATCCCAATATGAATCAACATAACCTTGCAGGTTAAACTCTTGATTCGCCTCATACTTGAGCCCATAATCCACTGTACCCTTCAGGTACCTTAGAACATGCTTTACAGCAACCAGGTGAACACTCCTCGGATCTGTCAGGAACTGACTCAATGTGTTCACAGCAAAGCAAATGGCTGGTCTCGTGTTCGTCAGGTACATCAAGGACCCAATCATCTGACGATACATAGAGACATCAACTGGCTCAGATGAAGCATCACATAGAAGCTTCAGATTCGATGCCATAGGTGTGGCCATAGCCTTGCAATCCATCAGCCCAAATCTCTTCAGGATATCTACTGTGTACTTCCCTTGACCAAGGAAGATCTCACCTGCACTCTGCCACACCTCCATACCTAGTAAATAGTGCATCATTCCCAAATCTTTCATATCGAATTCAGCAGCAAGCTTCCTCTTGGTATCTGCAATCAGTCTGTCATCTCCTGTTACAAATAAGTCATCCAAATACAAGAGTAGAATCACAGGATTCCCTTTTTCAACCTTGTACTAAAGGTTGGAATCCGCTTTACTCTTGGTAAAGCCCAAACTAGATAGGAAACTGTCCATCCTACCATACCAAGTTCTGGGAGCTTGTTTCAAGCCATACAAGGATTTCTTCAGTCTGCATACATATGACTCCCTATCATGTATTTCAAAACTGAGTGGATGCTCCACATATACTTCCTCTTCAACTACACCATTCAAGAAAGCAGTCTTGACATCCATCTGGTGTATTTTCCATTTCATTGCCGCAGCCAGGGCAAGTACTGTTCTAATGGAAGTATACCGGGCTACAGGTGCAAAATTTTCTTCATAATCTATTCCTTCTTTCTGAGAGAAGCCACGACCTATGAATCTTGCCTTGTATTTCTCTACACTGCCATCTGCAGCATGCTTGATTTTGAAGATCCATTTAGAAGTCACAACAGACTTCTCTTTAGGTCTTGGGACAACATCCCAAACATCATTCTTCATTATTGATTGGTATTCCTCAACCATGGCATCCTTCCATTCTTTCTTTTTCGCTGCTTCTTCATAACTGGAAGGCTCTTTGTTCATAATGTCATAGAGTAAAGCAACATAGCTGGTATGTGATCTGGTTCTCTTCTTTGCTCTGTGTTCTTCTTCTGGAATGCCAAATCTTTCTGCATCTTGAATGAGATCTCCAGCGCATGCAGGTTTCCTTTTGTGAGATTTATCCTCACGGGGTGGATCTACAGGTTCTTGTAGATCTTCAAACTCACGAACAACTTCTGGAACTGCTTCAGTCATGGTAGTGTCTTGAAATATAGTTTCCTTAGGTTCTTCATAAACCTCAATAGGTGCCTTTCTTGATTTGACAAATGCTGAGTTTTCATCAAATGTTACATCCCTGCTGACATCAATCTTCTTGAACCCTGGAAAGTATATTCTGTAAGCCTTCGAGCTTTCACTGTAACCCACAAAGATACCCTTCTTTCCTGAAGGATCTAATTTAGTCCTCTTTTCCTTTGGGACATGAGTGTATACTGGACAACCAAATATTCTGAAATGGCTGACTTCAGGTTTCTTACCAGAAAAGACCTCTTCTGGTGTCTTGTTTTCCAATATCTTGTGGGGTGTTCTGTTCTGCACATATATAGTTGTTCTAGCTGCTTCTGCCCATAGATGCATAGGTAGATCTTGGTCATGTAGCATTGCCCTTGCTGCTTCCATGATTGTTCTATTCTTCCTTTCTGCAACTCCATTCTGTTGAGGATTATAGGGAGCAGTCAACTCCCTCTTAATCCTTGAATCACTGCAAAGCTTCTTGAAGTCACCTGAGGTGAATTCTCCACCATTGTCGAATCTGAATTTTTTAATCTTCTTGTCAGTTTGATTCTCCATCAAGGTTTTGAATTCCTTGAACTTATCAAACACCTCATCTTTGTTCTTCAAGAAGTATACCCAAGTCTTCCTGGAGAAGTCATCAATAAATGAGACATAGTAAACATACCCACTAAGAGAACTGGATGACATAGGACCACATACATCTGAGTGGATGATCTCTAGGATATCTTTTTCCTTGCTTTCACTGCTTGGGAAAGCCTTCTTAATGTTCTTACCTTTTGCACATCCTTTGCAAACACCTTCATGTTTGGTCTTGATTTCAGGAAGACCCTCTACTGCATTGCTTGCAATTGGAAGTGCCCTATAGTGCATATGAGCAAATCTTCTATTCCAAAGTTCACTTGGCTCCATGGATTCATGTACCATGGCATGTTCAGGTTGTCCCTTCAATTTATACAAACCTCCCTCTTGCTCTCCAATCACTACTGCATCATCTATGTTCTTTCCCTTTGGCCACATTAGGACTTGGCCATCCACAAATGCAACCCTCATACCTTTTGCATCCAATGCAGAGATAGAGAGTAAGTTCTTCTTGAGCCCAGGTACATAAAGGACTTTTTTCATCTTCAAAGATTTTCCAGAATCTAGGTTGTAGGAGGCTTCACCACTTCCTTTGATTGGGTATTGATAATCATCCCCAAGTTTCACCTTATGGGGTGATTCATGTTCAGATAGATTCACAAAAGATTCCTTAAACCCAGTCATGTGTTTGGAAGCCCCAATGTCAATTAACCAATCATTACAATCATGGGAGATAGTACTTGTGAGAGCAGAAATTAGAACATATTCTTCTTCACTTGATGAGTCATCATCACTATCACTTTCTGCCCTAGACTTCTTCTTTGGGGGTTCATCATCTTCGGCAGCATGAGCATGATATCTTCTTCTTCTTATTGAAGTTGTTGTTGTTGTCTTTCTTCTTCTTGGTACAATCTGAAGCAAAGTGTCCCTTCTCATTGCATGTGAAGCATCTTAGATCCTTCTTATTCTTTTGAAAGGATCTCTTGTGGTGTGCAACAGAAAAACTAGGACACTAAATCCATATTGAATAAAAAGATATATTATTGAATTGATGAGATGCTTAACGCTTTTACAAGAGCTCGCCTTTTATAAGGTTTGAGCATTTCTTAAGAAGGGTTACGTCCCTTCAATTAAACTAATTAATAATTTAATGATTAATTTAATATTCATAGCATTTCCACTCCCTTTTAAAGAACTTTGTCCTCAAAGCAATGGTAATGAGGAATGTAATTGTCGAAATTGTTCAGATTCTCATGTTGCATCTTCCTCGGGAAGATTTTTTCATTTTATGAGGTATTCTTTAATGACTCGCATTCTTAATCTCTTCTCTCTAGTAGCAATGATAGATTCTGGATCGAATATCATTCTTCCTTCTTCATCTAACAAGGGAATTATTGTTTGTGCCTTCTGGTGTTGACCTATCATCTTTTTCAAACATGAAACATGAAATACATTGTGGCTGCGACTTGTAGTTGGCAATTCCAACGCATATGCCACCTGACTAATCTTCTTATTGATTTGATATGGGCCATAAAAGCATGGAGCCAATTTATTTTTTCCACTTTGTTTAAGTGATAATTGTTTATAGGGTTGTAGTCTTACATATACCCAATCTCCAATTTCAAATTCTCGTTCTGTTCGGTGTCGATCTTCTTGTTGTCTCATTCTATTCCTGGCAGTATTCAAATTCTCTTTAAGTACTTGGACAACCTTTTGGTTTTCTTCTAAATGGTCATTTACTGATGCGACCCTTGCTTGGTTGGTAATGAAATCCTTTCATTTTGGGGGTTCATATCCATATAGGGCTTGAAATGGTGTCATTCTTGTAGATGTATGATAAGTATAATTATACCACCATTTCGCAAGATGTAGCCATTGGAACCATTTATTTTGCTTATCAGTTACAAAACAACGAAGGTAGGTTTCTAAGCATTTATTGACAACTTCTGTATGTCCATCTGTTTGGGGATGATAAGCTGAGCTCATGTTAAGAGACGTTCCAATTTGCTTGCAAAACTCTCTCCAAAAGTTCCCTTTAAACTTGGCATCCCTATCACTTACTATAATCTTCGGAAAACCATGTAATTTATAGACATTTTTACAAAAAGCTTCGGTTGTTTCTTTTGCCGAATCAATTTTCTTCACTCCAACAAAATGTGCATATTTGGTTAGCCTATCTACCACAACTAGTATTTTGTCTTTTCCATCTGATATGGGTAGACCTTCAATGAAATCCACTGAAATTTCCTCCCATTTTTTATTTGCAATATGTAACAGATGGAGTAACCCCGGACTTGAGATATTCTCAGTTTTATTCCGCTGACAAATGTCACAATCTGCAACATACTTGTGAATGTCGGCATACATACCCTTCCAAAAGAATGATTGCCTTGCATTATAGTAGGTTTTAAAAAATCCTACATGACCAGCGAGCGACTAGGCAGTCATGTGACTCTTTAAGCACCTTGGTCTTAAAACTGGAATTGGAACTTAAGTAAATACGTCCTTTGTACCATAAGAGATCATTCTTCCATTCAAACTTCGGATACTGATTTATGTTGTTAATTATGGAGCAAACCTCTGAATTCTTGGCATATTCCTTACAAATTTTGTCCAAAAATTCTGGGATCACCATGGATACGGCGTAGACTTGTATCTCTTCATCTTTCCTCGATAAAGCATCAGCTACTACATTGTCCTTCTCCCTTTTATGTAGGATCTCCATATCGAAAGTAGAGATTTTCTCTATCCACTTTTGTTGTTCGGTTGTTAATGTCTTCTGCTGTAACAAGTGTTGAATATTGTAACTTCTAAGAATATTATATTTGTATATTATTTATTCCGGAGATGTTCCATACCTCCGATGTGATTATACTATGAATTCGGAGATGTTTATTCCTCCGGATTGGTTGTGGTAACTAGGGTTATTAGACCCACCATGTGGGGGTCGGCCCAGTCAGTTATAATAGGGTATTTAACCTAATGGTTAAATACGAGCCTACATGTACTTGTGTAAAATACATGTCAGTGTAGTGTATAAATAGAGGAGGTATGTTCCTCATTTGACACACTCACTCACTTGTGAAAGATAGCGCACTTGTCTGGGAGATTTGCTAGGGAGACAAAGTAGGAGGGAGCACATCTTGTATTTTGGTTGATCATCTTATTGAGGAAAGCTTTGCTGGGTTTTCTACCCCATGAGGGTTTCCCAGGGTATATTCTGTGTCTATCTTGTGATTATGTTTCTTTCAGTGATCTTGATAGTCTATTTGGTTTAAACTTAACAACAAGTGTTGTAGACTATTATGATTTGTTTGGATTAGGAATTTACTTCCCAAAAGGTATTGTCTCCATTTAGTTAATGCATGCATGATGGCAAGCATTTCCTTGTTGTATGTAGACTGTAGTTATTCTCTTTTGTTCAACTTCCTGCTTTCAAAAGCGATTGGATGACCTTCTTGCATTAGCACAGCTCCTATCCCAAACCCTGAAGCATCACATTCGATTACGAATGGTTTTGCAAAATCAGGTGTTGCCAAAACGGGAGTTGAAGAAATAATTTGTTTCAACGTTTCAAAGCATCTTCTTGCTTCATCATCCCATTGAAAAGAATTTCTTTTTAGGAGAATTGTTAGTGGGGCAGTGACGTGTGCATAATTCCTGATGAACCTTCGATAGTAACTTGTTAATCCCAAAAATCCTCACAATTTTGAAACATTCTTTGGTTCGGGCCACTGCTTAATCGCCTGGATCTTCTTTGGGTCCACCTTAACTCCTTCCTTTGAGATTATATCACCGAGATACTCCACTTCTTGCTTCCCAAATGTGCATTTTGACTTTTTTGCATAGAACTGGTTTTCCTTCAGAAGAGATAGAACCTCTTCTAGATGCATCAAATGTTCTTTCCATGTCTTGCTATATATAAGGATGTCATCGAAGAATACTAACACAAATTTCCTTAGGTATGGCTGAAATAGTTCATTCATAGTTGCCTGGAATGTGGCAGGGGCATTAGTTAACCCAAACGGCATTACCTTGAATTCATAATGTCCTTCATGAGTTTGGAAAGCAGTCTTTGCGATATCCTCTAATCTGACCCTGATTTGATAGTACCCTGACCTTAAATCGAGTTTCGAAAAATATTTTGCGTCATGAAGTTCATCCAGCATGTCATCGATGAAGGGGATTGGAAACTTGTTCTTAATTGTTATTTTGTTTAATCCTCTATAATCTATACATAATCTAAACGATCCGTCCTTCTTCCGTACTAGTATGACTGGAGCTGCATAAGGGCTTCTACTCTTGGTGATGACACCACAATTCAGTAGATCTTGAACCAACCTTTCTATTTCTGTTTTGTGGTGGTGGGGATACCTATATGGTTTAACCTTGACAGGATTTGACCCCGGTTTAATTTTGATTATGTGTTCTATACTCCTTTCTGGTGGTAGCTGCATGGGTAAGTCTTGAAATATGTGTTCATGTTTCTGGAGTAATTTTTGGATTTCCTTTTTGAACTCATTTGGTTCCTCCTCTTTTCCTTCCAGTTGATGACATTGTATTACGTATGCGGATGCCCCTTTTCGAATGAGTTTTTCCATATGCTGAGATGAAACTACTTGTGTGTTTGGTGGATGAAAACCATATAGCTTAAAATTTTGCCCTTGCCACTTACACTTGATGAAGTGTTTTTGATGATTGGCAGAATATGTTCCCAATGTTTGTAACCATTGGACTCCCAAAACGATGTCTACTCCTCCCAACGGTAAGGTGTAGAGTTATGATTCCAGTTCAAAGTCTTTTATTTGAAGTCTCACCTTGTGGCACTTTCCAACTTTTTCGATCTTCTTGCAATCTTCAACCATCACCTTCATGTCTGGCACTGGATGTACGAACAACTTGAGTTTTCGTGTCACTCTTATATCAAGAAAGTTGTGAGTACTTCCAGTGTCTACTAGCACTGTAACATTCTCATTTTTTATATGCCCTTTTAACTTGAGAGTCTGTGGTTGACTAATGCCTGTCATGGCTGCTAGGGAGATTTTGGGGGTCTCATCGTTTCTAGCTGCCATATTCGCGGTTTCCTCCTCTTCATCTTCTGGATCTTCTTCTTCTTCTTCTTCTGATTCACTATTCTCCTATGCTTCACAAGTATATAATTTCTTTGAGCTGTCCTCGGGGCGACACCTATGTTTAGGATTCCATTTGTCTCCACATCGTCGACATTTTCCTTCCCTCGTACGTTGATTCTCGAGGCTCTTCCTATCGTCCCTTCTAGGCGGAGGGATGTATTTGTTTGTATCATCCTTTGGAGTCGACTGGATGTTTCTTTGTGAGTATGACTTCCCTTTATTGGAATGGAAACTGTCAAATTTGGCCTCGACTGCTTTTGCTTTTCGTCTTGCTACCTCGACATTTGTTATGTCATGCATTTTTAACTCTTTTTGTATGTATGGTTTTAGTCCTCCCAAGTAGGTTTCCAACCGTTGTTTGTCGGATAGCCCAAATACTCTGGTAGCGAGGGATTCCCATTGATGCGTGAATTCTTCGATGCTTCCCCTTTGTTGTAATCTGGTAAGTTTTGAGAAGAATTTATCTTCTGTGATTCCTTGAAACCTTTTTACGAAATCATTCTTGAATAAGTTCCAAGTGTATGCGAATTTGTCTCCCTTCCACCACATATACCAGTTGTAGGCATATCCTTCAAGGTGCATTGAAGCATACTTGACCTTTTCTTCGTCCATTGTAATGTTATATATGTCAAAATACTCTTCTGCTTTATTCAACGAAGCGACGCATTGGTCTTCTCCTCTGTTATATTTCATCATTTCTATTTTTTCTCTCGGCGGGTACATTACGAATGGTTGGTATTGAGTACCTTTCGTCCTGTTGCATTCTGGTGACTCAAAATTGGAAGATGGGGTAACCGACATATCTGAGCCATGTTGTTTATGATTTTTTTCCTTATCATTCATTTTTTGTAATATCTCCTCGACACCTTTCTGGCTCTCAGTCACTTTTTGATCTAACATTTTCTGTTCCTTGCTCATAATGTCGAACTTGTCGTCTATTTTCTGCTCCATTACTTGAATGACTTCATCCTTAATTTCTTTCTTAAGTGCTTCCTGGCTCTTGGTGATCATTTCCTTGAAGGTTCGGAAATCCTTCTCTATTTTCTCCATTTGGGCTCTTAACTCTGTCGCCATGCTTCTTAGGTGTGGTGGTGAATAATTGGACGCAATTTTGGCTTAGGAGGGGTGGAAAATGAAAATGACTTGGAAAAGTGGAATTACTATAATTTTTTGTGTGGTTAAAATATATATATATATATAATAAATATTATATTAATATATATATATTTTTTGATTTAAGGATTTTTTTAATAAAAATCAATATTAATTTTTTTTGAAATTAAGGTTTCAGGGAGTTTACATGGATGAAGGAGGGCTACATGGAGGCCGAGTGGGGGATGGACGAGAGGTGGACGGGGGAGCCCAAGCGGATGGGAGCGTTGGTAGCTGTGGAAAGTTGCAGGAATGGATGAGGGTGTGGATGGAGCTGGATGTGAAGCTGACAAGGGGAAGGACGCAGAGGAGAGGGAGGGCAGGTTTTGCACGAAGAAGTGGAATATGTAGGGAGTGAAGTGGTAGCGGTGGTCGTAGGAAGGGAGAGCAAAAAAGGGAGGCGCAGGGAGTTGACGGCACTGGACATGGCGTGGAGATGGGAGAGGAACGCGGTGTGACGGACGCTGTGAGAAATGGTGCGAAGGCGTGGGGAATGTGCAGTATGGGGTGGATGGGGCGTGGAGTGAAGAGAAGAGGGAGATGAGGCGGAGGGGTGAGCGCGTGAGGTTCAGGCATGGAGATTGGGATTCAGAGATGGATGGAGCGTAGAGGTGCAATGGAGAAGAAGGACGGGGTTGACGAGGATCCCAGCTGGAGCCTAGAGTGCAGAAGCTGACGCCGAACACAGCTCTGATACCAAATGCAACAGAAAAACTAGGACACGAAATCCATATTGAATAAAAAGATATATTATTGAATTGATGAAATTCTTAACGCTTTTACAAGAGCTCGCCTTTTATAAGGTTTGAGCATTTCTTAAGAAGGGTTATGTCCCTTCAATTAAACTAATTAATAATTTAATGATTAATTTAATACAATATTTAATATTCATAGCATGGCGAGAGTGCTCCTTCTTGGGCTTGCTTCTTTTGGTGTGAGCTGCAAGAGCTTGATCTTCACCTCCCATCTTTTCCTCACGAGCTATAAGTCTAGCTTCTTCTTGAGAGCATTCTTCCCTCAATCTGTTGAAGGAGATCAACTTTTTCCTTGCACAAATTCCTTGAATGAATGAATCCCATGACCTGGGTAGGCTATTTAGAGTGGTCATCACCACTTCACCATTCTCCACCATTTCATCCACTGCTTCTAGTTGTTCCTTGATCTGGGAGACCCTTGAAAAATAAGATTGAATGGTTTCTCCATTCTGAAACTTTACTCCTTTCAATTGGTTCCGCAGGTTCATCTTCTGATTTATGTTCTTCCCTTCAAATAGCTTGATCAAAGAGTCAAACATCTCCTTGCGTGTCTTTAGAGAAGACACATGGGGTATGAGATGGTATTTAATAGAATCAACAATGATTCTCTTTTCCTTGACCAAGTTCTTCTTATGCAATACCTTGGCCTCTTCATCCTCTGGGATAGGGATGTCTTCTTTTACATATGAGTCCAACTCATTCTCTTCCAGGATTAACCCAATCCTATACTTCCAATCTCGGAATTTATCAGCCCCTTCAAGCTTATCGTCAAGCTTGGTGTGGTGAGACATCTTAAAGAGTACTTCAAATGGAAATAGAAAAGATTTAGGTCTTACCACTTGGAATGCTGAAAACTGGATCTGGTCCTGGATTAGGGTTTGTCGAAAAAACCCTAAAAATTGAAAATGTGAATTTCAAATTTCTAAAAGGATAGAAAGATGCGCCTTGATGAGCTGATCGGCCTGGTGTATTCAGAATTTGAGATCAGCAAAGCTTTACCCTTCAGATTTTCCTTTTTGTCCTCCCGGGTTCACTAGGGAGAACCCTGAATTAGGGTTTGAGTTTCCTAGAGATCTACTCAACCAAAAATCTCGATCCAAATATCTAAACTTTGATTTTTGCAAGGAGCTTCTAGCTGTGCCTTCAGATTCCAGAAATTCTTATTTTTGTGGAAACCCTAATGTTTAGGGCCAAATATTGAAATGCTCGAAATTGAATTCTGATTGGACAGATAGATGCACCTTGATGAGTAGAGTCAATCTACTATACTGATTTTCAAAAATCTGTGGAGAGAAACCCAATAAACAAGAAACTCAAGTTTTCGTCACTGCAAAATGTCTTCTTCTCAGGTTAGCTCTGATACCATGTTAAATTTTGAGCATTAATTCACAATACTCTAGGATCTTTACTGAGAGAATAACATATACAGTATATCAATGCATGACAATCACAATAAGTATGACAAGCATCACAAGAATCAAAAGCATAAGAGACAAGAGACATAGAGTTTTCGTGGGGAAAACCCTAAGGTGAAAAACCCCACAACTTCCTTAGAGATAGAGAGAGCAATGGCTCAACCAAAGTACAACCAAAATACACTGAGATAGTCTCCTAGTAGCAGATGATCCTCCTCCTCACTAGTGCACCACTTTTTGAGTGAGAGTGAGATACTTTTCCGAGTGATCTAAATAGAGATCACCTGATCTCTATTTATACTGATCTGTTTGCCCAGTGACCTTATGGGGCCGACTTGTCTAGCTAGGTACATCCACATTATAATATATATAATTTAGGGCTGACTCCACATGGTGGTCTAATAACCCATCGGCAAGTACACACACTTGCGACACTTGTCAATCCACATGATGACACTTCCTTATAGAGGAATGACACATCTCTTATAAGGGTACAATAAATATATATAAAATACACAGATGAAATACATGCCGAAGTTACATATACATCAACAACAACTTCTTATACTGCTGCAGTGCACATATGTTGACAGCTTTAAGGCTTCAATGGTTATCTTGTCATCTTTTGAGAGTCGATTCACAGAGTAATAGGATTGCAATTGTTGCACCCAATTGGTTATGGATTCCGCTTTAATCTCTCCTTCAAGATTCGGTATGTACAAATTCATTTGCACTTTGAAGGGGTTGATTTTGTCAGAGTGAGTTCTCGTCGAAAATCCTCCGAATGTTGAAGAAAATCACGTGAGAATTTCCTTGAATGGGGTGAACATTTCATTTTGTTGTCGAGTCAGCGCTTGCTGAATAAGTTGTGTTGTCTCGTCGGCTGCATGTCTATCATCTGTTTCTTCTTCCATTTTTGGAGGTAGCGTCTACTTGGATTGTTGAGATTGTGAGCATGTCTAAATATGCATAATTCGGTAACTTTGTTGGAAGTGTCTACGCAAACTTAATCATGAACAAAGCTGAGTGCTCTGATTGAGTATGCTATGATAGAAATGATCTGCACGTGGCCAGGAAGCACAAGGGGGACAATTGTTCGACTGAATGAGTCAGCTCTATTATGGAGGAAGCTCAAGAAAAAAAAATGCGCAATGTAGGAATACACTACACAGACAGAACACAAATATACATAGACAATATGCATGAATGTGAACTCATCTTCTATTACCGGATATGAGATCCTCAATTGATTCTATATCCTTTATATTACAATAGTTTACATGCTTATATAGAGAGTGTTGCGACGCTTGGGTTCTTTCCCATTACGTTCAATTACAAGAGATGTTAGAATGGTTCAGTATTTCAACCATTACAGTCGACTAGAAGATAGAGAGAGAGTCTGTCGAAGTTTGATAGTCTCAATTCACAGATCAACACTGCATGTCGATGTCGCAAAACTGTGAGGTCACGGAACTTGTTGAAGTGACGGAGGTGTCGAATCCATGTCGAAGTCGGAACTTGTTGAAGTCGAAACTTCTCGAAGTTATATCGATGTCGATGTCTTATTGAAGGTGTGTCGAAGTCAACATCTAACAATAATGCCAATTTCAATGTGGATAACATAGCTGGATATACCATTTGAAGAGGTGAAGATTCAATTGTATTCTGAAAATTGACAGTAGGGGCCTTTCCATTTTTTTCTAATATCACATCTAAAGGAGTACCATTAAGGTCAAACACTTCAGAGAGATCCTTTTGATAAGCAACATTTCTCACAATTACTTACCATTTAATGGTACAAATTGCACTACATCCCCTTTCAAAACATTTGAAATCATCCCCCTAGTAATATAACATGGTTGTGAATAGAAACAATGCACTAAATTCATGTTTTCCCCCACAAACATAATTTTCTAATGTGAGTTCCTTCTTGTATTTAACATTAAAATTTCTTATCCATTTCAACATCTAAAATAAACCTTTATTAAAATTGGAAATATGTTTTATTGTCCAAGATACAATGTGGACACATTGTAGATAAGAAAAGCAAAGATCACAAGGAAGCAATTGCTCCTTCACCAGCACACGAAATGAAAAAATCCCAAAATTCTCCTTCAAACACGTCATTCTCATCTATGTTTGTCACTAGGCATATGGAAATGCAATATCCATGTTTTGAATATCTATGTAAAAATTTAACTTTTGTGAGTAGAAAAAAAACCTGGAATTATGAAAAACATCACTATTCTCACGATAGCAATTGAGAGTTCATGTTTCCCCTTCATCTGTTCAACTTGTAGAGAAGGTGTTGTTCAAGATTTCTACCTTATAGTGAGGAGATGGACACTACCAACTGGGTGGGGTTTGATAGGTAAACACATTGATTATATTGCATCTAGTTACTGCAAAAGAAAGAGATCCAGATTGAGAGAAATACCTCTTTTCGACGGCTGGTCCTAGCTTTCGCTTGGTCTCTTGCTTGATCTCCTACTTGCTCTTCTGCTTGACAAACCTGCAACACAAAAGATACATTCCTCAGTGTATCTTGACCATATAACATATGATGAAATTATAAAAAAATTTAACATCAACTATAATCAAGAATTAAACCAAATAGACATACAATCCAATAGATATCTAGTTTTGGGACAGGAAGGGTGTTTCGACCTTTTTATTGTCAAAGAAACATGGAATCAGTACAATATACCTAACATGTAGAGATGTTTCTGCAACCAGATCCTGGTCTCCTGCTCTTGACTCTAACTTGGGAATTCCTCCAGCGTAACATTACTCCAAGTAATCTCTCAAAATTTTATGAACGTTATGAATCTCTTATGTCGAACCCCTCTCATGGATCCTCCTTGTATTTATGGGACAAGGTAGGTAGTTTAGATCGAGAGGTGGTTGAATTGGGAGGTTGGGGAAGTTACAGAACCAGCTTCAACTAATCCCAATTCTTCAAATTAATATATTTTTTATTTCATCTTAATATGTATGCGGGTTTCATACAACAAGAGTAGCGTACAAGAAGCAACTTTTGGGATTTACAACAAGCATTTACAACTTTTGGGGGGATGTACACTGGTTGTCCTTGAGAAAAGTAGGGTATTTTATCAAGGTGTACACTGGTCTTCTATGTAGAGAGGGGCGTACATGTGGCAAAATTAGGAGAACTGCAACCTTTTTATGTGAGAAGTGTACTTCTAGCAGCAAATCATCCAAGGTAATCTAGCTCTTTAATACTTTATGTCCTTTTGTGTGATCTACAAGGAAAGGTGATCACGCGATGGAGAATTGTAGATTTGACCTATAATAGATGCCCCCTAATGTGTGAGGTCAAAGGGAAACGATAGCCGAAATATATTATAATTCCAAGTCAAAGGAGGAGCAAGAAACCGCAGAACCAAGTCACAAAAACACCTGAAACAACTATCAAGGTCAGCGAGCAAATTACAATCTTGACATCTAAGAGATGTGTAGCATGATACAACATGATCTCTGATACATAACTAGGAGATGTATATATAGCATGGCAACTGAAATACAAGCGTGGATCCATGTCAAAATGAGAGTTCATAGCCATAACAACAAACTGGATCTATGTCTCATGAAGAGACAAAATGAGTGAGGCTCAGTCTTGCGCAGCTTGGGCGATAACATAAATATGGTGATGCTATCTGTGCCCCAAGGTCTTCATCCAAAACAACCCAAGCTACAAACCCTATCCATGCGAATAAATGAATTGAAGTCGAACATGGGGGGTATCATTTGATTACCAGTCATTGATGTATACCATTAACAAATGCGAGGACTTGCATCGATAATGATAATGGGGTCCAAGGTACCTAGTACAATCCAAAAAAGTGTGAATAAGAGGACTTGAAGTCTAACACTTGAGGAACATATCGAATAAGAGACATTGATGTATTCCCATTATTCAATAGTGAGGGAAACTACCACTAATGACTGCAATCCCCAAGGTACTAACCGAAACTCTAAACTTCGTTCCCAGAGCATAATGAGCTGAAGTTGATGGGAAGAACTCCATTGGAAGGGAGGCATTAATGCATCCTCCACCATCCAACACGAGGAACACTCATATGTATGAGCTGATGTGGAGTAGGATGAGTAACAAGATGAAACAAACTGACATCAGGATGTCCGACACATGAAGTCAAGATAAACTACAGAATGGCCGACATAGGCTGTATCCTTGAACAACGAGCATGACACAAAGTGACTTAGGCAGTTTTCAACATGAAGGGGAAAGTGATATAATTCTGCGATGTAGAAGACATAACAGACCCTCCATATGGTTGGAAGAATAACCAACCGAGGGATTTGACAACTCAGATATTAGGTTCACCCTAACATAAAAAACTAAAACCCAACTGACATGAAAGACTCAAGTAGGTGCTGTGTTCAAGAACATGACTGACTGAACTACCTTTGAAACTGAAAAAGATGTGATATACACTTCTTATCCCTTATTCTTTTTGATAAAAGAATATGCTTCTTGTTGTTTTAATGAATGCAACACGAAAATAAAACTCAATAAGTCCAACCATGTAAAGAGTTTGACGATCCCATTGGAGGAAGACTCAGGACCTTCTTCATTGTTTACAGAGTTCGAAGAAGAGATAGAAGAATACTCTATAATACTAATCTCTAGATTTTAATATCGAGCTGACATATGTTCTTTCTTGCCGGTGTTTTCAATTTTAAGGAGTTTGAAAAATTTAAACAATAACTCCATACACCTACTCGTGGATTTTAATATCAAGCCCAAGTAGGTTAATGCCCGCCAGTGTTTTCTTGTTTATAGAGTCTGAAAAACCTAAACAATCCTCTATTTACCCTCTCGTGGATTTCACATCGAGCCCGAGTAAGTGAGTGCTCGCTTGGTGTTTTCATGTTTAGAGTGCCTGAAAACCCTAAAGAGAGGCTCCAAACGTCCTTTTTCGTACAGTTAGTCCTATCCCTCGAAAAACTATAAAACAATGAGAGGAGAACTCTTCTAGCCACGTATGACTAGAGTATTCCTTTTTCGTAATCAATCCGCAAAGGTCTGGAAAATGGTTAAAATTATACCTAAGCGGATGGACCTTCACTTCCTTTAACGAGCTTGAAGAGGCCAAGTTTTCTCAGAAATATTGTTTAGTTTTTCATAGTCAAAACAAGAGCTTAAAATGACTTAAAAGACAGCTACTAGGATCATATGTTCATGAGCTGCCAAAAATATGATCTCAATAGTCCAGTTAGTAAGTTGCGACAAATTTTCTCCATGACATAATAAATGATCAATATAACGTCTATACTAGTCCATCAATAAAGAAACTAAGTCATACCGGTTCAATGCTTTGAGAATCTAGTGAAAATTTGAAATATCCAGGGTAGAAATACTTCACCAAACTTGTATGTATTAGTGAATAAATAGGACCCTTTAAGAGCAATATGAAACTATAAACTTTTGCTAGAAGTGGGTAAAAATTAAAGTCACTTTTATATAACTAGTTTCATATTAGAAATTCAAATATCACAATTGAAAAAACTAGGGCAAGATTTGGAGCAAACCGTTGATCTTCTTCCACTCACTACGATCAAACTGGAGTACCAATCCACCTCCCCCTTCCACCAACTAAGTTCATTCCTCCCAAACTTGCATTTTCCTGTCTTTTTTGTTCATTTTTATGGTTAAAAATTTTGTTTTGGAAATGCTCACAATGTGCTCTATGTGTATGCTACTATGCATGAAGAAAAGCAGTGTTCTAAACGTGACTATCTAGTGTAAATAGCAGTGTACACCCCTAAAAGTAGTCAAAAAGTTGAAAAGGGCTAAAAATTGACTGTTTCTTGGTAGGATGGTGTTGGTATGTAGAGAAAGAGAGCATGAGGACATGGATAGAGAAGCATTGCAAGATCCAATGACCCTTCATATGCTCAAGAGATGTGGATTACTGAAATTCTATAGAACGGTCAACATGTAGGCACAAATCCGCTTGCTTGAAAGACTTGTCCAATACTGGGATGCAAATGTCATGGTGTTTGATATCAAAGGTGAGATACTGGAGCTCACCATAGATGACATTTACTTTATCATGGGCCTCTCTTGTAGAGGAGAGTTGGTGAATCTTAAGGGGTCTTCATGCCATGTGGGTGCCTTGTCGGTGCAAGAATATGTCAATGCTCATTGCCAACCAGGAAGTGAGAATGTGGCAGTCAAGTTCTCATCTCGACTGTTACAAGCTTCCCTCTTCGAGTTATTCTCATTGTTCTCAACCGAATGGGGGGAAGTGCTTCTCAACATCTAGCCTCAAGGCATTATATGCAAATAGGTGTTGAATGCTTGCAAGGGCATGTTTGTGACTAGTGTTCAAGTCATTTGGAGAACATGAAGCTTCAACTCTCAGGGGGTGTAAGACCAAGAGAATGAAGAATTTAAGGAATCGGAGCATACTTTGCACCTTATTCTTTGAGAGGATGCCTACTATCAGTTTGGGCATGGCAATGCCCCGTATCAACCCTTGTGATCCAACGCTGGCCCGTTGGGGTGAGATCTTCCTCTGCCAGGGTGGTGGCGAGAGAAACCTATGTTACCAAGAGGATGACTTCTGGGATTGGTGAGAACACCAGGTTCCAGCTCTTGAGCATTTTCTGTATGCGAGTATGGACTTCCTAGGTGATCCTGAGCTGATCCTTCCTCCAGGTGCAGCCCAGGGAGAGATAGGTATGTTTATGTTTTTGAAAAAATATTTAATTTTTTCAATTTTATGTATATATGATTTTTATGAGGAGTTTGAAATATTGAAACAAAGTGTCAAATGCAGACGTTGGACCAGTGTGCCCTAAGGGACACCTATATACTTTCATGAGACCAATAGAAGTGGGTGCAGGTGATTCCACACTAGGGACCTTAGAGAGGAAGATGAGTCAGTTGACTCATGATATTCCTACATATTTTATTGAGCGGATGCCTGTTGATATGCAGGAGGATGTAGTAGGTGTGCTCCCAGCTTGGATTAGGTTGCTACAGAAAGTAGCTAGGCTGGTCATATGTTACCGAGAGGTAGCAGAGGCAGATGAGGCCCTAGCTTCTCCATAGGAGAAGGATATTCTATGTATATTTTTGAGGCCATCAAGCCCAATTTGTTAACTTATGACATGACTTTGTGACATAATTGTGATCCAAACTCATATTATTTTTTGATATAGTATCAGATATATATACAGTATAGGTTATCTACATGTGTATTATTGTGTTTTATGCATGAAATACCATGTGTGTGAATGATGCAAATGTCAATATAAAACGTAGTTTGCAAATGAATCAGCTAATGCATTCAAGTTTCTTGGAATATGTTGATATGTGATGTACTCAAACTGTCTCTCAAGTAACCTAACTCGCATGAACTGACGTAGCAAAGTAGGATCTCTAACATGATAAACACCCAGTAAATGAAAAACAACTAGCTGTGAGTCGAGCCGTACCTCCAAATGTGAAATACCATGAGACAAAGCAACTCGGAGTAGCTCTATGACTGCACTGTATTCAACCACATTGTTCATTGTGGGACCTAGACAAGCCCCTCTTGAAGATACCAGTTGGCCAATTGGTGAGTAAATAACCCAAGCAACTGAGGCTAACTGACGGGTGTGGCGGCTAGCACCATCAACAAACCCTATGAAGTGTTCAGTTGACATATGAAACACAAAAAGTAAAAGATGCGTAAGACTACAACAACTGTAAACAAAATTAACTTTACAAAAATGTACAACTAAAAATACATGAAAAAGCACAATAGAACTTCTACAAGTAGGGCCAATGCCTGGGATCTCATCATGAGATCAGGAAAAGATGTCACATAAATCATTAAACAGATTGGTGTACAGAATGATCTCATAAAGATAACATTCCACTCCAATAAAGATGTTTTCGGTGACCCCAGGTTCAGTGTAAATGTTGATCGGGATGGTTCTTATTGTACTTGTCCTATTCCCTTCAGTAAAAACAACTTATGAAGTGGAAGGGACAGAGGACCAATCAACATTCTCACTGGGTCTCAGAAAAAACTCACCTCTCTCAATGAAGTCTGGAATGGGAAGTAGATAGGACCTGGGGTGTAAGTGTTCCCAAGGATGTCTCAGGCCTATCATAGCTTCCAAAAATGTTTCGTTAGAAGGAAAAACCATGTCTAAACTATTAGGAGAGAGGGTAGAGTTCATTGACCATACACGAGTAGGGTCCATATCCGACTCAGCACAGACCAATGGAGTCATGATACGTTCTGTTGCAGGTTGTTGTGAATCCACATGGGTTATCTTTGCAACAGATACATGCATAGTTGGTTTTGATTCAGTGGGGAGACTCCGTGTATTTGTCATTGAACAGACTGTGGAGGTTTCAGAAGATGAACATTCTTCAGAACCAACAAACAAGGCAGGAGTAGGTAGGTCAAAGTGCCTATTAAGGACCCATAGAGATCTGCTCCGAAGCTCTCAGTGACTGGGCTAGATTGATCAATCAACGGAATGGATGAATCCAATGAAGTCTGGTTATTCTTCCGGGTAAACAAAAGTTGATCGACTATGATGATCTTTCCTTCGTGGGGGAACATTATGACTTGAAATACAGTTGAGGGCACTTCCTGCATGGAATATGTCCATCTCCTACCTAATAACAAGTTGTAATTGAGCGGATCATCCAGAACTTTGACCTCTACTAATACTAGCTTTCCAGCAAGTTCAACAACAAACAATGGTAAGATTCTGTGTGGATGGAAAGATCTTCCATCGAAGGCAGTGAGTATCATGTTCGAGGGAGCTAACTCAAGTTCGCCCAAAGATTTCCATCAAGAGATAGACATTATGCACGTTGATGCGTCCTCATATACAAAATATCGTCGAATGGTCGTAGAACCATGGACAATCTCTATCTGGAGAGAAACATGATACGGCAACCGGTACTTGATATCTGTCATATCAAAACGTGCAAGCATGGTGGATGAATCAACACTCTCAATCACTGCTAGGAGTGCACTGCATTGCAATGGGAAACTTTGCAGTACCTGCAAGGTAGACATGGCACAAGGGGTTTGGGCTAAGTCCTCCACAACATTGTAGATGGGAGCAACTCGTGCATTAGGAAGTGCACAGCTCATTTGAAAACACCTTTCGGTATCTTCGACAATGTCTCCATAGGTATGTGAAGAGGAGTAGAGGATTCAGGAGCATCTTTCTGCTGTGGATATGGGGTATAGTTCTTTGCTCTGGTTTGAAGTAGAGAATCTGAGTTAACTAGGTTAATGAATGACTAATCAATATGGGTGGCACGAGTGGTGCCCCCAGCACTAGAGCGACCAAAATCTGAACTTTGTCCATGAGGGAAATGATCTTTCAAGACAATCGGTTCTTCTTACGGATCAATTTCTGGGCATCTTCCATTAGAGGGAATTGGTGGGTAAGGTTGTCCACTTGGCATAGTTTGCAAGGGAGCCTAGCCTTCCTTTTCTCTTTTTTTCCCTCCTTGGCATTTTTCTTCTTGTTGGGATTTTTTTGGTTTCCCTCCCCTTTCTTGCCCTTTCTTTTGGGATACCAAGAGCCCTTTTGGTTTGTCTACACCTACTGTACAGATTCTGTAGTAGAAGGGGAGGAAGCAACAGAAGTTGCTTCTATAGCAGATTGTTTGACTAACAAGGCATGAACCTACTTTCTTAAGGCGTCAAACACTGTAGAGTCGACTGAACCCACGATTCCATTGGCATGTGGTCCAAGTTTAGGCTTACCTAGGTCTATATTAGACCTTGGTGCATCAGGAACAATTTCATACAACAACCCATGATGAGTAGAAACTAAGTCGAGCTGCTAAGTTCTCAAAATGGACTCCTCCTCAGAAGACACCCCTGAAGTAGCAACTTCTTTAGAAACATAAGGAAGAAGAGACTTAAGGTACCATTCTAACAAGAATGCTAGGGAGATGTCATCCTTGGTGAGCCTATTTCGCCTTCGCCACTTTTGTATATGATCAGATAGATTAGTGGCCTTGTTTTTCCGAAAGGTTGAAAAAAGGTCTGTACTGGCATCATACCGGACAAGAAGTTGAAAGTGGTTAAAAACTACAATGGCAAGATCCTGAAAGGTGCCATAGGCAGTAGCGGGCAATTCGATATAGCACTTGGCTGCGACACTAGTTAAGGTTCTTTGAAAGAGCCTCAACCTTATGGAATCATCGTTCTGTGAGTTGGAGGAACACCGAAGGTGAAAAGTTGTGACATGGTCACTAGGAGCCTCACTAGCCTTGCCTTCAAACTTCGGAATGTCCGAGGGAAAGTTAGTGGGAATAGGTGGCCATGCAGCATCATGACGCATGGGGTCGTCCGTAAGCTTTGAAAGATCTGGCAAGTTTAAATTTTTCAGAAAAGGTAAACGTGGTTGAGCCGATGGCATCTGGTAAACAAGAACCTGGTATTGGGGACCACCCATGGCCTGTTTCATGTACTGTTGGTTGGGGTTTCCCCCAGCCACTGGTTGTGAAATGAAAGGATTGAAATTGTTCCATTCGAAAGTAAGCGGATTAAATCCTTGGGAAGCAGTCCATTGTGACAGGGGGTTAACCCCACCGAACTGTGGGTTAATGATATTATCCCCTCCTCCAGCAAAAAGAGAGAAGGGGATACTCCCTATAGGCATATTCGACGGATTAATGTTATAACCGGCATAGGGGTTGAAACTCGGCATGGTAGTAGTAGATGGTGTCGTCATCGTACCCATGGAAGGAATGGATGTAGAAGGGACAGATCCGACCATTGATGAAGAAGCAATATTCTGAGTTACACCTTGTAATGGTTGAGTGGCAGAAGACTAAGTGAAACTCACTGTGGGTACCCCCGATAGAGGGACATTGTTGGGTCCAAAAGTAGGTGTAGAAGATAAGGCAGATGTTGAGGCTAATGAGCTCAGCATTGCTAAAGTACCAACATTGAAACTAAAGGACGGGGTTGAGGCCGAAGCATTCTGCGACGAACTCGATTGGGCAGTGTTTGAGAAAGAAGGATTTAAAATCCTTGCATCCATAGAAGTTGTGGGATTTTTTGGAACTCCCTGCTCGTCTCCTAAGTTAACCATGGTATAACCGGGTGTAAAAAGGTAAGCACTAAACTCAGGATATTCAAAACCAATAGGAAATAGAAGTGGATCGTTGGGTGCTGTAAGAGGGTTAAAAAGAGTAATAAACTCTGTAGTAGTTAGATCCTCAACCTTGATAGTATCTAAGACTTGTCGATCCGGTGTTCTAGGCTGTCGTTCTCCAAGAACCTCTGTGTTTTTCATAAGTTCAAAAGAACCACGGGAATCAGTTCTCCTACATCGCGGTGGCAGTGGAGGATCCACTATGAGTGGGGGAAGGTTTCGCAACCTTCGAGACCAACGAAGATCTTGGTCCTCCACAACTATAATAAAATAAAACTAAGTAAAAACCTAGTGGCCACTACAACTAAGGAGAAAATAGTATGCCACTAAAAAAGTTCCTAAGTAATCAAACCAATCAAATAGATGGAAAATACTCTTGAAAGCAAGTCTGGGATGATTACGGCCTAGAACAGACTAACAGAGTACCGATAGTCAGTTACATGGTGTCCTCCGGAGGTCTAATGGGTGCAAGCTCTTGAATCACTAAACCGCTTTCCCAGGATTATTGCCAGACGGTTACCTTCCACGTCTGTCCTAGGTGAAGTGGGACTAACCTCTCACTCTACCTGTGTAGAATCCTAAAGGTCTGATAGTAAGGATACCATTAATACAAAATAACCTGGGGGGACAGTCATCAGCCTAGTCGAAACGTATGGGCAGGGTAAAAAAGCCTGAAGTCCAAAAGGACCCCCGTACGCGAGTCAAATCTGGTTTATGGTCAAAAGGAAAGTGAGGGGATATCCTCAACAATTCCAATCTCCCATAGCCTCGTGCTTAGCTCTGGTTTAAGTAGAGTTTCCCAAGACTATTTGATATAGATGGATTTACCTAAATGAAAGTCATACTATGATTGTTGAGTAATGAAGCTAGTTCTAAGCAATTTAAGGTGATTTAAGCTCGAAACTCTAGCCTAAGCTAGTTGATGTCGTGTATTCCTAAAAAGAAAATGTTGCTAATAAATTTTATTAATAATTCCTTTTAAGGGATACTTGTTACTCAAGGGTTGTAGTGCAGTGTGTGGAATGGTTTGTTATGAAAGTAAAGTGCAAATGCTTTCAAATTCACAAACATTTTCTCTTTTCGTTTATAATTATTTCAAAAACTTGAAAACTAAGCAATCCTAAAACAAAATCTCTTTGTATTTTCTTTTTATATATTTCAAAGAAAACTATGCTACCTCGAAATAATGCAAGATCTTACTATAAGCAAATTGAACAATTTTTTGTCTTTTCTGATAACTGTAAGAGAAAGAGAACTTTGAACAAAAGCAAGCAAGATCTAAATATAAAGCATGTGTAAGACAAACATCTAAATGGCTCAAAGGAAATGAATTAAGAGACTTGATGAAGACTTGACTTACAAAGTTTTTGCAAAAGAAAAGCTAGAGGCTTGGAAACAAAGTGAAAAATAAACAAGAAAAAGAGACACTTGTGACAGAAAGGAAGAACTAAGCAGGTTGCTCCTAAGTATCAAAACCCTAAGAAAAACACTAATCCAAGCAAAAAGTAAGCAAGCAAACCAAGAATGACTTTAAAAACACACAAACTCAACATAAAGACAACTAAGAGGCTTCAACTTGCTTGAACTGAACTGATAAGATAATCAACAAGCATCTGAACCAAGCAACCTTTCGAAAGTAACCCTAAGGACTCAAACTTGACAGTCAAACCCAAATAGAAAGGATAAGACAAAGATAAAGCGTGTTATACGTTGCAATAGGCAACAAACATTCAAAATGCAGGTTTGTATGACTACCACAACAACTAGGGTGAAGGTATGTAGCTATGTCAGAAAGAAAATAGTGCATGAACTTCAAAAAGGGCTAGTAAGTGGTAAAGACACTTAATCAAAGACTTAAGCAAGAAAAAACAAGCTAAAAGAGATTAGAGAGGCCAACAACACTCAACAGAGACCTAGGAGGTCTCAGGGGTCAGTGCAGACAGCTAAGCAGCATGCTGGAAAAGAAACCAAAGCATGGAAATCAAACCCTAATAGCAAACTAGACACTACTTTGTAGTGTAGAAACCAACGCACATCAGGAGAGCTACGCTACTGTGCAGTGCAAGGAGCGGTGTTTATCAGGTAAAAAACGCTGCTGTAAGTAGGTAGGACCAGTGTACATGCCTCAAAAGGGTACAAACAGGCTTTGCAAATAGTGAACTAACATGAATCAAGCACAAAGGATAGGTAACACAGACCTACAGGGCCTCTCAGACAATCAAAAAGACTGAAAAATGGGATGGAAGGAAACCAAAGCTAAGTCTCCTAGAGCAAAAAAGAATAAACGGTTACTCCCCAGCGAAGTCACCAGTCTGTTGTTCAGGATTTCTACCTTGTAGTGAGGATATGTACACTACCAACTGGGTGGGGTTTGATAGGTAAAAACATTGATTATATTGCATCTAGTTACTGCAAAAGAAAGATATTAGGATTGAGAGAAATACCTCTTTTCTAAGGTTGGTCCTAGATTTCGCTTGGTCTCTTGCTTGATCTCCTACTTGCTCTTCTCGTTGATGAACCTGCAACACAAAAGATACCTTCCTCAGCATATCTTGACCATATAACATATGATGAAATTATAAAACAATTTAACATCAACTATAATCAGTAATTAATCCAAATAGACATACAATCCAATAGATATACGATTTGGGACAGGAAGGGTGTTTTGACCTTTTTATTGTCAAAGAAACATGGAATCAATACAATATACCTGACGTGTAGACATGTTTCAACAACCAGATCCTGGGCTCCTGCTCTTCACTCTAACTTGGGAATTCCTCCAACATAATAGTACTCCAAGTAATCTCTCAATATTTTATGAACATTATGAGTCTCTTATGTCTAACCCTTCTCATGGATCCTCTTTGTATTTATGGGACAAGGTACGTACTTCAGATCGAGAGGTGGTTGAATTGGGAGGTTGGGGAAGTTGCAAAACCAACTTTGACTAATCCCAATTCGCCAATTAATATATTTTTGATTTCATCTTAAGATGTACGCGGGTTTCATACAACAAGAGTAGCATACAGGAAGCAACTTTTGGGCTTTACAACAAGTGTTTACAACTTTTTGGGAGATGTACGCTGGTTGTCCTTGAGCAAAGTAGGGTATTTTCTCAACGTGTACATTGATATTCTATGCAGAGACGGGTGTATGTGTGGAAAAATTAGGAGAACTGCAATCTTTTTAGGTGAGAAGTGTACTTCTAGCAGCAAATCATCCAAGGCAATATAGCTCTTCAATCCTTTGTGTCCTTTTGTGTGATCTACAAGGAAAGGTGATCACGGGATAGAGAAGTGCAAATTTGACCTATAATAGAAGGGTTCATTTGGATAGACATATCTAATGCATACCATTAAAGATATGATTCTTTTTTTTCTGACAAGTTATGTGCACCAAGAGATGCATGCGGCATTCGAATTTGTCCATTTAAAAATTTAGTGACATTTACAATGACTCATCCATGTTTGATGTCACTGTTGTGAAACTACTTTCTATTTGGAAATTATATACCATCAAGATATTTTATTCCAATTATAAAAAGGTCCAGATGTTGTTCAAAGCACAATATTATTTGAGAAGACCTTTTTTGATAATCTACATTAACAAAAAACAACAACATTTAAAATAAATGTAAAATAAAAAATGCAAAAATCCATTGTACAAAAAGTATTTAAATAGAGTAAAATTTCTACATATATATAATTCTTTGAAAAAATCTATTGGATATTTCCACTTGATAGATCAAGAAGGTTATACTAGCAAAACCCCAGCACCTGTGGCTGTTGAATGCCGATAGTCCACAAGTTATGTGGTAATGTTCTTTAATTACCTCAATCTTAAACTGAGATATTTTTTATCGTGGAAATGTTTTTTTATTATCTCAATGTTAAAGAGATATTTTTTATTATAATTGTTTATTTTGTACTTGGAATGACTACCATAATATAAATATTGATAGTACACTTTTCTCATATCCCTCCAATCTAGGAAGAGGACCCTTCCTTGTCCAACCCAAATTGTAAATGTACTAGCATAGGCACTTAAATTATGGTCAAAAAACACCAATACGTCATAAGGTAATAGCCACGATCTACCCAATATCCATTCCTTCATTGCCAATTATCTCAGACACACACACACACAGTTTATTTCATATATATATTGTTTATTTCATATATGTATTGTTTATTTCAAATTTGGAACAACAACCATAAAATAAATCTAGACAATACACTTGTCTCATCCTCATGCAATATAGGAAAAGCATAGCCACTAGTCCACCCCAAATTCTAAAATATAAACACCTTTTGGTGTAAAAAGATAAATTCCTATCGACATAACAATGTTAAAACACCTTTTGAGAAGCATTTTGAAATAAATTGATATATAGAAACTCTTTAACATATTAACCCTATTCAAACATCACAGTTGAATTTTTGGCTCTCCTTGAAGGTCTCAATATGCTTAGAAAAAATGGCATATTGGATGCCCTTTTCCTTGGAGAATCTGCAATTATCATCTAGTCAATCAGGACTACATCCTAGTTTAATGATTTTCTTCTTCAAAGGATAATTTCCATAATAGTTGAAATTATCTCCAAGATGCAAGGAATACAAATATATCATGTTTGTAGGCATATCAATTCTCTAGCAGATCGTCAAGCTAATAAGGCCTCACTCATAGTGGAAGGATTGTTGTGTGTGAATGAGTAACCTCCTCAAAATGTCAATATATCCTATGTCTATCATGAAGAGTTTAGCATATCTAAGTGATATTGTTAATTCATACTCCAAGTGGATTATGTGGACAAGAATTTTTCTAATGTATCTAATTGAGATGCTTAAATCACATACTCCAAGTGGATTTTGCGGATAGGAATTTTTCCAACATATCGAAGTGAAATGGTTCAACTATAATCCAAGTGGGTTAAGTGGATACATGGACCATCATGTTTAGCATTAAAAAGATGATGGAAATAGGTGGTGAAAACATTGTATGTCAGCTTGGAAATTAAAGCAAAGATCTCTCATCTCAAGTAACCATAAATGTGATTGTATAGCTTCATGCAAAGCAATCTACTATAGAAAGGATGAAATTGATCTAGATGAATCCATGATTATGGGAGATATTGTGCACTTCGAAAAGAGGGACAACCTGGTGAGCTTCTAGAATAGGCACAAAATTTAGGGCTTGAAACACAAAGATGATTCACTGATTCAATCTCTTGATTTTTTGTTCCATGGGAAAAGAAGTGAAAATACCCTATCAATGGTGGAAGATCTATTGTGTGTGAAGGAGGAACCCCCTCGAAATGTCAATATACCCTATGTTTATGTAATGTACCCTCATGTGGTCCCAATGCAAGGAAGGGAACATCATGCCAATCTCTGGGGCTTTGAGATAAAATCATCCCATTCATTAGATTCATACACATAAATTAAAGAGTGTGCAGATGCAAATTTAGAAAATATGCACAACAGAATTAAAACTCATCCACACATATATCATATGCATGCAGCATATCAAAATCAATCATCAATTTAAACATTGCAGAAGTAGATACATAGACAGAAAAACACTTATCTTCATTGTGCAATTGTCCCAAACAACTAGCTATGTCGCCGCAACGTTCCACCTAACCATAGGCTAGTTGTGTTCATCAATTCTCTCAACACAACTGCCACTCCCGAGCTGGGCATGATTCTTACAAGGAAAAGGGGACATTCAAGCTCACACACAGCCAATTAGTCATTTCATCTGAGCTAAGCCAGTCCACAGCTGGGTTTATTAGACTACATTTGAACCCTGGATGCTTGAACTCAAGCTCAAGCAAAAACAATGGATTTACCAATAGGATGGCCACAGGTTTTCCCCCAAGTCGTTTCCATCCAAAAACGAATTGTTGGATGGGGGAAAACCTTCACAGGGAAGAGAAAAAAATTTCTCCCCAACTATATCTAAGCATTTGACAACAAAAATGGTCTCTATGGAATTCCAATTCGATTCCCCTTCTCCCCCACTGGTATGCAACAAAAAAACGCCCTTCTCCTAGCTAATAATGAAGGAAAAAACATGAAAACATGGCTATAAAACGCCCAGGTAGATCCCAACTCGTAAGGGAGAGAAACTGCCTGATGGATAATGGCTTGGGGAGCAATTCATGGCTCTTTTCTTTCCCAAGAAGCAAAACATGATTTTCCATGCAGGGTGGCTTGCCCATACTAGAATTTGGAAAGCCATACCTCTCATTTCCCAAGACATTAACTACCTCAACCAACTCTTGGGATAAATCAATGATTGGGTACAAAAGTCAACATGGGTAGTCGAGGGTTTGATGGGTTCTCTCATTGACACTTGGCTTGACTTTATTAGCTCCAAGGGTTTGAATGTTTTCCCTCCCAATTCCTTGTAAAATCATGTTAACTTTTTCAGAATTTACTTCAATCTGATCTAGGATCTTAACTGAGAGAACAACATGTACAACATATCTACAGCATATCAATCATGGAGATAATAATACAAGCACACAAGAGACACATAGATTACTTGGGGAAAACTATAAAGGTGAAAAACACCAATAACTTTCTCAGAGATAGATAGAGTAATGATACAACCCAAGCATAAGAGATAGACATCTCCTAGCAGCATATTCTCCTCCTCCACAAGTGCGCCACTCTCCCGACAGTATGAGAGAGAATAGAATGACAAAATAGAGTGCCTCCCGCACTCTATTTATACTTGACTTGAGTTGCCTAATAACCTTTACTAGGTCAACCTTAACTTAATCACATAACATAATGTTGACTAGGCCGACACCCAATAGGGTGGTCTAATAACCCTTTGACCCACATGGCCAACCCCCAATAGGGTGGTCTAATAACCCTTCGACCCACATGACTTATATAGGGCCGACCCCAACAAGGTGGTCTAATAACCCATCAAGTATAAGTTACAACACTTACAATATAAATGATGACACTTCTGTATAGAGGAATAATAACATCTCTATAGGAATACAAACACTTCCGTATAGAGGAATAATACCATCTCTATAGGAGTACAATATACATATATGAAATACATTCCGAAGTTACATATACATCAACACTCCCTCTTAACTAGGAAGGTATTTCTCGACACAGGTCTTCTAGCACAAGTCTTCTTCGCTGGATCATCATCATTGATGTATCATCCTCGAATCATTGTCATCGTCAATGCTGCTGCTATCTCAATCAATCTCTGAATCTACTCGTCATAGGAAGTTCTACAGAGCCAACCCTTTTTCATGCTAGATGTAGGCCCACCACCTACAGGTCTTCATCATCAATGGCCATACTGTGGATCCTAGGACTGATTACGTGCGTCAACAAAACCTAGCGCAGACTATAAGTTCTTTTACATGTTGACCTTCAAAAAACCTACTCAAAGCATCCCAGGATGTTATGAGCAAACCACTCTACCTATCTGGATCTTGATAGAGCATCCCAGGCTGTTACAAGCACACTTCTCTAGCTTTCTGGATTTTAAAGGATCTTTCACAAAACCTACTCAGAGCATCCCAGGATGTTATGAGCAAACCACTCTACCTGTATGGATCTTGATAGAGAAACCCAGGATATTACGAGCACACCGCTCTACCTGTTCGATTTTTAAAGGGTCTTTTCTATGCTACCTGTAGCAAAACCTACTCAGAGAATCCCAAGGTTTTACGAGCACACCGCTCTACCTGTCTAGATCTCGATAGAGCAACCCTGGATGTTACGATCACACCGCTCTACCTGTCTAGTTTTTAAAGGGTATTTTCTATGCTACCTACACAACTTGTCCACGACCATAGAGTATCAAACCGATACTCACCATACATCATCCTGATGTACATCATCACATGATCAACCTGATCATCATGATACCGTCAACCTGATGCATATCATCTGGAGCAACATCCTGAAGCTTGTCATCTGTGATCATCTTGATCATACAATGCATCTGCCCGATGCATACACAGTATTTCCCTGATACATATCCAAATACATGATCCACCTGATCATACCTGATACGTATCAACACACATGATCGACCTGATCATACAATGTATCCACCTGATACATATACAAATACATACACATGATCCAACTGATCATATCCAACATCAACATGATGCATACATACATAAATGATCCAACTAATCATATCCAGCATCAACATGATGCATACATACATAAATGATCCAACTGATCATATCCAGCATCAACATGATCCATACAAATATAAAGCAGTAACTGGAGCATCACCCTAATGCTCATCATCAAATGCTTACATCGATAGCCATGTGAAGGATCCTCCTTCCAACATGCTTGGAATGGCTTCAGAAAATGTGTCCATCACTTCTTCCTCGAAGTGTCGTCGATCTAAAGAATGCCAAGCCTCTCTTTGAAGTACTCAAACTTCACTCTGTCTAGTCACTTCGTCAGCATGTCTGCAATCTGCTCATTCGTCACAATATACAGTAGCTTCACTGCTCCTCTCTGCACCATATCCCTGATATAGTGATATTTGATCTCAATGTGCTTCGACCTAGTTTGGAACACCGAGTTCTCAGACAACTTCACACAACTTTGGTTGTCACAAAAGATACCAGTAGTCTCTAGTGGGAGATCGAATAACTTTGATAGTAGCTTCTAAAGCCATACTACCTCACAACTAGCCGAATAGGCTGCAACATACTCTGCCTCAACTGTACTCAGTGCTAAGTAGGACTGCTTCCTACTAAACTAAGAGATCACACCTGATTCCATACTGAAGCAACACCCAGATGTGCTCTTCCTATCTGCAGCACTGCCTTCCCAATCTGAATCAACATAACCCTACAGGTTAAACTTTTGATTCGCTTCATACTTGAGCCCATAATCAACTGTACCCTTCAGGTACCTCAGAATATGCTTTACAACAACTAGGTGAACAATCCGTGGAAACATTAGGAAATGACTTAATGTGTTCACCGCAAAGCAAATATATGGTCTCGTGTTTGTCAGGTACATCAAGGACCCAATCATCTAATGATACATAGAGATATCAACTGGCTCAGATGAAGCATCACATAGAAGCTTCAGGTTCGATTCCATAGGGGTGGCCATGGCCTTGCATTCCATCATCCCAAACCTCTTCAGGATCTCTACTGCATACTTCCCTTGTCCAAGGAAGATTCCATTTGCACTCTGTCACACCTCCATACCTAGAAAATAGTGCATCATTCCCAATTCCTTCATCTCGAACTTGGCAGCAAGCTTCCACTGCGTGTTGGAAATCAATCTATCTTCACCTGTAATAAATAGGTCATCTGCATACAAAAGTAGTATCACTGGATTGCCTTCCTCAGCCTTGTAGTAAAGGTTGGAATCCGCTTTACTCTTGGTAAAGCCCAAACTGGATAGAAAGCTGTCTATCCTACCATAGCAAGTTCTGCACATATATGACTCTTTGTCATGTGTCTCAGAACCAAGTGGCTGCTCCACATACACTTCTTCTTCAATTACACCATTCAAGAAAGTTGTCTTGAAATCCATCTAATGTATCTTCCACTTCATCACTGTATCCAGAGCAAGTACTGATCTAATGGAAGTGTATCTGGCTACAGGAGCAAAAGTCGCTATGCTACCCCCTGCAGCATGCTTGATCTTGTAGATCCTCTTGGAAATCACTACAGACTCCCTTTCAGATCTTTGGACTGCATCCCAAACATCTTCATGATCCACTGGTACTCCTCAATCATGGCATTCTTCCTAGATCCTGGGAACTTCAATATCTTCAATATTTTCAATAGATAACTTTGTTGCTGAACAAATATTGTAGTCCTTCTTTTGTAGGTGATGGTATACGATCTTTCCTACACAACAAGTTAAATTGCATGATTAGAAAACATCTCATAGTTTTCAGAACAAATTCTTACACATAAAGAAATATGTCATACAATCATGCAATTATCATAGCCAATGCCTCAATACAACATTTATCCATATCTCGTAACTTTCTAGATGCCTTCCAATCTCTACCAGAACATTGTTAAGAGTGTGCACAACTCCAAACATGTCATCAAAGAGGTTTCATTCTAGATAAGTAGCAATGAAATGTTGTACAGTGCCATAGGCCACTTACCCATGTATATTAGTAGTACACTATTCATCAATGCAACTATTCTAATATGCATAATACACAACCTAATTCTAGGAACATCAATATATACATTATTGAACAATATTATTTAAACAATAAAATATGCAAGGAATGATAATTCAAACTTATCTTTGTTTGTTTGTTGGGTTGACTCCCTCTCAGTCTTTGCTTCTTTTCTGCAACTCCATTTTGATGTGAATTGTGAGAAGTGGCCAACTCCCTTTGAATATTTGCATCCTTGTAGAAACTACTGAAGTGTGCTCCTTCTTGATCTTTGCTTCCTTGCAGGAACAACTATAGTGTGCTCCCTCTTGATATTTGCTTCCTTACAGGAACAACTGGAGTGTGCTCCCTCTTGATCTTTGATTCCTGGATTATCTGTCCTTGGACTTATATCCATCCTTAATCATTATGCATGCTTATTGCTATCATCATTGTGTTATCCTCGAGGTCTCATACATAATCACACATTCATTAGTATAATCTTAATACTATCAAAACACAATAATTTTAAACATGTATAGTCATGATCATTTCAAACACAGATAATAAACATTAGTATTCAAGGTTTCAGGGAAGTCTTCTTTTACTTATGCATATTCTCATTTGATCATAGGACTCTTATGGTAAGTTAAATCATCAATCAAGATAAGAGACATAATATGCATAAACTCTTGATTACTTACATTTCTAACTTTATGAATAAACATAACCAATCATACCAAGTATACTTATATAAGGGATCCTAACACAAGGTAGGATTCTAACTTGATATAGGAAAAACATACCTGGATTGGTATGTTAGCTAGTTATGTCTATCATACCCACATGATGTCTTCTTGTTCTCTTCAATGACTTGTGCTAGTAACCTCCATATCTCATAGGTTAACCATTATAGAACCAAGTTATACATACCTCGTAAATAGATCTTCTAAGTGACCCATGACAATGGATGAATCTTTGTCTTCATGTCATCATGATCATATGCTCTTGAACTAGAACATGATTTGTCTTTCTTAGTGTACCTTTCATGTTAGCAGACAACATAAACCTCATACAACACCATAATACATTAGTACAATCATAAGTGTCAACACCTTAATCAATGAGTAACTTCTATCATGCATTCATAATTTTATTAAGGTGATACGATAAGTCTAAATTTAATCAAGATTGTACTAACCGTAATAACATGAAGAAAAACATACCATAAACTTAATCATCAACACATCTCGAAACATACTTGGATAAGTCATACCTATCGAGATTGCTTGTAATCTTCTTATGTAAGGCCTTAGCCTCATCTCCCTCTGAAACAAAACTTCTTCACTTATGCAGGAGACTAATCCATTCTCTTCTAGGATTAACCCAATCCACTTGATCTGCAGGAACTAGATCTGGAGATGGATTAGGGTTTGTCAAAGAAACCCTAAAAATTCAAACTTTAAATTTCAAACATCCGAAAGGATAGAAATATGTGCCTTGATGAGCTGATCAACCTGGTATACTCAGAATTTGAAAACTGCAAAGTTTCACCCCTCAAATTTGCCTTTGAAACTCCCGGATTCACTAGACATGACCCCAAACTAGGGTTTTATAAATCCCACCCTTCTTCCCAATCAAAATGTTCGATCCAAAGCTATAAGCTTCTATTTTTCTGAGGAGCTTCCAGCTGTGGTCACAGATTTCAAAAAATTTCCATTTTTGCAGAAGCCCTAATTTTCCACTTTTCTGATCAAAGTCCCGAACTAGGGTTTGATCAAGTTCAACTTTATGCCCAACCAAAAATTCTGATCTTGGTCTCTAAATTTCAATTTTGATGAGTATCATTCAGCCATAGTCTCCAATTACAAAAATTCCATCTTTCTCCAAAACCCTAAATTTCGGAAGCCATGAATGAAGTTGCTCAAAAATAATTATGTTTTGACAGAAATATGTACCTGATTGTTTCTGGTGTAACTCTGAACTTTTTGATCCACAGGGTCTGAAACTTTTTCCTATTATAGCCCGACCTGTCATATTTCCAGCCCCACAGGTCTAACCTCAAATGGATTCTTTGAGAGAGAGTTATGCCAAGTGTTGCAACGTTACCTATTTATGGGATAAAACAAGAGAGCGAACTTGTACGGAGTGCCACGTGTCACTAGTTCAGTTTCGGCCTCTGGAAAAGTTACCTGAGAAATTACAGTTTGTGCACTACCTATTACTTTTTACGAAATTTCATTTGGAGCTTCTTATTCCAAGTTATGACCTTTTTTCCAAGGTCACCTATTTATGACTGAGATATGGAAGAGGTCAAAACTCTATATTCTACAGATCATAAATCACAAAGTACAATGAATTGGAGGTTTTCCTTTGGACACACAATACATGGGGATTGTGTCTTCTCCCTGTATGAATTTTAGACCTTGAAACCTCACTGAAATTTATTTATAGCAAAATTTCTACGATGACTGGTTTTTGCTATATCAAGCCCTAGCTTCACAATTGCAACAAGTGTCATACATGCCATACCACACCTTCTTTCAGGGTAGCTCTGATACCATGTTAATTTTTCAGAATTTACTTCAATCTGATCTAGGATCTTAACTGAGAGAATAACATGTACAACATATCTACAGCATATCAATCATGGACATAATAATGCAAGCACACAAGAGACACAGAGTTTACTTGGGGAAAACCATAAAGGTGAAAAACCCCAATAAATTTCTCAGAGATAAATAGAGCAATGATACAACCCAAGCATAAGAGATATACATCTCTTAGTAGTAGCTTCTCCTCCTCCACAAGTGCACCAGTCTCCCGAGAGTGTGAGAAAGAATAGAATGACAAAATAGAGTGCCTCCCGCACTCTATTTATACTTGACTTGACTTGCCTAATAAAATTTACTAGGTTAGCCTTAACTTAACCACATAACATAATGCGGACTAGTCCGACACCCAATAGGGTGGTCTAATAACCCTTTGACCCACATGGCTGACCCCAAATAGGGTAGTCTAATAACCCTTCGACCCACATGACTTATACAGGTCCGACCGCAATAAGATGGTCTAATAACCCATCAAGTATAAGTTACGACACTTACAATGTAAATGACGACACTTCCGTATAGAGGAATATTAACATCTCTATAGGAATACAAACACTTCCATATAGAGGAATAATACCATCTCTATAGGAGTACAATATACATATATGAAATACATTCTGAAGTTACATATACATCAACAAATCATGCCCCCATCTCTTGTTGCATTGCATAGCTAGTTGTGGGTATTTTATTAAAATACATATTTACATCATGCTTGAATTCTAATGTGCTTGGATAGCACATAAACCATATGCATAAATAAATTGATGGTGAGGCCTTGGCATTGAGCTCCTCACCATGATTTTATAACAATATTACATCATTTACACTTGAATGTAATGGGGTCAAAATGGAGATGTTACATTTCCCTCCCCCTTGGAATAACACCGTCCTCGGTGTTCCAATTCTTAGGAATAAATACCCACTTTACACATCCTTCAAAATTCACAAATGGTCGTAGGTATGTCCTTCATTTCATCTCTTCACTTTAATCTTTCAAGACCAAGTCCTTTGGCTTCCACAACTGCTCCTGCTGGATTTGATCTTCCATCTCTGCAGATGGGCATCGCTTTATAGCGATCCCTTTCTTTTATTTATCTTCTAGCTGATCTACAAGTCTAGAATTTCATGGATGCCATCTTTCTTACTGTCTTGGAAACTATCTGAGGAATATTTTTAGCCAAAACAAATAGATTTTGGTCTGCTACCATGTTCAATGTGCACAACTGGCTCTCACTTTTCTCACTAGCAACACTTGGCTAGTACTAGTTGCACTCAATGAATTTCAATGTCTTACCTATGAGACTTATCATGGAAATTCCTGTTAGGACAATCATATCAAAATATTAAAGTTAGTCAATTATTTTCCCAATTGACATGGAAATTCCATTCTTCACTCATGAGACTTCCACACATTTCATGCTTTCCCAGCATACACATGAGCTCATTCATGTTCATCCTTTCATAGGGAAATAACTATTTCAGCATTCATAATTAATTTCAAGCAATTAAACAAAATTAATTTTCATCTATGACATGCACTCAACAATCTTTTGTTTCTAAGATGCATCAGTCAAAAGGAAAGAGAAGAGTAAGAGTTTCCCCCTCTTAGTCTTGTTCCAATCTGGAGCCACACCATCACTTGTGGTTCTATACTCCTTAGCCTCTTTAACTTCAATGTGAATGCTTGACTCGCCCTTCCTTGGGATATGACACTTAGTGTCTAAGGTCTGTCTAAGAATTTTCAACCAGGGAACCCTTCCCCATTGTTGCCTACAGAACCCTTGGCTGCTAGGACCCACACATATCCACTAGCACCATCTTTTAGTACGGCTCATACTAAGCTCTTTAGGATGATCACATGTCCACATGCATCCCTATGATGCCTTCATAGTCCTTGCTTCCAACAGTACCTATACTCAAACATTGAATCAATTCACATGTTTAGTTTACTTTCATAGGGTTTATCTCTACATAAGAGTTTGATAAAGTCATAATCAAATCATATACACATGTATATTCACAAGCAATAAGCAGCAAGATAACCAAATACTTATTTGTACTAGATGTCTTCACTTTATTCCACAGGCTCCTTCTTCACTTTATAAGCCTTGGATTTCCTGTGGATACAATAATGAAGGTTGGGCCAGCACACAGGATACTCCACTACATCACGTAGTTAATGCCCAACCAGTTACTCTCTGGCTTTACCAAGAATTTGATAGCACCCAACCAATTACTCCTTGGCTTTACCAAGAATTTTATAGTTCCAACCAGTTACTCTCTGGTTTTAACAAGAATTTATAGTTCTTTCAGGCTCCTTGCTTTTTGCAATGACCAAGGTTTCCAATAAAGAACAACAGTGTATCAGCTTAGCTGTTAGAAAAAGTATACCTGAAATCTTCATTATTACAAACAAGAAGTAAATGAAATTGAATACTTATCTGTATTGTGCATTTCCTTGCTACTCCAGAGGTTTCCTTCTCTACTTTACAAGCCTTGGGTCACCTATGGGGTGGATGCTTGTCCAACACACATGCTACTCCACAACATCATCCAATTAGTCAATGCCAATCCAGTACGCCAACTGGGTTGATCAGGAATCCCTAACATCAGTATGCTAAGTGAGTACGCCGATTGGGTTTATCATGCATTTCAAAAATTAGTATGCTAAGCCAGTATTTCGATTGGGTTTATCAAGCATACAACAACCATTTCCAAGCCAGTTCTCCGATTGGTTTTGTTAGGAAATAACACCCTTCACCAATACCTCCAAATAGCCAATGCCAAGCTGGTACACCGACTGGGTTTGTCAGGCATCCAATTTAACAACATGCCAAGCCAGTACACCGATTGGGTTTATCACGAATCCAACAACCTTTCACAACAACATCCAAATAACCAATGCTAAGCCAGTACACCGACCAGGTTTATCAAGCATACAACAACCATTTCCAAGATAGTACACCGACTTGGTTTATCAAGAAATAAGAACAACATAATATGATTACATGGATCCTTCTCTTATGCAAACCAATGGTTCCCTCCAGGAACTCGATAGGTGACTCACTTGATTGCAGGCTAGCATGGCCCCACAATACCCACTCACACTACACAAGGATGATACCCGTTTTCTGCAACACAACTCCTCGGGCCTATCCATATCTTATAGTGTCCTTTAGTGTCAATGTAGAAAGGTTGCCACTGCTCATACAATCCTCTTGAGCACCCTTTCTTCACCTTGCCTCTTAACATGCAACACCAAATTGCATTTGTGTAAGCTGATACCACAAGAAGGATAAGCAGGCTCATCAGTATTGTTTCTCTAAAATTGTAATCATATTTCATAACATTCACTATCAAGTATTGAAACACCAGGAATGCATCCATTCCTTGGGGTGTAGTCAATATTGACAATCCTAACATAACCGGACACCTGAAAGGTATGCATCCCTTTCCGATGTGAGCCATGTAGGCCCTAATCACACTCAAGTAGTTTGGAACAATAATGAAATAATAAAACATGCTCTGCATATTATATCTAATAACGCAAAAGTTATATTCTTAGCTAGGGTTACAAAATACTCATTCGTTTCACAGATGTATATTTTCTTCATTTGTGAAGTATGGAGGCTTCCTTCTCTGAGTCAACAGTACTTCAGTTTTCCACCCCAATATTTTCACATTCCATAACCCACACATGCCTTCTTGGCATAATTTGATTGTCTCACTCACATACTTTACCAACATGGAGTTCAGTTGAGACATTATCCACATTTACAATGGTGTTTCACCCGAAACCCATTTTCAAAGCATGGAATCATTGCCATCTAGTTTGGCTTCTGCAGGCCATCACACATGGTCTTCCTGCAATGTGTCATCCTGGCACACTTATCAAATAGCCAAACAGTCAGCAACATTTAGCAATAAGCTTCAAATATGATTTTTCCATAACCAATCAATAGCATTAATAATTAATTCAACATGAATTTACAATTATGTCTTCTACATAAATTGATTTGTTTAACCATGAGGACACCCTCATATCGTTTGGCTCTTGTAAGTGGTATCACTCTGTCCATTATGGTTTCACCCTTGCTACCATACATGAACATCCACCTACAACATGTCCTCCTTTCACTTCTGCACATGGTAGATCCCAGTCTTTACTATGGACTTATCGTCATTGCCATACGAAAGACTTTTCTACCCAAAACTGAAACTTCAATCAGCCAAACACGTTGTGAGTATCAATGCATATAATCCTTTCATTTCCACAACAGTCACTGAAGTGATCTCAGAATTATAACACTCAATAATTCAAACACTTTCAACTGTTAATATTTGAAATGCAATGAAATATATATCTCTATATATGCATCATTATCATGATAGAATTGCAAGACATGGATATACTATCCATGCAATTTAAATAAAACTCCAATATTCATTACTTCACAGCCGTATTCTTTTTATGCAACTCCATCCTTTCAACAGAGCACTCTGTTAGCCCATCAACATGTCTACATTCTTCATGCAATCATTTTCCTTCATTCACAGTAGCTCATGAAATGGTCTCAGTATTAACAATGGTTCACCATTTCATCGATTATCTAATTTCATTGAAACATATATATCACAACCATGCATTCACACAATGCATCTCAACATGTGCACCTGCACATATGCATGCACATTCACAACATTTACATAATATTTTAATGTGCATTCACTCAATGCATAACCCCTCAATACAACCTTGCATTAATCCATGAATACTATGCATTCCAACATATTATGGCCTAACCATGCCTATCTCATATGGCATACACTACAACAGGACCATAAGTCATCACTTGTTTTTGTTGTTAAACTCACAACATACAAAAATGGCATGATATAATTTCATATGAATGCATTGAGATTTCTAAGAAACTATAGGGTGTAAGGTTCCTTGCCTTCACTTACCCACTCCTGACCATACTTGGTAGGATGAAAGTCACATTCAGGCACTCAATACCATATGCAAAGCAAATCAACATAATTTAAAAATAGTTGAAAGGATCTCACCAAATCCTCTTTCAATCATTCATGCAATTAAGCACAAATAACCATTACCAGCATGGCTATTATTAACATCGCTTGATGGTACCTAATCGGTTGGCCTTTTACCAAGGCTACACAGTCCTTTTTCCAACCTCATGATAATAGATTTGTTGCACCATCCTTTCTTCACAAGGTTGTTGGTCATATGCAACAACATCATCCTCATCTTTAGCCATGATTCGGTTTTCTTTGTTCCTACAACCAACGTGAACACAACTAATTATTAGCAATCACCATAATGATCTTAAATGTCTCATTGCATATGTAAAACCTCACTATTTTACCAATATTCAATATCATATACACGCAAAAACATTTTTACATGCCCTGTGCAATGTTTATTAATATGCCATCTAGTGCATATTCATCTCATATATCCAATCACTTGCATTTTCAATCATGCTTCTATGATCTGGTCCCTACAACATTAGTTGTCATCAACCATAGGCAATACAATTATTGGGTTATTGCATGTCTAACTTCACTACCTTTACCCATATGCAACATCATGCTCATGCATAAGCAATTCACATGCATTATGCAATGACTATCTAATTATTCCCACCAATTCATATGCATTATTTTCTTGCATTTCCAACATCCCTATGCCATAATTTTCAGTATATAAAACTTAGGAAATATGAATATAATAGCAATGGAGGAGTTAAGGAATTCTCCCTTTCCAATTCCTCATTATGACACGGAGTTCCTCCTCCACATCATAGTTGATCCTTTTCTTGGATTTCCTACCAAGCATACAAGCAATCATTAGCTATGATCTTCCCATGAATTAGCAATTCAACATATACATATGTGTAATCATTCATTCTTGATATTTTCCAAATATGCAATTCTTATGCTATAAATATGCAATTTGTATGCTCCCATTGCTCTTCCACAATGCATATTTGTGATGCACCTGCAACAATTAATTAATACGAATATGCGAAATAGCAGAAATGACAGAACTCAGAATCACTTTTATATTGATCACAGGCCACTTCGAGGGGGCAACCTCCTATGAGCAAGCTCAATACAAATAACTTCATGGTGCCTTCATTGGTCTCAACACACACTTATATACTAAGTCTAGGCGCCAATACTATGGGTCAAAACCATGGGCCACTACAAACTATGGATCAACAATACTACGGGCGACTTACAAAGCATATGTGCCAACAACAATAACACAAACTATTGATCAACAAATACTACGGGATGACTTACAAAGCATATGCGTCCAAAAACAACATACTAAAAAAGTAAAGACATGGGTTCCTAACATCCCCTCCCCCTCAAAAAAAGCTTTGTCCTCAAATCTTTAGATGTGGAAATTGTTGTCGAATCTGAAGGAGTGGTTCCCATGTAGCATCCTCTGCTTGCATGACGTTCCACTGAATTAAGACCTCTGTGATAGAGCGAGAGCAAAGCTGACGCGTGCGCTGATTGAAGATGGCCTTTGGATTCAAAAGGATGGATCCTTCATTCTCCAGTTCGGGTGAAATTGTTTGTCCACTGATGTTGGTGCCAAGAAATTTCTTCAGACAAGAGACATGAAAGACTGGATGAATGCGGGAAGAAGGAGGAAGTTCCAATTTATAAGCAACGGACCCAATCTTCTGAAGAATTCGATATGGCCCATAGAACTTTGGAGCGAGCTTATGACGCCCTTTGAGTTTCAAGGAGGATTGTTTGTACGGCTGGAGACGAAGAAAAACCATATCGCCGACTTGAAAAGTGCGCTCAGAATGGTGCTGATCAGCTTGTTGCTTCATGCGATTTCTTGCCATGTGAAGATTGTCCCGCAAAATGCAAAGAATCTGATTGCGGTTTCGAAGGACCGTGTCAACTTCCTGAATTGTGAACTGGTGGGGGTGTATGGAAGAAGAGCTAGAGGGGCCTAACCATAGACTGCTTCATATGGGGTCATTTTAGAGGCAGTGTGGTAAGAGGTATTGTACCACCATTCAACGAGAGGGAGCCACTTTTCCCAATGATGTTGTTGTTCCGAGGTGAAGCAACAAAGATAATTTTCCAAGTATTTATTGATAATTTCAGTCTGATCATCTGTTTGTGGGTGATACCCTGAACTCATCTTCAGTTTGGTGCCAGTGTGGCAAAATAGTTCTGTCCAAAAATGACTGGTGAAAGTCGCATCACGATCCGAGACAATGGAAGAAGGGATGCCATGAAGACGAAAGATCTAGTCCAGGAAAATTTGAGCGACGAAGGAGGCTATATAGGGATGGTTGAGAGCACAAAAATGACTATATTTGGAAAGGCGATCAACCACAATGAGAATCACTGTCTTCCCGCCAGATTTAGGGAGCCCTTCAATGAAATCCATAGAAATATCTGTCCAAATCCATGTAGGTATGGGCAAGGGTTCAAGCAATCCTGGAAGGAGTGTTGTTTCACCCTTATTGCGCTGGCAGGTATCACATTCGGCCACCATCTGTTGAATTGTCCTTTTCATGCCCTACCAAAAGAAGTTACGCCATGCTCGTTCATACGTTTTGAGGAACCCAGAGTGCCCTACCGATGGAGAAGCATGGAGTTCATAGAAGACAGCCTGTTGAAGATCTATTCTCTAGGGAAGCACCAGACGACCCTTGTATCGCAGAGAAGCACCATCCCAAGAATAATGTGGTACAGCAGAAGGATTGTTGGTCAAGCGTTGGATGATTTGAGATAACGAAGAGTCATTAACATAACCATGTTAAATAGATTGCAACCAATTTGTAACAGGCATAGAAATAGATGAAAGAGAACCTTAGGCATCAAATGTGCGAGAAAAAGCATCTGCCACAATATTGTCTTTACCCTTCTTGTAAGTGATCTCATAGTCATAACCCATGAGTTTGCTAACCCATTTCTATTGTGCCGGGGAGGAGACATGCTGGTCCAAGAAATATTTTAGACTCTGGTGATCAGTCTTGATGCAGAAATGATTCCCTAATAGGTATGGGCACCACTTCTGTACTGCATGCAAAATAGCCATCATTTCTTTCTCATAGGTAGAGGCAGCTAAATTCTTACCTCAAAGGGCTTTGCTGGTGAATGCAATGGGGTGTTCATCTTGAAGGAGAAGAACACCAAGTCCATTTCTGCAAGCATCACTCTCAATAGTGAAGGGCTTGGAAAAATCGGGCATAGCTAGCACGGGTGGAGTACACATAGCTTGTTTTAGTTTGTCAAATGCACACTAAGCAGCAGGTGTCCATGTAAAAGCATCATTTTTCAATAGAGTAGTTAATGGAGCTGCAATCTTCCCATAATCCTTGACAAACTTGCGGTAGTAGCTAGTCAACCCCAAAAAACCACGAAGGCTCTTGAGTGTCTGAGGATGTGGCCAATTGTTCATGGCATCGATTTTGGCAGGATCCACGCGAACCCCTTGTGCTAAGATAATGTGCCGAGATACTCAACTTCCATCTATCCAAAAACACATTTAGACTGCTTGGCATGGAGATGATGGTCAGAGAAAAGTTGCATGACAAGATCCAAATGCTGGAGATGTTCATCCCATGTTTTATTGTAGATGAGGATATCATCAAAGAATACCAGAATGAGTTTCCGCAAGTAGGGTCGAAATATTTTATTCATTAAGGCCTGGAATGTAAAAGGAGCATTGGTGAGGCCAAAGGGCATGACCAAAAACTCATAATTACCATCATGTGTGTGGAAAGCTGTTTTAGGGATATCATCCTCATGAACTCGAATTTGATGATACCCAGAATGAAGATCCAACTTGGAGAAAAAGTGAGCCCCATGAAGCTCATCAACAACAGGAATTGGAAACTTATTCTTAATGGTGAGGTGATTAAGTGCTCGGAAGTCAATGTAGAGGCGCCATGACCCATCTTTTTTACGGACAAGAATAACTAGAGAAGAAAAGGAACTAGTGCTTGGGCGAATAATACCTTGCTTCAATAAGTCCCGAACTAGCATTTCAATCTCTGTTTTTTGGTGAAATGGGTAGCGATAGGGCCTGATGTTGGGAGGAACGCTTCCAGGAAGGAGCTGAATATGATGGTATTCTGGCCTGGAAGGTGGCAATCCCACTGGTTCAACAAAGACACCTGTATATCGATACAGAATTTGTTGTAGATCCAAAGGAGTAGTGGAGATCGCTGATGGTTGCATCTGAATGGAATGAATCTGAGCGATGACACCATGTGAATTATTCTTGAGGATTTTTTCCATGCGATGTGAACTGATGATGCTGAGAGAACCTGGTTGTAATCTTCTCAATGTGTGTTTTTGTCCATTGAGGGAAAACTGCATCCAAAGTTCAGCAAAATCCCATAAGATAGGGCCAAGTGTGGGTAGCCATTGAGTGCCCAAAGCCACATCACATCCGCCTAAGGGCAAGGCAAACATGTCAGAGCGCAAGGTATAATCTCCCATAGAGATACGCATATTTCGACACTTCCCTTTGCAAGGTAAGGTGCCCCCATTGGCAACCATGACTTCAAAGTTGGAGCAAGGATGGATAAAACAATCAGCTTGTTTGGCAATCCAAGGGTCAATGAAATTATGAGTGCTACCAGAATCAATGAGTATTGTAAGAGGAAGCTTCTTGAAGTAACCCCTGACCCGCATTATTTGGGGGGTGGTGATTCCAGCTAAAGCATGGAGAGATATCTCTGGCTGGTCATCCTGAGAGGGAGGGTTAATAGGCGGTTCCTGAATGTCGACCGGTGCATCCAGTGTTTCTGGATCTTCGTCACCAATTTCAGAGCCAGGCGGAGACTCCACATCCAAGAGATAAAGCTTTTGCTGAACACATCTATGTCCCCTAGTGAATTTCTCATCATATTTATAGCAAATCCCCTTTTCTCTGCGTGCTTGCATCTCTGTTTCAGACAAACGCTTGATAGGAGTCGGTCGAGGAGTCTGCGGTATAGGTGGTCGGTGAGAACCCATATTTCGGAAAGGAACAAAAGTGGGCTTGGAGCGTTGTTGGGATGCAATCTTGTCTTCTACCAACTTAGCCAACCCTAGGGCTTCCATCATTGTGGTGGGACAGAACATTTTGACCTCAGAGCGGATGGCATCTTTAGACCACAGATAAAGCAACTCCGGTAAAAGTCATCAGACAATCCTTCGATGTGGTTGGCTAGGTTCTCAAATTCGGTTTGATACTCTCTCACAGTGCCAATTTGGCGAAGTTTAGTGAGGGCTCCGGTGAAGTCATCAAAAGCACTAGGACCAAATCGTTGCAAAAGGAGCTGGCAAAAGTCTGACCATTTGGGCTCTGGATGAGCCTTGATGTACCAACGGTACCATTGAAGAGCTTCTTGTTCCAAGTGAAAGGATGCCAGCAGAACTTTGTTGACATCAAAAGTATTATGCAGACTGAAATACTGTTCTGCACGATAGATCCATCCAGTTGGATTAGTACCATTGAAGCAAGGAAAATCAAGCTTCGGACCACGGAAATTGCTGGAAGAAGAGAACCCATTGTCTGATGAAGACTCGGACTGTCGTTTGTTGTTCATAGCTAAATGTTCAAGATGGAGGCCGAGAAATTTTTCATCCAGATCCTGGAGTTTGGCTTGGATGGCTGCAAGTGCTTCTTCCATGGTTTTAGCTCCTGGACGGGTGACAACCATAACCAGGAGTTTTTTGTTTCTTTTTTTTTACTGGGTAGGAAAACAAAAACAGAAACTGCTTCAGTAAGGGAAAATCTGGACTTGGGAAAAAATCTAAAGGGTAATTGGGGTTTGACTAGGTGTTGGACACTGTCGACTAGATAGGGAAGCAAAAATGAGGATTTCAGAAGCGGGGTGAAAGAATGGAAAAATTTGGCAGACGGGGACGAAGAAGCAGAATTCAGAAAGGAACTCGGTGGTAAAATTTGAAAGTGATTGAGTGAAATCTGAGAAAGTTATGGCAAACCCTGAAAATAGACAAATGTGGGCTTTAGGGCTTTGGGAAGGGGAATTGGGGATAGGGTCCTCAGGAATGAAATATGAAGAATGGGATGACAGGAGTTCCCTAAAAATTTCAAGGGAAATAGAGTGAAAACAAGGGAGATATGGACAAAAAACTGAATTTTATACTTCACGGTGCCTTCATAGGTCTCAACACACACTTATATACTAAGTCTAGGCACCAATACTATGGGTCAAAACCATGGGCCACTACAAACTATGGATCAACAATACTATGGGCGACTTACAAAGCATATGCGCCAGCAACAATTACACAAACTATTGATCAACAAATACTACGGGACGACTTACAAAGCATATGCGTCCAACAACAACATACTAACAAAGTAAAGACATGGGTTCCTAACAATATTACAACCAATTACTCTTAATAGGGCCTCCACACTCTTCTATGCAATTCCTGTTTCTCATTCCAAGCATAGAGAATGCATTTCACACTTTCAACGACTATCTCCAAGGAATGATGGGGGTTAAGGGGGCTTTCCCCTTTGTGGCATCGCCCTCGTTTTTTTTTTTGTAAATCTTTTGATTTTGCGCAATCTGGCGCATAAGTTCCATGGCAATTTTTCCATTTTTGGCACCTGAAAAATAGCTGAAATTTCTTGTTTTGTAGAAACTCACCGAGTTCTATCGAAGGGTGAACTCGTCTATCTCTTTTGACGAGTTGCAGACCAACTCAAAGAGTTTCACTGGTTAGCAGTCTCATCTGTCTTTCCCGACCTGTTGCAGAGAAACTCGCTGAGTTCTGCCACCATTTCGGACCAACTCGCTAAGTTCTGCCGCCGTTTCGGACCAACTTGTCGAGTTATGCCATCGCTTCGGACCAACTCGCCGAGTTTTGCCACTGCTTCGGACCAACTCGCTAATTTCTGCTGCTGTAAAGTATTGGCTCAACTTCATGAGACTCGCCAAAACGCGTTGGCACAACCAAACAAAAACACTTCGAAAATTTTTGAAAGTTTGAAATTTTCTTAAGGATCAGTGTTGAGCAGGAGGAATACTTACCTCTGCAACTGTGATAGGTGGCCCATGAAGGCCCAAATGTTGCAACCTTTTCTTTGATACCAAATTGTATTGTACCCTCCCGTGGTCCTAATGCAAAGAAGGGAACATGATGCCAATATCTGGGGCTTTGACATAAAATTATCCCATTCATTAGATTCATACACATAAATTCAAGAGTGTGCAGATGCAAATTTAGCAAATATGCACAACGGAATGAAAACTCATCCACACATATATCATATGCATACAACATATAAAAAAAATCATCAATTTAAACATTGCAGAAGTAGATACATAGATAGAAAAACACTTATCTTCATTATGCAGTTGTCCCAAACAACTAGTTACGTCGTTGCAATTTTCCACCCAACCATAGGCTAGTTTTGTTCATCAATTCTCTCAACACAACTACCACCCCCGAGATGGGCATGATTCTTACAAGGAAAATGGGACATTCAATCTCACACACAACCAATTAATCATTTCATCTGAGCCAAGCCAGTCCACAGTTGGGTTTATCAGGATACATTTGAACCATGGACACTTGTACTCAAGCTCAAGCCAAAACAATGGATTTACCAATAGGATGACCATGGCTTTTCCCCCAAATCGTTTCCATCCAAAAACGAATTGTGGGATGGTGAAAAACATTCACAGGGAAGAAAACACGATTTCTCCCCAACTATATCTAAGCATTTGACATAAAAAACGGTCTCTATGGAGCCCCAATTTGATTCCCCTTCTTCCCCACTAGTATGCAACATAAAAATGCCCTTCTCCCAGCTGAGAATGAAGGAAAAACAGGAAAACATGGATGGAAAATGGCTAGGTAGCTCCCAACTCGTGGGGGAGAGCAATTGCTTGATGGATAATGGCTTGGGGAGCAATTCATGGCTCTTGTCTTTCCCAAGAAGCAAAACGTGATTTTCCATGTAAGGTGGCTTGCCCATACTCGAATTTGGACAGCCATACCTCTCATTCCCCAAGGCATTAACTACCTCAACCAACTCTTGGGAGAAATCAATGATTGGGCACAAAAGTCAACATGGGTAGTTGAGGGTTTGATGGGTTCTTTCATTGACACTTGGCTTGACTTGATTGGCTGCAAGGGTTTGAATGTTTTCCCTAGTTGTGGGTATTTTATTAAAATGTATATTTACATGATGTTTGAATTCCAATGTGCCTGGCTAGCACGTAAACCATATGCATCAATAAATCGATGGCGGGGCCTTGGCCCATCAACACTCCATTTTATATTTTGAGGCAATACTTTTATCAGTTTCTGATTCTTTGATCTATAAACTTTGTTCAATGGCATTGCCACATTTTTAATATGTAAAATTATAGCAATTTATGTTTTTTATTAACTATTTAGAACATTTGTTACATCCTAGTTGACCTGTCTCTCTTTATGGGCAAGAGAGTCAACAATTTTGTATTGTATCCTCTTTTGTTAATAGAAGTTAAAATACTATTAGAAAAGGTTATATAAATCTTGTTATCATGCAATCTATGGATTAGAGATTACTCAAAAACATCCACTCAAGGGGACATTTTCTCCTTATTTGAGAGATAAAGTGAATAGTCTATATATTTAATAATATATGATTTAACCGTCTTATTCATATATTCATATCATTATTGTTTTTAAGGTTTTCATGAAACTTCAAACCCTAGACATATCACACTATACAATTAATTATGAATGTGTAATCATATTAGTTTTACATGTCCCTAGAGAACCATAAAACAAGTAAAATATTTTCCAAACTCTTAATAGTCTATTGATTAAATAAATATTTCTCAAGGTAAGCTACAATTTCTTATTTACTAATGATTTTTACAAATAAAATACTAAAAGTGTTTTTTTTTAACATATATTAAAACTATCAATTAGCACAGTATAATATATAGACTACACAACTATTGTTTAGCCTACGTATATAGAGACTAGCCCAAATAGGTTCTAAAGAATACTTCACAAAACTAAGCCATGCCTTATATGAAAAGATTACATAATACTAAAAAGAGACCTGTCCATAAATGGGTAACCAAGTTTTCATACGAAAAGAGAAATATCAACTAAAAAATTCTCAGATCAGTCAAAATTACCTGAACTCCACATCAGAATTATTATATACCTAATAAATATGGAAATACTAAACATGAAACCCCTAACTTATACATAAACATGCACTACCATTTTAATGAGGTTTTCTAGTACTTGTGGAGCTATAGGCTCCAATCCTATCCTCTCATTCACCTACTCCACACGTGACAATATACACAATCTCCATCATGCACGAAACATCATCCAATTGATGGTGAACAACATCCAATTTATCCCACACATGGCCCATTATCATCATAAACTCCTCCCTGTCAAATTCCTGCTCCACTAAGACCTGGGTGAGAGAAGACTTCACCGCCTATCAACGGTTAGTTGTAATGTTGGTTTGCTCTTGTTTCTTTAGAGAAAGAGCTTCCATAGTCTCATATGTTTTCTCTATATGAGCTAGCACATCTAGACAACAATAGGGTGCATCCTCACTTTGGTGACGACCGTGGTGGCTTCCTCGAAAAATACCATGATGGCTACGTGCATGTTCCCTAGGAGCCATGGTGATGCACACTCCAATATTTTTACACAAGCCCAGAAGAGAGATTATGCCAACTTTATAAACCCCCTTGGTAGCAATTCGAGACAAGAATGAGGATATTCCTAGGAGTAGAAGAATTGTTATGCTTCATCACCAAGATATTCTTTTTTTATACATCACGTAATGCTAAGGTTCCTTACATCAGCATCAATGATCATTGTTTCCATTAATTCCCATTTCTTACATATCTTTCTCCACCTATAGTAAGAGTATTGCATATCCATGATGAAATCACTAGTCGGATGCGATCGAAGAAAAATGATTCCAGATCCTTGGTCGTCATATCATCTCATCAAATCCTTATACTGTAAAATCGTGAAGAGGAAAACAACTTTAGCCTCCCTAAGTTCCATTGCCAATTCCCATTCAATCACATCCTATGAGTGTCTTCATCCTCAAAATCCATGTCCTTGCCATTGTCCGTGCATGCATAGAAAGTAAGTTGGAATATTCGATTTGTACCACCCCATAACCGTGCAATATCAAATTAATTCATGGAACAATACCAAGGCACATGCAAGTGACCACCTATCCAACCATCAATCTCCCTCTTCATAACGATGTGTGTATGCTTGAGACAACCTCACCCACATCTATATAAACTAAAAAAGTGTTAATGGTGTAAATAAAAATTAAATTTCAATAATGTAATCATTACATACAAATTCTATCTTTCTGTAATAATTTAAGTTTTGCCTTATGTTTATGCTCACTTTAATAATTCTGAAATCTCAATTTTTATACTACTAATATTAAACATCTATCTCGAATTACTAATAAAAGAATAATTTCAAATTTTTAAGTTTTGTGGTTAATAATTTAATTCTAGGGAATTAATTTTCCTTTATTCTCTAATTATGTGTAACACCATAATATGTGTTTATATAAATGTTTTTTCATTCTAAAACAGATATTTACTTGTACATTGTCGTGTGATTGCGATCATTACAATCAACTTCATATTTTATTATTTTTTGGAGAAATAAATTTAGGAATGGTCTCATTTAAAAAAAAAGGTTTTAGGACTTCAATTAAATGCAATGAATATTTGGTCATTCAGCTATACTTATTTCAAAAATAATATTGACAAGCACACATCCATATAATCAATGGGCATAACAAAACTAAATTGGAGAGGGGAAATTGATCGTTGGGGAACAAAATCGAGTTTCCAATATGTATACCAACATTCATATGGAAAAATCGACCTCTATGGATCCCAAATAAAAATTCCCTTACTCCTAGTTGTTATGCAACACCAAAAACATGTTTCCCAACTAGAAAATTAAGGAAGCTCGTAAATTTAATGGAGGAAAATGCCCATTGAGCAAGAGGGACATGAGGGAGCAAAACTCATTGATGAATAATGGGTTGGGAAGCAAATCTATGGGTGTTTTATTTCCCAGGAAGGAAAACACATTTTTTTCCAAAATGATGGCTTTCCCATACACAAAATTGGACAACCACACCTTCCATTTTTCAAAACAATAACTACCTCAACCACCTCTTGGAAGAAATAACTGATTGGGTGCCAAAGTCAATATGGGTAGTTAAAGGCTCGTGGGTCCTCTCAGTTACATTTGGATTGACACTATTGGCTTCAAGGGTTTGAATACTTCCCTCCCTATTCCTTGTAAAAATCATGCCCCCATACTCTTGTTGCATTGCATAGCTAGTTGTGGGTATTTTATAAAAATACATATTTACATCATATTTATATTTTCCATCGTGTTAGACTAGCACACAATACACATGTATCAATATTTTTAATTTCCGATACATAAACAATAAATTGATGGAGGGGCTTTGGCCTTGAGCTCCTCACCATGATTTTATAACTATCTTACATTATTTACATGTCTAATGTAATGTGGTCAAAATCAGGGTGTTACATATGATCAGGAAGTGTATTGTAACTCTTCTACATTAACTCTACGATGAATGAAGGATCAACAGACCCTACCAAAACATATAGTTCCTCAAGGCGAATACAATATCGAAATAGAATGGTTCAGTGGGAACAAGATAGTTATGGATGGGGAGAACATGCACTGAATAAGAAAGACACGATTGATCATTTCTTCTACGATTTCCATTGAATTTCTTTAAGAAAAACATATTATAGTGAGGTTTCGTCTATTTCTTCTACCTTAACTCTATGTTAAGGAAAAGATAATTTGGAGGTTTCAAGATATATCACATTTGTAGGAGAATAGAGTATTAGAGAAGAATGTTTAGGATAAACCATGTAAAATATGTTGAATAGAGAATCGATGGTCCCTTCCACTAGGTTAATTTGGATAAAAAATGGCATTCTAAAAGTTCTTTCTAATTCTTACAATGTTAAATTATAGGAGTTGAATTGAAAAAAAATAAAATAAGTGTAGAACCCGCATTCTCACTAATTCTTACAATGTAAAATTATAGGAGTTGAATTGAAAATAAAATAAGTGTCACCTGAATTCTCAGTTTTCTCCCCGATGAGAGAACTACAGAGGATGATGGAGAGATGAATATTATTGATGTGAAGTGAAGTATCATCCAAAACTTTGATCGGATTCAACAATAGGAGAAGTTATACATTCAAGAATTGCATGGCAATGCTTATGATATATAAAGTAAATTTAGGAAGTGTCAATCGATGCTTCTATCTTGTCCTCCGTCTTTATAAGTTTATACATGAGGATGCATTGTTATAATCTTCTGATGGAATTATGTGATGGAGTATGGTTTATTAAAAGATTCTACATAAATCATTTAGTGGAGGAAGTGTTGTGACACCCATCGACAGGATTTGTATGATGGAGGAAGCATGAGGCCACCCTTCCGGGTAAACCCCTTTAAGTTAGATTACAATTAAGGAAGACGATGGTTTGGTCCACCAATGTACATAATGTAAATGAAAGGATCAACAAACCTTTCAACTCAATTTCTCTCAATGGTTCATCCAATATTGGAGAAGTGTTAAACAACCCCTTATTCAAGGCCTAGTCACCATTGGTTAGAACCTGTAAGCCATATCTTCTTCGTTTTCTCTCGTTATGCGAGGACTATATTAAAGGTGTGTTGGTTGTCCCTTATAAAGAAATTCTACAATCTAGAATGGGATGGTTGACCCTTTGGTGGTCATCCACAATAAGAATAGGAGAATGGATAATATGGTGTTGATGTCACTATGACATCCCCAATATCATATAAAGTAAATATATTTTCTTTATATAAAGAATTCATCTCTAAATGACTCTATGTAGGAAATGGGTAGTCATCAATCCATTTGGTTTTCATATTATTAGGAGCACTGTATTCCACCTTATCTTTTCCATACCTTATCTCCTTCAATAAAATACACTACGTGAGTAATTTATTGAGAATGTTCTCCATAAGTTTCATATTAAAATAATTTATTGGTTTCACACAAATAGATTTTAGGACAATAGGAACTTCATTGCATTTGACAAAATTCAGTAGTTTTGCTTGTCACTTTCACCAGTTATTTTATTTTGGCATGTTTAATGAAAAAACATGGTAAATGAAGTGAACCCCTACAATTGCCTAGGGTGTGTTGTTCAAATGCTCCCTATAGGAGGGGGAAACACCTTGGTGAAATAAGAGGGTGGAGTGCCCGTCTAAATCAATTTGAAGAAGCCATCACCTGGGAACAACCTCCATTTGGTTAACGAAGCAGAGGTGATAAGTGATGTTATTTTCACATACATGTAATAGTTTATGGAAAGTGTGTTCCAAACTAGATTAAAACAAGAACCATTTTGACAATTAATGAGACAAGTAGCACAGGAGAAAAAGTATGCTCTATTTATCTATTCATTTTTCATCTAGAATGCTGAGTTATGTCAAAAGTGTGCACACTATAGATTAGGGCTTCTAGGAACATTTTGAAGGTTCTTGCTGCACTTTTCTGGGCTAGTTTTCTTTCATTAGATGAAAATGTTCATAAAAGCTAACATGGAAACAAGTTAATCAAAACTCTTTCAACTTAGAAGATATGGAAGGGATGCTACTTGAATTCCTTTTTAAAGGAAGGCACCTCGAGAACTGGCATGAGGAACCTTAGGAAGATAATGCCAACAACATCCCATTGACCTCAATTGTTACTAAATGCACAAAATAATAAGACTACTACACTAGCCAAAAAAAATCCAAACCTCAGTCAAAATACAACACTACAAGGGTTCAATCAATGTACCAGAATACATACCTACAAATTAATCAAACATTGCAAAATTGCAATCACAATTACAAACTCTACCAAAAAATTAAAAAAATATAAAATAAACAAGAAAATCTTGTCTCATGCTTTAGTGGGTGAAAAGAGGAAACACCAATTACATTGAATGCCATAAACTTTTATTACAATGGTCTCATTTTTTTGGTATTTTTTATTACATTATCCATTTTTCTATTATGTTTATAGTGGGAATGGATGACCTAGCTCTAGAACACCCCTGAGGTATTAGAGGATGCCAATCCCAAACATCCTACAAAATGACCTTGTAACACCCCTCTATAATATATTGCATTAGTTCTAGGGCCCTATCATGGCGTTATAGTGTAGGAATAGGACCCACTCATGTGGCCATCATGAGTATGTACCATGCCTACACTATAACCCTCGCATGCCCCCTATCACTAATGTAATATGTGACGAAGGGAATGTAAGATCCCGTTTTTTGAGATTATAAACAAATTAGAAGCTATTAAACATTAACAAAACCATAAAAACAAATCATTACCAAAGAATCAAATATTCTCAACACATTCATAATTTCACGGAATGGCATTAGAAACAAGTATAATCATACATGAATAATTACTAGAGTCCCAAATTTAAAATCTTATAATATTCCAAATTAACAAATAACAAGAAGGACAATGAAAAGTACATACTCGAACCCATGAGAAAGAGTTATAGTTGCATTGATGACCAGTTGACTAAAGTAGAAGGAGAATACCGACGCGAGAAGCAACATGGAAACCACAATTGGGGGCCCACTCCCCTCCCAACCAACCCCTCAATCATAGACTAAGATCGCTTGAGACCTCAATCAATAATACCATGTTTTCTAACACTATCATCATTGGGAATCTATCCATACCCACTAACCTCCATTTCATGAAACATTGAAGACTAATGAGGAAAAGGAACAACGAATGAAGAATACCAACTCCCTTTCTCCCTCCTCCTATTTAAGTTTTTCCAAGCTCCCCTAAGATGGACACATTTCCACATGCAATAATTCCACTAAATAAATAAATAGATAATAATTATGTATTTTATTATTTTTCTAAGCCATGATTACTTTAGATTAATTTGTTAAGTTATAAATTTATATTCTTTTGAAGGTCGTTCCATTACAATATTACTAATATAAACCTACATATTCTAATAAAATTGTGCAGTGATTGGACCCACTCATGTGGTCATCATGAGTATGTCCCATGCCTACACTATAACCCCATCATGCCCTTACCATTAATGCAATATGTGAGGGAGGGGTGTTACATACTCCCTCCCTTCGAGGAACTTCATTATGAGGTTATTGTTATAGGATTCCTAACCATAAAACTTCTGCCCCCTCCCTTACACACACATAATCATACTATTCGTTCAACCTCCAAACACCCACAATACTCTCGATGGTCCCGCTTGCCATGGCATGGGTCTTTTGTTGCTACTAGTATAAGGGTCATCTATTATGGTGTCAACACAGTATAAATCATAAGTATCATCATAGATTCGATGAGGTGTGAGTATAAATCTTGCTATATCCTCAACTTATAGAATAATTCTAATGCTTAAGGCCTTTTGGCCTTAGCTGGGATCTATATCCCTAAAGCCTCACCTAGAGGGTACCTGGAATATAGTTTAGTGCACTAAACCATGCACACTAGGCATCTAATGAGGCTAACCCAAAAATCTCTCCACAAATCCCATTTGGAAATCAACCTGGACAGTGGAAGTGAGAGCGCAACTAATAGCTTCACACTACATACCAATAACCATTCAATCACTAACTTGCATAAAATCCTTAGTATTTGAAGTATGAGAGGAGAACAATGATGAGAGATGGAAAGATTTGATTTCTTCTTCAATAATAGATTTATCTGGCCATTTGATCTTCAATACTTACAAAACAAACTCTTTGAAATATTATACTGGAAGACTAATTTAATCAAGCTACAATATTTTCTTAATTCAATGGGCACATTTGGAAGTGCTTCACATGTGGGTAGACCTCAATAGAAATCCAAAGGACTCAAGGAAATTGCACCAAGATTTCAATGGTAACTCTACTACTTCTGGTGCATTACTGCAAGCATCTATCACTACAAGGAAAAGGCCTTGTAGAAGAGGTTATAGTAGAGGTTTTTAGTGTTACAAGATTGGTAAAAATATTCAAAATAACCTCCACTACAATGTCCTCCAATGGTACGAGATGTTTTAGAGTAGGATTTTACAAAAAATATTATAATTAAAAGCTCTTGGTGGTTGGAGGTTTTCGCAAAGGTTTTTTAACTAGTGCACTTCTGACAAAGATGCACTGGTGCAATTCTACCAAAGATGCATCGGTGCGCTTATATCAAAGATGCACTGATGTGCTCCTGCCAAAGATGCACTGCTGTGCTTTTTGCAAAGATGCACTACTATGCTTTTTCCAAAGATGCACTGGAGTGCTTATAATAAATATGCAGTGGGGTGTTTATACAAAATATGCAATGGTGCGCTTATACCAAAGATGCATTGGTGTGCCTTTACCAAAGATGAGTGCTAATGTTATTTTGGCTAGAACCACACTAATGCAGATTTGTAATGGAGCACCAGTGCACCTATAGTAAAGAAGCATAGACGTCCTTATACCAAACATGAGCATCAATGCACCTTAACTAGCAATGAGCATTGGTTTTCCCATACTAAAGAGGAGGATTGATGACAAAAACAATTTGTTTTGTGCAGAAACCTTGTAAACATGCAAATAAAGGGAGGTGATTTAATAATAAATTATAATTTATTAAAATGTAGTGATATAGTAAGTTTAATTTTGAATATTCCAAGTATTAGTCCATACCCTTGTTTATTGACGAATCTCGTATTTACATTTTAAAAATGAAATGCTTTCCTAATATTAAACAAAAAGTTATAATTTTAATTGTTTGAAATACAATTTTATAGTTAAAATCATATGATATAAGACATTATCAATAAACATAAAAATAATATTATAAAAATGTATAATAAGTAATATCGACATGTTAAGCATTACAATTTAATTTTTTGGAGTGTTGGTGCGCCTATAGTAAATAATCATCGATGAACTTATACAAACGATGAGAACTAGTGCACCTTAACCAACAATGAACATCATTGTGTGCATAAAAAATAGGAGCACTGATGACAAAAAACAATATTCCGCAGGTATAGAAACCTTGTAAACATGCAAATAAAGGGAGGTGATTTAAGAAATACAAGATTATTAAAATGTAGTGATATAGTAACTTTAATTTTGAATATTCCAAGTATTATTTGTTACTGTTGTTTATTAATGAATCTCTTATGTGAAATTTAAAAATGAAATAGTTGTTGAATATTAAACAAAAATTATAATTTTGATTGTCCGAAATAAAAAATTACACTTAAAAGCATATGAAATAAGACATTATAAACAAAAATAAAAATAATATTATGAAAATGTTTAATAATTAATATTTAAATGTTAAGTATTACAATTTATAGTAATGGTGATAGAACCACCCATACAAAACCATGATGAGTGTCAAACCACTCTATTTACCACTTAATAATTGGATCTCTTGTAATTATAAAACCACTCAATTGTTACATGAAAATTGCTTGATGAGAACTCTCTAAAACCACTCATCCACTAGAGATAATATTCCTAACATGGGGAATCAATTCTCTCAGACCAAATAAGAGAACTATTGGTCCCACACCTTAAAACATGAACATCAGTACACTTATACAAAAAAATTTCACTCATGTGCCTTAACCAAAGAGATGGATTGGTGCACTTCCTCTAGAGATGCATTGATGTGCTTATACCAAAGATGCACCAATGTGCTTCTTCCAAAGAGAAGCACCACAAATAGAAAATAGATTTCCATCAACATAAAACAGTTTTTTGCAGCTATAGAAACATTGCTAGCCTGCAAATAAGTAGAGGTGAAAACCCCTATTGATATGCACCCATGCTACACAAAAAAATATCATTTTCTCTTCCAAACTTGCCACTCATTTGCTATCCATTTATTTTGAAGAAAAATCCTAAAATGAATCCACCATTAGCCTGCAAAATAGAGGAAAAACCTTCAAGCCAAGAAGAACGAAAAACAAAACAAAATAAGAAATTAGCAAGAATAGTGAGAAAGGAAAAATAATAAAAATAAAATAGAAAATGGGAATAAATAAAACAATGAAGAGGGAAAACATGGATTCTTGGATACAACACTCTTCCGCTTCTATCTCATAGAACCATATGAAACAAAGAAATAAAACAAACCCTCTTTCTTACCCTCTTCTTAATACATTTTTCTCACTTCTTTCAAAAGTTTTAAAAAACCTACTTCTTTCAATAAGCAAGGAAAACCCATATATTTTGATGTAAATCATAAAATAAATCCACCATTAACCTCCAAAATAGAGGAGCAAACCTCAAACCAACCAAAACAAACAACAAAACCTAATAAGAACTTAGGAACACTAGTGAGAAATGAAAAATAATATAAATAAAATAGATAATAGTAAGAAATGAAATAATGAAGAGGGAAAAAATCATTTGCTTGGATACAATACTCTTTCTCTTCCTCTTCATCTTCTTCTCTCTAGTAGAACCATGTGAAATGAAGAAATAAATTGAAAAACCTATTTTTTTCCTCTTTTGAATAGATTTTTCTCGCTTCCTTAAAACGTTTAAAAAATCCCTATTTTTTCAAAAGTTAAAAAAAAGCGACTTACTATTTGGTGATTTTGTATATCAGAAGCACTGGTGCGACGAAAATGTAAAAGGAGCATTGGTGTTCCTTGACCAAAGAGGATCATTGACACTGGTGCATCTTGACCAAAGAGGAGCGTTGACAGTGGTGTGCCTCAACATAAGAGGAGCACCGATGCGTAGTTTCAAAAGTGGAGCACCGTTGTTCTTTTTACAAAATAATATTGGTGCATATGGGTCATGGAGGATCGGTGCACCCACTCCTTAAAAAGAGAATTGGTGTCCCTTCACCAAAGAGGAGCAATACCACTAGTGCACCTTCACCAATGAGGAGAAAAAAACTTGTGCAACTTATCCAAAGAGGAGCACAGGTGTGCCATTACAAAAGTGGAGCACTGATTTTTTTTTGGTTAAAATCATAGTAGTGCACATGGGTCATAGAGAAATGGTACGCCATTACTAAAAAACATGCACTCGTGAGCCATTATTAAAAAATCAGCAGCACACCTAAAACAAAGATGCACCGGTGCCGATAATGGTTTTCGGCGCATCGATAAAAAACATCCACTAAAACCTCCTCCTGCTTTCCTCGTCTATAAATATCCGTTATAAACAAAGAAGGGAGATTTTTTTTGGATAGGTTCTACTACAATCTCCGCTACAGGGAATTTTCCTTGTAGTGTATGCTCCCTTGGATCTGATACCATGTATAAATTCTAACAAGCCAAGATCTAGAAACAAAGTAATCCTCACAAGAACTTAATTAGAGATTTGCAAAAATAAGAAGAAATATTGAACCATAACCATGAGAGATAGAACTCAATTAATGTAAATATCATCTATGTATTATTTGACAATATCAATATAATATATAATACATCTTGACAGAGAATCCGAATGCCTTGGAGGCCACTTGAAAAGCTCACACATGGTAGGCTTAGAATAGCAAAAAATATCCATCTACGAAACTTACTAACTCGAAATTTAGGCAAGAGGTCACAAATTAGAAAATAAATATTAAGTAGTACATGAGTGACCAAAAGGAAGCATGATGGAGGATTTTTAGGAGAAATGGAAGGAAAGTGGAGAGGAAACAAAGCAGAAACTTTCCCAATGTATCCTAGCACGCTTACTTTATCCTTATCCATAAGAAAAGTAGACAAAAGATTGATTTAACTTAGTAATTCAGAATAAAGCAAGATAAAAGCTGTCATAGCATGCTTGCTCGTAAAAATTGCTTTAAAAGAAGAAAGAGGGTGCATTAATGGATCAACTGACACTAGGTGGTCCAAGAAATCACTTAGTAACCACATGACTTGGTCTAACACCTAGGAACACAACTAAATACTAAAATAAATTATATGATAAGGTCTAGATGGGGTCATTTATTCTAATAATCATAAAAATATATGTGGACCATAATAATTGGTAATTCATAAACCAAGATCATATATATTTCATCAAATGTCATGTAACACCTCCCTCATTGATACCCTCATAACTATCTTTTGAAAAATGATGGGAAATATTTAGATGGAAAATTACAATAGGAAAATGTAACAAAGGTTGATCTATAATGCCAGAGAAACACTACATGAACCACTTTTCCATTGGTGGCACTTTCTTCATAACAGACCATATGTTCATAGTTTGCAATACATTTCGTGAACATAATTGTATTATGAATTACATTTATAAGTTCATTTATGTTCCCTTATAACTAGGCCATAAAATATCAATTCAACATCACATCCTATGAAATAAATATGCTATGCATCATATGGAATCACTGTCGTGAGGGAATATCAAACAAATATCCTTATCATAAACAACATCACATGCTAGAAAATAAAATATTCCCATGAAATCATCATCCTTCCGAGTATGAAATATAAGTACCCCATCATTATAAATATCTAATTCTAGGAAAAGATCATCGAACATCTTCTCTTGTACATGCTAGGTATTTTCATATATTTAAATAATAAAAATTTCTAGTGAGGCACAATCATCTTGAGGCATAACAAGGTATTCCTATCAAACACTAATTTCAGTAATAGTTTTATTAATGGCATCAGTAGTATGCCATATGTTATTAAAATTAAAACTAAAATTCCATGCTTATCATGATATTATTAATAAGTTCATTTACAATTGACTAATCACCTCATGTAGTGCTTTTCTTTCATCTTAACACGAGGTTCTAATGCCACCTCCCATATTGGTGTTAACTCATCCTAAAGAATAATATATCTTAGGTCATTGTCATCTAAGTTTAGGTCATCTCTCTTAAGGGAATAACTAATAATTTATCAATGAAATCTAGATATCCAATAATCTTTTAGACCTAGAAAATGACAATATGGATTGTCTAGCAAAAAAATTAGAATATATTCAAGTAGCTTAGCTTTTTATTCTATTTCACTAAACAAGGATAAAACTTTGATCACCAAGATAATGATCAGGTCAAGGTAATTATTTCCTAGATTTGCTAATCTCATTTAGATACCAAATTGTTCACATTCCCTATTTATCCTTCAAAGTATTCCTCAATATAAACTACTCTTTTTGAACTAAATAAATAGTGAATATATTATAACCACATCATTTAGATCCTCCTATTTATAATAGGCCATCCAAATTTTTTACGTCATTTCATGGATTTTATGGAAGCCACAAAATGTATAAAGATTGTAAATTTTTTTAGTATTTTTTTTCAGATCCTCAACAAAAAATGTTGTGAGAAGCAACCATCAAATGAATAATATTATTTTGTCAAATGAATATCACGAATGATATCAAGTTCATCCCTATTAATGCAACCTTTGGTTCTGATCTTAATATGTAAGAGGATGGTTATTAAAATGTCAAAAGTTCTATAAAAAGGGGGGTGGAATAGGAGGACTTTAAGGTTGAAAAATGCTAAAATTTATATATGATGGCATTATCAAATCTATAATCAATCTTATTTCTCACTCCAATGTAAAATACCAACAAATTCTGGATCTCTAGTACCTTTTCAATTTTGAGATTGGGAATCCATGGCCACTAATACATAGCTCTTGAAATCAGTTATGGATTTTCTAATTCTATGCTAGAGAAAAAAAAATTGTCTCTACCATTCAACTCCACACTCAGTCAACTTCCATTTTAAGCATGGAACCTATGAAGTTGAATTTTGTTGAGATGAAATAGGTCGTACCATACAACGTTGAGCCTTTATGAGGCGGATTTATCCTTCAATAATCTTGTGGAGGTCGTATGATGGTCGTATTGTTGATGTATATGTAACTTCGGAATGTATTTCACATATACGTATATTGTGTTCCTATAGAGATGTTATTATTCCTCTATACGGAAGTGTCATCATTTATATTGTAAGTGTCGTAACTTATACTTGATGGGTTATTAGACCACCTTATTGGGGTTGGCCCTGTATAAGTCATGTGGGTCAAAGGGTTATTAGACCACCCTATTGGGGGTCGGCCATGTGGGTCAAAGGGTTATTAGACCACCCTAGTGGGGGTTGGCCCAGTCAGCATTATGTTAAGTGGTTAAGTTGAGGCCGACCTAGTTGAGAAAAGGTCAAGTCAAGTTAGTGTATAAATAGAGAGTGTGTCTCTCTCATTTTACACATTCTATTCTCTCACTCACACTATGGAGAGTGGTGCACTTGTGGAGGAGGAGGATCTGTTGCTAGGAGAAGACTATCTCTTGTATTCTGGTTGTATCATTGCTCTATCTATCTCTGAGGAAGTTATTGGGGTTTTTCACCTTTATGGTTTTCCCCAAGTAAACTCGGTGTCTCTTCTGTGCTTGAATTATTGTGTCCATGATTGATATGCTGTAGATTTGCTGTACATGTTGTTCTCTTAGTTAAGATCCTAGATCAGATTGAAGTAAATTCTGAAAATTTAACATGGTATCAGAGCTAGCCTGAAAGAAGGCATGATATGGCATGTATGACACTTGTTGCACTTATGATGCTAGGGCTTGATATAGCAAAAACCAGGCATCGTAGCACTTTCGCTATAAATCCGTTTTGGTGAATTTTTCAGCTCTGAAACCTTTATAGGTCGAATATTAAATCCCCATGTACCTTGTTTCCAAAGGAAAACCTCTAATTCATTATACTTTGTGATTTATGATCTGTACAATATAGGGTTTCTGCCTCTTCCTGATCTGAGTCAAAATCAGGTGACCTTGGGAAAAAGGGAATAACTTGGACTAGGAAGATCCAAATGAAATTTCATAAAAAATGAAAGGTAGTACAAAGACTATACTATCTCAGAAAATGTTTTCAGAGGCCGAAGTTGAACCAGTGACACGTGGAATGCCGTACAAGTTCTCTCTCCTGTATTATCCCATAAACAGGTCACGTTGCAACACTTGGCATAAGTCTATCTCAGAGAATTCAATTAAGGTCAGAACTGTCGGGATGGAAATATAATAGGTCGGGCTATCTCACGAAAAGTTTGCAGAGGACGATGTTGAAATAGTGACACGTGGCATGCCGTACAAGTTTGCTCTCTTGTATTATCCCATAAACAGGTCACATTGCGACACTTGGCATAACTCTCTCTCCGAGAATCCAATTGAGGTCAGACCTATCAAGATGGAAATACAACAGGTCGGGCTATCTCAAGAAACTTTTTCAAACCCTGTGGATCCAAAAGTTTAGAGTTACACCAGAAACAATCAGGTACATATTTCTATCAAAACATAATTATTTTTTAGTACCTTCATTCATGGCTTCCGAAATTTAGGGCTTCGGAGAAAGTTGGAATTTTTGTAATCGGAGACCATGGATGGATGCTACTCATCAAAATTGAAATTTAGAGACCAAGATCAGATTTTTCAGTTTGGCAGAAGGCCGGGATTGATCAAACCCCAGTTCGGGACTTTGATCGGAAAGATGGAAAATTAGGGCTTTTGCAAAAATTGGAATTTTGGAAATCTGTGACCACGGCTAGAAGCTCCTCAGAAAAATTGAAGCTTAGAGTTTTGAATCAAATCTTTTGTTTGGGTGAAGCTTCGGGAAACTCAAACCCTAATTCAGGGTCCACCCCATTGAATCCAGAAATCTAAAAGGCAATTTTGAGGGGTGAAACTTTGCAGTTTTCAAATTTTGAATATACTAACTTGATCAGCTCATCAAGGCGCATATTTCTATCCTTTCAGAAGTTTTGAAATTCAAAGTTTGAATTTTTGGGGTTTCTTTGACAAACCCTAATCCAGCTCCAGGTCCAGTTCTTGCAAATCAAGTGGATTGGGTTAATCCTAGAAGAAGATGGATTGGTCACCTGCATAAGTGAAGAAGTTCTTGTCTCAGAGGGAGATGAGGCTAAGGCCTTCCATAAGAAGATTACAAGCAATCTTGACAGGTATGGCTTACAAGTATGTTTCATGGTTAATTTTATCATATGTTTGTCTTCATATCATTATAGTACAATCTTGATTAATTACTCGATTTGTCGTATCACCTTAATAGAATATATTCATTGATTACGGTTTTGACACTTATGATTGTACTAATGCATTATGATGTTGTATGAGGTTTATGTTGTTTTCTAACACAAAAGGTACACCAAGAAAGTCAAATCATGTTCTACTTCAAGAACATATGCTCATGGTTACATGAAGACAAAGATTCATCCATTGTCATGGATCACATAGAAGATCTACTTTCGAGGTATGTATAACTTGGTTCTACAATGGCTAACTTATGAGACATGCAGGTTACTAGCACAAGTCACTGAAGAGAACTAGAAGACATTATGCAGGTATGTTAGACATAACTAGATAGCATGCTAATCCAGGTATGTTTTTCCTATATCAAGCTAGAATCCTACCTTGTGTTAGGATCTTATACTGTTGTGTTGTTGATAATGATTATTCATGAAGTCATAGGTTTGAATAATCATGGTTGTATGAATATTATGTTTCTTACCATAATTGATGATATGACTAACCAGAAGAATCATGAAGGTATAGGTTTGAATAATCACGGGTTTTATGCATATTATATCTCTTATCTTGATTGATGATTCAACTAACCAGAAGAGTCCTATGATCAAATTAGAATATGTATGAGTAAAAGAAGACTTCCCTGAAACCTTGAATACTAATGTTTATTATCTGTGAATGATCACGAATATACATGTTTAAGATTATTGTGTTTTGATAGTATTAAGATTATACTGATAAATGTGTGATTATGTATGAGACCTCAAGGATAACACAATGATGATACTAATAAGCATGCATAGTGATTGAGGATGGATGTAAGTTCAAGGACAGGTAATCCAGGAAGCAAAGATCAAGAGGGAGCACACTCTAGTTGTTCCTGTAAGAAATCAAAGGAGCACACTTCAGTAGTTTTTGCAAGGATGCAGATATTCAGAGGGAGTTGACCACTTCTCATAATCCACATAAGAATGGAGTTGCAGAAAAGAAGCAAAGACTAAGAGGGAGTCAACCCAACAAACAAACAAAGATAAGTATTTGAATTGTCATTACTTGCATATTTTATTGTTTAAATAATACTGTTCAATAATGTATATACTGATGTTCCTAGAATTAGGTTGTGTATTATGCATATTAGAATAGTTGCATTGATGAACACTATACTACTAATATGCATGGGTAAGTGGCCTATGGCACTATACAAAATTCCATTGCTACTTATCTAGAATGAAACCTCTTTGCTGACATGTTAGGAGTTGTGCACACTCTTAACAATGTTCTGGTAGAGATTGGAAGGCATCTAGAAAGTTACGGGATATGGATAAATGTTGTATTGAAGCATTGGCTAAGATAATTGCATGAATGTATGACATATTTCTTTATTTGTAAGAATTTGTTCTGAAAACTATGAGATGTTTTCTAATCATGCAATTTAACTTGTTGTGTAGGAAAGATCGTATGCCATCACCTACAATAGAAGAACTACAACATTTGTTCAGCAACAAAATTATCTATTGAAGATATTGAAGTTCCCACGATATGGGAAGAATGCCATGATCCATTGATCATGAAGAATGATGTTTGGGATGTAGTCCCATGTCCTGAAGGGAATTTTGTTATGACTTCCATATGGATCTATCAAGATCAATCATGCTGCAGACGACAGCATAGAGAAATATAAAAGTGATGAAATAGAAGATACACCAGATGGATTTCATGACAGCTTTCTTGAATGGTGTAGTTGAAGAACAAGTGTATGTGGAGCATCCACTTGGTTCTAAGACGCATGGTGTAGTCATATATGTGTGCAGAACTTGGTATGGTAGGATATACAGATTTCTATCCAGTTTGGGCTTTACCAAGAATAAAGTGGATTCCAACCTTTTCTACAAGGTTGAGGAAGGCAATCCAGTGATACTACTTTTGTATGTGGATAACCTATTTGTTACAAGTGAATATAGATTGATTAATGACACGTAACGAAAGCTTGCTTCCAAGTTCGAGATGAAGAACTTGGGGATGATGCACTATTTGTTTTTGGCATGGAGGTGTGCAAGAGTGCAGATGGAATCTTCCTTTGACAAGGGAAGTATGCAGTAGAGATCCTGAAGAGGTTCGGGATGATGGATTGCAAGGCCATGGCCACACCTATGGCACCGAATCTAAAGGTTCTTTGTGATGCTTCATCTGAGCCGTTTGATGTCTCTATGCATCGTCAGATGATTGGGTCCTTGATGTACCTGACGAACACGAGACTAGATATTTTCTTTGCAGTGAACACATTGAGCAAGTTCCTGACGGATCCGAGGAGTGTTCACTTGGTTGCTGTAAAGCATGTTCTGAGGTACCTCAAGGGTATAGTGGATTATGGGCTCAAGTATGAGGCGAATCAAAAGTTTAACCTGCAAGGTTATGTTGATTCCAATTGGGCTGGCAGTGCTGCAGATAGGAAGAGCACATCTGGGTGCTACTTCAGTATGGGATCAGGTGTGATCTCTTGGTTTAGCAGGAAGTAGTCCTGCGTAGCACTGAGTACAGCTGAGGCAGAGTATGTTGCAGCCTGTTCAGCTCATTGTGAGGCAGTATGGCTACGGAAGCTACTGTTTGAGTTATTTGATCTCCCGTTGGATGCTACTGGTATCTTCTGTGATAACCAGAGTTGTGTGAAGCTGTCAGAGAATCCAGTGTCTCATGACAGGTCGAAACACATAGAGATCAATTATCACTATATCAGCGATATGGTGCAGAGAGGAGTTGTGAAGCTCCTGTATGTTGCGACGGACAAGCAGATTGCAAATGTGCTGACGAAGCCACTAACCAGGGTGAAGTTTGAGTACTTCAGGGAGAGGCTTGGTGTTCTTCAGATCGAGGACACTTTGAGGAAGAAGTGATGGACACATTTGCAGAAGCCATTCCAAGCATGTTGGAAGGAGGATCCTTCACATGGCTGTGGATGTAAGCGTTGGATGATGAGCATCAGGACGATGCTCCAGTTACTGCTTTGTATATGCATCATGTTGGATGCTTGGACCATGTATCTGTATATGTATTAGGTAGATACATTGTATGATCAGGTGGATCATGTATGGTGATATGTATCATGTATTTGTATTTGTATAAGGTGGATACACTGTATGATCAGGTGGATCATGTATGATGATATGTATCAAGTAGATACTTGTTTTGCATCAGGTAGATGCATTGTATGATCAGGTGGATCATGTATGGTGATATATATCATGTATTTGTATTTGTATCAGGTGGATACATTGTATGATCAGGTGGATCATGTCTGATGATATGTATCAGGTAGATACTTGGTATGCATCAGGTAGATGGATTGTATGATCAGGATGATCGTGGATGACGAGCTTCAGGATGTTGCTCCAGATGACATGCAGCAGGATGTTGCAGTGATGATGAACAAGATGATCATGTGTAGATCAGGATGATGTATGGTGAGTATCAGGTTGATACTCTATGGCTGTGGATTAGGTTGTGTAGATGATCATATAATTTGGCCCTAGGAGATTTGCAGATAGTCTTTCGAGGTTTTTCCTATAGCATGTAATTCGTGCCCTGGGATATCTCGCAAATGCTCTTTCGAGTTTTTTCTCTAGGAGGACATATAATTTGGCCCTGGGAGATCTGCAGATAGTCTTTCGAGGTTTTTCCTATGGCATGGAATTCGTGCCCTGGGATATCTGGCAGATGCTCTTTCGAGGTTTTGTCCTATTGCATATAATCTGTCCCTGGGAGATCTGATAGGTTGGGCTGTGTGCCCGTAATAAGTCCTGTGATGCTCTTGCGAGGTTTTTCCATGACCACATATAATCTGTCCCTGGGAGATCCTATAGGTAGAGCTGCATGCTCATAACATCCTGGGATGCTCTTGCGAGGTTTTGTGGTGACCACATATAATCTGTCCCTGGGAGATCCTATAGGTAGAGCTACGTGCTCATAACAGCCTGGGATGCTCTTGCGAGGTTTTGTGGTGGGGTCACATGTAATAAGTCCTGGAGATCTGGACAGGATGAAAAAGGCCTCAGATGCTCTTTAGGGTTATTGCTAGTCAAGAGACTCTTTTAAGATTTTGTGACGCACGTAATAAGTCCCGAGATTTCCACAATATGGCGAGTGATGACGAAGACCTGCAGGTGATGGGCCTACATCCAGTATGAAAAAGGACTAGCTCTGTAGAACTTTGTATGATGAGTAGATTTAGAGATTGATTGAGATAGTAGCAGTAGTGACGATGATCCGGAGAAGATGACTTGTGCTAGAAGACCTGTGTCGAGAAATACCTTCCTAGTTAAGAGGGAGTGTTGATGTATATGTAACTTCGGAATGTATTTCACATATATGTATATTGTATTCCTATAGAGATGTTATTATTCCTCTATACGGAAGTGTCGTAACTTATACTTGATGGGTTATTAGACCACCTTGTTGGGGTCGGCCCTGTATAAGTCATGTGGGTCAAAGGGTTATTAGACCACCCTAATGGGGGTCGGCCCTGTCAACATTATGTTAAGTGGTTAAGTTGAGGCCGACCTAGTTGAGTAAAGGTCAAGTCAAGTTAGTGTATAAATAGAGAGTGTGTCTCTCTCATTTTACACATTCTATTCTCTCACTCACACTCTGGAGAGTGGTGCACTTGTGGAGGAGGAGGATCTACTGCTACGAGAAGACTATCTCTTGTATTCTGGTTGTATCATTGCTCTATCTATCTCTAAGGAAGTTATTGGGGTTTTTCACATTTATGGTTTTCCCCAAGTAAACTCGGTGTCTCTTCTTTGCTTGCATTATTGTAACCATGATTGATATGCTGTAGATTTGTTGTACATGTTCTCTCAGTTAAGATCCTAGATTAGATTGAAGTAAATTCTGAAAATTTAACACGTATCATCCATAGACAACAAATTTGTTGAATAGTATGATGTGTTTTTTTGTATTGATTGCATTCATAAGGCTAGATCAACGGTTTACATACCGCTCATCTCCATTATGAGACTGGGTTGATGACTAATCAAATAGATTCCAAGTAAAGATGCATAGATGATGACGCTAGTAATACAAATAAAACCTTTAGCCTTAGTAATGGTAGTAATACTAATTGTATATCTACATAAGTTCTATGCACTAGAAGTGAGATCGATTTACATAAAGAATCAAGCATGTTATCATGCATATTTCCCTATTCGATTCACTATACTTATAGGAATGGGATCCAAGCCATTACAAGTAATCAACATCAATTAATCTAACATATGTGTTCAATTATGAATAAGCTTATGGTCATCTTTCAACACACTCTTATACTAGCTTATACGTATAAATTAGGAAAACACATGTATCACTCATTCAAATCATCATGCTTTACCTTAGATATAAAACCAATCATATTTAGTGCTCTAAATATGTAACATACCCAATTACCACTTCCAACATTTGTGAGGATTGAGTTGTAAAAATTTTCCTCGACATCAACAATCAAGGTATTAGTCGTATTATATACAAGATCATATATGTACTTTAGTGGCAATTAGCATTTCATAAAATAATACCTTTTCTCATTCCATAACACTTATACGTTAAACATGATTAGCCCTTTATGTATAAAGACCACTATTAATTCAGTCTACGGCTCATCCCATTCTAACAAATTGTATAATTGTACACATCTAAAACAAAACGGTAAACCTTGAATAATCGACATGATCATTTCATCATCAAACATCCACAAGTATCATTTTACATGTAAGCTCAAGTGATAGATATGTATCATTCTTCATTGCACCGAGTGAAACAAGGTGCTCTATAGCCCAGTATGAGGGAGATGTTCTAACGTGTATGTAGTGGTACATGTAGCGTTACATCTAGTAAAACGTAAAAAGTAAATTTTTTAATTAAAAAAAGTCATGTCGGCTAATAAAATAAAAAAATTATGGAAAGTATTTAAAAAAATCCATGTTGGTTCATAAAATAAAATATTATGAAAAGTAATTAAAAAATAGATGTTCGTTTATAAAATAAAAAATTAAAACTTAAACCCGGATCTATAAATCTAGAGAGATCAAATTTCTTGATTTTAAATATAAAAAAAGAAATACACCTCAAGAAATTGGATCCCTCTCGATGTTTGATAGATACGGGTTTAAGATGGATCTATGCTAGTTTTTTTACCATTTAGATCACAATAATCCAGTAGACAAAACAAATAAAGTACACAACAGAAAGAGACCAGTATATGTGGTTCACCCCCTATCTATGCGCTACGTCCACCAAGAAATGTCGCATATTGTATTAATTATAAAAAATAGAGGAGTACAATCTGCAACACAGTATGTGCCCTATTTCTACTTTCTCAAACCTCTCACAAAGATCACATTTTCCAAAACAAACAATAATCTTTCTCAGAGGCATCACAGGGTTTTTCTCCCAGGATGATCACAATCAGATCATTCTAATCTATACAAAGAGATACAGGGCCTCTACTGAGCCCTCCTTTCCCAGGGGTTCTATAACAAAAGATAATATATATATACTCAGGATATGTAGAAGGTTTCCCTACCTGGACTAGCATACACTTATATACACCAATAATTACCCTTTCATGTGCAAGGGGTTTACCATACCCCCATCCTGCATATACCTACTCCAAATGCAAATATTAAATCAACAATTAACCTGGACATAAGATCCAGGATATAGGCATATAATATATCATGTGAATAGCATGCAACAAACTTTTCCCCAACTCTACTCAATAACAAGAAGAAGCATATTCATTCCAGGGATCCTTTTCACAAATATTTCCACAATAAACAAATAGGAATATCTATACGAATATATGATATGAAAAGCCTTCAAGGATCAATCTCCCAAGAAACTATTCAATAGACAATGCACATAACAACCAACATTGACTCAACAAGCTATCAAATGAAATTTTATAGGGTTCGATCTCCCAAGCATCTTTGCAATGCATACAACATCCAGCATATAGCTACAAAATGTATATATATAACAAGGATAACATTTCTCATTCTCTACGCATTGATCAGACCACAAGCAGTGTATACAACAGTATGTAAGATGAGAACAAAATGAGTATCAAACAAGTACCAAACAAAGGTACCAAATGAGTACGGAACAGGGTCATTCCTCAAATCTATGCACAAAAAGCAAGAAGCCAAGCAAGAGGCTATACATATATACAACATGTAAATACAATTAAAATTAAAGAGATAACGAATCCATTATCAATGGCAATCAACATGCAAGTAAAACATCAATGAGTTAAAAGAGTGTACAGAGATTTCTCCCAATCAAACACTCACAGAGTGGATACACAATCTAACAAGAATACATGTATAATATAGAAACTAAAAACAAGGAATGGCTTCCCTAGAGCCATCCCTTCCCACCATCATGATCTCTGCCCAATCAAACCGTCAGCAGCATGGATAAATAAAGTATAAGACATTAAATAAATACAGGGATTGGCATCCCTTCCCACAATCACATTTTATTCCCAAACATCAATGCTATCAACTAGCACACTTTATCATCTTATCAAATGAATACAAAACAGGGATCTTCCCCGAACCGATGCGTGGACTGCAATTAAAAAAAAACATTAGACATGCAAATAATATAATATGCAATATGCAGAGATTAAACTCTCCATCTCCCAATCATGCGCAATCGACAATGAAGGAATCCAAAGTGCAAGCATATAATTCATATATATATATATATATATATATATATATATAAGAGACTATAGAGGATGTTATCCCTCACCTCAAACAAATAATATATATACATATATTATAAAAAATTATACACAAGCATTAGAGGAAATTTCAATTTAAAATGGGTCTTCCAAAAATAATACAAATTCCATGTCATCATGCATTAGCCAATCAAAATTCTTTAAAATTCAAAAAGGGAGCACCTAAAAAAATTGGAGGGAAAAAATAATAACTACTTTTTTTTATCGTATTTTCAACTTATCTCCTTGTAGGTTTACTCAAATTTCAAGTGGCGGGACTCGTTGGATGCATAATTAAATATTGCATCCAATGAGTACCCATGTTGCATACTTTTAACAACATTCACACCATGAAAAATCGAAAATACATTAACAAACATATTTTCTCTCACTAGAAACACGTTTCTTAATGTATTTTCAATTTTTCATGGTGTGAATGTTGTTAAAAGTACACAACATGGGTACTTGTTGGATGCATAATTTAATTATGCATCCAACGAGTCCTCCGGCTTGAAATTTGAGTAAACCTACAAGGAGATAAGTTGAAAATACGATCCAAAAAAGTAGTTTTTTACTCTCTCTCTACTATTATTTTATTATTTTCTTATTATTTTCCTTAGGAGGCCCATTTTTTACCCAAATTTCCTCTAATGAAAACCAATGTATGTATAGATAATATAACAAGTTGAAAATAGATAGGGATCGGCTTCCACCAGTTGTCCCTTCCCCAAAGCCAAGCTGCGTAATGAAGCAAAGAGAGGATACCTATAATCAGCACATAAAAAATTTTGCAGATACCCAATACCTAGATAAAGTTGATCCTAAAGTTGATCCTAAAGTTGATCCTGCATTTAAAATGTATCGAACACATGGAAGGTATACATGGATTCGGATTCTCTTGTCATCCCTCTGCAAATGCCATCAGGCTATTGTAGCATACGTGATATAACTCAATCAGTATGATAGTAAAATACTAACACTTTGTCTTTTCAATCATAATATAACAATAAGAATACTCTTGAAACACATTCATGTGATCTAATATTTCTCGTTTGTTATTCAATAAGCTCTTATTAAGATCCTTCAATTTAAACATATCAACTCATATTTGAACATGTGTCATCTTTACCTTGAACCATCACGTGAAACTTCTTACTCATGAATGATAAGATAGATTTATCAAAAAGAAAACATCTTAACACTTCCCATAAAAATAAAGCTCATAATAATAAGCCAACGAAAGTCCCATAAAAATCAGTATGAAATAACCACAAACTATGTTCCACAATTCACATGCTTATTAGTTGACAGACACATCGAACCATCGTAGAATCCAATAGATTTAAACACATAAAAGACACATTTAAAAGACAGTATTAACATGGTTCACCCAAACTTGGGCTACATCCACAGAAGAAAACCATATATTTGTATTATTCAACCAAAAAAGTTCGCAACCAACAACTCAGCTGTTTGTAATTTTACACTTTCTCAATGCCTCTTCTCTACGGCATTTAATAAGGTGTTCAACTTCAACTTCAATAAGTACAAAAATCCATCCTTATTTAATACAAATATATATACTCGTAATTAATATACATACTTACCGAGATATGCCTCTATACAAATATATATACAATGCAGGCAATCTACGCATATTTGAGAATTCTATCTCTGTTTAATATTTCCATGACACGACAAGTTTTGCATACTGAAAAGATCTATCTCTGTATCACTAAATGCAGGCATCCAAACCAACCTCAAACATGAACTACAAAGATACATACAAAATTCATTTACTGTGATATAGTCACGAAATTAAAATTTGGATTACACGATTCCCTTGCGATAATACACAACAGGCATCTATGGCGGTATAACATATTCCAGGTTTCACTTACTACAAAAATAAACAAGCAACCATCGACTATGTCTCCCTATTGCAAGTAGACACAACATTTCATATTATTTCTTTAATTCACCAGCAGCCCGAGAATATATAATTATATCATTAAATCAAATTTCAACTTCAACATCTCGCTGTGCTTTCACCTTCACGTTGTACAATCGCAATGGAAAAGGATATATAAAATTAAGGGTTTGACTCTACCAGGATTGCCCCAACAAATTACATTAGGAGTATCCTTATTTCTCTATTACATTTAAAAACCATAAAGCAAAGGAGAATTTTCTGAGCAACACCTTTTATCGTAAATAAATCTACCACAAAAGCAGCACACAGCTAACCTTGAGGAAAACACCCAACCACTTAAAAGGGAGAAACAAAAGGGAAATGAAATGACCCATAAAACTCCCGACGAGACATTAATTATACAGAGATAAGGATCCTATAGAGGTATTATCTCGATCAAAGGCTATCAAGAGATTGGAATTGCAATTTACAGCCATTACGACTTTATCGAACGCTGGGTGTGCAGATCCAGTGCAACATATATAAATATTATCTCTTTCAAAAGCTATCCTGAGGTTTCAAATGTGATTTCCATCCAATACGAACCTATCGAGTTGCTGTGTGCAAATCTAGTGCAACAAGAATTATCACAAATATACATAGTGTTAGCACCTTTTTTTTGTGCAGCATAAATATTAGAAATGAAAGATGGAGGATTATAAAACTTACCTGGTGGAAGCTCGAGGTCCCATTCCTCTTTCAGAGTGGAAGGATAAGGTGTAAAAATTTGTGTGGAAAGGGTGAATATGATAAATCATAGGAAAATTTGCAAAGTAGTGTGTTGAAAGGCCTTTTGAACAAGCAAGTAAACCTAAGTCCTAAGTCCGAGAACTAAATATTACATGAGATAGCCAAGGGCGCCAGGATACCATTCATGGTTTGTCAATGGTATTGCGTAGCCAAGAAGCACGGGAGTTAGTAATTTGTGTGGTCATGATGGGTTGTGCTAAGGGACAGATGGTAGCCAAGGAACGTGTCATGAAAGAGGAAAGGCGGTAATCAAAACCACCATTGGAGCACACGATACCACCGTGGTAGAACCATAGAAGATCTACAGTGTGGAATGCAGACTAGAAAAATCAACAACGATGCGATGGAGAAGATGCATGGATCATAGAAAAGTGGACTCCCTCTATGGGAAAGGTCAAAGAATAAAATGTGGCATCCGTCCCCTCCATGGATGTAAAGTGAGCATAGATCAATGGTTCCTGATGATAGTCTTGTTGGGAAGTAGCGCAATGGATACGGGGAACAGTGGTTGCGATGGATAAAATCATTCAACAGGTGTCGACACAAGAGATGATCGAGAAGTAGGAAAGAAGTATTTAAAACTGCGTCAGGGTGTTCGCGGTACCGCTATGCGGACACATGGTTCCAGAGGGATGGTGCAGATGTGGACCTACAAGATGATCCAATGGCGGATAGAGAAAATATGTCATATCTAACGGTTAAATAAAGGCTGGATCCAACGGAGGGGAGTGGCACGTGAAAAACCAATGGCCAAGATTGTCGGGTAATTAGCAGATAAGATTGATGGTTAAATGAGCAGGGTTTTATATATAGTCACCGGCATGTGTTGTTGACATTTGTTTGTTGGAGCTATCGAAGTCAGAAGCTTCTCGGTGTGTAAGAGACGGCGAGAGTGGCAGGGCTTGCGAAAGAATAATTCCAGAAGGTCACTAACGACAGTTAAAAAGGGAGGCCACCACAGGGGACTGGTTCTTATCAAAAGATCATACTGCCATCTGACTGTATAGGTTCTTGCACGAACCCTACATACTCCCCGCCTTCCGGAAAGTGAGGATTTTCTCTTTGGAATTTATCAGGCCAAAGCTAACCATATAAGATGAACATTTTTCAAAGTTCAGAAAGGGCAGTGATTTAAAGTTTCCTTGGGCCATGGGTCCATTTATTGTAAAAAGTAAAGAAGTTGTCGCGGAGGTGCAAAGTTTATTAGAAGAATTGGAATTCAAAAAGGATGTGCCCATGAGCTATGACCCTTGTCACATCATTTCCAACAGAATAAAATCGAATAACCTTAGTGGGTTCAAGCATAAAGAGATGGAAGGGTAACTAGGTGGAAAGAACTTGTTGCAGTACGAACCCGAGGCAGCAACAATGCATATGTTGCAGGGAGAGGAGATCACATTACTAGAAGTGGTGATAGAGGTAGAGACTGTGCATAAGGCACCGAGAGTAGGGGAGAAAAGAAGTCTACAGGAAATTCTAGATGAGTATGAGGAAGAAGAAATAAAGAGACTCAGGACTAAAGATCAGGGAGAAATCGGAACACAACCCAATTTGGCTGTTTTGATGGATAGCGAAGGAAATAAAGAGGGTGAAATTCATATTCCCGGAGTACGAGTGTTCGAATACAATTTCCAGGAAGCGAGGGAAGGCGGGGGACACCAGCAAGTTCTCATCGAGAGAGGAATTGTTCGAAAAGTATGCTCAGGACAAGCAGGCTTCTGCCCAGTTTATTTATGACTTGCTACCCAAAGCTCGAAGCCTGTCGAAATCAAATGTTGCTTTGGTGACTAGCCAAGGTATCAAGAAAAGCACTTTAAATGTGGCAGTGGCTACACCAAGCAGTTTAACTGAGGTGAAGTATGATTTAGAAAACATATCGGCCCTTGACAAGGTCCAGCTGCATAAGCAGCTCGGGGATGTTATCTACGAGGAATATATACATGCAGTTCTAAGACTCGAGAAGTTAGAGGAAATTGTTGGCAAAATGATTGTCCAGTTGAAGTAGGAAATGCTTGGGAGCAAAGCCCACCGACAGCATGTTAAGAAGTTGTAGCTCGATTTGATCGTTAGCGATGGTGGTGGAAAAGCTACCAAAAAGTTGCTAGCAGATAAAGAAAGCTTGATCCAGACATTGCAAAAGAAGGCAAAGGTTTAGAACCTTCAATTGATTCACACTTCCAAGGTGGATAAATTAGAGTAGGAAAAAGAGACCCTAACTAGAGCACTTAGTGAAAGCTGCACTGAATTGTTGAAGTTGGTTGAAAAAAGAACAGATTGGGAAAAAGAGAAGCAAAGTTTGTAACAACAAGTCGAAGACCTGAAAGATAACTTGCCCATTTTGGACATGCGGCCGTCCCAGGTAAGTCAAGAAGCAGATGACGATGGGGCTGATAGCCTTTCACAGGCTATGTCTCAAGTCATCCTGAAGGAAGGAGAAATTAAAGAACTAAAATCAAAGCTCTAAAATTAGAGGAACATAACACACAAATGGAGGAATAAATAAAGGGTTTGCAGAGGCAGAATAAAGGGTTGACATAGACAAACCAAAGGTTCGTCTCCCAAGTAACCGGGTAGATGCCAATGCAGACATGTAGGATCCTCATTTGGTAAAACATCATAACCCTATCCACTAATATCAGACCTTGTCTGATCTCCATAGTGCCAGAGAGAGAGCAATAAAGAAGGCTTTGAAGAGTTGTGCATCAACGCGAGAGAATCTGAGCCTGAGGCCTAAAGAGATAGCCAAATACACCATAGACTTTTTGAGACCCTTATCAAAAGAAAAATTAGCTACATTGGATATTAGGAACAGAGTGGATATGATCGCCTAGGAAAAGAAGACACTGGGAAAGTATGTTCATGCAGAAAGTATTGAAGCCCGTTGTGCAGCATTGGCTGATCAGGTTGCTAATATAAAGAGAAGATTCGAGAAGGTTTTCTAGAAGGGCTACCCTCCTTTTGGGATGAATAAAATGAGTTCATCTTGTACAATGATTACAAGAGCATGTTGTGCAGCATAAAGATGGATCACGAAAAGTTCTGGAGGCTAAGTCATGTTTTTACGGGAAAAATACTACTGGAGAAGCTTGCCGAGGATTTTGAGATCATGGACCTACTAAGACTCTAAGTGAAGAAGAACCTGTCCTGTCTAGTGGAGAGAACATGGAGCTGAGGGTACTAGTAAAGGAAATGGTGCTACATGAGAGCATCACATTCGATCAGTGGGGTTATGTGGAGAAGTATGGAAAATGGAAATATTCCCTTAATGTCCCTCAATAGTTTTTACTTTTACTTTCAAAAGGTGTTGTTATTTTCAAAGACTTTCAAGACATTCCTATTTTAAAGAGTAATTTGTAATATTTTTGAGGCAGCTATTGGGGATAGCTAGCCGGTGTGACTACTTTACCATCTTTTGTTTTTTATCTTCAATTTAGTTATCATTTAGTAAGAAGATCAGTAAATATGAAAGAAAACAGTTAAGCCAGCTCGCCCAATTTTGGTAGTGGCGAGTAAGTCTTGATGAGGTGGCATTTTGTTGTAACTATTTTTGGGTTTGAGTAGGTCGAGCTTCAGGCTCTAGGCTGCTATATATATGTTATGTACTTGAAGTAAGAGGGGTTGAAAACGTTTTTTGGAGAAAAATATATTGCTCTGTGTAATATTTTGAGTTGTTTTTTGAATAAAATTGACAGAGTCGAGCAGGTGTTTTCGACAGGGATTCCTGTGTTATTGGTCTTACAGTCTGTTCCTTCTCTTTCCCACGTGAATTGTGTTTTCTTAATTTGTTAATCCATTTTGTAATTGCTTATTCATGCTTGGTTCAGTTTAGTATTTGAATGGAATTCATAGAGATAATGCTCCATTCAGGTCATACCAAGCATTTCACCCAAATTTTCTGCTAAAGTCAATACAGAATTCATGTTTACCATGCTTTATATTGATGGACTATTCATTTCTATTCTAAATCACCAACTAAAATCTCTTTGACTGTGAGTTGGTGGCTACCTTGCCCCTGTATGAATATATCTGCAAAGTAATTTTCAATGATGTTCATGCTTTGTTTCATTTGACTCCATTGGCCCAATATAGATCCATGCTATTTTCCAACCACAATTTATGAAAAGAAATTTGTTCCATAGAAATATGAGCTTCTTATTATCTTCTTGAATGAATATCTCCAAGAATGAATGTTGGTGTATGTTTTCACTGTTGACACCTTTGATTATTTCCAGTTTTTCATATTTTTGTTGAGAGATCCCTCTCTGACTAAGTTGGGTTAATAGCTTAAGTCTAAAGCTGGTTAGTGGTTACCCCAGATTTCCCTCTCCACAACCTTGGGGGTTAATTTGGGTGTTAACAAATCGGTGCCGTTGCCGAGGATGATGGTATTACCATCCCTGGCAGAACGAAAAAGAAGTCCTCGTTTTGAAGAAAAGAGGAATTTCTGTGGGTAAACAGAAGTTTCCAGAATATGATAAGGTTGTATGTTTTTTCCACTCATGAAGAGTTACATCCGAAGGAGACTCGACTGGAGAAGACCATTCAGCCAAAGTCCTTCACCAAAGAATCCCCCAAGGGCATCCTGGCCTCCAAGAAGATCCACACCCGAGGTAATCCTTTCTCAAAAATTTTGCTAGGAGTGGATAATCCCGAAAGTTTGCTTAGACGTAAGATTGGAAAAGATAAAGTTGATATCTCTAACAGTGAGAAAATTGTGTCTAAAGAAGAATCCTCTGTATTTCAAGAGTTAGATATAGAGATAGAACTTAGGAAAGTATTGCCTAAATCAAGATCCGAATCATATATAAACCTAGGTAAAGACCGGATCCAAGCTTGGTTCTTCATAGATTCAAACCCACTTCACCTAGGTTGTGGGAGCATCTTTTGTCACCTCTAAGACATCATGCTGACAATCTGTTTTACCTTTTACCAGGCTAGATATCTCTTCCCTATATTCATTGTTCCTCAATAATTCATTTAGAGGGATGGAGATCTTCACTTTGGACAATTCTACTTTTAGGTTGAAGGTGGACAACGGTTTCATCACTTCAGTGACTTCTGGAAGTTTGACCTCTTTGGAAGGTTGTCCCTTATCCTTTGGTGCTTTCGGTGCAACAACCTCCTACTGCTTCTCCCTTGGATTTTCAGCCTTTTTCTTTTCTGCCTCTTGTTGAGTGTTAGAGGACTGAGTTTGGCCAGACTTTCCTTTGTTTATCATTACCTCTCGATTCCTCAATTTCATTTTTCTTTGAATATCATCTATAGCATTTTGATAACCCATATGGTACTGCTCATAATCGGACTCAGGGATTTGGCTAGTGCTCTCCTTAGTGAAAAGATCATGCTCACTTTCGATCAAGAGTATTTCATGGTCTAGAGTATCAAACAGTTGAATATGGTCTCCCATGGGGTCTTCAAGTCCTTCTTGATCAACCAAATTCTCAGGGAAAGGAGGCCTTATCTGTTGGTCATCGGGTTTTCTCTGTTTTCTTTGAGGGAATGGCCTTCTAAAAGTAGTATTTCTTATCTGGTTTTCAAGCTAATCTCTAATGCGAGATTTGTTGTCTAAGGCTAATCTATGAAGAACCAAGCTTGGCTCTTCAAGCTTGAAGAACCAAACAATGAAGAAGTTACTCCGTTCTAGTTAAGTTTGAATGTCCACGATAAGATTTTGCACAATGCTTTAATAGATTCTGGGGCATCACACAATTTGATACCAAAATCTGTGATGGATCAATTAGGGTTAGAAGTTACCAGACCATACAAAGACCTCTTTTCTTTTCACTCCAGGAAGGTGGAATGTCTGGGGCTAATAAAGAATATGGTGGTGACCCTTGCCCAAGTCCCAACTAAAAACATCATGATGGATGTAGTAGTGGCTGATGTGCCTGCAAAATTTGGGATGTTGTTGTCAAGATCCTGGATGTCAAAGCTGAAAGGGACAATGCAGATGGATTTGTCATATGCCACCATACCTCCTTTTGGGAGTAATAGAAGATTGTATAGAGAAAAGAGAATGGCTTATGCTGTCAGCATCACTCAGAAACCTGAAAACCACCCTATATATGTTGTAGACACCGACATAGGATCCTCTATTTTCTTCAATGATGGCCCCCGTATTGACCCTAAGCCCCCCACATACATTGAAGTTAATGAAGATAAAGAGTTTGCGGCAAGATATGAAGCCTCAAAGAGACAGAAAAATGAGGAAGGCATATGGAAGATGTACTTTGACGGATGCATGAGCAAGAATGGTGTCGGTGCAAGGGTTTGGACCATACCTCCCGACCAAGAGTCCCGATAATTATCATTTAAGATGACATTTGAATGTATAAATAATGTGGCGGAATATGAGGCTCTGCTCCTCGTACTGAGAGCTCTGAAAGATTTAGGAGCCAAAAGAATAGAAGTCTTCGGGGATTAAGGGTTGGTAGTAAATCAAGTGAATGATAGTTACCAAACAAGACACCCCGGGATGAGAGCCTACAGGAATGAAGTCTGGGATATGTTTGGGAATTTTTTCACAAAGCACAAGATCAGGGTGATTCCCAGGTGTCAAAATCAAGTGGCAAATTCCTTGGCCATTACTACTAGTAGTTTTAGAACTCCCATCTTTTCTTAGGAAAAGTATGACGTGGAGGTGGTAAATAGGCCGTCTATCCCAGATGGGTTTTTAGAATTATCTGATGAGTTTGCAAATGTTCAAATCGACATCAAAGGGGAGGACCTGGAAGGCCTTGTGGACCAAGAGCTATCAATAGATGAAGAGAATGACATCAAAGGGTGGAAAAACATGCTAGGTGGAAAGGATATCATTCAATTAAAAAGTAATTACATCCCTAAGGGTTTGACACCCCTAGAGAAGCTATTTGAACAAAATGATGTAGCCAAGAAACCTAAGTTCGAACCTCCCAGTGATGCCGTGGAAGAACAAAACCTAGGGACTGAAAAAGAACCTCAGATAGTGAACCTGTCCAAGAAGCTTCATATTAAGAAGAAAGAGAAATATGTAGAACTAATGAAGAAATATTCTAATGCTTTTTCCTGGATTTATGAAGACTTGAAGGAATATGATACTTCTATAATACAACATTCTATTCCTATCAAACCAGGGGAGAAGCCTTTCAAGCAGAAGCTGAGAAGAATAAATCCAAAACTAACGCATATAATAGAAAAAGAAATCTGAAGGATTTTCAATGCTAAAATCATTGTCACTCCGAGGTTTTCTCGATGGATAGCTAATCTGGTTCCTGTGAGGAAAAAGAATGGTGAAATCAGGATTTGCATCGATTTTAGGAACTCGAACAGAGCCTCTTTGAAAGACAATTATCCTCTACCTAAAATGGAACATATTTTACAGAAGGTTATAGGTGCAGAGAGGATCTCTAGCATGCATGGGTTCTCAGGATACAATTAGATTAAGGTGTGCCTAGAAGACCAAGAAAAGACATATTTTACCACTCCTTGGGGCACCTTCATGTATGCAAAGATGCCTTTTGGGCTAATGAATGCCGGGGCCACTTTCTAGCATGCCATGGATATAGTGTTTGCCGAGGAAAAGGATAAATTTGTGGTGGTATATATGGATGATATAACAATATTCACCATATCTATTGAGGAGCATTTGAAACATTTGGAGCAGGTCTTCAAGAAATGCAAGAAGTATGGCATTTCCCTCAACCCTAAAAAGTCACATTTTGCATTAGAGGAAGCCAAGATCCCAGTACATATTATCTCTAAAGGGGGTATCAGGATTGATCCTGAGGAGGTTAGTGCTATCCAAAAGGTTGGAGAATCGAGAAGTAACAAAGAAGCACAATCTTTCATCGGGAAAGTAGGTTTCCTGAGAAGGTTTATCCCAAGTTTTGCATAAATCATGAGAAACATCACTAATATGCTAAAAAAGGAGAATCAGATAAAATGGACCGAGGAAGCAAAAGATTCTTTCAAAAGCATCAAGAAAGCTATTACTGAATCCCCAGTACTAGCCAGTCCAGATTTCTCTATGGATTTTTTAATTTTTTCCTATGCATCTGAACATATTGTGGCTGGAGTGTTGTTACAAAGGAATTCCAAGAATGCTGAACAACCGATTGCGTTCTTTAGTCGGGTGCTGAGGGATTGGGAGTTAAAATATGACATCATGGAGAAATAGGCATATGCATTAATAAAGTCACTAAAGTACTTCAGAGTCTACATCCTCCATTCACACATCATTTCCCATGTCCCAAATGCTGCTGTGAAAAGTATCCTCACCCAGGCAGATCCTGAAGGAAGAAGAGCCAAATGGATTGTTGTGCTGCTAGAGTATGACCTAGAAATAAAACCCACCAAGTTGGTAAAGGGCCAAGGTTTAGCAAAATTTATGACTCAAGCCAACTGTGATCCTTTGCAGCTGAATTTCTTGGAGGATTATCTAGATCAAGCAGAAGCGGGACCGTAGGTAAGACCAGGGTTCTCTGCATCCCCCTGGTATGTTGACATAATTTACGTCTTGAAACACCTACAAGATCCTGAAGGGAGGATCAAAACCAAGGCCTTGTCTATGAAGTTGAAAGTGGTGAATTTTTGTATCATGAATTAGTTCCTGTACTGGAAATATCTAGGGGGTGTGTTGCTGAATTGTTTACTAGAGGATGAGGCTCAACACACCAAGAAGGAGTTCCATAAGGGAGATTGTGGTGGACAACATTCCTGGAAAGTGACAGTCAACAAAATATTGAGGGCCGGGTTTTACTGGCCGACCATGTTTGCTGACGTATATAAAGAAACTGTTACTTGTCATCAGTGCCAAATTTTCGAAGGAAAAGGGAGGGTTGTCTCACTTCCCCTTCATCCTATCATAGTAGAAGCTCCATTCCAGTAGTGGGGGTTGGATTTCATCGGAGAGATACACCCCAACTCCTCTAGCCAACACAAGTGGATCTTGATAGCTACTGATTATTTTACCAAGTGGGTTGAAGCCATCCCCATGAGGAACACAACTGAAGGTGTTATCATGGATTTTCTGGAAGAAAATATCCTATCTAGGTTTGGGTGCCCCAAGAGGATCATGACTGACAATGCACTTGCATTTAAGTCTAAAAAGATGGTAAAAAATTGTCACAAGTACCACATCAGCTTGAACCATTCCATGGCATACTAACCTCACGGAAATGGACTAGCAGAGTCCTCAAACAAGAGCCTAGTAAGGATCATAAAGAAATTGTTAGAAGAGAACAAGAGGGCTTGGCACACGAAATTGAAATATGATCTTTGGGCCGACAGAATCAATACAAAGAGAGCCATCGAGATGTCCCCCTTTCAGTTGGTGTATGGAGCAGAGGTGGTTTTTCCTGCATCATTATGGTTACCGGTCATGAGGTTGCTGCAAGGGTTATAAGAAGAGCCGAATCACATGCAGAGAAGGGTAAGCCAGATAGTGGAGCTAAATGAGCTGAGAAGTAGGGCGTACGATAAGGTACAGATGCACCATGAGAAAATGAAAGACACTTTTGACAGGAAGATAAAGGAAGAGAAGTTTTAGGTGAACGATTTGGTTTTGAAGTGGGATGCTCCTAAAGAAGGTAAGTGTGGGAAGTTTTACCATATGTGAGTCAGGCCATTTGTCGTTGCGGCTAGCCGAGGTGTAAATTCTTTCATCCTTGAGCATCAGGACAGATCCCCCTGGTTAGGAGGTCTGGTCAACGAGAGATTTTTGAAGCATTATCTATCCTAAGAAGGCAGGTAACTTCTATACCATAGCCTGCAAATATTTTTGTTTCAGCAGTGTTTTTAAGTTTTTGGGGTGAACCTAAAGATTTGAAGTCTGAAGTGAAGGCCCTAAGATTCGGAAGGATAGCCAAAGTTTTCATCTTTTATCAGCGTAGCCAACCCAGTTTTGCAGTATGCACAGTTTTGGGGTTCTCATCCTAGAGTTTGTATTTCCGAAGGTGACGTTTTGCCCAATGGATCAGGAACTAGTCTCCCAGGGGTTCTTTGCTACCTCGCTCGGAGGATAGCATCCCCGAGTTGGAGCCAGTTGTTAGCACCTATTTTTTTTGCAGCATAAATATCAGAAATGAAAGATGGAGGATTGTAAAACTTACCTGGTGGAAGCCTAAGGTCCCATTCCTCTTTTAAAGTGGAAGACTAAGGTGTAAAAATTGGTGTGGAAAGGGTGAATATGATACATCATAGGAAAATTTGCAAAGGAGTGTGTTGAAATAATTTTTGAACAAGCAAGTAAACCTAAGTCCTAAGTCCGAGAACTAAATATTACATGAGATAACCAAGGGCTCCAAGATACCATTGATCGGGCACAAACATAAGATCAACAATTCACACTAATGGCCACATAGCCAAGAAGCGCAGGAGTTAGTAATTTGGGTGGTCACGATGGGTTGTGCTGAAGGACAGATGGCAGCCAAGGAACATGTCGCGAAAGAGGAAAGGCGGTAAGCAAAACTACCATAGGATCACACGATACCGCCATGGTAGGACCATAGAATATCTATGGTGCAAAATGCAAATTAGCCAAATCAACGGCGACGCGATGGAGAATATGCATGGATCATAGAAAAGTGGACCTCATCTACGAGAAAGGTAAGAGAATGAAATGTGGCATCCATCCCCTCGATGGATTTAAAGCGAGCACAGATCAATGGTTCCCGATGATAGTCTTGTTGGGAAGTAGCACGATAGATACGGGGAACAGTGGTCGCGATGGATAAAACCATTGGATAGGTGTCGACACAAGGGACGATCGAGAAGTAGGAAAGCAGTATTTAAAACTGCATCAGGGTGTTTGCGATACCACTATGCGGAGACGTGGTGCCGGAGGGACGGTGCAGATGGGGACCTACAAGATGATCCAATGGTAGACATAGAAAATATGTCATATCTAACGGTTAAATAAAGGCTGGATCCAATGGCAGGGAGTGGCATGTGAGAAATCAATGGCCAAGATCATCGGATAATTAGCAGATAAGACTGATGGTTAAATGAATGGGGTTTTATATATAATCGCCGCCATGTGTTGTTGACATTTGTTTGTTGGAGCTGTTGAAGTCAGAAGCTTCTCGACGTGTGGGAGATGGCGAGAGCGATAGGGCTTGCAACAGAATAATTCCAGAAGGTCACTCACGACAGTTAAAAAGGGAGGCCGCCAGAGGGGACTGGTTCTTATCAAAAGATCATACTTCCATCTGACTATACGGGTTCTTGCATGAACCCTACATACTCCCCGCCTTCCTGACATTGAGGATTTTCTCTTTGGAATTTATCAGGCAAAAGCTGACCATAGAAGATGAACATTTTTCAAAGTTTAGAGAGGGCAACAATTTAAAGTTTCCTTGGGTTGTGGGTCTGTTTATTGTAAAAAGTAAAGAAGCTGTCGTGGAGGTGTGAATTTTATTAGAAGAATTGGAATTCAAAAAGGATGTGGCCATGAGCTACGACCCTTGTCACATCATTTCTAATAGAAGAAAATTGAATAACCTTAGGGGGTTTGAGCATAAAGAGATGGAAGGATCGCTAGGTGGAAAGAACCTGTTGCAGTATGAACCCGAGGAAGTAGCAGCGCATATGTTGCAGGAAGAGGAGCTCACATTAATAGAAATGGCGATACAGGTAAAGACTGTCCATAAGGCCCCAGGAGTAGGGGAGAGAAGAAGTGTACAGGAAATTCTGGATGAGTATGAGGAAGAAGAAAGAAAGAGACTCAGGACTAAAGATCAGGGAGAAATCAACACACAACCCGATTTGGCTGTTTTGATGGATAGCGAAGGAAATAAAGAGGGGGAAATTTGGACTCCTAGAGTACGAGTGTTAGAATAGAATTTCAAGGAAGCAAGGGAAGGCGGGGACACCAGCAAGTTCTTGTCGAGAGAGGAAATGTTCGAAAAGTATGCTCAGGACAAGCAGGCTTCTGCCCAGTTTATTTATGACTTGCTACCCAAAGCTCGAAGCCTGTCGAAATCAAATGTTGCTCTGGTGACTAGCTGAGATATCAAGAAAAGCACTCTAAATGTGGCAATGGCTACACCAAGCAGTTTAAGTGAGGTGAAGTATGATTTAGAAAACATATTGGCCCCTGACAAGGTCTAGCTGGATAAGCAGCTCGGGGATGTTATCTATGAGGAATATATACAGGTAGTTCTAAGAGTCAGGAAGTTAGAGGAAATTGTTGGAAAAATGGATGTCTAGTTGAAGGAGGAGATGCTCGGGAGCAAATCCCACTAGCAGCATGTTAAAAAGTTGCAGCTCGATTTGATAGCTAGCTTGATCCAGACATTGCAAAAGAAGGCGAAGGTTTCAAACCTTCAATTGATTCAGACTCCTGAGGTGGATAAATCAGAGTAGAAAAAAGAGACCCTAACCAGAGAGCTCAGTGAAAGCTCTGCTGAATTATTGAAGTTAGTTGAAAAAAGAACAGATTGGGAAAAAGAGAAGCAAAATTTGGAATATCAAGTCGAAGACCTGAAAGATAACTTGCCCATTTTGGGCATGCGACCGTCCCAGATAAGTTGAGAAGCAGATGATGATGGGGATGATAGCCTTTCGCAGGCTATGTCTCAAGTCAAAATAAAGGAAGGAGAAATTAAAGAACTAAAAGAAAAAGCTTTAAAATTAGAGGAACATAACACACAAATGGAGGAAGAAATAAAGGGATCGCGGAGGCAAAATAAGAGGTTGACCAAGACAAACGAAAGGTTCGTCTCCCAAGTAATTGGGCAAATCCCAATGCAGACATGCAGGATTCCTATTTGGGATAACATCATAACCCTAGCCACTAATCTAATACCTTGTTTGATCTCCATAGGTGTCAAAGAGAGAGCAATAAAGAAGGCTTTGAAGAGTTGTGCATCAACACGAGAGAATCTAATCCGAAGGCCTAAAGAGATAGCCCAAGATGCCATATACTTTTTGAGACCCTTATCAGAAGAACAATTAGCTGCATTGGATATAAGGAACTGAGTGGCTACGATCGCTTGGGCAAAGAAGACACTGGGAAAGTATGTTCATGCATAATGTTTTCTAGAAGGGGCTACCCTCCTTTTGGGATGAAGAAAATGAGCTCATCTTGTACAATGATTACAAGAGCATGCTGTGCACCATAAAGATGGATCACGAAAAATTCCAGAGGCTAAGTCAAGTTCTTACGGGAAAAATACTATTGGAGAAGCTTGTCGAGGATTTCAAGATCATGGACCTGCTAAAGACTTTAAGTGAAGAAGCACCTGTCCTGTCCAGCAGAGAGAATGTGGATCTAAGGGTACTAGTAAAGGAAATGGTGCTACATGAGAGCGTCACATCCGATCAGTGGGGTTATGTGAAGTATGGAAAATGGAAATATCCCCTTAATGTCCCTCAGTAGTTTTTATTTTTACTTTCAAAAGGTGTTGTTATTTTCAAAGAATTTCAAGACATTCCTATTTTAAAGAGTAATTTACAATATTTTTGAGGCAGCTATCGGGGATAGCTATCCTGGGCGACTGCTTTACCATATTTTGTTTTTTATCTTCAAGTTAGTTATCATTTAGTACGAAGATCAGTAAATATGAAAGAAAACGGTTAAGCCAGCTCACCCAGTTTTGGTAGTGGCGAGTAAGTCTTCATGAGGTGGAATTTTGTTGTAACTATTTTCGGGTTTGAGTAGGTCGAGCCTCAGGCTCTAGGATGCTATATATATGTTATGTAGTTGAAGTAAGAGGGGTTTAAATTTTTTTTTGGAGAAAAATATATTGCTCTATGTAATATTTTGAGCTATTTTTTGAATAAAATTGACAGAGCCGTGCAGGTGTTCTCGAGAGGGATTCCTGTGTTATTGGTCTTATAGTCTGTTCCTTCTCTTTCCCAGGTGAATTGTGTTTTCTTACTTTGTTAATCCATTTGTTAATTGCTTACTCATGCTTGGTTCATGTAGTATTTGAATGGAATTCATAGAGATAATGCTCCATTTAGGTAATACCAAGCATTTCACCCAAATTTTCTGCTAAAGTCGATATAGAATTCATGTTTGCCGTGCTTTATATTGATGGACTGTTCATTTCTGTTCTAAATCACCAACTAAAATCTCTTTGACTGTGACCTGGTGGCTACCTTGCCCCTGTATGAATTTATCTCCAAAGTATTTTTCAATGATGTTCATGCTTTGTTTCAATTGACTCCATCGGCGCAATATAGATCCATGCTGTTTTCCAACCACAATTTATGAAAAAAAATATGTTCCATAGAAATATGACCTTCTTATTATGTGCTTGAATGAATATCTCCAAGAATGAATGTTGGTGTATGTTTTCACAGTTGACACCTTTGATTATTTCCAGTTTTTCATATTTTTGCTAAGAGAGCCCTCTTTGACTAAGCTGGGTCAGAGCTTAAGTCTAAAGCTGGTTAGTGGTTACCCCAGATTGCCCTCTCCACAACCTTGGAGATTAATTTGGATGTTAACACATAGATCGCCATTGCAATTTCAAACAGTACTACGGTGAGGAGATCCAGTGAACACCTAAAATCAACACATTTGTACCATGGAAGTTATCATGGGATCGGGCTCATGGAGCCGTCCTATCCCGAACCAAAGACAACAAAAAAAATAAAACCATGACAGAAAGCTGGGATCGAGCCCTTTGAGCCGTCCCTTCCCAAGCTTTTGTGCAGCAATTCAATCGGAAAAAATCCATGTTGGGACTACCAACCAGGACGGGAGCCCCTATCCGTTTCGCCCATTCTACAAGCTCTAATACTCCAGTTTTCCCCCCAACTTAGTGAGCTACGATCTCTTTTAAATATTTTTAGTGGTGGTTGCGTTGGAGAGTCCACCAAGATTTGGTGGTTCTCTCTCTCTGCCAAGTGAAAACTCAAAGGCTCCACTTGGACGATTTCATTAAAAGAATGATCTACCCCGACATCTCGAATGGTGTAAAACTCATGTTCCATTCATGTAGATTCGCATTACAAAAGCTAAGTATCCGTTATATCACCAACACCAATGGTATTTATGAATATCCAAGCCTTATATAATTTATATAATATATATAAGTAATATATTTTTATTTGAATATTTTTATACCGAAGATCCTTTCCTCTAGGGTATAAAAGATTCGTTTCAAAGAATAATGTGTGTAAAAAAATAATATATATATATATATATATATATATATATATATATAATTATCGTGCTTCTCCTAACTCCGAGTTATCGCCTTTTCTTAATAGTATAACTTCTCACTTAAACATGGTAAGTTTTTATATTTATCCTATATTGGGATAATCCTTAATTTTCAAATAGGACATTTAAATCTTAGTCCATAGTGGTTATGTGCTCATTTTACTACTCATTTGAACGCAACACTAAACCTTCATATTAGTGTCCTTTAGATCACGTCATATGCATTCAATTAATGGTTTATAAGTTAATTCTGAGGTTTATATGTGAGTATGCATAAGGTTGTTAAACTACTAGGTGAATCTCCACACTTAAACTTTCTTCCCATGTTTGTGGCACCATGATGACATATTGTCATCATCAATTAGATTTATCATGGATTCCTATTCCATAACCGTTTTTTCCCTAAAGGATTTCTTTGTGTCCTTTAGCTGCGTCTCGGCCTCCTACCATTTCAACTTATCACTTATGAAAAGTAAACAATACTTACAATGTTGACTGGTGGAGCATTGGCCTTGAGCTCCTCTCCAGAAAACAAGTATGATTTTACATTTACATCTACAAAATAGTAGAGGTAAGAAAAGAGAGATATTACATCCTCCTCCCCTTAAAACAACACCATCCTCAGTGTACATGCCTTTTCAGCAATTCGTCTTCTGTTCTCGAGCCATCGCTTGCTTGCTTCGTCATTTTTGTTTTGACCTTCTTCAGACATTCAAGAAGTTTTTTGCAAGTCACTCTCGATCACACTTGCATTTTCAACTACAAAACCGGGATTCAAATAAACTGTAAAAACTTATGATCAATTCCATAATCGAAACTCATAAACATAAATCATGAGTTCTTTATTGCAACATGTCATTTGCATTACATGGAATATCTTCCGCACTTTTTTTTTTTTTGCTCTTATCATCACAACCACACATAAATCCAGCGCTCCAAGAATGTAGACTGTTAACTTAAATCGAAATACTTGATTCAGGAAGTTTTTTCTTAACACCTTGGTGTTCATGCAGCAATCATTTCTCTCATGAAATTCTTGCCTAACACCTCAGTGCTCGCACAGCAATCACTTGATCCAGGAAATTCTTTCCTAACACCTCAGTGGTCACACAAAAATTCTTTTGAAAATTCTCGCCTAACACCTTAGTGCTCACGTAGCGATCCTTTCACTCATGCATACTAAGCAGCATACTACCTCCCGCATATGCATTTTATTTATAGTCTGCCTAGGTCTTTACAGTCAACCGATTCCGTTGAGAATCCTGGCCGCTGTCAACTCCCTGATTTTTAGGGAGTGTTTCAGTGCCAGTAATGCACTCTTATAATTGTTTTTATTCTCTTGCACTTAACATTCAGTCTTGTCTCCCATTCTTGGATGCCTGATTCTTTCAGCATTTGGTGTCCCTTTCTTCATATTAGAATAATTGCAAATACCCCTTAAACCGATACATAAAATATATGTATGCAATTACCAATCAATCCAATGCATAAAATGAAATCCCAAATGCTACTCAATTCCATTTCATGGTATTTATATGTAAACCAGTCATTCCATTGGATAGAATTTAAATACAACTAGCATTCAATTGCAGCCCATGGTATTTGTATGCAAATACCAATTAATGTAAGTCACAGTAAAGATATTATTATTGAGGTATATCATATATGTAAATTCCAATCAATACAACGCATAGAATATGCAATTACCAATGCATGGTATATAATTTACAATTACCAAACATTAAAGTATTTGTATGCAAATACCAATCAATGTAAATCATAATAAATATGTTCTTACTAAGGCATATCATATATGCAAATTCCAATCAAGGCATATCAATCATAGTAAATATGTTATTACTAATTCCAATCAAGGCATATCAATCATAGTAAATATGTTATTACTAAGGCATATCATATATGTCAATTCCAACCAATACAACACATAGAATATGCAATTACCAATGCATGGTGCATAATTTTACAATTACCAAACATTACGGTATTTGTATGCAAATACCAATCAATGTAAATCATAATAAATATGTTTTTACTAAAGCATATCATATATATAAATTCAAATCAATACAACACATAGAGTATGCAATTACCAATGCATGGTGCATAATTTACAATTACCAAACATCACCGTATTTGCATGGTGCATAATTTACAATTACCAAACATTACCGTATTTGTATGGTATTTCCTATTCAATCAACAAGTGGAATATGTATGCATTTACCCTTCCAATTGGAATCGCCCTCCTCAATTAATTGCATGAGTAATGTATTATAATTACATACATACCAAAATTTTAACTATAAGGAGGTGTGTCCTCACAAGAGTCCACTTTCTATAACCATTACCGTGTATGCATATAATCAATTTATGGGCAAACAATATTAACAAGAATTTATCAAGCTAGAGAAAAAGTATGCCCTCCCAAGAGGAAACATCCTTTCAATTGATACAATAGAATACAATATAAGTAACATTAGATACAACAAGCAAGTATAATCAATCTGTAGCAATGAAAATCTTGGCTCTTCTCACGAGGCCATTCATCTTCTTAATTGTAACCGGTTATGATTTTTACTCCATTAATTGACTATTACCGGAATTTGAAAATGCCATTGCTAATATTCATTTAACTATAACTCCTTGGCTCATTTTGTCAAGCATAACACTTGTATAGTGTTTAAGTGAAGGTGAGACATTATAACAATAATTTGTATTCAAAGAATGGAGATTATATTTCTAACTACACATAATTGTACATATTGTACAGGAAAAATACCTTTCAAATGGTATTAAATGGAGTTCCCCGAAAATACTCAAATGCCTTCATCTTTATATTTAGGAATAGAAGTCTCCTTCAATATTGTAGGTTCCAAGCATACAGTCAAACTGTTATAGCTTTTAACAATGGGTTTAGGCACCTACACGCATCATACAATTAATGCAGATTGTAATATTAAACATTGTGGCATTCTACAACCATACTAATTGAACGTTGAATTTATGATTCACATTTTCTACTACATACCAGTATTCCACTATTCTTAAGAAAAATAATTGCACCAGAATTTATTCTCAAATTTATTATAAATAGTAATTTGTTCAAACACATGCAATCCATCGTTTTTCTTCTATTACTCTTAAGAAAATAATCACATAGAAATCGTATTCTCAAATTGATTATAAATACAGGCATTTTCTCAAACATATGATCTGCATGGGCAATTTAAATTTTCATAGCAAAATTTAATCATGAAAAGAGTAGAATTAAACTGTAAATAATATCCATAAGTTTCCAAGGATATTATGGCTATAATTGAATTTTTCAACAAATACTTACTTGCAATAATCCAGAATGGGAAACTAGTTGCTTGAGAGGCATCAAACTATGACAGGGATCTTAAAAGAACTCAAAGCTCTCTTACTGACAACCTTTCAAAACCTGACTTACCCTATTCAAAGGGATCGACTAGAGGTTTTGTTCAGCCCTACCCTACTAAGAGGGACTCTTAACTGTTCATCTATCTTTCCCGACAGGGATCCTATGGATCCATGTGCTTTCAATCCTCTGTATGATTTAGAAGGGATTCTTTAGGGTCCAATCCACAATGCATAAGATTAAACTATGGTGGCAGTCCTTACAACATACAAAGATCCAATGGAGACTGTAATAACCCAAACGAACTTATATGAAATATTAAATCCTACATTACACCCTTCCACACACTGAACACGAATCGTGAAAGGCAGGAAAATGAAATTTTAAATAGAGTATTGACTGCTGTGTGATCCTTTTTCAGTCAGTTCGACCAAAACTTGGAAGGCATAAGATGAAACTTTAACAAAACATATACCCATCTGTAACTCATATTCTTATATATATATTATTTAACATTTCTGCCAACTAGGGATTCGCTCGGATACGTTTTATCCTTTTGCAGAGATATGATTTGAACTTCAACAGAAATATATCTCAGTATTTAATTCATATCGTCATATATAATTATAATATTGCTTCCAGCTAGGGGTTAGCTCAGATTGTGTTTTCTCTTTTGTAGAGACATAAATACAACAATATTTTAACTCATATCTTTTATAATATAATTGAAGCTTCCAGCTAGGGATTAGCTCGGATTGCATTTTTTTTTCTTTTGCAGTGATTCATTCTGAACTTAAATAAAAATAGACCTCAATACTTAACTCGTATCCTTATATATATATAGCTTCCAGATAGGGAAATAAAGAATATAACAATATTTAACTCAGATCCCTAAATTTGTAATATAGTTTCAGCCAAACTTTAGCTTGGATTTCAATTTTCCAGAACCACAAGAAGGATAGAGAATTACCTCGGTATTCAAGAATATGATGTGGCGAACAGAGGGTTACCATGAATGTGATTGGCATCACTGGCTGTGCTCTTGTCTAGCAGTGCTTGTCCCCAAGCAATGCCATAAATCCTGGTTATCCAACGATGCTCCACTTTTTTTCACTGATTGAGCCCAATAAGCCCACGTGTTTGCAACCTGTGCTCTAATACACGTGTTTGCAACCTGTGCTCTAATATTATATGTAACATACATGATATAACTCATTCAGTATGATAGTAAAATACTAACACTTTGTCTTTTCAATCATAATATAACAATAAGAATACTCTTGAAACACATTCATGTGATCTAGTATTTATCTTTTGTTAGTCGATAAGCTCTTATTAAGATCCTTCAAATTAAACATATTAACTCATATTTGAAGATGTGTCGTTTTTACCTTGAACCATCCAGTGAAACTTCTTACTCATGAATGATAAGATAGATCTATTGAAAAGAAAACATCTCGACACTTCCCATAAAAATAAAGCTCATAATAATAAGCCAACAAAAATCCCATAAAAATCAGTATGAAATAACCACTAACTATGTTCCACAATTCACATGCTTATTAGTTGACATACACATCGAACCTTCATAGAATCTAGGAGATTTAAACACATAAGAGACACATTTAAAAGACGGTATTAACATGGTTTACCCAAACTCGGGCTACGTCCATAAAAGAAAGTCAATATTTGTATTATTCAACCAAAAAAATTAGCAACCAGCAACTCAGCTGTTTGTAATTTTACACTTTCTCAATGCCTCTTCCTGAGAGAATTTAATAATGTGTGTTTGACTCCAACTTCAATAAGTACAGAAATCCATCCTTATTTAATACAACTATATACACTCGTAATCAATATACATACTTACAGAGATATGCCTGTGTACAGATATATATACAATGCTATGCATATTTGAGAATTCTATCTGTTTAATATTTCCATGACATGGCAAGTTTTGCATAGTGAAAAGATCTATCTCTGTATCACTAAACACAAGTATCCAAACCAACCTCAAACATGAACTACAGAGATACATACAAAATTCATTTACTGTGATACAGTCACGAAATTAAAAATCGGATTACATCATTCCCTTGCGATAATACACAACAGACATCTATGGCGGTATAACATATTGCAGGTTTCATTTACTACAAAAATAAACAAGCAACCATCATCTAAACATGGACTATGTCTCCCTATTGCAACCAGACACAATATTTTGGATTATTTCTCTAATTCACCAGTAGCCTGAGAATATATAATTATATCATTAAATCAAATTTCAACTTCAACATATCGTTGTGCTTTCACCTTCACATTGTACAATCGCAATGGCAAAGGATATAGAAAATTAAGGGTTTGACTCTATCGGGATTGCCCCACCAAATTCCATTAGGAGTATCCTTATTTCTCTATTACATTTACAAACCATAAAGCAAAGGAGAATTTTCTAAGCAACACCTTTTACCGTAAATAAATCTACCACAAAAGGAGCACGCAACTAACCTCGAGGAAAGCGCCCAACCACTTAAAAGGGAGAAATAAAAGGAAAAGGAAATGACCTATAAAACTTCTGCCGAGACATTAATTATACAGAGATCAGGATCCTATCAAGAGCTTGGCATTGCAATTTACAACCATTACGACTTTATCAAATGCTAGGTGTGCAGATCGAGTGCAACATATATAAATATTATCTCTATCAAAAGCTATACAGAGGTTTCAAATGCAATTTTCAGCCAATACTACCCTATCGAGTTGCTACGTGCAGATCTAGTGCAACAAGAATTATCACAAATATACATAGATCACCATTGCGATTTCAAACAGTACTACGGTGCAACACATTTGTACCATGCAAGTTATTATGGGATAGGGCTCATGGAGCCGTCCTATCCCGAACCAAAGAAAACAAAAAAATAAAACCATGAGAGAAAGCTAGCATCGAGCCCTTTGAGCCGTCCTTTTCCAAGCTTTTGTGCAGCAATTCAATCTGAAAAAATCTGTAACCCCCATATTTTGACTAGGCATGTTTACGAGTTAGACACCTTTCACTTTATTTGCTTATTATCTGATGGGACTCAACTAGACAGAGTGAACCATGTTTTGGCATAATAGACATGATGATATGTTGCTACTATGTTTATGATGTCACTATATTCATGCAGTTATTAAGTTATGATTATCATGAGATCATTGCTTTTATGATGAAAATATATGTTTTAGCGTTTTCATTGATGAAATGTGAAATATATGGTGTTGTACGTGAGTGCCATCCTATGATGAAATTGATGGAACTCTTATATCCCATGCATACTTGTGATGCAATTGTGACATGAAATAAAATGATGTTGATGATATGGATCAATGGGTGATCGAATGGAAATGCTTGTTATAAAATGTGTATTTTGCGGAATACTAACCTCCAGGACTCAAGGGCTATGGGATAGCCGGATACTTGATGTGATAAGAACCTATCCATGCAGTAAACCTTAGCAACCGAAATTGATGATACGATGACATGGACCAATAATCTCGATAGCAGCAGAGTATGATTTGATAAGGGTGTAGACCCGGTATGTTGAGAGGGATGGATGTGTTTCCCACCCTATGTTCCTATGATACCCGAGGTCGTGGGAGGGCCGTGCTGAGACACGCTCCCCATGTAGTTGTGATGACGATGGTCAGATGACTGCTAGGGGAGGATATGTCCGCTATACAACCGACGCTATCACTCTCAAGTTCTATGTGGTCAGGTTGATGAGTCCGATAGCCACTTTTGTACTAGCAGAGGAAGGATAGGGAGGATGTGGACGTAGGTTAGGATGGGAGGATATGATATTACTGTTGAGGGTTGGGTATTCGTTGATCTTGAGTTAGTGGTAGTATGTAGCTTTCCTTGTACCTGATTGATTGAACAAATGTAATCATAAAAATAATGAAATGAAATCTTAAAAGTTAACTCATAAAACAACCGATGATGTTTTACTAATATTATGATGAATGTATGCTTATTCAGTTTGCATAAGTATTATTAGTTTTAGTTAGCTGTTATGCATAGGAAATATGACGTATGTTTATAGTACATGTCCGTCTTGTGCATACGCTGGCCATGCATGCACATTATGCACATGCGCAATAATATTGGTTTACAACATACTTATTAAGATTTAACCATGTTATAAGTTATCATAGATAAGTCAATTAAGTATTTAGGGGATGACTTAATTAGTAAAAGATTATCAAGTTCTAATGTGTAAAATAAGTTAATTAGTCCTTGTATGTAAACATTGTAATGAACAAATAAAATAAATGTCATTAATTGCAAGTATCCTCAAGTGAATGTGTCTTCAACATGAAGTATAATAGTTAAACGTCAATACTAGAAGAGTGTTCTATATAATTGTTGATCATGATTAATTAAACCATTAATTATATTTCATTAATTATACCGAGAAGTACTATGTTGACACTTATTGAATAAACAAATAAATACTTTAATTACTATTCACGATTAATTTAGTTACTATTATTATTAATTATTATTGTTATTAAATTTATTATTTAATTAATAATAATAATGATAATAATCATTTTATTTTTATAAAGCATAGTGGATGGAATAATTTATCAAATAGATAATTCATTTAATTAATTTACAGAATCATTCCAAGTAAATTAAAAGGATTGTTTAAATAAATTATTGAATAATCCCACGGCTCGAGAGAAACTTGGATAATTTAAAATAATATATAATCCTCACTTTACCTTGAAAAGGGGTTGCATTAATGATTTGTACTTCCCAACCATGACACCTAGGGCGGTGGAGTGATAAGGAAGCTATGAAATTATGGAGGAAAAGATTTCTATAAAGAGGAGTTTTACCAAGTAGTAGGGGGGGGGGGTTGGTTTTGGAGGAGAGGAACACTTAGTATTTTGTGAAAAAGGAGGAATGCCGAGGAGGGGGTTAACTCGAATATTTGAGGAGGTTGGAAACTCAAAGAAAGTCTGAGGAGGGGGTTAACTCAGCGAATTATTACCATGGAGCTATGGAAAGAAACTAAGGAAGGTTGCTCTCGAGATTATCGGTCTGTGGGCTCGGGGGCTAGGAAATCCGTTGATTTCCTAGGGTCAGCAAGATAATAGTTGATCGGCAGGGTGGACACATCATTTTGGGTTGCTAAGGTAACCTACAGAATCCACTACCTCAATCTTCTTATCTTACTGCAACCAACAAATTCAGGTATTTTACTGAGCTAGTTTAAATAGAATGTATTTTCTGTTATTTTCAAATTTTGCATGTCAAAAGAACATAGTTAAATGAAAGTTTTAAGATTATGTTTATTTAATTGCAGAGACATATAAACATATAGAAAACAAACATTTAATCATTTAGAAAACAGAAACATAGACGGTTGAATCTTTTGTTTTCTCCAGGAAATATTAAGGGAAAAACTTGGTATTTACATGAACATGGAATAGAGACCCAGTGCCTAGTAGGGGCACTGCATTTGGTATCAGAGCCTGGTTCGAACTCTCGAACCTAATGGCCTACCGGAAATAGAAACTAAGCATCCCTAAACAAAATATCTGTAAATCTAGATAGAACTCTATGCAGAAATCCAAAATCAATGTTCTTGATTTTCCAAACCGTCTTCCCTAAATTTTTGTAACATTCATTTACTTGCACAATATAACAAAAGACAAGGTAAGGAGCCTGCAAAACAAAGGATTTTAAAGTTGTGCAAGGATAAAAAAAGAAAAAGAAAAAAAGAAATGTTATTTCAAAATAAGATATAGAGTATCTCTTTGTGACTGTAGGGTTTTGATTATGTCCTTAAGAAGTAATATCATTACCCTCTTCACCTTGACGCAATCCTTGTGAAGCCCACACAACCATTTCAAAGCTAAATCAAAATATTCTATTTTAGAATATGAACGTTTAAATTAATATTTTATTTTACTAAGTTCCTTTGAGCATTAATAAAGGAGCACATTATTCACACTTGCTGTGCAATATAGGAACACACATGTAGTCTTTCCAAGAAGGTTTTCCCTTCTTTCAAATAATAAATTGAAACAGCTCAGAAACTAAGCAAATGCACATATAGACAGTTACTACATTCAAAATATCCAAATGTTCCTATAATAATCATCAAAACCGAGACTTACCCGCAGCTAGTAAGACCTCCAGGCCAACATGTTGTCCAAATAATTAGAGTCTAGATTTACAGTGGAAGAAGTATTTTTTTTATTTTTATACAGTAGAAAAAACAAAAATTTTGACACCTCAAAATTTGAACTTGAGGAAACGCCTATCTACCTGTAAATTTGACTTTTAGTCTTTCCAAGCAGTCTTCATATTGACTTGAATGCTACATAAGCAGCAGAGGTGGGATAGAACAACATGACAATTAGAACTTGGGGGAACACCTATCTACCTATATATAAAAAAGGGTATTTTTGTATTAAAATAATTATAAAACTGCGGCTGCATGTACACCATGTTAATACAAAACAAGAACGGGTATTTTTGTAATAAAATAAAATTGGGCTTCGATCATCGATCCTAGACCTTCAAGTCATAATCTAACTATAAGCTCCCAATATAGCATACCAAGTGTGAAGTAAATCACTCACACCAAGAACCAAGTAGCGTGCCCACATGGAGCATTAATCAATAGACAAAGAATAAAGTGCCCAACCTAAGCACAATGTATCACTTTCTAGGCCTGCACCGTCCTCAATACAATAAGCTTCAAGCTCTGCATTTCAGGAATCCGTGTGGCAAGCGCTGTCTCTTGCACAAATCCTCCGGGTGGTCAATTCTCGGGGGGTGGATCTACAAGCTCGAATGTCATATCCCCTCTCTTGATATAAGGAGTCCGAGCAGTGCTGATGCAGTGAACCTTCACAATACCATGGGATACAGTATTCCGCCATGAGACCCTAACCCTCTGAATCTATGTAAAAGGCAGACTCACCATTAAAAGATGGCCATGATTCGAACCCTAGTGGCATCGAAAAAATTGTTCCGCCCAACCAGTTTCGTTATCTCCTCGCAAACCATTATAAGATAGCCTTGGTCGTCCTCGTAGATAGTCTTGGATGCGGTGACGAGACCGCAGGCCTGTCTCATGAAACCGGAGAAATCATTAACCCATGGTGGTTCCATTTGATGAGGGATGTCCAAGTTCTCCGAATAAGGCTGCTGGCAGCAATCTTCATCACTGCTCAAGGGAGAGAACTCCTTTTCCTTTTAATATTGCCGTAGCGAGGCGAAAGTGAACTCCTTTTTCCTTTTAATACTGCAGCAGAGGGCCTCTCGAGTTCAATTCTGTGCTGGGAAGATTCCTCCAGGCTGTGAAGGCCTCGGCGTCCAAGGGTATGGAAAAATTCAAATCCCGGTTGGTCAACTCTATCCATTTCTTGAGATCACCCTCTGTCACCTGGGACAAGTTGGGCGACCTCACAACCTGAATGCCATGAACGCACTAGGGATTGGATAGCCCCTCTAGTGCTTCCTCTACATTCTGCGTGACCTTACAAAACCCTTGTCTACGCTAAAGGGAAACAAGGGCTCACCTAGCCATGAATGGTCGTTCATGTAGCTGTGCAGCTGCATCTTTCCCAGGGCGTTCTCAGGGCGCTCACGCAAGCCACACTTGCGCCTAAGGCTCACTCTCGAACATACCAACAATGCCAAATAAAACCTTATTCTCGTCCATAAATAGGGTATAGTTGATTCCACGTAAGGCGGTTTCCGTATTGTCTCTTGAGCGGTTTGCCATACCGTCTTTTCATATGCGGACGAGTAAAAATTGGACACGTATGAGGGTGGTATTCTTACCGCACCGGTCTCCTTCGTTATCTCCCGAGCATGTTGAGGGCGCGAGGTCCACCGTGAGCCATTGATTCCCTTCCCATTGCCACGTCCATGATCCTCATAGAGCCACGTCATTCGTTAAAGGGCCCACATATCCTCCACCACTCAAGCGCCAAGACCAAGAGGCTCTAGACTTTGTAATGCGCACAGCACCGAGGGCTTGTAAAGAGACCAAGAGCCGAGCCAAACGCTCCACATTGCCTTCACACTCCGAGCGCCATGGACGAGAGCCTACCTCTCGTTGTGGTGCTCCACATAGTATGCCCAGCGCACACGTGCCAAAGCCGATCTCTCAGCACCGAAAACAATGTGTGTGACTAAGCGCCAAGTCGAATGGGGGACTAATGCACTCCAACCAAGCTCACTCACGACCTTCCTTTATTCTTGTGTAGCTGCCAAATGCCGAGCCCACAAGAGCCAGTTTCCAAACCCAAGGGGCCCACGCATACAACAATAGTCCAAGTGCCAAGCTCATTTTGGAGCTGAATGCAAGCAGCCAACTACCAAGTCATAACAAGGGAAACCACGTCTGCCATCGAATTCCATGCACCAAGCTCTGCCAAGAACGTTCCACGCATGCCATCCAACATTCAAGCGTTGAACTCACCCAAGATTGTCACCTCTTTTTTTTCTCCACGCGTTTTCTGAATGGGCTTATTTATGGTAATACAAAGTACGGGGTAAAATAAAGAAAAGAATAGGAATAAGAATAAAATAGGAATAAAATTATTAAAAATAAAGTAATAGTAATAATAACAAAGTAAAAAGAAAAGAGATAATAAAGTGCACAGACAATGTGATGGCAATATATAGGAATGAAGATATAAAGTGGTAAATAAGGGGAATAATAGGAACACAGTAGAATAACAAAATAAAACTATATTCAACCAAAAATAATAATAATAATAATATAACAAAAGTGGGGAAATAGAAATAGGAAATTAAGAATAAGGATGAAGTGAAAAGCATGTGATGAATGTAGAGTAGACATAAGGCAAGAAGATGAGCAATATATAAGGAGAAAAAGAAATAAAAGAATGAAAGGTAAAGATAAAAATAAAGAGTGAAAATGGGGTTGACATAGTAATATAAATAATAATAATAAAAAGGCGTGCTATGGAAGTTAATAGAAATACAATAAATGTTTGCATGCATAAACATGCCTAGAAAGACATATTTCAGGTGCGAACATATCTCCTTTACATTCGTAAAGAAAAAGAAATGAGTGTTCATTGTACCAATGAACCTAGAAGGATAAATTACATATTAGGAAGGGACCTTGCCAAGACATGCTTGTTTATGGTGTTAATCACAATCCTTATGATGTAATTACAAGTTTAAAGATCTCAACAACTTCTTAGTGCCGAAGTTAACTTAGATAATTATGAAGAGGGAATCAACTAAGTTATCAATGATTAAAGCTAATCTGTGCCTATACGTAAGAATGGAGGTGTGATGTCGATCTTTCTATAGTTAGCGTCCGAAGTAAGTGAGTTTGACCTGATCTGTATTAATATGGAGGGACATATTTTGTATCAATATAGTGAATTCTTATGGCTCATGTTTCATTCGGGTAGGTGTCAACATGATGTCATATGAGGGGGCTATGCTGTAACTCTCTAACCTAAGTTTGGAGGATAAGTGAAATGGTAAGGCGATATACCTTAAAAATGGTAATGAATGAAGAAGTGTTCTAGCTCTATTAGTTAATTATGATGGTGGAAGTCCACTTATGCTTAATAATGCGTTGAATTGTTGAATAAATATACATTTGTGTTCAAATGTTAAGGGATGATGGTTACCACTATTAGTGACTAGGATAATTGTGTTGCTTCCCATTAGGTACAGGATCATCGATAGAAACAAGAGATGTATTAACTAAATCTAATAAGGTAGTAAATGGAGTAAGGACATGGTAGGAAGGTAATAAAATGGGAAATAATTGAAAGTCAATAACACTTGACCAATAGTCTAACAACCTTTATAAATCAAGTACTTGGAATTTGTAATAAGACTATGTTTTATGGGAAATAGTACATTTCCAATTAGGAGACATGATGAAATTATTTATTGATGAGAACGGGTACCTTTACAAAACTGGCAAGGAAGGGGATAAGATTATATGTTTATCTCATGTCTAGTGATGATGTGTAGTTGTATGAGGCACCTAGATAGAGGTGGTAGGTCAATCATTAAGGTATGTGTGAGTGGATTCCCCTACTGGAAATTTAATTAGTATTAAGATATGGGAGGTATCTATGTATCAAAATCAACATCGTAAATTTTCCATGTGTAATGTGCAATAAAATATAAAATATAATTACAAATGAACAAGAAATAAAATATAAAAGTAGGTAGATTATTGAGGAACCAATGGATTTACTCATAAACCTTAATTAAAGAGTTCATCCTAAATTCTAAAATTTTAAGATTAATGTCTGGGTTTAATGTATAGACTAGATCAAACATTAATTTATTTAAAAAAAAAAAAAAAAACTGTGTTGAGACTTCAAAGTATAGTCGAAGAGACGAAACAAACACTTAATCTGAAAACAAGGAACCGCTAAAATGAGCATGGAAAGCTGAATGCTAAGACGCTAATTTCACTACATGACAAAATCATTAATGAAAACGACCATAGACTTCAACACGTTGATCCTAACAAACTGTTCCTTGGTCATAAGTATAAATATAGGAATTAAGGAGCACTGCGTTAGGATTTCCCCGTGATGTAAAATGACAGGGTAGAAATGAATTCCTTTAATTTCTTAAATTTCTCCTCCAATCTCAGTTCAAATTATGGTACGAGGATGGGGTACTTATGATGACAGTGGCTTCCATAATTTTATTAAAATAAACTTAAAAATTTAGTGTTTCCTATACAAACCTTATTTAGTTTACTTTAAGCTAAGTTGACAGTCTTATGATAAAAAGAAATACATGGTAAAAAGTCTAATACATTCACTCACGTAAAAAGATCAACTTAAAAGTTAACATCTACAACCATCTAGAATAATTCAAATGAGTATTAAAAGAGTGGAAATTTTTATATATCGACTAATAAAGGAAAATTGGTGTTTTAAATCTATTAATGAATTTCGTAGAATGCATTAGTGGCGATGCTAAGTAACAACATTTAGTTTTATTGAATGGTTTTACATGTCAAGTAACCGACATGTTTAGTGGTTATGTGAAGGTGTCATTTGTTAGGTCGACCACATCTAAACTTTGCTTATGCGGAATAAGAGAATATGGTAAAATAAACATGGAGTGGTGTTGGAGCTACCGCTTCCCCACAACAGATTACAAAAACATTGATGCGTGTATATAGATAACTTAGTACAAGGTGCAAATTAAAGTAAAGACTCGTGAACCCCTCATAATTATATTACGAATAAAATTTCCATTTAAAAATATAGATAAATGTTATATAGATTAGTGAAAAAAAAAATTACATTACATATTATTTAGATAAGATGATGGATGGAAATAAATTTTTTGGATATAAGGATAGGTATCCCTTTTGAATCACATTACGGAAACACCATGCACGTAAACCAGGAGATTGCATATAAAGCTTATTAAAAGACTATTTTATTAAGGGGGAACCATGGCTTGGACTAATTAAGTTAAATTATTGGGGTAATGGGGTGAAAGGTTTTGAGAAAATTTCGGATTAATCCTACCTAATATAGTGATAATCTCAGGTAAAAATAAGAGTCATAAGAATCTCAACACAGTCCTCAATTTAACTCCATTAAAGCGGTTGTTATGAAGTTCTAGTATGATTGAACATATTAAGTAATGATGTATTCGTTCAACTTGTAGGGTTAGACTAAGGTCTTACAAAGTACATAAAGGTTGCTGGTGCGAGTAGGAAGAGTGGTGATGTACAAATACAATGGCTTACTAGGATAAATACTAGTAATTACCTTTACGATGGTAAGGGTGGGAACAAAACTAGCTATGAGATTCTTAAGGAATTGAAGAAGTAATGGTTCCCCGACAAATCATATTGGTTTGAAAATGAGAATAATAAATAAACACGATAACAATTGTATTCTGATAAGAAATAGCCATGAAAACCTTTTAAACAATAATAGTTCTCCAAATTTAATGATGTTACGATGCTGTTGTTATTATTTATTACCGATAGGGAAATAATAATGTATGACCTTAGGGTTTTAAGGACATGAACCTTCTTCCCTAAGAGAGGTATGCAAACCTTAAGGGTCCTTGGTAGTTGCATGTTGAGTGAATACAATTAAGAGTTCTAACGACCTCCAATTTAAATCATTGATTATTTCATGAGAAGTTGAATCAATATAAGCTTTTGCGATGAGTAAACCTCTCTGGATGTTATAACTTGAAGGATGTTTCTAAACGATCAGAAGTAGGATACTAAGGTGGATAGCACTCGATTACAACCTTAGGGATTCTAGAGATTCAATAGAAGGATTAATCTAAATGTTCTTTAATTATTAGAATAAACATCAGGGGATAAAAGAAGCAAAGCCATAGGATAATATTGGCATATTCGGTCAAGTCAAAGCTAAGTAGGACAAGTATGGCCAACACCTGCTACTTGAAAGAATGAAGAGTTTATGTGTCAAGAACTTCCCTGCATTTTATGACCATAACTTTGGGACGAAGTTTCCTGAAGGGTGGGTGTATGTAACGCCCCATATTTTCACTAGGCATGTTTACGAGTTAGACACCTTTCACTTTATTTGCTTATTATCTGATGGGACTCAACTAGACAGAGTGAACTATGTTTCGGCATAATAGACATGATGATATGTTGCTACTATGTTTATGATGTCACTATATTCATGTAGTTATTAAGTTATGATTATCATGAGATTCATTGCTTTTATGATGAAAATATATGTTTTAGCGTTTTCATTGATGAAATGTGAAATATATGGTGTTGTACGTGAGTGCCATCATATGATGAAATTGATGGAACTGTTATATCCCATGCATACCTGTGATGCAATTGTGACGTGAAATAAAATGATGTTGATGATATGGATCAATGGGTGATCGAATGGAAATGCTTGTTATAAAATGTGTATTTTGCGGAATACTAACATACAGGACTCAAAAGATATGGGATAGCCAGATACTTGATCTGATAAGAACCTATCCATGCAGTAAACCTTAGCAACCGAAATTGATGATACGATGACATGGACCAATAATCTCGATAGCAGCAGAGTATGATTTGATAAGGGTGTAGACCCGGTATGTTGAGAGGGATGGATGTGTTTCCCACCCTATGTTCCTATGATACCCGAGGTCGTGGGAGGGCCGTGCTGAGACACCCTCCCATGTAGTTGTGATGACGATGGTCGGATGCCTGCTAGGGGAGGATAGGTCCACTGTACAGCCGATGCTATCACTCTCAAGTTCTATATGGTCAGGTCGATGAGTCCGATAGCCACTTTTGTACTAGCAGAGGAAGGATAGGGAGGATGTGGATGTAGGTTAGGATGGGAGGATATGATATTACTGTTGAGGGTTGGGTATTCGTTGATCTTGAGTGAGTGGTAGTAGGTAGCTTTCCTTGTACCTGATTGATTGAACAAATGTAATCATAAAAATAATGAAATGAAATCTTAAAAGTTAACTCATAAAACAACCGATGATGTTTTACTAATATTATGATGAATGTATGCTTATTCAATTTGCATAAGTATTATTAGTATTAGTTAGCTATTATGCATAGGAAATATGACGTATGTTTATAGTACATGTCCGTCTTGTGCATACGCTGGCCACGCATGCACATTATGCACATGCGCAATAATATTGGTTTACAACATACTTATTAAGATTTAACCATGTTATAAGTTATCATAGATAAGTCAATTAAGTATTTAGGGGATGACTTAATTAGTAAAAGATTATCAAGTTCTAATGTGTAAAATAAGTTAATTAGTCCTTGTATGTAAACATTGTAATGAACAAATAAAATAAATGTCATTAATTGCAAGTATCCTCAAGTGAATGTGTCTTCAACATGAAGTATAATAGTTAAACGTCAATACTAGAAGAGTGTTCTATATAATTGTTGATCATGATTAACTAAACCATTAATTATATTTCATTAATTATACCGAGAAGTACTATGTTGACACTTATCGAATAAACAAATAAATACTTTAATTACTATTCACGATTAATTTAGTTACTATTATTATTAATTATTATTGTTATTAAATTTATTATTTAATTAATAATAATAATGATAATAATCATTTTATTTTTATAAAGCATAGTGGATGGAATAATTTATCAAATAGATAATTCATTTAATTAATTTACAGAATCATTCCAAGTAAATTAAAAGGATTGTTTAAATAAATTATTGAATAATCCCACGGCTCGAGAGAAACTTGGATAATTTAAAATAATATCTAATCCTCACTTTACCTTGAAAAGGGGTTGCATTAATGATTTGTACTTCCCAACCATGACAGCTAGGGTGGTGGAGTGATAAGGAAGCTATGAAATTATGGAGGAAAAGATTTCTATAAAGAGGAGTTTTACCAAGTAGTAGGAGGGCGGGGGGTGGTTTTGGAGGAGAGGAACACTTAGTATTTTGTGAAAAAGGAGGAATGCCGAGGAGGGGGTTAACTCTAAGCTTTGAGGAGGTGGAAAACTCAAACAAAGTCTGAGGAGGGGGTTAACTCAGTGAATTATTACCATGGAGCTATGGAAAGAAACTAAGGAAGGTTTCTCTCGAGATTATCGGTCTGTGGGCTTGGGGGCTAGGAAATCCGCTGATTTCCTAGGGTCAGCAAGATAATAGCTGATTGGCAGGGTGGACACATCATTTTGGGTTGCTAAGGTAACCTACAGAATCCACTACCTCAATCTTCTTATCTTATTGCAACCGACGGATTCAGGTATTTTACTGAGCTAGCTTAAATAGAATGTATTTTCTATTATTTTCAAATTTTGCATGTCAAAAGAACAGAGTTAAATGAAAGTTTTAAGATTATGTTTATTTAATTGCAAAGACATATAAACATATAGAAAACAGACATTTAATCATTTAGAAAACAGAAACATAGACGGTTGAATCTTTTGTTTTCTCCAGGAAATATTAAGGGAAAAACTTGGTATTTACATGAACATGGAATAGAGACCCAGTGCCTAGCAGGGGCACTGCAAAATCCGTGTTGGGACTACCAACCAAGAAGGGAGCCCCTATCCCTTTTTCCCATTCTACAAGCTCTAATACTCTAGTTCCCCCCCCCAACTTAGTGAGTTGCGATCTCTTTAAAGGATTTTCAGTGGTGGTTGTGTTGGAGAGTCTACCAAGATTCAGTTGTTCTCTCTCTCTGCTAAGTGGAAGCTCAAAGGCTCCACTTGCATGTTTTCATTAAAATAATGATTTACCCCGACATCTCGAACGGTGTAAAACACGTGTTCCATTCATGTAGATTCGTATTACAAAAGCTAAGTATCCGTTATATCACCAACACCAATGGTATTTATGATTATCTAAGCCTTATTTAATTTATATAATATATATACATAATATATATTTATGTGAATATTTTTATACCGAAGATCCTTTCCTCTAGGGTATAAAAGATTTGTTTCAAAGTATAATGTGTGTAATATATATATATATATATATATATATATATATATAAAATTATTGTGCTTCTCGTAACTCCAAGTTATCCCCTTTTCTTAATAGTATAACTTCTCACTTAAACATGGTAAGTTGTTATATTTATCCTATATTGGGATAATCATTAATTCTCAAGTAGGACATTTAAATCTTAGTCCATAGTGGTTATGTGCTCATATTACGACTTGTTTGAACGCAACACTAAACCTTAATATTAGTGGCCTTTAGATCACGTCCTATGTAGCCAATTAATGGTTTATAAGTTAATTATGAGGTTTGTATGCGAGTATGGATAAGTTTGTTAAACTAGTAGGTGAATCTCCACACTTAAACTTTCTTCCCATGCTTGTGGCACCGTCATGACATATTGTCGTCATCAATTAGATTTGTCATGGATTCCTAGTCCATAACCTTTTTTTCCCTAAGGGATTTGTGTATGTCCTTTAGCTGCATCTCAGCCTCCTGCCATTTCAACTTATCACTTAGGAAAACTAAACAATATTTACAATGCTAACTGGTAGGGCCTTGGCCTTGAGCTCCTCACCAGAAAACAAGTATGATTTTACATTTACATATACAAAATAGTAGGGGTAAGAAAAGAGGGATATTACAGCTATGTATGCAAAAGGAGAGCTAACCCCCCTTCCATAACAATCTCCATTCAAAAAATGTGAGAAATGATCTGCATTCAAAAAACGTGAGGATGATCTCTCCCCAAAAAATGTGAGAATGATATCTCTTCAGAAAAGCGTGGAAATGATCTCCAATCAGAAAATGCGAGAATGATCTCTCCCTTGAAAATGTGAGAGTGATCTCCATCAGGAAATGTGAGAATGATCTATCCAATCAGAAAAATGAGAGAGTGATCTCCTTCCACAGAAAACCTGAGAATGATCTCTCTCAGAAAATGTGAGAGTGATGAAGAATGATATCCAATCCTAAAACACGAGAATGATCTCTCCCTTGAAATATTGAGAGTGATCTCTCTCTTAAAAACATAAGAATGATCTCTCCAATTATAAAAATGTATGCATGAGACCACTCCACCAAAATTAATCCAGAGAGTCCATGCCACCTACTCCTAACCGTCCCCCCAATCTCTCCTCTCTCCCAACGGGTAGACATCTGGAAAAAGAAAAAGGAAAAACTTAGGCATTTTTCTAGAACAATATGGATGGCAGTCCACAAGCGTTCATGGCCCTTCTAGGGTTATCTCAGTAGTTTAAAATATACTGTAATTATAACCATAAATATTTACATTTCCCCTTTGTAAAGATAGCTAGAATCTTTTTGACAAAGCCCTTAAGCCATATGGTATAACTAAACATAGATATACCCTATTATTATTTAAATAAAACATTTAACCGTTAATCGCACACGAGCATATATATATATATATATATTCTTCTCTTCCATAAAGCTTATTTTTTAAATATTATAACTAACCAATTAACGAGTGCCTACTATATAGTTATCACTATATAGTTATATTGCATTATTATTAAAATGTATTGTGTGCGGTTAATTAAAAAGCATATTTCACCAATACATATAATACTTATATGTATAAAGTAAGTACAAAATATTATTACACCTAATAATATTTTATATATACTCATTTATAAAATGTACCTATCATTACAATGTTTATTTGTATGTTCCACTATAAATAATAATGTAACTAATAAACGATGACCCCTTTTGGTCTTTATAAAGTATTAAAAACCTTTATAAAAGAGATGGTGCCTATCTATCTATCTATCTATCTATCTATCTATATAACTATTTATCTCATTAACTCTTTTGAAGGCACTAATAGTATATCTTGGTGTTTAGCTCACTGAACCATGATAGTAATAACCAATATTATCTCATATGTACATACCATCTACATAAGCATTTCTATCTACATATATAGTTTCTCATGTGATAAATAGTTTAGCTTATGCTAATAATTAGGTAGTGGGTTTTGATGATGAAAATCCTAACGTCCTTTGCCGGGACTAGGATGTCAAGGACGCCAATAGGAGTTTCTTAGTTTTTTCATGAAAACTTCAACAAATATTAAGCTAGTGCTAGGATTTCGGTCTTAGGAGATACTAACTGCTTTTCAGTGGATAGGGTTATCTTCAATATCCCTCTCTAAGACTAACCGATAACCAAACAACTCAAGTAATCATTTGGTGAATGCTACTATTCAGTCTTGTGCTTGCAAAAACCAAATAAAATATGTCATCAAGTCATGGATTCCAATCCATTTTACCTCTTCCCCCTCAGAGGATTCGTGCCCTCAATGCTAGGTTGCATTGCAACCTCAGTTTACTAAAATTGCATTCCAACTTACCAATAAGAATTATTAAGCCACATTACTTACAATGTTTATTGGTGGGGCATTGGCCTTAAGCTCCTCACCAGAAATGAGTACAATTTACATTTACAGTTACAACATAACAGGAGGTATTAAAAGGGATGTTACAGGATATAATGGGAATACTAATCACATATAAGTAACAACCATTGGTTACAAGCAATAGGTTTACTTACCTTAATAACATAGTTACTCAATTAGTGAGATTTGAGCAAGGATTGCTCATATGCTATAAAGTAGTCACAATGCCATGTATTGATATATCTAATAACATGTGTTAAGTACATTAGTAATCATAGCAATAGTATAGGATATGATTACCATAATAGCATAGGTACTGAATTAGTGAGATTTGAACAAGGATTGCTCATATGCTATAAAGTAGTCACAATGCCATATATTGATACACCTAATAACATGTGTTATGTACATTAGTAATCATAGTAATAGTATAGGATATGAGTTATTGAACACTATACTATGGATAAAGTATGATTAGTTGTGGATATAAGTGTAATCAAAGCACTACTCTACTTTCTATGGAAAGAATAAATCATTACAAGCAAGTATCGAACAATCATATTACATTGATATAATGATATAGCTTTACGTACTTGATTTTTGTAATGGTGCTCTAAACACTATTAATGATAACATAACCACTTAGTTATCTTGTAAAATTAAATAAGTATAGTTATATCAATATAGTACAAGTTGATCCAACCATAAGTATTTTTATAAGTAATACATGTGGGTACCCGCACGAAGCTAGTACCCAAAATAACCCCAACAACAATGCATGAGTGGAAAAAACAAAACGATGCGCACACGCCTCCAAATGCACACACGCGCTGCTTCAACAATGTTGAATGTCCACATGGACAAAAGGGGTGCACATGGGCCTTTGACGCATATGCATAAATTGGCATGCATGGGTCAATGGCGCATGCGCGCCTTTGTTTTTTATAAAACAAAACAGAGATCATGGGTTTGACATTTTCGATAGACCTGTGAGCTCACTCTCCAACTCGCGAGCACACTGTGCAACCTCGCGAATGCGGCTTTGAGCAACCAAATCGTCATCATGACCAAGAAATCACCCCTACACCACAGTGCCATCGATTTCTCCAGGTAGGTGATCCTCAAAGCACAAATTTGTGTTTATTTAATTATTTTTTTTGTTTTCCATTTGAATTTTAATTTTTAAAAAAATTTACAATCCATTAAAATACCAAGGAAATTTTATTGCAGGCCATCTACACCTAACAATATATCAGACACACCTGAACCATCCGATGAAACCAATGAAACCCGAACTCCAGAAGATAATATGGGAACCGATAATGAACCGAATGAAAACCCCGAAGATCAATTACACCAAGACTTAAATCAATTGAGGGTACTAAGTAATGAATTGAACATTACCAACGAACCCTCTCGGGTTTCCTTGGCTTCATCACTTCAAAACATTATTGAATCAATCAATGTTGCACACTGTGAGATAACAAACTTGAGCCAATATAGGGCTCGAATGAGGGAACACTACTCCACTGGGTTGTCCAAAGAGAAGATAAAAGACCTCAACATCACCAAATCCCAGTTGTATAGCAAGTTCATAGTTCCCTCGACGGGACAGCCTCAAGCTGTGACGAGGCCTCAGGTTTGTATGGACTAGTGCATTTACCAGCCATGGAGATATAACTGGAGAAATAAGTGGTTCATGGTATTTGACAGGCCCTATGCAACAATTTGGAGGTCCCACAGTATTTCGTTCGAAAATTGTGGGCTGAGTTTGAGCTAGGGTACCATGTCAACTATTTTGACATCACTAATTTTCAGGGTGTCGGTATTGGCTCTACCCAAGATTGACCTCAGGCGCACCACAACCCACTTAGAGGACCTCCTGCACCTAGGAGAGAGCCAAACCCCCCTCCTCAGCCACCTGGGTTTGGTAGCGGCCTAGTTGAGATTCATGACTCCGTCACACGTGCCAAACATGACTTGCTCAGACATACCAAATTTGTGGCCATGTCTTCCTAGAGCCTGGATGATATTGATGAGACATAAACAACTGCACAGTTTACGGGTGGTGGCTGAGACATGCCAAGTACAGGTGGAACCCAGGCGTGTCCTTCTAGTTCTACTGGAACAATGACACATCGTTGTTCTTACTATGGTCATTCTTGCCATGGTTATACGTAGGAGCATGCCACAGGGAGCTTCATGGAACAAGTTTGCTATTATTTTACTTAATGTTCAAGTATTTGTTCTAATTTATTTGATGTCGTATTGTTTAATATATTTAACTTTGAATTACACATTGTTGACTTTATTTGTTTTAATGTTCGGTTATTCGGTGTCGGGTCTCCATCACCTAGGTGGGAGGACGTTGGTTCCTTTGACCTCGATGGAGCCATGGCGGCAGCAGAGGAGATCGTGGCACCATACACACAAGTAACTTCTTTACTTTGAATAATTAGATCTAGTTACGAGTAATTTGTGTTCAGTAATTACAAATTACTTAGCACTGAGTAATTACCATATTATCATCATATTTTACAGTTGTGTTTATATTATTGTCTAATTTATTTGAGAGCTATAAATTCTTATAATCCCACAAAAAAAAATGAAACCTTATAAAACAGAAAACCTAAGAAAACTATAAACATGTGTCCATGTTCACTTTAGGCATCCTAGACCTCTGATGATTATACAAGTGGGAGAGAAATTTCCAAAATCTATCATTCTTAGTTGACCAATGATGAGTCCGCAGCTAGGGTTTTGGTGATGCTCATAGTGTCCTTCATCCTCAAACTACCATCCAATGTTTGCTTGCTTTTCATGTGCTTGACCAATGCCATGTGTGTTATTGCTGCTTTGCCAGTTGTCACCATGTCATCCAAGTTATCTTTGCCATATACTCTCCTTGTCCAAATCATCTTCAAATGACCACAGTATGGGTCATTTGACTCTTGGCTCAATAGGTGTTCCAATTGATCCAATGCCCATCACTTTGTCCACCAAATCAACCTTTGCTGCCATGCCCTTATGCCATGTGTTCTTCAAGCTTAAAATTTGAGAATATATTACCATGGTAATTATCACTTTCCCCCATCTTCTACTAGTAGGTTCTTCTAATGGTAAAGGTGGTCAAATCACTTCTATGCTTTTGCTATCTTTGTTGCATCAATTGAGTTCACTGAGATGTTGTACTTGTCACTTTCGTGTCCACCGAGACCAATAGGAAAACTATTTATTGCTATGAATTTTCACTGCATTGTGCAAAACACGGGAAAAAGAGAATCATAGTGGACAAGCTTCTAGAAATTCAAGAACCTGATGTTTCTCACGTCCTTATTACCCTAGTTTATTATCATAGGATTTCCAATTTAGTCTAATACTTGAGACTGAAAGTAATCACACTACTACTCGTAGAACATGCTATTAGGAAAAACATATAAACAACGTAAAACAACTTATCACATGTATTGTCACTAAAGTTTTTGAAAATGATGTAAGGCCCATAAGGAAGAGCGATAATCTTACAAATATGGTCTATGCGGCCTTGCTATTATCTTGATTCAAATACAACCTGGTAAAAAATTCGGCATCAAGAATACTCATTTAACTCATTTCACTCAAGATTTCTTTGATTTCAATCAAGTGATATCATTCCAACAACATAGCTATTCCATCAAGAACACATAATTACTCATTCAATGCAAAATAACATGGCACATTCAAGCTTGTAAGTAAGTTAATCTTGAAAAATATTTCTCTTTCTTCCTTTTTCTAACGATCAACACTCTAAAGTGTATTAAATAACATGCACACTAAATTAACTGCTATTTAGCACCTCTTTGCAAATTTAAACAATGAGATGCCATTTTATTTGATGATGTAAATGTTATGGAAATAAAGGGACTCAAGATCCTCACTCTAGGGAGGAAAATACTTTTCCACTGGGTGAATCAAGCTTGTAGGAAACTACAAATCTATAAGAAGACATCAAAACCTAGGAACTCTTCATCAAGAACCGAAACACATTACATAGGTTTCCAATTCAAATTTTAAATGGACATGAATTCCATTCACTTATGACGCACTGCACATCCCTCTAGGGCCAAAGGAAAATCTCACTTACTCATGGGGATGACTCTAGAAAAGGAAAAGTTCACCATGTCACCTTCTATGCCATCTCACCTTATTTAATTTTAATTTCATGCCATGCCACCTTCTATCCTTTCAGAATATTGAATATCATATAACTTGAATATAAATTAATTGTAGTCATGCTTTTTAAGTACCATCGTTGTCATTCTCATTTGCATTGTGTTTAATATTGTTTTTATAAATTCAGTCTAAAAATTGTAGTGCTCGCACAGGTGTCCACAGGCTCTAGCGACCAACCACCACCACCTAGGACCAGCAGTTCTCCACATGCACAGGTATCGTGTGTATTAAACCATAAATTTAATTTCAAATACGATGACTTGTCTGTGTATATTTATAATTTTCAATGTTAAACTATGAGGTTATAAATGTGTATGCAGGTGCGAACACCTCGGCCTGCTAGTGCCGTTATTCCTCCCTCCTCGACCTTTCAACCACCCTATATGCCAGTTGAATCACCTGGCATACATGCCCCATTCCCCAACCCCTTCCATCCAGCCCCCCCTCCTATATAGCACCATAGTTCCATCCAACTCCCCCTTACGTATCATATCCAGCTCCACCTCCATATCAGTTTCCCATGTTCCCACCCTCCCCCATCCGACCTCGACACACAACCCATCCACAATCACCCATCCCTTTACTGCAACACAGACCTCGCCCCCCCCCCCCCCCACATTCCCCCACCACACTCTCTTTCGCTTCCAGGATGCCTCGATCCATACTACAACCAGTAGGGGTTTATAGCCCTAGATGTCCATCTCCACTTCACCCACCCCAGTCCATGCCTCTTCCTGCTACCCCCCCTTCTTCCACTGTTCCCCCCAGTGGTGTAGACACCGTCGATGTGGCTACATCCTCCCCTTTACCATCTACCCTAGCATCGAAGTAGGTTTTCCAACTGACTTCTCCATCCGCCAGCCCCGAAGACTAGCCGATTTTGTTCATAGTGAGATTGACTAGTTTATGAAAATCTCATTCAATTTTAACGGAAATTAATATATGCATCTAGTTTTAGCATTGATCTGATTGTTCTAAATGTTTCAGGGTGGCATTGCCAAGAGACTTGGATTATGGAGGAGGGAGACCCCCTCACGACTTATAGTCTTGCATGCGGTGAGTTATCCAAGATTTGAAAACTATTTTTATTTTGAAATTATTTTTTATACTTGTATAATTGCCAGGAAAAGTTGACATATTATTATTGTCGTTACAGGGCTCAGGTGGACGTGCTCAAAGATGCCAAAAGGACCCAGCTTCCTCTAGCATGAAGAAGAGGAATATCAATTTTGGAGATGCACCTGGGAGCTCCGAGGGTGGGTAAGAGGATTGAGAGACCCTCCTATCTACACTAGCCACGATGTGGCATTTTTGGCATGTGTTGCCATATTTTGTATAAGGCATGAGTTTCGATTGTATAGACGCTTGGAATGATGTTCCATTTTTCCAAAAAGTGTACATGATTGGATCATTTTTGCATATTAATAGATGGATTTGCACGTGTGTATATGAGTTTGTCTTTGATAACATTTTTGCATACATGATTTTTTCTTCGATAAGAATGTTATGCAAAAGTTCGCACATACATATAGATGTTATTTCTAGACACCAAGTGACCTCAAAATGAGTCCATGGTATTTGAATGGGTCTTGCATCTTTTCCTTTCAGCAACAATATACCTAACCAAGCAAACTAAGGAGTGATATTTACATTACAAAGTGTTGTGACTTTAGGGATACAAAAAAATATATAGCATAAGCAAAATCATCTCTCACTTCCAATCATGGGCCAAAATATTCCTCAAAATCCTCTTGACATATGAAAATAAACCCCAGGTAACTTGTAGTTGATATAAATAAATTAGGAATGTACCCAAGCCTAAGAACCCATCTTTCCTATAACTACACCCTTAGAGACAAATCCCCCACCTTTTTACCATGAAATCTTCCAACAAGAGCATGGGAATCCATTCCCACCACCTCATGCATTTTGATATCTGTTCCTAGGACTAGCCTCATAAGAGAGATTTTATGTTTTACACACTTATTCCTCTTCATTTTGACACTACCAACATCATTTACCTGCATCCCTTTGTTGGCTTCACCTTTATCATTATCAACATGCTTTAAAGAATTGTCTACTCCATCTCTAACCTTCAACCAACTACCATCCTTTTCCAAAACAACCCTTCCATCCCCGAGATCTATAGGATTCATCCTTGGACTTACTAGGTCCATAACCACTTCATATACAACACCTAAAATAATTTGATTATCCTAAATTAATCCATTTGAAATAGGACCCTTGCCACATATGTAATGACTAGTCTATCATGATCCACAGCTCTCATCTATGGATCATAGTGTTAATTGCATGTTATTTGAATGGTTATTATTTCACAAATTTGTCTTAAGCAATTACACATAGCATATCCTAAATGCTTATGGTTTATTGAATGAATGTTTACAATCATCTAATCATTTACATTCTAGAAGTTACCAAACCTGCGCAAGTGGTATACTGATTTTATTTCCAACACATCTTTTTATATTTATATGCTCATGGATCATATGGAAAAACATTTAATTAATTAAGTTTGCGAAGATAAGATTTCAACCATCTTTATTGAAGTGCTTCAAATCACTACAACTTAGTTGGACCCTTAATAGATTGGGTGACACCATTTTGCAAAGATTTTACTCTCTCCAAGAGGTTCTCATTCAATAATCACTCGTAAACTAATAACAATAACCTTGTAATTATTAGATAATATCATTTGTGGATGATTTATTTATGAAAGGTGTCTATTTGATTAATTCACTTGAAACTTTCTGAATTAAGCACTCACATGGGACTTTAACTTAATGGAAAACACATCTTAATATTCAAACAAGTTTGAAATCCTAACACCTTTTCTCCAACCTTGATCTAGAAGCCTCCCTTGGCCTTTAAAGTAGGCCTAAAACTTGGGAAAATATTTGTTGAGGCGACAGTGGCAATCATCTTCGAAAGTCGCACTTGTAGCATTAGATGATCACCATCACCATCATCATCATCACCATCACCATAACCATCATCATCAACATCTTCATCATCACCACCATATTCATCATCATCATCATTACCATCTTCATCATCATTGTTAACTCTAACTCTAACCCTAATTCAATTTCCTTCTATAACTCTATCCCTAACCCTCACCCAAACCCTACCACTAAAACATCTTCTTCATCGCAACCATCACCATCATGTCTTCATTATCATCATTAACTCTAACTCTAACCCTAATTCAATTTCCTTCTATAACTCTAGCCCTAACCCTCACCCAAACCCTAGCACTAAGCCATCTTCTTCATCCTCACCATCACCATCACCATCACCATCATCATCATGTCTTCATCATCATTGTTAACTCCAACTCTAACCCTAATTCAAGTTCCTTCTATAAATCTAGCCCTAACCCTCACCCAAACCCTAGCACTAAACCACTTCACCATCACCATCACCATCAACGTCTTCATCATCATCGTCATTAACTCTAACTCTAACCCTAATTCAATTTCCTTCTATAACTCTATCCCCAACCCTCACCCAAACCCTAACACTAAGCCATCTTCTTCATCATTGCCATCACCATCACCATCACCATCAACATCTTCATCATCACCACCATCTTCATTATCATCATTAACTCTAACTCAAAACCGAATTCAATTTCTTTCTATAACTCTAGCCCTAACCCTCACCCAAACCCTAGCACTAAACCATCTTCTTTATTCTCACCATCACCATCACCATCATCATCATCATCATCATGTCTTCATCATCATCACCATATTCATCATCATTGTTAACACTAACTCTAACCCTAATTCAATTTCCTTTTATAACTCTATCCCTAACCGTCACCCCAACCCTAGCACTAAGCCATCTTCTTCATCCTCACCATCACCATCACAATCACTATCACCATCACCATCACCATCACCATCACCATCATCATCATGTCTTCATCATCAACACCATTTTGACCATCATTGTTAACTCTAACTCTAATAGTAATTCAAGTTCCTTCTATAACTCTATCCCTAACCATCATCCAAACCCTAGCACTAAACCATCTTCTTCACCATCACCATCACCATCAATGTCTTCATCATCACTACCATCTTCATCATCATCATTAACTCTAACTCTAACCCTAATTCAATTTTCTTCTATAACTCTAGACCCAACCCTCACCCAAACCCTAACACTAAGCCATGTTCTTCATCATCGCCCTCACCATCACCATCACCATCAATGTCTCATCATCACCACCATCTTCATTATCATCATTAACTCTAAATCTAAACCTAATTCAATTTTCTTCTATAACTCTATCCCTAACCCTACCCAAACCCTAGCACTAAACCATCTTCTTCATCCTCACCATCACCATCACCATCACCATCATCATCACCATCACCATAATCATCATGTCTTCATCATCATCACCATCTTCATCATCATTGTTAACCCTAACTCTAACCCTAATTCAATTTCCTTTTATAACTCTAGCCCTAACCGTGACCCAAACCCTAGCACTAAACCATCTTCCTCATCCTCATCCTCACCATCACCATCACCATCACCATCACCATCATCATCATGTCTTCATTATCATCATTAACTCTAACTCTGACCCTAATTCAATTTCCTTCTATAACTCTATCCCTAACCCTAGCACTAAGCCATCTTCTTCATCCTCTCCATCACCATCACCATCATGTCTTCATCATCAACACCATCTTCATCATCATTGTTAACTCTAACTCTAACCCTAATTCAAGTTCCTTCTATAGCTCTAGCCCTAACCCTCACCCAAACCCTAGCACTAAACCATCTTCTTCACCATCACCATCACCATCACCATCACAATCACTATCAATGTCTTCATCATCACCACCACCTTCATCATCATCATTAACTCTGACTCTAACCATAATTCAATTTCCTTCTACAACTCTAGCCCTAACCCTCACCCAAACCCTAGCACTAAACCACCTTCTTCATCGTCACGATCACCATCACCATCACCATCATCATCAACGTCTTCATCATCACCACCATCTCCATCATAATTATTAACTCTAACTCTAACCCTAACTCTAACTCTAACTCTAACTATAACTCTAGGTTCCTCATCAAAATCTCCATCATCATCATCTTATCCATCGTCATCATCTTCATCTTCATCACCATCACCATCACCATCACCATCAACATCTTCATCATCATCACCATCATCATTATCATACGTGCCTCACGGACTATTTTGCAGACTTGACCCCCGTGTGCAAAAATTGGACACTCCCTCACTGAGAAAAACCCTAGTTTCCAAGATGGATGTACAATATGGTACCAAGGCCGTGGGACAGAGGAGAGGGCCACCCCTGGTACTATCTTGGCGTCCTGAATCCAATGGAGTCGACGGTTCGTCGATCAGAGCCACGGTTGTCATTCTATGGCTCGTTCCGTCTCGCATCCAAAAGGCCTTCAGGGATAACTGTTGGATACCTATCGGGGGCATAGAAGTGCAACCATGCAACAAAAATGGGTTCCAGGGAGTCCTGCAGGTGTTTCTAGGCAGGTTTCGGCTGGGAATGCTAGCCATAAGTTCCCAACGTTCTATTTTGCAGAGTTGACCCCCGTTTGCAAAAATTGCACATTCCCTCACTGAGCAAAACACTAGTTTCCAAGATGGACATACAAGATGGCACCGGGGCCATGGGACCGCAGGAGAGGGGAACCCATGGCATTATCCCGGCATCCTAAATCCAACAGAGTCGATGGTTCGTCAATCAGAGCCACGGTCGTCATTCTATGGCTCGTTCCGTCTCGCATCCAAAAGGCCTTCAGGGACACCTACTGGATATGTGTAGGGAGCATAGAATTCCAATTGTGCAGCAAACCTAGTTCTAGGGTGTCTTGCAGGTGTTTTTAGGCAGGTTTCGGCTGGGAACACTAGTTGTAAGTTCCCAGCGGACGATTTTGCAGAGTTGACCCCCTTGAGCAAAAATTGCACACTCCCTCACAGAGTAAAACCCTAGTTTCCAAGATGGACGTACAAGATGGCACCGGGGCCATGGGACTGGAGAAGAGGGGCGCCCCTAGTACTATCCTAGCATCCGGAATCCAATGGAGTCGACAGTTCATCGATCGGAGCCACGGTCAACATTCTATGGCTCATTCCTTCTGGCATCCAAAGGCCTTCAGAGACACCTGTTGGATAACTATAGGGGGCATAAAAGTCCAACCGTGCAACAAAACCTAGTTCCGAGGAGTCCTGCAGGTGTGTCTAGGTAGGTTCTAGCTAGGAACACTAGACGTAAGTTCCCAGTGGACGATTTTGCAGAGTTGACCCCCGTGTGCAAAAATTACACACTCCCTCACTTAGCAAAACCCTAGTTTCCAAGATGGACGTACAAGATGACACTAGGGCCAAGGGACCGGAGCAGAGTGGCACCCTTGGCACTATATCGGTGTCCTGAATCCAATGGAGTTGATGGTTCATCAATCAGAGCCACGGTTGTCAATCTATGGCTCGTTCCGTCTCACATCCAAAAGGCCTGTTGGATACCTGTAGGGGGCATAGAAGTCCAACCGTGCAGCAAAACTTCGCTCTGAGGAGTCCTACAGGTGTGTCTAGGCAGGTTCCGGCTGGGAACTTATGGCTAGCGTTCACAAGAAAATCCTACCTAGACACACCTGCAAGACTCCCTGGAACCCATTTTTGATGCACGGTTGGACTTCTATGCCCCCGATAGGTATCCAACAGCTGTCCCTGGAGGCATTTTGGATGCGAGATGGAAGGAGCCATAGAATGACGACTGTGGCTCCGATTGACGAACTGTCGACTCCATTGGATTCAGGATGTCGGGATAGTGCCAAGGGTGGCCCTCTCCTCTAGTCCCGTGGCCTCAGTGCCATCTTGTATGTCCATCTTGGAAAGTAGGGTTTTTCTCAATGAAGGAGTGTGCAATTTTTGCACACATGGGTCAAATCTGCAAAATCGTCCGCCGAGCACGTATGATGATGATGAAGACGTTGATGGTGATGGTGATGGTGATGGTGATGAAGATGAAGATGATGATGATTAGAAGATGATGATGATAGAGATGTTGATGAGGAACCTAGAGTTAGAGTTAGAGTTAGAGTTAGAGTTAGGGTTAGAGTTAGTGTTAATGATTATGATGGAGATGGTGGTGATGATGAAGACGTTGATGATGATGGTGATGGTGATGGTGATGATGAAAAAGGTGGTTTAGTGCTAGGGTTTGGGTGAGGGTTAGCGCTAGAGTTATAGAAGAAAATTCAATTAGGGTTAGAGTTAGAGTTAATGATGACGATGAATATGGTGGTGATGATGAAGACGTTGATGGTGATGGTGATGGTGATGGTGATGATGAAGAAGATGGTTTAGTGCAAGGGTTTGGGTGAGGGTTAGGGCTAGAGTTATAGAAGGAACTTGAATTAGGGTTGGAGTTAGAGTTAACGATGATGATGAAGATGGTGTTGATGATGAAGACCTGATGATGATGGTGATGGTGATGGTGATGGTGATGGTGATGGCGAGGATGAAGAATATGGCTTAGTTCTAGGGTTTTGGTGAGGATTAGGGATAGATTTATAGAAGGGAATTGACTGATGGTTAGATTTAGAGTTAATGATGATGATGATGATGGTGGTGATGATGAAGACGTTGATGGTGATGGTGATGGTGATGGTGAAGAAGATGGTTTAGTGCTAGGGTTTGGGTGAGGGTTAGGGATAGAGTTATAGAAGGAACTTGAATTAGGGTTAGAGTTAGAGTTAACAATGATGATGAAGATGGTCATGATGATGAGGACATGATGATGATAGTGATGGTGACAGTGATGGTCAAGGTCATGGTCATGGTCGTGGTCATGGCGATGATGAAGAAGATGGCTTAGTGCTAGGGTTTGGGTGAGGGTTGGGGCTAGAGTTATAGAAGGAAATTGAATTAGTGTTAGAGTTAGAGTTAAGGATGATGATGAAGATGGTGGCGATAATGAAGACGTTGACGATGGTGGTGATGGTGATGGTGATGATGAAGAAGATGATGATGATGGAGATGTTGATGAGGATCCTAGAGATGATGTTGTTGATGATGATGACAAGTCCCTCTAAGTGGTTATCTATAGGAATAAAGCATCAATCTCCAACCATAAATTAGCATGTTTTAAAATATATTAGTGGAAACCCTAGTTTGATGACACGATGCTTGGATAAGGGCAAAAACCCAAAATCTAGCTAGATTTGGGTGAGCATTGAGCATGGGGAACCGAAACCCTAAACCAACATAATCATCATAATATAAGATATTTTTGGGTTGGGGATATACCTTAAGGTACCCAAAGCATGAAAAAGGTTTGGGTGGAAACAAAACTAAAGAGAGAGAAACTAAAGACATATTTGATCATTAAGGAATTTCGCAGTTCCCCAATTCTTTTCTCAAGTATAGATCTAAAAAATACCACCCTTTTATTCAACATAAAAGAGAAGCATGGAACAGTTTAATACATATAGGAAAACTAAAAAACATATGCAAAGACATGTATGTATGTATGTATCAACAAAAGATGCATGTGCCAATGAAATAACATAAAACCACACATACCTCGATGTAGAACGTAACATTCTTTGATGCAATTCTTTCTCTTATGTAAAGTTGACTCGCCTCATTCAATAAATCCATCTGGATCCTCTCTGGTGCCAATTGTCTCCATCAATATCTCGTGCTCTAAATGAGGAAGGTAGTAGCATACCTTGGTTGAGCTCTTGCTTGACATTGTCTCAAGATGGATGTTTGTACCAACAACCAAGTTTGTGAAGTGATACACCACTGAACCTGGTTTGTAATCCATGAATAGATGCCCACTAGTCTTCCTTGACTTCCCATCTAGTGTAAGATATTCCCCCTTAACCACCATCGAGACTGTAGTAAATTTAATGCCTTCATCGTCGATTAATGATCCGTAGAGGATTTTCTTAACTTGGACACACCGTGCCAACCAATAATCCATGCCCCATTCATTTCCTTTCGGGGCAATAACTGCGTATATGTGTCCTGGTTGTACAAGATCTGAGATATGGTCGTAGTCTATCGAAATCGCTATCTGAGCCTCCTCTAACTGGGTTGTTTCAACAACTGCACATTGGTCTACTGCAAGTGACACACGATCCCATTCATCAACCCAGTCCATGCATTCACATTCATCCCATTCACCACTGTTGCAAGGGATGCAAAAGCATGCAATCTTTCCCGTCCATATTTCAAATAGGGGGTTGTTTGAGCTTCTAACTGAATGAAATCCACGTGTTCCTTGTACTGTGCCGCAACTATAGGAACACGATCAATCTATGTCAACCACTAGTTAAAAATTTCTCACCACACATCCTGCCATTGATGATGTTTGTTGATCTCTTGCTCGGTCTGAAAATGTTGCAGAGCACCATTGAACGGTGGACCATGCATCTCGGATATGAGGTTCCCTCTCAAACCTCATCTCTTCCCTTCGTAGTGCAGTCTTGATGCATGCATCAGCCCCATAATGCTCGCCTTTGTCGTGCCCGGTCTCAAAATAGTTCCAGATATGCAACGCATTATAAGTCTTATGCAAAGTACTCATCCCTTGGAATACTTGAGCATTTTTGAACTGGCCCACACAACCATTCGACCATATCCAATGTTGATCCATCTGTATATCTCTGTCTTTAAACTGATCATACAAAATTGAAAAACAATGTTGCACATAATGTAGATCATGGGTTCTATCATCACTTATGTAAAATTTTGTCTCCTTCAGTATTATCCTCTTGTCATTGCTACTCTCTGGCCCATGCCTATACATAATATGTACCATGATGTTGACTTGGTCTGAATGGTAGTATTGACTTTAGATTTCATTTTGTGGCTGAAGGGTGTAAATTTCTGCAAAATCCACAATTGACAGTATGGTTCCAACGGGAAATGTGTCCCTACATTTTCTATATTGCTCATCTTGCCATCGCGCTGCATGCACATGTTGAACATACTGCTCGGTTTTCTTGTATAATTTTGTCAAGAAGTCACATACCGGTACTTGTTACCTTGGAAACAAGGGAAATATTACAATGTGGCATTTGGAAAAATGTATATGCCATAAATTGAACGTGTAATATGAAAAATATGCAATATTCATTTGTACATGTGACTTCACCAAGGCAATCTTTTTACTTTTTCTGACACTATCTAATTGATAGGTCACGTACTTGAAGCTCTGCATCTCCATGCCTCATGCCAAATTCATGCTCCTTGCTTTCATAAATGCAATGGTTCAAAAGAGAAAACCCATTGCGCCTAGAACATGTCCCATACAGACATGATTTTCCATAATACTTTTGTCCTTCGGGCCTTGGACACATGATGTTGTGGATAAAGTCTCTTGATGCATTTGGTGGAAGTATGGATTCATTGTAGCCCTGCACAATGTTAGTATGCAAATCACAAAATATATGTTTATATGTGTCATAATAATATTCATATTCTACGTGGTATCTACAACAACAAGTGTTCCAATCAATGCATAGACGATTGTACCATGGTTTGCATTTCTCAAAGAACCTTTGGCCCAAGTTCAATTGTGTGTGCTCGTTCCTGAATCCATCATAGAGTTCAGTCTATGTGGTGTCAAGGAAGTGTTTAACATGGGGCTCACGTTCAATAGAACCTTTTCTCAGTTTTAGCACATCTCTTTGGTTTGATGAAGGTCTAGTATGATCATGCCCAAAATTTAGTACTAACTCCTTAACGGCATCAATTAACATCCTATCTGCATGAGGCAACCTACCAACAAAACCCCAACAATTGTTTCCACATGGAGTGTCAAGATTTTCTCTTATAACATAGTACTTTTTAATAGTTTTTCTATTTAATTTGAGTATGTGAGAAGTGTGTGATATCAAGCGATGTTGCCTTGTGGACTTGCTTACAACTGGTTCCACTAAAACACGACAAGCCACACAAAGATATTTTCTATGAGACGTCTTCCCAATCGCATTAAATGCAGATTGGAGATTTATAACAATATGACTATTGGCCTCTAAAATTTTAACCATCTTTATGCCCAAAATTCTCCTAACAACAGCTAAAGAATGTGATTTTAACAAACATAGCAATAATTGACATTTACCTGCATCACCTTTGGATTCAAAATATTCTTTGACAAATTTTTTGCATTGGCATTCGATAGTGCGTTTTGGAAACTTTCCTTCAAGCCTCGACATAGCACTCTCATCCACATGAATACGTCTAGGCGTTCTTCTTCTTGCACTGGACAGTCGAGGTAGTGAGGGTGGACATGAGACATGAATACTGCAGCTTGCTTGTTGTGGTGCTTCGTTCATAGACTGGGCCATAATGGGAGTGTGGTTGACACGGTTATGGTCTTATTGGGGAGATTGCAAATTAAGCAAGGCTTGTATGTCCATCTCTACACATGCAGTATCTCCCAAAATTCTAGTGCCGTGAGGAACTTCAGAATGACTCATTGATGGATTGTTGGTTGGAGATTGTGTTGATGTTAGAATTTGAGTTGGGTTCATTGGACACGACCTCTTTACCTGTAGTTCTGAACAAGAGGTTGTCATCTCAACAACTGTGTTAGGATCAGTGGCAGGATCCAGGGCAATGATAGGACCATGTCTCAATCTTTCCATTCCCAACCTGTCCTTTTCTCTTAAGTCATTAACCTTTTCAATGGGAAGATTCCTTCTATTTTTTTATTTTGCGTTTTGTGGGTTTCCCATCTCCAAAAGTATCTTTAACACAACTATCAGGCCTACCCCTGCAAAAGAAGCAACAAATAAGATATTAGTGCCATTATACAATGAGCCTGACACATTCCAACATAGCTTACCACTTTACAAATTAACATATACAACTACAGACTAGGTTGGTTTATCTGTGTTCGAGTAAACATCATTATCCCTTACAATTCCAATCAATATAGATGATGGTTGGTCAAGTGTAGAGAGGAGAAACTAGTGTCTTGCCTAGCCATGAATTCATAGAAATTATGGTAGTAACACCCTACAACAAATATGGCTAGAGATGCCTTGGGAATGGTTTGATAGTTTTTCTACATCAAATAAGGTAACCTTAATTAGTTGCATTTTTTGCTTTCTCCCTTAATGTTATCAATTCTAAATTTTGCACCTAGTTTGATTGCTTTGTCTTCATAGTGGAATGGTATATCCTTCCATTTGAGGCAATGTCCTTTACCATCGTAAATTACTAGGTTATATAACACCTTAAGGAGTTGAATAAGCAACAACAAACTATTTGCTTATCTATAAACCTTGAGATGATATAATGTGATTTTGAGTTTAAAATACCCATGGTTGAATTCAACAATGCATCACAATAGAATGAATGTATACCTTGTTTTGTGCAAAACCTTAAGGAGGATGCAAATATTTCTAACAAGGATCATGGTCTCAAGAAGGGTGATTAGGGGGAATATAATTTAACCTTTCAATGTGGAATATTTAGGGTGGGGAGGTGTTGGAGAGTGGGGAACCAGGGACTATACCAACAATCATCATGTTGAATAGAGCATGAAGTGGGAAAGTCTTGGTTTTTGGAAAAAAAATAATTATTAAAGGTGAGGGGATATTGTAAGGATGGTAAATATGGATGAATATTATCATATTTGGATTCATAGAGAAAGGAAAGGTGCATATACTTATAGATATCCTCATTCCATACAATGGTATTGAATAAGAGATGAGAGATTTGAGGTTTTCTGGATGAGTTGAAGTGATATTTTTAGTTATGTTTAGTGAGTGTGTACTATATTTTGCTAGAATAATATGAGGTGAAAACAACAAAATTAACTTGGGAACTAATTACACAATGAAGAGGTTGCATACTTCATCTTGTCTAGTGTTCATATGAGTATTTTTAGATGTGAACTTGGGAAATCTTCTTGTCAAATTCATTGTTGTCTATGCATCGATATTGTTGTGGGAATATGATAAAAACAAAAAGGCATGGGCTCATCTCAAATCTTGTGAATGAAAAGACTTATTTACAATTCACCATACCTCTAGAGAAATGATCTCCACTTGCAATGGAAACTGGTAGCTTGATTGAATCCACTGGATTCCAAGACCACTGAAGATGTGTGTTAGATTCCAGGGGTGATTTTGTGTCCAATAGATCAAAGAGTGTCCAAAATATCAATGAGTGTGAGCCAATAAGAAACCTGTGAGAGCTTGAAACCCGCAAAAGAAGTGAAACTCGTGTTTTTGGTGGAATTCTTGGGAAACAGAGAACTCTGTTTTTTAACTAGTAACAGGGCCACGCACGCATTTTTTTCGCAGGTACACGTTAGGATCACGCAGGCACCCAAATCCGTGCACGCGCCACTATATAACGTTTACACCATTTATTCCCCAATGTTTACACCATTTAATTCCAAACCTTCCCCCACTTCGAAAATATTTGTATAAATTGGACTCAGTGATGAAGTTTGAAGGGTGGGTCTTAATTTTTATTGGAAGGGCTTACTCTTTGACGCATTTGATAATTTATGGTTTTCTATGCACCTTGACCCAATTGACATTGTAAGGTGAGGATGTGCATGCATAATAATCCTTATTTATGACTATGCGATGAGGATTTAAATGGAAGAGGATGTAAAGACGTGTTATTTTTATACGTATTTTGATGGCGAGTGTCGAAAAGAAACGTGGTGATAAACCACAATTCCCGAGCCAATTTTTTTTTTTTTAACTTTTATTAATAAGCATTGTGGTACTTTGGTCCAAATGTTTTTTTTAACTTATTGTTCCTCCATATTGTGTGCCTACTACCACCTCTCTATATCAATGCATAAAATCAACCTCTGCTTGGTTGGTGGTTATAGTTGCATGCCATTGAGTGTTGTTTAGAGTTTCCGTGAGTCTGTGAAATTCATGCAATAAATGAAGTCTTGTAGAGGAGGATTCATCAAAGAGGCAATTTGAATTTCATTTTGACAAAACACATCTTTTGTAAAGATCAAATGCCATGAGCATCCTCAGCCTACCATGCAAGACCGTGGATATGTTGAAAAGCATTGAACATCATCGAAGAATGAAAACAGGTTCCTCGAGATCTTATTGAAGCATATTGAGCTCAATTGAATTCCACCTGGGCCTTACTTGAAAATTCTAGACCTCATGCACCATCAATAACACATACAATCAATGACACTATCCCTCTACAAGGAGCCTCCTCGTCCTCCTCCTCCTCATCATCATAATCATCTTCATCATTGTCAACATCATCATCATCATCCTCATCATCATCATCCTTGTCATCATCATCATCCTCGTCATCATCATCATCTCCATCATCGTCATGATCGTTATCACCCACTTCCTCATCATCATTGTAAGGTCCCCTCCCATTATATTAGCAGCATGGGAGAGAACATGACTCTGATTCCGGGAATCTAGCCCCATATCCCAAAAGTAAAAATTCATTCATTGATAACAAAAGACATGTAAATATGCATATTGTAATTGAATACAGTGGAATTTAGAATCATCTACAAACATTCATATAAAATGAAGATGGACATATGCAAATGCATACATATTTGAAAACACAACAGAATTTAAATTCTATTACACATCCATCATACATTCAAGATATTCATGTCATTCATCCATTAAAAAAATACAGAATTAGCACATGAGAGTACTTATCTCAAAACCAAGTAGTCTCGAGCAACCAGCTATGCATCTGCAATGTTCCACCCAACCATAGGCCAGTTGTGATTATAAATCTCTTGATACAACTACCACCCCCGAGCTGGGCATGATTTCTACAAGGAACCAGGGAACAACAGACTCACACATAGCCAAATAGACACAAAAATGATCCAAGCCAATGTGCAATTGGGTTTATCAGGCTGCTAGGAAATGGAAAGGAAGAATTGCTAAGCTAGTGAGCTCAAACACAGAGCAATGGATACCTCTACAAGATCTCTCTAGCTTGGCACCCACAATGCCTACACACCCCACTCCTGGAAGTATTCCCTTCACCAATACATAGTCCCTCAGGCCATACCTTCCAATCTAGAGTGTTCAGGGTGTGCATAGAAGAGTATCCATCCCTCTTGATCTTCTTGAGAGGTTATTTTCCCCACTAGGTTTATCAAGCCAATTCTGTCCACTACCACTCCAAATTTCTTGCTCACTGGTTCAAACCAAAACAGGGATGGATGCACATAACAACAAAAGTATAAATGTTGGGAATGAAGAAACATTTTTATAGTGAGATGCCCAAAGATGGGGTTTCTACCAATTCCAAAAAAAACGTGGGCAGCAAAAAAAACCAAATGGAAAATGGGAAATAAACCCTGGGAAGGAAAATTCGTTTTCAGAGAAATGTTTATGGGCATGGTGTGGATAGAAACGGCCTCCATAACCCCAAAAATCATGGCTCTCTTCCTCCCAGTCCCTGTGCAATACAAAACGAGTTCCCAGGCATGGAAAAAATGCAGGAAAATGGTAGAAAACATGAAGGAAAAGACCCAGCTAGTTTAGACTGCGTGAGAGAGGAAAGACAATGGGTGAAGAAATGGCTTTTGGACCAATTTTCTGGGCGTTTTCCTTCCCATGAAGAAAAATTTGATTTCCCAAGTTGATGGCTTTCCCGTACATGAAATTGGCTGCCATACCTCTTTACTCCCAAGGAATTAATTGCCTCAACGAACTCTTGGAATAATTTAATGATTAGGTGCATAAGCCAAAATGGGTAGTTGATGGTTTATGGGTTTTCTCATTGACACATGGGTTAACACCATTGGCTCAAGGGTTTGAATCATTTCCCTCCCTATTCCTTATAAAAATCATGCCCCATCTCTTTGTTGCATTGCATAGTTGGTTGTGGGTTTTTCATTAAAATTCATATTTACATGATGTATTAATTTACATTGTGCATGCCGAGCACAAGAACCATATGTATCTATTTTAATGCCGATATATGAAATGCTAAATCGATGGCGGGGCCTTGGCCTTGAGCTCCTCACCATGATTAATAACAATATTTACATCATTTACAATTTTAATGCAATAGGGTAAAAATTGGGATATTACATTCCCCTCCCCCTTACATTAGCATTGTCCTCAATGCTCATCAAAATTGAACAAAAATGGATATGCCACTCTCATGGCATCCTCTAGCTCCCATGTAGCCTCATCAGGACCGTAGTGCTTCCATTGCACCTTTACCTGTCCGATGGATCGGTTTAGGAGCAATGTTACCCTCTTGTCTAGGATGTGCAATGGATCGGTTTAGAACTCTCCCTCGGGTTCCACCTGGATCACATCCCAATTAATCACATGGTTAGGATCATGTACATATTTCTTAAGCAAAGAGACATGAAAAACATTATGAGCTCTAGTGCTAGTAGGCAAGGCAAGTCTATATGAAACTGGCCCTATTCTTTCAAGCACTTCAAATGGCCCACAATATATAGGTGATAGCTTGGCACAACCCCCAAGCTTCAAGGAACTCTTCCTTGGCTTCACTCTAAGATACACATGATCCCCAACATTGAATTCTCTATGCACTCTAAGCTTATTTGCATAGCTTTTCTATCTATCCTGGGCTACTTTTAAATTCTTCTTGATATTTGCAATCTCTTGTTCCATTTCTTTAGGAAATTCCAGCCCAAGTACAATTCTGTTCACTGGATTATCCCAAGTCACTAGTGTCCTACACCTTCTCCCGTACAAAGCCTCATATTGACTTATTCCCAATGATGATTGTTTCCCATTGTTATATGCAAACTCTACCAAGTGTAGATAATCCTCCCACTTTGATGGTTTGTCCATAACATACATGCAAAGCATGTCTTCAAGCACCTGATTTACTCTTCCTGTTTGCCCATTTGTTTGAGGATGGTATGCAGTACTAAAGTTCAACTATGTACCCAAATCTGCAAAGAGAATTTTTCAAAAATTGGAAGGGAACTTGGTATCCCTGTCAGAAATTATTGCCTTAGGAAATCCATGTAATCTGAAAATTTCCTTCATGAAAATATTGGAAATGGCATCGGCTTTATGTGTGGACTTAACCGATATAAAATGTGTTTCCTATGTTAACTTGTCCACCACCACCATGATGGAATCATGTTGTCTCACCGTCATCGGAAAACCTATAATAAAATCCATGGAAATTACTTCCCACTTCCATTCTGGAATTGGCAATGGATGCAATAAACCTTCTGGGTGTTGGTGTTCAACCTTCACCTGCTGACATTTCATGCACCCAGAAATGTATTCAGCGATGTCCTTCTTCATCCCTGGCCAGAAATAATATTTTCTTACTATAGCAATTGTTTTCTGATATCTGGGGTGACCAGAGTATGGAGCTTTATGGATTTCATCCATAACAATCCTCCTCAAATATGCCATATTTGGAATATAGGCTCTATTCTTACAAGTAAGAAGTCTGTCTTCTTCCAAATGATAGGCTTCATACTTCTTTTCAAGGTTTTGTTGCTGCAATTTTTCCTTTATCTGCACATACACTTCATCCTCAGCAATATGTTTAACAATCTACTGTCTCAAATCTAGTTGGCAAGTGCTAAGCGCTGACACATGCATTTCATGTACTTTCCTACTAAGTGTATCAGCCACCTTGTTCTCTTTCCCTTTTATGTGTTTGATCTCAAAATCAAATTCACACAAAAATTCCAACCACCTAGCTTGCCTAGCATTTAAAGTTGGTTGATCAAACAAGTATTTCAGATCACAATGGTCTGTCCTTAACTCAAATTTACTGCCCATTAAGTAATACCTCCACATATTTAAAGCATGTACTATGGTTGCAAGTTTTAAATCATAAGTAGCATAGTTTTTCTCGTGCACCTTCAACTTTATCGACTCATAGTATACCACATGGTTGTCTTGCATAAGAACTCCTCCAAGTCCTTGGTTGCATGCATCGGTACACACCACAATATCTTTTTATGGGTCTGCAATTTTCAAAATTGGTGCACTCGTAAGAAGATTCTTCAACCATTTGAAACTTTCCTCACATCTTGGTGACGATTCAAACTTTATTCCCTTCTTTTGCAAATAAGTGATCGGGTTTGAAACCTTGGAGAATCCTTCAATAAACCTCCTGTAGTAACCAGCAAAACCCATAAGAGATCTCACATCTGTCACATTCCTCGGAGTTGGCCAATTCATAATGGCTTCAATCTTCTCAGGGTCCACAGATATTCCTTCATCTTAGATAATGTGACCCAAGTAATGAATTTTATCTTTATAAAAGTCACATTTGCTTAACTTTGCATACAGCTTATGCTCCCTTAGCAATTGCAATGGCATTCTCAAATGTTCTTCATGCTCTTCTTCATTCTTAGAATAGATGAGAATGTCGTCTAGAAATACAAGAATGAACTTGTCCAAATACTTGCTAAAAACACTATTCATGAGACACATGAAGGTAGCTGGTGCATTTGTGAGACCAAATGGTACCACTACAAACTCATATAGTCCATACCTTGTTCTAAAGGTTGTCTTATGAATATATTCCTCTTTGATTCTTACCTGATGGTAACCAGACCTCAAGTTGATCTTTGAAAATACCTTTGCCCCTCTCATTTGATAAAAAAGGTCATCAATTCAGGGCAATGGGTATTTGTTCTTCACAGTGACCTTGTTCAGTTGCCTGTAGTCAATACATAACCTAAGTGTTCCATCTTTCTTTTTCACAAATAGAACAGGTGCTCCCCACGGGGACACACTTGGCCTGATATATTTCTTTTCCAACAACTCTTGTAATTGCATTTTCAATTTTAGCAATTTCGGTGTACTCAACCTGTACGGTGTCTTAGACACTGGTGCTGCTCCTGGCACAAGTTCAATTGTAAAATCAATGTCTCTCTTTGGAGGAAGTCCAGGAATCTCATCAGGAAAGACATCCCTGAATTCCTGCAATACGTGATAGTCCTCCAACTTAAGAGTTTCATTCGTCGTTGCCTCCAAAACATGGGTTACATACAATTGACAACCTTTCCTATAGAACTTCTTCAACTACATGGCTGAAACATGCCTAGCAGAAGTCACCTTTGGAATGCCTTTTACAACCCTTCAGTTTCCTTCTTCATCTATGCATTCAAAAGTTTTATTGCAGCAGTCAAGCTTAACCCCATGTGCTTCTAACTAATCCATTCCAATGAGAATATCATAGGAACCAAGTGGCAAAATATTCAGATTTGCATAAGTGAATAGCCCATGGGAAACTGATACGGGGGTGGAGCTGGATATGATACGTAAGGGGGAGATGGATGGAACTATGGTGCTATATAGGAGGGGGGGGCTAGATGGAAGGGGTTGGGGAATGAGGCATGTATGTCAGAGGATTCAACTAGCATATAGGGTGGTCGAAAGGTCGAGGAGGGAGGAATAATGGCACTAGCAGGCCGACGTGCTCGCACCTGCATACACATTTATAAACTCATAGTTTAATATACAAAAATATAAATATACACGGACAAGTCATCGTATTTGAAATTAAATTTGTGCTTTCATACACATGATACATGCGCATATGGAGAACTGTTGGTCCTCGGTGACGGTGGTTGGTCGTTGGAGCCTGCTGACACCTGTGCGAACACTACAATTTTTAGACTGAATTTATAAAAACAATATTAACAATATTAAACACAATGCAAATGAGAATGACAATGATGGTACTTAAAAAACATGACTGCAATTAATTTATATTCAAGTTATATGATATTCAATATTCTGAAAGAATAGAAGGTGGTATGGTAGGAAATTAAAATTAAATAAGGTGAGAAGGCATAGAAGGTGACATGGTGAGATTTTCCTTTGGCCCTAGAGAGATGTGCAGTATCTCATAAGCAAATGGAATTCATGTCCATTTACAAATTTGAATTTGAAACCTATGTAATGTGTTTCGGTTCTTGATGAAGAGTTCCTAGGTTTTAATGTCTTCTTATAGATTTGTAGTTTCCCACAAGCTTGATTCACCTAGTGGAAAAGTATTTGCATCCCTAGAGTGAGGATCTTGAGTCCCTTTATTTCCATAACATTTACACCATCATATAAAATGGCATATCATTGTTTAAATTTGCAAAGAGGTGCTAAATAACAGTTAAGTTAGTGTGCATGTTATTTAATACACTTTAGAGTGTCGATCGTTAGAAAAATGAAGAAAGAGAAATATTTTCATGATTAACTTACTTACAAGCTTGAATGTGCCATGTTCTTTTGCATTGAATAAGTAATTATGTGTTCTTGATGGAATAGCTATGTTGTCAGAATGATATCACTTGATTGAAATCAAAGAAATCTTGAGTGAAATGAGTTAAATGAGTATTCTTGATGCCAAATGTTTTACCAAGTTGTATTTGAATCAAAATAATAGCAAGGCCACAAAGACCATATTAGTATGATTATCGCTCTTCCTTATGGGCCTTACATCATTTTCAAAAACTTTAGAGACAATATATGTGATAAGTTGTTTTACATTGTTTATATGTCTTTCCTAATAGCATGTTCTATGAGTCGTAGTGTGATTACTTTCAGTCTCAAATATTAGAATAAATTGGAAATCCCGTGATAATAAACTAGGGTAATAAGGACATGAGAAACATCAGGTTCTTGAATTTATAGAAGCTTGGCCACTATGATTCTCTATTTCCTAAGTGTTTTGCACAATGCAGTGAAAATTCATAGCAATAAATAGTTTTCCTATTGGTCTCGGTGGATGCAAATGTTAGGAACCTATGTAAACCCTTCTCTTTACTATGTTAGTATATCGTTGTTGGACGCATATGCTTTGTAAGTTGTCCCGTAGTATTTGTTGATCCGTAGTTTATATTAGCCCATAGTATTGACCCATAGTATTGTACGCATATGCTTTGTAAGTTGTCCCGTAGTATTATATGTCCATGGTTTTGACTCATGGTATTGGGCATAGACTTAGTATATAAGTGTGTGTTGAGGTCATTGAAAGCACCGTGAAGTTATTTGTATTGAGCTTGCTCAAAGGAGGTTGCCCCATCGAAGTGGCCTGTGATCAATACAAAAGTGATTCTGAGTTCTGTCATTTCTGCTATTTTGCGTATTCTTGTTAATTAATTGTTGCAGGTGCCTCACATCTGGTATCAGAGCACTTTCCTTGGCACAAGTGGGAAATTTTTTTTCTTTTTTTGGGCGGCGACTTTCAGATCAATTTCTGAAAATTTCTGCACAAAATCAGAAGAAACCGATTGCATATCTGAATTCCTCTTTCAAAAATACGCAGTTTCAAAAAAAAAATCATCTCATTTGGAGTTCTAAAAGTGGAGATATTGCGGATTTAAAATCAACAATTTTTCAGAATTTCGGTGACGGCCGTGGAAATTGCGGCGAGAAAATCTTTTGACCGAGTGCCCAAATTTCTATTCCGCTTTCATGGGTAGAAGCAGAGTGCTTGTTCCAGTTCCGGAAACATGCTATAATAGCGATTCTGAGCAATACAGATCCGGTTTTTGAACATTGGGTGGAATTTCTGCCCAAACTTTTTCTGTTACAGGTTCGGATTTGGGAATAATCCCTATCCGCTTAACTGTGGGAAGTACTTGGGCATAAGCCCTAAAACGCATTGTGAGGAGTACCACAGGAATCCCGAAGTAGCTGGCCCATTGAGAGGACCTGCCAGCGAAAAGGGCAACGACCCCTACCTGATTGACTAGTTCCCACCTGTGAGGTAAACCAAGAGTTGTCGTTTGTGGCAAAGCGGTTATCAGTTTTACCTGTACTGCCCCAATACGCAAGCCGTCAGACAGCATTGGTGGCCGAGTGAAACCCCTGAACTGTTAGGAAGCCGCACATACCTGGGGTCCATATCTACTTTCAGCTGAACTATTGTCAATCACTGCTGCGCCGTTTCAGATCCATTTTGCAAGCCGTTCCAGATCCAGCCGTTCGGCGTTGTTCCAGATTCCTTCCGAGCCGTAGCTACTCCAATCTATAAAATTAAAAAAAAAAAAAAAAAATCCGAGCCATAGCCGCTCCAGTCTGATAAAAAAAATAAAAAAATTTAAGTTTTTTCTCCATATCGCCCTTGTTTTACCTCTATTTCCCTTGAAATTTTTAGGGAACCCCTGTCATTCCATTCTACATATTTCATTCCTGAGGGCCCTATCCTCAATTCCCCTTCCCACAGCTCGAAATCCCACATTTGTCTATTTTTAGGGTTTGCCATAACTTCCTTAGATTTCACCCAATCACCTTCATTCTATCACCCCGCTTCTGAAATCCCCCTTTTTTGCCTTCTTGTCCTTTCGACAGTGTCCAAAATCTAGTCAAACCCCAATTACCCATCCGATTGTTTCCCCAATCCAAATTTCCCTTTACTAAATCAGCTTCTGTTTGTGTTTTTCTACCCATTCCACCGAAAAAAAAAAAAAAAACGGGTTATGGTTGTCACCTGTGCAGGAGCACACACCATGGAGGAAACACTTGCAGCCATCCAAACCAAACTCGAAGATCTGGATGAAAAATTTCTCAGCCTCCATCTTCAGCATTCAGCCATGAACAATACCAAACAGCCAGAATCCTTTGCAGCCACCGAGTTCTCTGCTTCTAGCAATTTTCGTGGGCCGAAGCTTGATTTTCCTCGCTTCAATGGTACTGATCCGACTGGATGGATATACCGAGCAGAACAATATTTCAGTCTGCATAATACTTTTGATGTTCAGAAAGTTCCACTTGCATCTTTTCATTTGGAACAGGAAGCCCTTCAATGGTACCGTTGGTACATCAAAGCTCATCCTGAGCCAAACTGGACAGATTTTTGCCAACTCATTTTGCCACGATTTGGTCCTAGTGCTTTTGACGACTTCACAGGAGCACTCACTAAACTTCACCAAACTGGCACAATGAGAGAGTATCAGATGGAATTTGAGAAACTGGCCAATCACACAGAAGGATTGTCTGATGAATTCTACAGGAGTTGTTTTATCAGTGGTCTCAAGGATGAAATCCGCTCAGAGGTCAAAATGTTTTGTCCCAACACAATGATGGAAGTCCTAGGGTTGGCTAAGCTAGCTGAGGACAAGATCGCAGCTCAACAACGCTCCAAACCCACCTTTGTTCCCTTCATAAATATGGGTTCCCAACGACCTCCCATCACGCCTGCTCCTCAACCAACTCCTATCAAGCATTTGTCTGAAATAGAAATGCAGGCACACCGAGAAAAAGGGCTTTGCTATAATTGTGATGAGAAATTCACTCGGGGACATAGATGTGTTCAACAAAAGCTCTATCTCTTGGATGTGGATTCTCCGCCTGCCTTAGAACTTGGTGAAGAAGCTACAGATACAATAGATGATCCGGTCGACATGCAACACTCGCCTGTTGACACCCCATCTCAGGACGACCCACCTGAGATCTCTCTCCATGCTGTAACCGGCGTCACCACCCCACAAACAATGTGGGTCAGGGAAAACTTCAAGAAGCTCCCTCTTACAATACTCATTGATTTTGGTAGCACTCATAACTTCATTGACCCTCGAATTGCCAAACAGGCTGATTGTTTTGTCCATCCTTGCTCCAACTTTGAAGTCATGGTTGCCAATGGGGGCACCTTACCTTGCAAGGGGAAGTGTCACAATGTGCGTATCTCTATGGAAGATTATAACCTACGCTCTGACATGTTTGCCTTGTCCTTAGGCGGATGTGATGTGGTTTTGGGCGTTCAATGGTTACGCACACTTGGCCCCATCTTATGGGATTTTGCTGAACTTTGGATGCAGTTTAAAGTCATTGGGGCACAACACAAATTTATGGGCTTACAACCAGGGTCTCTCTGCATCATCAGTTCACATCGCCTGGAAAAAATCCTTAAGAAGAATTCACATGGTGTCATCGCTCAGCTCAATTCCATTCAGATGCACCCATCAACAGTCTCCACTACTTCCTTGGATAGATATGCAGGTATCTTTGCTGAACCAATGCACTTGCTACCTTCACGAGACCTTACCGGTAAGAATTTAGCCACATCTACCTCTCAGCAGGAAATGATGGCTATTTTGCATGCAATACAGAAGTGGCAGCCATACCTATTAGGGAATTATTTCGGCATCAAGACTGATCTCCCGAGTCTGGAATTTTTTTTGGAACAATGGGTCTCCTCCCCAACACACCTGAAATGGGTTATCCAACTCATGGGTTATCCCTATGTGATCACTTACAAGAAGGGTAAGGACAATATGGTGGAAGATGCTCCTTCTCGCACAATTGATGACCCAGTTTCTCTTACAGCTCTTTTTCTGCTTGTTCCAAATTAGTTGCAATATGTTCAACAGGGCTATCTCTTCTATGAACTCCATGCTTCTTCATCAACAGGGCACTCTGGGTTCTGCAAAATGTATGACCAGGAACAATGTCACTTCTTTTGGCCGGGACTAAAAATGACAATTCAACAGATGGTGGCTGACGATGATACTTTCCAAGTCAACAAGGGTGAAACGACACTCCTTTCGGGATTGCTCAAACCCTTGCCCATCCCTAAACAGCTTTGGCCAACTATTTCTATGGATTTCCTAGCAGCGCTCTGGTGGTACAATACCACATCTCACAGAACACCATATGAAGCGGTCTATGGAAAAACACCGCTAGTTCTTCTTCCATACACCCTTAGCAGCTCCCCAGTTCAGGCAATTGTCTCGGTTCTTCGAAATCGCGATCAGATTCTTCTCATTCTGCAGGACAATCTTCACATGGCCAGAATTCGCCTGAATCAACAAGTCGATCAGCACCGTTCTGAGCGCATTTTCCACGCAGCTGACAGGGTTCTTCTTCATCTACAGCCTTCCAAGCAATCCTCCTTGACACTCCAAAGGTGTCAGTGGCCTGAAATGCACCCCGAGGATGCTACCGGGGAACCACTCCTTCAGCTTCTGCAGCAATTTCTCCAACCAAAGCTTTGAGGACAAAGCTTTTTCTAAGGGAGAGGGGATGTTAGGAACCTATGTAAACCCTTCTCTTTACTATGTTAGTATATTGTTGTTGGACACATATGCTTTGTAAGTCGTCCCGTAGTATTTGTTGATCCGTAGTTTATATTAGCCCATAGTATTGACCCATAGTATTGGACGCATATGCTTTGTAAGTCGTCCCATAGTATTATATGTCCATGGTTTTGACTCATGGTATTGGGCATAGACTTAGTATATAAGTGTGTGTTGAGGTCATTGAAGGCACCGTGAAGTTATTTGTATTGAGCTTGCTCAAAGGAGGTTGCCCCCTCGAAGTGGCCTGTGATCAATACAAAAGTGATTCTGAGTTCTATCATTTATGCTATTTCGCGTATTCTTGTTAATTAATTGTTGCAGGTGCCTCATAGCAAAAGTGACAAGTACAACATTTTAGTGAACTCAATTGATGCAAAAAATATAATAGAAGCATAGAAGTGATTTGACCACCTTTACCATTAGAAGAACCTATTAGTAGAATATGGGGGAAAGTGATAATTACCATGGTAATATATTCTCAAAGTTTAAGCTTGAAGAACACATGGCATAAGGGCATGGTAGCAAAGGTTGATTTGGTGGACAAAGTGATGGGAATTGGAGAAATTGGCACACCTATTGAGCCAAGAGTCAAATGACCCATATTGTGGTCATTTGAAGATGATTTGGACAGCGAGAGTACATGGAAAAGATAACTTGGATGACATGGTGACAAATGGAAAAGAAACAATAACACACATGGCCTTAGTCAAGCACAGGAAGAGAAAGCAAGCATTGGATGGTAGTCTGAGGATGAAGGACACTGCGGGCATCACCAAAACCCCAGCTATGGGCTCATCATTGGTCAACTAAGAATGAAAGATTTTGAAAATTTCTCTCTCACTTGTATAATCATTAGAGATCTAAGATGCCTAAAGTGAACATGGACACATGTTTATAGTTTTCTTAGGTTTTCATGTTTTATAAGGTTTCATTTTTTTTTTTGTGGGATTATAAGAATTTATAGCTCTCAAATAAATTAGACAATAATATAAACACAACTGTAAAATACGATGATAATATGGTAATTACTCAGTGCTAAGTAATTTGTAATTACTGAACACAAATTACTCATAACTAGATCTAATTATTCAAAGTAGAGAAGTTACCTATGTGTATGGTGCTGCGTTCTCCTCTGGTTCCGCCATGGCTCCATCGAGGTCAAAGGAACCGACGTCCTCCCACTTGGGCGATGGAGACCCGACACCGAATAACTGAACATTAAAACAAATAAAGTCAACAATGTGTAATTCAAAGTTAAATATATTAAACAATACGATATCAAATAAATTACAACAAATACTTGAACATTAAGTAAAACAATAGCAAACCTGATCCATGAAGCTCCCTGTGGCATGTTGCTGCATATCACCATGCCAAGAATGACCACAGTGAGAACAACGATGTGTCATTGTTCCAGCAGAACTAGAAGGCCCTGCTTGGGTTCCGCCTGTACCCGGCATGTCTCAGCCACCACCCGTAGACTGTGTAGTTGTTTGTGTCTCATCGATATCATCCTAGCTCTGGGAAGACATGGCCACAAATTTGGTATGTCTGAGCAAGTCATGTGTGGCACGTATGACGGAGTCATGAATCTCATCTAGGCCGCTACCAAACCCAGGTGGCTGAGGAGGGGGGTTTGGTTCTCTCCTAGGTGTAGGAGGTCCTCTATGTGGGTTGCAGTGTGCCTGAGGTCGATCTTAGGCAAAGCCAAGACCGACACCCTAAAAATAAGTGATGTCAAAATAGTTGACATGGTACCCTAGCTCAAACTCAGCCCACAATTTCTGAACAAAATACTGTGGGACCTCCAAATTGTTGCATTGGGGCCTGTCAAAGACCATGAACCACCTCTTTCTCTAGTTATCTCTCCATGGCTGGTAAATGCACTTGTCCATACAAACCCGAGGCCTCGTCATAGCTGGAGGCTGTCTCGTCTAGGGAACTATTCACTTGCTATACAACTGGGCTTTGGTGATGTTGAGGTCTTTTATCTGCTCTTTGGACAACCCAGTGGAGTAGTGTTCCCTCATTCGAGCCCTATATTGGCTCAAGTTTGTTATCTCACTGTGTGCAATATTGATTGATTCAATAATGTTTTGAAGTGATGAAGCCATGGAAACCCGAGAGGGTTCCTTGGTACTATTCAATTCATTACTTAGTGCCCTCAATTGATTTAAGTCTTGGTGTAATTGATCTTCGGGGTTTTCATTCGGTTCATTGTCAGTTCCCATATTGTCTTATGGAGGTCGGGTTTCATTGGTTTCATTAGATGATTCAAGTGTGTCTGACATCTTGTTAGGTGTAGATGGCCTGCAATAAAATTTCCTTGGTTTTTTAATGGTTGTAAATTTTTTTAAAAATTAAAATTCAAATGGAAAAAAAAAAAAAAAAAACTAAACACAAATTTGTGCTTTGAGGAGCACCTACTTGGAGAAATCGATGGCACCGTGGTGTAGGATCGATTTCTCGGTATTGATGACGATTTGGTTGCTTGAAGCCACGTTCGTGAGGTTGCACAGTGCGCTCTCAAGTTGGAGAGTGAGCTCACGGGTCTGTCGAAAATTACAAACCCGTGAGCTCTGTTTTTATTATAAAAAACAGAGGCATGCATGCACCATTGACGCGTGCACGCCAATTTGTGCGTATGCATCAAAGGCGTGTGTGAGTCCCTTTTTTCCATGTGGGATGAACCATGTGGATGTTCGACATTGCCGAAGCAGCGACGCATGCGCGCCTTTGGAGGCGCGTGCGCATCGTTTTGTTTTTTCTGCTCACGCATTATTGTTGTGGTTATGTTGGGTATCAGCTTCGTGCAGGTATCCACATGTATTACTTATAAAAATACTTATGGTTGGATCAACTTGTACAATATTGATATAACTATACTTATATAAGTTTACAAGATAACTAAGTGGTTATGTTATCATTAATAGTGTTTAGAGCACCATTACAAAAATCAAGTACGTAAAGCTATATCATTATATCAATGTAATATGATTGTTCGATACTTGCTCATAATGATTCATTTTTGCCATAAGGAGTAGAGTAGTGCTTTGATTACACTTATATCCACAACTAATCACACTCTATCCATAGTACAGTGTTCAATAACTCATATCCTATACTATTACTATGATTACTAATGTACATAACACATGTTATTACCTATATCAATATATGGCATTGTGACTACTTTATAGCATATGAGCAATCCTTGTTCAAATCTCACTAATTCAGTACCTATGCTATTATGGTAATCATATCCTATACTATTACTATGATTACTAATGTACTTAACACATGTTATTAGCTATATAAATACATGGCATTGAGACTACTTTATAGCATATGAGCAATCCTTGTTCAAATCTCACTAATTGAGTAACTATGTTATTAAGGTAAGTAAACCTATTGCTTGTAACTAATGGTTGTTACTTATATGTGATCAATATTCCCATTATATCCTGTAACATCCCTTTTCATACCCCCTGTTATGTTGTAATTGTAAATGTAAATTGTGCTTGTTTTTGGTGAGGAGCTCAAGGCCAATGCTCCACCAGTAAACATTGTAAGTAATGTGGTTTAATAATTCTTATTGGTAAGTTGGAATGCAATTTTAGTAGACTGAGGTCGCAATGCAACCTAGCATTGAGGGCACGAATCCTCTGAGGGGGAAGAGGTTAAATGGATTGGAATCCATGACTTGATGACATATGTTATCTGGTTGTTGCAAGCACAAGAGTGAATAGTAACATTCACCAAAGGATTACTTGAGTTGTTTGGTTATCGGTTAGTCCTAGAGAGGGATACTAAAGATACCCCTATCCGTTGAAAGGAAGTTAGTATCTCCTAAGACCGGAATCCTAGCACTAGGTTAATATTTGTTGAAGTTGTCGTGAAAAAACTAAGAAACTCCTATCGACGTCCTTGACATCCTAGTCCCGGAAAAGGACATTAGGATTTTCATCATCAAAACTCACTACCTAATTATTAGCATAAGCTAAACTATTTATCACATGAGAAACTATATATGTAGATAGAGATACTTATGTAAATGGTATGTACGTATGAGATAATATTGGTTATTACTATCTTGGTTCAGTGAGCTAAACACCAAGATATACTATTAGTGCCTTCAAAAGAGTTAATGAGATAAATAGTTATATATATAAGCGCCATCTCTTTTATAAAGGTTGTTAATACTTTATAAAGACCAAAAGGGGTCATTGTTTATTAGTTACATTATTATTTATAGTGGAACATACAAATAAACATTGTAATGATAGTTACATTTTATAAATGAGTATATATAAAATATTATTAGGTGTAATAATATTGTGTACTTACTTTATACATATAAGTATTATATATATTGGTGAAATATGCTTTTTAATTAGCCTCACACAATACATTTTAATAATAATGCAATATAACTATATAGTTGGCACTCGTTAAGTGGTTAGTTATAATATTTAAAAAATAAGCTTTATGCAAGAGAAGAATATATATATATATGCTCGTGTGCGATTAATGGTTAAATGTTTTATTTAAATAATAATAGGGTATATCTATGTTTAGTTATACCATATGGCTTAAGAGCTTTATAGATATATTTATATATATAAAGCTTTACTTAGCTAATGTATGGAAGAAAGGGATTTGGCAAGGGCTTTGTCAAAAAGATTTTAGCTATCTATACAAAGGGGAAATGTAAATATTTATGGTTACAATTATAGTATATTTTAAACTACTGAGATAACCCTAGAAGGGCCATGAACACTTGTGGACTACCGTCCATCTCGTTCTAGAAAAATGCCTAAGTTTTTCCTTTTTCTTTTGCCACATATCTACCCGTTGGGAGAGAGGAGAGATTAGGGGGGCAGTTAGGAGGAGGTGGCATGGACTCTCTGGATTAAGTTTGGTGGAGTGGTCTCATGCATACATTTTTCTAATTGGAGAGATCATTCTTACATTTTTAAGAGAGAGATCACTCTCAAGATTTCAGGGGAGAGATCATTCTCGCGTTTTAGGATTGGATATCATTCCTGATCACTCTCACATTTTCTGAGAGAGATTATTCTCACGTTTTCTGTAGAAGGAGATCACTCTCACATTTTTTGGATTGGATAGATCATTCTCGCATTTCCTGATGGAGATCACTCTCACGTTTTTTGGGGAGAGATCATTCTGGCTTTTTCTGATTGGAGATCATTTCCACGCTTTTCTAAAGAGATATCATTCTCACATTTTCTGGGGAGAGATCATCCTCACATTTTCTGAATGTAGATCATTTCTCACGTTTTCTGAATGGAGATTGTTATGGAAGGGGGGTTAGCTCTCCTTCTGCATACATAGCTGTAATATCCCTCTTTTCTTACCCCTACTATTTTGTAGATGTAAATGTAAAATCATACTTGTTTTCTGGTGAGGAGTTCAAGGCCAAGGCCTCTAAGTGATAAGTTGAAATGGTAGGAGGCCGAGATGCAGCTAAAGGACATACACAAATCCATTAGGGAAAAAAGGGTTATAGAATAGGAATCCATGATAAATCTAATTGATGACGACAATATGTTATCATGGTGCCACAAGCATGAGAAGAAAGTTTAAATGTGGAGATTCACCTACTAGTTTAACAAAGTTATGCATACTCACTTACAAACCTCATAATTAACTTATAAACCATTAATTGACTACATAGGATGTGATCTAAAGGCCACTAATATTAAGGTTTAGTGTTGCATTCAAATGAGTAGTAATATGAGCACATAACCACTATGGACTAAGATTTAAATGTCCTATTTGAGAATTAACGATTATCCCAATATAGGATAAATATAACAACTTACCATGTTTAAGTGAGAATTTATACTATTAAGAAAAGGGGATAACTTGGAGTTAGAAGGGGCACGATAAATATATATATATATATATTACACACATTATACTTTGAAACAAATCTTTTACACCCTAGAGGAAAGGATCTTCGGTATAAAAATATTCACATAAATATATATTACGTATATATATTATATAAATTAGATAAGGCTTAGATAATCATAAATACCATTGGTGTTGGTGATATAACGGATACTTAGCTTTTGTAATGCGAATCTACACGAATGGAACATGGGTTTTTCACCGTTCGAGATGTCGGGGTAGATCATTCTTTTAATGAAAATGTGCAAGTGGAGCCTTTGAGTTTCCACTTGGGAGAGAGAGAGAACCACCGAATCTTAGCGGACTCTCCACCGCAACCACCACTGAAAATATTTAAAAGAGATTGTAGCTCACTGAGTTGGAGGGGAAACTGGAGTATTAGAGCTTGTAGAATGGGCGAAAGGGATAGGGGCTCCCTTCTTGGTTGGTAGTCCCAACATGGATTTTTTCCAATTCAATTGCTGCACAAAAGCTTGGGAAGGGACGACTCAAAGGGCTCGATCCCAGCTTTCTGTCATGGTTTTATTTTTTTGTTGTCTTTGGTTCAGGATAGGACATGTCTCTTTCCCATGTTGGCTTTCTCTTTCTTGATATGTTTAGGGTAGGGGCTTCTTGTGTTTCTATTATGTCATGGTATTCAAGTGTTACATCTTCACGGGTGGGTAAAACATCTGTAATTATGGAAGGTTCATCTTCCTCATATACTTCTTCATACTAGCACTTCCTAGATATCTTGAGAGTTGCTTCTTCATCAAATGTCACATCCCTACTTATTTCCATATGATGGAATCCTGGGATGTAAATTTTGAATGCTTTGGATGCTTCAAAATATCCAACAAATATTCCCTTCATCCCAGAAGGATCCAGCTTGGTCCTCTTTTCTTTTGGAATGTGAATGTATACTAGGCATCCAAACATCTTGAGGTGAATTACCTCAGGCTTCTTCCCTGTCAACACTTCTTCTGGAGTGGTTGGGCCTGGCCCAGGTGGGGCATTTTTTACCAGGAAGGATTTTGAGAACTGCGGAGCTGAGCGCAGTTAGGTTGGAAAAATTTTGGGATAAGTTTTGGTTTGCTGCGAAGTTTTGCGCAACACAGTGTTGGAAGAACTGCGAAGACTATTCTATGAGGAGAACAGTGTTGCGATGTGTCGGTCTACGAAAAATACAACTAAGCAGAGTGTTGGGAAGAAGATGGCACAAATTCTAGTTAGGTCATCGGAGATCTATTTTTGGCAAAAAGGCTGAATAACTACCAAGCGGTTGGTAGGTGCAGATCGAGAGGTAGGTGACTGATTACACAAACAGAGAACTACTACTTGAACCAGTCATCTAAGGCCGTGAAAGAAGGAACATCTCGGTGGAAGAAACCCATTGGCGCATGCATGACAGAAGATCCACTACCAGACACCAACAGTTCGGGTTTGGGAAAACCGTGATAATTTTGTAAACCTAATGGTTTTTCCTTCGTAATGTAAAGACATGACCTATGGGCATGATCTATATATAAGGCATTTTTGTATGGGAAAGAGTTACTAGTTTGTGTACTTCGGTATTGTTGAAACATTGTTAGAATCTTTGAGCAAAAAGCTATTGTAAAGGCTCTACAATTGAGTGCATAGAGACCTAATTTTGAAAGAAGAAGAACGTCTGCAGCTGAGTGCACAGACGAAGAACTGTTGCACCCTTTCCTAATATAATAAAACAACAATTCTTGTGGATGTATCTTCCCATTCGGGGGGGTGAACCACGTTAAACCTTGTGTTATGTGATTATTGTGTATGATTGCCTTTATTTTTGCTTGAATTACTTACAGTGCACGCATGAAGTTAGTGTTATCTGATATATGTTTACTTTTATCTGTATTCACCATGAAAGGGATGGAATAAGATGTTAGTAGATCGTGTATGGATGAATGTTAACTATCAGCACCTATAAGTCTTCGAATGAATGGATCTGTTTGATAAACAAACAATTAAGTGCTAAGGTTGAATCGTGATATCAGAGCACATAGCATCACGCATCACACTCATTTGCATAAGTTATGATGTTTATCAATCTAAGTATTGATGAATGATTAAGGATTATTGAATAAGACTGATTAGAAGTGATTAGGTCTCATAAATGGCCGTGCATTTTAGTTGACGTGTCGATCCATTAGAAGTGCTACGCGATATGCTGTTAATAACTTATCATCATAGACTGGGAGTAGTCCACATAGTACCTTAGCTTGTTGAAGTATCAATGCAAATTAGAAGGCCTCGTGTAGTCATTGACCATAGCACAAAGTCTGTCACGACGTTGTAGATTAACTAGGTTAAACACTCATATCACAAGGTTGTGGAAATCTGCTTCTGCAACAACCCCCTTAGCTTCTCCTCGGGTGAGACTTTAAGCTGCTTGTAGTCTGTTGCCGAAAGGGCCGATGAATAGGGGTTTTGTTGGTATATTGCACCGTGAAGTACCTGGGTCTACATTGGAAAAACCTCTAGATCAGAATAAACACCAACAAATGGTTTCGTTGCCACGCTATGACTCAATGACGTGTGAAGAAAAATACAAGCTCCCATTGGGTTCAAACAATTGGCACCCATAAAAGAAAGAAATATGGGCTTCGTCTGATAAAATCGAAAGAGATTTCACAAAGAAAGAAAACAAACACCCGCGTATATCTCATGTAGAGTGGTTGAATAGATACTTGTGGAGGGATATCCATAATATTTTCTAAGTGTCATTTCCAAATGAGATCCACGAGTGGATATCGTGCCTTGCAGAAAGAAAGAATTGTTCCCAATGAGGAGTACCTACATAGTGGAGTCCATAGCTTACTGAACAACTCAAAGCAATAGATAGCCCACTTTCACAAGCAATTGACTTCTGGGTTGATAGCATACTTGAACGATTTGTGGCCGAGTTTGCTATAGACACGTTGAAGTCCTATAGCCAAGATGAAGCTTATTTTTTCAAAGGATTCAGAGGTAAGTTCCTGAACAACCTCATTCTATACATTAAACTGATTTTAGCTGAGAAAGGTGTTTTATGAATGCATTAGTAATTCTGAATCTGTCATGATAGAAATTACATCTATTGATTCAGACAAAGAAAACCATACTTTGAGAAGTGGAAAGCGATATAAGCTTACTAGTGAAAAGAATCCTTGATGATTTAAAAACCACATAAATACATAAATCCTATGTGACCTTAATAATCAGACCAGTCAATTATCAGCCACCATCCAACGTATTACACCTCAAAATCCATCAATCCAAAACCCACCTGCTACAAGCATCACGCAACCTACCCCATAGAACATCAATACTAGTAGCACCGCAGGAGCTAGTACTCAGACCATTCCATATAATACCATACCTAGAACAACCCAACATCCTGTGTCTAGTGTTGTCGACATAACCATACACAATCTGGAAGGAGGATGAATGATAATGATATAAAACTGCTGATATTCAAAAGAACGGGTCTAGAAGACCTTGATCAACACTCGTTTCTATGTGAAGCCATCTGGAATGTCAAGCAAGTTACAGATTATGCTATAAAGATAGCACAACTTATCACTACTTTTAGAGATAGAGCGCTACATTGGTTTATGAATAATTTCTCAAATACAACTGAGAACCCTAGCAGATATCAAGATCGCAATTGCAACAGAGTTTAATAAATGCAAATTAGAATCAGAGTGCATAACAAAATTGAAATACATCAAGCAGAAACCTACTGAATCAGTCTAGGAATTTGAACAAAAATTTAAAACATTACTGGACCAAGTGAGCTTTGTTATAGCTCCACAAAAACACCAATAATGGTTCATTGCTGCGTTGTTACCCCATATCAAACAACCACTGATGCAACAGAAATTTGTGTCGTAGGAAAACGCCTTGGAGATTGCGATGAAACTGGAAGCTTCACCAATCAGAGAGAGTAGTTCTGGGATGTTACAGATCCAAAACCAGTTGGCTACCTTGACATTAGAATTGCAAGGTATGGAGAATGGAAAGGAAAATAGACATGAACAAAGACATGAAGTTTTGTGCACAGGATGCAAATGAGAAGGCCACACTAGAGAACACTTCCCTCTATTTCAAGATTATCTTAAGAGTGGTGCACCGAATACAATGAATATGAATCAGAACTAGGCATTGTGGTGTGAAATTTGTAGAACCAGAGGACACTGGCTTGAGGATTGTGACCTTATACAAAAATATGTCAAAACACCTAAAAACTTATACTATCATTTTTGTAAGTCAGTTGGACATGATGAGTCTAACTATCGCACTTATGAACTAATGAATGAAAGGAAGCAAGATATGGACGCAATGTGAGGTGTTGGTATGTACTACGTTCAAGAAGAAAACCCACCCAAACAGGAGAACACCCACTACGATCAGGGTGCATATAGAGGTCGAGGAAGTGGATACCATGGTAGAGGAAGAAATTCTAGACCAGCTCAAGGAAGAGGCTGAGGCCAGGTAATCTGCTATAATTGTGGCTAGCCAGGTCACCTATCTAGAGATTGTACTAATCCATGCACAACATGAAACTATTATAAATAATTTCATAATGTCATTGAAGAATTCCCTATGCTTGAGGTAGAACTGCAGAGGAGGAGAAGGACATAAACTCTGAACCCTAACATTCAGTTAATCGCAGTAGAGAACATACCTACAGATCCAAGTATAAATGCAGTGACTCATAGTGGTGTGGATACAAGAAAAGATAGAAGCGAAGAAGCCTCAACTTCTGGAACAACTGATGCTAAAAATACCCTTGGAGAAACAGTATGGACTAGAAAAGTGCCTGTAAAAGCACCTCCTTTGAACTTAGAGAAAAATAAAAAGTATTTGAGGAAGCACGGGACACGTTCAAACAACCACCACCTACTTCCCCAAGAATCCCGTTGCGTAGCGAAGTACCACAGATAGAAGACATGCCACTGGCATATGGTCAGACGCGCACTGTACCAGATACATCCACTTCAGTTGTGCAGTTCCTACGGAGCTGCATCAAGCTGTTAAAGAACAAAGACACTCTTATGGAATTTGAAAAACTGATAACTCAATATGAACCACATAGTGAGAGAAGGACTTCCCATGGCGCAGTACATAACATTAGGAGTCCCAAAAGAACTGGAAGGGAAATGTGGTTCACTGCACAGATTGGAGACTATGAGATGAACGAGATCATTCTTGATCTCGGATCTGAAGTAAATGTCTTGACTAAGCAGACATGGCAGGCGATGGGAAAGCCAAAGTTACAATGGTCACCTATATAGTTGAGAATGGCTAATCAAGGCATAATTATACCGTTGGGGAGGTTACCTAATACCGTTGTCGGCATTGATGGAGTGTGAAGTTATGAAGACTTCGAAGTAATTGAAATCGTGGATGATAGCAATCCTTATCCGACACTATTGGGTATAGATTGGGAAATGACGAACTCCACCATCATAAATCTAAAGACAATGAAAATGATATTTGAAGGAAATGACATAAGGATCGTCGCACCATTGGATCCCTCGCAGGGGGAGCGATATGTTGAACCAATTCAAGAAGAGTACAGAGCTCAAGATCTCGACTGTATCTATAAGATGACAACAAATGCTACACATTATACTCATCCCACTGCAGATGGAAAGCTCAGCTGGCACTGTGATAGTTCTTGCATCTCAGAATTTGAGGGAGGTTTAGAAAACTAGCAACACAGAATGTATGAAGTATCTTCCAGGAGATGCACGACAATTACAAAGCCACTCCGTTGGATTGGAAAGCAAGTAACTCCAATCCCCACTTATGATGGTATAGCTAACGTTTATTCATTTATCAAAGAATACACTACAGCAGTTGTAGATGAACATTGCATCTCAGTATTAGACATGGCACTGCGAGAAACACCTTCCAGATGGTGGGCTATGCATAAAAATACATTGACAACTTGGGACCAATGCAGAATAAAACTACTGATCAGATTCGCTAATAACGTTACACTACCATTTGAGAAATATAATGGCCAGACGGATCCAAAGGATCATATTACAACCTATGCAAAAGGTTGGGAGGAAAGACCATAGAAAGAATGGGTACATCTCTTTTTGCATATGCTGGAGGAGCCTATTCCAAAGAAATGGTATCTAGAAGAGGAGCTATGCAGAGGAATCGCCGATTGGTCTGTCCTCACTATGCGCTTCCAAAAGGACTTTAGCTTTGAAGATGACCATCCTACTATGAATGACGTGCTGCAGCTTATCAAAAGAAAGATATTTAGACCAGATTGCACGATAAAAAACATAACATTAGATGAGTTTTTTGAAGCAAACAATGTACTTGCCAGTCTACAACCATATTGGACAGAGCAAGTAGAGCAGGATTTGGACTATTATAACTTAGCTGAAAAAGTTGAAAATAAGGACGACAGGGATGAGGAGGACCCACGCAACATACAGATTCCTGAATCAAAAGGAATGCGTGAAGTAGAAGGACCTCCACTGGAAATTCCAGATATGACTGGACCTATTAAAACAAAGAAAGTGAACATGGGCACCAATGAAGAACCGAAGTTCACAGCAATAGGAGACTACTAGGATGACGATACAGTTGTGGAGATTGTGGGTATATTACAGGAATATCAGGAAGTATTTCCAACCAAGTTCACAACGATGAAAGGCATTCTGGGAGACCTAGGAGTGATGCGAATTCCTCTTAAGCCTGGCGCGAAACCTATAAAGCAAACGCCATATAGATTGAATCTGCACTACAAAGAATGAGTTAAGGCAAAACTCGACAAGATGCTCGATTCAGGGATCCTTGAGCCCGTTCAAGAATTTGAATGGATAATCCTGATGGTTATCCAAGACAAGAAAACAAAGGGTGATATCAGGATCTGTGTTGATCTTAGAAAGGTAAATGATGCTTTGATGCATGACCCATTTCCTACTCCTTTACCGACGAAGTACTTGATAACGTTGGAGGGAATGAGGCATAATCTTTTACTGATGGATTTTCTGGATATCATCAAATAAGAATTGATCCGGTCGATAGGAATAAGGAAACTTTTGCCACAGAATGGGGATCGTTCCAATATACAGTGATGCATTTTGGCCTGAAGAACGCACCAGCCATATTTTCTAGAGTGCTGATCGCAACATTTAAAGAATTCATACATAAATTTTTAGAGGTTTACTTTGATGATTGGACCATTTTTGGGCTACTGAAGAACCCTTCCGCGAACCTAAGGATGATGCTGGAAACATGCATATAGCATCAAATTTCTTTGAATCTAAATAAATGTATTTTTTGTGTTCCTTATGGGATTCTATTGGGGCACATAGTCTGTAAATAGGGCTTGATCGTTGATCCAGCAAAGATCGCAATTATTGTAATTTTTCCTACACCTAATTCAGTTAAGCAATTGCGCACTACACTAGGGCATACCGGTTACTATAGAAATTTCATAAAAGGGTATGCACAGATAACCGCAACAATTGAGAAGCTTTTAAAAAAAGAAGCACCGTTGTATGTAGAATTTTCTCCCTATGGATAGGTAGAAATTCTCTTAGATTAAAGTAGACTTTAACTAACTCTAAACTAAGAAAAAAAAACAAATGCTACCTTGAATTCCTATATCTAAACAGACATCTCAAGATTAAAGTGCTAGAAGAAGGAGAAGAAATCTAACTGACCTCCAATCCAATCACTTGTCTTTATGGTTGCTTCAATTTCCAAGTCCTCGCGAATGGACCTGTCAAAATGAAACCAAGATACAAGCATATAGAATTCTCTAGCAACTTGAAATATGAGTTAGGATCTAAATCTACAATAGATACAAATCATATCATTGAAACAAAATCAACACATGTGATTTGGGAAACAAGACAAGTTATGTTCTATTATAAACTTGAAGTCACTTACAATGGTTGATTGATATCCAAGCCAACTTCCATCTCCAAGTGCTTCCTCCTCTAGCTATCTCCACAAAGCTTCAAGATCATAAGTTTGATGTCTCCAAGAGTCCTCCCCATTTGCTCATGGAATGCCTCTCTTTTATAGTGTGTGGTAGGGTTAACCAACAAGGAGAAGGGTGGATCTTGGGAGAGTTTAGTGGATCAGGCCTACTAATCACAAAAAGTGAGTTAGGATCAAATCAGGGACACCAATCCTCAAAAATCTCTCGAAAATCAAAATCCCACAAGCCATGGAAAAAAGGCTATAAAAAGTGTACCGCACCTCTCCAATAGAGCATAACGCGGTAGTACCGCGTGGAAGATAAAGAGCATAGCGCGGTAGTGTGGACTACCGCATACCTAAGATGGAGAAAGGCGTGGTAGTGAAGGTAAATGAAGTCTCAGCTAGGTTGATTCTTGATAGGATAGGTTTGTCTTCAAGGATCACTCATCATTTTTCTCTTCTGGGTGTTTTAAGCAGTAGGGGAAGTGCCGTCAACTATTTTTATGATGAATATGCTACACTGTGAAATATGGAGGTATAACAGATGCCCCCTAAAGTGTGAGGTCAAAAGGGACTAATGGCCGAAAGACTTTACAAATATTGTGCGGAGATAGCATTGAGGAGAGCAACAAGGAGCTGAAACAGAAACAAAGTGTTAGATATACCACCGAGGCAGGCATCCCCATGCTCAGAAACATATGAATCAAAGCATGGCTGCCGACCAATACATTGCAGATCCATGAGTACGAAGATGATATAGACTGTAGACAAATCATGGCTACTATGAACAAGCGTAGATCCATGAGACAGGAATGACACAGCCATAACCAATACAAAAAGTGGATCTGTGTGACAATAGAAAGGACATATCCATCGCAACCTGGACGCAATCAAGATACAAATGTGCGCCCAGGATATTCTACCTGATCTCAAATGATATGAATCTAGCCATGTGATTACAAAGTGTTGAAGTCAAACATGGTAGAAACCATTTGATTACCGGTCAATGATGTGAATAGTTAACAAATGCGAGGGAAATCACCAATGATGACGATGATCCCCAAGGTATTTGTAGTACATCTCAATGAAATGCGAATGAATGAGTTGATGTCGAGCATTCGAGAGATCGCTCAATCAGAGGTCAATGATGTAAACCTACTGTCGAACATGAGGAAACCTGCCATTGAGGCATGCAGGTACCAAGGTACTAATGGTTGATCCCTAAGTCCAATTCTCGGATAGTGATTTGGCATCGACGGGAATAGACTCATCGAAGGTGGGCCATAATGATTCCCACATCATTGACATGAAATCAGAATGAAAGATAGTATAGGATGATGAAAAAATGAAGTATGTACTGACACAATGGAGGTCTGGCACAATGAATGACTCTGAACAATGCAACCCTTTGAACATGTAACGGCATGTAATAGGACTTGGCAGCAGGGATTATTGATAGCAGAGGATAGAGATCGAATGAGTAGGATTGTGGCCAGAGAGATGACTCAGGATGATGACCATAACTCAGCGAAAAAAATAGATACCCAAAATAGACAAGGGATAGATGCATGCCATGTTCAAAGGTAACGACTGACAAGCTGCCAAAACAAACTTCACTTGTTCCCCATATTCCCCCGACATGATAGACGAGTACCTCTTTGTTGTTTTTTGAGCTTGAAGAGGATAATAGATGCTTAGTATAGTTCATCTCACAGATGAGTCCAATCTCACATGTTGTACGAACCTGAGAAAGGAGGATTTTGTCCCAAAGCGGGTCCTTTGATGTTAAATTTTAACGAGTCCAAGGAAGGAAAACTCGGTAGTTTTTCACATTTAGAGAGCCTGAAAAACTTAAAGGAGGCTCCAAAGTGTACTTTTTCGTAAATTTAGTCCCTCAATCCCGAAAAAGTGTAAAACAATTCCTGAGAGAACTCTCCCAGCCAAAAATTGACTGAGATATACCTTTCTCATAAATAGTATAGACGAGCCGAAAAAGGGGTAACCTATCACCGGATAGACGACATTTCAAATACTTTTAAAAGTGGGAAAGAGTCAAGATCACTTGAAAATCTTTTCAATTTTAGGGAGTCTGAAGAGAGCTTAACTATGGACTCCGATGGTCTTTTTCGTAACTTTTAATTATTCTGGTCCGAAAAGAGAATAAAATACAACCAGGATAATACTTTCCTCATCGTTTAACGAGCATGAGTAAAGTTGACCAAACTCGACACCATTTACTTGAGTTTGACAAGCACGACATGGGTGTAAAAGCGCTTGGAATCTTTTTCAAGTTTTAATCCATACCATGAAAAAGATAAAGTAGGCTCAAAATGAAGGTCAAACAATAAATGAACGCCAATGTGAATATTTTTTAAAGGAGATCCTATCAACAAATGCTCATGAAACCAAATATTAGTAATGTGAAATGGGTTTCATTTTAACCAGATAAAATAATGAGTAAAAAATAAGTGAAAAATCTATATAAAGGATGGGTAAATATAGAAAGTTACCATTTCACTTGTGCATTTACCAAAAGAGGAGATTTTACCCATTTGAGCAACAAAAACTTCAAGAGTTCATATCTGGAGATTCGGGGCACCGTTTCAACAGCCGTCTGTGCCAGGTAAGAGCTTTCAAGCCCGTCTTTCATTTCATGTATGAATAACTTGTTTTCAGTAGGGAAAAATAATTTTTTGGGGAAGCTCTATTAGGCAATTATCGCCCTTCACAGTACTGCGCAGGCGCTATATCAGGAAGCATGGTACTGTGCAACAATACAGTGCTGTAAGGTTAAGCCGAGGCGCAGTACTGTGCAGTACCACGTAGTCAGATTTCTCCTAGGTGTGATAGAAGCAAATTTTCAGATGAAAAAATTATTTTTTCTCAAAGTTTTGGCTGAGATGAAGTTGTTAAATGATTACTGAATGTTTCCTATGACCTTTTGCAGGTGTTTGCAACTTGTTTGGAGCAAAATGGTCCATTGGAAAGAAAGAGAGCATGAGGCGGATGATTTGTTTGCTGAAAATGACCAAAGGACTGTGACTGCACTGCGGGAATGCGATTTGTTGAAATTCTTCAAGACCAAAGGTATTCGTAAGCAGGCAAAGCTTCTCACCCACATTATCCAAATGTGGGACCCCGACATTCAAGATTTCCGAGTGGGAGAACACACCCTCCAGATTGAACTTGAGGATATTTATTTCCTCACTGGTCTCTCAAAAAGAGGAGCCCGGGTGAGTTTTACTGGGTACACAACCTCGGAGGCGAGCACGGATGCTTTAATTGCTCGTTATTGCCGTCAAGGTCCGGGGAAGAAATGCGGCAAGGCGGTCATCAAAGACATTATAGAAATTCCTATAAAAACCATTTTGTTCACCATCACACGTGCAGCAGGGAGCATGGGTCCCCATCGGGCGTCCCGTACACAAATGAATCTTGCACTGGATTGTATGGCAGGAATAGTATTCAATTGGTGTGAGGCAGTATTGACCAACCTCAAAGAGCAAGTGAACAAGTGCAGGCTTGGAGAGAATTCTCAATTTGGGTATGGGAGCATATTAGTCATCTTCTTTTTGGCAAGGGTACCATTGTTGCACCCACAGATAGCCATGCCCCCCTGTCCACCTACCGAGCCATGGATGGCTCGATGGAGTGAATATGCAGGATGAATTGGGGGACCGCAGCATTTGGATTTCGGTGAGGATTTCTTCTCATGGCTCGAGGAACATATTGTGATGATCGATGACTACCCCTATGCAGGGGTGGACTTCCGCAAGGACATAGACTTGGCACTACTGGAAGATGAGGATTGGGACAATTCAGGTATGACCTTCATGGATATATTTTTTATTTTTTGAATATATAATTTTTATTGTATTTTAGAATGTGTAAAAGAATTTAATATATGTGTGTATGCATGTCGCAGATCGTGGACCACAGATACCGACAGGGTACTCGGCATTACGCCGAGGTGGTGTTGATCACCAAGCCGCTCCAGAGAAGGAAGAACACGAAGATGAAGCGGGAGGGGTCCAGGAAATAGAGAGGAATTTGCAAGGTTTAACCCACGGTATCCCTGCTATGAGGGTGGATGACATTCCTTTGCATCTCCAGCGGCATACTATAGGTGTGCCTAGGAATATTGGCCGACTCCTCCGTAGGGTGGTTCGAGCTATAGTGTGTTATCACCAGCAGCGTGAGGAATCTGATGAGGGACATGATAGGTCTCCAAGATCTCCTTAGATGGTATCTTTTATCTTTTTGCAGCATGTATATGATATGTAGGCTTTGAGAGCCAAATTTTTGTATGGGATTAGGTCCCAAATTTTGTCTTTAAAACACAAACTTTATGTATTTGGAAAAACATTTTTATATACAGTGATATTTATATGGACCTACTTTTATGACCTATTTATTTACAATGACTTGTGTATTTATTTATTTTGATGTGTTTTTATGTATGGGAAAGATGCCAATCCAAAATGTAATTAGCTAATGAATCAGTTATACAATTGAATTCCCTTGGTACTTGTTGATATGAAATGAAATTAAAATATCGTTCCAAGAGGCGTACCCTCCGAAATAAATGAAGTAGGATAGGATCGTGAACTGTGTAAACACGATTCAGATGAGAAACCACGACCTGGGAGTCTAAAAATACTGATAGGGAGTCAATTGCAAGGGAAGCAACCTCCGTCAAGAGTCCGATGACTGGGTGGTACTCTGCGATATTGTTGGTTGCAGGGCACAAACAATTGGCTCCTGATGATAGCAACTCACCAGTGGGAGAATAGATTACCCATGCTGCGGAAGTGAGGTTCCAGGTATGCCGGCTTGCACCATCGGTGAATCTGAAGTAGGTAGACATCTGCGTATAAAATCACAATTCAAAGTAAGAATGGATACATGAGGTCCATGCGCACACAGGAAAGATGAGTGGAAACAAGCTAAGTACATTATGTACAAAAAGTACCCCACGTAGGGTAACCTTACGCGTAGAAGCATTTGAGGTATAGCCTATTGCGGGGCCGTGCCAATGGTGTGCCACCACAATCGACGAGTTCATAGGCTCCTTTCTCCAAGACACGTTTTACAATAAAGGGGCCATACCACATAGATTCTAGTTTTCCTTTTCCGAGTTTATCGTGCATTTGATCATATGTGAGTACGAGGTCACCTTCATTGAAAATCCGAGGTTGGACGGATTTGTCATACTGAGCTTTGATGCATTTTTTATGAGCTTCGTTTGCTAAAGCAGTGTCGCAGCGAGTTTCATCTAGCTTGGCTAGGTATAGAAACCGTTCCTCTTTGGAAGTGGTGTGGGGAAATATCTCTATGGCTATCTTAAGTGATGGAATTTCACATTCAATCGGTAAAATGGCTTCCAGGCCATACACCAGTTGGAATGGTGTAAAACCAGTAGCACTTTTTACTGAGGTTCGGTATGCCTATAGTGCTGAAAATAGAGCTGAGTGCCAGTTGGATTTATGAGTACCCACAATACACTGAATCATTCATTTTAGAACTTTGTTAATGGCTTCAACTTGGCCATTAGCTTGTGGATAGTATGGGGTTGAGTTTTCATGGCAAAAACCCAACTTGGCACTTAGTTCCTCAATCATATGGTTCCTGAAGTGGGAGCCATGATTGGTCACAATGGATTGTGGGACACCAAATATAGCTATAATGTGATTGAATATGAGTTGTGCTATTATTTTTTCGTCCTCAGCATAAGTAGGCATCGCTTCAGCCCATTTTGTGAAATAGTCAATAGCTACTATGACATAGCTATGCCCCCCGACTGAAGTGGGCTTACAGTGCATGAAATCTATGCCCCATTTGGAAAAGGGGCCGATGGAAATAACAGGGTGGAGTGGAGCAGGGTGCGAGCGTGTTTTACTATGGAAGAATTGACATGGTGGACATTTCTTGACCGTTTCAATGCAGTCTTTGAAAATCGAGGGCCAGAAATATCCTGCTCGCGGTATTTTCTAGGCCATAGCCATCCCAGAGAGATGACGACCACATGCTCTAGCATGGAATTCATTGAGAACACGTTCTGCCTCATCTAGAGTCAAACAACGTCAGAGAACAGTGTCGACACCACGTCGATAGAGGGTATAGTTTACTATGAGGTAGTTCTTGGCGTGATGTCGGATGCATTGACGTTCATCGCGAGTGAGGTTGGGGTGGAAGCATTGGGTTTGGAGATATAATAAAATATCCCCGTACCATGGATCAGACATGCTAATGAGGAACAACGATTCATCAGGAAGAGAATCGATGGGCTCAGATTGCTCGGTAGCACGGGGCAAGGTACAAATCAACTCAGCAAAGACCAAAGACTTCTTGGACTTGGTTTTGACAAATTCCAAGTCAAACTCTTGAAGGATGATGATCCAAGGAGATTATTTTCCCCCAAGCACTTGACGCGTGAGGATATAATACATTGGATTGAAATCAGCTATAATAGTGGTCCGACGAAGTAGAATGTAATGACGGAACCTCTAGACAACGAAAATTGTTGCAAGAACATTTTTTTCAACATGTGAATAATGGGTTTCGGAGTCAAGAAGACTCTTACTAAGATAGTATACCACATGTTCTATGCCATTATGGTCTTCCTGGACTAGCACCATACCGATGGTGGAAGTCGAAGCTGCGAGATAAAGGATGTAATCCCATGTGTAATCAGGGGTTGGATCACAGGATCTTTAGTTAAGGCTGCCTTTAGATTGTCAAAGGAACGTTGGGCTTCGTCGTCCCAGATAAAGGGAGTATTCTTCTTGAGAAGCCTCATATAGCCTTTTGTTATCTCGGAAAGATTACAAATGAAATGGCATAGAAATTTTGCATGCCCTTGCAAACTTTGAAGTTCTGGAATATTCGTAGGGGAAGGCAGGGCTAAGATAGCTTCTACCTTCACAGGATCTAAGCGTATCCTTCTTTTGGAGATTATGAATCCCAAAAATTTTCCAGCTTCCACGCAAAAGATGCACTTATGTGGATTCAAATGGATATTGTAGCGACGACACTTTTCGAAAATGGCACCTAAGTGATCAGGATGGTCATCCTGGGTCTAAGAATGAGCGGGAAGATCATCAAGATATGGTTCTACAATATGTTTGATATCGTGAAATGTGTACGACATCACCCGTTGGAAAGTTGCTCTGGCATTTTTGAGGCCAAAAGGTAACTTTCGATATGCAGAAATCCCCCAAGGGCTGATAAAGGTTGTTTTATGTTGGTCGGTTGGGAGGATATCGATCTGATTATAGCCAGAAAAGCCATCCATAAATGAAAAGATGACACTCCTGGCACAATTATTGATGATCTGGTCGATGAACGGCGTTGGGTAGTTGTCCTTTGGACAAGCTTTGTTCAAGTCATGGTAATCGACACAAACTCTAATCGTTCCATGTTTCTTGGCTATGGGAACGATGTTAGATACCCATTCTATCAATGGGACAGGATAGATAAAACCAGCACACAAAATTTTTTCAACTTCTGCTTTAATAGCAGCTGCCTTACGAGGATGGACGGGTCGAAGTTTCTGCAGAACAGGTCGGGTGCCAGGGAAGGTTGGAATTTCATGGACCACAATCAAGGGATCTATTCCTAGCATTTCTTCATAACTCCAAGCAAAAACATCACGGAAGGTTTTGAAGTAGGCAGTGTAGAACTCCATTTCGAGGGGAGTACATGTTTTGCCAATATGTATGTTTTCCACAATACTAGGCTTCACTAAAATATCTATGTGAATGGCTGCCATAAGGTTAGCCAAGTTTCCTTCGCAAAATACTTCGTCAAGGGAAGTGGGAAACTTGGTTTGAACCATCCCAAGTGAAGATCTGGGTTTTGCATCGGGCTCAAGCGTCTGAATGGTGGGGAATGAAGATCGATGATGAAAATCTCCCCATGGTGGCTCATCACTGCACATAACCTCCATAATTGATTCATCGGTGGGAAAAATCAAATTGAGAGGATCAATAAGTGGTGGGGATGAATGAGTCTCAGACGAGAGCTATGCCACGGTGTGATGGGTAGAACAGTCAACCCAATCGGTGGCTGATTGGATCGCTTCATATGCTGCGAGGTTTCTATTCAAAGGCATGGAGTTGCCGTAGTTTTCAATCTCAACGGGACTCAAAATCACCCATGAATCATTGGATGGGGTGACATTTGATGAAATCATGTTGACTGGTTGAACATGGGGCCCTAGCTCTGGAAAAACACCAATAAGGGAAGAATCCTTCATAAGACCAATGCCAATGTCTTGGAATCGGTACCGAGGCTGATCCAATAACGGGATGGTGTTACCGGAGTTTGGATGAGAATCTGGGATACAGTAATCAAGTTGATCTATAGTGACAATTTTCCCTTCATGAGGAAATTGCAGAATCTGGAAGATCGTAGATGCTATTGCGGTCATGGCGTAAAACCAGTTTCGACCAAGTAGAAGATTGTAATCTAATGGTGCATCCACGACTTCAATGTGTACGGATACTATTTTTCCCCCCAGTTCAACACCAATTGAGGGAATGAGTACATAAGGTTGAAAACCGTGTCCATCAAATGCCCTAAGAGTAGTGGGAGATGTTGTGACTTCAGGTGAGCCTAAGGCTCTCCAACAATTCAAAGACATGATCGACGTGGAGGCACCTTCATCTAAAACAGTGCGATGGATACTATTTCCATGGATTTTTGTACGAACCTGGAAGGCTAACTAGTGAGAAATCTGAGGTTTGGCATGCTCCAAGTTAAACATAATAGTGTTTGAAGTATCTGGATCCATTTCCCCCAGTGCTGAAAGTAAGGTTCTACGGTGCGTGGGGCAATGTTGAAGAACCTCGAGAGTCGACATGGCGCAAGGTGCTTGAGCTAAATCGTCAACAATGTTGTAATTTTGGGTGGCTCGTGCATTGGGATTAAATGTCGATTTTCGTATGGTGCCGTTGGGTGGGCGTAGCACTGTATCCGTAAGCAGTCTCTCGATATGGAGATGACTGGTAGTGGGTGGGGTAGGAGTTGGATCTTCAACAAGAGATTTTCCTTTGGCTATCTCTGACTGTTTGTTTAAACTTGGAGGGTTGTCATATGACTTTGAACGAGTGGTTATATGAATCTCCTCATTACTCATCATCAAGATCCCGCGATTTGCGGAGATCTCTCCGCGAGTTGGGTTGCTTGGGTTGCCCCCCTGTGGGGTTTCTTGGGAAACCATCTGTTGTTGCTGCTGAGGGAGAGGGTCAGTTAACACTGCTGGGCGAGAGGATCCTTTAACGAATTTGTTGACCTCGTCCTTGTAGGAACAATCACATGTGTAGTGATCATCTTGACAAATCAGGTAGGGAAACGTAGCCTTTCGAAGTGGTTTCGGGTCATTGTGGGTGGTTTGTGGCTTGGGATTCTCTTGCTGGTTCTTCTTGGATTTACCACGATTGTTCTTCTTCTTTCCTCTGGATGGTTGTGACGTATATTGAACTGTGTTCACTTTGGAGGAGATAGCAGGAGAAGTAGTAGCTTTTGAAGCAGCCTGAGGTAAAGCGGGGGAAGCAGAAGCTTGTTGCCCCGTTGAGTTGGTAGTAGGCTGGGCCTTGACTGAACCGACAATACCATCAATGGGGGGTTCAGTGGCAGGTTTTGTTGGATTAGTGGTAACGCGGACGGCATGGGGAAGAAGTTCATGTAAAGTGCCAGATTGGGTGTATACCAAATCCATGTACTGAGTTGCCGAGATGGCTTGTTCTTCTGTAACCGGCCCGCACATAGCGATATCCCTAGCTATGGGAGGCTGAAATGACTTTGTGAACTAATCAACAAGTAGCTGATCTGGAATGGGTGCCTTGAATAGCCTATGGCTTCGACGCCACTCATGGATGTGATCTAAAATGTGTGTAGAAGTGGTTTGACGCAGTGAGGTTAGCAGTTCTGTTCCAGTCTCGTACTGGATGGGGAGCTAGAAATGGGTCAGAAACTACATAGCTAAGGTGTTCAAATCATGTAAAGAGTGTTGTGGCAGCTCGATGTACCATTTTTCTATCGTTCCGGTGAGCATACGATGGAAGAGCCATAGTTAAATGGAATCGTCCATTACAGAGTTGGATGAACACCAAAGATGGAAGGTCATTACGTGGTTCTTGGGGTCTTCCACGGGCTTAGCATCGAACTTAAGAATGTCCGATGGACGTTTGGCTGGAATGGGTGGCTAGTGAGGTTCATGCCATATGGGATCGTTAATGAGTCTCGACAAATCAGGTAAGTCTAGCGTGGCCAAAAAGGGAAGTTGACGATTAGTCTGCGGGTATGAGTAATAACCGTATGGTGTAGAGAAACTTGGGGGGGCCTGCATAGCATACTGTTGCATTTTATACCCATATGTGTTTTCTGCGGGGTACTGCTGGAAATTTTGTGGATAGTAGGTCATTTGGTTAACCAGTTGAGTGTTGGTAACCGGTTGATGGATGTTCTGCTGAGTGGGGATGGTAGGTATGGTACCCTTGGGTTTCTAAAACCCAGGAATGGTTGTTGCTCCTGGTTGGGAAAAATTTCCTTGGAGTTGTTGTGTTCTAGGAATGTTACCACTATATTGAGTAAGTGAAGGGTTTCCCATAATAGGGTTGGGGGGTGGCTGCGACAGTGGTGTCCACGGAAGGTTCGTTCCTCCTTGAGGAACGAGTGAAAATTGAAGGGATGGGTTCCATGGAGTTGTAGCAGCCGAAGGATAAGGGAATTCGGAGTTCAAGTTCGGGGGAATCTGAGATTGCCCCCCAGCTGGGTTCCAGTTTCCAAATAATGAGTATCCCCCACTCTGTGGGACTTGAGGTTCCCAAGAAGGAAGCACACCTGCCGAGGGATGTTGAAGATGAGGCCCGGTTGGAAAACCGGTATAAGGTTGTCCGCTGCCATATGTGTTCTACATACCATACTGAGTAGATGCTGCTGGTTGGTAGGGTTGTTCGATGGTGCATATGGGTTTCCCTCCAGCAGATGGGTTGGATGGTCCTATAGGAGGAGGTTGTTGACTAGGAACAGGGTTCCCAACAAAGGATTGTCCTCCAGCTGGTTGGGTTGATGGCCCACCAGGAGGAGTTTGGTTGTTGGAGTTGGGGATCATGGTAGTCGGTTGTCCACCTCCTGAGATAGTGTAGATAGTGGCCAAAGGTGAAACTCCAGTCAAAATGGAAGATCCAACAATATGACTTGGTGTTCTTTCGCCACTAGCCAAATACGATAGTTTCGATTGGCCAACGACGCCAAAAGTGTTGATTTTTGGAGGGGGTATTCCATATCTGACAGGTGAGGACGGAGAAAAAACTGGGTTATCCCTCATAGAATGTGTGCCAAACATGGGTAATGGAAGCAAATATGGGGAATTTAATCGAGGGGTATCGGGGGTATCATCCATAGCGTGTTCAACGATAGGAGGACCATCGAAGACTGGGTCCGGGTTCATGTCCTGAAAAATGGTTTTTGGGGTCCGACAGGAACGTAGGTATAGTAATGTCTAAAGGTCCGGAGTCGTCTGCATAAGAGTGATGAAACTCTGTGCTAGATGGGAGGTTGGGATCCCGATAGTTAGGAGGACGAGTAATAGGGGGATATCTGGAGGTTGTCGAGAGCATTTGCTCAGTATCTCGTTTAAACCATGCCGATGCTAACGGGGAATTTGCTAGACTAACCATACTAGACTGAATGGAGGCCATGATCTCATGTCCCGGAGGGAGGTTGGGGAGAGATACGGTATGAGGTATGTTGCTAGAAGAACTGGTTTCCTGCGGATGAATGCTAGATGGCATGGTGATAATAGGCGAAAGATCTTCCTGGGAAGTGATAAAACCATAATCAGGGTCAAAAGGTGTGCAGGAAGTTGAGTGTCTTCAATGATTTTGATGTACCTACCCAGGACTGAAATCAAGCCAGGTATATCCTGGTCAGATCCTTCGGTGGTGCCAACAGATCCGTCTATGTCATCATGAAAAGTTTCTAGTGGAAGGGAGGTGTTGACATCAGGTAGGAGGATGGCTTCTAGTCTAGTATTTTGGGTTGTACTAGATTCAACCATTGTAATGTTGTCCACTGTGGCAGATATATCTGGAATAACAGTGGGTGAAGTGATAGTAGGAATCTTAGATATACTAGTGGTTGCAGAAACTACAAGAGGTTCTGAGACTGTGTTGTGAGTAATGGTTACAGACAGAACTGAAGATGTAGTATGTATCGGCAGTGGAATGTTCCCTCGACCAGCACCGCGGCCAGGAGGAGCGCGAATACGTGATGCAGGTGGACCGGAGGTCCGTGGTGGTGGTGGTGGTGGAGGGATTTTTCCCTGTACTCGTCGTGATCTCCGTGGTGGTTCTGACATGATGCCAGAAATATGAAATCCAGTGGTAGTCTCGTAACAAAGAACTCAAAAACTCTAATGCAGCCGAGTGTGCAAAAGAGGAGCTAGAAAAAGCAAGGCTCGCAGGCCATAAAAAAGCAAGCTTTAAAATCTATACTGAGACTGGTGTCTCATTAAGCGAGCTGATAAAAATAATGGCCAGAATGCCAACAAGCAGTCACTAAAAAGAAAAATGACCCTCTATAAAGATGAGATAACAAGCAAACTCCTAACTAAGAGCTGGAGACCTCAACAAGTTGTATCCTTCGCAAGGTGATGAAATCCAAGTCGAACAATAAAACGTGAGAGACCAATATGAGAAGGATATCCCTCTACTGAAAGGGATCCTGGGTAAAAGAGCCCTAGTAGAAAAGTCACTAAGCTACCTCGTTCATGACACGTTGGAAAAGGTTTTCGGCGCTTCTACCTTATCACCCTTGCATTACTATGAATTACAAGGAAGACAATGATTGATGTTGCCTTAGGGCTAAGTGGAGTGCGGCATTCCACAGAGTCTGTCCAGTTCTCAATCTCGCGGTGGTTTAACCCCTGAAAGTTAAAAACAGTCAGGAGGCCCCTCCATAAACTGGCTGTGACCGTGTCAATAAATACTAGAGGATTTTAGTTCCCTAGAGGACAACAACTATGTTTTAGATGAAAATGACAAGGGGGAATTATTTTGATGCCTATCCCCGGTGTCCTACCTAACTACCAAATTCTTTTGATTTCCTCAAGTGAGGTTATTGTTAGTTTAGTTAGGGAGATTAATTTTAGTGGTTGTATTACTCAATCGGGTAAATGGACATGAAACTTGGTGGTGTTGTGAACCCAAACCATGCAAGTGAGAATGAATCGAAATAAGCCTTGTATTCGATGAAAACTAGCTATGGAAGAGAGAGTTCTTCGATCATAAATGCATGAAACTTTCACAAGCAATTAAAAACCAAAAACAAAAAAAATTTGTTTTCTTTTTGTAAATAGAGCCAAACTAAAATAAGCTCTTCTTTCCAATTTACTGATCTTACAACTAAGATGCTTCAAAAAATGAGAATTTCTGTGGCAAATTTCAATGGTTCACTTCCTAATGCACAATAATACTGCTAGACCATTTCAATCCAAGCTACAGAAATGTTTTCCAATGATAATTTTCAATATATATTTTAATGATAATGGGGGAAACAATGTGACTATGAAAGCCACACGATTCAGTAAAAGAGAACAACAGTGATGGTCTGGTTGTGATGAGAAGATCAAGCCAATGCAATCAAACTGAAGGGGTGACCCAATGTGCAAATAATGCCACTAACTCACAAAATAATCAAGCTCACAAAAGAAATAGACATACCACAAAGACTGTGTAATGAACATGATAGTAATAGACAACAGAAAACACCAACTAAAAGCAGAGAAAACCAAAAATGACTCAGGAAACCAAGCAGGGAAGAAAAAATTGAAAATATGCAGACACTACCCGCGTGTCAGAAGAAGACTAGAGCGTGGTACTGGTATACTACCACTCTGGTAAGAGTGCAAGATACGCGGTACTACCGCGCTGTAGGCAATGGTGGGGGCGTGGTACTGTTGCAAAGTATGAAAGAGTGCAACTTTTGAAAAGAAGATTGAATTTTTCAGGGTTGTTGTAGACCCAGAGGACTCACTGATCACACAGAGGGGAAAAATGTAGAGAGGAGGGAAGAATGAAGGTCAAGGAGACCAAAATTCAATACTGGTTTGAAGAGAAAGAAAAAATCACAATAAAAAAATGGATAAAAGTGAAATCAATCAATCAAATGGGGTTCAAACCAGCGAAGTCGCCATTCTTGTATGTAGAATTTTCTCCCTACGGATAGGTAGAAATTCTCTTAGATTAAAGTAGACTTTAACTGACTCTAAACTAAGACAAAACTAAACAAATGCTACCTTGAATTCCTAGATCTAAATAGACATCTCAAGATTAAAGTGCTAGAAGAAGTAGAAGAAATCTAACTGACCTCCAATCCAATCGCTTGTCTCTATGGTAGCTCCAATTTCCAAGTCCTCGCGAATGAACCTGTCAAAATGAAACCAAGATACAAGCATATACAATTCTCTAGCAACTTGAAATATGAGTTAGGATCTAAATATACAATAGATACAAATCATATCATTGAAACAAAATCAACACATGTGATTTGGGAAACAAGACAAGTTATCTTCTATTATCAACTTGAAGTCACTTACAATGGTTGCTTGATATCCAAGCCAACTTCCAACTCCAAGTGCTTCCTCCTCTAGCTATCTCCACAAAGCTTCAAGATGATAAGTTTGATGTCTCCAAGAGTCCTACCCCTTTGCTCATGGAATGCTTCTCTTTTATAGTGTGTGGTAGGGTTAACCAACAAGAGAGAAGGGTGTATCTTGGGAGAGTTTAGTGGATCAGGCCTACTAATCACAGAAAGTGAGTTAGGATCAAATCAGGGACACCAATCCTCAAAAATCTCTCGAAAATCAAAATCCCACAAGCCATGGCAAGAAGGCTAAAAAAGGTGTACCATGCCTCTCCAACAGAGCATAACGCGGTAGTATCGCGTGGGGGATAAAGAGCATAGCGCGGTAGTGTGGACTACCGCGTATCTGAGATGGAGCAAGGCGCAATAGTGAAGGTAAATGAACTCTCAGCTAGGTTGATTCTTGACAGGATAGGTTTGTCTTCAAGGATCACTCATCATTTTTCTCTTCTGGGTGTTTTAAGTAGTAGGGGAAGTGCCGTCAACTATTTTTATGATGAAGATGCGAAACTATGAAATATGGAGGTATAACAACCGTTCATTTGGAAAGAGGACTGTGAGAAAGGATTTGACACATTGAAAGAGAAAATGGTCACTGTACCGATCCTAGTTTTTCCAGAATGGGAAAAGTCATTTCACGTCCATGTTGATGCTTCATGTATAGCATTGGGTGGTGTTCTTGCTCAGCCAAGAGAAGGAGGCATTGATCATCCCATTGCATTTTCGAGCCGAAAGTTGTCATCTGTTGAGAAGAATTATACCACTACTGAAAGAGAAGGACTCGCAATGGTATATGTGCTACAAAAGTTTAGACACTATTTGCTTGGTGCGCACTTCTCTATGTTTACTGACCATTCTGCATTGAAATACTTGGTCAATAAGCCAATGTTAGGAAGTGGATATGCAAATGGATGATTCTCTTCCAAGAGTATGATTTTGAAATAGTGGTTAAGCCAGGAAGGTTAAACTTATGACCTGATCATCTGTCGAGGATTGAGTCAGGAGAAGAGCCTACGAATATTGAAGAAAATATGCCTTACGGGTAGTTGTTCACTATACAGGTTGCTGATGAGTATTATCAAGACATTATTGACTTTCTAACTACAGGGTTTGCATGTGAACAATTCACTACGCAGCAGAAGAAGTAGCTGGTAGTGCGAGCCACAGACTTCATCATTATTGCAGGGCAACTTTACAAATTAGGACCTGATGAAGTACTGCAAAGATGCGTATTGGAGCATGAGAAGCCATATATTAGCCAATGCACATTCAAGAACAACAGGAGGCCACTATGCAGGAAGGGCTATTGCGCATAAGATATTGCGCGCAGGACCATGGTGGCCAACAATCCACAAAGATTCGAAGGAACATTTCCAAAGCTGCAATGTTTGTCAAAGGACAGGGAAGCCATCACGAAGAGATGAAATTCCATTGAATCCTTAGCTGACATTACAGGCATTCGAAAAATGGGTAATTGATTTTGTGGGGCCTATCAACCCACTGGGAAAATGAACTGGTGCGAGGCACATTATTACTGCAACTGACTACCTCACCAGATGGGAAAAACCAAAACCAATAAAAGACTGCACTGCAGCCACAGCCGCCGAGTTTATCTTTGAGAACATCCTTACATGATTTGGATGTCCAAAAATTTTGATGAGTGATCAAGGAACTCATTTTTTGAACAAACTATTAAAGATTTGACCGAATATTTCTACATCCATCATAAGTGTAGTATGCCTTATCACCCACAAGCGAATGGAACTCTTGACATGTTCAATAAAGTACTTGAGAATGCGCTAACCAAGATATGCAACGTAAACCGCGATGACTAGGACCTGCGCATTCCATCTGTCTTATGGGAATACAGAACAACATGCAAGAAATTAACTGGACATACACCTTTCAGATTGGCTTATGGGAAAGAAATAATGATGCCAATGGAGTATATTATTCCTAGCTTGAGAATAGCTGCATTTACAGGGATCACAGATAGCGCAACACTTGAAGAAACGTTGTTACACTTGGTTGGTCTGGAAGAGGATCGCTTCATCGCAGGATTTCACCAACAAGTACAGAAAGAACGTGAAAAAGTATGGCACAATCTCCACATCAAGAGAAAATCTTTCCAGGTAGGCGATCTAGTCCTTCTATACGATAGTAAATTCATGAAGTTTCCGGGGAAGTTTAAAATGCATTGGCTTGGGCCATACACTGTTATCCATGTTACTAACGGTGGCATAGTACAGTTAACTACTTTAGCCGGTGATAGATTAACCAATTTGATAAGTGGAAGAAGACTAAAGATTTACTGTGATAATCCTGCTTCGCAGCATCCGGTATGATTAAGAGGAAGGGGAAAATTTCTGAGTGCCAAGTATAGTTGGAATTGGGCACTAGAAATTGTGGAAGAGTCTGTACACAAAGTTATAGAGATAAATCCATGTACCACGTAGCATTGTGAAGCTGCGCGTTTAGAAAAAAAAACGATAAGAAAATAAAAGAAACAATGCGTTGTTGCGACATTCAAAAGGAAACACTGAAGACAAAAGAAATTAGACACCGCGAAGTAACTGCGCAGGACAAAAGATTACCTGCGACGCAGTTCGATGCAAGGTTCCAGAAAATAGTCATTACAATGTCGGTCAGAAATATAACCATTATGCAGTACTTTCCTACCAACCACTCAGGCATTTAAAGCACAAATAACCATTTTGAACGACTTAATGAAGGAATTGACCGAAGCATCTTCCGTATTTGGCTAACATATACTACATTTAATGCTTATCTAACCATTAAGAGGTGTGGAGGGGGATCAGCCGTGGCTATAAATAATATAGCAATTAGACTAGAGGGCATTACCAAAGCACTTAGATATTCTTGCACACATTGTTTTCTAAGTTAGGTCTATAACTTATCCACTAGTTAGCCGAGTAATGTGCAAGTGAATGACACAGAGGCCCTTTGTTGAGAAGGAGTTCACGATCGAAGAGACTGTGAGATTGTTCCAATATGGAGGGATTGATGGGTTAATGAGAACCCCAAACAAGAAAGTTGTCACTGAACCATAATAGGGTCCAAGAAGATCACCAAGACACGACCCCTCAATGCAAGACAAAGGCAAAAACCCAGTAGGGACAAGAACAAAGCTACCGAAGACAAGTTTGGTGGGGACAAATAAGACCATTGCCGATAAGGAGATACCTTTAACTATGAACCCAAATTATATCTCACCGCATGCACTAGATGCACCAGCCATTAAACTACTGAAGAGTCCAAAGTATGAGATACCACTCTTGCCGATATCAAAGCATATTGAGGTGGACAAAAATCTGTTGGGTAAGATTCTCGAATGTAAAGGGAGGACTATGATCTTCTTGCAATGCAGAAGGAGAAGCCCAGCGAGCCGAGGTTCCTATAGTTCCATCCTAAGAAATACATGTGCTTGAAGAAGAATGTAAAGGGTGACCTCACTTTTGTAATGGAAATATGGTTGTCCGGAGTAGCCAAGTCGGGGCTACTAAACCTTCTCAGGCACCCACATTTTGATAGATCACCAGATCTCAATGTGGTGGTGCGAACTTTGATGGAACTCATCCACCAAGTATATTTATGGCTTGAACAGAATATAGACGTGGTGATTGACTTAATCCATCGGATAATTGGATTGAGCAAAAGGGGAGCAGACCCAAGGAAGTTCTTTCAAGGGAAAATCAAGGATAGAGAGGTAGCCGCATTAATGAAGCAAACGCAGTCTATTGTCAAAGGGGAGCGAGGCTTCCAAATGGATGACATAAATGACCAAGCAATAAGGTTTTTCATGCAGCTGTTAGTGGTAAAATTCTCAGAAAGTGCAGACCGTTAGAAGTATATGTAGGTGCAGTACTACTCGGCGCTGTAGCTGCCGAGGGAGAAGAATTTAATTGGTGTCAATACCTACTAAATGAGTTCCTAGAGGAACTGAATGAAACTCAAATCAATGGTGGATACTTCCATTTCTCATGGCTAATAGTATAGATCACCTTCCTAGGATGGAAAAAACTGAAGGAATACGTTGGAGTGAGCACGAACACTTCCGACTGCAGAGGTGCTCGCTATCAGAACCTTTGGGAAAATTTGAATCCCGAAAGACAACATGAGACAGCACTGGTCTTTTACACATATTATGACCATCTGCGTGGGGCCATCATGCTTATGCCTCGAATACCAAAATAGGTAACAAACAAATATATTTGCGTCGTCAACTTTTATGCTATGATGAAATGCATCTCAATTTTAACTAAAACACAGACGAAGAATCCTGACTAGTACCCAGGAAACTACCACATGTATGAGGATGATATTGAAAATATCATCAAAGAATGGCCAGCTGAATTCCGAGTTGAGGTTGTGGACGTCCAAAGTTATTCTGGCGAGGATAACCCTATCCCGTGTCCCATACTGGAAGATAAAGAGTTAGTGAAAAGGAAGGGCACTGGGAGTCCTTCAGGGTGCAAAGAACCAAGGAAGAAACATAAATCAAGTAAAGACCAATTGGACACAGTGCTTCACAAGGATGACTACCTAATGATCGTCGTGAAGGTCAATGAGCAAATGGAAGAGCTCTCAACCGACAAGGAGAAGAAGGAAAAGGAAATTCAGGATAGTTTTGACCAGAACCTGACTACACTGCATGGAATTTCTCAAAAATTTGATGAAGTAAGCAAAATATTACCCTTTCCATGGGAATCAAAAGCTAAAGGCGAGTTGGCAGGGACATCGCAGCAACAAACTACCATTCCCGCGAGGTCCTGTGTTGTCCATTTGAAACCATTATCTATTAGGTTTCCATTACTTGATCAAGTAATGCTAGATATGAAGAAGGTAGAGCGCATGGAGCTTGATCTTGCAAAGATACCATTTCCAAGACTACATTACTTACAGACACAATTTTGTGAAGAAATGCATGACAAAACCATAGAAGCGTTGAAAGGACAGGATGAGTTGGAAGCAACTAACAAGAAGCTAGAGGAAGATAGCTCACGCAATACTATGCAATTGCAAGATGAGCAGGATCATCAACTTAGATTGGAGTCCATGATCAGTGTGGTTGTAGATAACATAGATGAATTTTAAGCACAACTAGAACTAGCGGATACTATTATCAAGATTAGCAATCTGGTCGCCAGTCTTAAGATGGAGAAGGAAGACATGGAGATTCTTCATGAGTCTGAAATTGCTACCTTGAAGGCACAGAAAAATCCATAGACCCCACTAGATCAACATCAATTAAGTCAGGGAGTAGTGAAGAGCGCAACACCGAATATTGTTGTCAAAGTGGCTAAGTGTCAGAGTCTACTGGAAGTAGCATCGAAGGCATTTAATGCCCTCAACGAAGATCAATAGTTGTTGGAAGAAAAGAAGGAAGTGAAAGAAAAACAATAAGCACTAGAAAATATGGGTGAAGAAGTTAAGGTGCTACCAGCAAGAGATAACCTGCTAAAATATAGAGAAATCAACACCCTTAAGAAGGAAGTGCAATCCTTACATGAGAAAGAGACAGAAATGAGCGATAAGTTGCAGCCATTGTTAGAAAAGGCCAATACGATCTCATAGGAGATCGAAGAAAATTTAAAGGAGCTACACTAGAATCACGAGCAGGTGGAAGTTTAGATCGGCCACGAGATAACACATGAGATGCTGGAAACAGTCAGGAAAATCGAGCAAGATATGAAGACCGTGGTGGAAAAACTGATTGGCACATTCAATGATTTCATTGCGACGATCACCCCACAATCAGTGGAACACCTTGAAGAAGATGCATGTGGCTCGAGGGTGAGTCACATGTAAGTGTTAGGGACCTGTTGGGCCTGGCCCAAGTGGGGCATTTTTGAGTAGGAAGGATTTTGAGAACTGTGGAGCTGAGCGGAGTTAAGTTGGAATAATTTTTGGGATAATTTTTGGTATGATGCCAAGTTGCACACATCACACTGTCGGAAGAAATACGAAGATAGTGCCATGAGGAGAACTGTGCTGCAATGTGTCGATCAAAGGAAAATATAGCTAAGGAGAGTGTTGGACAGAAGATGGTACAAATTCTTGTTAGGTCATCAGAGATCTATTTTTGGAAAAAAAGGATCGATAACTACCAAGCGGTGGGTAGGTGTAGATCAAGAGGTAGGTGACTGATTACACAAACAGATAACTACTACTTGAACCAGTCATCTAAGGCCATCAAAGAAGGAATAGCTCAATGGAAGCAACCTGTTGGCGTGTGCGTGATAGAAGATCCGCTACCAGACATCAGTAGTCTGGTTTTGGGAAAGTCATGATCTATATATAAGGCATTTTTGTATGGGAAAGGGTTACTACTTTGTGTACTTGGGTATTTTTGAAACATTGTTATAATCTTTGATCAAAAAGCTATTTTAAAGGCTCTACAGCTGAGTGCATAGAGACCTAATTTTGAAAAAAGAAGAACGTCTGTAGCTGAGTGTGCAAATGAAGAACTATTGTACCCTTTCCTAATATAATAAAACAATAGTTCTTGTGGACGTAGCTTCCCATTCGGGGGGGTGAACCAGGTTAAACCTTGTGTTATGTGATTTCTCTGTATCATTGCCATTATTTTTGCTTGAATTACTTACGGTGCATGCATGAAGTTATTGTTATCTGATATATCTTTACTTTTATCTATATTCACCGCGGAAGGGATGGAATAAGATGTTAGTAGTTCATGTATGTATGAATGTTAATAGTCACCACCTATAAGTCTTCGAATGAATGGATCTGTTAGATAAACACACAGTTAAGTGCTAAGGTTGAATCGCGATATCAGAGCACACAACATTGCGCATCTCACTCATTTACATAAGTTATGATGTTTATCAGTCTAAGTATTGATAAATGATTAAGGATTATTGAATAAGATTGATTAGAAGTGATTAGGTCTCATAAACGGCCATGCGGTCTAGTTGACGTCCCGATCCATTAGAAGTGTTGTGCGATAAGCCTTTGATAACTTATCATCATAGACTGGGAGTAATCCACGTAGTACCTTAGCTTGCTAAAGTATCAACGCGAGGTAGAAGGCCTCGTGTAGTCATTGACCACAGCGCGCAGTCTATCATTGCACTATGCATTAACGAATTTAAACACTCGCATCACAAGGTTATGGAAACCTGCTTCTACAACTACCCCCTTAGCTTCTCCTTGGGTGAGACCTCAGGATGCTTGCAATCTGTTTCTGAAAGGGCCAATGAATAGGGGTTTTGCTGGTATCTTGCACCACGAAATACTTGGGTCTACATTGGAAAAACCTCTAGATCAGAATAAACACCAACAGGAGTCTTGAACTCAAGAGCACTATGAGATAGTCTATTCTGCACATAGACTGTTGTCCTAGCTGCTTCATCCCATAGATACATAGGTAGGTCTTGATCATCTATCATTGTCTTTACTGCTTCCATAATGGTTCTATTCTTTCTCTTCTCAACAACATTTTGTTGAGGATTGTAGGGAGTGGTTAGTTCCCTCTTGATTCCAGCTTCTTCACAAAGTATTCAAAATCCTTTGAAGTATATTCTCCGCCATTGTTTGTCTTGAGTATTTTGATCTTCTTTTCTGAATGATTTTCTATCAAGGTTTTGAACTCCTTGAACTTTCCAAAGACTTAGTTCTTTCCTTATAGAAAGTATATCCAAGTCTTTCTTGAATAGTCATCAATAAATGTAAGGTAGTATTCATATCCATTCAAGGATGTGGAGGGCATTGGTCCACATACATCTAAATGAATCAATTCCAAGGTACTCCTAGTCTTTGTTTCACTCTTTGGAAATGGGTTCTTGATATTCTTCCCTTTTGCACATCCTTTGTATGTTCCATCATGGTCAATCTTTAAGTATCGTAGTCCTATAACTACCTTGCTCACATGAGGTAGTGCTTTGTAGTTAATGTGAGAAATCCTCCTATGCCATAGATCATTTGGGATAGTGGCTTCATGAACAAGAAAAGATTTTGGATGGCCCTTGAGTTTGTATGGACCTCCTTCCTATTCACCAATAACAATTGCATCCTCAATTGATTTTCCTTTGGGCCACATGGGTACTTTCCCATCTATGAATGCAATCGTATAACCTTTCATATCTAAAGCTGAGATAGAAAGTAAGTTCTTCTTCAAACCTATTAGATATAAGATTTCCTTCATCTTCAATGGAGTTCTAGAATCAAGCTTGCAACTTGCTTCACCAACTCCCTTGATGGGATATTGATAGTCATCTCCTAGGGATACCTTCTGTGGAGAGTTCTTCTCTTCAAGTTTTGAAAGAGTCTTCTTTTGTCCTTTCAAGTGATTTGAAGCACCACTATCAATGAGCCATGTATCTTCTCTAGGTCTTACTACCCTAGAGAGTGTAGAGAATAGAACATACTCTTCTACATCTTCTTCTTCTTCTACTTTAGCTCTTTTCTTTTGAGGCATTTGTTAATTTTTAGCATTAATTAAATATACTCTAGGATCTTTACTGAGAGAATAACATATACAACATATCAAGTATAACAATGCATATCAATCACACCAAGCAATCACATGAGACAATAGACACATAGAGTTTCACTAGGGAAAACCATAAGGGTGAAAAACTCTACAACTTTCTCAAAGATAGAGAGAGCACTGATACAACCAAAGTACAAGAGATAGTCTTCTCCTAGTAGCTGATCCTCCTCCTCACATGTGCGCCACTTTCCGAGTGATGGAAGAGTGAGTAAGTGAATGATCAAATAGAGATCTCCTGATCTCTATTTATGCATGTCCTGTCCTGCCCAATAAACCTGTGGGGCCAACTTGTCTAACTTAGCCTAATAACGGATGGTTAACTTAATCAGGGCCGACCCCACAGATGATGGTCTAATAAACCATTGGCAAGTTACAACACTTTCGACACTTGTCAACACAAATGACGACACTTCCATATAGAGGAATAATAAAATATCTATAGGAGTACAATATACCTAGATGAAATACATAGGTGAAATACATTCCAAATTTACATATACATCAACACTCCCTCTTAACTAGAAAGGTATTTCTTGACACAGATGTGCTAGAACAAGTCTTCTTCTCCGGATCATTATCACTAGATCATCATCATTGCTGCTATCTCAATCAATCTCCAATCTACTCATCATAGGAAGTTCTACAAAGCTAGTCCTTTTTCATACTGGATGTAGGCCCACCACCTGTAGGTCTTCATCATCACTGGCCATACTGTGGAATCCTTAGGACTGATTACGTGCATCAACAAAACCTTGAAAGAGCATCCTGGGACTAATTACAAGCTCACTGCTCAACCTATCGGATCTCCCAGGATCTTTTGCATGTTGACCTTAACAAAACCTACTCAGAGCATCCCAGGATGTTACGAGCGCACTGCTCTACCTGTCTGGATCTCAATAGAGCATCCCAGGCTGTTACGAGCACACTGCTCTACCTGTACGGATTTTAAAGGATATTTTCTATGAGAAACCATAGAAAAACCTACTCAGAGCATCCCAGGATGTTACAAGCACACCGCTCTACTTGTCTGAATCTCGATAGGGCATCCTAGGATATTACGAGCACACTACTCTACCTGTTCTGATTTTAAAGGATCTTTTCTATACGAAACCATAGAAAAACCTACTTAGAGCATCCCAGGATGTTATGAGCACACCACTCTACCTGTCTGGATCTCGATAGAGCATCCCAGGATGTTACGAGCACATCGCTTTACCTGTACGAATTATAAAGGACCTTTTCTATGCTACTTGCACAACCTGTCCATGGCCACAGAGTATCAACATCATACTCACCATAGATCATCCTGATGTACATCATCACATGATCAACCTAATCATCATCATAGCATCAACCTGATGCATATCATTTGGAGAAACATCCTAAAGCTCATCATCTGTGATCATCCTGATGATCATCAATATATCCATCTAATGCATACAAAGTATCTACCTGATACATATCATCATACATGATGTACCTGATCATACAATGCATCCACTTGATATACATACATAAGTACATTATCTACCTGATCACACAATGCATTCACCTGATACATATACAGAAATACATGATCTACCTAATCATATAATGTATCCACCTGGTACATAAATACATGATCCACCTAATCATATCAAGCATCCAACATGATGCATATACAAATACATGACCAAACTGATCAAAGCATCCAACTGATGCATATATAGAGCAGTAACTGGAGCAATGTCCTGATGCTCATCATCCAACGCTTACATCCATAGCCATGGGAAGGATCCTCCTCTCACCATGCTTGGAATGGCACCTGTAAATGTGTCCATCACTTCTTCCTCGAAGTGTCGTCAATCTGAAGAACACCAAGCCTCTCTCTGAAGTACTCAAACTTCACTCTGGCTAGTGGTTTCATCAACACATCTGCAATCTGCTCATCCGTCGCAACATACAGGAGCTTCATTGCTCCTCTCTGCACCATATCCCTGATATAGTGATACTTGCTCTCAATGTGCTTCGACCTGTCGTGGAACACTGGGATCTCAGACAGCTTCACACAACTCTGGTTGTCACAAAAGATACTAGTAGCTTCCAGCGGGTGATCAAATAACTCCGACAGTAGCTTCTGGAGCCATAATACCTCACAACTAACCAAACATGCTACAACATACTCTTCCTCGGTTGTACTCAGTGCTACGCAGGATTTCTTCCTGCTAAACCAAGAGATAACACTTGATCCCATACGGAAGCAACACCCAAATGTGCTCTTCCTATCTATAGCACTGCCTTCCTAGTCCGAATCAACATAACCCTATAGGTTAAAATTTTAATTTGCATCATACTTGAGCCCATAATCAATTGTACCCTTTAGGTACCTCAGAATATGCTTTACAGCAACAAGGTGAGCACTCCTCGGATCTGTCAGGAACTGGCTCAATGTGTTCACCGTAATGAAAATATCTGGTCTTGTGTTCGTCAGGTACATCAATGACCCAATCATCTGATGATGCATCGTGACAACAACCAGATCAGATGAAGAATCACACAGAGGCTTCAGGTTTGATACCATAGTTGTGTCCATGGCCTTGTAGTCCATCACCCCGAACCTCTTTAGGATCTCTACTGCATGCTTCCCATTCCCAAGGAAGATTCCATCTGCAATCTGCCACACCTCCATGCCTAGGAAATAGTGCATCATCCCCAAGTCCTTCATCTTGAACTCAGTAGCAAGCTTCCTCTTGGTATCAGCAATCAATCCATCCTCACATGTTACAAACAGGTCATCAACGTACAAAGGTAGTATCATAGGATTTCCTTCCTCAACCTTGTAGTAAAGGTTGGAATCTGCTTTACTCTTAGTAAAGCCCAAATTGGATAGAAAGTTGTTTATCCTACCATACCAGGTCCTAGGAGCTTGCTTCAAGCCATACAAGGATTTCTTCAACTCACATACATATGACTCCCTGTCATGTGTCTCAAAACCAAGTGGCTACTCCACATACACTTCCTCCTCAACTACACCATTCAAGAAAGCTATCTTGACATCCATCTGGTGTATCTTCCATTTCATCACTGTAGCCAGAGCAAGTACTGATCTAATGGAAGTGTATCTGGACACAGGAGAAAAAGTCTCTTCATAATCAATCCCTTCTTTCTGGGAGAAGCCACAGGCTACAAATCTCACTTTGTATTTTTCTATGCTGCCATCTGCAGCATGCTTGATCTTATAGATCCACTTGGAAGTCACTACAGACTTCCCCTCAATTCTTGTGACTACATCCCAAACATCATTCTTCATGATCGACTGGTATTCCTCGACCATGGCATCCTTCCATTATCTCTTTTCCACTGCTTCTTCATAACAGGAAGGTTCTTTGTTCATAATATCATAGAGTAGGGAAACATAACTGGTATGTGATCTAGTCCTCTTTCTTTTTCTGTGCTCTTCTTCTGGAATGCCATATATTTTTGCATCTTGAATGAGCTCTCTAGCCCATGCAGGCTTCCTCTTGTGAGAGTTCTTCTCACGGGGTGGATCTACATGTATTTGTGGATCTTCAACTTCATGATCTGCTTTTGGAATTGCTTCATTCATGGTGGTGTCTTGGAATCTATTTTCCTTTGGTTCTTCATGATATTCAATAGGTGTCTTCCTTGATTTGATGAAAGCTGAGTTTTCATCAAATGTTACATCCTTGCTGACATCAATCTTCTTGAACCTTGGAAAGTATATTCTGTAATCCTTTGAGCTTTCACTGTACCACACAAAGATACCCTTCTTTCCTGACGGATCTAACTTTGTCCTCTTTTCCTTTGGAACATGTGTATATATTGGACAACCAAATATTCTTAGATGGATGACTTTAGGTTTCTTACCAAAGAATGCCTCTTCTGGTGTTTTGTTGTCCAAAATCTTGAGAGGTATTATGTTCTGCACATATATATCTGTCCTAGCTGCTTCTGCCCAAAGATGCATAGGCAGATCCTGGTTATGCACCATTGCTCTTGTTGCTTCCATGATAGTTCTATTCTTCCTTTTTGTAACTCCATTTTGTTGTGGATTGTAGGGAGCAGTCAACTCCCTCTTAATACCTGAATCACTGCATAACCTTTTGAAATCACCTGAAGTGAATTCTCCGCCATTGTCTGATCTGAATGTCTTGATCTTCTTATCAGTTTTATTTTCCATCAAGGCTTTGAATTCCTTGAACTTGTCAAATACTTCATCTTTGTTCTTCAAGAAATAAACCCAAGTATTCCTAGAAAAATCATCAATGAAAGAGACATAGTATACATACCCACTTGGAGAACTGGATGACATTGGACCGCATACATCGGAGTGGATAATTTCCAAGATTCATTTTCCATTGCTTTCATTGCTTGGAAATGCCTTCTTAATGTTCTTTCCTTTTGCACATCCTTTGCAAACACCTTCATGCTTTGTGTTGATTTCAGGAATACCTTCTATAACTTTGCTTGCAATTGGTAGTGCTCTATAGTGCACATGTGCAAGCCTTCTATGCCAAAGTTCACTTGGCTCCATGGATTCATGTACCATGGCATGTTCAGGTTGTCCCTTCAATTTGTACAATCCTCCCTCTTGCTCTCCAATTACTACTGCATCATCTATAGTTTTACCCTTTGGCCACATTAGGACTTGGCCATGTACAAATGCAACCCTCATTCCTTTTGCATCCAATGCAGATATGGAGATTAGGTTCTTCTTGAACCTAGGTACATATAGAACATCTTTCATCTTCAAAGACTTCCCAGAGTCTAGGTTGTAGGAGGCTTCACCAATTCCTTTGATAGGATATTGATAGTCATCCCCAAGTTTCACCTTATGGGGTGACTCATGTTCAGATAGATTTGCAAAAGATTCTTTAAACCTAGTCATGTGTTTGGAAGCCCCACTCTCAATAAGCCAATCATTACAACCATGAGAGATAGTACCTGTGAGAGTAGACATTAGAACATATTCATCTTCACTTGATGAAGTATCACTTTCTTCCCTAGCCTTCTTATTGGGAGGTTCATCATCCTCAACAGCATGAGCATGAAACCTCTTCTTGTTGAATTTGTTGTTGTTATCTTTCTTATTCTTGGGACAATTTGAAGCAATGTGTCCTACCTTATTTCAATCAAAACATCGAACATGAGATATATCTTTCTTCTTGTGATGAGAGTGAGAATGATTCTTGTTATGAGATCTCTCCCTCTTAAACTTGCTTCCCTTGGTGTGTGCTGTGAGAGCTTGATCTTCGTTCCCCATGTTTTCTTATCGGGCCACAAGCCTTGCTTCTTCTTGTGAGCATTCCTCCCAAAGTCTACTGAATGAGATCAACTTCCTCCTTACACAGATTCCTTGGATAAAGGATTCCCATGACCCAGGTAGGCCATTCAATGTGGTCATGACAACTTCACCATTGTCCACTACATCATCCACAACTTCAAGTTGTTCCTTGATATGAGAGACCTTAGAGAAATAAGATTGAATGGTCTCTCCATTCTGAAGCTTTACCCCTTTCAATTGATTTTGCAAAGTCTTCTTCTGATTTATGTTCTTTCCTTAAAATAGCTCGGTCAAAGAGTCAAACATTTCCTTGGGTGTCTTTAGAAATGACACATGTGGAATGAGATGGTCCTCGATAGAATCGGCAATGATCCTCTTTGCCTTGACCAAGTTGTTCTTGTGAAGAGCCTTAGCCTCTTCTTCCTCTAGGACATGGACCTCTTCACTTATGTAAGTTTCCAACTCATTTTCTTCTAGGATTAACCCAATCATATACTTCCATGCTCGGAAGTTATCAACCCCTTCAAGCTTATCTTCAAGTTTGGTGTGGTGAGACATATTTTAAAGAGTACTTCAAATGGAAATAGAAAAGATTTAGGTCTTACCACCTGATTTGCTGAAAACTAGATCTAGTCCCAGATTAGGGTTTGTCAGAGAAACTCTAAAAATTCAAAATGTGAATTTCAAACTTCTGAAAGGATAGAAAGATGCACCTTGATGAGCTGATCAGCTTGGTATATTCAGAATTTGAGATCTGCAAAGTTTCACCCTTCAAAAATGCCTTTTAGTCTTCCCAGATTCACTAGGGAGGACCTTGAATTAGGGTTTGAGTTTCACGGAGCTTCACCCAGCCAAAAATCTCGATCCAAAGCTCTAAACTTTGATTTTTCCAAGGATCTTCCATTTATGTCTTTAGATTTTAGAAATTCCTATTTTTGTGGAAACCCTAATTTTAGGGCCAAAACTGAAAGTGCTTAGAATTGAATTATGATTGGACAGATAGATGCTCCTTGATGAGTAGAGTCAATCTACCTTACCCTATTTCCAAAATCTATGGAGAGAAACCTAATAAACAAGAAACCCTAGTTTCTGCCACTGCACAATGTCTTCTTCTTAGGGAAGCTCTGATACCATGTTAATTTTTTAGCATTAATTCAATATGCTCTAGGATCTTTACTGAGAGAATAACATGTACAACATATCAAGTATAACAATGCATATCAATCACACCAATAAATCACATGAGACAATAGACACACAGATTTTCACTCGGGAAAACCATAAAGGTGAAAAACCCCACAACTTCCTCAGAGATAAAGAGAGCAATGATACAACCAAAGTACAAGAGATAGTATTCTCCTAGCAGCTGATCCTCCTCCTCACAAGTGCGCCAATTTCTGAGTGATGGAAGAGTTAGTAAGTGAATGATCAAATAGAGATCTCCTGATCTCTATTTATATATGTCATGTCCTGCCCAATAAACCAGTGGGGCCGACTTGTCTAACTTAGCATGATAACCCATGCTTCACTTACTCAGGTACGACCCCACACATGGTGGTGTAATAACCCATCGACAACTTGTGACACTTGTCAATACAAATGACGACACTTACATACAGAGGAATAATAACATCTCTATAGGAGTACAATATACCTAGATGAAATACATAGGTGAAATACATTCTGAAGTTACATATACATCAACAACATTTCCTCTTCTTCTTCTTCACTATCATCTTTTGTTAGACGTGCTTGATATCATTTGTGATGGAAACTCCTTTTCTTCCTTAGAGGACAATCCTTAGCAATGTGTCCTATTTTGTGACAAGTGAACCCTTGGAATGCGGAGTAATCTCTTCTTTGATTAGTTCCTCTTCTCTTTTGAAATATTTATGGAGGTTGATACTCCTTGTGACGATCCTTATTGAAGTAGGATTGATTCCTTCTTCTCTTGGTGTGGGTGGCTAAGGCTTGTCCATCCTCTTTGAGCAAGGCTTCTCTGTTGGAAACTTTATCTTCTTCTTGAATGCAATCCTCCCATACCACATAAAACTTCATACTTTCTTTTCTGGCACACATAGTTTGGATGAATGACTCCCAAGTTCTAGTGAGACCATTTAGAGAAGTCATAACTAGTTCATATTTATCAAGGGTATCTCCAATGGCATCTAGTTGTTCCTTGAACTAGGAAACCCTTGAGAAATAATCTTGAATAGATTCTCCTTGATTCATCTTAGTGCTCTTCATTTGAGCTGTCAGGTTCATCTTTCTATTGATGTTATTTCCTTCATACATTCTAGAAAGGGCATCATACACTTCCTTTGGTGTCTTCTTGGATGCCACTTGGGGAATCAAGTGGTCCTTGATAGAATCAACAATGATTCTCTTTTCCCTAATCAATTCCTTTCTATACTTATCTTTGAATTCATCTTCCTCAGGTTCTGCAACCTCATCTTTTATATATTGGAAAAGATCATTCTCTTCAAGAATGAGAACAATCCTATATTTCCATGCTCGGAAATTCTCTATACCCTCTAGCTTGTCTTCAAGCTTAGTGCTTGGAGCCATCTTATCCAAGATGTCACAAAAATTGAAGTTTCTCAAAAGATAGAATAACACTTACTAGGAGATGTGCTTAATTGAATTGAGAGGATTGGTGAACTCTGCTTCTAGAAACTTCAACTTTTCACCCTTCAAATCTGATCACCAACTTTTGGATCTGCAACATAATTTCTGGTTTTCTAGTTTGCACCTTTTTTAGTTTTCTGGTGCACAGGTGCGCACTTTTGCTGGTTTACTAGTTTTTTGGTCCTGAAGTCAAACCAAGGTTTGACAATGCTGGGGGTTCTACCCACTCAAAAAGTTCAATCTAGGGCCCAAAACGTCGATTTTGAGGAGGGATATACAGCCATGTAATTAGAATCCAAAAATTCCAACTTTTGTAGAAACCCTAATTTTCATAGGAGGAGGAGAGAGAGGTATTTTCACCTTGTGAAAGATGTCCTATTCAGGCTAGATCTGATACCATGTTAAGTTTAGCCTAATTTCAGAAGCAATATCACTAAAAGAAACACAATCACAAGATAGACAAATATTTACCCTGGGAAACCCTCATGCGGTAGAAAACCCAGCAAAGCTTTCCTCAATATAGATAATCAACCAATACAAGATGTAGTCCCCAAACAAGAGCTCCTTCTACTCCTATGCAGACCTCTCTCTCTACTAAGCGACAATCACAAGTGAGTGAATGAATGAAATAAATGAGGAACACACCTCCTCTATTTATACTCAACTCCTAACTGACTTTTCACCCTAACAAGGCCGACCTTTCCTAAGAGAGTCTAATAACCCTTAAACAACTAACTCAGGGCCGACCTCACATGGGAGATATAATAACCCTAGTTACCACACTCTCCCAGAGGAATAAACATCTCTAGATATACAATAGGGTCTCCATGGAGGAATGGAACATCTCTAGAACAATAAAGTACAAATATAATATTCTTAGAAGTTACAATATTTCAACAGTAAGGACCTTTGTGTTCTTCATCTATGTTCATTGTCAAAATAGCAATTGATATATGTTTTTTTCTAAATACATGAATGTATTGATTGTTGTTACCTAGATTGTTTTGTATTGTTTGTAATTCAGAGTCTAGCAAGTCGAGAATGAAAGGGGTCTTGATGAATAGAGCACAAGGTAAAATAAAACGTATGGTATTGGAAATTTCCTTCTTCAAAGGAACAATTAATTGAAGAATTTGACCTCAACATCAAAATCATGCGACACGTTTCTTATGAAAATTTCACCAATAGTGAGTTGACAACAATTAATATTTTACTCTACTCGATGTTGGTGTGTTTATAGGGAGTTGTTTAATATATCAAAAAATATCAAAAATTTATAAAAAAATAAAAAACTCTATCAAAATAAACATAAAGAAAAATCGAACATTGAAAACAAATTGTTATCAAAACAAATTAAAAAATATCAGTAATAATTATAACATCCAATAAATTTTGATGGAGATAGCTATAACAACCATTGGAAATCATTTATGGTTTATCTAAAACATATTCAAAAAGGAAGAGAGGAAAATCAAACCTTCTTGGTAGAGTAACAAAATAACTCGGCTTCCATTCAATAGGTTTCATTTTTGCTTCAAAATATGCTCTTCTTCTGAATAAAAAGAAGTCAAGCACATCAACATAGGCCTTCTCCGCCTACTGGACAACATCAAATTTGTGCCCGACATGGCATCCAACAACATACCCAAATCAGTCGATTGGGCTCACCAAGAAGTTGAGGGAGGGATTTGGAACCAATGCTCTTTATAATCACAATTGATGGCACGCATAACACTTTCTCCTCATGCAAAATCTCCCTTGTCCCTATTTTTAAGTTTTTCACATACTAGGCATGAATCCAACATCTTCACTCATTATTTTCGAATCCGCGATTTTTCAATTTTTAGTTTTCTCATTTATTTCACTTGTTGGTTGGTAGTTGGTACCATTTATTTCATTCGTTCGTTGTACCATTTATTTTGTTGCTTGATTTCACCCATTTCCAACATCCTTTTCTAGCACATTTCGAGTGAATCCAGTTAAAAGAAATTCTGATCACAAAAAAAAAATGTTTACACTTGCTTAAACTGGGCACCCCAAAAGCACTGAATCCATTTATGCATTCAGAACATTGATATAAACAACACAAAAATATAATTTTAAAAAAGAAATTGGCTTTATTCCCATAAAAATCAGGAGACTTGGCTTGTTGTCTCAATTAAACTAGTTGTAAATAGTTATTGAAATGATATTTTAGGGAGATTGTGATTGGTAAATTATGAAGCTGATTTTTACATTAGTGAGATTTGAACAAGTTTTCATGAGAAATATGAATTAAGATTATATTATGGAAATGAATCAAAGCTACAATAAGAATATTGCAAAGTTTACTATTATTGGGCTTGACATGTGGGCTAGAGTTTTTCTTTTATTGTTTTTGTGTTACTAAAATTGTGTGTTAGCAGTGACAATTAGGGTTCAAATTTGAACCCCCTTTCAAAGGGTTATAGTAGGTCCCATATCCCTCAGAAAAAAATTAAAATCCTATTTTTTACCAATACAATTAAGAAGAGCATAATTTATAGCAACATTTCAACTGTTGGTCAACTTGAATTTTCTTGTCAATATCAAATTTCAATTTATGAATCCTTGGATTGTGGGGATTTAGGACATTGAAGTAGGAGATCATTCTTCTCAATTCAAATTTTTATTTGGAATGACCTATCTCATATCAAAATAATGAACTTTTAAGTCTTGCAAATCTTAACATATGAATACTCTCTCTACACATACAACATACATAAAATAGTTTCTCCAAGATGATCAAGAGGTATGTCGGAAACAACTAAAAGATGGGTTTTCCGTAGCGCAATTTGTTAAAGTTACTGCATCAACAATCATTCTACAAGACAATATTGTGTGACAATATTAAGCCTTATGTGTCAATTTAGTGCCTTATAAGATGTTGAGTTGGACTCAAGAATGACTTTTAAGCCTTATGCATAAAGGTTAAATCCTCATGTGTTTAGGTAAGTGCTTTGTATGTCAAAGTGATGGTTCTTTACAGTCTTGTTTGTCAAGACTAAGGTCTTGTGTGTCAATACAAATCTTCATCTGTTGAGGTAATGTTTTTCTATTTGAATCATGAATTATGTGTTCCATACTACTAGCCATGGTCGTATAGATGGATAAGCTAAATTTAAGTCTCCTCTAGAGACTGGCCACCTCTAGAGTGAATTACTTTAGAATATGACCACTTGGAAAGAGAGGAGAATGACATGATCACATCATTGGTATATTTGATATGATTATTCATTAAGTTGGGAAGACTGGACCATGCATATAAGACAAGAGATAAAGATAAGATGATTTAAGATCAAAGATAACTCAAATTTGTTGACTTCACTAATCACTGTGCTAAAAGACTTAGGATAGCAAAGTTTTAATAATAAATACTTTAGTAAAAAGAGTTAACTGAAGTGTTAACAACAAATATTTAGTTAACTAAGTATTATGCATGATGACAATCACTTGATTTAAGCTAAAATATGGTGCTTGATTTACAACACTTGCATGTCGACACTTGAGTTAAACTAAAAGACAACACTTGAGTTACAACACTTGCATGAAGACACTTGAGGTAAACTAAAAGATGACACTTGAGTTACGACAATTGAGTTGTGAAACTTGAGTTGCGACACTTGAGTTAGGACACTTCATTTACAACACTTGCATGATGACATTTGAGTTATCCACCTAACTAAGTGATCTAGCATCTAGTTGAACGCTAATTTCATCTTGAAGTCACACGACAAAGAAAAAATCCAAAGTATGAGAAGTATGGCACAACTTGTTATTCATTATTGATGAAACCAATGTGAAAGCGAATTCTCTCTTGAAGGACCCTCGCAAATTTTGTGCATGCGATTAAATCAGTGAATTGGTTTAGTGTAGAATATTATTATGGGTTCTATTTTCCATCTATCTATCTTACTCTGTAATTGCACCAAGGGTGATTCGTTATTTATCTATGATATTGCATTAGGGTTTCTTGATGTAATCTTGTCATTGTAAAGGAAAAATTCTCTTATATATATCAATATAATAAGGATTTGAAGCTTTTGATGGGGTTTTCTCCCTCAGGTTATACAAGGTTTACCTCGGGTAAATCACTGTGTCGACTGTGGATGTTTATGATTTTGATTATTAATTGATTTAAAGTACTATTGTAGTTATGAAATTAATATTAAAAAATCAACACATTTTACTCAATTTTAGTTGATGAAAGCAATAATCAAACTATGGAGTACCATTCGATGAATATAGTTGGACCTTACCTCTGATGGGGAATTCTCCATGAGGGGTAATCGTGAATGTTTATATTATAATATATGTCGATGTTGCGATGCTACTTATGTATTAGGTATCCATCGAATAGATTGTAGAGAGGCATTAGCAGGAAATGATGCTTCATCTCATTTATTTATTTACCCCTCTCTTAGACAAGCTTTACAGTATCATTATAGAAAAGGAAAAACAATGTTTGGATAGAAGGTGAATATACAAAGAGCGCTAAAAAGGTCTTCCTATCTTTGGAAGACATCACATTAGCATGGACCACCACATTATGCTTAGATCATTGCAGAGGAATAATAAATATAACCTCTTTTACTACTTTGAATTCATTAGAAAATATTCTGAGCTGATGCACATAAATAAATTGTGGAATAGATTGGAATATATTAAAAGGTTCATTTCTAGTTGAGAGCTACTATGATACTAAGGTTGTTCAAGATTTCCATTACAAAGTTTAAGAGCACTAAAGGGTGTTCGAAAGGAATTCATTGCAATATTAGATTTATTAAGCAAGGTTCCATTGATGCCTCCACTTTCCTTTTTGTCATATTAAGTAGATTAAGCATGTTTATATCGATTCAGGTGCGTTAGCTCAACCTTATATGCTATAGTCGTCATCATCCTTCTCCGTGTTGACAATATAATTCTTATGGGATGTTGTGCTTCTAATCTTGATAAACAATTAAGAACTTTGAAGTCCAAATTGGTTAATATAATTATCAAGTTCAATAAGGACACTTAATACGTTTTGTATATGGAAATACAAAAAATGAGGAGGTGTCTTCCTACAAGTATTTCAATATTGATATTAATAATCGTCAATATCAACTAGGGCTATATTAGCATTGAGAAGTGGATTAATGGAGGGTGCAAAGCTTATTTTTGTCTTGAAATCAATTGTAATTCAATGTTAACCTTGACAACATGATGTGGGAAAAAATAATTTCATTTTTTTTATGTAACTCTTGTCACTCCTTTTGTATTGTACGGTTGCGATGTTTTGGGTTGCAACATTTGTAGATAGTAATGGAGAAATATTAAGCAAATCCAGACGTGTTTCATAATGTTTAACCTCAAAATTAAAAGCAATACACCCTAGTACCATGTTCTTCTTCTAGACACACCCCTCATTGAGAGAATTGCTATGAATATATACTTGATGTTCAAGTACATTATAAATAACATTGTAGACCAGAGACATCTTAAAAATGATTTATAATCTAGTGAAGATCATCTTCGGCTCAATACATGCCAGTATAGAGATGTTGTGGCGTGGTTAAACTATTGGGGAGTCAACGAAAATGCCACTTTGCAAGATATCAAAAACATTGTCACTTATAATTTTAAGGAGAAAATGTGGGATGAGAAATAATTAGAGGTTAAATATAAAGTAAATTAAGACATTATTACTATAAGGAGGTTATTAACCCTAATCCAGAAGATCAACAATATCTCTATGTTTTATCTAGTTCGAAGAAGAAAATAAATTTATGCAAGGTAAGAATGAACTCTCATGTCTAAGCTCCATATCGAAATAGGGCATTGGACAATTCCTATAACATAATGGGTGGAAAGGATTTGGTTTCTATAACACCGTATTGTGTGGAAAGGATTTTCCTTCTCAATGAGACTACAAACAAATGTTGATGATGAAAGTCACTCTCTCTTATAATTCCATGTCTACATTTAAAGTGGTTCACACTTACATAATTGTTGCTACAATACAAACCTCCCTAAACCTTCTAACTTGTCAAAACTATAACAACCTCAAAATGCTTCTTTCTAAGCTTTTTTTAGCATAAATAAACTTATGACCCAAAAAAAATTATATTCTTAAGACCCCATAGTAAATGCTAACCATCTTCTTCTTTATCACCATCTAATATTCAATACAGTTTATATTTTTATATTATATTATCAAACAAATTAATTGAAAATACTTAATTATATAATATGAAAATGATTACTTATAATTTATATTTAATCTCGTGTACAATTATTATTGAATACTAAAAAATAGAATTAAGTGCAAGATTGTTAAATACAAAACTTATTTAAATTTAATTAGTTATGTTATTAAATATCTAAAATGTCTTTCAAATTTATATTAAGACCCATGGCACTTCCCGTCTGGATTTGAAGCATAATTGAATGGCGTTGAAAGTTGTGTAAGGAATTTTGTCGCCTCCTGATTAAATGTTGTGTAGGTTTGGTTTCCCTCTTGTTGAATTTTGTCTACAAAATTATGCTTCTTATTGATTCTTATTTAATGTTGTGTAAGTAATTCCACTTGTTTGAATGTTGTGTAAGGTAGTGTGTTTCTTGTTATTGTTGTTTAATGCTATTTCCTCTTGTAGAAGGTTTGTGACTGGCATGTTCAACATCGAATCTATCTACAATGTTGGACGATCTACCAAGAAAGGTATTCCTATGAAACTTCATACTGCTATCTACTATCTACTACGATACTTATGTTTCCTACTTTGTTTCCACAATTTTCCAGCTCAAGGTCTTAAGACTCTCCACAATTTTTCTGTTCCTGTGCAAAACCATATCACCGATAGCTTTCACGATAATTGTGTTTGCCACTTTTATTTCCATTATTCAAGCTAAATTTCTTCACACTCTCTACATTTCGCTGATGGTTATACCTAAGATCATCTATAGTGGTTCTTCCTCACTCTACCTTCCTTCTCGACCTTCTTCTATGGGTGGTATGCGAAGTTGCAACTCCATTTGCGGATTAGGATGTCCGGTCTCGGAAGGTAGCAATAATCCCTCAATCACATGCCTTTACCAACACTACCCTACCCTAATATGTTTGAACGTTTGACATCCTTTCTAAATACTGAGCCATACCACTTATTGTACCATTTGCACCACCAGTCAATATTTGTCTAAATATTTCAATTTAATATAGATGATATTAAAGTTTAGTAATATTATATTATTTAAATTTCATAATTATAAATCAAGTTGTAAATTGTTGTTGTGGAATGTTGATGTGGGTTTATACATTTCATTAATATGATAGCTTCCTCCAACGATCTACATTCTTTTTATGGACCGATTCCTTAGAATATAGACTAAAATCATTCAATATTATCCTTTCTTAATCCCCAACATAAGGATGCACCAAACCATGCCATTATAGAAGTTCCATACAAATAATAATAATAGTTTTATATAATACATGAATTAAGAATGAGCACTGGCCCGTTCTCGCATTAGTAAATTTCGAGAATGAAAGGAGCACTAGACTTAATAATCCACTCCTCACTTCTTGTGTTCATGGAAAGAGGTGTAGAAGGACCATTCCCCTCTCCCAATACATTTTGTGAGCAGTTATTGGCCTTAGAAACCATTACAACCTACTATAATTACAATGTAAATTCCTGACACTTCTGAAATTAATGTCAGGACGTGAAGGAGTTGATGTCATCTGGGCCCACATAACACATGTCGGTGTCCAGTTGGCATATGAGGGTGCCACCTATGAATCCTATGTATGTCGTCGAGTCATTCATGTTTGTTGGCATGGTCATGGGTGAAATACAATGTTCGTAGGCCTAGGCGGTAGCATATCAAGACAAAAGTGGTTCCGAAATTTCATTTTTGGAACTGTTGACAATCATGATTCGACATGTAGCGAGGTGAATTCAGGGAAATGGCTTGGAGGGAGTGTTTTATCCTTGTTTCATATTCTGGAAGCACTATCCCTCTGATTTGTAGATCTGATCTATTTGTGGGTGGATTATTATGCTCGTAGGGGCTTAGGATCACTTAGCTCCTTTATGCTTGAGCCATGTTGATAGAATTAACTGTAGGGATTTGTCTACTCTAATTATATAATTCTTACTATGAATTGGTGAGATTCAATTGAAATAAATGAAGGAATTATCTAAACTTTCCTAGTATCTTTAACCATTTTGAATTTGAAATAAACTTGGAGGGAACAAATTAAACTCATAAATGGGAAGGAAAATTGAATTACTTCATATAACATCAAAGAAGAAATGATGCTTACTTACAACCTTGCTTGAGGTGAATCCATTCTCCTTTTCTTTGAGCCACTCTTCTCCATCCTTTCCTTTGATCCTTGAATATATTTTTGTTGAAGATGAGCTTTCCAACCTTTCCAATCTTCCAGCATGCCTTTCCTCACACTTTTTGTATTTTACTAGCCCCAAATGCCCTATTTTTATAGGATTGATATTTGTACATTCAATGACTAAAAATGAACATGACACTAATCCTGTGAATTTTGATTATTTTCAATAAAAAATGCACTTTTCCATTGCTTTCAGGCTTTTGACTTGATTTTCTAGAATATTTAGGACAATTAATACACCAATGATGTATTCTTTCCACTCCAGCAGTTGTAGAAACTAGGCTTTGGCCCTTTAAGTGGTCCTAGACTTGGCCTCTTTAGAGAAACCTTTGTCTTCACCTACTTCTTCCTTTTTGGAAGCAGTGGTCTAATGAGAGATTAAAGCTCTCAATTGTTCCAAATTTTTGGTCTTCATGTTGCAGGTGAATGGTAAAATGTGCTTCTGCCTTCACTTTTTAAGGGCATTAATTTGATTGTTAATATATGCCCCCTAATGTGTGAGGTCCAAAGCGAAGCTAAGGACCAAAATACATTATTTCTTCATACTTATACTGTTGATTGATCAAAGAAAGGATAACAAAGGATTATCTCATTGGCGCAGGATTCGGGAAAACACCTGCAAGTCAAACATAGAAACTTCTCAAATATACAAAATTATCCAGAGGCGGGTATAGCCATACTTAGCAGTAAAAAATCATGTCCATGGAAAATACACAGTGGATTCATGTCAAAAGTATTTTTCAGAAGTGTAAACATGCACTTTGATGAGTGTGAGAACAAGGTCTTCATCAAACTTCTAACATGGTAGTTTAATCTTCCGCAACTCAGGAAGTGCATCGATGAGTGATACAACTATTATTCCCAAGGTATTCAATACAAACCGATGATAGTATGATTTTATATCATGAGAATAAATGAGCTGATGTCGAGCATAATAAAACACCATCTGATTACGGGTCATTAATGTGTACCATTAACATATGTGAAGATATCCACTGGTAATGATGATGGACTCCAAGGTACTGATTACAAACTATAAAGTGTGAATAGAGGTTATAAAGTCAAACAATTGTAGAATCAAATAATCAAGGTTTATTGATGTGTAAACACTGTCATTTGTGACTAAACCTCCCATAGATGAATGCAATATCCAAGGTACTCTAGGGTTTCTATATTCATTTCCGAGATGATGATTTGGTGTTGATAAGAATAGATCCATCGGAAGGAGTGAATTAATGCATCCCATATAAACCGATACAAAGAAGAGATCAATAGTTTCATGTAATTTGGTGGAGATTCTACATCCAACACTGTATACTAACACAAGGAAGGCCGACATAATTGGTCAAGAATATTTGAGGAAAGGATGACACTATTTGAAATTCCCTTGAACACTTAACCCAATGTGGAATGGACACTTGGGAACATAAGACTCGAGTAACTGACCTTAATGAAATCCGAAAATTCCAAATGCATTAATGAAAGATCCATTGGTGATGGGAAGGATAACCCAGGGGTGGAGATCTTTCCAAAATACTGGTACAATTTCCTAAGGAAAATTTAGATGGTGTACTAATGGAAGATACCAAATTATTTTTTGTGTTCAAGGGAGATAAAGCCTGACTGTTTCCATTTCTTCAAGGATATAATATGAAATGATTCAATTTCCCCCTTTTTGGATTTTTGTGTTGTCCAATTTTTTATACCTTTTTCATTTACTAGCTTGAAAGAAGAATAAAGCATGCTATGGTACATTAGAGGAAATTAATGTCTCAAGGACATGCACCTATATTTCAAGGGCGTGGGTCAGGCCAAGTCAAAGATATATATTACAAATAAGGTTTGAGCTAGCTATGTGCACTCTTATGGGTGTTTCGTCAATGGGTATGGGTCAATTATATAGAAGCAATGGTTTAAAGGAATCATGTAACAAAAGGTGACTGCAACGGAAAATACACAACAAAAGCAATAATAAACGAAGTAGTAGACATGGATGTTCAAGTGGATATTTTAGCACATGTTGATGTAAAATGACACAAAATTGGGAACCCATCACCATATGGTTAGCAATTTATTAAAGAGAAATATGCAGTCTCAAACTCCAAGTGATGGTGCTACTAATAAGGCTCCGAGGCCTATGAGAATAACTCAGCATGGGAACCAAAATGGAAATGGGGTGGTGACTAGAGTGTAACATGTTAGGTAGGATATTATGTTGGAATGGTGGAAAATACAGATATGATGGGATGGACCCGAAATTTCCAACAGGTTCGACCCTAGGGAAAGTACGGTAACAAAATGTTCAAATGCATCTTCATAGTGGGATAATCTAAACCTATATGTAAGATTCCAAATATTCCTGATCAGATCGAGGAACATGCAAATCATGCTCCTATAATAGGGTAGATTTAAATGAAGTATGCTCCTAGTGGCCCCATAAAATATGTCCTTAGGTGGGTGCAACCAAATGTTCATAACATCAGGGATAGATTCATATGATGATAAAATATTGTCCAAGAAATCATGTGAGCTCGAAGAGCTCACAACACCAATGGGACAAGTAACTGGATCATATTCCTCCATCAAGGGAATATTTTAATACAAATCCATCGAATCCATTTGTGTAGCTTGGTATAAAAATTCTACTGGAGATAAGGGTGATCCTAATGCTTTCCAACATTTAAATGACATTACAGAATATGAGGCCCCGTCATTTGTTATGGTTCAAAAAATGTTCTTACCATGATTCATTACTTTAATATGAAAATAAAATTTAGAAGTGGTCCTACATATTGAATGGTATATGTCTGATGTGTTCGAAGTTGTATCGGATGGATCAACAACTCCAATTGTGGACAATAGTTCCTTTCTTTGTGCAGGATGACAATGCAATACCTCAAATGCTGACAAGGCACATGGTACTTCAGCTAGGTCCTCAAGAACATTGCCTTTCTAAGAAGCTTAGGTTTTAGGATTATGGATTTTTTTACATGTAGAACACTTTTGGGGGGGTGTGGTACTTAATTCTATGGTTGTTTTATCAATGGAGAGAGAGCCACTTGGTTGTGATACCGATTGATCTGATGTACTAGGAGGGACATCACAAGAATCAAGTCTTGTTTGAATGCTCATCTCATGATCACACGTGAAGAAATTATCATTGGGATGATTTCCCCATTGTGGAGGGGGGGGGGGTTGGATGGTTGTCCGCTGGATGGGGTACCATTGTCAAAATAGTTGGGTTTTGTTTCCCACTACATTGATTCATTTTTGGTGCATCTCTATTCCCAGATTTAGCATTTTTCTTACTCTTGTATTTCTTCTTCTTTCCTGTAAGGTCTATGGATGGGACTATAGTGATTTTAGAATTCTTGGAAGATTATAAATTTGCTTAAAATTATAATTATTTTTCTTTGTTCTAAGGTGTATGGATGGGACTATGAGGATGTCATAAGTGTTGGAAGGATTAGCAGGTTGATGCATTACATGGCCAATTGTAAGTTGCGAATTTTGGACATACATATGTCCCATTTGCTGGGTAATCTGCTCAAGTTAGTCAACAAAATCCATCATACCATTAGCATGAGGTCCATGTGGTGGCATAGCTGGATTGAATGCAGGTTGTGTAAGTTGGTCCCAAAATATTGGCTACTTCCTAGAACTTGACCACTCCATTGAGAAATGGGGTTAATGGCTGGATTTCCCCCTTACATGGTTAGGCCCAAAAAATATTGGTTAATTTCGAGAACCTAACCACTCAATTGTTGTGGTCCTTGGGAGTGAAAATAATTCCAAGGTGGGTTGTCGCCATGAGGAGATTTCCCCCAAGAATATTGAGTACTTCTGGGAACATGACCAATGGTCAGATTGCCTCCTTGTAGAGTTGGGACCCAAGAATATTGGTTACTTCTTGGATCCTAACCACACCATGGACGTTATCATTGGGATTGAAAATCATTCCATGGTGGATTGCCTCCTTATGGATTTTTCATCCAGAAATATTGGTTACATCATGAATGCTATCCATTCCATTGTGAAATAGGGTGCATGGAAGGATTTCCCCCTTGTAGAGGTAGGTTCCAATAATATTGGTTACTTGTCGAAACCTTACCATTCCATTTTGGATTAGAATTAATTGCTAGATTTCCCCCTTGAATAGGTGGGCCCTAATAAGATTGGTTACCTCTTAGAACTTGACCACTCCATTGATTATTTCCTTGGTTTAGATTAGCGTTCCAAGGTTGATTTCCTCCTTGCACAGATGGCCCTCAAGAAGATTGGATACTTCCTAAAACCTTCCCACTCTATTGTGGAATGTGGTTGATAGGTGCATTTCCCCTAGGAATTGTTCTAGGACAATTCAAAGGATAACCCCTAGGGGAATTTCCACTAATCTGTAGAGGATAACCCCAATTGGCATTAAAGTTCCATGGCCCATTGCTTCCGCCAGGAATATTACCATTCCACGGTGAAGGGTTCCCCCCAAAAGTAGAACTTGGACAACCGTTTGGTATACGGAGAGGATTTTTGTTTACTCTATGTATTGTTTAACCTTGATTAGCTTAACCGTATGGAAAAACCATGTTTGGTTAGGAACACGCTCCAGTAGGGATCCCTGCGGAGGAAGTGGATGTACTTCTGGGATTGGAACCCGAAACTGTACCAACTGGCATTGAAGTGTTAGTTGAACTTGTGCTAATATTAGGTATTTTAACTGTTGGGATTGATGTTGTGGTCAAAGTGGAAGCATTACTACCTCTTGTAACCATTTTGAAGTTGCATTGATGTGGTCCTTCGAACTTCTTATGAATACAAAGGATCAAGTTTTGTATTCTGCATGTTATTCAAAATTTCAAAAAGAGGGTTGATATTACCTAGTGACTCAAGAATATTAAGTACAATTGGTTTTGAAACACTCATCAAAGGTGGAATTACGTGAGGATTTGTGTGATTTACTAGTGTCTCAATTTCAACTAGACTCAGATCATGAACTATGTTTGCATTCAGTTCATGATGTAATGGTGAATTCTCACGGTTTGGTTGATGTTGTTCCTCTCAAGTAATATTAATTGGGTTTAAAATCAATTATGTTTACAAGTCACCAGGATGTGCTTTTTGTATATGTCTACACAATTTAGAGGGGCCTTCAAACTCACCTCACTATCTCCGTGACTGGAGGATCAAGAGAGTAGCCACTTCAAAGTTTTTTATAAAATAATCTGTTTAAAGTGGTATTCTTAATCAAAAGATGTAATAAAACAATCCTAAAGGACATCTAGACTCACCAAAGAGAAAAGTGTCCACACAGTAAACATGTCCTATGAATCCAAGCAAGCAATTTACTTTCCCAAAGAATGGAAGTTCAGTGAAAAGATTGATTAGAGGGCCTTCCAAAACTAGAATTTCCTGAGGGATTTCAAGGCTGAAACAATTAATAATAGAGAAGGTATGATAAATAGTTACAATAAAATTTAAGCACAAAGGGTCCAATTATTGGTTCCTGGCCAATCACCCTCTCAAGGAGTAAAAGCTTCAAAGTCTGTATCAGATACCGCAAGTGTCCCCCACTCACAATAGCCCATGTGATATCCTAGGAATATCAACTAAGTTTACCACTTCACAATCAACGGCCAGGCATAACAGTTGTAAGTCTAGGACAACTCTCATAACTAGGTACTCCAAAAAGTGATGTCACCTCGAGGACTTGTCACTTACATGGAATTCTATGATGAGCTCATATCCCACTAAACAAGCAAGAGGGCGGTACCACCTTTACTTATCCATATCAACCTTGTTTGTGATGCATGTTTTAGATGCACTTTTCTGATAAGTGTCGTTTGCTACTAATGTATTTATACTCTCAGTAAGCAATGCTAGTTTTGAAATCTTATGGCCCAGGAGTGCTAACTATCCAATCCTAATGCGGGGCTCTAGCCTAACCTTGTTGGTGATATCAAAATAAAATATTGGTTAGTTTTAGATTAAGCGTCAATTTTAAGGGTACTTTTCTTAGTTTTAGGGATGGACGTGAAACGTTTGGTGTGTTGACTCAAAAAATTTAACCAAACAATGGATTATGCTCCCTGCTCTATCTTTTAACTCGATTAATTCTTTAAACTAGTGAAAAATTGGAGGTTCTTGTGGGTCTTCCAAACATGCAAGTTGAAAAATAGAATTAAAATAAAATTTCAAAAGAAGCGATGTTTTACTATCACAAATTAATTTATTTCTTCATTTCTATTTTTTGTTTACAACATGCATAAAAAACTGTTTTCAAATGTTTGAATTGGTTTCCAAATCTTGTGAAGTTTTGGTGATGAAAATTTTTGGTAGATTTTTTTATGTTTTAGGAACATTTCTTCTTAAATATGGTTAATTATTGATTTAAAAAATTGATGTAAACCAAACAAATATCTCAACTAAAATGAATCCAACTCTGTTACACGAGAGATCTATATTTCTCATTTGCAGGGCCACCCAAAAATGCAAGTAAAGAGCATACGCAGATCCCTTTGAAGAACTATGAAGTAAACATTTACAAGTGAGATCTACATTATCGTTCACAAGATCACCCAAAATCCCAAGTGAAGAGGATACGATAGCTCGAAAATTGCATGCAAAAATTCAAATCTACTTTATTGCAAGTGATATACACTTTCTCATTCACAAGATTTCCAAAAATCCCAAGTGAAGAGGATACGGTGGATTGAAAATAAATTGCATGAAAAATCAAATCCTAAACTATTACAAATGAGATCCACTTTCTCATTCACAAGATCGCCTGAAAACCCAAGTGAAGAGGATATGGGTTTTCGAACACAACTTATCTCAAGAAAATTGAAGATTAAAACTACAACTCTCTCTAATTATGAATGAGAAAAATGAAATATTGTAGATCCAAAATAGAAATTTACTAATTAGAATTTTTTTCAAATGATATTTTAATGTATCTTGGTTGTGATTTTGTTTCTTGTTTGAGGTTTAAAAGCATGTAGAATTCAAATTTGAAAAGGCGTAAAGGTTCCTTAAACAATTTTTCATGTTCTACCAATTTGTACCATTTTCAAACTACTCATTTAATAGAAGAACATTTATAAATCAATCCTAATTTAATCAAATCAGGTATCTAAGTGCTAAACATAATCTCAAACAATCATATCTAAAACAAATTATGAGAAAAATTTTAAAAAAAATGCCAAATTAAGCCATTCTTAAGGGTTTTGGAGGGAAAATTCAACTTAAAATTTTCAAATTAAAGCCTTTAAAAATTTTCCAATTTTTTTTGAATTTGTCCTAAAAAATTTTTAAGATCACGTATAGGTCTGCAAACGCAAAAATCATGCCTAAAAGTGACCCTAAACAGTAAATTCTCACAACTAGTTTTGACATTTTCTTGCAATTTTGAACGAAAAACTTTAAAATATTCAAAATCCTTAAAATATTTTCAAATATTAGTCAATTAGGGTCTAAGTAGGGTATAAAAAATAAGTTAAGGGATTCCTAAGCTAATGAAAGAAACATAAATCACAAGAATTGGTGAATTTGGGACCAATTTAGGCCCAAAATTCAAGATCCTAGAGGCACCCATTACTGTTACCACTGCAACTGGTGTTTTTGAGGAATACACTCTACTATTACCACTATAAATATCATGTAACATGCAACTATGCTAACTAGCACCAGCGTGTATCCAAGAACATCAAGATCCCGGACGAAATCCGTCGAAAATTGTTTTTTTTTTTAGTTTTTAAGGCTAAATCTATGTTCTAACGAGACTCAATATTATTTATAAGGATGTTTGGTGGACTTATGACATATTAGAGTAATTTTGAAGAATATATTTAATCTTGGAACACCAATTTAAAAACAAAAATCAAATTAAACCCAAGTGAAGTCGCCAATATGTTGATAGAATTAAGTGTAGGGATGTGTCTACTCTAATTATATATACCTTACTATGAATAGGTGAGAATCAATTGATAGAAATGAACCAATTATCTAAACTTCCCTAATATCTTTAACCATTTTGAATTTGAAATAAACTTGGAGGGAAAAAAACTAAACTCATAAATGGAAAGGACAATTGAATTAATTCATATCACATCAAATAAAAAATGATACTTAGTTACAACTTTTTTTGAGGTGAATCCATTGTCTTTTGCTTTGATCCATCCTTCTCCATCCTGGCCTTTGATCCTTCAAGAGCTTTGTGTTGAATATCAGCTTTCCAACATTTCCAATCTTCTAACATGTCTTTACTCTCACTTTCTAAATTTTACCATGCCCCAAATGTCATTTGTTTTATAGCATTGGGATTTGTGCATTCAATGACTAAACAAGAATTTGGGACTAAATATTTTGGTGAATTTTGATTATTTTCACCCAAAAACTCACTTTTCCATTGTTTTCGAGCTTTTGACTTAATTTTCCAGAATATTTAGGACATTTAATACACCAATGATGTATTCATTTAATCAATTTTTTTAGAATAAATCCCAATTTGATCAAATCATGGATCTAAGTGCTAAAGGTGACCTCAAGCAATCAGATCTAAAACAAATGATGATAATTTTTTTTTTTAAATGCCAAATTGAGCCGTTCTTAAGGATTTTGGAGGGAAAATTCAACTTTAAGGTTTTCAAATTAAAGACTCCCAATTTTTCCAAATTTGTTGTGACTTAATCCTAAAATGTTTGTAATATCATGTATATGTATGCAAACACAAAAAAGATGCCTAAAAGTTGCCCTAAAACAATAATTTGTCACAACTAGTTTTGACAATTTTCTTGCAATTTTGAACCAAAAAACTTTAAAATCTTAAAAATACTTAAACTATTTCCAAATATTAGTCAATTAGGATCCAAGTAAGGTCTAAAATCTAATTTAAGGGATTCCTAATCCAATCAAAGAAAGAAAAAAATCACAAGAATTGGTGAATTTGGGATCAATTTATGCCGAAAATTCAAGATCTCGGGGGTACCTACTACTATTACCACTGCAACCTATGCATTTGAAGTATACACACTACTGTTATCACTATAACCAACATGTAACATGCTACTTTGATAACTAGCACCAACATGTATCCAAGAACATCAAGATACGGGACCAAATCTCTCGAAAATCGAAAATTTGTTAAGTTTTTTATGCTAAATCTAGGTTCTAACCAGACTCAATATGATTTATAAAGATGTTTGGGAGGAATTATGAAATATTAGAGTAATTTTTAAGAAAATGTTTTAGCTTAGAACAAAAATTTCTAAAACAAAATCAAATTAAACCCAAGTGGAGTCACCAATTTGTTGATAGAATTAAGTGTAGGGATGTTTCTACTCTAATTATATATCTTACGATGAACTGGTGAGATTCAATTGATAGAAATGAATCAATTATCTAAAATTTCCTAATATATTTAACCATTTTGAATTTTAAATAAACTTGGAGGGAAAAAACTAAACTCATAAATGGGAAGGAAAATTGAATTACTTCATATAACATCAAAGAAGAAATGATACTTACATACAACCTTGCTTGAGTTGAATCCATTCTCTTTTTCTTTGAGCCATCATCCTCCATCATTTCCTTTGATCCTTCAAGAGCTTTGTGTTGAAGATGAGCTTTCCAACCTTTCCAACCTCTAACATGCCTTTACTCTCACTTTTTGTATTTTACTATGCCCCAAATGCCTTTCTTTTGTAGCATTGGGATTTGTGCATTCAATGACTAAACATGAATGTGGGACTAAACCTTTTGGCGAATTTTGATTATTTTCACCCAAAACCCCACTTTTCCATTGTTTTTTAAGGATTTTGACTTCATTTTCTAGAATATTTAGGACAATTAATACACCAGTGATGCATTCTTTCCACTTCAGAAGTTGCTTAAAATGGTCATTGGCCCTTTAGGTGGTCCTAGACTTGGCATGTTAAGAGAAACCCTTTTTTTCACCTACTTCTTCCTTTGTGGAAGCAGTGGTCATATGAAATATTAAAGCTCTCAATTGTTCTAGATTTCTGGTCTTCATGTTGTGGGAGAATGGTAAAATGTGCTTCTGCCTTCACTTGTTAAGGGTGTTAATTTAATTGTTAACAAGCCTTTAGTTTGAAAATCGATTAAAATGTTCCCAAACTATTATCCTTTGATACAATACCCCCTCAAAAAAATTCGAACTTATTATAAAATAATACCCATTTCGGTTAACTTCCAAATTATACTACAAAATGCTATGGAAGTGTTTCTTAACCTATTTCTTAAATGTTTCTTAACCCATTAAAATATCGCATCGTGGAAAATTGGACGTTGTTGCCTAAAAAATCTAATTACTAATAGCCCCAATAAATTTCTTCTAATATTCTAATTTGAGTGAGCACCCGGAGAAGGCGAAGTTTCCCTTTCGCACGGTCCATATTTATTTCGACAAAGGCCATAATTAGTTTTTCAAGAGCCAAAAATTTAGTTTGACATTTTGATCTAGTCAAGTCAGAAATATGTTATTCTTGGCTTTGAAATTAATTAATTATTATTAATAAGGATGATTTTGGAACTTTTTAGTCTAGATTGTCTGAATTAGTCTAGATTTTGTTGAATTAGTTCTTTCCTGTTGGTAACTTCATGACACAGAGTGCTCCTTCTTCACCCTTATTCCGTTCATAATAATAGGAGGAAAAGGAGCATGGGACCTTTCTAACACTTTTGTATTTTAAGTGAGATAGAGAAGGAGTATTGGCCCTTTATCTCACTTTCGTAATTTCTGGGAGGAAGAGAAGGACCACTAGATCACACTCTCCATTTGGAGGACAAGGATCATGGGTCCCTTCTTCAAATTTTTTAATTTTATCCAGTCGTAGGAGAATTTCCCTTTCGTACACACTAGTAATTTTAGGAAGGAAGATAAGGAGTGCTATCCCTCTCTAAAACTTTAACCATATATGGGAAGAAAAGAAGGAGCGTTGGCCCTTCCTCACACCTATGAAATTTGAGTAAGGAGGATAAGGAGCACCCATCCTAACTCACAATTTTATGGTTAGAGTGATGAGGAGTGAGGAGGTGGAGAAGGAGCATGGGCACTTCCTCAAATTATTTGTCATTGAGTGACGAGTCTCTGGACTTTTCTCTCGATCTATTAATTCTTGGGAGAATGGGTAAAAGAGGAGGAGAATGAGCAAGAGAAAGAGCAAGAGAAGGAGTAGTGGCACTTTATCACTCTTTTATGGTTTGATTGACGAGGAGGTGGTGGAGTGGCCTCGTTTTCCAACAAAGCAATAATATTAATATAGTGGTGGAGGATCATGGGCCCTTTCTCAAAGTCTTGGTGTTTGAGTGAAGTATTGGCCCCTTTCTCGTGCTCTGGTAATTTTTAGGAGGAATATTCAAGGAGCACTATCCCCTCCCACACACTTGTTTTGTTCAGATGAGTAGTCTTGACGATTGGGTTGTACCTGAAATAGATTATATATTTCTTGGCCCATTCTCACCATATTCCTATTACACATCCCTTTTTCACACTTCTAAAATTTGAGCAAGGATGAGAAGGATCACTAATCCTTTCTCTCTTTTTATGCTTAGTGTGAAGGAGCATTGGAATTCCTAGTGTGAAGGAGCTTTGGCCTAAATTTCCTATGACAAATAAATTTTAGTACATAGATGTAACATCCCAAAAATAACAAAAAGTTAAAATTTTTCAGAGTAGCATTAATTGCTATAATTATCGTGCGGAAGTATAATAAATGTTTACGTCGATTATGTGTGTATAATGTATTACCAAATATGCGTCATGTGTTTATATCTATAGTATACTATTGTTGGATGTTGTTACCTTACTTTATGCATCCTAGATCAATTATGGTCTCTTTACGTAGTTGTTGATGCTTTACAGACTTGATATTGAAATCATTGTATATGCTAACTGTTTACTTTTCATGTTGATGATGAAGGGGTCCTATGGGTACCCCGAGGCTTACTTAGCTATTTGGCTAAAGCATTTAACTTCTGTTGCAGATTACATGTAAGAGAAAATATTGTCTCAAAAAGCAAAGAGAGGTTCTATTTAACTTCAGTTAGCCTTCAATGTTTATAGAAGGAATTATAGAAATTTGAAGTAATTCTGATGAGATCTATCCTAGTTTGATCTTCAGTTATACTCAAGTTATTTATGTAACTTTTAGTTGAATCTTAGAACTTGTAATTATTATTAATACATTTTTCTTGTATTAAAATATAGTGGAAGGTATTAGAACTTTGTTTTTAAGACCAGGTACTTAAATCGTACTCCTAGGAGATATACCATGCATTGGTTTTCACATTAAAAGGAGGCATACCCTATGCTTAGATACTAGCAGTGTAATACGAAATCTATCTTTTAATCTTATGCACTATATACATAACCTATATAATAATATTATTAGAGTGTCTTGACAATAGTCTATAGTTATAAACTATACACTATATGCACTTCTATTAATTTATACCATGGATGTTAACTATTAGAGTATTGTAAAAATAGCTTATACTATGGTTTCGATATGCGCTTTATGGTCTTTATACAATACACAAGGGTTGGCAACATGCTTCAATAGATTGATTTAATATAGTGTAACCATGTTATATTATAGTGGTAAGTATCGCGACTAATGGATGACCGAACCTTAACCTAGGATACGTTGAAATGGAAACTCATACGTAAACACTCGAGATATATAATAATAGTTTGAACTTAGATTAATCATATCCATGCTATAATATAGTTGTAACCTATACCAGACCGAAACCTTGGCGTTGCTATTATGCGATGGGAGGTGTGATGTACTTAGTAGATATGGTAATAAAGGTGCATTTAAAGTGTTTTGGGTGGAGAGTCTAGTGGCATCCCCCGTGGCAAGTCTTCACGTGGTTTCCTTGGTAGTGTTGAAAGCCCTAAATTCTTTAGGCCTACCTAGACGAGAGTATAACATGGGAATTCATTTAGCAGGGAGTGGGGTTTGGAGAGGCCGACAGGCTACGAGTTCTTCAAGTTTTATAGAAAATTTTTGGAGGCAACTCTCTAAGGTTCGATACCCCGACCTGTAACGTATAAGTTTTTCACAGTGAGTTCAAAAGCTGAGTGCTTCTTTTTGCTTAGCTTGTTGGTGGTGTGTTCGGCTCTGGTTCTTATCGAATGTGGGCATGTTCGACTCAGAAACGAGGTTCCTTCAAAAGGGTAAGTCGTTAGTTCCACTCTTACTACTCATGAGAGTTCATAATGTTTGCAGTTGTATGTTATTTTTTTTTAACTTCATAATCCATCAATTAACCACGCTCTGTGTTAAATGATGGGTACTCTTCGGCTTTTGGGTTTCTATGCTCAAAACTATGTGAGAAAAATGTGTTTGAACCATTGTAAGCTTCAGTGGTTTCCCGTAGGTTACAACTTGGCAAACTATCGGTCCTGTCTGGTTTTAGCCGAAAACTCCAGTCTTGTGGTCTGGTTGTGGGTATTGTCGTTGTTGTAATGTTTGTAAGCTATAAGGAAAGGGTAGGGAGGATTGCGTCCTCAACCTACCTCTTCGCTTACCATACAGTGTTTTACTGTGTATCAAAAGTTGATAAGTGTAAATTTGAAAGGGTTCAACCCTCGGTAATTTGATGAATGGAAAAGGTGTTGGTAACTGTTATGTATTTTAGATCTTAATGTTGTTTTATAAGGCCCGTTCCTGAGAGCACTGCTCCTGGAAGCCTGCGTTATTTTAAATAATGTCTATATATGAAATAATAAGGGAAAAATCCCATTCCTGCATGTTTATAAGATGTTGAGTATTGTTTAAAAGGCCGAGAGCCGAATGGATAGATACGTAGATTCGTAGTCTCAAACTTGGACTTGTATTTTTTGTAAAAGGAGAAAATCAAAAAGTTTGAGCAGTTGATCTTAATGCTGAGACCTAGTCTGGTATGTCTATTTTTGTTTCGTCAAATGCTGGGTTATTACCTTAGGTTTGTTTTGCAAACGTTCAGTTGTTTTTAAGATCAAAGGCCCTGAGCCTTCTGTTGAATGTAGTCTCTGGGTTAAGGTTATACTTGTACAGGATGTGACTGTGTTACAATTTTGATGTTTATACAAGGCATAATGCCTTAGTTGAAAACCCTGAATAAACAATGTCTATATTCTTAAAGGGTTTCGATTTTAAGGGCTATGAAACGATAACCAACACTAATATTATTTTGTTTTACTTACGGTATAAATGTTAAGGGTTTTGAAATGAAAATATAACATATACCTATAGGATTTCATGTAAATGAGCTCTATCTTTCTATTTTGATAAGAAAAAGTTAACTTAGATTATTTGAAAAATACCAAGGGTTTGAGACTGAGCACATTCATCTGAAATAGAAGTTGTTTCTGTGTTTGTTTGATATATGATATCAATCATAAAATAAGTACTAGTAGTTCTGCATATTAGATAGGTTTGTTTTCGATCTTTTCTACACATGTTTTAAATTCATAAATATTGATGGAAAAGTTAAACTTAGTGTTATATGTTTTAACTAGCTAACATTTGACACCATGGGATATTCATCCATCAATCAGAGTTGTTTTGTATTTATAATGATACTGATGTTTTGAAGGTTAATTAAATGAAAGATACTATTAGTTTATTAGTGTTATATAGTTGCTATGTAATTTGATGCTGAAAGGTAGAAGCTAAGAGTCAATAAAGGATTCTTTATATAGAAATAACATTATAAGTCTTATTTGTTCTCTAAAATGTAAAAAGGTTACCCTATAATAGTACTTATGTTTTTATGCAGAAAACAAGGGACTGTTTGAGTTCTTTTGTTTCTATTGCTATAGATGTATAGATATTCTAATGTCTGCATATAAAAGTTGCTATGTTTTTCTATGACTGAGAACATAGATATTTTAATTGCAGGATGTAAATAGCTAAAGAAAATATATCAAAGTTTGTTTATTCAAACATTCTATCTACTGCATCTCATTTATCTATTTTTAAACACCCTTCCCTATACTAGAGTACGGCGCAAGAATAGTGCGTGGAAAAATACAGGGAAGTAATTTATTCTATCAATTCGTATAACTTATAAAACAATTTATAGAATCATAATGAGTTCAAAAAATCGAACATTTACTTCTGCATGATGATAACTATCAACATTCAGCTAATAAATTTTAAATCAACAGTTTAAGAAAATAAATTATAACTACTTAGGAAATGAAATAACAATAGAACCTACAAATGTAGATAGGGTGGATAAACACCCAAAGACGCATGTTCCTCCCAACCTTCTCCAGAAGAAGCAACCAATATCACTTTCTTCTTTGGACCCCCGAACCTTTTTACTGAACCACTAGGTAGAAGAATCTGTGTAGAATCAAGGCACTCAGGTTGTACTTCCAAAAATCAATGGAGACTTGCAATACACCTCAAAATAACTCTTTGGACTCAGCAGTAAACTCTGCACTTAGTAGAAGTGAAACAGACTTACACTACAACTCAAAACATAGCTTCCCCTCTTCAAATCTCTTGTGTGCATACAAGAAAACCACAAGGTAAATTTTCTCGTCAGAAAAAGTGTGAGACTTTGCTCAAATTCAATGGCTTATAAAGATGCCTAGGTCTTTTAGTGGTCAGTTTCCAAATAAATGAACCTCAAGCTCTAGTCCAATCTTTCAGAGAACTTTGACCAAAAATCAAGGGAGTTGTCCCATAACAACAACTACTTACTGAGTTCCTGATGCTGCCACTTGTCCATTTCCTTCTACCCTGGATTCCATTCCACTTAGTGGGCCAGTAAACACTCTTTCAATAGTCTCTCTAGGTGAGTGTCTCCTGTTTTATTTTATTAAATAATAATATTGTGCAATTACTATCATCCTTGGCCACTTGGCCAAATATAAAAATTTACAATAAAAGTTAATATAATGTTTTCTTCTAACATAAAATATTTTCAGCAATGGGTATGTTACAAATACCCCCACTTAAGGTCAACATCGTCCTCGATGTTGCTTATTCTTCCACAGAGCCTCCTTGGAACAGAATTGGATATGTTGCACGCATATTACTTTCCAATTCTCAGGTAGCTTCATCAGGGCTAAGGTGCTTCCATTGCACCTTTACCTGCCGTATGGTACAATTCCAAAGCATAATTTCCCTCCTATCGAGGATACAGTCCGGTTCCACTTGAAAATATCCTGCGGGTTCCACCTATATGTCATTCCAATTCAGCACATGAGTAGCATCGTGCACATACCTCTTTAAAACATAAATGTGAAAAGAATTATGGATTCTTAAATTAGATGGTAGGGCCAACTGATATGCAACCGGTCCAATCCTTCATAGGATTTTGAATGGCCCACGGTACCTTGGTGCTAGTCTAGCAAAACTCCCAAGCTTAAAAGAACTTTTCTTGGGTTTTACCTTTATAAAGACATGATCTCCAACCTGAAATTCTCTTTTAGTTCGTTTCAGATCTGCATAACATTTTTGTCTATCTTGTGCAACTTTTAAATTTCCTTGTATGTGTTTCACTATTAGCTCCATCTCTCTTAACAAATCTAGTCCTATCATTAATCTGTCAATAGGGTTATCCAAAGAAAAAGGAGTACTGCATTTCCTTCCATATAAAATCTGAAATGGACTAAGTCTAGCAGATGATTGATAATGCTTATTGTAAGCAAATTCAGCTAAATGCAAATAGTCTTCCCACTTAGTTGGATGATCTTTAACATACATTCTTAACTTGTCTTCTAAAATCTGATTGACCCTTTCAATCTGTCCGTCAGTTTGTGGATGGAAAGAAGTACTGAAATTCAATATAGTATTTACACCTTTAAACAATGTTGTCCAAAAATTTCGAGTAAACTTGGAATCTCGATAAGAAATAATTACTTTTGGAATTCCTTGTAAGCAGAAGATTTGGTTCATAAACACGTCTGCAATGTTAGCATCTTTAAAAGTAGTCTTAACAGGAATAAAATGAGTATATTTACTAATTTTATCCACAACCACCATTATTAATTCATTATTTTTCTGATTCTTAGGTAAACCTATTATAAAATCAATACTTATAATTTCTCATTTCCATTCTAGAATTGGAAATGGCTGCAATAGGCCAGTTGGTTGTTGATGTTCAACCTTAATTGTCTAACATTCAAAACACCTAGCTATGTATTCAGCCACTTCATTCTTCATGTTGGGCCAAAAGTAATATTTTCTTAGCATAGTTATCATTTTTTGATAACTAGGGTGTCCCAAATAAGTATGTTTATGTATTTCATCCAAAATCAGCAGTTTAACTTTTGAAACATTAGGTACATAATCTTTTTTTATAAGTCATTAAACCCCTTTCATTAATGTTTTAATATGTTATTAAATTTTCAGATAAATTTTTAGCAACTTTATCATGCAATTTTTGATAATTTTCATCTTGCTTAATTCCTTCTTCGATCTGATTTTCCATATCTGTTTTAAATGTGTTGATTGCTGCCACAAAACATAATTTGGCATTTCTGCTCAAGGCATCAACAACTTTGTTTTCTTTCCCCTTAATGTGTTGAATCTCGAAATCGTATTCTCTAAGGAAAGCTAGCCACCTAGCTTGCCTCGCGTTAAGATTTGTTTGATCCAACCAGTATTTTAAGCCTTTATTATCTGTCATTACTAAAAACTTTCTCCCAATCAAGTGATGGCGCCACATTTTTAGTGCATGTATCACGGCTGCCAGCTCTAGATCATAAGTTGCATAGTTATTTTTGTGGATTTTTAACTTCCTAGACTCATAAGCAATAACATGACCTTCTTGAGTTAAGACCCCATCAAGTCCATTGTTGCATCCATCAGTGCATACAACGAAGTCTTTATTAGGATCAACAATTTTTAATATAGGTGTTGTTGTTAATAATTCTTTTCACTTCTTAACACTTTCTTCACATTTTTTATCCCAGACAAATTTCTTTCCCTTCTTCTGCAAAGAAGTTATGGGATTCACAATTCTGGAGAATCCTTCAATAAACTTTCAGTAGTAACATGTTATCCCCATAAATGACCGTACGTCAGTTACATCTTTAGGGAGATGCCACTCATTAATTTCTCTTATTTTATCTGGGTTGAAAGAAATTCCATCTTTAGATATTATGTGACCTAAGTACTGTATTTTATCTTTATAAAAATCACATTTACTGAACTTAGCGTAAAGTTGATGTTCTTTTAAAACTTGCAGAATTATTCTTAAGTGTTCGTTGTGTTCTTCTTTAGTTTTTGAAAAAATTAGAATATCATCAATGAACACAATTACAAACTTATCTAGGTACTTATGTAAAACATTATTCATTAAACACATGAAGACTGTCGGTGCATTAGTTAGCCCAAAAGGCATAACTACAAACTCGTAGTGTCCATAACGAGTTCTGAAAGCAGTTTTGAATATGTCTTCATCATTTATTCTAATTTGATGATATATAGACCTTAAGTCAAATTTAGTGAATATCTCTACTCCGTGCACCTAATTGAATAAATCATCAATGCGAAGCAAGGGATATCGATTTTTAATAGACATTTTATTAACTTGACGATAATCTATGCACCGTTGCAAAGTACCCTCCTTCTTTTTAACAAAGATAACCGGTGCTCCCCAAGGAGACACACTTGGACTTATGTAGTTCTTATCTATTAATTCTTTCAGCTGAGATTTTAGTTCATTTAACTCCAGAATATTCATTCTATGAGGATCCTTTGAGTTTGGTACCATACCCGGTACTAAATCGATGGTGAAATCAAGTTCCCTTTTTGGAGGTAGTCCTGGAATTTCTTTCGGGAATACATCAGAAAAATACTTAAGAATAGGTATGTCTTCCAGTTTTATCTTATCTTCTTTAGATGAAAATTTGTCATTAATCACATTCATAGCAAACATTTTACAACCCTTTCTTATAGCTTTCTTTACTTGTAAAGCACAAATTTGTCTCACAGATGTTTTCCTAGGAATTCCTTTTACTGTTTCAGTTTCTTCTTCATTATTCAAACAAGTAAAAGACTTTTCATAATAGTTAAGTACTACTCTATGTTGTTCAAGCTAGTCCATACCAATTAATACATCATATGACCCTAATGAAAAAAAAAATCAATTTAACTTGCATTCTCAACTGACTCATAAGTAAATCACAACTTTTTACAAACTCTATTACTTTTCTTTTAGTGCTTGTTGCTAACTGAACTAACCATGATTTATCAAATCTTTCTATCTCTAACTTGCAACTTTTCACTAATTCAGGTGATATGTAACTCAAACTTGCACCTGGATCTATTAAAACGGAAATAGATTTGTTTTGTATCATACCTTTGATCTCGACCATAGAAGTTTGATGGTCTGCTTGTCGATTTTTCGGCACTGTATTAATCCTGGGCATTTCTCTTGCTACATCACCAACTGTCAGTTATGGTTGTATAGTGTGAATGTTGTTAACTGTCTTTCTTCTGAGTGGAAAGTTTGATCTGGTATGTGGTCCATTGCAGTCAAAAAACTTCAAAGGTGGCCTTTGTTCAACATTTCTGGTATTATTATTATTATTAGGCACATTCCTTGTAGATGAAAAATCATGTGATGCATTACCTATGTAATTATTATTATTCTGAAAATTTATGTTATTGAAATTTTTATTATTTCAAGAATTTTTAAAATTAAAAGTTTTCTTTTCATGCTCATAATTACTTGATTTATTATTCCTTCAACTCAATACACCTTCTCTTCTCTTATTCTGTTCAAAACAGAAATTAGCCTTCCTCATGGATTCTTCCAGAGTTGAAGGATTATCATATTCAATTATGTCCTTTATGTTGAAGGGTAAGCAGCTTAGAACCTTTGTATCTTAGGTTTTTCTTCAGCTAGGTAGGGTACATACCTTAACAAGCTAAGAAATTTGCTACATAATTCCTTCATAGTCATAGAACCCATCTTTAAATCATAAAATTCCTTTGACTTATCCTTGTAATATTGTTCGGATAAAAAAAATATTCTTAACATTTTCTTAAATGTACTCCATTTTATATTCTTGTCTTTAAGGCTTTTAAATCTTTTGATATCTTTCCACCAAATGTCTGCGCTGCCGATCAGATTGTATATGGCCATCTTAGCTTTTAATTGAGATGAGTAATCACAAATATGAAAATACTTCTTCATTCCGGACAACCATGCTTCAGCCGCCTCTCCCTTTTCATTTTTTCCATTAAAAGTTGGAGGTTTTATCTTTTTAAACTCTCCTGAAATTTGTTCATGATTTTTATGTCTTTTCTTAGGACCACAGTCACTGTCACTGCTATCTTGATCAGAATTATATTTTGTGTGATAAGTTTTAGCATCAGATTCAGAAGAAGAAGAGTTACTTTCAGTTTTATAATACTTCATTTTCTTTTCTCTGTGTTTGTAGGACATTGTTCCAGATTCAGAATTTACTTCTATCTTCTTATCTTTTTCATCTTGATAGTACTTGTCCAGTAAAATCTGGTTTAATTCTTCTTGTGCTCTTAAAATTCGTTCGTTTTCTTCTTTAACATTTATTATTTCAATGTTTAAGTCCTTAACAGTATGTAATAATTCAGATGATTGATCATTAAGTTCTACGTAGATTTCTTCATTAATATTCTCATGTTCGTTATTATTGCATTCACTATGAGGAGATCTGTCCTCTATTGACTCTTCTGGTATGTCCATACTTGCAAATTAAATGTCAAGTTGTTTTGTATAGAAACAAATTTAAATAAAAGTTAGTAATGAAGTTTTCTGTTTTTGTGCACGTGAGCCTATTTCAGGGCTAGAGTTTGAACATGGATCTGATACCACATGTAACATCCCAAAAATCACAATAATTTAAAATTTTTCAAAGTAGCATTAATTGTATAATTATCGTGCGGAAGTATAATAAATGCTTATGTCGATTATGTGTGTATAATTGCACCAAGTGAAACGAGGTGCTCTACAGCCCAGTATGGGGGAGATGTTGTAACGTTTGTGATGTAACGTTTGTTACTAACAAAATAATTAAAGAAATTCATGTCGGCTCATAAAATAAAAAATTATTGAGCGATCAAATTTCTTGAGTTTAAATTTAAAAAAAGAAATACACCTCAAGAAATTGGATCTCTCTCGGTGCTTGATAGATACGGGTTTAATACAGATCTATGCTGGTGTATTCCCAAATATGTGTCATGTGTTTATATCTATGGTATACTATTGTTGGATGTTGTTACCTTACCTCATGCACCCTAGATCAGTTATGGTCTCTTTACATAGTTGTCGATGCTTTATAGACTTGATGCTGAAATCATTGTATATGCTAATTGTTTACTTTTCATGTTGATGCTGGTCCTATGGGCACCCCAAGGCTTACTTAGCTATTTGGCTAAGCATTGAACTTCTGTTGCAGAATACAGGTAAGAGAAAATATTGTCTCGAAAAGCATAGAGAGGTCCTATTTGACTTCAGTTAGCCTTCAATGTTTATAGAAGGAATTATAGTAATTTGAAGTAATTCCAGTGAGATCTATCCTAATTTGATATTCAGTTATACTCAAGTTATTTATGTAACTTTTAGTTGAATCTCAGAACTTGTAATTATTATTAATACATTTGTGTTGTATTAAAATATCGTGGAATGTATTAGAACTTTGTTTTAAGAGTAGTTACTTAAATCCTACTCCTAGGAGATATACCATGCATTGGTTTTCACATTGAAAGGAGGCATACCCTATGCTTAGATACTAGCAATGTAATACTAAATCTATCTTTTAATCTTATGCACTATATACATAACCTATATAATAATGTTATTATAGTGTCTTGACAATAGTCTATAGTTATAAACTATACACTATATGCACTTCTTCTATTAATTTATACCATGGATGTTAAGTATTAGAGTATTGTAACAATAGCTTATACTATGGTTTCGATATGCACTTTATGGTCTTATACAATAGATAAGGGTTGGAAACATGCTTCGATAGTTTCATTTAATATAGTGTAACCATGTTATATTATAGTGGTAAGTATCACCAATAATGGATGACAGAACCTTAACCTAAGATATGTTGACATGGCAGGTCATACGTAAAAAATTAGGATATATAATAATAGTTTGACCTTAGATTAATCATATCCATGCTATAATATAGTTGTAACCTATACCAGACCAAAACCTTGACTTTGTTATTATGCAATGGCAGGTGTGATGTACTTGGTAAATATGGTAATAAAAGTGCATTTAAAGTGTTTTGGGTGGAGAGACTAGTGGCATCCCCCGTGGCTAGTCTTCACGTGGTTTCCTTTGTAGTGCTGCTAGCCCTAACTGCTTTAGGATTACCTCAACGAGAGCATAACATGGGAATTCATTGGGCAGGGAGTGGGGTTTGGAGAGGCCGACAGGCTGCGAGTTCTTGGGGCTTTATAGAAACGTTTTGGAGGCACCTCTCCAGGGTTCGATACCCCGACCTGTAACTTATAAGTTTTGCATAGTGAGTTGAAAATCCGAGTCCTTCTTCTTGCTTAGCTTGCTGGTGGTGTGTTCGGCTTTGGTTCTTGTCGAATGTGGGCATGTTTGACTGAGAAACGAGGTTCCTTCAAAAAGGTAAGTCATTAATTCCACTCTTACTACTCATGATTGTTCATAATGTTTGCAGTGGTATGTATTTGGTTTTGAAATTTAGAATCCATATTTTAACCACGCTCTATGTTAAATGATTGGTACTCTTTGGCTTTTGGTCTTATATGCTCGAAGCTATGTGGAAAAAACGTGCTTGAACCCTGGTAAGATTCGGGGGTTTCCTGTAGGTTGCAACTTGGTAAACTATCAATCGTGTCTGGTTTTAGCCGAAAACTCTAGTCTTGTAATCTGGTTGTGGGTATTGTCGTTGTTGTAATGTTTGTAAGCTATAAGGAAAGGGTAGGGAGGATTGAGTCCTCGACCTACCTCTTCGCTGACTCTATAGTGTTTTATTGTGTATCAAAAGTTGATAAGTGTAAATTTGAAAGGGTTCAACTCTCAGCAATTTGATGAATGAAAAAGGTGTTGGTATCCTAGCAGCCTGCGTTATTTTAAATAATGTTTGTATCAACAACCCGTTCCTATGTGTTTATAAGATGTTGAGTATTGTTTTAATGGCCGAGAGTCGAATGGCTAGATACCTAGATTCGTAGTCTCAAACTCGGACTTGTTTTTTTTGTAAAAGGATAAAATTGAAAAGTTTGAGTTGTTGATCTTAATGCTAAGACCTAGTCTCATATGTCTATTTTTGTTTCGTTGAATGCTGGGTTATTACCTTAGGTTTGTTTTTCAAATGTTCAGTTGTTTTTAATGTCAAAGGAATTGAGCCTTCCTTCGAATGTAGTCTCTGCGTTAAGGTTATACTTGTAGAGGATGTGACCGTGTTACAATTCAGATGTTTATACAAGGCATAATTTCTTAGTTCGAAACCCTGAGTAAACAATTTCTATGTTCTTAAAGTGTTTTGATTATAAGGGTTGTGAAACCCTAACCAACACTAGTATTATTTTGTTTTACTTATTGTATAAATTTTAATGGTTTTGAAATGAAAATATAACATATACCTATAGGGTTTCATGTAAATGAGCTCTGTCTTTCTATTTTGATAAGAAAAAGTTAACTTAGATTATTTAAGAAATACCAAGGGATTGAGACTTAGGACATTCATCCAAAATATAAGTTTTTACTGTGTTTGTTTGATATATGATATCAATGATAAAATAAGTATAGCAGTTCCTCATATTAGATAGGTTTGTTTTTTATCTTTTCTACAGTTGTTTTAAATTCATAAATGTTGATGGAAAAGTTAAACATAGTGTTATATGTTGTAACTAGCTAAGGTTTGACACCATGGGATATTCGTCCAACAATCAAAATGTTTTGTATTTATAATGACGGTGATGTTTTCAAAGTTAATTAAATGAAATATACTATTATTTTATTAGTGTTATACAGCTGCTATGTAATTCGATGATGAAAGGAAGAAGCTAAGAGTCAATAAAGGATTCTTTATATAAAAATAACATTATAAGTCTTATTTTTTTTCTGAAATGTAAAAAGGTTACCCTATAACAGTACTTAGGTTTTTATGTAGAAAACAAGGGAATATTTGAGTTCTTTTGTTTCTATTGTTATAGATGTATAGATATTCTAATGTCTACATATAAAAGTTGCTATGTTTTTCTATGACTGAGAACATAGATATTTTAATTGCAGGATGTAAATAGATAAAGAAAACATAACAAAGTTTTTTTATTCAAACATTCTATCTACAACATATCATTTATCTATTGTTAAACACCCTTCCCTGTACCAGAGTACGACACAATAATAGTACGTGGAAAAATACAGGGAAGTAATTTATTCTATCAATTCATATAACTTATTGAACAATTTGTAGAATCATAATCAGTTCAGAAAATCAAACATTTACTTCTGCATGATGATAACTATCAACATTCAGCTAATAAATTCTAAATCAACAGTTTAAGAAAATAAATTATAACTACTTAGGAAATGAAATAACAGTAGAACCTGCAAATGTAGATAGGGTGGGAAAACACCCAAAGAGGCATGTTCCTTCCAACCTTCTCTAGAAGAAGCATCCAATATCACTTGCTCATTTGGACCACTGAGCCTGTTTACTGAACCACTAAGTAGAAGACTTTGTGTAGAAGCAAGGAACTCAGGTTGTACTTCTAGCAATCAATGGAGACTTGCAATAAACCTCAAAATAACTTTATGAACTCAGCAGTAAACTTTGCACTTAGCAGAAGTGAAACAGACTTACACTACAACTCAAAACATAGCTTCCCCGCATAGAATCTCTTGTGTGCATACAACAGAACCACAAGGTAAATTTTCTCGTCAGAAAAAGTGTGAGCCTCTGCTAAAATTCGATGGCTTATAAAGATGCCTAGGTCTTTTAGTGGTCAATTTCCAAATAAATGAGCCTCAAGCTCCAGTCCCATCTTTTATGGAACTTTGACCACAAATCAATGGAGTTGTCCCATAACAAAAACTAGTTACTGAGTTCCTGATGCTGCCGCTTGTCCATTTCCTTCTACCCCAGATTCCATTCCACCTAGTGGGTTAGTAAACACTCTTTCAATAGTCTCTTTGGGTGACTGTCTCCTATTTTATTTTATTAAAAAATAATATTGTGCAATTATAGTCATCCTTGGCCACTTGGCTAAATATAAAACTTTACAATAAAAGTTAATATGATGTTATCTTCAAACATAAAATGTTTTTCAGCAATGGGTATGTTACAATAGAAGGATGAGAAAGGGCTCATTCTCAAACAATTGTAATTTGAGTGATCAAACGGCCCTTTCTCTCTCTCTCTAGGAGGAAGCATCAAGTAGCAGTAGCCCTTTCACACATTTGTACCATTCAAATGAATAGCATTTCTAGAGTATCCATTAGACAATTGGGAGGGTGGATAGAAACATTTTCCCTTTATCACGCTATCCTAATAACATGTTTTTTCTCACACTTCTAAAATTTGAGTAAGGAGAAGGAGAACTGGCCCTTTCTCACCCTTTTATGGTCAGAGTTATGAGAATGTGTGTTTAGGAGGTAGGAGAAGGAGGTGCATGGGCACTCCTTTTGAACTATGGGATGAGGAGTGGTATCATTCTCCCTTTTCCCATTTATGTTGTCCCTTCCTCAAAAATATAAAATTTGATTAGGGAAGATAAGAAGAACTGGCCCTTAATTATTATTTTATGGTCATGCTGATAACGAGTGAGGAGGTGGAAAAGGAGCATGCGAGCTGTCTCAAATATGCGATCTTTGAGTGACCAGTTTCTTGTCTTTTATCTCGATATAGTAATTCCCGGGAGGATGGGTAAAGGAGGAGGAGAAGGACCAGCAACCTTTTATCTCTCTTTTCCAGTTTGAGTGACAAGGAGGTTGTGGAGTGGCCTCATTTTCAAACAAGGGAATAATTTTAAGACCATGGAGGTGGAGTATGGGCCCTTTCTAAAACTCTTGGTCTTTGAGTGAGGTCCTGGCCCTTTCTCCCGCTCTGGTAATTTTTGGGAGGACGGGTCAAGTACCACGAGCCCCTCCCACACTTGTTATATTCATATGAGTAGCATTGACCCACAAGTTGTACCTCAAATGGATTATATATTTCTTCGCCCTTTCACAACCTATTCAATTACACTAGACCTTGCTCACACTTCTAAAATTTGAGAGGGGAGGAGAAAGAGAACTGGCCCTTCCTCACCTTTTATGCCTAGTGTGAAGGAGAATTCACCTCAATTTCCTACCAAGAAAGAAAGTTTAGGAAATAGGAGGATGAACATGGTCCCATTCTCAAAAACTTGTAATTTGAGTGATAAGATGGCCCTTTCTCTCTACAGGAGGAAATGTCAAGTAGTAGTAGCCATTTCACACATGTGTTCCATTCGAATGAGTATCATGGCCACAGTCTCCATTAGATTGTTGGTAAGGAAAGTGAAAATATTTTCCCTTTCTCACCCTATCCTAATAACATTTTCTCTCTCGCACTTCTGAAATTTGAGTAAGGAGGAGAAGGAGCATTGGCCCTTTCTCACCCTTTGATGTTCATAGCAACAAGAAAGTTTGTTTAGGTGGTAGGAGGAGAAGAATCATGGAACCTTTTCACAAACTCTTGTACTTTGGGTGAGAAGCTATCCCTTTCTCTATTTATGGAAATCTTTGGGAGGAAGATTCAAGGACCACTAGCCCTTTCCCACACTTCTTTTTTTCAAAAGAGTAGCACATGAACTCTGTTAGACTGCTCGAAGGGGCACTGGCACTTTGTCCTACTTCTAAAATTTCAGAGAAGAGGAGAATGAGAACTAGCCATTTCTCTCCCTTTTATGGTTCTAGCAATGAGAAGGAGGAAGAGTGTCCTCATATTCCAATAAGTGAGTTCTTTTCTGAAAAATGAGGAGAAGTAGAACTCTTGTTCTATGTTTGAGTGAGGACCTGGACGTTTCTCTGTCTCTAGTAAAATTTTGAGGAAGATTCAAGGAGCACTGCCCCTTACCTGAATTTGCTTCAATTTTTTCCCAAACTTTTTTCAGTTTGCAAAGATAGTAATTTTAAGACATAGGAGGAGGAGCATGGACACACCCTTTGATTGCTAGGAAAGGGCCAATGTTACCACTCCCTTCTTAAAACCTTACTCATTGTTGGGTTTCCCACACTTGTTTCAGTTTGCAAATACCGAGTAATTTTGAGACATATGGGGAGGAGCATGGACAAACCCTTATATTGTTGGGAAAGGCATAATGTAGCCACTCCCTTCTTGAAACCTTACTCGTTGTTGGGGAGAACTAAAGGAGCATGGCCCTGGTTGTATTCTAAGGGATTATATGGGGTTACTATTAGTATAGCATAAACAAGCATATATATATATATATATATATATATCATGCAAGATCATTCATACATATAGAGAGCAATAAATTGAGAAACTAAAGCAGGCAGGAGGAACACGTATCTTCATTATATAATCAGAGATGACTGTAGAAATGGTGAATAATTATTATTCTTTCATATGGCTCACCATCCTAGTTATAAGAGCCATACAATTACCCAAAACATTTCTTCGATCAAAAGACAACGGTGTATAAAATTACAAACAAAATTTCTTAATTCAAGAAGCTTGTCAAAGGTGCTGCGAAAACGATGTTTCTCCTGGAGAGGTGCATTCAACACATTTTTCAACAATAGAAAGGGTTGAGAGAGAGAGGTGGCCCTGGAATTGTTCCCAATCACTAATGGCATTCATGATGTTTCTTGCGACACTGGTAAGCTCAGACGGTTGAATGAGCTTAACCTGGATTGGTTTATCTAACCTATTGCTCATCTAACATCCAATTCTCTATTCTTGGACTTGAACAATGTTGATTAATTTGTAAATGAGCCAGTGATCTAACTAACATATTCCTGATCTCATTTCCCTTCCTGAAGCCATTGGTACTCAATTTTTCAAAATTGTTCTTGTCATTGATGTTCCATGGTATTTTTTCGTCTAAAATTTGAGTTGTAGCTGGTTCGACTAATTGCCTCTGCCTACAGAGTTCCATTAAGGTGTTTCGCAAGTTTTGAATTTCCACACAAACATTCTCGTAATATGAGTAATATTTGTTGAGGATGACCAAGGTTGTTGTTTCTTGTTGTTCATATTCCTTTAGCTTGGCGTTGCATTCTTCAAACTCTATGAACTTGTGTGAAATGAGAATAATTGTTTCATATTATTGATTCTGAAGTAGGGGTTCATGATTTTTTTTTTATTTATCAAGAAAAAATTTGAGTAGAGTTTTAATTTTGTTTGGTTGGTCTCTTAGTAAGAGCTTCTAGAAGTAATCCAATAATTTGTTGTGTTATTGTTGTGGAGGCGGTCAATGCATTCCCTTGTTCCTCTTCAATTGATTTGAGGTTCTTGGAACTTTTGGTCCATCATTTTTTGTGTTCCTGGGTGGCCACTTTGATAAAGTCGTCAAGATATTCTTTAGCAGCTATAGAAGGGTAGAATATGAACGGATTTTCTTCTATATTAGCTGTTGGATGGACTGTAGGGGTTATCTTAGTGCCACTCTTATTATTTTTCCATTTGCTGATTTTCTTGCAAGATTTCTTTGGATCTTTCCAGGGAGTCATGGTAGTATGTGGAGTAGTCGATGTGGCTATAATTGTTACAGGAGGGATAGTAGATGAGGGAGATGAAGACAGTGAAGGTGTAAATGTAGACAAATTTGCATAGGATGATGGAAGCGTGGAGTACGATGGAGGTATGGAGGATGACATAGGAGGATTAGTCGAGGGAGTCGTTGACAACTAAGTTGAAAATATTGTTGGCGGTGGAATCATCGAATGGTTTTTTGCGTTAACGAGGAACGACTGAGAATTTGTTGATGTAGGAGTTGAATGAATAGACAAGGGTACTAAAGGCAATAGAATCAAAAATAATGGGGGAAGAGGGAAATTTGTGTTAGGTGAGGTGGATGCAGAAGTAAAGGCTATGGAATGGGTGATTTCTATTAATTCAAATGTGTTTTTCATAGGTATCGATGCAGTAAGTGGGTTCATGTAAAATGCAGGAAAAAGGGAGGATATGTTTCCAAAGGTAGACACTTCACAAGGTGAAGTATAGGTTGATGTCAAAAATTTTCTCAAGGTATTTTGGAAGGGGGCTTCAATTGTTGCTGAAGGGGGGGTAGAAGATTTCATTATTGATTTTAGCGAGGGAAATTTTAATTTTCTTGGATATTTGACTATAGGTCACCCAGTCTTAAGTATAACAAGTGATTGTCCAGGATGGCTTGCAAGGAGCTCAAATAGGTGTTGTGAAATAAATTTACTAAATTTGGGCATCTTTGGGAAGTGTTAAGGGTTGGATGTGTTTACCTCTTTCTGGTCTTCTTCAACTCTAGTTGGAGATTGAACTGGGGGTTTGATGGTTAGGTGGACTATATTATTTTCTTTGGATGACCGAGTCATCCAATATTTCTTAGTATGTGGTGGTTGAATATTAGTGGTTTCTTTTGAAGTCACTAGCTGCAATTGTCATCTCAACTCATATTCCTTCTTCAATATGCATATCAATAGTCAATGTTTTCTTTACTGAATTGACTAAGACATTATTATCTTGTTCTCTGAGTTCTTGAATGGTGTCCTCTGTTCCCTCGAGCAAGACCTACTTTCTTTTGATGGAATTCTAGCTGGAGGCCTTAGCTCTGAGATCACGTCGGAACCTAAGGATTTTCTAAGCAACTTGTCCTAGTTTTTCCTGATTCCAGGGCTCATGAAAGTTAGGGTTGACTCCTTATTTGAATAGGGGCTCATCTCCATATTCGTTAGTCATGTTGCTTGGATGTTCACCAACTGGTTATTTTCCTTTCTTGGGTGCTGGTATGATTTCCAGTGGATTAATTGGATCTTCTTCTGCACAGAATGTTGTAATATATTATGCTACTTGTCTATGTTCTTCTAAATCTCCCTCTGTTATGGGTTCAGTAAGTTCCATATCCTTGGTCATAACCAGGGTCGGTATGGGGATTACAATGTTTGACTACCTCGATAAGTCAACGAATAATTCAGGAATGTTAGGGTAGTATTCAAGCTCCTTAGCATCCCCTCATGCACCTTGCATGAACCATACTTTTGTGTTATCAAGCGAAAGTACAATGTGTGCTCTTTTAGGTAGGAAATGACAAACTTGTTGCAGCACTCTCCACCTGGTACATATGTTTTTAATATCTTGGAACTAGAGTTCCAAGTAGGTTTTTTATTTGTTTGATTTGGAAGATGGCCCTTAACCTACAAATATCTAAAAATTATTCATAATAGGTTGTTGAGTGTTGGTGAACATTGTTTCACCTATTGGGGCAATTTTCGCCATTACTATCCATATGAGAGATTATGGAAATCTAATGGCATGTGAATGTTCCTCTCACTTCTCATAATTATCTTTTACTATTTTGTTACATCAAAATATTGTCTTCATGAGTTATGTGTCCTCTATATGCCCTGATTCCTAAAGTACTTGGGTTAAAACACCAAAAGAGAAGTTGTTGTTCATCCCTTTAACCTTGTGTTGTCACCACAACATGCCCTAATCTTTGGCAAGGTGAATCAGACTCATTGGAACACACACTGCACCTTAGCAAAGTGTGTCGGCAATGCATGATGCTCTTTCACAAGATGCATCGGTCTCTCATTGGAGCGAGTTGCTCTTGTGCAAGGTGCGTCACTATTGGTTAAAAAGGATAAACATTGATGCACTATACAACTTCTCGAAGCTTGGATGGCATGGAAACGTATCCATACATATTTGGGAAGGTCGAACTCAATCCCTTTTCCTAGTGGGATTATCCCTTAAGCCTATCCCATAAATCCTCAACCTATCCTATCCCTTTAACCCTATATATATGGACCTCCTCTCCATTGTTAAGGGGAGGAAGGATAGAGTACCCACATGATGGTGGAATTTTCCTAAGTGATCCTCTTCATTCATTAGGAGGCTAAGCATTTGATATTGGAGGCTAGGATTATTGGAAGGAGGTTATGACATCAAATCATTGGTCGTAGCACCTCTCTCATTGTACTTCTTATTATTACATCTAATGAAAATTATTTCCATAAACTTATTGTATTGATAATGTTTATGATTAACATCGTTGAATGTTCATCTATATCATATCAGAAACATGTGCTTTTATTACTCGTATGTTTCCACATACTTTGTTTGGTTTTGTAGCTAAAGATCTGAAGATCAAAACTTGGATAAATCAGGAGAAAGGAAATTCACCTGTAAGTTAAGCCATCTCTTTCAGTTTGTGAAATTTTGTTCACACCAAGATCTGATTAAGAAATTACAACTCTCATAAGTAATTCTCACACAACTAGTCAAGAACACTAAAAAACAATCACATATGATGCAAACAGAATTAGTCTCATGAATAATAATACATCAGCCAAACTTGGGAAAGTAATAGGATGTCAATATATATAATTACATCAGATATTTGAATGCATAAGGATGCCATTTGTGTCCTCACAAAAGTAGACTTACTAAAATTATACAAAACCCCCTAGGTGGCAAGTGTGTTCTCCAAGTCGCTCCAAAGGCTCACAAATTTATGATTTAGTGATCACATAGTGATTTTTGATGGAAAAGCATTCCAACTCCAGAATTTGGAAGGAAGAAATACCATGGAGGATGCGTTGGCCAAAAATCCAGTTATGACTAGTCAACTAGCTTTTACCTTTCACCAAAAAGTGGTAAAAAGCAGTAAAAGTAGCTAATGAGCCTTTCTATTCCGGGATTAGCTAAAAATAGCCAGAACATTATCCAAGATCTCAAGGAATGTGCTCTAGAGGGTTTAGGAAGCTTGTGGTCCACACAATGGTGACTTGTCGTCCACACAATGATGTTTTAGTTCAACTACCTAGTATATACATAGGAATTAATCATAAAATGATTAATTAATGCTACTATGGTAATAAATGACATAGATGGGTTTTAACTATTCGAACAGCCCCCCATAAATCTAACTTTATGTGTTAAAGATCAGAAGTAAAAACTAGGGCCCAATAAAAAGACATGGTCACGCTGTACAATATTTCCTTGCCCATGAAACAAGGAAAGAAGGAAAACCTCATGGGAAAAACCTCCCCTAAAAAATGGACATAATCAAAATTGAAATATTGCTTATCAATCCTTCACTCAACCACATGTTCAAGCATCCCAAGAATTTATCCTAGATAGCTAAAAGTCTTCTCAATAAAATCTTTGGTGAAGATATGTGCATTTTGCTCACATGTTGGGAAATACTGCAAGTCAATGATCTAGTCATGCACTAAACTCCTAATATAGTGCATATGGATCTCAATATGCTTGGTCCTATGTCTCTATGCTGGATCACTTGAGACCCTTATAGCACTCTAATTGTAACAAAATATGAGAGTATTATTACTAAAGGAGATCTCAAAATCCGAAAGAATACCCTACAACCACACACACTAAGTAGAAGCATTCACTACTCCTCTATACTCAGCCTGTGCTAAAGATAGTTGAATTACACTATGTTTCTTACTAGAATAGAAAATAGGACCACCTCAAAGCATGAATACAAATCTAGATGTGGAATTCCTGTCAAGGCTATCACTAGCCCAATCCAAGTCAGTAAATCGAAGAAGATCTAGGCTAGAATCTGCAACATAGTGAATCCCATCAGTCTTGGTGCCTTGCACATAATGCAAGATTGTTTTTGCATCCCTCCAATGAATATCATGTGGCTAATACATGTATCTTGAAGCCACACTCAGTTCATATGCAATATCAGGTCAAGTATGAGTCAAGTATAAAAAGCTTCCAACAAGTTTCCTATACAAGGTGTTGTCAACCAATGGTGTAGATTCTGCTTCTTCAAGTCTAACCCCTGAAAGGAAATGAGTCTTTGAAGGATTGAAAATAGACATATTAAAATTATTTAGCAGTTCAGATGCATATTTGGACTGAGATACCTTATTTCCATTCTTAGTTTGATAAATCTGAAGCCCCAAAAATTGCTTAAGAATTCCCAAGTCAGTGACGGAAAAAGCTTGATGCAATGCAGTCTTTAATGAAGAAATTTGATTAGTAGAGATACCTATTATTAGTGGGTAATAAACATATAACAAAATAATTAGAATTGAGCCATCAATCAACTTCATGTAAACATTTGGATCATATTTTCATCTAGAAAAAGATTATGACAAGAGAAAGTTGTCCATTTTGGCATACCAAGCCCTGGGGGATTTCTTAAACCCATATAAGGACTTCCTCAACCTACACACATAGTTAGGATCACATGTATATCCTTCTATTTTCTGCATATAAATAGCTTCCTCAAGATATCCATGGAGGAAGGAACTTTTGAAATCCATGCGATGTACTTCCCAGCGCTTGGCAGCAGAAATTGATAGAACTAGTCTTATCGAATCCATATGTGAAAATGGTGCAAAAGTATCATTGTATTCAAGGCCATGGACTTGGGATAAGCCCCTTTCCACCATCGTAGCTTTATATTTCACTGTTGCACCATCAACTGCACACTTGGTCTTGAATATCCACTTACACCTTACCAATTTTCTTCCTGTGGGGAGCTTGACTAGCTCCCATGTCTCATTCTTTTGTAGTGAATGAAACTCCTCATCCATAAAAACATTCCATATTGGGTCATGTGAGGCTTCCTCATATTTCTGAGGATATGTATCCACCATCAAATAACATTTCTTATATAAGTAAGGATCATTCACATTGAGAGCATTCTCAAATTGTGATCTAGTCCTTCTCGTGTCTTGAGGATTTCCCGCTAGTTCATCAAATGCTTGAAGAGTCTTAGCTTCCCAGCTTGGACTTGTTCGTGAATTAGGATATGTAATAAAATGGTATTCATCTTAAAAAATACTAGAATCACAAAATTAAAGAGTAACTTTACTTACATCTTCAGGTGGTGGTGTGGATGGCTCTCCAACTTCAACATTCTGAGCATGCTCTTCTTCGAATTGAACACTTAGTTCAATGAAGGCTTTTTGAGTATCCATGTTTAGCAACTTGTAGCCTTTGGAGTCTTCTGAATATACAACATAAATACAAGTTTGGATTTGGGGCTGCATAGCCATCCTCTTCTCAAGTGGAATTCTAGCCGAAGCCTTGGAGCCAAAAATCCTGAAATGAGAAATATCAGGTTTGTGCCCAGTCCAAGACTCAAAAGGAGTGATTCCTCTTAGAGCTTTCTAAGGCACTCTATTCTGAATGTATGTGGCACAATTTATTGCCTCATCCCAAGGCCTTGGAGATAAAGAATTTGTCTCAAGCATGCATGTGGCCATCTCCTTCAGTGATATATTCTTCCTCTCAACAACACTATTCTGTTGAGGTGTGTACGGAAGAGTGTGTTGCATTTGTATGCCTAAAGAGGCACAAAATTGCTGAAACTAAGATTCGATGTACTCCCCACCATTATCAGATCTAAGGATCTTGATATGTCTACCAAACTGGTTTTCTACTGAGACCTTGAAAATCTTGAACAACCTGAAAAATTCAAACTTTAACTTGATGAAATAAATCCAACAATACCTTGTAAAGTCATATATGAAGGTAATGATGTATTTGGAATGGTTCAAAGAATCATCGAAAAATGGACCTGATATGTCACTTTAAATAAGCTCCAGGGGTGCTGAGGTTTGCTCGTTTTTGTCTCTTTCAAAACTTATGCTCTGGGTGCTTTCCTAGGATGCAGCTTGGACAGACACCTTTAGAAACCTTGATATTGGGAAGCCCTGTGAGCATATATTTCTCATGGATTTGGGAAATATATTTATAATTTAGGTGACCAAATCTTTCATGCCATAATTTGATTGACTCATCAGCATGGGTTAATAGAGCAAAAGGTGAGGGGAATGGCACAAAATGATAAAACATATAAAGTTTTGAGCTATGGTAAGAAGAACCTAAGGCAACAATTCAGCATGTTGACATTTCATAGATTTCAACATCATTAGGTGTGAAGATCACCTTTCTAGGTGATCCTGTGTGAGTCATATGGTATACTGAAAAATGTTTAGCAGCAAGTCCTAAAACATACAAAACATTACTGAATGTACCAAAATCTAGATCAATGATTCCTTTACCTTTGCTTGAAGTTTTAGAAGCATCACTGAACATAATGGTTGGACCACTAGAAGAGTCAAGAGATGGTAAGCTCTCTCTTGTGGACACCATGTTCCTTGAAGCTCTAGAATCAATATTGAATGATGTGGGACTTTATTTTCTTGCCATCAGTGCATGCACTCGCTCCTTATCTTCATAATTTTGTCCTCCATCCTTCCTTATTGTTCTCTCAGGGAGAGGAATATTGGCTTTCTCCAGGGGTTGAACCATTTGATCAATGGTCTTCTTCATGCAAGAGAATTCAGGATGAAATCCCCTATTGTAATAGTTACACTTTTCCTTCTCATTCTTCTTATTTGGATTTCTCTTGAAATTTTAGGTTTCAGAGTCTTCATGGAATTTTTGCTTGTCCTTCCTCTAATTAGTGGGTTTCTTGAAATTCCCCTTCTTCTTTCCTTTCGAACTCCTTGAATCTCCTACAGTCAAACAATAATATTTTGATGGATTTTTTATGGCTCCCATCAAGACCAACTTGTCTTCTTCTTGTGTAAGAGACTCCAAGAATTTTGAGAGTGTAGGACTCTTCCACTTTCAAACTTCCTTCCCTGTGGAGTGGAAGATTGAAACAAAGACTAAGTAATCAGGGTCAAGCTTGGAGAGAATGGCCAAGATTAGTTTCTCATCCTTTCTATCAATTCCACATTACTTCAACTATAGAACAAGTGACTTGGAATTTGATAAAAAATCTTGCAGGTTCTTGAAATTTTGTGGACTCAATGAAACAAGTTCATTATCTAGTTGGCGGCCTCTTAATTCATTTGTCTTGCCAAACAATTCTTGAAGCTTTAGCCAATATTCATTGGGTGAGGTATGACCATCTAGATGGAATAAAAGATCCCTAGATGTAGTGAGACACAGGATACCATAGGAATCATCTCTTCGATTATGCCCCTTTGATTTCTCAATTTCTAAGGTTGGCTCAGGTTCAGTTTCCATAGTCACCCTGTAGAGGCCTTTGCTCCTCAACATGATCTCCATTTGCGCTTTCCAGTAAAAATAATTGGATGGAGGGAGGATGATCTGATGTGAATGATCCATGGCAGCTCTGAAATATATTTTAGAGTGTTTTGTGTGCACCCCAAGATGATTAGTTGTGCCCTGTAGATGACTAAATACGCCCTCCTAGAGACTGGTTAGATCCTGCAAGAAAATCAATGGAGAAAAGAATAGCTTGATAGCTCTCATCTAAGGTGTTTTATGATCTATACAATCTAGGGTTTCTGCCTCTTCCAGATCTGAGTCATAAACATGTGACCTAGGAAAAAAGGTCATAACATGGGCTAGGAAGATCCAAATGAAATTTTGTAGAATGTGACAGGTAGGGAACAGACTGTAATTTCACAGGCCGAAGGTTCAAAGGCCGAAAGTGAACCGGTGACACATGGCATGCCATACAATTTTGCTCTCTTGTTTTATCTCATAAACATGTCACCTTGCGACACTTGGCATAACTCGCTCTCAGAGAATCCAATTGAGGTAAGACCTATGGGGTTGGAAATATGATAGCTCGGGATACCACAAGTAAAATTTTTAGACCCAGTGGATTCACAGTTTTGGAGTTAAGCTAGAAACAATCAGGTGCATATTTCTGTCAAAACAGAATTGGATTTTGAGCACCTTCATTCATGGCTCGGGAAATTAGGATTTCTGAGAATGTTGGAATTTTTGTAATCAGAGACCACGTCTGAATGCTACTCTTCAAAATAGAAATTTAGAGACCAAGATCAAACTTTTTGGTTGGGAAAAAGGCTGGGCTAGATCAAACCCTAGTTCGGGACTTTTATCGAAAAAGTGGAAAATTAGGGATTCTACAAAAGTTGGAATTTTTGAAGTCTGTGGCCATGACTGGAAGCTCCTCAGAAAAATAGATGTTTACAGCTTTGTATCAAAACTTTTTGTCAGGAAGAAGGGTGGTCTTTATCAAACCCTAGTTTGAGATCCTGTCCAGAAGATCCAAAAATTTCAAAGGCAATTTTGAGGGGTGAAACTTTGCAGTTTTCAAATTCTGAATACACCAGCTTTGTTGAAAGTATCAATTAACTGGGAGGGGGGGTGAATTAGTTAATTAATAAGTTTAAACAATATTTAAAAATATTTTCCTTGATATTGATAGCAGTCACAGTGTTGTTAGAACCTTTACATTCATTCTTTTAACAACAGAAAGTTCATTGCAATAGATTTAATATATAGGCACAGTATAATCATTCAATCACACAAATATACACATAGACACAGATTTTTCATGAGGAAACCCATAAAGGGAAAAAATCTCTTCTTCTTAGAATGTCAGGAAAGCTTCAACTTATGTACATCATTTTTATCTTTGAGCTTCTACTCAAATGAGGCTACAACCTTCGAATTACAAGCACCCACTTGTAAAAGAGCACCAACTCTTCTTCTTCAGTACCCACTGAAATATGAGGACAACAATCCTCCCTAACACCTCCCTTCCACCCTAGCAAGAAAAATTTCAGTCAATTATATCACACTGGTTCAGATATATCAGTACATACCCTTTTTTATTTTGTTTTGTGCTGCTACAGCTTGAGTTTCTAGGCATTCTATTCTTCATTTAATCGAGCCATACATTTTTGTTCTCATTTTCTTCGAATCACAGCTTCATCAGCAATCACTCCTCTTCATTCTCTCAAATCTCACCTTAATTTTGTTCTCATAAATTGTTTTTATAGATGCTGAAGTTATATGCCTCGATCTCTTTAACTTCTAGATATACGAATTCTAAAACTGAAACTGTCTTTTTATCTTCCAGAATTTACACACTGTAATTGACATTTTAACTGTCTCTTTGAATTCCATAGTTTACACACTATAACTGCCTAATTAAAAATATGTTTGTGAGTCGCAGCTTGTTTGAGTCATGGCTGTTTGAGTCACAGCTATTTCAACCAATTGCTAATTTGTAGAAAACCGGCCGCAACAGTAAATCTGAGAATTACATGTTGAGAGAACCACTTGTATAGCTCAAACCGTAGCTTTGTTTGGTGCTTTCCTTGAGGGTCAGGTAAATGAGGCCGTTGCGCACACAAACCATGTCCCATAGTTTCGAGATTCATCTCCAGCTGCCCACAAATCGAGATGCAAATTACTATGTTCTTATTTGAGTCACAATCGTCTAAGTCTCAGCCGTATGAGTCACGGCTTTCTGAGTTATAGCTTGTCTGAGTTGCTGAGTCACAACTTGTCTAAGTTGCAGTTGTCTGAGTTATAGCTTGTCTTAGTCACAACTGTTTGAGTTATAGCTTGTCTGAGTCACAACTATCTGATTTATAGCTTGTCTGAGTCACAGTTGTCTGAGTTATAGCTTGTTTGAGTTGCAGCTGTCTAAGTCACAACTTATCTAACAACATTCTTTTCTTGTATTTAAAAACTCAATCGCTACTTTCCAACCATCAATGACAAATGAATCAAAGTGCCAACAATCCCCCCCTTTAGCATTGATGGAAACCTAAAATTTATGATGTTGCACTAACTGCTTGTTATTTGCAACTACCTGAACTTCTCCCCCTTTGACATCAATGTCAAAGAAATCATGACAATACATCTTCCCCTATCAGAAATCAACAAATAAAACATTCTGGAACCATCTCAGAATTACATCAGATATGCAATAAGCACAAACTCTCCCTGCCAAAGTGAACAAGTTAGTTGGAACAAGATATGACACCCAACTTCTGGTGTAGATATTCAAACTAGATTTTGGATAAGGGTTTAGTAAAGATATCAGCAATCTGTTCTTTAGAAGGAATGAACTGTAATTGGACAACTCTGTTTGTAACCTGCTCCCTTAAAAAATGATACTTGATTGGAATGTGTTTGGTCTTGGAATGAAGAATAGGATTCTTTGACACACTTATGGAACTTGTGTTATCACAGTGAATAGGAATAGGTTAAGAATATTTCACCTCCAAATCAGCAAGAGTTTGTATCATCCATAATACCTATGTACAACATTTTGCAGCAGCTCTGTATTTAGCCTCAGTAGTAGATAGAGAGATAGAACCTTGCTTTCTACTCATCCATGCTACTAATGAATCGTCTAAGAAGAATGCACCTCCACTAGTGCTCTTTCTTTCATCCAAACAGTTTTCCCAGTCAACATCTGAATATGCAATCAACTGAAAGTTTTGATTCCTAGAATACCAAGACCATAAGTCATCGTGCCTTTCAAGTATTTGAAAATTCTCTTCACAGCCACCAAGTGACTTTGTTTGGTAGCGGACTGAAATCTTCTTACCATTCCAACAACATGCATAATATTAGGACGAGTTGCAATAATGTACAAAAGACTTCCTATCATTGACCTATATGTTCCTTGATCAACACCTAGTGAAATATCATCTTTGCTAAGCTTGCAGCCAATAATCATAGGGGTACTAACCGATGAAGAATCCTCCATTTGAAATTTCTTCAACATCTCTTGTAGATATTTATTTCGAGAGATAAATAGTCCTTTAGAACTCTGAGTAATTTGAAGACCAAGAAATCATGACAGTTCTCCAATCATGGACATTTCAAACTTAGATTGCAGAGCATTAGCAAACCATTGAATAGATGAAGCATTAGTACATCCAAAAATGATATCGTCAACATAAACCAAAACAACTAATAAGTCATCACCATCTATTTTGATCTACATATTACTATCAACATTGCCTTTCTTGAATCCTTTCTCTTGTAAATATTTATCTAATCTATAGTACCAGTCCCTTGGCACTTGTTTCAATCCATATAGAGCTTTCTTCAATTTGCAGACATGATCAGGACTGTTTGTTAGAGAGAATCCTTCAGGTTGTTCCATATAAACTTCTTCTTCTAAATCTCCATTGAGAAATGCTGACTTGACATCCATCTGATAAATTTTGAACTTCTTGTGACAGGCATAAGCAAGAAATATTCTGATAGCTTCCATTCTTGCCACAGGTGCAAAGGTTTCATCAAAATCTTGTCCTTCAACTTGAGCATATCCTTTACAGACCAATCTAGCTTAATTCCTAACAATTTGTCCTTGGTCATTAATTTTATTCTTAAACACCCATTTGGACTCAATCACATTCTTGTCTGTTGGCCTAGGAACAAGTTCCCAAGTATTATTCTTTTCAATTTGATCAAGCTCTTCATTCATAGCTTTTATCCAATATTCATATTCACTGGCTTCATTAAAATTCTTGGGTTCTATGACAGATAAAAAAGCAATGTGAGACTATTCTGAATTCTTAAGTAACTTACTTCTTGTCTAAACACCTTCATTCTTGTTGTGAATAATTTGACTTTCATGATGATTCTTTTGAATAATTCTTGAAGAAGGATTCACTGGTTGTTGTTGTGTACCTGTACTTTCATTTTTTGACTCACAGTCTTCCTTTTCTGATTCTTGGACCTGTTCATCTTCGTCTTCAGCTGCAGCTTTTGTATCAACATTGTTTATCTGAATATCTTTTACAGGCATACCTTCATCAATCTTAATGTCAATGTTGTCAACCATTTTACGTTACCTCTTATTGTAACATCTGTATCCTTTACTATTTGTAGCATACCCTAGAAAGATACCTTCATCAGCCCTATCATCATATTTGCCAAGATGTTCATCATTGTTTTTGATATAACATTTACTTCCAAAACCTCTAAAATGCTTGATTGAAGCAGGTCTCCCAAACAACAATTCATTAGGAGTTTTATCACTGTTAGGCCTTAAGTGAGCTTTATTAAGAACATGAACAGTTGTGTGAATTACTTCTACCCAGAATGTCTGATAAATATTTCTTTCATTCATCATTGACCTTGCCATCTGCTGAACTGATCTATTCTGTCTCTCAATTACTCCATTTTGTTGTGGAGTGCCTGAAATTGTATATATTCTCTTTTGATTCCTTGTTCATCACAGAATTATTTGAAGTCCCTTGAACAAAAATCTCCTCCTCTATCAGATCTTACTACTTTTACTCTTTTTCCTATTTGATTCTCAGTCAAAGCTTTAAATACTTTGAATTTTTCAAATGCTTCAGATTTTTCTTTCAGGGAAGCAAACCATGTTAGTCTAGAGTAATCATCAATAACTAGCATAAAATAGTTTTCTTTACCTGTTCCTTCCTTTCTTGATGGTCCACATAAATCCATATGTACTAATTGAAGAGGTTTATCTGTTGATGTGAAGCTCTTATATTTAAACTGAGTTCGAGTCAATTTTCCCATTTGACAAGGTTTACATACAACATCATATTGTTTTGAAATCTTAGGAAAATCTTTTACAGCTTCATTATTCCTAAGTTTGATTAAATGATCAAAACTCAAATGCCCAAGCCTTCTATGCCATAACCAACTCTCATCATACTTGCTTAGATGACACTCTTCCTTATCTTCTTTCAAAACATAGACATTATTTTCTATTCTTATACCTTTGGCAACCAATTGTCCTAAAGATATAGATTTTATTTTGCATTCTTTAGAATTGAATACAACTTCACATCCTCTATCACATACCTAACTGACACTAAGAAGATTATGCTTCAATCCATCCACAAATAATACATCTTCAGCTTTTCCCTTACTAGTTAGATGTACCAATCCTTTGCCTTTGATTTTCGTTGGAGCATCATTTCCAAAAGTTACATCTCCTGATTTGTGTTCACTCAGAGATATAAATTTACCTTTATCTCCAGTAATGTGCTTGGAATAACCACTGTCAATATACCAAGGGTCCTTTTGTCTTTGAGCAGAAAGCACTAATACACACTGGTTGTTTTCTTTCATCTTCCATACTTTAGCCTTTTTAACAAAAAAATCTATTCTTGAATCTGATTCATAATTATTTAAATGATAGTCTATGGCCTTGTGTCCAAAATTATGACAAATATAACATTCTATTTGATTGTACAAAGACTCAAAAGAATTTATATTTCTAGCATAATCTCTTCTTCTTGCTTGAAAAGGTGTAGTATGATACTCTTGTTTTCTCATTGACTCTTTCTCTTTATGTTGCAGCACTTGATTACTGCTAAACATTCTTCATTGTATGTTTCTAACGTGAAAAACACAATTTGCAGCTTTATGACCAAAATCAGAACAACAATAACAGTATCCATTGAAAAAATTTTGATACTTGAATCTTGACTATCTTCTTGGAATAGATGGCCATGTCATTTTGTTCTTTAATTTTTTTTCATGTCTTCTTGACTGCAGACTAGTATCTATATCATCTTTTCCACTCATTAGATTAACTTTCCTCTTGTCTTTATTATCTTCAGTTTTGATGAAACTTGCTAACTTTGTATATTCTGATTGATTGTTGTTCTGAAAGTTAATTACCTTAGTTGTTTCTTTGTTTTATGACAAACTGCTACTCCCTTCTTCATAACCTAAACCAGTCTTGATCAAAGGAGATCTTTGTTTATTCAGAATGTTATTTAGTTCTTCTGCTGCTTTAATACTTGGCAAGTTTTGATGATAGAGAGATTGAAATTTTTCC